>LR994563.1:12921822-14210572 GCA_905187585.1 Cyaniris semiargus | reverse complement strand
TAGCTAAGTTTTAAGTAGATCAGGAACTTAAAGTACGAATTTCTTAAGCCGTATACAAAATGTAGCTGCTGTTATAACGGTTTTAAAATGATATTTTATTTCTTACTTTCTGTGAAAATAATGGTTTTAAAAATCAATACTAATATTATAAATGTGAAAGTGTATCATCACGCCCAAACCGCTGAACAGATTTTGCTGAAATTTTGTACGGAAATTTTGTATACTTTGAGTCCCGAGAAAGGACATAGGATACTTTTTATCCCAGAAAAATATACGATTCTCGCGCGATAAACGAATTTTGGCGTAACGGAGTTGCGAGCGTCTTCTAGTGTTTTCCAAATTCTTTTGTTAGACTGCCTTCACATTATGTCGCGGGTACTGCGGCAGCCGCGCGGCTGCGGCGGTACCCGCGACATAATGTGAAGGCAGCCTTAAACAAAATAAGTGTCATGACGAAATAACGTCGCAAAGGATTTCTTACGCCTGTTAATAAAGTTATTTGCTGCTACCGTCCTTTTAGGATAAATGGCCCTTTTTGACGCACATTACAGCTATAAAAACTACAACGTTTTTTCCATGTTTCATAGTATGAACAAACCAATTTTCATTAAGATTGGTCGAACAATTTTAGCGTGAACACACATACAGACTTGACCATTTATAATAATATAAGTATGGAAAATATGGATTACGTTTATATTAAATATGCCAAAACCTCTTATTTTGTTAACCTCAGCCGAACATAGAAAATCCTATTTGGAGTCGGATAAAAACCAATAACATATTGGAACAGGAATTCGAATAAACTGGTGTCAAGTGAGATTTCCGTATGAATTCCGAATTGCCAGTATCTATTCCGTTTGTTGACGCTTCTTGTTTTACATTCCGAATTTTCTACATCATTATGGGTTTTCGGAGTGTTAAAGGGAATCGGAAATTCGTGGAAATAAGGAATCAGTAGAAAGTAGGAAATCAGAATTTAGAAAATTATTTAGATTTTAGATTTACAATATTTGTGATAATAATAAGTGTATTTTTAACATTAATATATAATTGAAGACGTGAGTGGAAGAATCGAACAAGTAACATTTCGTAACATACGGACAGTAACTCCTTTTTTCCCTAATTATTTTAATAAAACTTGTAACTTATCTACTTCATAACCTAGCTAATATATCTGGCTACACATATAATCCATAGGTTTTATTTATATTTAAGCAAAAAAACAGGAAGTTTTTTTATGTTACTTACCTTATTCTTCCACTTACGTCTTGAATTATTTATTTTTGTGATAATATTTGTGATAATAATAAGTGTATTTTTAAAATTAATATATAATTATTTATTTTCAATTATGAAGCATTTTATAAAAATCTACTTATTTTATTAGGCGCAAGATGTTTTTCAACATCATCTGCACGAATGAAATTTTAGGGCTAATTATAATTAGCCCTAAAATAATTACAATTGTTTTTTTTTACTAGTCCTACAGGGACCAGATTTTGTGGGACGACTTTAACCAGATTACACGATTTTTGTCGATGAACATTTCCGTAGTCTACTCTACAATATCTATGTTGAATTTCATCGAAATCAGCCAAGCGATTTCGGAGTAATAACATACATTAACACAAACAATAAAATCTCTATATTTATGTCTCGTACGTGTCATAGTATCATACAATACAATATGACAAATACCTGCCCGGGGCTGCCCGTCAGGAGTTACACCACAATACCCAATCAATAGTGACCGGTCGGAAAAACCGCCCAGCGCCCTTTCAATTTGCCCTTACTGAGTTATGAGATTGGGCAAAGAATAATAGTTGTTTTTTGTGTTTTAAATGTATACCCGGGGAAATTGATTCCTAGGCAGTTGACAGACCTACGTCGTTTGGTCGGCTTATGTCAATTCAATGTTAGCTGTGATCGGTCGGATGAGTTTGACTTAATGCGACCAAATTACTTAGGTCTGCCATCTGCCTAGGAATCAACTTCTCTGATAGTACTTTTATTTTCGAAGTGAAAAGTTCTTTAGCGGCGTTATACATTTTTGTGCTGTGTAAGATGTGCTTTTTAATGTTTTTTAAATGTTTCCCGGATACACTTAAGCCGCTAATTCCGATTTTTAAAAAATTTGATACGAAGATGTTTTGCTTCCTGGGAAATAATGTTGGATAATTTCCCGAAACAATGTCCGAAATTTTGCGATAAACGTTTTGTAATGCAACATCTAGATTATTAATGCGAAATGTCTGCCTTCTTTATTACATAGCAGAACCGAATTTCATGGAATTGGACATGGAGATTCTTTGAGTCCCGGGAAAGAACGAGCAAGGAGTACGAGATAAGAGATAAAGAGATTTCGCATAACAGTCTATTTAAAATATAATTTGGTCACAATTTCCTTATTATTTTACCTTTAACTCATTTTAGTAACACTTACAGTTAGGTTTATTTGTCGAAAACCGCCGTCGTCCCCAAACGGCATTGTAATGAGTTGTTTACTTGTCCCACTTACATTTCATATTCCACGACACCATTTCAGACCGACACAGAATAGGTACACACAGAAAGTAAACGTGCGATATCGTAACGATATTCGGAGAAATATTGGTACGATATTACGCTACATGTCAATGCAATTTGTTGAATAAAACATGATTATTGCTTATAACGTAAAACAATAATCTAAGATATGCTCCTAAATTTCATGCGCTGTTTCCAGTGCCTAGCTAGAACTTAGAACCTAGACCTAGAAAATAAATCACTTAATTGATAAAGTGTAAAGTCATAGCGCTTTGAAGCTAAGCTATGATATTACGCCATATTATGACACATTTATGATGTTGTATTTGAGAAATAGAAGCGAATTCACATAAATTTGCGTAATTTAAATGTACCATCGAGGAAATTGATTCCTAGACAGTTGACGAACCTACGTCATTTGGTCGACTTATGTCAATTCAATGTTAACTGTGGTCGGTCGGATCGGTTTGACTTAACGCGACCAAATTACTTAGGTCCGCCATCTGCCTAGGAATCAACTTCTCTGATAGTACATTGCAAGACGTAAAAAGTTTTTTTAGAATTTTGTAGCCGCGTTATTTCGAAAAATGATTTTCCTTTTACCTGTCTCCTGGCGGAGCTCTATAAATATAAAACTCCGCCAATGACAAATGTCCTTGTCGTGTTAAATGTCTGTCAAATGTCACTTAAAAGCCCTCGTTAGTAGATATATTACTTTAGACTTTAGAGCAACTTCTTTTAAAACATGATACGATTCACTCAATACCGCCATTTTACGGCCGCACTCAGAAATATTTAACATATTATGAATTATGATGGTTAAACTTCAATTTTATGAAGAGTTTGACAGATGATTTATGAGGTTTATGTCAAAATCTTCATTTAATTACAGTTAAGTAATTAATATTAATTGTTTCTGAGTGCGGCAGTTTTTGTCTTCTGTGTGTATTTTCTCTGTGTGATGACGTCTCTCGTTCATGATGCAGGCATTGTCAGTGAGTGTAAGGCCTATTGAATCTATTGTTACATCTGCATCTATCGGTGGAATATGGCGCTAGACTTTTAATATCGCTCTTGCAAATCTCCCACGCCCGCTTGCACATGGGTTAAAACTAATCTTGAGTTAAATATTCTTATTCTGCTAATAATTTCTCGTTCCTTGTAGTTATGAGAGAAAATGTGATATAATACCCGTTAGCTTTAACTGGGATCGGCGCAAGAAGACAGAAAGAGAATACATAAGAAAGCCGAATTAACATTTTGGTATTTACAATGACTACAGAATGAAATTAAGATGAATAATAATATAAGGAAAGAGATAATATCAGGTGATACGGATAACTGCATAAAACTTTTGAATATTCGACATTCAAACAGTTACCTTTTACCTGAAATAATAAAAAGTCTTATCCGTCGTTTAGCGACTATTTACTTGATGACGCCCGCAACTCCGTTGCGCCAAAACTCGTTTCTCGCGCGGGAACCGTACATTTTTCCGGGATAAAAAGTATCCTATGTCCTTTCCCGGGACTAAAAGTATCTCCATACCAAATTTTCAGCAAAATCGGTCCAGCGGTTTGAGCGTGAAGAGGTAACAGACAGACAGACACACTTTCGCATTTATAATATTAGTAAGTATGGATATGGTAGTATGGATATGGATTGAATTATTCCACTTTTCAATCTCTGGAAGCCTGACGAATTTTTATCTGATACCATTCTTAACATCCCACGCGTATAATATAAATACTTACGAAACATTTGCGGATTTAAAATAACGCCCGAACAAATGAAAACAAACATTTTCAGTATTATTTAGGTTAAATATAATAAATTCTCTATCGAGGAAAATGTTGAAACAAAAATATTCTCGATGATTTGTATAGAGTTTTTAGAAATAACTTTTGCTTGGCTCGAGTTTGATGACGTCGGGGATTTGATGAGTTCTCATCCCATCCATACTAATATTATAAATAAGAAAGTGTGTCTGACATAAGATACTTTTTATCCTAGAAAAATTAACGGTTTCCGCGCAATAAACGAATTTTCCCGTGAGTTATAATTTGTCAATGTATTTTGATTCAATATGTACTTGGTTGCAAATAAAGTTTTGAAGACTTCAAAAAAAGTTTTATGTTCGCATTTTGAAAATATGTAGGTATCCTATCCTTGTGTTTCAAGGACAACAAGCAAAAACAAACCAATTATCAACAAAAACATACGAAAAATGTCGTGAATGTCATCGAAGTATCTCACAATACAGATCTATTCGGATTAATCCGATCGAACAACATTCCCGCCATTTTAATCTCATCCAATCCCAATCTCGTCCGGGGATTCCGGAAGAATGGCCGGCAAGCGGGGAACCCCCGCGCGTCTTATTGTAAAATGAGATTTATTAACCAATAATATTGGATTTCCTATATAAACAGATTTATTGTGATTGTGCGTAAACCGGACAGGGATATGAAATCATTTTTAGAATGTTATATGAAAAATAAATCAAATAACCTTATTTCATAGATTGTTACTTTTATCGATATAATACATTAGTCATACTATCTGAGATATTTTATTCATAGACAGATCTGCCTAATATACCTCCACCCGGCCATACTGGCCCAGCCAACAGATCACGGCTAATATTGACTTGACTTTTTATTAGGGATCCGTAGCCAAATGGCAAAAAACCCTTATAGATTCGTCATGTCTGTCTGTCTGTCTGTCCGTCCGTATGTCACAGCCACTTTTCTCCGAAACTATAAGAGCTATACTATTGAAACTTGGTAAGTAGATGTAGTCTGTAAACCGCATTAAGATTTTGATACAAAAATGGTAAAATTGTTAAAAGTTTTAGGGGTCCAACTGAAACAAAAAAACATTTTTTTCATCTAACTTATGCGTGTGGGGTATCCATGGATAGGTCTTCAAAATCATGTTGATGTTTCTAATATCATTTTTTTTCTAGCCTGAATAGTTTGCGAGAGAGACTCTTCCAAAGTGGTAAAATGTGTGCCTCCCCCCCCCCCCCCCCTGACTTCTAAAGTAGGGGCATGATAAGTCTAAAAAAATATATGATGTACATTACTATAAAAACTACCAAAGAAAATTCGTTTGAACGAGATTTAGCTAGTAGTTTTTTTTTATGCGTCATAAATGGTAAACCTTAATTTAACTTTCATTAAATCAACTGAAATATAAATAAACGAATTTTGGCGCAACATAGTTCTAAGTCTTAGCAACATCTCTTAATAATTAATAAAAGCTTTCTAGCCTAACTTATATTACATCCAGCCTAGCGCTTCTTGATAGATTACAAGTAAAGTTAAGGTCGGTAATAAACTCGGTAACAGTATTAGGGTAGAGACTAGAGCTTAACACAGTAGTTTGTGTACGAGTTAATTAGCAGTTTTAGGGTTCTCTGGGCTGACGATAAAACAGCCGTAAAGTAGTGGCATCGGCACGTTTGTGTATATCAGCCATTCTCATGCTTCGCGGGGACCTGTGGCAACTATGGCCTTGTAGGGGCTCAGCGAACGATACATAAATTATTTTTGGAAATGTCATCAGATACGAACATGGAGACAATTGAAAGAGAAACTTACTAATTCACTTCTTAAAAGGGCGCCGACACCAAAAAAGTTTGAGAACCGCTGGTGTAGGTATTATGTACTAAATACTAATGCTAGGAATGCGGAAGTGTGTATGTCTCTTCCAGCTCCGTCGCGCTGTGTGTCAGCCATAATAAAAGATTGCTCCAAGGGAACTCCGTACTTTTTCGTTGTAAAAAGTCACCTCTGCGTAACATTATACCTATATACCTAAATTGAAAGTATTTCGATGATAATAATCTGTTTAGTAGTTTTTACGTGAAGAAATAATAAACATACGCACTTGCAAACGCCTCATTAGCGTGGTAGTTTAGAAAAAGTTAAACCATTGTAAAATGTAGACTTTTAAAATCCCACTAGTTTCTAAACGTCCATTTAACGAAACTATTAAAACAAATGAAACAAACATGTAGAAAAATCTAGGAAGTTCTAGAAACAATAAAGTTGTTTTACCGTCCAACGGAACGGAAAACTGTCAGACAACCGGTTAGGTTAAAAGCTTTCCCGGCAAACATTTTCCGATCTACATTTTAAAGGGACGTTTTACATACGCAAATATCAAGATTTCGAATGAAATGGAATAGTTGAAACATTTGGATTTTTTGTAGTCCGTGATTTTATTCAGTTATATAGAGTGCATGAATAATGTGACATTTTTGCCACCTCATACTCAGATTCAAATTATGCATTATTGGAATAGGAGTGAAAGCAACAAAGGAAGATCTTCCGACCGAACGGGGTGGTGGGCTCGGTAAGGCCGAAGGCCGAGGCTCACTAGATTAGTTTCAGGTGTCGTATATATTAACGCACTTAAAAAAGCTCGATAGTGCGATGCAGAATTGTGGCACTAGTTTGTTCACCACATACATTATACAACCTATTTTCTATTACAATTTATTTCCATCCATACTTCCATACTAATAAGTATTATAAATGCGAAAGTGTCTCTGTCTTTTACCAGTTCTTCACGTCCAAGCCGCTGAACCGATTTTGCTGGAATTTGCTACTGAGATACTTTGAGTCCCGGGAAAGGACATAGGATACTTTGTATCCCGGAAAAAAACGATAAACAAATTTTGGCGCAACGGAGTGCGGTCTATTCGTAAAAAATTAAAACCGACCAAGGTTACATCTCATCGTTTTTTTTGCGTGGTTAATACATTTAAATTGATGGATAATAGTCGCTCAAACTGAGTTTTGCTAACTGGGATGAGGGCCGGATCTACCATATGGTTTTTTGGGCTTCAGCACAGGACCCTGGAATTGCCAGGCTAGTCAATTAACAGATCGTGTGTTTTGCAACCGGCGAATCCAACGATCAATCATTTAATTCAGGTCTACGTTTAGGTGTTGGTACTTCGAGCTGAGAGTTGTTGCTGCATATCATAGCACTTATAAGTTAAAGCCCCGCTTTTTTTCGTTGGGGAAATGCATTTATGCATCCCCGGCAGTCTAGGGAGGGCCACCGAGGTATGTAGAATTCCAACATGTGTGATCCTGCTTTTCAGCTTTAGACAGAGCCTCGGGCTACGCGAAATTCGCAACCGTTATAGCCCTAAGTATTATTTGCCAAGGGCCCCCTCAGGCCTCAACTCATGGTCCGGCCCTAATTATGATGATATTATAAAGTTGAAAATCGTTTTACAGCGCTGCAGTGTCTGCGGTCACTTTCCTTGGATGTAATTTTTTTTAACAAACGCAAACTTATGAACCTGTAAGTTTTTAGATATACTGCATATAAGTACACAGGTGAGAAACGTTATCAACTAAACATTGAACGTGGCGGTCTTAATCGAATTAGTTTTGTTTGTATTGGGCGGGTATAGATAACCGATCAGTTCAACAGTTTGCGCGTGAAGTGTGTAATGGGGTTAAAGCTGGTAAAAGCAACAAAGTTACTGGTGCGTGTTTGAGCTGATATATTAGAAGTATTATAACACCGGGTTCACAATTCAATCACATGTGAAAATAGGTAAGAAAAGAGTCAAAAATACGTGTGGCACTCGGGGACTACCGCGGTAAAGCTATTGCAGTTAACAGCTAGTCTTTGCGCATACGTCTAGTCGCACGCACACAAACACCATGCCGAAGTCTGTCGAACTGAAACGACGTTAGACGATGCTCGGTTTTTAAAGCCGTACCGCTTTGCTGGTCGGAGTGTTAGGTTTATTTTCGTTACGGAATTTTTTGATTCGGTCGCCGCGCTCAAAGCACGCGATAGAAGCTATGCAATGGCTTAAAAATCGTCAGAAACGTCTCACAAATTTTATGGATGCACCCAGCTGATCGATGGCTCTGGTAGTACAACTACAAAACTATAAATGTGAAAGTGTCTGTCTGCACATCTGTTACCTCTTCGTTGAACCGATTTTGGTTGGTATTTTATGAGGTACTTTGAGTCTCTGAAAAAGACACAAAATACTTTTTATCTGAATAATGTACGGCACTGTAGGCCTACTACGAAACCGTTTTGAGACTCAAACAATCGGACGAGAATGCCGCGTCCTGCTCTAACAACGTCATTTCACGTTTGTTAGAGCAGGACGCGGCATTCTCGTCCGATTGTTTAAGTCTCAAATTGGTTTCGTGGTGCGGCCCCTGAAACGAATCTCGATGAAACGAGTTACATATTATGTTGCGAGCAACATACCATAAAGCTTACTACTCATGTCTATGACACTAGATAACGCCCGCAACTCAGTTGCGCCAAAATTCGTTTTTTGCGCGGGAACCGTACATTTTTTCGGGATAAATGTATCCTATGTCCTTTCCCTTGACTCAAAGTCTCTCTATACCAAATTTCAGCAAAATCGGTTCAGCGGTTTAGGTGTGAAGAGGTAACAGACAGACACACTTTCGCATTTATAATATTACTATGGTTATTAGTATGGATGTTCACACTGTATTATTTTATTATTTTTTAATATGCTACTATAATATTATAGCGTATCTGAAAGCAGCTTCAGGTACCTATTATAGTCACGATTCGCAGAGGGGATCAAAGATACCATTACCATAACCCGGGCAACCCAGTCAAAACACATTACTATTCATCCACAATAGCGACTTAAATATAATACTCATGTATTATTCTCTGATGACCCTCATAAATACCTGTCAAACGGTCCGCAATTAAGTTAAGAAAGTCAAATAATAGAACATTTAAACATAGTATTATACAGTCTGCATATTTCGAGAGGTTAAAGTCGTCATAATGCTTAAATACATACCCAGTGGCGGCCCTAAGGGGTGGCGAACAGGGCAATCGCCCGAGGCCTCGCTCTAGCAGGGGCCTCGCGTCAAAAAAAATCCTTTTTTTTGACCCAAATTTTATTTATTTCTATAACTTAAGAGCGGGCTGTCAAATTTTGCTGTGTTTTCTAATAAGTATTACGATCCCGGAAGACGATTGACTCAAATGAAATTGAAATTTTAACCACTTTACCAAATAGTAAAAGAAAAATTTGGTAGAACGTGAGTGATGAGTCCCGAGAGAGAATAATATAGAAAAAGTATCTTGATTCCCTCGCGGTAAACGAATTCCCGTGTAACAAAGTAGGAGACCTTACATAAAGTTTAGTAAAATAAATTGACAATTTCCGTATATTATCCATACCCTAAAAGAGGCCTTTCAGCACAAGCATTTTCAAACTTAGCCGGCCCCTAGACGATCAATTGTATTGTGCAATATCACGGTTCGATTTTATTGAACAGTTTATTTGACAATTAGATTGAAGGCGCGCGATGTTCAATATCAACCCTAGACGGTCAATAATATTAGGCAATACGTGATATTGCACAATAAAATTGCTCGTCTAGGGGCCCGCTTAAGGCCATCCCCCGAGCAAACGACCTTGACCATACATTTGACGCGTTGCCGAGATCGCACAAAAATCCTATTTTTTTACTTATCTTAGTTCAAAATTGATCTAAAAAAAAATTAAAACGGGGAATATGTAGTTAATGAAATTGTCTATCTATTGTCGTGTGTTTCAAATAAACGTAATTTGTAAATACTAGGGAGATGCTGAAAGTATGCTTCAATTTTAATAAGTTGGTATTACTTTGGAAGCTAATATCATGAGTATAATAAACAAAAATGGAAAATTTAAAACGGGGAAAGGAATGTTGATATACTGAAGATTATTGCTGTATTTTTATTATAACTTTGTAGCCTTCAAATTATGAGTTTATCAGGCTCTAAATATTGTAAATTACGGAATCTCCGTAGGGGAAGGTCCTTAACCCATCAACTCCCAAGCGGTACCCGGGTGCCGCATAACAATTGAAAATCTATTGTGTCTGCGATTCCCACGATCGAGGTATAGAAACAAATCATACTTCAGTGCCCTTCTGCTCATTTCGCCTTACCCAATAGTAGGGGAGCCCAGAGTGATATTCGTGTAGTTACTCACTCGAGCGTCATGGAGAAGATTTTTAGATTAGGTAAGACTAATAAAAAAATAATAAGTTTTTTATTTTAGCGGTAAGTTCAGAAACTGCAGCCAAGCTAAAGTAATAAAAAAGAAAATATAATATTCAGAAAATTGCTTATTTAGGTAAATTATAACAATATTTTAGATAACAAGGACTAAATTATTTAATTGAGTGCAACATAAAATATCTGCAAAGCTTAGTTAGGAAAACATGAAGCTTTATTTTTCTCTATTTTAAAATGTCTCTACAGGCTTACCTGACCTTTAAATCGCCAGTGCTTTATGTTATGGAAGTTTCTTTGAGGTATGCTAAACATTCCCTATATTAATCTGACAGATCCAATAATATTTCAATACTTCAAAATAACTTTTTTTAAACCAACCACGTTTCTCACGTGGTTCTGATTTCTATACCATGATAACTGGGCACATGTCGAAAGTCTATACTAGCTTAATCTGACACGTTCGAACAGGTAGGAGAGGCTCCCCTACTACAACGGCAGTTTCAATTAAATGGCATGAAATCCTAGTATAACCTACTAGGAATTCGTGAAAGTATCTAGTTTAATCTTTAAAACTCAGGCGTTTTGAATCTGAGGTTTTATTTGAATATTGTATAACATTAAACAATGTTTCAGACACCCAAACGCCCGCTTTTCTCAATGTAATTTATTTATACCGTTCAAAATGCTTTCCCGAGGCAGATACATTTCTCTCAGTAAAGATATTCGTATTTCATATGAAAGTAAAGAGGTATTTTATCCCTCTTACTAATAGAAATATTATTTGCATAGCGAATAACTATGCTATGTGTTTGTCCTTGTTTGACGTATTGAAATCTTATGATATACAAAGATAGCTGACCTGAAATAGTTAAAAGCTACAAAAGTATTTATTTTCCACATTTTCTATGCTATAAAATATGTTTTGACATTTTTATTATAAATAACTTTTTATACAGAATATTGCGGAGAAAATCTATACAGGGTGTATCAAAACAAAATTATAATACGTCACCAATTAATTTCGCTCGGGGTCCATTTTAAGAAATGAATGAAATGACCTTCGCGGTCCACACATTTTATAAATAACCTCCTTTATTTGAAGTCAGTTAAAAATATTTAATAAATAAAGGTAATTACGGAAATTACAAAGGTATTTATTTAATATTTACATATCAATGAGAAAAGTGAGAATTTTTGTTGCTTGTTTGGAGTGAAATTGGTGCAAGCTATTGACATTAAATCCTGGAGACGTTCATCAGTAAGTCGAGACCGAAATTTATTTTTAACGAAGTTCAACGTCGAAAATGCTTGGTCCGCACACAATGGGTCGGCGGTCCGGATGCGGACCGCGGTCCGCCATTTGGTGACCCCTGCTTTAGGGTGTGTATGTGTCCTTTATATAAAAGTTCATTGTGAAAGTAGCAGCGCTGAAAGAGCTTTTTTTTTGTGATTTGTATGGGCAAGCGCCCCAGCGTTATGAGTCTGCCAATACAAAAGTTAAAAAAGTGACTCTTTCAGCGCTGGTACCTTCACAGTGAATAATCACTTTCTTTTGTTACACCCTGTAAATCACGAGGATAATAAAGATGATTACTTAAAAAAAGCTTAAACTCATAACATGATAATATAGTGAATTATCTCAAAGTTTGCGATGCTCCAGTAACTTGCCAACAAACTTGTAGATTGTGGAATGTTACACAAGTTTGCGCCGCTTATATTGTTATGGTAAATTCTAGTATCAAGACAATAGAATGCATCGTTATAGCGCAGTAAAAATACCCTGAAGACACTTAGTCAAGTTGCATTCTATATTTTCGACAACGAAGTAAGGTGTGAAAATTATATTATGGGATAAGACCAGCATAATTATTATGAGATATGGCGCTTTCGATATTAAATTTGGATCCATACATGTGGGAGAATAAGAAACATTTTTAATTTTAATTTATAAATAATTACTTCCGCAATAGTTTTTGTTGGATAGTCAGTTGTTAGTTGCTGAATAGTCAATTGATATTTGGACAGTCAGTTGACAGTTGATGGATAGTCAGTTGATACATCATAGACAAACACGCCTCTCCCCCACTCGGTTCTTTTCCCCTTCTATCCCCACAAGTTTATAAAAAGGGGATGACTTATTATCGACAGATCAGAAGTTGTCTGATTTTGGGCACGGCAAGACGTTGCTCTGAACTGTCTTTAGAATAACTTGGAAATATATCTGGTAAGTTGTTCTATGTTTATAAATAATAAATTTATAATAATAAATTGATAATGATAATAATTAATTTATGATAATGATGCTTAATGAAGTATATTATACATATTTTGTTTATTTGTGATGTAGTTATTTAAATAAATCGTTTGTTTTATATATTTTATGTTTCTTTTATTTTTCTCCTACATCAGATGTGGGATTGAAAACAAAAACTGCGCCCATTTATGTCTGATTTCAGGGACGTTGTTACTAAATCGATATGACCAATAGTGATGTCAACCGAACCATTGCAGTCGCCAATTTTCGGACAAGAAACAGCCCGTGGTCCGTCTGAAAGTGCGGCGGACACTTACCAGGACAATTACTACTAAAACTGCGAAAACAAAGTGGATGTCAACTGTTTATATTTTGGAACCCAACAATATCAAATTTAAATCGAAAGTTGACACTGGCCTTTTAACGGAAGAAGCAAGACGGTTAAGCTGAAGTATAGTACAAAATATTGAGGTGTGGATTTGAAAACTGGTGAAAATTTCAATTGGTTGAAAAGGCAGGTAAGGCCCTAAAGTGCTCTAATTTACCACTCTGATTCTACGAAATAGGTAGTTTTCTGAACATGTTTATGAAACTATTGTTTATTGGACAAGGATGTCAGGAACGGAAGCTCGAGTACATTTGAACTTGTTTACTTTGTAGTGTGTAATATGCGATGTAAATCATAGTTTGGCTATTTTAATAGATCTGTCGTTAGTGTTAATAAACAGCTTACAATCCCGTCAATTGAAAATATTCTTGAGATTATTATTTTTCTGTAAAACTTACAAGACTTACAACATATTTTCTAAGAATATAGCCATAGACCATTTACAAAGTGTTTGTATAATGTAAATTTACTTACATACTGTGTTAATTCATTTTTATTTTCTTTCACAAATGACACTCCATAATTCAATAACAAGAGAAAATTCGCAATCACTGTACAAGTGTACACGTCTTATTCACTAACTGTAAGCGTACTGAGTGTATGGGATTACGGATAATATTAAACTTGGCACAAAATATAATAAATACACTTCTCAAATAACATGACTTTCTAACAAAAAGAAATCACAAGTACTGAGGGTAGTTAGTAAAAATTTGCGTAAATATAGAATGCCATAGATTTCGTATTACTAGATGTGGCAATCTTGTCGTATGATCTAATATTACGTTGTTATACGTAATACTCTAATTTTGGTCTTATTCGTTTGGTTTAGTTTAACAAAAGACGAAAAGTTAAACTACATATTGTCGTAATGAGATGAGTTGTGACTTGTGAATCTATTAAAAACTTGTGGTTTCAAAGTTTTGGTTTACTATTGTTTGCTTATTATTATTATTGAATAAGTCAATATTAAAATTACTGTCACTGAAATAATTCATTTTGAGCAATTCTAATAAGAGTTGCTTTTACAATAATTGATGAATATTTGAGTATAGATCATATTGGTGGAAAACATTATTATAGGGTTATAAAAAGAATTTATACAATTCTGTGCGAGTGGCGTGCAAACATCGGTCCGCGCTAGACGCGTTGTTTGTTATTGCGCGATTACATCGAAACCTTTTACTATACGTTACCTACGCTCGCTCGGCATCGAGCCGGGCGCTCGCGGCCGTTCGTAATAATGAGTGATTCGGACGATATATTATGCGGTGATATCTATGAAAGCGAGAATATGAATATTGAAGAGTTAATACAAAATAATGAAACGTCAAATAATATAAGTGAGTCGAGAGGGGTGAGTCAACGCGAGCAAAATTCGATGAATACTTGCTTTATTCCGTCTGAGCAGTCATCATCAAATCGCATTCCAAAACGGAATCGGCCAATTGACGAGAATGAAGTTTGGTACACAGTTACGAGAGGAAGCAAGAAAATTATTAGGGGGGGCGATATTTCGACTAGGGAGTCGGTAGAAAAAATAGAAGTGTGCATGACGGGGAAAGATATATTACCTAAACAAGTTGCCTTAGCGAAGATATTTCAAAAGGAGGGAATACAAAATATAACGAAAGTAAAATATTTAAATACCTATAAAGCGATAATTCATTTTGAAAATAATGAAAGCGCAGATAAACTTATTGAGTGTGAATTTTTAAGGAATAATAATATTAATTGTCAAAAAACTATGGAGGTGAATAGATCGTACGGTGTTATTAAAAATATAGATTTGGAACTTAGTAATGAAGAGATATTGGAATGCCTAACTAGTACTTATGAGATATTAGGTATACGGCGGGAGAAATACAAAAATTCTGATGGTAAATGGACTTTTTCGGAGACAGTAAGGATTTGTTTTAAAGGATCGTCTTTACCCAGTTATATTTACATTTATAATAACCCAGTTTTAGTTACTCCTTATACATTCCGGGTGACTCAATGTTCCAGGTGCTGGAAATATGGACATGTGCGAAATTATTGCCCGTCAAAAAAATTAATTTGCCCTAAGTGTGGAAAGGACCATGAAAATTGCGAAATAGCTACATTTAAATGTCCTAATTGTTCCGGTAACCACATAGCTTTGTCCAAAAATTGCCCCGTTTTTCAAAAAGAAAAGAAACTACGCGATTTAATGGCGGAATTTAATTGCTCCTATAAGAAAGCACTTACATTATACGTACCACCGGATCAACCTGATGCGCATATTAATCGTGAAGTCTCTGAAGATTTTGTTAATGATATGCTTCAAATCCCCACACTGGATGTACCTACTCAATCTGATTTTGTCCATACATATGCGGAAGTAACAAAGTCTCAACCAGGAAAAAGCTCACAAAAAGAATGCAATTTAAAGAAATCTACTTTGAGAAAAAAGAAGAAGAAGATAAACGAGGAGATTGATAAAGATGGACAACTCAATATATCATCTACGGATAATTTGTCAGATACAAGCGGAGAGATTAAACAGTCAACTAAACAAAAGAAGAAAAATTCATTTAAAGATCTGTTATTTAAGCTGCAGTACATTATTTTGAAGAAGGAGGATTCTTTTGAGAGTAAATTTAAATTGGTAGTTAAACTTTTATTACAGTGGTTTTTTAATTTTGTGAGCTCATATTTTTCGGATTTAAATGCTATCGAAAAAATATTTAATTTATTTAATGGATAGCACTACAATTAAAATTAACTATATAAACCTTATCCAATGGAACGCCCAAAGCCTTCGATTGAAAAAGTCCTATCTAGAGCAATATTTGAATAAAGAGAAAATTCACATAGCAATTTTGAGTGAAACGTGGCTTGCACCCAATAGTGAATTTAGAATTTCAGGTTACAACATATACCGTAAAGACAGGCATGACTCTTACGGAGGTGTAGCAATTTTAACGCATTATTCTGTAAAAGCTCAACAGTGTTACTTACAACTTACTAATACAAACATTGAAATTGTTCACGTAAAAATTTTGAATTGTGACTTTATCAAAAATGTTGTGTCTGTTTACTGTCCTCCTGCACGCACGAATCAAAATGATTGGGAAGAGATATTTAATAAATTTCGATGTAACACCATATTAGCAGGAGACTTCAATGGTCATCACCCTAATTGGTCTAATCGCTTCGATACTCGAGGAGTTCAAATTTTTGATGCACTTACTGATAGTAACTTTTGCACTTTAAATGATGGATCTTCTACTAGAATAAAAATTGTAAGTGGCAGACTTCAAGAATCTGCTCCAGATATTACTATGGTGTCGACTAATATATCTCTTAGGTTCAATTGGCAAGTTTCTAAAGAAACTCTTGGAAGTGATCATTGTGTAATAAAATTTTGTACATCTATACAGTTTGATCCCCACTTTTCTAAGAAACGCAATATTAAAAATGCTGATTGGAACGCTTACTCAGATCATATTGAAAATTCCATTAAAAATTCAGAGATGCCGAATGAACCTCAAGAAGCATATAACTGGTTTTTAGATATCATAAATGAAGCAGCTGATAAAAATATACCTTTTATTAAAATTTACAATAATCCTAACCAAAAATTTTCTCCAAAACCTTTTTGGAATGCACAACTTTCGCAAGCAGTTGCTGAACGTAGACTAGCACTTAAAAATTTTAGAAGAAATCCTACTCCCCAAAATTATGAATTGCTGAAGTGTAAAATATCAAAGGCTCAGAAAATGATCCGCAATGCAAAAACAGATTCATGGAAAAAATTCTGTGACTCTATAGATGGATCTGCTTCAGTCAGTGATATGTGGAAACGATTAAAATGGTTAAAAGGTTATAATTCTAGATCAGCTTATCCTGACTCAGATAATGCAAATATGATTTTACAAAATTTAGCACCAGACTATGTATCTCCTGATATTCCTGAATTTTCACCTATATTTTCGCCAATTCAGACACCTATTTCTCTTCATGAATTAAATAACTGCATTAAATCAAAAGACTCTGCCCCAGGAATAGATAACGTAACCTTCTCTTTTATTAAGAACCTTCCACTGATTGGTAAGGTTCATTTAGTTAAAATATATAATCTTTGTTTAAATTTCGGTTTTGTTCCATATCAATGGAAAGAAGTAAAAATTGTTCCCATTCCTAAAGCTAATAATCATTCAGCTTTTAGACCTATTGCACTAATGTCTTGTATCTGTAAAACTTTTCATACTATTTTGGTATATCGCTTAGAGTGGTTCTTTGAAAAAAATAATTATTTTTCTCGTGAAATTATAGGATTTAGAAAAAGTCGTTCATGTCCTGATGCTCTTTTTAGATTAATTTCTCGTATACAGATTGGTTTTACTAAAAAAATTTGTACTTTGGCTTGTTTTATTGATATTGAAAATGCCTATAATAATGTAGATATCAATCATTTAGTTAAAATTTTGGACTCCTTGGGTGTTGGATCTTTACTTTGCAGATACATTTTTAATTATTTAAAAGATCGGAAATTAATAATTGTTTTAAATAATAAATTGATCTCTAGACTTACTAGTAAAGGAATTTTACAGGGCGATCCATTGGCTCCTCTCTTATTTAACGTTGCTACCTCTGAAATTTGTAATAATATTCCAAGAGTTTTTTTTTCACAATACGTTGATGATTTTGTTATTTTTACTTCCAATAGAATTCTTAGTGACAGTGTATCGGAACTTCAACTTGCTATAGATCGTTTTAAAATTGTTACTGATAGGATAGGTTTATCAATATCAAATGAAAAAAGTAATGTATGCTTATTTAAAAGAGGAGGCAAAGAAGAAGTAGTTGAAATTATGCTGAATGGTCAATTGTTAAATAAAGTTGATTCTGTAAAATATTTAGGGGTTTGGCTGGATAGTTCTCTCTCGTGGAAAAAACATATAAATGAGATTTATGTTAAAGCCTCAAAATTCATTAATATTATGAAGGTATTGGCTGGTTCAAATTGGGGAATACATCAACTACATTTACGTAGACTTTATTTAAGTTTGGTACGTAGTCGAATTGATTACGCAAGTTTTCTTTATGACAACAGCGCTAAATCAGTACTCTATAAATTAGATAAGTTGCAAAACCAAAGTCTGAGAATTATAGGTCATTATATTAAAAGTACTCCTATCCACGTAATGCAGAGCGATTTAGCCATTCCCCCTTTGTTTGTTCGAAGAATCTTTTTGGCTGGGAAGTTTCTGTTAAAATTGAAATATTTAGATGGTAATTATAACTGTGAAATTTTAATAAAACTTAAAGAAGCCTGCCTTGCTCACTACTGGTCTCGTAAAAAGAAACCGCTATTAGCATCTATATTTGAAGAGATTAAAGAATGTTACGTTCCGAATGTTAGTCGTTTAGAAATGTTTAATCTTAGTTCTTGGATTACTAGTATGGACATTTCTTCAAATATTATTACAAATATAAGAAATATTAATCAACCTAAAAAAGATATTAATGTTGCCCATTTAAAACAGAAATGTTTAGATTTACTCTCAAATCAGTTTCTCGATTTCTACAAGATCTATTGCGATGGTTCTAAAGACTCTTCAGGAGTAGGTGCTGCAATTTTTGATGCTTATGCCAACACCTCATTCAAATTGAAACTACATAAATCACATTGTATTATGGAGGCCGAGTTAGTTGGTATTCACAAAGCCCTGTGTTATATAGAATCAATCAATTTTGAAAAGTTTGTTATATTTAGTGACTCCCGAAGTGCATTGCAGCACTTGGCTCGCTGCACCTCGAATTTTCGAGGTACAGCGATAGCCTACCAAATTTTGGATTTGTTGATGAGATACAAAGAACAAAACAAAATAATATTGATTCAATGGATTCCCTCGCACATAGGTCTTGTAGGAAATGATAAGGCAGACATTTTAGCTAAAGAAGCTATAAATGATGGACTCATTTGCGAAAATTTTCCCCACTACACTAATTACATTTCAATTGTAAAACAGCTATCATATAAAACTTGGAAGGAATATTTTGAAATAACATCTCTTACAAAAGGCATATGGTATAAAGTTATCCAACCGACTCCGCTTAAAATACCCTGGTTTGAAGGTTCTTTGAACAGACAATATACGTCAATAGCTTTAAGGTTGCGTTCTGGACACATTCCATTAAATAAATTTGCCTTTTTAATGCGCAAAGTGGCATCACCTAACTGTTTAGAGTGTGATAAGGTTGAGGACGTCCAGCATATACTGATGGAATGTGTCCGGAACGAAGTAGCTAGACAAGATATATTTTATAACTTAGATATAAATGTTTGTGATGTAAGTGTATTCTTTCCATTTCTGTCTGCTCCTTTATCTAAGGAAGCAATTGCTTTGTATAAATTAGTTTTGATTGGTTTAAAAGTAAGAGATAAAAATTAATTATGTGTAAGTAGTATTTAAAAATGGCTCTCTACGAGAGTGACATGGTCTATTTGTACCAAACTCTCTATAAAAAATAAAGATTAAAAAAAAAAAAAAAAAAAAAAAAAGTCAATATTAAAATTACTGTCACTGAAATAATTCATTTTGAGCAATTCTAATAAGAGTTGCTTTTACAATAATTGATGAATATTTGAGTATAGATCATATTGGTGGAAAACATTATTATAGGGTTATAAAAAGAATTTATACAATTCTGTGCTATTTTACCCAGGTACACATAGTTTATTATGTAATATATCTGTTACATAATACAGAAAGGACATAGATACATTTGAATAGACACAGTTAGAGGCATATTGTGTGTGTATAATTGTTTACATAGGTTTTTGAGTGTTAAAACCTAAATGAATCTTTTGTAATGTTTTGAGGAGGAATTAGATCTTAGAACGAATCCTAACATTTTATGGGCCTTAGTGTTGATTTTATACCTCTAGTTGTGTTTAGAGTCATGACCGCGAATTGTATTAGATAACACAGACAATAGTGGATTGTATTTAGAGACCACCCATCTTCTAAAGAATAGTTGAATCGGTTTACCCATAAAAGTAAATTATGTAAATAGAAAGAGACTGGTAATTCTTGCAATAATTGTAATAGTTAATACAATTTTATTGCTAATAATGAACATTCTTTCTGATTAGATCAGGCAGGTATAGCAAGGAAACTTAAAAACAGTTATTGTCAATAAATAGAGAACAATTTTGAACGATAGAATATTTACCAATATATCTGTGTTTCTCTAAAGGTTATGGGGAACATCTAGATTCTAGAACCACGCCATGGTACTTGTTTAATTTGTGGACTGGAGGTTGGGCAGGCCGTGAGAGCAGTCTAGCTCAGTCAGCTGCTCTAGTCCATATAATGTTCTTCCAAGGGGTTCCACTTGGGTTGTCCACCCAGTGGGGCGGTGGGTGCAGTGGCCATCCGCATCCCAATACTGAGTTGGTCTTCAATATTATTTTTTGTCTTTTCTTTTCAATGTGTATAGGTTTAAGTTAGGTTAGGTTAAGTTTGGATCAGGTTAAACTAACCTGGTTTTCAGATTTTCTTCATAATGTCTATAATGTTGAGGGTCGTTGAACCCAAAATTTGCTTTTGAGTGTGTTCCAGGTTTTTAGGAAACAAAAACATGGGTTGTATAGCCAAAATATACGTCAGAAAACTATTATAAAGTAAAATGTTAATTAGTAAACAGAAATTATTAGTAATGGATTTGTTATGGCACATTAATGTTCAGGATTTTCAGAAGTTTTAAAAAACATATTTAATCAAAACTGAATTTTTCAATTCTATATGACTGTTGAAACTTAGGAAGCACTGAACCGATTTGGCTAATTTTAACCTTAAAATATTTGTGGAAGTCTAGAAGAGGTATGTGCTGACCTAATATTATGTTGGAAACCTTTATTCACTGACCCTACCAACCTCTCCCTTCTTCCTGGTCACTTCCTTATTGGCCGACCGCTAACTTCGCTGCCAAGCGAGACTTCTTCTCATGCTCTAGGTCTGACGATCAACCGATACCGGCGCGTGGAGCAGTTGCGACGGCAGTTCTGGCGAAGGTGGTACATGGAGTACATCGGGGAACTTCAACAAAGAACCAAGTGAAAGGCAATAGCTCATAGTCATCTCGTCCTCATCAAAGATGGGAATCAACCTCCACTTAAATGGTGTCTGGGACCCACCCAGGTACCGATGGCGTCTCACGTGTAGCAGACATTCGGACTGCAACTGGAAGAACGAGGGCTTTCTCTAAGATCTACCCTTTGCCACTGCAGGCGCCTAACAACGAGTCCTGAAGGCGGGCGGTATGTCGCGGCCCAGCAGCGACAGTATACGGACAGTTTTGTGCCTTTAATTTTATTTTTAAGTTTAAGTACCTATATAACTTGTGGTAATGTGTCAGATTGGCCGAACGATACACTAGAATAGTATAAAAGTCGAAAGTTTAGATCCACTGAGTGTGTTGTGCAAACTTAGTATAGCTATAGACAAATGTCAAACCAACAGTCAAATCTTCGTTTACTATGGTTAAAAGACGGTTAATTGGCCGTGCTTCAAAATATATATCATCAAGAAGGTTCCATTAAAAAAAATCTATTAAATTACGGAATCTCCGTAGGGAAGGCCCTTAATCTTGAGATGATTTTGTTTCTTCTTTGATACATTGAGGTTAATGTATTATTATTATTATTATTATTTTTCTCTAATACATTAAATTATTTATTATAATATCAATCGATCTGGCGTGATTATGGTCGCTTGGCCAACGATCATAATTTCGGCTAGGTTTTGATTGTATAACGTACAAGTACTCAATATTATAATAAGTGATATGTATGATTTAATTCAAAATATAACTTTTATTTATGGTCATGTGATTTGGCCAATATTATTTTATGCCATGAGATTTGGTGTGTATGGTCATGTGATTTGGCCAATATTATTTTATGCCATGAGATTTGGTGTGTATGGTCATGTGATTTGGCCAATATTATTTTATGCCATGATATTTGGTGTGTATGGTCATGTGATTTGACCAATATTATTTTATGCCATGAGATTTGGTGTGTATGGTCATGTGATTTGGCCAATATTATTTTATGCCATGAGATTTGGTGTGTATGGTCATGTGATTTGGCCAATATTATTTTATGCCATGAGATTTGGTGTGTATGGTCATGTGATTTGACCAATATTATTTTATGCCATGATATTTGGTATGTGAGGTCATGAGATTTGACCAATATTATTATATTATACCATGATATTTGGTGTTTGAGGTCATGAGACTTGGTCAATATAAGTCATTCGCGAGCTTAAACAGCTGCTCGTCAGAATGGCCGTGTGGGAGAATAAGAAACATTTTTAATTTTAATTTATAAATAATTACTTCCGCAATAGTTTTTGTTGGATAGTCAGTTGTTAGTTGCTGAATAGTCAATTGATATTTGGACAGTCAGTTGACAGTTGATGGATAGTCAGTTGATACATCATAGACAAACACGCCTCTCCCCCACTCGGTTCTTTTCCCCTTCTATCCCCACAAGTTTATAAAAAGGGGATGACTTATTATCGACAGATCAGAAGTTGTCTGATTTTGGGCACGGCAAGACGTTGCTCTGAACTGTCTTTAGAATAACTTGGAAATATATCTGGTAAGTTGTTCTATGTTTATAAATAATAAATTTATAATAATAAATTGATAATGATAATAATTAATTTATGATAATGATGCTTAATGAAGTATATTATACATATTTTGTTTATTTGTGATGTAGTTATTTAAATAAATCGTTTGTTTTATATATTTTATGTTTCTTTTATTTTTCTCCTACATACATTTCTGATAATTGAAGACATGAGTGGAAAAAGCAGGTTAGTAACAGTTAAAAAATTGCCGTTTTTTGCATAAATGGAGGCTTTAGGGTCAGAAAAATGATTTTAAATAAAAAAAAATGTAGATTTTATGTATAGATGTATTAGCCGGATGATGAAGTAGGTAAGTTACAATGTTTGTTAAAATTATAAGGAAAAAAATTAGTTATTGTCCTTATGTTATAAAATGTAAGTTATCTGGTTCTTCCACTCACGTCTTTAGGTATCTTTTATATACTTTGCTGAAAAAACTATTGAATACGATTTGACTAAGTTAACTGCATACACTCTGTACTTAGTATTTACCGACTACGACGTAAGGCTAGTTCGCATTAGGCCAATATTTTAGTCTAGTACCGAGTATTTTAGTAGCTAAAATTCTCGCTTCTGCCCCAAAATCGTTCACACTTCATTCGAGTACAGTTTACAAGTGAGTGGTGTTTTGTAAGATAAACAGCTTACAGCGCAATAAAGTAAATAAACTGATTAAGTTAATCTTAACGGCGGTTTTAGAAGAGGTAGATGAGGAAAATGTGATCAATAAAAAGAAGCTATGGATACGAAAATAGATCGATAGAAAAGATTAACTAGGAGCTACTAATTGTCTTCTGAAGGAATTAGCATTGGAAGATCCCAAAGAATACCTCGAAAGTTTGAGAATGTCTTATAGTTGTGTAAATTTTTGCGGTAACTAATGAACTCGACTAATTCGAAAGGTTCGGACTTGTTTAGCCGGTGCGCCAGTAGCGCGGACGCGTGGTGGGAGGTGCTACTCGCCCGCGAAAAATAGAATAAAATGGACTGGCTCAACTAAATTACTTACTAATATAATTGACTAAATTGCTAAACAAAAATAGTGTTCAGACACGTTTAGCTACTAAAATACTCGGTACTAGACTAAAATACTGGCCTAATGCGAACTAGCCTTACAGCGCCGCGTACGGCGTAGCATGGACACAATAGACATAACTACCAGTACTTCGACTGCTAAGAGACGGACGAGTATTAATACCTGTCAATTCTTTCAGGTTTCGCCAGGCTATGTTAAGGGCTGGCGCGCTGGCTGATATAATTTATTTTTAAAATGAAGATTTTGAAATTGAATTCTGACAGTTTTCTTTGCATGTGCCAAAATATAAACAACAACTAAATTAGGTAACGACCCTAACGACGACTTTTGTCATAATACGACAAACTTAAAAATTTCAACCTCAGTTCTAAGTCGGCATACTCTACAATTCTGTCTACTCTGGCACGGAGCTAGTACCCCGCAAACGATCAAATTTGTTTGACAAACATGTTTGATGTAATTTACGTTTTCATCAAACAGCAGCGCAGACGATCAAACGTGCATCAAACAAGTTTGTCAAACAATTAGCTAGAATCGGTTTGAGATCATAAGATCTTGTTTGACAAATACAGCGGAACACGTTCAAACACGTTTATCAAACGCTACGCAAATCCAAATTTTCTTCAAACATGTCAAACACGTAGTTTGTTTGACAAACGCTTCAAACAAAGCTGTACACTATCAAACTGTTTGACAAACACGTAAAATTTGACAAACAATTTCATCGTTTGCGGGGTACTTTACACAATAGTACATAACGCACCTAGGGCAGGAAAATAAGAAATGTCTCAGATCACATATTGTAATTGTTGGCCGAGGCGAAGCCGAGGTCAACAAACATGTCATTGTGATCTGAGGCTTTCTTATTTACTGCCCATGGTGCGTATACTATTTTTCTCCTCGACGGAGCGGTTGCAGGTTACAAATATTTTTATTTACCGTGTAGGAAATATGGTGACAATGACACACTACAAATATACAGTAGACCATCTTCGTACAGGAAAAATCGCATGATTTCAGATATACAGTCTGTAACAAAAATAAGTGATAATACTTTAGGGTGTGTACGTGTTCCTTGTAGAGAGTTCACTGTGAAAGTAGCAGCGCTGAAAGACGAATATTTTTTTTTCACTTTTGTATGGGCAAGGGCCCGAGCGTCACGAGTTTCCCCATACAAAAGTGAAAAAAATTTTTCGTCTTTCAGCGCTGCTACTTTCACAGTAGACTCTCTACAAGGAACACGTACCCACCCTAAATTATTATCACTTATTTTTGTTACACCCTGTATATAAAGAACAATGAAGTATCAAATCGCGCTCCAGTAAAACTTGTATACTTTGCGCGAATTTATATTACAGCTTGATGGCTGAGAATGTCTCTCATAAAATCAATAAGTTTCCAGTGTCTTATAACAATGAAACGAAAGCATTAAACGTGAGTAAAATACTCCCAAATTCCCATAAACAATTTGTTCATTAAATTAATTTGTTTTAGAATATTTTGCGTGTTTATTTTCATAGCTTGTTTTATGTGAATCGATTATTTAATTGTTGTAATGAAATGAAAATAAAGGTATCCATACTAATATATAATATTATAAATACGAAAATGTGTCTGTCAGTCTGTTACCTCTTCACGCCCAAACCGCTTAACCGATTTTGCTGAAATTTGGTATGGAGATACTTTGAGTCCCTGGAAAGGACATAGGATACCTTTTATTCCGGAACGGTACGATTCCCGTACTTTA
Source organism: Cyaniris semiargus (assembly GCA_905187585.1). Classification (NCBI taxonomy): domain Eukaryota; kingdom Metazoa; phylum Arthropoda; class Insecta; order Lepidoptera; family Lycaenidae; genus Cyaniris; species Cyaniris semiargus. Next base: position 14,184,889 of record LR994563.1, on the reverse strand, counting down.
AACTAATTTTGAGGCAACGGAGTTGCGAGTGTCATCTAGTTTATTATAATATAGCTGATTACAAACAGCCTTTTTAGTACACCTTTATGCCACATAAAGTAACAGATAATTTTACTATTTTAATCCAATATTATTATAGCTTTAATCTAGTTAGTATCTATATATTAATACGCGAACGAAAAACTTTGCATCGCTTTTGACGAAAAATGCGGAAACGTAGTAGATTGAAATTTTGCACAGTTTTAGTTTATATGGTGAAGGAGTGCATCGAGCTAATATTATTTTGAAATTATGCTTTTATCATACATTTTTTTAACAAATAAAACATTACACACACTAAAACACACACTAGGAGATTTTGATTGACAAGCCTATACACACGAATTGTACTCTTTATTTATGGTTGAAGTCTGTTGTCAAATTCAAAATAGGTTGAGTTTTTTTATTGAATCTTAAATACTGTTAGACAATTATTACACGGCCAGTCTGTCATCATTTGACTTTATTAATCTGAGACTGTCGCAGGAATTATGTCTAATAAATAATAAAGTCAATATTTTGACAATAGAATATCAATAGAAAAGCGTGGAAATTTGAAACTTATATTTTTTATTTATTTGAGGTCGAATTTCGACCATTGGCCGATCTCTAGTCCTATTCAATAGTAAAGTAGTATTCTCAAACGTCAGACAACAGTTTTGGAGTTTTGACTAATCAAATTTCTTTTAGGTCGATTTTCCTGGAATTAGTGTTGTCACCCTCGGATCTGGTCCGCATGCGGATGATAACATGCTCTTGGCCACGTGTTGCCCGCATGGCAGGAAAAACATCATGTATGAAATGATAGGATGCGGGCAACTTTCATGCGGACCAGATTCACGCGCGGTCGACGTGCATTACAGGAAAAGCGCCCTTATAGCAAGTAGGTTTGATATTTTATAAGAATAACATTTTTTTATTCTTATTTATAAAGGTCAAACCTACTTTTTATAAGAATAAAAAAAATCTGAATAGCTTTAGTATACCGAGAATGCAGCGAAACAATATCGGAGCTTTTTCGATGTTAGATCAAATTGCAAGGTACAATTTATTGTCACCGTAGAGAAAAGACACAGTAAACGTAAACGTACAAGCTACGTCGTGCAATATTGATCTACATGGTCTACACCAGCGGTCGGCAACACGCGGCCCGCGAGCGTCTTAATTGCGGCCCGTGAATGTTTTGTAAATAAGTTAAATGTATCGAAATCAATGTTTTCTAATAATGCCAGTAGTTATCGCTACTTAAGTACGCAGCTGTTTGTGCCATTTAAAAAAAAACTAGTTTACTTTCCATATGTGTAGGTATATTGAGCTTCTAGCTACGAATAATAAAAACTAAGGAAAAGTAACTCCGTCAAAAAACATGCTCCACAATACTTGTCAAAAAGTGTACCTTAGGTACACATTTTAATACATTTGCAATATTTAGGTGGCCTTGAGCGGTACTAGGCTGACGTTACATGACAGATCGAAAAGAACCAAATTTAAAACGGTAATAGTATGGGAGTTACGATTCCTTAGTTTTTATTATTCGTAGGCTTCTAGGGTTACTACGAGTATGAGGTCTGCGGCTCGCCTTCAATTTGTTTTGCCACCGTGTGGCCCTTGCCTGCCAAAAGGTTGCCGACCGCTGGTCTACACGTAGTGACGTTAAATACAAAATGTCCGCTCTGCTCGCCTCGTGGTTTGAAACAATTATGTTGCTAAGTGTGAACTGCGAACACTTTAGTACGTTACGAAATACTATACTGTACTCGGCGAAACATGGCGGTAGTGGTCATTGACTGCCTGTCAAAAACTTGTCATTTTCTATACAAAGCCGCGATTGACATCTGACACTTCATTGTCAATCGCTGTTTATATAGAAAATGACAAGTTTTTGACAGGGAGTCAATGACCGCTACCGCCATGTTTCGCCGAGTACAGTATAGATGACAGCAACTCACTTCCGTATAAAACTTATCGCACGAGAACCGTGCATTTTTTCGGGAAAAATATCATAATATGTCTTTCTCCGGGAACCAAAGTATCTCCATACCAAATTTCATGAAAATCGTCATTTAATCGTGAAGAGGTAACAGACAGACAGAGAAACAGACACACTTTCGCATTCATAATATTAGTAAGGACTAGTAAGGATTACTATTTTGTAGTACCTACGGATTTACGGTTTAAATTTTAATCCAAGTATATTTAAACCGGTAATAAAGTTTCCGATTTTGAAGGGCAAACGGATTCCCTTGAATACCTTGTACTATGTATATAGATTTAGAACAAAAGCGGAAATTTTAAACTCTCCAAAGCATTAGAGATGGATTAAATCTTGGCTCGAAAAGCTCCCTTTTGTTTAAGTTGAATGGGTGAGCTTTGAAAAAGCCCGCTAAATGATATAATGTAAAATATGAGGTTTTTCATTTTTGTAAAATCGAGTTGTGTTGCTGTGCTTCGGTTCCGTAGCTACCTTTTGAAATTTTAAGCGTTTATGACGTTTTTAACGAGACCCTATTATCTCCACTGTGTAACAGTCTGTCTGTCGGTCTGTCTATCCATAATATCCGTAATAGAGAACTTTCACAGATTATTTTTGTTACCGCTATAGTAGTAGGAGTCCTTAACTTAAATACGGTCCCATCCTGAAGAAAGCATGAAACTTGGCATGAATGTAGCTGTCATGTATGTGCTTAAATTTAGATATGGAAGCACGTCCAGTAATAATGTTTTCCCCCCCTCCCCCCCTTTTTATCTCCCTCAATACGGTTTTTCGTATTTTCTACGAAAACGATAAGTCTGAGGAGTTTACTCTTCAGAGAACAAATTATCGTCGATAAATTACCTACAAAACGATACTACATTATATAGTGGTAAGATTAATATATTTCTGTTTACAGACACCAACGTATTATGAAATTGTAAAAACAGGCTAACTTTTTTTTTCTTGCTCCATTTATAGGAAAACGACAAGAGTGGTGATAAAATAGGCTAAAAAAGTTAGATACCTTATACATTGAGCTACAAAATGACACCTATTTCATAGTCGTAGAGGCATTACCTCCAGAGTTACAGCTTACCGCGTCTGACTCAAGTACTCGTTTTTTTTTACCTTTATACAATTTCTTAGATTTAGAGCTAAGGGTTTCAAGAAATTTATTAAAAATACAGTAAAATACACTGAAAATTATGTACTTGTCATATATGTGCTTTAATGTGGATATAGAAGCATGTCGACAAATTATTTTTTCCCCCCATTCCCCCCCTTCGTATGTATCGTATGCTATATCGTGGTTTTTCTTATTTTTTATGAAAACGGGTACAGCTAGCAGAAAACTGTCAAAGAACAATATGTTGTTCATTAATTTCTCTACAATATTGTCTTTGGACGTATGTTGATAAAACTTATAGTTTACAAAATATGTACATGTAACTTTGAAGTTTTATTAAAAAATGCAAACATTTTACTAAAGATAGTACTATATGTGTACTAAATACCTAAAATAGCTACGCGCGACCGCGTGATAGGATCAGCAGAGCTATGGCGACATTAGGGGCGCGGGGTGGTGGAATAGGGTGTAGCCTTGCCTGCCTGACCCGACGGGCAACGACAACCGACCGATCAGTCCGCCCGCTTTGTCTGGTTTTTCGAATTTTCTACAAAAACGATAAGACTGAGGAGTTTACTCTTCAGAGAACAAATCATCGTCGATAAATTAGCTACAAAACAATACTACATTATATAGTGGTAAGATTAATATATTTCTGTGTACAGCCACCAACGTATTATGAAATTGTAAAAACAGGTTAACTTTTTTTTTTCTTGCTCCATTTATTGGAAAACGACAAGAGTGGTGATAAAATAGGCTAGTGAAATTAGATACCTTATACATTGAGCTACAAAATGACATACAATGGGAAGGGGGGGGAAGGGGGGGGGGGAAACATTATTTCTGGACGTGCTTCCATATCTACATTGAAGCACATACATGACAGCTACATTCATGCCAAGTTTCATGCTTACTTCAGGATGGTACCATAAAATTGATTTTTGTTAGGACAAGGAGCCGTACTATAGCAAGAAATTACCAATACACCCAAAAATATTTTGCTGGACAAACGTATTTTAAACTTATTTAATATTTTTTAATTTAGGTATTTAAAATAAAATGATTTTCTATTACTTATTATCGAGGTATTTTTGTTTTCTAAAAAGAATGTACAAATGATTCTTATTCGTCTTACCCTTCTTATTTAATTATTAGGGGAAAAGACGTAAAAAAAATAGTAAATACGTGTTACAAGTTAACTCTTGAATTAATTTCGTCTCTAAGTATCCCTCAAAGACGTGACCCTAAATAACCTCGATATAATTAATCATCTACCATTATTTTATACTCTGCAGGAAAGTTTATTATATTATCTCCTCGCTAAAAGAAAAAGTTGTGAAATGAAGAAGTTGCTTAATTCAGTTTTCGCTTTGAAATTTTTACGTGGGTTAGCCAAACGAAATATTACTTCATATAAGAACTACAGTTTCTTAAATAAATCATGAAATTGTAGATAGAATATATAAACGAAACCTTAAACGTATTTAATATTATGTAACACTTTAAGTATCTTATAAATAAAAATCATACGTGGGAGAGCCATGCTTTGGCACGAATGGGCCGGCTCGACTGGAGAAATACCACGTTCTCACAGAAAACCGACGTGAAACAGCGCTCGCGCTGTGTTTCGCCGAGTGAGTGAGTTTACCGGAGGCCCAATCCCCTACCCTATTCCCTTCCTTTCCCTCCCCTATTCCCTTCTCTTCCCATCCCTACCCTCCCCTATTACCCTATTCCCTATTAAAAGGCCGGCAACGCACCTGCAGCTCTTCTGATGCTGCGAGTGTTCATGGGCGACGGAAGTTGCTTTCCATCAGGTGACCCGTTTGCTCGTTTTCCCCCTTATTTCATAAAAAAAATATGATGATGAATATAAATGAATTAAACAAATTGTTTAATTATGAAGTACTATCGGAGTTGATTTATAGGCAGATGGCGGACCTACGTAATTTGGTCACGTTATGTCAAACCCAGGCGACAGATCATAACCATCATTGAGATGACATAATTGCCTATGAATCAATTTATTCGATGTACCATCGAATAAATTAATAATGTCATTAAAGTGCATCGTCTATCGGTATATTAATATCAATTTACTAATGCATGTTTAACATATACAAATATGTATTACAAGATATCGTTAAAGTTGAAGGCTGTATTTAATGACGATTAACTATATATATAATTAACTATATTAATTAATTTAAAATGCTGGTAGTAACTGTTACTGCATTAATATTAGCCCATTCTTTTCCAAAATTTATCAAAATCCTTCCGGCACTTTTTATAAGAGCAAAACTAACTAAAAATATACAAACATATATCGTTTTTAATCATCCAAATTTATGAGAAAATACCAAATGTTATGAATTTTCCCATACAGTTATTTAAAAAAAATACTCTTACTTAACGCTGCTACTCTCACAGTGAAATCTTTACAAGGAACATAATTATACACACCCTAAAATATATTTATTTGTTATACCCCATATGAATAAGGGTTACAATTCCCAAGGACAAAGGGACATGAACATGGTAACTTTAAACTATATTTATGTGTGTCAGTTTATTACTTAAATACACAAGTTTGTTATGGTTACGATCTACAACTTCCGGCAACGCACTTGTGATACCTCTGGTGATGCGGTTATTTATGAAGGTCGATGATGCCTATGATGATAAGTTGCCTATTTCATAAAAATCGTTACGTTATAACATACTTTCTTAAAACGATACCTAGATATGATTATTAAGAACTTCAATAAAATATATTATTTGTTTTATATAGTAATTAAGGTTTTATATAATATTTTCTTTGAGTGCTGTGTTTAAAAATTAACATGTCGATCTGTGTGTATATATTATGTGCATTGTAGCTTCTAAATGATTCCAAAAATCCGTTTTGATATTAAATTTCTTTTTTTACTTGAAAGCTGACTTATTCATAGGCTGCTAAATAATTCATTATTACTCTGCAAACTATCTGCTACCGCTCCCTATGCCATATATATTTATGAATCTCCAAAGATAATTTAAGAACACTTGAAAAATCCATTTTAGGAATTCTGGTAAATCAAAGTCATTATTATATCACAGGGCTTAGGGCACTCGAGCCGCCCTACTTTCTGGTGCCCGATTTTCAACCCTCGAATAATGTAACTCCTCTTACACCGGTTTTGATGACGGTGGCCATTTTCATTGTAACTAGACCAAAGGCTGTTTGTTTTATAGTCCATGTGTGTGTACACAACAGCACTCTTTTTTTGTTTACTCTCAGAACCCAATGGATCGAATTACCGACATGACTGGTGAAACGATCGAACCAGAATCAAACTTATAATATGTTATGCTCGTCCGACGCAAGATCATACTTGTCAGACGATCAGGTGATCAGTCTACATAGTCCTTACCAAACTTGGAAATAATAATATTAAAGTTCGCTTTAAATGCTCTAAATCAAGGCTGCTCAACCTTTTTTACAGTGGGGCCAAACGATGGATTCCGACATTTATAACGGGCCATTAACTTAGGCTTAATTAAATATAATACCAATCAAACTTCAATGGGTTATATAAGCATAAAATTATTTTTTGATATTAATGAGATTTTTGCAGTTGTACGTCTTTTAACAATTTATTTATGTCTGGTGATAAATCTGATGTTGACAGTAGCAGTGATATTCAAAACTTCCTTGTGCGGGCCATTTAAAATTCTTTCGCGGGCCATAATGTGGCCCGCGGGCCTGGAGTTGAGCAGCCTTGCTCTAAAGCGTCTAACTCTAAACCACTAAACAACGAAGGATCGAAATACATACCTCGAAAGACACTTCGAGAGTAGCAGTATGAGTGAGCTGTCTCACGCGCACATATTCTGCCTAAAGGTGAATTAGGCAGAATATGTGCGCTAAGAACCTTAAGGTGTCTTCACAATAGACTGGCCCACTACAAGCCATCGCCATTGTGTAGACGGGGTAGTGGTGTATGATGGCGGACGATTTCCAGGCGTGGCGCCAAGTGGCGTGGCCAATAGTGAGCCATCATGGGCCATTGTGTACTTGGCTACTTAAGGCCAGGTAGTCCCTAAAATTAACAGGTCGATGTCTGTCAGTACGAATATCGACCCACATTAAAATAACATTCATATCAGCGCGCCTTGTACAGTAGCGGTTACGACGCTCGCCGCGTCCTTGATAGGGCGAAATAGGAGAAAATTATATTTTTCACTTAAAGATCAAAATGCAAAATGTAACCACATATTATTCTTCTTTAAGTTATAAACTTTTATATTATATGATTTTATAAAGTAAAACTATCATAGGCTTCATGAAAAATAAGAAAAATTAAAAAAATATTCGAATTTAGCCTCCTCTTCGGAGTTATTTTTGATCGAGTGAAGTTTTCAATATTATATTTCGAACCACAAATTGTCAAAGTACAATACAACAATGTGTTTTTTTTGGCTTTTAAAAGTCACTATTTGTTTGTTTATTATTGATTCAAAGTCATGTAAATTAGGGACTACCTGGCCTTAAGACTGAAGGCATTCGTGGTCTGAGAATCGAACCCCTCTGACCTTCGTAAGCCTCCCTTTAATTAAGTCGACCGTGGTGACGTCACTATTAGTAGGCATTACCCGCTGTGGGAGAGGAGGCTTTACGACAATTTTACGATGTTTTTACGCCGGGGTATAATGTACTATTAATTTTAGAAACGCTTAGATGATTGCACCGTTACTGTGTTAGAGTAGGGTTTTTTCTTTGTTTCTTTTTGTGTGTTTTCTGTTTACATACATACTAATTTTATGCGAAAGTGTGTGTCTATCTGTTACATATTTAAGCCGCATAGCATTAGAATTGGTATATAGTTTTTTTAATACCGGAAAAGGATAGATGGATAAGTTTCTTACGAAAAAATAACAGTTTTTTGAGCGTTAAACTAATAATCACATCAACAATGTTGCGGGAAAAATCTAGTTATAAAATATAAAAATAGATTCCGAATTATTTATGATGGAATCTAAACTAAACATTACTCGAAGTTAAATTATATTGTAAAATTATAATTAGGTAAAAGTTAAATACACCACGTTCTTCTATTTTAAAAGTACAATAACAATATTTTAGTAGTCAAAGTTTTCATAATATGTAATTTCATACCGCGAAATAAACAGAGTACCTGCAAATATTATATGAGGCCCGCATGGACCGTTTTGCTATTACTCCAGTACAGGCACCGATATTTTATTCAAAAATTCACTATAACATAATTATCATTAATTTTACCCGACTGCAGCGAATCCACAAAATGGGTAGTAATGTTTTTACACTTCATTCATCATCGGCCACACTGCGATACATGTAATGATGATTAAACTTCAATTTAATGAAGACTTTGACAGATAATAATGTATATGGGGCTTTCGTCAAAACCTTCATTTCATTACAGTTAACTGCTAGCAGAGGCGTGGGCGACGTGGGCGACTTAGGGCATCGAGACCGGGTTTTCCCGAAACCCGAAAACCCGGGAAAACCCGGGTTTTGGGGATCACGAAAAAATCCGGGTTTCAAAAATGGAACCCGGGTTTTTCGAGCTTTTCGGGTTTTTCGTTTTTTTTGATAATTATTTCAGGCAATACCTGATTTAAGGTATTTATAACAAACTAACATACAAATTCTTTAGTTTTATAATATAAGTATAGGTTTAATTATTTCTATTGGTCATAATTAAACAAAATATTGGGATAAAGTACCTAAAAGTTTCGTTTCAAGAGCATTAAAGACTAATTGTCACAAAAATATTTATTAATAATAATATTTTGAAAATCCTACCAAAACTATTCAATGTAAAAAAAGCCAAGTCTCTTCAAACAGTCTATCCATCGCAAAAAGTTTTCAAATTTCATAGAAGCAAGTCTTGTTAAACTTATTTTATAGTTTTCAAAAAGTCGCCAAAATGTGTATCGATAACATGTGCAAACTTCTTGTAGAAATATAAAACAAAATGCTTATGATACACAGGCTGCACTAAAAGTATCGGGAATGGAATATTTCCACTGTTCCTGTCATATTAAAATCTTTTAAATTGAAAACTCCTTGGTTTTAAAAATCGAATACCATTTATTTATTTAAAAAAAGATTATTTATTAGACCATCCGCCATACAGCCCCGACCTAAGCCCTAATGAATTCTATACTTTCCCTAAAATAAAGAATAAATTGCATGGTCAGAGATTTTCATCACCTGAAGAAGCTGTGGACGCCTACAAAACGGCCATTTTGGAGACCCCAACTTCCGAATGGAATGAAATGCTTCAATAATTGGTTCTGTGGGATAATGCGTAGTGGCCGAAAAGGAAGATCTTCCGACCGAGCGAGGTGGTATGCTCGGTCAGGCCGGAGCCCACGTGATACATTTCAGCTGTCGTATATATACCGACGCGCTCAGAAAACTTCGATAGCGCGATGCAGGAATGTTAGGCGAATTGTGGGTACTGCCACATCACTCCCCCCCGAAGACCGGAGGTCGAATCATGAAGTCCTGTCGCTTGAGTCGCCAGTGCCAGAGAGTTCCAGTGAGTCGGAACTGTGAAGCTGCTGCACGGGATCCAGTGAGTCGGATAGCTGCCGTGCGTACTTAGATGTAATAAAAATGTATTGAGTTTGGTGCAAATGTCCACAACCAATAACACTTACGTAATGGTCTGCTAAATACGGAATCATTATAACTGGAACGCAACCAAAAATATCCTGTAAGTAAAAAGTTATGACGGAATGAAAAAGTTTTCTACCATTTTATTCCATAAAATAGTATTATTAATATGATCCATTGCACTTTTTAACTACTCAATCTATGTTTTGTCATGTCGCTTGGCATTTCCTATTAGGTTTTTACTGAAATAGATGAATATCAATATCAATATCTTCACTCAAAAAAATATTTTTTCATATTATGGTCATAACTTTTTACTGACAGCTTATTTTTAATTTGTCTCATAATGAAAGTTACTCTATATTCAATGGACAATAAGTCAATATGTTTCTCGTTAGTGGTGGAAATTTGGACCACTTTATCCATTCTCCTTGCGCGGAGAACACTTCGAAAAGAAATAAATACATTTTTAAATAGTAATGTTGTGTGCCCTCGTAGTGTTTTATTATATCAAGTTATTTTTATGAATAACTAGACGTTCCGCGCGGCTTCGCCCGCGTAAATTAGATATTTCACCGAAAATTTAGTCCACAAAAAAGCCTATGATCCTTCACATGGTCTACTTCTTATCTGATCCAAATCACAGAAAGAATGCTCTAGTAGTTCTTGAGATAAGCCCTTTCAAATAATTCCCCCGTTTTTTCCACATTTTCCTCTATTTCTTCGCTCATATTAGTCTTAGAGTGATAAAATATATCCTATAGCCTTCCTCGATAAAATATGGATTATCTAACACTGAAAGAATTTTTCAAATCGGACCAGTAGTTCCTGAGATTAGCGCGTTCAAATAAGCCCTTTCAAATAATTTCCCCCGTTTTTTCTACATTTTCCTCTATTTCTTCGCTCCTATTAGTCTTAGCTAGGGCATCGAGACCGGGTTTTCCCGAAACCCGAAAACCCGGGAAAACCCGGGTTTTGGGGATCACGAAAAAATCCGGGTTTCAAAAATGGAACCCGGGTTTTTCGAGCTTTTCGGGTTTTTCGTTTTTTTTGATAATTATTTCAGGCAATACCTGATTTAAGGTATTTATAACAAACTAACATACAAATTCTTTAGTTTTATAATATAAGTATAGGTTTAATTATTTCTATTGGTCATAATTAAACAAAATATTGGGATAAAGTACCTAAAAGTTTCGTTTCAAGAGCATTAAAGACTAATTGTCACAAAAATATTTATTAATAATAATATTTTGAAAATCCTACCAAAACTATTCAATGTAAAAAAAGCCAAGTCTCTTCAAACAGTCTATCCATCGCAAAAAGTTTTCAAATTTCATAGAAGCAAGTCTTGTTAAACTTATTTTATAGTTTTCAATCAACATTCAGTGATTGACCACAGTTTTCTTTATTATGTGATCAAAGGCTTACAAAATAAAGTGAAAAAAGCTGTCCAAGCTTCAAAGGGTTCTAAGTCTGCTGAAAGTACCGTAGACTATTGATGATGGGCAAGTCACTAGTTAGTAACAAAACGTTGGAACTTGTATGGACCGTTGCTGATAAAATACACCCATCAACAAAGTCTTAGAGATATTTGTATTTTTGGAATATCTAAAAACCTGTCAGGAATTTTTGAAGGCAGTGTGTATGGAACAATGATAGCTTATTTTTTAGTATTTAATAAAACATATTATTAAAACAGTTTTCCGAATTTTATCGTTTCTAAAACAATCATATATCTATGATTGTTTTAGAAACGATAAAATTCTGAATTCTACAGTCATAAAAAATCAATGATAAGTCAACAAATCTTTATTTCGTTTTATAAACTGAAATTTTCATTTAAATGAGATATTTTTATTGCTGATTGTCAAATAAAATATAGTAATAATTTATACTGATAGATGTTTGGCATACAGTATTTTTACTAAAAAATATTTTTTGTGCCCTGCTGCGGTATGACGCCCAGTCTTTTTTGCAATTTAAAGTCATTATTTTCAGTCGTCTAACTTACTAAAAACCTCAAAATAGATTTTTATTTGTCGTTATGCTTTTTGTCATTATTTGTTATATTCACAATATAAAAAATAACGACAATATTAAGACAATGCAATCAGTAAAAAGGTTCCAAGAGAGCCCCTAGAAACTGACAAAACCATGCAGAGGAGTTTCCATCAAGTATGATGTGAAACCATTTTGTATTCCAGTATTGCAGTCTGGCAAATGCGGCAGATTGCTTTTCATTACTTGAGAGACTGATGTTGGTAACACATAATAGGACGAATGATGGCTTTCCTTAGCCGTCCGTGGATGTCATACTCACTGCGGAATTATTAAAACACGTGATTTTAGTGAACCCAGATGAAATATAAGCCGAGTTTTTATCAGCACCAGCGCCAGAGACAATTTCTTGTATGTAACACCATGCCACCATGGTTAATCTTCCAAACTCATTAAAAGCAACCTTCCGCATTTGCCACGTCGTCTGTTCTGATCAATTACATGGTTATCTGACATGAATTCTGTCTATTGTGACTAGAACTAATAACTACAAAAAGCTTTGAGGTGTAGTGTAATGTAAGATTTTTCAGTAATGTAAGATTTTCCAGTAAGTTAGATGACAGCGAAAAGTTACCTTAAATTGCAAAGAACATTCGGCTTCATACCGTAGCAGGGCAGACAAAAGGCAATTTCAGGTAAAAACTAGGCACAAAAATTTAATTACAGGTATAAAGTATGCCAACATCAATTAGGACTAAATGATTATTAATAATTTGACAATCGGCAATAAAATGTAAAAAATTAAATAAAAATTTGTTGGTATACGTTTTATATTTAAGGTTATTCTTCCATTTAATGTCTTCAAAAATTCTGGATACATTTTTATATATTTCATAAAATACAAATACATTAAATAATATATGTAATTTGGAGGTGAAGCTTGTTGTAATACTTAATCTTGTCCCGAAAATCTTAATCCCTAGCTTTGATAAGATCCAAAATATAGGAGAGGTAAAATAGTCGCTTCGATAAAAGTATGATACGGCCGTGCCAGCTTACTCGAGAATTGGTTGGGCACTGCTGCGACCCCAGACAATGGTATTTAAATAGTATTTTACTGGATAGGTGATGGCAATCGCAGAAAATCATGTGTAAAGTATTTTCGCATTGTTAATTTTTGAATTGTTAAAAAACCCGAAAAAACCCGAAAAACCCGGGTACCCGGTTTTCATCAAACAAAAAACCCGAAACCCGGGTTTTGAAAATTGGGTCCGGGTTTCGATGCCCTAGGGCGACTGCCCACGGGCGATATATTTTTTAAAGGATTTATTAGTTTTGATACTCAAATTTTTATAAATAAAAGTTTGACCGTCAAAAAATTCTTTCCCTCAACAAAATTCGTCTCCTCGCGTCATCCATCACGATTCAGGGGGCCTCGCAAAATATATCTTGCCCACATTAATTTTAGGTCTTCGCCGTCGCCACTGACTGCTAGTTCTTAATATTTTTCTCTGAGTGCAATAGTATGTATTTATTGTGCTAAATACTGTAGTACTTATTAAAACCACTGAAGACATGAACATAAGCCGATTTTAATGATTATAAAGAAACTTTGTGACCCGGGACAGTATTGGATTATATTTACGCCGAAGAAATTTACTATGCGATATTTTGTATCGCCAGCAGCATTTCCGGACCAATACGACCTGCGAACCTTCAAGAAGAGAGCGTATTCCCACGCACCTGCAAATCTTCTGATGTTGCGAGGGCACTTGGGCGACGTTTGCCCCTTATTGAATAAAAAATGATAAAATTGGCGTAATGAAGTCGGCATCATTCAGTTCTTTTAATAAATTATTGTTCACTAAAGTAATGAAGTGGCGACAAGTTACGTCACCAAAGCGGTGAATTACGACGTAAAAAATAGACTAATAAATGGCAGTACCTCATCAAGGCTTAAAGTATTATGAGAAATTCCTCAGAAAAGATAAAAAAATTGGTGTCTCCATGATTAATGGCCTCCTTCAACAAAATGTTGTAACTTTATCAAATAGACACTTTGTTTTCATTCTGTGGATGAAATTAAAGTGTCTATATTAAAATTTTATGTTTCTCTATACAAATATTATAAACACGAAGTCTATCAGTCTGACTGTTACCTCTTCGCTTAAACTACTAAAGAAACTTAATGTAGATTGATACCTTGAATCCCGGGTAAGGCCAGTACATAAAACATTTAATTAGCATACATTTTTCTGTCTCTTAAAAAACAACATGACTTTTAACCACGGCCAGGATTAATTTTAGCCAGATGCGTAAGTATCTTACTTTGATAAAACATAATGTAATTATATCATTTAAAAATACGGTAAAAGCTATAGCTTTATGTAATAAACACTGTAAAAGAACGGGCAAAAATACTTTTAACTGTTATTTTAATCGCAAGTATTATTGACTAAGCTTCTAAAGCATACGGTCAAAAGTAGTTTTACTGATTTTGCTAGTCAATAGTACTTTTGACTGGTTAAGAGTTTTGGACTGCAACATATTATATAAAATTTACCTATAGCCGTTATACGTTATAGGCTATAGGTAAATTTTATAAAGCGAATATACTAAAATGGGCAAGTTCAGTAATAACTGAAATGGGAAATAATATTACGCCATAAAGTCATCGTTTCAGCAGTGAAGCACAATATTCGTCATTCCCGTAATGAAATTGCTACGGCATATTAAATTGCGATGAAATTGTACAGCTCTGACCGTGAGTGTGTCTAGGTTTCATAATATTAAGTACAATAATTATTGAAATGTAGGTATAATATTGGGTATGGTATAATTAAAAGGAAGAAACAACTTTCAAAAGGAAGTTTTATCCCCGTGAATTTGTTTGCTGCGGTACTGACATTAAAATGATGAAGATTGAGTAGCAAAATATTTGATTAAACTTTAGGGGAAAAAACTATATTCATTGTTTTTACATTCATGTCATAATAATATAATAATATTATTGTATTATAATATCTCAGCGAGTTATGTAATTTTTTTTTTGCTCAAAAATAATAACATCTTGACACGAGGTAGCGTGTCAAGCCAAGTTCAAGTATAACAGAACTGGCGAGCAGCACCGTGTGTAACATTACCCGAACCATTTGCAGCCACTTTTGAACCCTCATAATTCAAAAACTTTTTCACATAAACGTGCCAAATTTTGCTCATAAATTGATACTTGCGAGATAAATATGTGCTATTCATATATCACACTTCTTTTGTCGTTGAAGTCAACAACCAAGGCATGTATCATAATATTGAACTTGGCTCTCATTTCACATTTATGTTTTTGATGGGATTATTACTATACATTAAGATATTGAAATTATAAGTATTGTCAATTCACTTGCCTAATTAGTAATTAGAAAGACCTGTAACGTATGTTATTCGTTATTACACCTAATGTAACACTATCTGCAAATAATATATGACTGTCATTCTTACAACTATTTTAATTGTTCCAGATTATTCGAAGAGAACAAAGACCTGCTGGACATGTTTGAGAAGTTCAGTCAGTGCCGGACCAGGGAGGAGCAGATCAGCTCGATGGAGCTGGCGGAGCACGCCAACAACGTGATGAGCACCCTGGACGAGGGGATCAAGGGCCTGGACGACCTGGACAACTTCTTCCAGTACATACACCAGGTGGGCGCCAGCCACCGCCGGATACCGGGATTTAAAGTCGAGTATTTTTGGGTAAGTGTCCAATGACCTAGTATGTATGTGAAATTTCAAAGTAAATGCCCTTGCAATTTAATTTGCTTAGCACAGATACAACTTTTACGTGCAAGTAATGCTAAATTTAGGTAAGTGTTTAGTAGTACGGTAGAAAATATATCAAAAAATTAAAGAGTAGCAGTTAAAATCTCTCTTAACACAAATACAAGTCTTACGCGTGCTAATGTTACTGCATTACTACTAAAAATTTTCTGAATTCACGTTAATGTAAGCGTCATTGCATCATTTTAAATCTACTTCTAAATAATTGTCCAAAAGACTCACAACAAATTCTAAAAACACAACCATTCCTTTGATAAAAAAATATACACTTGGACGTCGCATTTACAAAACCATTTAAAACATACGGAACACACTTTAAATGCGGCGCACACATAAATGCAACTAACGAACCTTCTTCCTGCAATACCGACGTAATGATTCTGTTCAAAACTTGTTTTATTTCTGTTCAAATTCTGTTCAAACAATCTTCTAGCATAATTACATGCTTTGGAGCAGAAAATTAAAAAAAAAAACTTGCCATGCAAAACCAAGGCTGGGTTCCGTACAAACCAGTAATCTCGTTTATTGTACTACGTCTGGGTGTGTGGTGTCCCACTTAAGGGCCTTCCCCTACGGAGATTTCGTAATTTACCATATTTAGAGCCTTATAAACTCATAATTTGAAAGCTACAAAGTTATGATAAAAATACAGCAATTATCTTCAGTATAATATCAACATTCCTTTCCCCGTTTTAAATTTTCTATTTTTGCTTGTTATACTCATGATATTAGCTTCCAAGTGATATCAATTTATTAAAATTGAAGCATACTTTCAGCATCTCCGTAGTATATTTTACAATATACGTTTATTTGAAACACACGACAATAGATAGACAATTTCATGAACTACATATTCCCCGTTTTAATTTTTTTTTAGATCAATTTTGAACTAAGATAAGTAAAAAAAATAGGATTTTTGTGCGATCTCGGCAACGCGTCAAATGTATGGTCAAGATCGTTTGCTCGGGGGATGGCCTTAAGTTTTAATTGTATTATTTTAAGGGTTCCGTATTAGTATTTATCATTGTACCAGAAAGATACTTCATCCTTATGTAGTAAATGCGAAACTACTGTCAGTTTCCTCTTTGCGCTTAAATCACCGAATCAATTTTTTATGAAATAATTATGTGTTTAGTTTAATCCCGGGTGGATGTAGAATATTTTGTTTCCTGCATAAATGTATAGTTCTGGAGCGATGAGCGAATTTCAAACAATGGTAATCCGTATGTAGGATATAGACAGATGGATGGATACAATATCGTTTTTATAAAACTGCTGGTCGCATTTTGATGAATGAGACGCCAATCCATACAAATATTATAAATGCGAAAGTGTGTATGTCTGTTACCTCTTCAAGCTCAAACCTCTGAACTGATTTTGCTGGAGATACCGATTTGGTATGTTGATACTTTGAGTCCAAGGAAAGGTTCCTGCGCCATAAACGAATTTTGGCGCAATGGAGTTGCAGGCGTCATCTAGTAGGTTCATAATAATAGCCTCTAAGTAAACTATTTAGTTTCACAACTGGCAATAGAGATTATATTACCAGTTGTTAAACTTTTTAACTTTTAAAATCAATATTATCCTTTGGATACGGAACCCTAAAATTGTTTTCCGTGCGTGCTACACCTCAGTTTGGTCTCCCCTCACGCGAGGGTTAATCCGATACAATTATTTTTATAAACACTGCAAGAAAAGGGGGGAATGGGTACATAAATACCACAGATAGCCTTGTTGGACTTAAATAGAACCTTGTATAGGCTTGGGTCTTTCTTTTACATAATATCATAGTTTGTTATGTTTTATGTGGGGTCTCCATGTAAGCCAATAATCAAGCGATTACTAAAGTGAATAAAGGCATAATATTATAAGTGGGAGAGCCATGCTTCGGCACGAATGGGCCGGCTCGACCGGAGAAATACCACGTTCTCACAGAAAACCGGCGTGAAACAGCGCTTGCGCTGTGTTTCGCCGAGTGAGTGAGTTTACCGGAGGCCCAATCCCCTACCCTATTCCCTTCCCTACCCTCCCCTATTCCCTTCCCTTCCCATCCCTACCCTCCCCTATTACCCTATTCCCTCTTAAAAGGCCGGCAACGCACTTGCAGCTCTTCTGATGCTGCGAGTGTCCATGGGCGACGGAAGTTGCTTTCCATCAGGTGACCCGTTTGCTCGCTTGCCCCCTTATTTCATAAAAAAAAAAAAAGTCCAATACGGAATTATTAAGAACTAGATGTAGCCCGCAAATCCGTTTCGCCAAAATTCGTTTATCATGTGGGAACCGTACATTTTTCTGGCATAAAAACTATCCTATGTCCTTTCCCGGGACTCAAAGTATCTGCATACATCGATTCAGCGGTTTAGTCGTGAAGAGGTAACAGGCAGACACTACACTTTCGCATTTATACTATTAGTAAGGACGCAATTTTGACGTTCACACGTTTAACGTAATATATTATATTCGTCTATGATTGTCCATGATTTAGGCCCATTGTACCATCGAAGAAATTGATTCATAGGCAGTTGACAGACCCACGACGTTTGGTCGGATTATATCAATTCAATAATATATATGTTTGACACAATGCGACCAATTTACGTAGGTCCGCCATCTGCCTAGGAATCAACTTCCCCCATAGTACAAGCTATGGTTATGTAAAGTATCCCTCTCCTGTCTCCGTGTTACGCTGAGATAACCATAATTGTCACCATGATTACGAAATCGATGCCCCTCTACACTATCACATACTTTGTAAAAATGCATCATAGGCCAACGTTGACAAGCCGTATAGGAAAAAAATCACTCAGCATGGTTTCGACGTAATTCAATTTATAGCTTTCCTAAAGAGTGTATGTAAAATGTATGTAACAAACGTACTTTTCCATTAATTTGATGTTTGTGGACGAAAACAGAGGGTGTTCATAAAACGTAGCGCAAACATAATTTAATTATAGTTCACCCTTGACGTCGGACAACATTTAATGCATTTGTATGAATAACAACTTTAATAAACAAGTTATACTCCATTTTAATTCATTTTGGTGTAAATGTAAGCAAATATTTAAAACTCACATAAATTGATGAGCCTGTGCAGACCAACGATTATTCGTTGGCCTGCACAGGCGCCATGATCCTAAATCGCGCTTTCAAAGTTTTCTAAGCGAATAACTATATTGTAATGTTACAATTAAGATTATTTATTTTCTTACTGTTTCTGCTAACTGTATTGACTACAGACTACAGTCTACAACAAAGTGAAAGCGAGTTGAAAAGATTTTGGCAATCTATAAGTAGATTTTTAAGCAATTTTAAGGACCGTATTCACTTTGATTAGTGACAAGTGCAGGTGACTAGTGCAGGTGATTAGTGATTAGGAGAAAGTATGTCCCTCGCATCCTATGCTAGATTTTTTCATACAATTTTAATAGCCGTTAGTTAAAATTTTAATTATTTTATGTTTTTTTAGGGTTCCGTACCCAAAGGGTAAAAACGGGACCCTATTACTGAGACTTCGATGTCTGTGCGTCTGTCTGTCCGTCTGTCTCCAGGCTGTAACTCTATAACCGCTATAGCTAGACTTCTGAAATTTTCACAGATTATGTATTTCTGTTGCCGCTATAACAATAAATACTAAAAACAAAATAAAATTAATATCCTCCCATACAACAAACGTAATTTTTTGACCTTTTTGGCTCGTAATCAATAATGGCAACAGCTAGGCACATGAAATTTTCACAATATCCTTAATTTTATCTGTACTCTGTAAATAAATATTTTAGGGGGCTCCCATAAAAAAACACAATTTTTCGCCTATTTTTCCTCTATAACCGTACGGAACCCTTCGTGTGTCCGACTCGCAAAAATACTGCACTGTCTAACCAGGAAATACAGTTTTCACTGAGTTCCCAAAACAAATACCTGCGTCCTGCAGTGCACACAACTTCTGACTCTAGTGAAATATGTACCAGGTTCCGAGTGGAGGAATTACTTAACTCAAATACTTACTATAATATTATATACGAATGTCTGGATGTTACCTTCAAAATCAAACTTCTTAACTCATTGAGAAGTTTATTATGTAGATACTCAAATATACATACATATATATATATATATATATATATATATATATATATATATATATATATATATATATTCCGAAAAAATGTACGGTTCTCGCGTGATAAACGAATTAGGGGCTATGGTCTACGGAGTTGCGGGCGCCATCTAGTTAAGGTTATATTCAATGATATTCTACTTATACAGATCTGTTACGTCCATACTATTTTCCGGCTTAAATCTCTTCCGAACAATTTTCTAATTCAAAATTGCAAACATTGACAAATTTGACAGATAAGTGAAACAAAAGATACGAAAAACCATTTACATAAAAGAGACAGTTCTATTTTTAAACGTCGAATCATATCGCTGTCTCTTTCTTCGCCTGAGCTATGACGAAAATTCGATTTTTTCCAGATTGTTCGAAAAAATAATTGAAAATGTAAATAATCGAGGTATTTATTGCAATCAAGACATGTGGTAAGAGATTCCATGTGTTTTGTTTTCTTTTGAGTCCTAATTGGTACATTTTCGAAACACCCACGACGTCATTTTCAATTTATTTAGGAGACAAGACGCGGCACGTTCGTGACTGCGCTCGATGCAGACTAAATAACAGATGAGCCAATTGGGCCGTATTTGAATCTTCACAACGCGCGCGGTAGTAACATATAGACTGCTTTGAGTTTTTTATCATTGGTTATATTATACCGTACGAAGTTGCGAGCAACATCAGCAATGCCTAATATATTCCTTCCATACAAAGTCACAAAAGAACCGCATTTTCGTTCGTAAATCGAACATGACTGACTAAATTTAACCCTAAACTTTGTTTCAGAAAATCGAAGCGCCGTTCCTCGCCGCGGTCGAATCGACCCTGGGTGACCGGTACACGCCCAACGTGGAGAACATTTACAAAATAACCATCAAATTCATCCTCCAAACCCTCGTAGATGGGTTCGAAAAGGCGGGGAAGACCACGTGAGCTAGCCCCTAAACTTTGTGGAATTTATATTTTTGAATCTGTACCACTGTTGCTTTCGATCACTCCTGGTGTTATCCGCGGCACCGAAGACTTTCCTAAATCAGTATTTTATACAAATATACTAAGGAACATACTTTTCTATTTCTATCGTTGAAATAAGTGTTAGTTAAGGTGTACTATAAATCAAAGTTAAAACTAAGTTGCAACGTGAAATGTTTCATGTATAGTGTTATATACCTACAAATATTGTTTTTGTATACCTATTTATTGATTTGTTGTAATTATTTCAGAATTTATCTAAATTAATGTAAGAATTGATTTTGTAATTGATAATGCATTTTTGATTATAATTGTTATAACGAGTATCGAAATTATGATTATTGCTTCTAAACCTGCTATTGTAAATGTATCAATAATGTCTAATTAGTATGTCAATTTCATAATAATGTGTAACATGTATTTACTGTGAATAATAAGATTAAATGTATAGTCGTTGTTTAAATGTATGTCTCGAGATACGGCTGCATTGTGCTAGTTATATCAACATATTTTAGAGCCCATTTAAAAACCATACTATTTTTAGACGGTTTCAATCTAGTCAACTATTTTGTATTTAGTAAACTGAGGTCAAAGTTTGCAAAGAATTAACATTTCCTTTTTTTAATATAATTTAAAAGATTTCAAACTTTAAAGTGAACAAAACATTCTGCACTTGGTACTATTTTTATAAACAGTCTTTACTCACAATGTGGCTAGTAATTTTTATATCTCTTGACTGAACTATGACCCTAGTACGCTTTGAAATAAATGTGTAAATGTAAATCCAGAATAGAAGTAGGTATATTTGACGGTTCCTTATACTTTAAGTGACAATATTATTTCACACTTGCAGAGTAGGGTTAAATCTTTCTGTTTATGAATTTATTTATTTTTTACCTTTTAATTATTTATTCCAATTTTAAAACAGCAAAACAAAATGGCCGACTCTTATTATATTGTTTCGATCTAGCAAATTTGTTTTTGTAATCAAATATCAATACAATCAATTGCCATTTCTACACGAAGCAACAAAGAACGCAATTTCAATTTATGAAAGCATTTTCCAATATCAAGTTTGTCATTAGAGAAATTGGCGTTGGGTTTCTGAACTCGATACTAACAAGTAACAACCTTCGAGAAGGTTCGAAGCATTTTCAATGTCTTTGTTTTTGTTAGTTTAAAAAAAAATTAAGGGCACCGTCTTCCAAATTCACGTTTCTAGAATGAGTAATTTTTTAAGAAAGCGCCATTCAAAAAAACTGAAAAATATATACATGTATAGATACATCTTTTAACTAGTGACTTTTTTGGTTAGAAACACAATACAGATAATTTTACTCGATAAAAAAAAATGCGAAACAACCTCGATTTTAAAAACATTTTGAGTTTTATAGGACTTATAGGGACTCAATTAAAAAATAATTTGGACAGTTCGATTACTATCAAAAATTTACAGGGAAATGATTGGATACATGTTTAATTATAATATTTTTTATCTAAGTAAAAAGGTTTTTTCTCCTATTTCCCCCTATCATGGACGCGGCGAGCGTCGTAACCGCCACCGTACAAGACGCGCTGATATAAATGTTATTTTAATGTGATTTACGTCAATATTCGCACTGAACAGACATCGACCTGCTAATTTAGGGAGAAGGTGCCCTTAAGCGTCTTTATCCGATTACGACGATGGAATCGTCGTAGGGACGATAATTTAGTTTGTTTGTAGCGCCTAATCTACTGATACGATTTCAATTAATCAGCTGATTATTGTCAATAGATTCCAAAAATATAATGCTGACATAGTCGTGGTGTTAATTGTCAAACTCAATCGAAACGGCTGGACCGATTTTGATGAAATTCCGTGTGCTTAATCCATACGCCTGGGAATTGGCAAACATTTATAATTGTTCATTTCAGATATATGTAGTATCCGAGTCAAAATATAAATATACGATGTTGACTATATTTTCTAAGAGTGTAGAACTAGGTACTTAAACATAATTTATTTTTACTAAAATAATGGCACAATTTACATCTAGTCTATTTATGAACCTATGTTCATATTATTTTTTATTCATTTTGCTTTATGAATTCCTAAGAAATGTATGCGATGTAAAATTAATTAATAATAATTAAGTATATTTTGCTTTGGAGCAAAATGTGTTTCTAAGGGCGGCCATTCATTTGCGATAAATTAGTATCAACTGGATTTTTATTGTTTATCTAATATTAAGTCTTAGAACAGCGTTTCTCACACTTTTTTGGTGGCGGACCCCCAAAAAAAAGAATGTTTTGTCCTTGAATTAATTGTCTCTATGCTAATGTCCGATGACATTTAAAAAAAAAAATTAATTTATCGCTCGCGGAGTCCCTACACGGCCTTTGCCCCAGGGCTCCGCGGAGCACACTTTGAGAATGGCTGTCTTAGAGCATTGAAAATTGACAGTTTTTGGGTTCCAGTGACAAATTGATCCAGCGCAGAGTCCAGTGGTAGTGCCATCGGCCACTGTATCAATGGGGGTGTTTGAAATTCTATTCGCCACCAGGTGCCGCTATGTAGCCTTAGAGTCTATCGTGTCAAACAGGCATATTATTGTGACACATGGCAGCTATATCGTGACACATGGCAGCTTTATCGTGACATATGATAGCAGTTTGACACGATAGACCCTAAGCGGCACCTGGTGGCAAATAAAATTTCAAACACCCTCAATCTATGTTTGATATCGCAAATGTGGCCCAAGTATACACATACGGTGTTTTACAGTCACAAACGTTACATAGTGGATACGCATAACTACGGAAGTGTTATAGTAATATAATGAGTGTTTGTACTATAGATATAATCGGTGTACTTAAGTGTTCATTTCGTTATAAATAAATATTATTTAAAATTCATCTCCCTTTCATTATCCAACCCCAATTCTTTTTTTTAAATTTTATTTAAAATATCTTAGATTGCTAGTTACAATTATAAATAATCTACTAATAATAATAGCATAAGATCTCAACAGAGTGGGCACCGGAAGATGGGCGCCGCCGCCGTGGCCGGCCTAGAAAAAGATGGCGCGATGAGCTGGAAGCATACCAGCCAGGCTGGCCATCGGTGGCGCAGGAGCGAGCACAATGGAATACCTTGGGGGAGGCCTTTGCCTAGTAGTGGGACAGCATAGGCTAGGAAAAAAAATAACATAATAAATTAGAACAAGTAAAAATACGAGAAAACTAACTTTTCAAGCTTAAATTTGACAATACATATTATAAATTATATTATTTCCTACCACGTACCTTTTTGACCCAGATGTTTAAAAGTAGAGTGTTTTAACTGTCTTTTGCTGGTAAAATCTTTTAACTTTGAGAAATTGTAAATGAAGATTCAAATGTTTTAAACACAACTATTACCTTCCTACTTATTACACGGTAAACTCTACCAATCTCTATCAAAGAGTAAAGTTACACAAACTTTTGACGAAGCCCTGGGAATGTCAAAGTTTCATCAAAGTCGGCAAAGTGCACGAAATACCACAAACTTGGATGTAGAGATTACACACGACATAATTACGCTACATTTTATAGTTGTATAATGTATAGTCAGGATACTATAGTGTACTTATGGTAGAAAGCAAATGTCAAAAAATATGCGTAGGTACGTAAAAGTTAAAATGGCTTACAATCCCAGGATTTAATTTTTTTAATACTCTACAAGCAGAAAAAAATATTCTTATACTAGCTGTTGCCCGCAACTTCGTCCGCGTGAATGTGTGTTATTATAATCGAGATTTAGAAAATTTAATGCCCATCAAAAACTATTTTATTTGGATGAGGATTAATATTAGGTACAATAGACTCGAAATTTTTAATTAACATCAAAGACCCAGGAACATTGAAAGCTCTTTTAAGTAACTTTCGTCGGCGGGGCTTGAACCACAGATATCGTTTTGAAAAATTCTTTCTTCGAAGACCGCTTGGCGTGGACAACAGGGGCCAGGAACATGTGACGGAGACAGAGGATAGACGAAAGAAGACGGGATATTTAATGTAGGCATCTATACCTCTTTAACTTTTACCTCTTGCTCTTGTAGGTCAGGAATCGTGATGCTCCCTAATCCCCGCAACCCCTTGCCCGCAACTTCGTCCGCGTGAATGTATGTTATTATAATAGAGATTTGGAAAATTGAACACCCATCTACGACTATTTTATTTGGATCTATATTACGCACATTTTTTTTTTATTTACATCAAAGACCCAGGAAACTTGAACCACAGATACTTATCGTTTTGAAAAATCCTTTCTTCGAAGACCGCTTGGCGTGAACAGGGGATGGGGGCCACAGGACAGGGGAAAGGAACATGTGACGGAGATAGAGGATAAACTACAGAAGACGGGATTTAATATAGGCATCTATCCCTCTTTAACCTACCTCTTACTCTCAGATTCCTAAACTACAATTAAACCAGAATAACATAACTACCTACCTCTTACTCTCAGATTCCTAAACTACAATTAAACCAGAATAACATAACGCTTGAAGTTGTTTACTTACTTACCCAAAGGGTAATTTCTTTATGAGCGTTGGCCCACTGAACACCACACATTCCCACCACTGTATCTCCTGTGTCACCAGGATCGACAGCGGTACCCAACGACGAAAACTCTTTGATATGATCTCAGGGAGCCCGAAGGACATGCTTAAACTGGTTTGGGACCCGCAACGAAATTAATCAGAAGAAAATAGAAGTATGAAGAATTGTAATTCCTCTTTCTATTCAAAGCGGAGACAGCAAAAAGTTGCAGCGACCGAATGTCAAATAACTTAGGGAAAGCACCACTAAAATAAACTATAATAATAATAATTGTGACTACTAAGCTATAGCTAAATTATTAATATTGGAATTTGTTGTGTTAGACTGATGCCAATAATAACTGTGACAAAAACGCTTGAAGGCACGGAAGTTCCTATAGCGCTGTTCACGATATCACCGTAGTATGCGACATCAGATTTACAATGTAGGTTGTCTGGCATTGTAGTTCTTTCGTCTTGCCAGAAAAAACTCTCCCAGAGAACATGATTAGTGGTTTATTCAAACATACTGCCTTCGGTCGTGCACATATTTTACCCATGTGCTCGATCGATGCTAGTAATTTAGATCCGTAAAGTTTGACTTTAAAATTTCCATGGTCGGTAACGAATTGAGATACGCAGTGGTCAATACCCATCCAGTGTTGTGGGAAAAGTTTTAAAGATCGACCTTTGCTAGAATTGGTAATCACTTTGTGTGTCGTTGTAAATTTCGAGGAGTTCCTTCAATTCCATTACTCATAGTTTCCATTATGAAATTTCCACTTATAGCATCAAATACAAATTGTAGCCCTTAAAAAAAAAAAAAAAAAAAAAAAAAAAAAAAAAAAAAAAAAAAAAAAAATCGCACAGAGACGGCGAAATAATTATTATCAATAATTTCGATTCTATGTATAATAGACTGTGACGAACACAAACAATAATGTGTATTCTCCTTTATAGAGACTTTAAGAAAGTGTTGATGGACACAATCTTAGTTAACTCTACCTAGCAGATTAAGTTAATGTAAAATTACTTGTTAGTCTTAGTTAGGCTAGATTGTAATATTATAAAATACTTATACAGGTATTTTATGTAAAAAAAAAAACGATTCTGATCCTTTTAATGCAAAAGAATACAAAAAAAAATCAATAAAAGCATCATAATTTGGTTATGGATGGTGTAATGATGGTGGTGATCATGATGATTAATATAATTGACATAGTGGCATGTGCTTCCAGTATTTTAAACAACGCTGAACCCCCTACATAATATTTTACCTTCTTATAAGGAATCAGGAGTTCCGTTCAGCAACGGAACCTTCGGAAGCCCTATACCCTGGGATATGCCTTGGTGCAAATCTTACTTTTTGGTGGCATGTTATGTTAATTTTACTTAAAAAAAGTGTAAATTACTGTAATGTTTTTGTTGTAAAGGAGTTCCGTCGATACCTCCCGATCTCGAGAAAATCATTATCAAGATACCGTTTTTGTAAACATGGTATCAAATTCGGGTTAACAATCGATACAACAAAAAAAGAATTTAGAAAATCTAACCACAAACAGCATAGTAAACATTAATTGTAACAAAAAAAAGTATCTAAGATTTGACCAGGGATGTAAGGTATCACCATGCCAAATTTCATTGAAATCGGTCCAGAGATTAGCCTGTACAAACAGACAAACAGACAAACAGACAAACAGACAAACAGACAGAGAAACAAAAATTTTAAAAACAGTTAAAATGTGTTCTACTACTCTTCTAACATGCCCCTGACTCGTTTTTTCAAGTTTATTTTCAATGTACAAAAATTTTACCTCTACGATTTTATTATAAGTAAGTATATAGATTATGTACGTCAAATGTCAATCAATAATAATTGTCTAACAACTGAGTTTTGGAGTTTTGAGTATACCTTTTTACTTTTTATACTTTGATAGGAACGAAACTGCCTGAGACGAAGTAACGCCGCCATCTTATAAAGTGTCACTTTAAATTATACTGTATCAATGCAAAATGATATGAATGTTAAGTGATGATGATGACAGTGATATTTTTACGTAATTCAAAGGCCTCCATTGCCAATAGTTTGCAGACCTATATAAGTATGGTACATCCTTATTACAAAGTGATAAGGTATATTTTGTGGGTAGAAATCGAAACACTAGTGACGCGCCGCGCCATAACGCGAACAGATATGGACTGCATTATCATACAATTGATGCGCGCGTCATAAAATGATTTTAGGTGTATAGGGATGTGCTTTGCTTGTTAATATGTCGATAAAATTGATATTGAGTATCTAAGAACTTAACGTATCAAGTTGAAACTCTTTTTTAAATTAATTTGATATAAGCCTAGTGGCACAAAATTTAACATTTAATATAAAGTTCTGTGACTTTTTTTTCGTGATTTGGGCATAATTTCCCAATTGCGAACAGTTATTTTCTTACAAAACAAGGATTTTGTGTTAGAGAAAATTAATTTGATAGCAAAAAGTTTGGGCATCTACTTCGATCAAAGAATAATATTTGATCGAAAGGCATGTACTATGTTTATTTTCGTAGCTACAATTATAGCTTAAATTAAAAAGTGCAAACAGGGCTCTATAAATATAGCAATTTACTCTATTTTCTCTATTTAGACTAAAATTAGAAGTGTCAAATCGTACAATAAACATTAAAAAATTGTCGCCGAGCCTACAAATAACTTTACAGGTCACGATTCGCTTTTAATGTTTTATCGATAATTGAAACGCACAACACTAACCCCTCAGTCATCAGTTCCAACATAGTTCGTTGCTGCACTAGTCGAAAAACTTGATTTTATAAGTGAAATCGTACGAGTTCTAAGTAATTAGGATAATAGATCACTTAGAAACTACTTAGCAAGCGCACGTCAAAATAGTGATACTAAACGCAGTGAAAAAAACAAATTGTTAAGTACGAAATAGCCGAAGATATTCCGTATAATTGAATTTTCAAAAAAAAGTGTCAAATAGAGTGCCAAAGACATTCCAAATTTGAATTTACAAAAAATTGGTAACAAGTTTTTAAAAGTACCATAAATTTTTGCCAAAGACTTTCCAAATTTAAAACCAACTTGAGGCTGGTCAAAAAAACTTACCATAGACAATGGGTTGCAAGTTATCTCAGTTAGCGAGTTCGGAGTTCGCCCATGACCCCTTCAATAGACCCCCACCGCCGTCGGACCCCCGATCACCCTTGACCGCTAAGCAGCAGTACTGCATGCTGGCGTCCTGGAAGGGAATCTTCAGACAGATGGAGAAAACTGGGATCATCTTATTCGTGAAGTAAGTAATACTTTTTTTTTATCGGGAGCCTCTCGCAGAATTTCCATGAATGAAAGTGATGAGACAACGAAGTGGTGTTTGTTGGCTGATTAATTATTATAAACTACTAAACCAAATTTGATGAAACTTGGCGTAAGTTGTGCTCGCACAACACAACTGATTTCAATGAAAAGAAGACAACGGGAAATATAAATATTTTTATATAATTTAGGCAAGCCGAGCTGCGGCTCGTCGCCACACCTGTTTTTTTACCACTAGGTGTTTGAAAAATAATACGAAAATCATTACACCTAAGTATTTGAAAAATATTTCGAAAATCAGTATAGAAAATTCCACTTGCGTGACAGAAATGGACAGCTAACCGGCTGAAAGTTACGAATAATGATACAATCTATTGTGATTTCAAAATAACTTAGTTTCGTAATATCTAAGAAATTTATAATAATAATATTATGCAGATGACAGACCTACGTAATTTGGTAGAGTTATGTCGAGTACACCCAAACAGATCGCGACTAACATTTATCTTGAAATAACCTAACCGAATAAGGCTTCGGCCAAACCTACGCGACCAAAGCGACTGCGAAACGGGAGCGTCTGCAACGCGGGACGTTCGCGTCGGCAGAGCGGGAATAATCTACGGTTTCGCACCGTAGTCGCGCAGGTGTGCACGCCAGTTTCGCGTTGCAGACGCTCCCGTCCCGCGTCCCGCGTTACTGACGCGCAGGTTTGGCCGAAGCCTTACGTTGGTCTGACTTCGTTGTCGAAATTATTTGACATTATAAAAGCAAAATTTTAGCACTTTTATGATATACGGTGCTCTAGTTTAACAAGGCACCTGAACCTAGGTAAACTAAGTCTAAGTGTCTAAACACACTAGGCCGAAAATACGCGGCCGAAGTTCGCATTGATCACGCCTGCAATGTATTTTAAATTACTGATAACACACCATGCCGAAATTACGTCACGTTATATTGTATGCGTAGCGCATTGCTGACGTAATCATGCCGAATATCGGCCGCGTGTTTTCGGCCTAGTATGTTTAGACACTTACCCTACTCACACGTCATATACTAATAAAACTTCTACAACTCAGCCCTTTTTTCCTATACTAGTAAATGATATTACTCAATAAGAACCGAGTAAAAAGGGCTAGGGCCTTACAAAGGGTTCCTCTAATCAAAACGTCTTCACAAGGGTTGATATTCGCTTTATGTAGTGTAAAAGCCAACGCGCGGAAGAAATCGCTTATTACAACGTAGTTTAACCGACTTTGAGAAAAGAGTGTGATTTTGTAGAGTTCTATCTATCCATATTCCATACTAATATTACCTCTTCACACGCAAGCCGCTGAACCGATTTTGTTGAAATTTGGTATGAAAATACTTTCAGTCCCGGGAAAGATCATAGGATACTTTTCATCCTGCAGGAAAAATTTACGGTTCCCGCAAAGAGAATACAAAAGAGAGTATAAAGATTAAAGATTCATTTTAATATTCAATTATAAAAATTATGCTATGTGTCTCTATTACTTTCATCTTCAATAGGATTAGCGGTTTAGGTAATAATAATAACAAATGAAGAGTATGACAGACAGACCGACAGACACACTTCCACTGCCATACATCCATAAAATTATAATGCAAAATGATGCATGTCTGCTACTCTTATTAAGGCATAGAATAGTCTTTATCTATGAAAGCGTACAGTTTATGCGTGAAAAACGAAAGCCAGCAGCATCTTTTTTATGGCCGGTTTTCCATTATTCCAATCCAGTTACAATCCAGTGCTGGATTACTATTGGATTAAACGGGCACTGGAATGCACTGGAACGCAATTTAAAAAAAAGCGGATTGGATCACTAGACTGGAATTATGTAAACCGGCCATTATGAATATGGATGCAACTTTTTGACTATGAATAAAATGAGACAAATAAGGACTAATTAATTCTAAGGATTTGTTTGTCAAAGGGCTCGCCAGTAAACAAAGAATTTAAGGGCCTTTAATAACTTGAAATAATATTTGAACTGAGCAAATTTAATTAAGTACCCCTTACACCTTAAAGCTCTTAGTAATATTCCGAATGTTCTGTTGGTTACGATTTACAAGATATGATTTTTGAAGTCACTACGTAACTTGAAAACTCGAGGAACTCGAGGAAAATCCATACATCCGTGAAATGAAGAATGTCTGCTTGTTACCTCTACGCATCCATGCATGCATGGATGTACTTCGAGTCCTGGGAAAGGACATAATAATATGAATTCCAACAGAAATTCTGTATACTAGTGTCCAGATTTCGAGAGTAACAAACCGCTGGCTCTCAAGTAATGACAGATGACGATCGATTATATATAGATTATATTCGGCAGAGAGCGATGGGCCTGTCATATTTTAGCTTGTGACCGTTTTGTCGATTGGCTCTAAAGGGACTAAAAATAATATTGTCTCGAAATAAAAATGATTTAACGCCCGAAGGCTGAGTTTTAGTTTTAGCGACAATAATGTAAACGCCTCCTGCTTCCAAAATCCAGTGGTGTAGAGCGTACTGCGTAGCTCCTTACTCGGAGGTCGTGGGTTCGGTGGGTAGGAAAATATAAGTCGATTACCTAATTGTCTGGCGAGAAAAATGATCCATGCGTCGGATGGGCATTTAAAAAGTCGGCCCTTGCCTTATCTTTCGTCAGTCATCCTTTTCACTATGTTACAAAAGTAAAGAAACAGGGAGTGTCTTTTTGTAGTGCGGTCTGGTATCAATGAAACCGGCCACCGTCACCGAAACCGATATCTGAGGCATTATTATGTATTTCTGTCGGAAAAGTACTAGGGTTGTAAAATGCGACCAATTAGATACGTTAATATGATTTTAATTAATTATCAAAATTGACGTCAATTTACGCATATAATTTTGTCATAACTCCAAGTCAAGAATCAAGATCCACGATTTAAACTACTAAAGCATGGGGCCGGTACAAAATTGAATAGGAATAGGGAATATGCAGAGAAAACAAAATTTACATAATTATATTGCAAAGTATGATATTGGTATGTAAAATATAATAAAGAACGACGAAAAAGTTTATATTTTGTTGAAAAGTGAGTATGTTATTCGCGATTATACCTCTCTATCTATTTATTGTCTTTCTTGCCTAACGAAATTTAGTATGCAGTGCCTGTGTGCCTGTGTGACGTCATTGTTATTCATCGGAACTCTACTAACTGACTAATTGAAAGGCATAACTTTATTTATTTATTTACTATTTATTGCACACATACATTTTTAACACGAAATATACACAGAAGAAAAACGACACAACAGGTACTGCTTATCTCTAACAGAAATTTCTTCCAGCAGTCCTACGGAGAGAAATGTGATGGGAAATATCAGATAGGGCGTGCACAGATAAATTTTAGAGATCTACATAGTAATACACATACAATAAAAAAATTATAATTATATAATGCAAATACATGACATAAATATATAATAATATACAAAATAATAAATATTATATTATAATAGTATAAAAAAATGTACTTACAAGTACATACCTACTTAAATAAACAAATACATACTATATTATGTATATTTAATAAGAGTTTTAGGATTCATTATTGAGGTAGTGCTCTTTTAGTCGCTTTTTAAAGACAGCGAAGGAAGGGCTGTCACGAATGGTGTGGGGAAGGGAATTCCATAATCTAACTGCATGAACGGTAAAGGAATAGGAGAAGAAATTGGAGCGATGGGAGGGGAGGGATAGAGTCGTCCTCACGTTGGACCTGCATGGGATGTCAATAGGTCGAGCAAAATTGAAACGATCTATAAGGTAAGAGGGAGATAAAGGAATTGTAAAGGATTTTGTATAGGAGAGAGAGGATATGGGAATTTCGCCGGAGCCGGATCGGGAGCCACTTTAATTTCGATCGAAAAGCTGATACATGGTCGTACTTTTTTAGCCCAAACACGAAACGGATGCAGAGATTCTGCAACCGTTCCAGTTTTGTTAACAGCTCTTCAGTAACGTCCAAGTAGCAGGGGTCTTCAACTTTGTTATTTTTCATTAAATAAAAAAACGCATCTGATTATATAGTTAATGAAAAAAGACTTATTTAAATACTAAGTAGTAGTACGGGAGCCCTAGAACAAATTTTTTTTTGATTACTATCAAGCTAATTTTTTGTGAGTAGCTTCATTTTGATAAGACGAACAACATTTTTATTTGCGAAAAATCTCGAAAGTGGTAGCAAAAGTGGTAGATAGAAAGGATTTCATACTTTGAATTGATAGTCCTAAAATATGGACTGTTTTATTTGTAGGACAATGTTACTCTTAAATTATATAACTAATAACCTATCTATCAATATGCAAAAAATCAGCTCGTAGGGTTCCGTTATAGGGTTCTGTAATCAACAAAACTTGGTTGACTACTGAACCCTAAAACGGAACTCACAAAAAATTAGCTTGATAGTAATAAAAAAAAATGTTCTAGTGCTCCCGTACTTATATGTAGATGATATACCGCCATGCGTTGCGCCAAAATTTGTCAATTGCGCCGGAATTGACAAATTTTTCCGCAAAGAAGGCTATCATAATATTATATCCTTTCCCGGGACACCAAATATCTGCATGCCAAATTTCATCTAAATCGGTTTAGCGGTTTAAGCGTGAAGAGGTAACAGACAGACAGACACACTTTCGCATTTGTAATATTAGTATGGATAAATAAATAAAAACTTGCAAATTCCCTATCGGTACCATTCCAAAAAACTAAAGTCCCAAACTTCACCTTCAGTTTAGACTTTAGGGTCTCGAAACCTCGTCCGAATATTAATAATTCCGGAAATTTATTTGAAAAGGGCCCTTTTGGGGGGCGAAATTAAAATCATTTGAAATTAGATTGGACTGCTAACTGCGCCTTGTAAACGTTATCAGGTTACTACGGTTCAGCAAAAAGGGTCATAATTTTATATATACTTTCCCTCTAATAATAAAAAATAATATTATGTAGCTACTAGCTTATATTTAAGTAGCATATTCAGCAAGGAGGTATATGTATAATTTATATTCTAAGACAGCGCCTAAACTACTGATTGAGCTTCAATGTTTTTTATAGCTTCCGTAAAATAGTAAGCATTAACGGCATGTTAGCACAGTGTTATTCCTCTTCTTTCCATCATTGCATAGAAAGGTTTATTCTTACGGCAAAGTAGACAAAACGATGGATTACCAAAGGAAATCTGTCAGATTTTCCGCAAAAACTGTCAGCGGCCACACTAACGGCCGTTCCCAATATTTGATCTATCTCTGGTTTTGCCCTACTAGAGATAGGAATAGCTCTCATTAGACATTAGAGACATATATTTTATGTCAATTCAATGTTAGCTGCGATCGGTCGTATGTCAAACCAGAGATAGATTGAATATTGGGAACGGCCGTTAGCCTGCCTGCTGGTGTCGACGCATAAGCTATCATAATCTTTGCAACAACTTAATGACACATATAGGATAAGCTTTTATTTGCTACAAATAATAATTTTATAATTCTTTAATTTTAGCAAAAAACAATTAAGACTAATCCCTAACATTTGTATAGTAATAATGCAAAACTTCTTTTAACGAAGTTTATTTCTTTTAATAAACTCTCCCCATCATTTATTACTTTTAACGAAGTTATTTTTGATCGCAAGTCAGGTTAACATTCTGCGAGCCTGTTCCGCCCCATTAAACTATTTCAATTACTGAGCTGTAATTAATTCCTGTTAGCCTGGTACTCTGAACGATACTCCACGTCACAGACAGACAAAACTTCAGTTATTACCTTATTAAAGTCAATATTGCTACAGAGTATATAACGTACCATAACTAAAGTATGAACATATTAGTTACCTAGTGTTATTAAAGAATTATGTACAAAATATTAAGTACTTACTTGGATTTCGTTTGAATCAAATTATTGTTTTTATAACCTTTTCCTTTTTTATGTCGGTTACGAAACTAGATAGCAAAAGTTATTTAGATTAATAGATTAATATTAATTAATCTAGAAGAAGGGAGAACAATAGAAAGTGAACTAAATTCGTACTAATGTTTACCTAACATCTTTGAAATAATTTCGCTGTACACTATATAAATACATACAGAATAGACTATAAAACTTAACTTTTTTTGTACTTAACTTTTGCCAATTTTAGTAAGTAAGCATGGTTTGTACAAGCGGTAGCATCACAATCCATTCATACAGTAACTTCTAAGCAAGCTTCAATTCAGTCTGTCCAGTTGCTAGCTTTCATTATAGTGGGTTTACATTATTCCAATCGAGTAATCCAATCCAGCCAAAAATGGCACTGAAATGCACTGGAATACAATTGTAGGATATTTGTTGGGAGCCCGGTCACATTTTAGTCCCGAAAATCCCGGGATTTTATTTAATAAATCCCGGGATTTCAGGACTGATAAATATTTTAATTAAGTCAATAAAAATATGCGTGAAACGAAACGCACTTACTTTCATTTGACGTTATGACAGCCATATTGTTTAAACACTGAATTTCATTTGTTTTTGCTAACGACCGGTATCGTATTATGTGTAAAATTGTGTAAGAACCCCACTTCTATTAATAAGTCTCTATGTGCAAGTGTCTATTAATATTTGTGTTAATTGGTAATAATCAATGAATTTATTAAAAAAACAACAATGTATTAATGTATCTGAGTAAAATATATAGATCCAAAACAACGGGTGTTAGTTTCTGTTGAATGCGTTGTTATTCCTTAGATTTAATTTTCGTGCCTTGAAAAGGTAATTTATAAAGTTTCAATAAACTAAGCACTTCTGTAAATATCTTATGAAACTATTTCTCAAATTATTTACAGAAGTGCCTAATTTGTTTATTTTATCAGAAGAAAGTTTTTTTTTTGTCTAAATATTTAAAATAAAAAGTTGATTTTGATATGTTTTACTGTCTTTTTGTTGCCATTTTCTATTACCAATATAATCCCGGGACTATCCCGGGATCCCGAGATTCACTGTAGATAATCCCAAAATCCCGGTATTAGAAAAATCGGCCGGGATCGAATCCTCTAAATACAATTCAGTGTATTCCAGCGCCCGTTTACATTATTCTAGTAGCAATCCAGCGCTGGATTGGAATAATGTAATACCCGCTATGATGGTTTAACTTCCGATCTTGTCCAGTTAGCTAGCATCTGCTACTATACCAATGTAAACACATACGAAATACTAAGCCCTACATTTAGTATAGTCGTACGTGCGTAAACGTTAATACTACGAGTTTGGGAAATCTTTCCCTTTGACGGGCTAATGTTATCCCGAGGGAATGTTTCTGCGGCTTCACGCAAGAGAATACGGATTTACGGGGATGGAATTTTATATAGTAGTCACCGTGAGAAAGGCTCTGAACATTATATATTCAAAAATTTTAATCAAGGATCTTTTGTCACTTAGATGACATCGTCACAATAGACATAACTAGTCTACTCTGACATCGTCGAGGCGGCATAAATCAAAACCAGAATGACCCAGATTAGATTAGAAAGTTATTTCAAAATTGCTTTGAGTAAAGGTGCTCCCTCACCGGGAGCATTCGCTTGTAATGTAACGTTACAGAGTCGAGCATTACATCAGTGAGGGAGGAGAGCCGAGCATTACAATGCGCACCTTGTAAAGATACAATGTGTAATATCTTGATACAACTTGTAACATCAATGCTACGTGACGGTGAAGTCAACTTGCTATGTAATGCTCAAAGTCGAATCTATAATGTTACACGCGAATGCTCGTCAGTCAGGGAGGTAGTATTGTAATGTAATGCTCAAAGTCGAATCTATAATGTTACATTACACGCGAATGCTCCCGGTGAGGGAGCACTATTAGGGCCGAATCACACCGGAATGGCAGAGCAGCGGCGAGCCCGTGTGCGGGAGCCCTTAGATCTATACCCCGATTCTGTTTTTGTAAACGTCCAACATGATGCGATGCAGTCTCGTAGGTATAGCAAATGTGAGACCTGTCTAATAAGACGTGAAACCAACGTGAAACGCGTCCTAAAGATACTCTGACGTATATTGAGAAACTATGTTATGCTGTGCCCCGCGGTGTAACCCGCGGGTTAAGGAAAATAAATTGTGTTATTTGTGATATTTACCCGCAGTAAAAAGTAGCCTATGTGTTCATCCAAGGTACTCCATACCAAATTTTATTGAAATCGCTCCAGCCGTTAAGACGTGAAGAAGTAACAAACATACAAACTCACAAACTTTCACTTTTATAATATTAGTGTGATAACTGATAAAACTATTTTGCTATTGAATAGAAAATGGACTATGTCGCACAAGAAAAGACCCTTAATTATTAACGTTGGATTAAGACAGTAGCAGCTTAAGGTACTAATATTATCCTCAAAGGAAAATATAGAAAGTAGAGCCCTCCTCGTAGACAAATACGTAAAAAACACTTCTAGTATAAGTAGTTCCACATTAGTGAGATTAATAAATAATGCTTCGTCATTTTCAATATATATGTATTATATATTGAAAATGACGAAGCACAATATATTATGATAGTACTTAGGAATAAAACGAAAAGTCATATTGTGGGGTAGTAAGGAATATTACACAAAGGTCGGAGAAGAGGGCGCCACTAGCACACACAGTAAATAATCTGACCTAAATCCGACATGTTGCACACGTCATATCAGAATATTGTCAGAAACGTTGTCAAACGTCGAACAAAACATTTTGTTTACTGTCTATGCTGATGCTGCCTCTAGCGTAAAAACATTGCAGTAATATACCTGTTGCAAAAGTTCTCAAGTTGTGTTGAATTTGAGGATAGGAAAAAGTTGAAAAGTTTTCTTTATGTGGCAAGCAACTTTGTCTCTAAACATTTTATCACCTTTGAGCATCACTAATTGAAAGAAACCTTGCCTTCTTGCAAGCTAGACAAAAGTAAGTCGTTATACATTTATATTGCACCTCAACGCTATTCATACATGCTGAGGGAAGAAATATTAATAATTGATATCTTTTAATCAAAGATTTATAATATTTATTGTTAATTCCCAAATTCTGCAGTTTTTTTTTTCTTTTTATCATCCATACTAATATAATAGATGCGAAAGTGTATATGTCTGTCTATCTGTTGAAATGGTCTTCACGCCCAAACCGCTGACCAACTTTGCTGTTTGGAATGGAGTGTATAGTTTCTTGATTACCACGAAAGAACACAATCCATACTTCCATACTAATATTATAAATGCAAAAGTGTGTCTGTCTGTCTGTCTGTCCGTCCGTCTGTCTGTCTGTCTGTTACCTCTTCACACCTAAACCGCTGAACCGATTTTGCTGAAATTTGGTATGGAGATACTTTGAGTCCCGGGAAAGGACATGGGATACTTGTTATCCCGGATAATGTATGAATTGTTGCGATAATGTACGAATTTAAATAAATTTTGGCGCAACGGAGTTGCGGGCGTCATGTAGTTAAAATATAAAACCATATTTGTAAACTCACGTTCTTGACAAATAATTAGGTCATTTTTAATGATAAAAAATAAGTAAAGCGTCTCTTAAGCTTTTGATCCAATAGATCTGCTTCTGAAAAAACTTTTTAACGCCGGAATTCATGGGAATTTATATAGGTGATTATTTACCTCTCATTTTCAAAATAGGTCTCAGGCTGTAACAGTTAATGGTTTTACCTTCCCTTGGACTACTGTACCATCAGGTGTCCCCCAAGGTTCTCTGTTGGGACCCCTACTATTCAACCTATTTGTGAACGATATACATAAATTATATGTTTTCATCACTCTAAATTTCTTTTATACGCTGACGATATGAAGATTTTCAAAAAGATCACAACACTGACTGACTGCTACTTACTACAGGAGGACCTTAACAGTTAACAAGCTTGAAAAATATTGTGGAGACAATAAGTTAAACCTGAATACCAATAAATGCTACGCGATAACGTTTAGTCGCGCTGATAAGAACGTAAAGAACCTCTCCTATTCACTGCGTGAACAGTCCTTAAAGAAAGTGTCAGAGATTCGTGACCTAGGCGTCATTCACGACTCGAAACTCTCATACTGCAGGCATCTGGATCACATTATTTCAAAGGCCAACAAGTCGCTTGGGTTTGTAATCAGAATGAGCTCCCAATTCAAAAACATAAAAATCCTAAAAATATTATACTGCTCGTATGTACGTGTGTCCTTGAATACTGCTCCCAAATTTGGAACCCTCAGTACATAACCTATATACACTGGCTTTAATCTATCCAAAAACGATTTGTAAGATTTTAACAGTACAAGTGCGGAACATCTGACACTGACTACGAGTCGAGATGCAGAAGGCATCACATACTACCCCTGCATCTCAGACGTCAAGTAGCTGACACTTGCACATTTCTAAATATTGCCGAAATCAAAATAGATTCCTCCCTTCTTATCTCCAAACTTAACCTGAAGGCCCCTTCACGCTCACCCAGAATATGTTCCTACAACCCCTTTTATATTCCTTTCTCCCACTCAAATTATCGGAAGAATTCCTTCTTCGTTAGAACACCTGCTTGCATGAATTATTTGAGTAAACACCATGACATTGACATTTTTAATTCCTCTACTTATGCTATCAGAAAGTCAATTAATAAAAATTGGTTTGAGGCTGGACACTGATTGTTGGCTTCACTACTTTTGTATTATAGACATGGGCGCCGGCAGGTGGGTGCCAGGTGGTGCACTTGCACCCCTTGGGAATTTTGGGATCAACAGGAATTATTGAAATAAAAAGCCGTCTGTAACCCTATTACCATGCCGTACAAAGATAGTTCGTAATGTTTCGGCACTAAATGTATTCTGTTGACGTAAATAGACAGTCACTGTTGTTCGTAAAGTAAAAAGAAAAGAAAAGAAAGAAAACCAAAATCTGCACCCCTTGGAAATTATTTCTGCCGGCGCCCATGATTATAGATATTATTACTGGGATTGCTTTTGTAACGTGTTTTATTGTATCAATTCCAAATACTTTTGTCTACCTAAATGTAAAGCAAATTTCTTAATGTTTAGACTTCTAATTGTGGAAACATATTAATAGTGCATAGAAATTAATCAGCTTTAATTTTAATTAATGTTTATCACTGTACGTTTTCCGTGCAAAGAAAAATAAAATATCAAAACCACACGCATGATATAACATATAACGTAGATACAGTACCTTAAGTCATAAGGGTCGTAAAAGGGACGTAGGAAAGCCCTTATTTGTATCGTGAGCCCTCAGCCCTGTGACCGTTACATATAAAAATCATACTTGAATTTCTTCTGCAAAGGACGGGAGAAAAACGTACGGAGATGGAATAAGAATGATTTGTATACGTTATGTTTAACTGAATATTGCCCACAGAGTGAAAATTCTGCCGGCCTAAGATGCACAAACGAGAAAATTTTGTCTACATGTTTTCTCGATGTTAACTGGTTTATCTCTTCATATCTATTGACCCTAACATGACATACTTTTTTTCTCGTGTCTGTCGTCAAAATTAGAGATAATTGTGTTTTTTTTTCTTAATCTGTGCTATTTTTGTCTACGAACCCTAACATGACGACACATTTTTATCGAGTTTTGTCAAGATTTTGACAAATGAGAAGAGTAGTTTGTCGATATATACCTATTATCTGTGAAAGCTAGTCTACGAACGAGAAATCTTTCTCTAGACGTACGCATGTTAGAGAAAAAGAGATATATATCGATATCGACAATATCACCACCCTCGAGAGTGAGATATCTACGAGATATCTCGTTGGCGTATGCTAGGACGGCTGGTGAAAACCGTTTTTATTTCGTTATAAAAATGTCCATTGTCCTTTTCGATGTACCATCGAGGAAATTAATTCCTAGGCAGTTGACGGACCTACGTCATGTGGTCGACTTATGTCAATTCAATGTTAGCTGTGAATGACCGGATGGCTTTGAGTTAACGCGACCAAATTAGTTAGGCGTGGGCACTCAACGTGGAAAAGATGGGGGTCCAAAAAACACTAAACACCGTTCAACGGGGTTTTGCTCAAAATATCTGCAGAGCATATCGAACCGTCTCCCTGAACTCTGCAATGCTGTTGGCTGGGATACTCCCTCTTGATCTCAGAATACTCGAAGCATCGAGGCTTTATGAGATCAAGAAGGGAGTACCACATCCGGTGCCGGAGGTGGAGCGAATGGCTCTTGCGATTGAGGACCCACATCCGGCAGAGTAGGTAGAGCTGAGGTTCGGGTTGGTAGATGAGGACTCGTATACAGACGTGGTTAACGGCCACGTCCATAGGATCTATACGGCCGGCAGCAAGATTGAGGGTTGAGTCGGAGCCGCACTCTCCGTATGGAAGGGTGAGGTCGAGACGAAGGCCGTCAAGCTTGCATTGGCGCCGTATTGCTCCGTCTACCAGGCCGAACTTCTAGCGCTCCAAAGAGCTGTAACTATAGCCTGCAAGAGTGGAATGGCGAAGGTCGGTATACTTAGTGATTCCAGATCGGCTCTCCAGGCTGTCACTCTTAGTTCCCCTCATCCCCTGGCAGTGCAAACAAGGGCGGCCCTCCGAAAAGCTGCATCGCAGAGGCGGGAGGTCTCCTTGTTTTGGATTAAGGCGCACGCAGGGCTGAGAGGGAATGAGAGGGTAGATGAACTAGCCAAGAGGGCCGCGCTGGGATTAAAAAGGAAACCTGACTATGATCTGTGTCCTGTTTCATTCGTCAAGCGTATCTTGAGAGAGGATACGATTGAGGAATGGAACAGGAGATATGAAATGGGAGGGACGGCCGGAGTCACGAAGCTCTTTTTCCCAAGCGCTGCTGCTGCATATAGGATACTCAAAAAGATAGACATAACACATCACACAACACAGATCCTGACCGGACACGGCGGATTCGCCTTCTACTTGCATAGATTCAAGTTGAAGGAGGATCCGTTGTGCCTGTGTCAGCCAGGAGTTGAGGAGACGGTTCCTCACCTGTTACTCGAGTGCCCAATTTTTGCTAGCAATAGATATGATATTGAGCAGAAATTGGGCACATCGATAACGGGTGAGAATCTGCCATCCATCCTGGGGGGCAAAAAGCGGGAAATCTTCCTAGCTTTCTGCAGGACGATCGTGGGGGTAGTCAATAAGAGACATAGTAATAAATTGTGTGATAATTAGCTGTGATATTAGTGTAGTCATAATGTTTGTGCTGTCGTTTGTATTATTCTCAGACTTTTTTTTTTGGATTTTATTTTATTGAATTTTGATTGTATCATTATTGAATTGGTTTTTATTAAAGTTGTATATTTTATTGCTGAAATTATTGTATGGAAATTATATAGTGGGAAATTATATTACATAGGCTATCTGACATCCTGTACTAGATATATTTAAAAAATTATAAAACAAGATTTGATTGAGATTTGAGACTGACGAATTACAATATGTGTAATGAATATATAATGTATTGACATAATGGACATGTAAAATGTAGGAATGTAAAATAAGAAAACAAAAGAATATTGTAAAGACATAGAGAATAAGAATAGTGTAAGAAATAAAAGACAATGCAATAGCCATGTAAGAAAGTAGTAAAAGAAAAATGACATAAAAAAGAAAAGAAAAAGATGAAAACGAAAAAGATATAAATAAAAGATAAAAAACAGCCCTGATCATGTTAGGGGGAGGAATAAATAAAAAAAAATAAAAAAAAAAATTAGTTAGGTCCGCCATCTGTGTAGGAATCAACTTCTCTGATAGTACATACCTGTATATCTGTCAAAAAGGTTCAGTCGTTTTTTAATTTGAGTATATATGTATAGTATATACTCAATAAATACATTTAACACAACACACTTAATAAATTATATTTTAAACAAATACTGAAACTTTTCTTTATCTATGTGTTATTTCGGCTTTGAAAATACACCATCAAAATTAATTCAAACTTTCGAAATAATATTATACAGGGTGCACTTAAACCTACCTGCCAAATTT
This sequence comes from Cyaniris semiargus, assembly GCA_905187585.1. NCBI lineage: Eukaryota > Metazoa > Arthropoda > Insecta > Lepidoptera > Lycaenidae > Cyaniris > Cyaniris semiargus. The sequence continues at coordinate 14,142,284 of LR994563.1, read as the reverse complement.
TTTTTAGGGCTTAGGTCTGATTAGGAGAGTCCATTAAACCAAAAAAATAGGGTGTTAATTTTTTTACAATAACATATTTTATCCCAACATTATTTGGTGTAAAATGGTCACTTCCTATTAACTACGTAATATGGCGACAGCTAGTCTATCGTGCGATAGATCCAGTCGCTAGTCGGCCAAACCGGCTATAGGGGTAAAGCGGGGGTGATGCGGGGGGTGGGAGGTGCGGGCGGCGGTCCTGACTCCCTCCGCCCGCGCCGTAAGCCGTTAGTCAACTCGCGCGCATCGTTGCATAAATATGTATTTGATAAATTTCTAAAGAGCTTATTGTTCGTAATTAAAAAGTTGTAATTTTTCCATTCTTTTGATGTGTATCAAATAATTTTATTCTAAACATACCTATGTGATACGTCCTTTACATTTTGACGGTCCTAAGCCCGTCAAAGTATGAAGGGAAAATTCGCAACTTATGATAATAGCAAGAAGTCAATGAAATAAATACGTTTAAGCGGGAGGGCGGGGCGGACCGTGTGTCCATATTTTGTGGTGTTTGGTAGGATAACTTTCGGAAGCTATTTCTCAACATTTTAGTACTGAGTGATTATAAAAGAAAAAATACGTGTATTTTTATTTTTAACAAGGATCAATATATCCAAATTTGGCAGGAAGGTTAAATTGCACCCTGTATACAAGGTGTAACGAAACTAAGTGATAATACTTTCTGGTTTGTATGTGTCCCTAATATAGAGCTGTGAAAGTAGCAGCACTGAAAGATCATTTTTTTGTGATTAGTATGTGCAAGGTCCCGAGCTTCATGAATTTTCCCATACAACAGAAAAAAAAGTCTTTCAGCGCTGCTACTTTCACAGCGAACTCGATATAAGGTACCCACACAGTACCCTAAAGTATTATCACTTATTTTTGTTTCATTCTGTATAAGATATAATTTTATTATTATGTACGACAAACCAATTTAATCGAGCGACAAATCCTTATAGGTAAACAATAATATTGTATAATGTTGTTTCTTAAGACGCTCATACATGGCACTGTATTATAATATTCAGAAGCGTAACAGGATGACACGCAGTATGAATTGAAGTAGGTAACTAACATTTTAGGACATAAGAGCAATAACTCATTTTTCCCGTATAATTTGAACAAACCTTGTAACTTACCTACTACCCTACTCCATCATCTAGTTAATATATCTAGCTGCTAGCTGACCCGGCAAACCTTGTTTTGACATATAAATTATTTCTATACTGTACTCGGCGAAACATAGCGGTAGTGGTAATTGAATCCCTGTCAAAAAATTCTCATTTTCTATACAAAGCCGCGATTGACAACATCTGACACTTCATTGTCAATCGCGGTTTTGACAAGTTTTTGACAGGGAGTCAATGACCGCTACAGCCATGTTTCGCCGAGTACAGTATAGTACCTATATAAAAAGTTATATAATTATTTTATATACCATTTTGTCGCCGTCATTAAGATGTACATTCATGCCGAATTACAGCTTTGTAGGCCTTATAGTCTCTGAGAAAAAACGCGGATAGACAGACGGACGGACGGACAGACAGACGGACGGACAGACCGAAACTATAAGGGTTCCTTGTTGACTACAAAACCCTAAAAACTGTATAATTTTTGTTTATTGTGAGAAATTTGCATTAAAATATTTGGATTTAATCTTATATTGCACTTTATTTCACCCAAAATAAATCGTATTTAAGAATCAAACGACAATAATGTCTGTCGTATAGTAACGTTATTGACTTTAATTTATCTCAATATAGCTATAAAACATTAACGAATTAAGCGAAAAAATGGCTATATCTTTTAAAGTATATTCTACACTGTAATATATTCTAAATTAATCTAAACTTACATCTTAATTTACAGTAAAAAAATCATACACTTAACATAAATAATGAGCTCACAGCGACAATTTTAATTTTAAAATCTTTGAAGCTTATTTTCTCGAATTCTCTCAAGTGTCGCTTAATCTGTTCTTACATAACGCTGTCCATTTGTTAGTTACCCACTCTCTCTCTCTCATGTCTTCAATTGTAAACCAGGCCTATTCACACCCTATCGGAATATAACAAAGCTCACAAAGCCTGTGAAATTTGTGTTGACGACGAAACCTTTGTTTCGTGATAAATATGATTATAAGCGGATGTACAACCCTGACGGTAGGGTCTTCGCTACATTACTATATTTATTTCGTTTTTTTTTATTGTTGAGCTAGTAATTTAATTTATCGTGTCTTAGTAGTCCGAAACAACCTTATCTCTAGATATTATATTTCTAGCTGCTACCATGACAAAATCATAGGTAGCTCAGATATAAATATTACAAGCCTTTGAAGTTGTAGATCTCTGTGGCTAATTCCAAAGCATACATTAACTTTAAAAACACAACCCTTGTTATGGTGCTGTTGGATAAAAATAAAAGAATACAAAGGACACATTTTACTATACTTGTGTATTTCTACTTGTTTACAAAGAGGCAACAGATCTTACCTCTTTGTGCTAAAATACCTGAACCGATTTTATGGAATTTGTTAAGGTACGGGAACGGACATAGGATATTCTTTGTCTTATAAAAAGTTCTAGCAAATAATAATACGAGCTCTAAGTTTTGGCAACCCTATATACAGGCTGTTAGTAAACCAATTTAACTAATACGAGGAGCTGTTTTGTCTGTTATTACTTAGGGCGGCGCTCAGGGGCCAGGGTGCCGCGCCAGGGGCAGGGCGCCGCCTCAGAGGCAGGGGACAATAAACATGAATGTGTGTTAGACTCGATCAAAGTATGTGCGTAAAACTAAATAAAAGTAAGTGTGTGTATGTGTTTGTGTGTGTGTGTGTGCAAAATGCCTCCGGGGTATTTCAGGATGCACTCTTTTAAAAGTATGTACAGTGTAAACTCTATGTAACGTCACTCGATTTAACGACAAACTCTCTAAAGCGTCGAAATCATTTGACTTTGGTTGGTTTAGCTTGTCTACCATACAATGATACACTCTACATAGCATCACACCCACTTTCAATATTTGCATTTTTAATGCGCAAGGCATCACCTAATTGTTTATTGTGATAAGGTTGAGGACGTCCAGCATATACTGATGGAATGTGTCCGGAACGAAGTAGCTAGACAAGATATATTTTATAACTTAGATATAAATGTTTGTGATGTAAGTCTATTGTTTCCATTTCTGTCTGCTCCTTTATCTAAGGAAGCAATTGCTTTGTATAAATTAGTATTGATTGGTTTAAAAGTAAGTGATAAAAATTGATTATGTGTAGTATTTAAAAAGAGGGACATGGTCTAATTTGTACCAAACTCTCTATAAAAAATAAAGATTTAAAAAAAAAACGACAATATCTCAACTATAACCTTTTAAGTTACAAATATTAGTAAAACCTGCGCAGCTGTGTACGTTTTTTTGTCGCTTTATTATCCCAGCTCGCAATGAACTTGACTTTCGGCATCATGCATACCGAACTTTCTAAGTAATTCGTTCTTTTGTTTACAAATAGGGATTGCTTGCACGTGTAGACTGTTTCTGATCATGAATAAACTTATATTCTATACGTTATCATATTCTCATAAACTATCAAACTGTAAAAACGCTAAGTAAAAGAAAATCACTGTGTATTGATGAAATAATATAGCTTTGATTTTTCTTCTCTCCATTTAAAGATAACTCTCTATAACGTCTTAAAATGCACACTCCCTTCAGTGTCGTTAAGAGTTTACACTGTATTAAAAATTGATTCCGCCAGGGCTGGGGATATCATTTTGTTGATACTGAATAATCCAATATGGGGGATATTGGATGTTCAAGTTGATATAAATATTGCACGGGAGATATTCTGTGTATTCGATTGGATTCGTATTTGATATCATATTACGTATTTTGTACCGTGAGGTACATCTTATTTGCTACGGTAAAATGTAGTTTAATATGTCTTTCCAATCCAGCATGGATTTAATAAAACCAGCCGCGCTAGCATACGCCAACGAGAAAATCTTGTCTACACGTTTTCTCGATGTTAACTGGTTTACATCTCTATTGACCCTAACATGACATACATTTTTTCTCGTACGTCTGTCGTCAAAATAAGAGATAATTTTGTTTTTTTTTATATGTGCTATTTTTGTCTATATACTAACGAACTATATACAAACGAGAAATTTATCTCTCGAGTCTCGACGTACGCATGTTAGCGAAAAAGAGATATATATCGATATCGACAATATCACTACGCTCGAGAGTGAGATATCCACGAGATATCTCGTTGGCGTATGCTAGGGGGGCAGACCAGCTACGGACTAATTAAATTGATATGATTTTTAGTTAAAAATATATTTGTAAATCAAAATAGAACTTTTGATCTTCGAGTCGAGAGCCTCGGTCACAGATTGAATATTGAAATATGATTGGAAAATTGAAATACCAAATTGCGTAATGCAGCTTGATATTTCAATTTTGTATTGCTATTACGCATCGTCATAATATTATGTACCTACCTATCGCTGTGATCTTACCCTTAGACAATAACATTACCCGGAAAATAAAATATAATTTTCTTCTCAACGATATTCCAGAAATAACTTTTCCAAGTCGACGTTTCCTTTGACTTTATTTTTATTTGAGCGCGAAGATTTTTTACATTCACCAGTGAACTGAGTAATTTCTTGAGAGGTTGAAGCGCTTTAACTTGTAGACGATTTTTTGGGTTCCGTGACTTGAATATTAAGTAATTAAAATATTAATATATCTTACACTTTATACAAGACTAGATGTTCCGCGCGGCTTCGCCCGCGTAATTTAGTAATTTCACGTAAACCATACATTTTTCCGCAAAAAAATAGCCGATGTCCCTTCACGTGGTCTATTCTTCATGTGTGCCAAATAAAATAAAAACCGACCAAGTGCGAGTTGGACACGCCCATAAAGGGTTCCGCAGCAGCAATAAGGTTTATTTTTATGAAATTAAAAGGTTTTTGATTTATTTTTATATTTCAGTTGGTTTATTGAAAGTTAAATTAAGGTTTACCATTTATGACGTCTAAAAAAACTACTTGCTAGATCTCGTTCAAACCAATTTTCGTTGGTAGTTTTTATAGTAATGTACATCATATATTTTTTTTAGACTTGTCATGCCCCTACTTTAGAAGTTAGAGGGAGAGGGACACACATTTTACCACTTTGGAAGAGTCTCTCTCGCAAACTATTCAGGTTAGAAAAAAATGATATTAGAAATCTCAATATAAGGACCTATCCATAGACTAGACGTTCCGCGCGGCTTCGCCCGCGTAAATTAGATATTTCACAGATAAATCAGTCTACAAAAAATAGCCTATGATCGAAGGATCATAGGCTATTTTCAAGAAGTAGACCACGTGAAGACGTGGTCTACTTCTTATCTGACCCAAATAACAGAAAATTTGCTCTAGTAGTTCGTGATATTTAAGCCCTTTCAAATAATTTCCACCGTACACCGGACAGACAGACAGACAGACATAAATAATCTATAAGGGTTCCGTTTTTTGCCATTTGGCTACGGAATCCTAAAAATTGCTCCAGTAGTTCCTAAGATAATAAGCAATTTCATATAATTTTCCCCGTTTTTTCCACATTATCCTCTGTTTTAAAGAAACAGAAATGCTCCAATCTACAAAAAATCGCTCCAATTGATCTTAGCTTAATATTACTTGTATAAAGCCTTTAGTCTTCCTCGATAATTGGGCTATCTGACACTGATAGAATTCTTCAAATCGGACCAGTAGTTCCTGAGATTAGCGCGTTCAAACAAACAAACAAACTCTTTAGGGTCAATTCAGACCGCAACGCGAAGCGTAAATGCATTTCTAAATTTGTATGGATTTGACAGATTTGCGAGACGTCTCACGCTCACGAAATCTGTCAAATCCATACAAATTTTGAAATGCAAATCTACGCGTCACGATGCGGTCTGAATTGACCCTTAGCTTTATAATATTAGTATAGATGATCTTATATTATAAGGTGAGGTAAATTCAAACAATTTTATTTAAGACACATTACGTACTGCTCATGTAGATACTAATTTGGTCGCGTTGTGTCGAAACCCAGCCGACATACAGATCACGATTAACATTGAATTGACATAATTCGACCAAATTACGTAGATCCGTCAACTGTCTATGAATTAATTTCTTCGATGGTACATCTTAAAAAATTAAGTTACGTCTGTTTTCATCAACCTCCCCCAAATCTAAATGTTCCCCAGCGGTCTTGTAGAGCAATGGGGTATCTTTTAGACAAAATAAATAATGTTATATCAAGACCATTTTTACAAAACTTTATAGGTATAGTATCGCCGTAGGTGTCAGCTAAGTTCTTAGACCCTATCTATGTATTTAGGTAAAACAATATAAACGGTATCTCTTAATAGTTGGTGAAAATGGACATTAGACCATTTGACCATGGGGAATATAGGAAACTTTTTATCTCGGATAATGCGCTCGACTCCGCTCAACTTCTACAAAACTAAGTGATAATATTATGTTAGGGTGTGTACGTGTTCCTCGTAAAGAGCCCATACAAAAGTGAAAAAAAAATTGGTCTTCCGGCGCTGCTACTTTCACTGTGAACTCTCTACAAGGAACACATACACACCAGAGATCGACAGAGCCTCGCCCTTCCCAAGAATTCACATATTGCAGCGTTAGGAAGGACACGGTCCTGGCGATTCCACTGGCTGGCATCTGGTAGATTCGACACAGAACGATATCTCTTCAACACCCTAGAAACTCCACCCAGCTTGAGTGACCCCTCTCCACCAAGCCAATGTCACAACATCTAAAGGCAAAGGGTGGAGCAGCATGAAATCTAAGGAAATCGAAAAATGTCGGATCTACTGGCCGCCACACTGGGACCACACCGTTCAAAACATCTATACTATCTATACTAATCTATACTAATATTATAAAGCGGAAGAGTTTGTTAGTTTGTTTGTTTGTTTGTTTGAACGCGCTCATCTCAGGAACTACTGGTCCGATTTGAAAAATTCTTTCAGTGTTAGATAGTCCATTTATCGAGGAAGGCTAGAGGCTATATTTTATCACGCTAAGACTAATAGGAGCGTAGAAATAGAGGAAAATGTGGAAAAACGGAGGGAAATTATTTGAAAAGGCTTATTTGAACGCGCTAATCTCAGGAACTACTGGTCCGATTTGAAAAATTCTTTCTGTGTTAGATAGTCAATTTATCGAGGAAGGCTATAATATTTTATCACGCTAAGACTAATAGGAGCGAAGAAATAGAAGAAAATGTGGAAAAAACGGGGGAAATTATTTAAAAGGGCTTATCTCACGAACTACTAGAGCAATTTTTCTGTTATTTGGGTCAGATAAGAAGTAGACCACGTGAAGGATCATAGGCTATTTTTGTAGACTGATTTGTCTGTGAAATATCTAATTTACGCGGGCGAAGCCGCGCGGAACGTCTAGTAATATTATAAAGCGGGAGAGTTTGTTTGTTTGTTTGTTTGAACGCGCTAATCTCAGGAACTACTGGTCCGATTTGAAAAATTCTTTCATTTTTAGATAGTCCATTTATCGAGGAAGGCTATAGGCTATATTTTATCACGCTAAGACTAATAGGAGCGAAGGAATAGAGGAAAATGTGGAAAAAATGGGGGGAAATTATTTGAAAGGGCTTATTTGAACACGCTAATCTCAGGAACTACTGGTCCGATTTGAAAAATTCTTTCAGTGTTAGATAGTCAATTTATCGAGGAAGGCTATAGGCTATAATATTTTATCACGCTAAGACTAATAGGAGCTAAGAAATAGAAGAAAATGTGGAAAAAATGGGGGAAATTATTTGAAAGGGCTTATCTCACGAACTACTAGAGCAATTTTTCTGTTTTTTTGGGTCAGATAAGAAGTAGACCACGTGAAGGATCATAGGCTATTTTTTGTAGACTGATTTGTCTGTGAAATATCTAATTTACGCGGGCGAAGCCGCGCGGAACGTCTAGTAATGAATATAAATCAAAACTACTGAATCGATTTTAATCATTTTTTCAGTGTGACATAGGCTATATATTTTATACCCGTGCGAAGCCGGGGCGGGTCGCTAGTTAATATTATAACTATGTAATTTATAAAACAATAAATATATATTTATTTATTATATGTATATATTATAATCTATTCTATTATATATTTTTAAAAAAGTCCATGGCGTGATGGACTACAATTAATTAAAATTAATAATATTATTTCAATTATCCTTGGTGCGAAAAATCTAAATAATAAAATAACAAAAAAAGGATATGGGCGAACAGCCCATAGACGGCCCCAATTTTATTAATAAAAAAAAACACAAACACACCCAAAAGTATTATCACTTAGTTTTGTTACACCCTGTACAGTGTAAATAAAATATACCGCATCGCATCACCTTATACGTTAATTGACTCAATATTTCCAGATTATTCGAAGAGAACGAGGACATCCATCACCTCTTCGAGAAGTTCCGGGAACTCCGCACCAAGGAGGCTATAGTCAGCTCGGCGGAGCTGGCGGAACACGCGACCAAGGTCATGCATACCCTGGACGAGGGGATCAAAGGGCTGAGCGACATGGACGGCTTCTTCGCGTATGTGAGGCATATAGGCGCCACGCATCGACAGGTGCCGGGATTTAAGGCGGAGAATTTCATGGTAAGAATTGAAGTTACAAAAGCATATAAACATTCCTATGGGTATAATAAGGTTTTCGAGATAAAAAGTATTGAATGTAAGAGAGTGTTGAAGAGAGAGAGAGTGTTGAGAGAGTTGAATGTAAGATTTGAGTATTGTGTGTAAGAGAAAATGTAATACAGTTCTTTCAGCGCAAAGACAAGTGTTATGTCTATATGGTGTAGAGTGTAGACTTCGGAGCAGTAGCAGGAGGGACACAAGTGAAAGGCTCGAGAGTGGTAGACCAACTGTTTATTAAAATATTAATTATACTATTCTAGACTCCGTTCACACGTCACATCTTACATACACAGTTACAATTCGCACGCGTCAGCATTCACACACTTGAATGCAAGGTACCAAGTACAAACCCCACAATATTCCCCCCCCCCCCCCCCCCCCCCCTTTGAAAATTTTTTTACATAAGTACCACAAACTTCACAAGTACACAAGATTACACGAATTACAATTTTACACATTTTTAAAAATAAAATTATTACAATTTTAATAACATTTTTTTTTTTTTTTTTAAATTAAGTATATTTTTCTGAAAATCTACATATTTTGCTTCATATTATTCAATGTTTAACTAAGTTTACATTTAAATTTTTATCAAATTTACATTACTTAACGTTCGACAAAAACTGACACAGAAACTACATTCTTGTTAATATTATAATAATCATTAATCATAAAATAAAATGCTTTATAAAACAAGTTACATAATATTTTAAGTTAAAATAGGGGAAATATTATTATTATATTATTATACAAACCCCATCTCTCTTTGCAACCAATTTTGTACGTTTTTTCGACAATACTTCATAAAAACGTAAGCGACAACCAAAGTCAACATTGCAGTAATAACCGTTATCATAATTCCAAATTGGTTTAATTTATGTTCAATACTTTGTTCTCCGTTTTGGTTTACAATGACTTCTTCCTTGCTAAAAGCCTTTCCCATTATTATAGTAAGTAAGTATAAAATTTACGAGTGCAGAAGAAAGCAAAATTTAAAATTAAATGATAAAATAATTGTCGAACATTAATATTTAACTTGTCCAAAAAACAAATTTTGAAATCAATGTTTCTACTAGCTCAGCAATGCTATTGCAAAATAAATTTCACATTGCAATTTCAACGTATGTATCATAGTATAATCTAAATAGTATATTAAGGGCCTTCCCCTACGGAGATTCCGTAATTTACTGTACTTAGAGCCTTATAAACTCATAATTTGAAAGCTACAAAGTTATAATAAAAATACAGCAATAATCTTCAGTATATCAACATTCCTTTTCTCGGTTTAAATTTTCTATTTTTGTTTATTATACTCATGATATTAGCTTCCAAAGTTAATACCAATTTATTAAAATTGAAGCATACTTTCAGCATCTCCCTAGTAGTTACAAATTACGTTTATTTGAAACACACACCAATAGATAGGCCATTTCATAAGCTACATATATCACGGTTTAATTTTTTTTTTGGTCAATTTTGAACTAAGTTATTTAAAAAACTTAAAATTTCGGTGCGAACTCGGTAATTCTAGGGACTGCGGGTCCGTGCGCGGGCGACGGGCGGCAGTGTCGCAAGACTTCTCGGACGGGGAACCCGTGTCTCTCGTACCCGCTGACTCTTGTTAATGCGCCCGCGCCTTCACATTATAATATTTTTATTTTGTTTTGGCGTTTAATTTTGTTATTGTGTTGTTTACTGCGAAAAGACGCTCATATCAAATACCTATTGCGTAAGGACTCTTAGAGAATTCTTGAACCTTGTGATTGTGTTATTATTTGTGTATTACCTAAAAAAAAGAAAAAGGGCTCTTTTATTAATTAACCTTTTTATTAATTAAAATGTTCAAGTGGTGTTACGTTTTATTTGTAAAAATGCCGAAGCAAGACGTATCCGGCAAAGGAAAGAGAATGCGCAGAAAATGAACGAAATTATGTAAGTACCTACCTAATTAATATTATACCTAATTTAATTACTATAAATTACATGATATTATAATATGTAGGTATGGTGAGAGTTGAGACTGCAAAGATTATAGCCATGTTATTTTACCAGTTTCGAACAGCTGTTCTACAAGAACAGCTGTTCGAAACACAAAAACGCTGTAAGTCAAAAATTTCACTTTTCAGTGATGTCAATTAATTGTATCGATGTATTAATAAAATTATTATTTGTTTTAGACTCAAGAAAAAGACAACTGCTTGTGAAATAGAAGCCTGTAAGTCGTCATTATCAACATTGCAATTTGCAACCGAAAGAAAATGATAACAGGTAAGAAAAATAAGCTCGTAATAAGATCGGTCGAAGGTAAAAGCTTAGATATACAATTTTGGTGAGGGGAGGAGGTTGAAACTTGAAAGGAGTAAACCCCTTTTGAATAAATAACTTTTTTTTTTTTTTTTTATTTTGAAGTTTCGACTGTTCTCGGTCTTTTCGAGGCACACCAAGATTGTGTAAGATGGGGGACGAATATTTCAAATTTTCAAATCATATAATAGTAGGGGAGCCCAGAGTGCTATTCGTGTTACTCGAGCGTCATGGAGACTGCAGTCATTTTAAGTTATGAAATATTCAGAAAATTGCTTATTTATGTAAATTTTAACAAGATTTTAGACAACAAGGACAAAAATCATTTAGTTTAGTGCAACATAAAATACCTGTGAAAATCAGGAACATATGAAGCTTTATTTTTAATATGTATTTTAAAATGTCCCTACAGGCTCACCTAATCTTTAAATTGTCAGTGAACATCTCCGATCTTAATCTGACAGATCCGCTGACATTTCAATATTAGAAAATAACTTTTTAACCCACCACGTGAGAAATATGATTTCTATACCATGATAACTAGACACATGTCGCAAGCCTTATACAAGCTAAATCTGACACGCTCGAGCATGTCGCAAAACCCTCTCTTGGGCTCTCCTACTATAATAATCCAAGGGTAGTTGATAAACTTGATATTTCTTTGACATTTTTTATGATAATAATGGCGCTAGTTTGTTTAGATCCATGTAATGATGGCTAGTCTTTTCAAAAAAAAAAAATTACATTAAAAAACTGACGAAAAAAAAAGAAAAAATCTATTTTTCAAAAATCGATCTTATTGGCCTCTTTTTTTTTGGATCGATATTCGGTCATGATTCGAATTGATTTAATTTTTTTTTTCTTCAGATAGAACCGCCATCCCTATTATATAAAAAAAGTGGAAGAAATGACGTCAAGTGTCAACATGGTAGATTTCTATGTAATGAATTGTGCAAATTTTAGTTAATTTTTATTAACAAAGTACAGGTTCCCTAGAACATTTTTTTGACTTTATTACTATTAACTCATCAAGCCCCATACGGGCACCGGTGGTCGCGACAACAATAGAATACAATAGCATTTCCAAGAATCCGCGATCGAAGGGTTAAGCTAATTTTTCGTGAGTAGCTTCATTATGATAAGACGAACAATAATTTTTTGTATATTTTTTGCAGATTTTTTGTATATTGATAGGTTAATAGTTATATCATTTAACAGCAACATTATCCTATACATAGGAAAATCCATATTTTAGGACCATCAAATCGAAATATTAAATCCTTTCTATCTCTGTTAGCTACCACTTTCTAGAATTTTCGCAGAGGAAATTGTTGTTCGTCTCATCAAAATTAAGCTACTCACAAAAAATTTGCTTGATTGTAATCAAGTCAAAAAATATATGTTCTAGGGAACCTGTACTGTATTTGTAAAAACAAGTATTTGCTTATAGTTTTAAAAGATTCTTTTTTATTTTAGAACCCAAGAACATTTGATAGCCGATCAACTGCCCGTGCAATCAATTTTTGAACTTTGTCAAGAAAGTAATAACGAGTAAGTACTAAACTTACATAATCATTAATTATACTAATATTATTATAAATGCGACAGTTTGTGTGTATGTTTGTTACTTTTTATACCCCTAAACGCCTGAAGTGAAATTCATAAAAATTGGTATGAAGCTAGCTCATACCCTGGATTAACACATAGGCTACTTTTTACTGTGAAAAAAAATTTGTCATTCCCACGGGAAAATCTATAGTCCGCGGATTAAACCGCGGGGGAGTTGATTGCAGTTATAACAACATCCATAAATTACTTATTTGAATACATTTTATGCGTAAAATAAATCATAAATCACTTGAAACTTTCGTTTAAAGTTATTTTAATTTCAGGTTAATTGCGATGGATGATCAAACTCAACAAATCGAAGAATTAAAAAAAAAAAACAGAAACCACTGGCAAAGATGATCAAGAGGTATTATTATTGGTTGAAAGGCTTATAATGAGTTATCAGTTAAGCGTGTGTCAGTCACATATTATATATTAAAGGCTTACCTACTTATTTCTTTTTAGTGCAGTTGCATACCACCGAAAAAAAGGACAAAGAATCAAATGGAAAATTTATTGGAAGGAGAGTTATCGCTGTCAGTCACTTTTTTCAAAATTGCAAGAAATTTTTAATCATGGACCACTTGGATGCAGCATAAATGAGAAACACAAAATGGCTTACAGTCGACGATTTTACTACGATACGACGACGATTACGATTACGATACGATTTTTAGATTTTTATGATTTTTTACTTGTAATGTAATTAATGACTGGAGATCGGAAATTCCGACGCTTTTATACCTAAACTTTCATAAAAAGCCATAGAATTATGTGGCCTTTTTACAAACAATTTTGCAAAATATTTTAGTTTTTTATATTTATTTATTAGTTATTACTAGTATAGAAAAATAAGACTTATTTTTGTTAATCGATAAATTACGTTAGTAAAATATGTTTTCACTATTTTGTGTACTTTTACTGTTAGAACGTTGTGAAAATGCTTATGATTTAAGGTAGTAGTTGAAATTTTATAACCAAAACATATAGTGGCATACATAATATTAACTACGTGTACCGAAAGGCATATCCATATTTTTCTTTCGTTATTTGAAGTAAGGTGAAGCCAATGTTTTGCCAGATTCCAGCCAGATTTTTCGATTTTTATTAATGACAGATGCTTACCCCTAGGGCTAGTTCCTTTATTTATTACAAAGAAGCAATAATATAGTTAATTGGTATCAGTTTTTACTTGCTTTTTAATATATGACTAAAATCTCTAAACCATGGGAGAAAAATGTTAACGAGGGTAGAAGATAAAAAAAAAAATACAAAAAACATCCTGTATTATGTACATCAATTAATAGTGTTGACGTTAAGGAACCAGAAAGTAATCGTATATGCAAACTAGAAGAAAGTGTTGTATGTTGTTGTTTAATATTTAAAAGAAACTAGCTGGCCCGACAGACGTTGTCCTGTCTTAACGATGATTATTTAATTCGAATTGGTATAATATATATAATATATAGTATATAATATAATGTGTATATTGGTATAATATATTATATAAATATTTGTTTATTGTATAATATACTAGCGACCCGCCCCGGCTTCGCACGGGTATAAAATATATAGCCTATGTCACTCACTGAAAAAATGATTAAAATCGATTCAGCAGTTTTGAATTATATTCATTACTACCCGTGGCCCGCATTGGTCGGTACCGCCGCAAAAGCTACGTCCCGCAATTTTTAAATCTGTAATATCTTAGAAAATATTCTTAAAATCATATGCTGTAAAGGGCCATATAGATCTATATTATTAAATCAATAATGTATTTAAAGTATTTAATTGAATAAGGATTAAAGCCGTATTGGTTAAAATCGCTTCGAAAATTAGCCATAATTTGAAGTTAAAAGTAAATGACAAAAAATGTTATTGTGGCATATCCATAAGAGATAGACATAATATACCATCGTGAAGTTTTCTGTAGACCTTTTCATAGTGTACAATACTTAGTACATTATTTTGATAAATCTCGTAGGGTTCAGCCTGCGTTTGCAATACATTGCAAACGCAGGCTGAAAAAAAAGTAAGCGGAAAAAAATGTAATTATCTACGACATCACATTAGAAACCCGAACGAAAACGAAACGAAATCCCGAGTCTCAAAGTATCTCCATACCAAATTTATAGGCGAAAATCATTAAAGTTTTTTGTGCAGGAACCGTACATTTTCCGGGACAAAAAGTAACCCTTGTCCTTTCCCGAGACTCAAAGTATCTCCAAACCAAAATTCATCAAAATCGATTGAATAGTTTACGCACAAATCATAAAAGTATATTGTGCAGTAAACGTACATTTTTCCGGGACAAAATGTATAGTCCGGGTTCCGTAGACCAATTTTTTTTTTTTTGATTACTATCAAGCTATTTTTTGCGAAATCTTGAAAGTGGTAGCTAACAGAGATAGAAACCACTTTCAAGATTTATCGCAAATAAAATTGTTGTTCGTCTTATCAAAATGAAGATACTCACAAAAAATTAGCTTGATAGTAATAAAAAAAATTCTTCTACGGAACCCGGACTAGTATCCTATGTCCTTTCCCGAGTCTCAAAGTATCTCTATACCGAATTTCAGCAAAATCGGTCCAGCCGTTAAATCGCTATCGCTGGTGCAATAATAAAGGATGTTTTTTTTATTCTCATGCAAAATAACACACTTGTATTATTGCACTATTTGCTATAATTATAAACAACTAGTTTATCGTTTGTTTCTAGTCGTTTATCGCGCGGGAACCGTAAATTTTTCCGGGATAAAAACTATCCTATGTCCTTTCTCAGGACTTAAAGTATCTCCATGCCAAATAATAGATAGAGTGATTCAAGAGGAAGGTTTATAAGTATAATAACATTCATTAAATAGTGGAGAAATACTGTTATAGCTGGGGTTTCTAATGTGATGTCGTAAATAATTTCATTTTTTTTGCTTGCATCGCAGGCCGAACCCTGCGAGATTTATCAAAATGATGTACCAAGTATTGTACACATTAAAAAGGTCTACAGAAAACTCCGCGATGGTATATGTCTATCTCTTATGGATATCCCACAAGAACAGTTTTTTGTCATTTACTTTTTACGACAAATAATGGCTAATTTTCGAAGCAATTTTAATAAATACAGCATTAATTTTTATCCAATTAAATACCTTAAATACATTGTTGATTTAATGTAGATGTATATGGCCCTTTTCAGCATATGATTTAATTGAATATTTTCGGAGATATTACAGATTTAAAAATTGCGGGACGTAGCTTTTGCGGCGGTACCGACCAATGCACGGGTAGTAATAATGAATATAAATCAAAACTGCTGAATCGATTTTAATCATTTTTTCAGAGCTATGTATTTTATACCCGTGCGAAGCCGGGGCGGGTCGCTAGTATTATACTAAGATACAACACTTTCCTCTATATTGCCATAATTATGCGATTACATTCCGGAAATAATTGTCTATGGTTTTGAGATTTTTTGTCATACAATAATATAATGTCCAACTTTTCAAGCCCTTTAATTTGTTAATATAAAGTGCTCCATTTCTTGGTACGATATGCCTCTCCTTCTTTATTATTATAATGTGAATAGTATGTTTTGTAAATAAAAGTATATTCGTAAATCGTAATAAATATTTTAAATATAATTTCTTTTTTTTTTATTTTACTTAACTCAAAAACACAATTATTTGACTTACACGGTTTCTGAAGAGAGTCGTGTCTGTTGTTAGTATCATAAATAAATACTAGATGGCACCACAACGCCTTCGATTTTATATTGGTACAAGCAGTCTACAATAGATGTCGCTAAATAAAATTACGTAACTTTGTAGAGGTGAGGCGGGGCGGTGAGGTAGTGAAATCCTCAAGGTCGTTTGCTCGGGAAACGGCCTTAAAGTAAAAAGTGTAAAAATAAAGTGTAAATGTAAAGTATATAATATTTACATGAAAATAAAATGTTTTACTAAAATTTGTTTTTTTATTAATAATTCCAATAAACTTATATTACGTTTTCACATACAAACGCTCAATATAAGTTGTACTTATTAAAAATGAACAAGTTGTCTTACTGTTTGTACTGTATACTATATTATTTGTTTTCTTAACCTATGACGCGGTACTCATATTACCTTCGCCGCGCTACCATTGTTATCGAACTCGGATTACGCTCGTAACTTAATGTTACTTAAATTTACTTAACGAATGATTAACTCTTACTTTTGAGATAACTCGATTATCTTTAACCACAATTACGTAAAAATTAATATTTGCGTACATTTTAACATAACGCTTCGTTTGAAACTAAAATTAGCAATTTCTTTACACATTTAAAAATCTTACTGGCATTTTAACTTTTCTTCCAGACTTTGTAATTTTTTGATTATTACACTCTACGTTACTTTTTTCTACAATATCATTTTTTACAGAGGTATCTTGTTCTGCAATATTTTGATCTGATAAAATATATGCTGGCTTTAATTTATCTATCGAAACTGAAGTTACTCTATCCTCTAATTGAATTTTAAAAACTTTTTCTGACCTTTCAATTACTTTATATGGACCTTCATAAGGACAAACTAAAGATGTTTTATTTCTATCGATTCTTAAAAATACATGTGAACAATTTCTAAGGTCTGGGTGAACAAAAAACGCTTTCGAACTGTGACTTTTAACACTAACTGGCTTGTATCGTCTGATATTACTTTTAATATCCTGTAACACTGAATAAGGATCTGGAATTTCAGGACTTTCTACAAAAAATTCTCCTGGCAATCGTAGTGCACGGCCGTAAACCATTTGAGCCGCGCTTACACCTGTCTCAATTTTAATGGCAGCCCGAAGCCCTAACATCACGCTAGGAAGTTCGTGGCTCCAATTTTTATTACCATTAAGCAGTGCCATTAAAGATGCCTTCAAGCTTCTATGCCACCTCTCAACAGCACCGTTGCTTTGAGGATGATATGGCGTTGTCCTAATCTTATGAATACCTAAATAAGCCATTAAACTCGAAAACAATTTACTCTCGAATTGCCTGCCCTGGTCACTAGTGAGTTTAACAGGACAGCCAAACCTACATATCCACTCTTTATATATTACGTTTGCTACCGTATCTACCGCAATATCTTTCAAAGGGTACGCTTCTGGCCAACCTGTGCCTCGATCCATGATCGTTAAACAATACCTATGATCATCTACTGTAATCGGAAGTGGTCCAACTAAATCTACATGAATGTGATCAAATCTATCCGCTTGTGGATAACTACCATAGCTAGAATTCGTATGCCTCGTTATCTTAGACCTTTGACAATTCAAACAAGTTTTCGTCCAAAAACCTATATCTCTATTCATATTTGGCCAAAAATATTTTTCTTTAATCATACGGCGCGATGTTCGCAGTCCCGGATGACTAAGATTATGTACACTACTAAATGCCGTTTTTCTAAACGATTCCGTTAAATAAGGTCTATCTATGTTACTTGAAATTTCACAATAAATATGACGATCGGAGTTCGGAATTGGAATCTTTTTAAATTTAAATTTAGGATTAGTAATAATATTCTGAAGTTCAGCATCTTCAAGCTGCTCTATAGCCAAATTTTGATAATCAATTGAACTTGAAGTGCATTCTATAGTTTCTATTCGAGATAATGCATCTGCTACTATGTTGTCCTGTCCACTAACATGTCGTATATCTATGGTAAATTCACTTATAAAACTTAATTGCCTAATTCGTCTCGGGCTTTCTTTCTTATTATTCTTACTTAATTTCGAAAATGCAAAAGTTAGTGGTTTGTGATCGGTAAAAATTATCAAGTCACGACCTTCAAATAAACTTCTAAAATGTTCTACACCTAAAAATATAGCAAGTAACTCTTGGTCATAAGTGCTATAATTTTGTTGTGCCTGCGTTAACTTTCTAGAAAAATAACCTAACGGGTTCCATTTACCATCAACATGTTGTTGCAAAACTGCACCTACGCTGCTATTTGATGCATCTGCAAAGAGTGCAAGTGGCACGTTGTTCGCTGGAAACGACAACGTCGCTGCGTTCATGAGACCGTGCTTACACTCTAGGAATGCCTCATCAGCATCCGGTGTCCAATGTATAGGAGTGTTATCGTCCTTATGAATATAACTATTTAATTTATCTAAATATTCTATCGCTTTAGGTAAATGACTTCTGTAAAAATTAACCATACCTAGAAATTTTCTTAACTCGCTGACATTTTGCGGTTTAGGGTAGTCGATAATTGCTTGTACTTTAGTTTTTAGTGGCCGAATTCCCGATGTTGTAACTTAGTATCCCAAAAATTCTACACTCGTAGCTTTAAAAGAACATTTCTCTAAATTAATTGTAATACCATATTCATTTAAGCGACTAAATACCTGCTCTAAGTGTTCATCATGCTCCTCGTCACTAGAAGACGCTATTAAAATATCATCACAGTAACAGTACAAAAAATCTAGTCCTGATAGTACGATATTAGTCATGAAACGCTGAAACGTTTGCGCTGCATTTTTCAAACCAAAAGTCATGCGCTCGAATTCATATAATCCGAAAGGCGTAATTATTGCTGTTTTACAAATATCCTCTGGATTAATTAAAATATTATGATAGGCCTTTTTTATATCGATTTTCGAAAATATTTTTTTTCCTGAAAGTAAATACGTAAAATCCTGTACACGGGGTATGGGATATCTGTCAGGTTTAGTTATTGCATTTAGAGCTCTATAGTCACCACAAGGGCGTACTTGTCCATCTTTTTTAGGAACTAAATGAAGTGGGCTCGCCTAAGCAGATTTGGACGGCCTACATATGCCTGCTTCTAACATATTTTGAAATTCCTCCTTAGCAATTTTATAACGCTGTGGCGCTAACGGTCTAGGCTTACAAAAAACGGGTGGACCCTGCGTGTCAATATAATGATAAATAGAATGCTTTGGGGCCTCTTTAAATGACATCGGCTTAAGAATGTCCGGATATTTTTTCAAAATTTTGTAAACTGGATGGTCAATTTTTAATGTGGAAATCGTACTTTCACAATGGTTTACGATCGTTCCACGTACGGCCAAGTTAGTTATTTTATCTACTAAGCAGCGTCCATTAATATCTAAAATAAGTTTAAAATAATTTAAAAAATCTACGCCTAAAATTGGCTGCTTAACATTACAAATTACAAATGACCATTTAAAAGATCTCTTTAATTTTAAATCTAAGGTCAGAATTTTAGTGCCATAAGTCTTAATTTTAGAACCATTCGCTGCGAAAAGCGAATAATTAGAATTTAAATTTATGTCCAGTCTATTTTTTACTACACTCTTTGGCAAAACAGAAATACATGCTCCTGAATCTACTAAAAATTTTAAATTGGATATTCTATCACTTACAATTAGGCGGTGATCTGAAACTGCGCTGCCTCCCGCCACCGGCTGCAGCTCTGCTAGTTTTCCGGCCTCGGGACGGGGGCTGGTGAGTATCCATGATTTTATGTGCTATTCCTGCTAATTCTTCCAGATTACTAGTGGACGTCACCACGAGGACCGCTTGGACCGAAGAAGGTAAGTGACCTTGCCACAAAATCTTCAGGGTTTCGTCTTCGATTTTTCCTCTAGCTAGTTCCTTCATTCTTCTAAGCAGCTGACTTGGTTTCTGGTCACCAAGTTCGATTTCCGAAATTAATTTTCTTACTTGCCGCGCCTCAGACTCTTCATAAATTTGCAGTAACCGATTTTTCAGGGTCTCATATTTATTCTGCTGCGGTGGATCTGCCAAGATGTCTACAACTTGCTGAATGGCGTCTCTGTTCAGCTTCGCGACACACATAAAATTTTTATTCGCATCCGATGTCTTTTGCGGAGTTAATATCGCCTCTACCTGGTAGAACCAAAGTCGAGGGTTGTCCTGCCAAAAGTCCGGAATTCTGCTGGCAATGGAAATAGTTGCCATTTCTCTATCTTCTTTCTTCACGACCGGCGGCGATCCGCTCGTTGAGGCTTGAGGTGCGGTGCCCATCAGGTAATGCTGCTGCTTGTTCATAATTTTTGCCCGGTGGTCGTCTGGCTGGAGCCCTTCGTATCAGTTGGTCGGAGTCTTCGCTTGAATTAGTCGAATCGGAGCTGTCTTCGTTTTAGTTAGCCGGAGTCGGGATTGGAGCTGTCTTCGTTTTAGTTAGCCGGAGTCGGGTCACCAATTGTTATGTCTATATGGTGTAGAGTGTAGACTTCGGAGCAGTAGCAGGAGGGACACAAGTGAAAGGCTCGAGAGTGGTAGACCAACTGTTTATTAAAATATTAATTATACTATTCTAGACTCCGTTCACACGTCACATCTTACATACACAATTACAACTCGCACGCGTCAGCATTCACACACTTGAATGCAAGGTACAAAGTACAAACCCCACAACAAGTATGTCCCGCGTGTGATTCTGCATTGTTTTGTGGTATATCACAAAATGTGTATGTACTCGTAGAACGTAAGAGGGGCTCTTTCTTACTTGCATTTATCCGCATCGTCTGCCTAAATGTAGCACAGGGGAACACTGCGCTCTTTCCTTATAAAAAGTTTAATAAGCTGGGTCTTATTCCACAGCGAAAGGCTACTATCGTGTTCAATTTCATCAAAATTCGTTTAATACTTTTTGAGTGTAGTTATTAACAATTTATTTACTACTTCTAGAATATATAGTTATCTGAAATCACCCTTATGTATCCCGAATCAGATGTATCAGTATAGAGATTTAAAAGGGAGATAAAGTATTTCTAAACGGGAATTGTGTATTTTATTTGCGTTTTCTTAGAAGTGAAAACATTGTATTTGTCAGCGAATGTATTATGAGACACACGGAGTTACCAAAACTTCTCAAATCAGCTATTTCAACTTAAAGCGGGGCCACGGTGCTTCTGTGCGTTGCGGGACATTGTAGGTAAATGTTAAGCACGCCATAGTAATACAAGTCCTGTCCGTCGCTCTTAAACCGCTGACGACGTAATGCATCAACGTACATTACGTTGTGGCGTCGTATCGCAAAACAACATACCTATTCATTCTGAATATAGTAAAATTTTCAGATGCGACGCGAAAACGCTATGTTGTGACGTTGATGCGTTGTGTTATCGGACTCGGTGTTTTGACGGAACATCGAATATGAGATGAAGTGCTTGTTCAGACACAGCGGGAACCGCGCGGTTTGGACCCGCGCGATCTAACCGCTCGCAGCTTATTACAAAGGCGTTATATTACAGCGCTCACACTCAGGTGGAATTTCACCAATCACACATAAAACTTCGTTTTATAAAACTTAGTTCCAATTGAACGCGTTCTGCGGCAACGTAAATCTCGTTCTGTTTCAAATGGATTTCACAAACTCCTTTTGATCGCGATTAATAAATCTAAGTTACGTGACGTCACACGATTATTTTACATGTTTTAATCATTTAGAGCGCCGTCACGTTAATTGAACAACAAAATAGCAAGAAACAATACATAAACTAACCAAACACATGTGTCAAAACTGTCATCTTGACATTCCTTTTGTCTATATTTTTCGTTCCGCCATGACACTACACTGAAAGGGCTTGAACGGGTTTTATGACGTTAAACTTCGGACATTGGGCGTTCAGAAGATAAAACCCGGATTTGCTGTGAACGCATTCAGTTTATGTTGGTGAAATGCAATTCGATGTTATAATCGCGTTTATACGTTTTAAACCAGTTCAGTGTGCATTGAACGCGTTCCATTTCTTTGGTGAAATCGCCCCTTAATCGCTCGGTTTCTGCACGGGAACCGCGTGGTTGGGAGTTTTGCCGGGAATGTGAAAGAGTGATGTTGTGTTTTTGTATTATTTTCCTAAAATTGTGTTAATTGGGTTTTTAATATGTAATATTGGTAGGATATTAACCATTAGATATTCGATCGTTATCGTGCACAAGTGTAGGAAAGTGATGCAATATCCAGAAACGTGCTATTTTGTGTTCCCTCCAAAACTCCATTGAAAGTTTCAGTAAAGCGTCTACCACTTTACTGAATCGACCGACTTGACTTCTTGACTGTATTGACTTTTACTTAGACTTTGACTAGACTTTCGACCTGACAATATAGAAAAACGAAGCTGAAAATTGTATTAAAGAATATTGATTTCCCGCTATATTTTTACTACTTGACACTGGCCATGGTTAAATAGCCGAACTGCCATAATAAGAAAAAAAAACCGCGTGGTTCCCGCTGTGTCTGAACAAGCACGAAATCGAAGAATGAGTGCATAAAGAATGAATGTAAAACGTCGGTGCGTCGCCGCAGCGGCAATCCAACGAAGCCTGTGGCTTTGCTCTTAAACATGAGAGTTCACGAGGACTCGTGTATGTTAAACATGATATGGGGCTTCCGGTAAGTGTCCCATTATATTAGTATGATACGAAAATCTCACATTTTCCGGAACTTTAATAGGGTACGGGCACCAGTAGTCAGCCTTTTAGTGGAAAGCGCAAGTTTAAATGTGGAAAGAAAATTATTTAAAAAAAACCTTTTGTACTCATTCACTTAATCATTTATTAAACTTTGTTATGAAATTAACATATAAGATAATTTTTCGTAATAAGTATTGAAAATAAAGTATTTTTCAAAATAAGGCACATTTCCCCAGTACTCAGCCGTCACAACCCAGTTCTCGGCCAAATAGCTACCAGTAGTCAGCCTCTCCTTAGATGGGCCTCGAAAGAGACCTATGGAACTGAAACAATTAAACAATGCCAAAAAAACTGAGAAATTACTTGGTAGGTAGGTGCTTCATAAATAAATGAATAAATTAAGCAGCGTAAGTTACTGATGGCTGAACACTGGGTATACCTCACCAGTAATCAGCCGTGGTTCGACCGTATCTAGTTAGGCATGGTTAGGCGGCCGACTACTGGTTTTTATATGGAATTATGTATGACATGGCTAAACTAAATTAAAGGGTGAATTCTCAACTTTAAAATGATACCAATAAGACTTCAATTAAAAAAAAGCATAAAATCCAGTACTCAGCCGGGGGTGGCCGAACACTGGATAATGTACAAGAAACGCATACCCAGTAGTCAGCCACCTCATTATTTAAATAACTATAAAGAAACTGTTCTATAACTCATTTGATTTTGACGTGAAAAATGTAATAACAATATATTTTAATAAAACATGACACAAAAGTTAATAAGAAATCACAATAACTCACCTTTTTGTCGGGCACTTCCCACTAAAAAAATTTTGGCGCGCACGCCCCATCTTGGCTCGACTAGTGACAACGTCGAATTGGATTCAGATTACCATTTCTTTCAGCCACATAGCGTCATTGTGACGTTCTGAACTGACCAATAAGAAGGCCAAGTTTTTTTTTTAAGGTAACTTGATTGGTTAATTTGCAATAGAATTCATAATTCATAATTCGTTTATTTGCGCGCTATTTCTATAGGTTTTTAGCTGGAAAAGGCTGACTACTGGTGTGGGGCTGACTACTGGCGGCCGTACCCTACCATTAGTTCAAATAATTTTGCGCGTGATAAAAGATACAGCAAGCAGACTAGATGTATAGCGTACTCTCATTATAAGGGTAGTAAATCTTGTATAGAAGTGTCAAAATTATAAGGTTTTTCAAAAAAGTTAGGTATTTTGACATATTAATAATTGCGAATTTACTTCCTTCTTAACCCTAATGTGTTAAACCCTAGTGTATTAACCACCGTTCAAAACATTAATTTTATAATTATGTAATTTATAAAACAATAAATATATATTTATTTATTATATGTATATATTATAATCTATTCTATATATATTAAAAAAAAAAGTCCATGGCGTGATGGACTACAATTAATTAAAATTAATAATATTATTTCAATTATCCTTGGTGCGAAAAATCTAAATAATAAAATAACAAAAAAAAGGATATGGGCGAACAGCCCATAGACGGCCCCAATTTTATAAAAAAAAACCCTAATGTGTTATTTTTATATACTCGTATGAACAATCTTGGTGCCCAACATGGTTATCCATCTTGTCCCAACGTGGAGAGGGGACTGTAGGATGTTAAGAGCATCAAATGTTATATTAATCAAATAACCTCTATGTTCTAAGTAAAGTAGGTTAGTACTTAGTCCTAACCATAAAGTCTAAGTTCTACCAATCTTCAGATATATTCGAACACGAGAAAGGAGGTAACATGCCGTGCTAGCATACGCCAACGAGAAAATTTTGTCTACACGTTTTCTCGATGTTAACTGATTTATCTCTTCATCTCTATTGACCCTAACATGACATACATTTTTTCTCGTACGTCTGTCGTCAAAATTAGAGATAATTTTGTTTTTTTTATATGTGCTATTTTTGTCTATATACTAACGAACTATATACGAACGAGAAATTTATCTCTCGAGTCTCGACGTACGCATGTTAGCGAAAAAGAGATATATATCGATATCGACAATATCACCACACTCAAGAGTGAGATATCCACGAGATATCTCGTTGGCGTATGCTAGGGAGGCTGAACATAAATCAACTTTTAGCTTGTTCTGAACAACGAGCTTTAGCAATTTATTTTTAATGTGAAAACAATTTTACAATCATCATCATCATCATTTTTTTTTGAATTGAAAAATTGACGCCTCATCGGCTCTATGGTCTAACTTTGGCTCTCAATCTTAGAGAATCTTAGAGTTCGCGGGTTTGGTTACCGAATAATCAAAAACGTATTTTTAAGTTTAATTACAATAAACCTTGTTGTTTGAAGAAAGATGATCCAATGGAAGGCATCCATGATAGTCACATAGCCATTTCATTTGATTTTTTACGCCCCTGTGCCTTATGTGTTTTAAAGTGTGTATAAGTAATTATTATCATGTCCCCTTTCTTAAAAGAGCCTTCAATTTCCAGAAAATCGAGCAGCCCTTCCTTGAAGCGGCGAAGACGACCCTGGGTGACCGGTACACGCCTAACATCGAGAACATATACAAGCTCACCATCAGGTTCATACTGGACAACCTGGCGAAAGGTTACGAGGAGGCCGCTGAAGTGAATGCTAGTGAGACGTGACTGAAACTCGAATTAGATCAGGGGCCGTACCATGAAACCGTTTTGAGACTCAATCGAACGAATCGAAATGCCGCATCCTAATCTAACAAACGAGAAATGACGTCGCAGGACGCGGCATTCTCGTTAGATTGTTTGAGTCTCAAAACGGTTGTAAGCCTGTAGCCAAGACTTTTCTCTATCGCTTCTTTATAGAATCGCCGATCAAAATGTATGGAATTGACAATAGACGAGTCGAACGTCAACGTCATATTAACGAACGCTTATGTCAATTCCATACATTTTGATAGGCGATTCTATAAAGAAGGGATAAAGAATAGGTCTTGGCTAAAGGGCCCGATCAAAACGAGATTGTAGTATAAGATGATAATATAGATGTCTGTATTCGAATAATGCATTATTATAAGCCAAAGAATTCATTTTAAAATATCTATGTTACATGATTTGTGTATAAAAATCATTGTTTAAATAATGTACGTAAAAAGTGCAATGAAAAGATATTGTGTTGCTCTTTTTGTAAAACTTTAATAAAATGTTGTTATAAAAGAATTTTTCATTCCGTATGCGAAGTTACAGTTCCGACTCCCGAGGTCGAAAAAACTTCGGGAAAATGAACAAGACTGGTAAGTTATAGTGCATCATAAAATATTTTAAAATAGTCATCTGAGCAAAGAAGGTGCGGAATATATGCGTGGTGGCCATAAAGGAAGATCTTGCGTCCGAGCGAGGTGTTATGCTCGGTCAGGCCGGAGCCCACGTGATACATTTCAGCTGTCGTATATATACTGACGCGCTCAGAAAACTTCGATAGCGCGATGCAGGAATGTTAGGCGAATTGTGGGTACCGCCACATCGGTATTAAAAATTAATAAGTTTAGTAAATCATAAAATTACATAACTGACTCTTAATAAACACTACTTTTCTAAGTTCAAACGTATCATATTTTCGTATTCAGGAGGCGAGGACAAAACATTTTACGTTAAACATAAATTATTATTATCCTGCCTACTAATAAAATATTCAAATACAAAACTAAATAATGTTTATTCGATTTAATCATATTTTAAGCAGTGCAGAAACATAATATTTTGTCCTTGTCTATAACGTTGGAACAGGCGTTAGATAGATTAGGACAAAACACAATGTGGCTCTTTTTAGTAGTTACCCGACTACGGCAACGCAAAAAGGAAGGGTAATCGTATATTAGACGGTATAGATGAGTGCAGTCACCTGATTGAATCTGCTATTTGATTGAACTAGAGATCGCCCAATGGTCGAAATTCGACCTTAGTTTCAAGTTTTCAACGGCATTAGGATTTAGAACTACTATAGGTCTACCAGAATCTGATGGCAAAAAGTGAGAAAATAAAATGACTCTAGCAATACCGGGGTAATTGGAATAAAACATTTTGATCCGTTTTTATTCTTATAGCGGCTGATTCTGTGTGTTAAACATGCAAATATAAAAATTTATCCAATGATCAAGGATATTTTTTAACAATCTGCTGTCAAAAATTGCCATCAGATTCTGGTAGACCTATACCTATATTTTGTAAAAAAATATTGACTTTATCATATTTTTTTTAACTCTTGTCTCTGGGGTCTCAGCTGATCTCAGACTGGCCGTGTAAGCATTGTCTAGTAGTATATCAGATTCAATAAAAAAAAACTATAATCCATTTTCAATTTGTCAACTTGTTGTCAACAGACTTCAACCATAAATAAAAGAGTATAAATTCGTATCTATAGGCTTGTCACTTAAAAATCTGTCATCTTTCCTAGTATGTGTGTGTTGTAGTGTGTGTAATGTTTTATTTGTTAAAAAATGTATGATAAAAGCATAATTTCAAAATAATATTAACTCGATGCACTCCTTCACCATATAAACTATAACTGTGCAAAATTTCATTCACCTACGTGTCCCCATTTTTCGTCAAAAGGGATGCAAAGTTTTTCGCTCGCGTATTAATATATAGATGACTTAGTCATCTAGCGCTTTATATTTAATGAAACCATTTAATTGAGTGACTAGAGGATAACTCGTCCAAGTCATTGGCTGTCAATTAAATTGTTTCATTCAAAGAATTCGCTAGTTATTCAATCAAATAGCAGATTCAACTCACAGACCTATAAAGAGTGGACTCGGTATATTGTTCTATACATACAATCAGTTGTACAAATACCATGCATTTTGATGCGGAATAAGTAAACATCATGCTGTCATTCTCTAACTTACATCGTTTTCCATATGTAGAAAAAGATAACAACACTTCAGTGTTTGCTGCTATGGCAACATTTTTCATTTAACGTGCCTTCAAAATGCCTACCGTGGCCGGTCCGCCATTTTATGTTCCAGTTCTCCGAGGTACATAAAGTGTCAAAGTGTCGTATTATTAAACTAAAATCGAGGATAATTGGAAATTTCATGGATATTTCAGTTTAATTATTGTGTGTTTATTGTATTACGGACAAGAAAATACTTAATTCCTAAGTACAGTGTTGTTGGATGTGGCTCAAGAAAAAAGGAAAACCAGAAAAGTTTGTCCTTGCATCGGTATGTTTATATTTTTACTAAAACATTTGTTATTTTACTGATGACTTGACTTCGTATGTGCTGATTTAGTTAATAATTACACAATAAATAATATTTGTGATAGAATAGAATATAACATGGCTTGATTTTCGATATATTAATATAGAAATTAGTAGATTTGACGTTTAGTGATGTACTTTTTTATCGAATTTAACAAATTTATGGTGAAGAATCTGATCATATATTTGAAAGATTTTAACCTTAATCCGCCTCGTAATCTGTTTGACAACACATAATCATAACAAAATCAATGTCATTTCGATAGTTACTTTGTACATATTGTCCTGTTTTCATTCTAATAATAATTTTACTCATTATGTAAACATCAAACTTCTATAACATAAATTAAAAGTGATACAGCAGTTTATTTAAAGCATCGTTGTACCTACTATAGTGCAAACACTATAGTACATCAAAATGTTAATTATTATTTATTACTTTTCAGCCAAGTACCGGTCAAGGTGAATCTGATTTATTGAAAGAAATAAAACAAGAAGAAAATAATATTCCAGAGAAAACTCCGGAGAGGGTTTTAAATTTGGTAAGTATGTATTCCATAAATTTAATTCCACATTTCATAACCTCCTAGCTTCTCTTGTAGGAAAACAATTTTAATAATATACATATAAGTTTGAAAGAATGTATCGAATGAAGCACTTTTTACAACGATAAATGTTGCATTTTTGTGTGGTTTTTGATTTTAGAGCTAATGATAATATAATATTATTATCATACAAACTGCTTGGTTCAATTTTTTTTTTTTTTGGTATTTCCAGCTTCCGGTGGAATCTTCCAGTGGAATCACTTTGATTAAGGCTCAGCCAGTGCCTAGTACTTCTGGAGTTCCGCTTGTCAGCTTAGAGGTATGTACTCCGTACTCGTATATAACAACATTGACAACCTGACAATGTCAGCTCTCAAACAAGAATATGTATATAAAATATTAAAAATATAGGGAACACTCTTGACGCAGGTGCAAATAATACGTGGGAGAGCCATGCTTCGGCACGAATGGGCCGGCTCGACCGGAGAAATACCACGTTCTCACAGAAAACCGGCGTGAAACAGCGCTTGCGCTGTGTTTCGCCGAGTGAGTAAGTTTACCGGAGGCCCAATCCCCTACCCTATTCCCTTCCCTTCCCTCCCCTATTCCCTTCTCTTCCCATCCCTACCCTCCCCTATTACCCTATTCCCTCTTAAAAGGCCGGCAACGCACCTGCAGCTCTTCTGTGCTGCGAGTGTCCATGGGCGACGGAAGTTGCTTTCCATCAGGTGACCCGTTTGCTCGTTTGCCCCCTTATTTCATTTAAAAAAATATATATCTGTATTCATCACGAAAATAAATAGCCTTATTAAATTTTAAACCCTTTAGCAGCTTCAAAATCAGGATAGTTCCCGAATAGGCCAATTAAGTTGTCAAACAAATAAAATATGGGTGATTCTTCGGAAAACAATTCTTCGTCTCATTACCATGGTCAATTTTAAACGTTACTTTTTTGACTGGAATTCATATTTTTATGATAATATAAAGGTCAAATAACCTACTTTTACTTAAGGGACTCGTTTTCATAGAGAAGATTTAGTAATATCGAAGTTCAAAAGTGTTGTGGCTAGGGTAATGATAATTGCATACGGGGTAATTATAAAAGTAACAAAAAATTTAAAAAATATCTAAATATTTTTTTTTTATTTAAAAGAAATTTTCTTCTGACAAAAACTATAACATTTGTTATAGTTTTTGTAGCATAACATTTGTTTTATATGTTTGAAAACGACTTACATTCCTTGTATCATCCTAAAAAATAATTAAGTAACTAGTGATTATAGTACTCTTAGAAACCAGTCTTAGTTCAGTCTTGATAATATAAAATTCATTTGCATACAAAACGTTTTATTTAAATTCATACTGAGTGATTTTTTCTTCTATACGAATATTATAAAAGGGAAAGTATGTCTGTCTGTTACTACTTCTCGCTCAAATCACTGAGCTGATTTTTTTTTAATTCGGTATGGAGCTACTTTGAGTCGTGGGAAAGTACGCAGGATAGGATTTTATCCCAAAAAAAAATGTACGGTTCCCACGAGATAAACGGATTTTGGCGCAATAGAGTTATGGGCGTTATCTAGTAGTAAAATAGCACGATTATCAAAAGAAAAATCAAAAGAAATATTTGTTTGGTTTTGTACAAGAAGTTGAGTTTAAGTAATTCACAAAATTATTTTTTGTTCTCATGGTCTTTTTTTACTGAAATAGAAGTCAATAGCAAACATTAGCAACTTGAATATTTTTTTTTCTTCTTTTTTTGTTCTGAGACTTCTTAAAGTAAAAGATATCATATGACTCCGAGTCTGAATGGCCAGATAGAATTGTTTTATGTGGAGAAAAAAATGTAGAACCTTAAAATCTTCACAATCACTTTTTTTTCTATAGGAAGAAGAATCCTTTCTGTAGATCGATGTTTTTTCCTACAGAAGAAACACTTTTTTCAAATATTTCCTCCTTCTCTTCAGAATACATATTATATTTTATTTCTCCGTTAGTCATATTATATACACTGCATGCTTTTCCTGATCTTGCTTAGTTTTTTCTATTCTTTTTTTTATTTTTTCTCTTCTGTAATTTGTGACATCGTTTTTACGTTATTCTAATGTCTGTAATCATAAGTTACAAACAAGTTTTTTTAAGGAAATTTAAAAGAGTCTTAAGAATTAATAAAACTTAATGCAAGGATATTTAATAGTCGTAGTACTCTACAGAACTTATGAATCGCACATAAAAGTGCATATTTCAGGACAAAATTAATATATTTTATCATTACCCTGGTCTTTTGACCAGGGTAATGAGACCCACGGAAATGAAAATTATGCCTATAATTATGCATAGCTCATAATTCTTACAAGCATCAGTTTTGATATTTCATAACATAAATATGTAACCCAAGAGCATCAGTTGACACGCAGATTAAAGTTTTGAAATAGTAAAATAAGCTCGATATAGTAGACACATAAATGATAAACTACGCGAACCAAACATAGGGTAATGATATATTTACCTTCCAAACACCTGGATAGAAATCAATTAGCCGCACATCCGCCTGATAGCTTCTTTCACATATGACTGGCTTGCCTGCATGCGGTAAGATACACTCCCATTGTTTTTACCAGAAAAGTTATGATCGATCGCAACTTGTGCCACAGGAATTATAACTTAACGTTGGACACTCTTTTCTTATTTATTTATAAGTACTGTAATGTAGCCATGCCTACTGTATTTATTTTTTATAATAAATACAGTAGGCATTTTGCATTGATTTGTCAAACGGGAAATGAATTATAGACGTTTTTGTTGAGAAAATAGCAAGAGGACGCTCCATGGTAATGAGAAGAACGGACTTTAAGATTTTTTTTCCTATACTGAAACTACAATTATAAAAAAAATACAGTTGTTTCTAGGTAGACACAGAGCTCAAGTATTTAAAAAAAATATTTTTATTGTTTGATTTTGCCTGGTTACAGAAAAAAGTCCGTTGCCGTCAAAAATTTCGCCTCCGAAGAAATGCCCATATAGCAAATGTAATATTGTATTGTTAATTTATTTATAGGTGGGGCTTCATGTTACTCGTAACTTCACCACTTTGAATGCAGAATAAAAGTTCATAAAAATCTTGTTTACAGAAACGAACTCAAATCAAGAAGTTGGAGCAAAAGTGTGACAGTAAGGACACGAAATGAAAAAGTTCGCGGGCAAAAGAAAAAAATAGCAATAAATTTGTATTTTTTATTTATTTATCTTTTATTTATCTTCACACAAAAACGGGTAAAACGGGACCCTATTACTGACTTCGATGTCTGTCCGTCTGTCTGTCTCCAGGCTGTATCTCATTAACCACTATAGCTAGACTTCTGAAATGTTCACAGATTGTATTTATCTGTTCCCGCTATAACAAAAAATACTAAAAACAAAATAAATATTTAAGGGTCGCACTTGGTTTGACTATATTATTGTAATATGTGAGCAACTTCAAATGGTTTATTGCTCACCTACGAATAATAAAAACTAAGGAAACGTAACTCCCATACTTCAACCGTTTTGAATTTGGTTTCTTTTCGCACACTAAAATATGACAATAGCTAGGAAACACTAGGGCTACCGCACACCTGAGACACGACTGTCTTTAGACAGACTATCGCATAATAAAATGTACTAGATGCGCACATTTGAGACAAAACGTCTCATAGACAAAGTTGTCTAATGCGCCCCGCGACAAGTCTGACTAACGACTGTCGGCTTCCCCTTTGAAATGTATGCGAGCGCGCACATCTACGACAAAACTGTCTAACCACAATAGACATAACTACCAGTAGTTCGACTCAGGGCTCGGAAACCTGGTTAATCTTCGCGATCCTGTTCGTTAGAAACGCCATACATTTCTAAAAGAGCGTTTTCATTTCAATTCCGCTCTGAACGGACCGAAATTATTTCTGGTTTTGTTCTAAGAGCAAAATTAAATTGCTCACTGCTCAAAATACCGTTTAGAACCGTTCGCGGTTATGTTCGCCCCGCTCACTCACACACACCACGACCATCACCCATTGTCCACACATAAACAAGTTATGGCCTATTGGCTATTAGATGGTGCACTAGAAAGAGATAGAAGATATCACAGTTAATTTCAGAAGCAATACCGCTCGCATCTCTATTTCGCTCCGAACGAACACTTATCCAAATACCTGGTTATAGAGTGTTTTAACCTGGTTAAAAAAATACCGGTTCCGAGAGTTACTTTCCGCGAGAAATTAACCAGGTTAATTTCAGAAGCAATACCGCTCGCATCTCTATTTCGCTCCGAACGAACACTTATCCAAAACCTGGTTATATAGCGTTTTAACCTGGTTAAAAAAACCGGTTCCGAGTTCTGGACTTTGACAGCAATGAGACGGACAGGTTTCAATATATTATGTCAAATTCGTCGGGTTTCACTAACGGCCGTTCCCAATATTCAATCTATCTCTGGTTTGACATACGACCGATCGCAGCTAACATTGAATTGACATAAAATATATGTCTCTAATGTCTAATGAGAGCTATTCCTATCTCTAGTAGGGCAAAACCAGTGATAGATCAAATATTGGGAACGGCCGTAAGATTATGAATGGAATGTGCCTCGCGCTGGCTGATATAATTTATTTTTAAATACTTATAGATTTCAAAATTAGATTCTGACAATTTTAATCACATGTGCCAAATCTTTTCTATACTTATAATAAAATCGTACAGGTTAAATTTCTGTACATTGAAAATAAACTTGAAAAAAAAACGAGTCAGGGGCATGTTAGAAGAGTAGTAGAACACATTTTAACTGTTTTTGAAATTTTCTGTCTGTTTGTCTGTTTGTACATGCTAATCTCTGAATCCGCTGGACCGATTTCAATGAAATTTGGCATGGTGATACCTTATATCCCTGGTCAACATATAAGATATATTTTTTTAACCGACTTCCAAAAAAAGAGGAGTTAATGTTAACTTTACTGTTTGTGATACAAGTCCGATTTAAGTAATTCTTTTTTTGTTTTGTTGACTTTGTTGTGAACCTCAGATGACCATTACATTAAAAGATGTGTCAGACACCATATTCTACCTTTACAGCAAAAAAGATTTATTGCAGATGTCGTATACCTTGCAAAAATTGCCCAAGGCCATATTGATTCCCCTACATTAATATCCAAAATCCTTATTAATGTACCTAGTAGAACATTTAGAAAACCCAAACTTCTTCATGTACCGGTTACTACCACGTCCAAGTCCAACTCTTTCTTCATTAGATCCGCAAATAATCTAAATAAATTGTGTGATAAACTTGACTTAGACCTATTCAACGACAAACCTGACAAAATTAAGCAGAAAATTACAGATCACTGGTTCTCATCTAGAAGTCTAGTATAGGAAATAAAACAGATAAGACCCCTTTCAAAATTCACCCAATAATGTATATATATATATTATATATATATATATATATATATATATATATATATATATATATATATATATATATATATATATATATATATATATATATATATATATATATATATATATATATATATATATATATATATATATATATATATATATATATATATATATATATATATATATATATATATATTATTACTCATGGATGTATCTTTTCTTTTTACCATATTTCACTAATTGTCTCTATATGATTATATTCTGTTATTTTTCTTTTGTTTAACAAGCTTTCTTTAAAATGTTACCTAGAATCTTATATGTGAAAACATGTTAATGGTTTTCTTGTAATATTTCTAGATATGTACACTACCTTTATTATGTAACTGTTTGTTTTCCAAATAAAATAAAATAAATAAAATAGGTATTGTTCAATTTAGGTAAGTTTCATCAAAATTGGTTCAGTAGTAAATTGAATTCGGTTTTAATTTTATTAATATATAACTTGTTATTTGTAATATCTAAGTTGTAAACATAAATTATTTCAAATTGACGTGTTTCACATCCCGTTTTTAACGTGTTTAACATGTTTAACATCCCAGAGAAATTTAGTAATAGGAAACCCTAATGCCTGTAATATATTGTCATAGTTTTAAGTTCGTAGTGACAAGTTAACAACCCTAGCAATTTTCATCATAATACGTCAAATTAAAAAATTTCTAACTTCTAAGTCGGCATACTCTATAATTCTGTCTACTCTGTTCGGGCGTTCTCTACTGTTTAATATACAATTATATGCGTTGCGTCATCGTAGTCAAGACAGTTTTGACTTGGTGTGCGCCACGTGATAGACACAACTGTTTCTCTTCAATCGTAAGACTGACTTGTCTATGTGAAACAAGATTGTCTAACTACAGTCGTGTCTCCAATGTGCGGTCGCACTAAACACTCAAATTTACGAAAGAAAGCCGTTGACAATTATTGACACAGTTACTATTCCTTAGTTTTTATTATTCGTAGTTGCTCACATATAACAGGACGCTCACATGATATAACATCTTAGTTTATCGATATCCTCGACAAATATCAACCGAGTGTCCCATCACTATAGACCGCCATGTTTAGTTCTTGGCAATATGGCGCGGGCGCCGGCCACGCTTTTTTTGTAGTTATGTCGCTTCCATCTGTTTCCTTTTTTATTGATTCAACTAGATGACTACGACAACACACAGTGTGAATGATGCAAAATGATGTTAAAGTTAGACTAGGCACTGTAGACATAACCATGATCACACGAATTTAAGGAAACTGTCAAGCCAATGTGGCATTGCAGTGTGTGCCAAAACTTAGGTAGTGGAAATGGAAGCGACCCACTTGTGTTACTACTTGTACAATATACATTGGTTTGTTTGTTAATGAGAACACAACTTTTGGAACGACTGTGACTTTGGAGTTTAGAGGGAAGTGTTGAGCAGTAAATATTTAGGTTTTAAAGGGAATAGAATCTAGTTCATTCTAGTTATTGTAAAAAATTGTTTATTGAATCTTGATTTTCCGGTCTCAGATTTGAACAAGATGAAGATGTACTAGTAACTGGGTATTAGTTTTTTATTTGGAGCTATTATAATATAACTCTAATCCCACCAGAAACATGAAATGTTAAAGGAGCCAAGCAAAATATTGCTTAGAGCTATGCAATATTTCTATAGTAAAAAGTTTTCAGATCACATTCAAGCCAAGCCTTCAACTTATTTTGTAATTTAAATCAACATTCAGTGAATGTATCAATAGTTTTCTTTATTTTGTAATTATTATAATGGCTCGGCAATGAGCACAAGAGAAACAAATTAATATAAAACTGCATATTCGGAGGAGTTCATACTTACACAGACGGCAAGCGCAAAGTGTTTTTTAGTATGTAAATTGTAACGACGCATGTGGTCGATGGTACCCAATAAATCCAATTAGTCGCTGATTATTTCTCTAGTGCTCATTGCCAAGCCACTATAATAATTATAAAATAAAAATAAAAACTATCGATACATTCACTGAATGTTGATTTAAATTATGAAATAAGTTGAAGGCTTGGCTTAAATGTGATCTGAAAACTTTTTACGATAGAAATATTGCATAGCTCTAAGCAATATTTTGCTTTGCTCCTTTTACATTTCATGTTTTTGATGGGACTTCATTTCTTTCTTTAAAGTTTCTTTTCTTTTCTGTTCACGTTAAAACTCTTCTGTACTTAGCTTAGCACCCGTTCTATATATATATCCTTTATTTATTTTTCTTTGAGACTTCGTTAGTTCTAAGGTGGACAAGTCTGAACGGTAAATACTTCCGAGTCGATTATTATATTCAGATATAATTTACTACTTGAAGGTGGTCATTTTTAGTATTACCGTTGAATACATTTTATACGTAGGAGAGCCATGCTTCGGCACGAATGGGCCGGCTCGACCGGAGAAATACCACGTTCTCACAGAAAACCGGCGTGAAACAGCGCTTGCGCTGTGTTTCGCCGTGTGAGTGAGTTTACCGGAGGTCCAATTCCCTACCCTATTCCCTTCCCTTCCCTCCCCTATTCCCTTCTCTTCCCATCCCTACCCTCCCCTATTACCCTATTCCCTCTTAAAAGGCCGGCAACGCACCTGCAGCTCTTCTGATGCTGCGAGAGTCCATGGGCGACGAAAGTTGCTTTCCATCAGGTGACCCGTTTGCTCGTTTGCCCCCTTATTTCATAAAAAAAAATACATGGCAGCACTGATGTAAGCGTCTCCACGTTCCTCGCAGGCATAAAATTGTATTTCACCCCAATTCACGACTACATAATTGACAACAGCACACCTTATTTCACATTGTGATAACTTAAATCTCACATATATGCATAAACGTGAACCAATTCCATTTACGTACCGTTGAAATAATTTTTTTAATATAATAATAATATTATACCTCTATAATATCTATGGACTCTTCACACCACGTCGGTCTGACCCCGTGCTAAGTACCTTGTGTTACGGGTACCAGACAATGGAAATATACTATACAATACACATAATATATTTAAAATTTTTATTATATCATACACATATTTAATACACATACATGACCTAGGAACATAGTAAATTTTTTGTTCCGTCGGCGGGAATCGAATCTGCAACCCCCGGCTAGAGCCGCCACACACTCAGCCATTGAGCCACAGAGGTCGTAGTTCTATAAATTCTATGACGATAGCCCAACAACTTTTGAACTTCTAGCCACTTCTAGGACGTTATTATTATGAGCTATTCTGGATTTTTTAGGCCTTAGTTAAACTCTGCAATTAAGCGATACCACGATATAGAGGGAGTGCAACACCACCTATCCAACGAGTAGGTAGTGTTTATCGCAGTACTGCATAGAGTAACTTATATATTATATGCAGTACTGATTACATTTATATTTTAATCGCATTTAATTATTGTTTCATTGTTAACGTTGTTAATAGTATTTTTTATTCGCTCAATAACATTTTATTAAGTACATAACTAACTTAAAGCCTTTTGTACGTAAAACAAAATATATGCAGTCGAAACTCATACTTAATGTTCTTGCAAAGCCACAAACATATTTTTTATTTTATTTAATAAAGTATTATATTATGTTTTTCAGTTTTTAGGTTTCCTTGCCGAAAGGATGAAAACGGGACCCTATTATTGATAAATCTTAAGACTTCGCTCTCTGTCTGTCGTCCGTCCGTCTGTCACCGGGCTGGATCTCGAGAACAGCAATAGCTATATAGTTGAAATTTTCACAAATTATGTATTTCTGTTGTCGCTATAAAAGCTAATAGTCCAATTAAAATAAAATAAATTATTAATGGGGGGTCTGATACAACAAACACGATTTTTTTGCCCTTTTCTGCTCTATATCCATAATGGTAACAGTAAGGTCCTTGAAATTTTCAGAAAATACTCAATTGTATTTCAACTTTGATAATAAATAATAAAAAGTAAATAAACTTATTATTTAAGGGGGGCTCCCATACAAATTTACAGTACGGAACCCTATGTACGCCAGTCCGACTCGCACTTGGCCGGTTTCATAATTTTTCCTTTCATTGTGGATAATCTTCTTAATGCTAAATTCAAATATCTAATCATCTTATTGCCAAATTTCATGGTTCTAAGTCTGCTAGAAGTGCCTTAGAATTTTGATTATCTGTCAGTCAGTGAGTGACAAAATGTAGTAACTTTGATCATCCTTAACTACTAAACTATTTATCAAAATGCTATATAATTTGGAGGCTAAGCTAGTTTTAATACTTGCTCCTAGTCACCGAAATTCTAAATCCCTAGCTTTGTTAACATCGAAGATATAGGGGGTGTGAAATGGCCGCGAACCGCTTCGAGAAAAGTATGGTACGGCCGTGCCTTTGCTAAAAAGCTTGGCTGGGGCACTGCCGTACCCCCAGATATGAATATCTTAAACACGCTCGCACAAAACTTAGACAAGTTATACTCGAATTGTTTTGCACTCTAAGTTATTAAATCACGCTTTAGTCTGGGTACACAGAATCGAAACTCGAGAGCTCTAATATAAAAGACTTTATATGTCCTTCCTATAATCATAAATGCGAAAGTGTTCCTTTCTGTCTGTCTGTGTAACTCTTCATGCCTTTAAGTCGCTGGATCTATTTCAGTAAAATTTGGTACAGAGATACATTCAGCCTGAAAACTTGTTTACTCTCTCAAACTGACATGATGATGTTGTATGTAAATGTGTTTATAATCTGAAAGTTCACGCGTGCTCACATTAGCATATTATGTGACATGTCATAATAATGAAGACGTTAGTGGATGACGCAGGTAACTGTTAAAAAATTGCCGTTTTTTTTTTGCATAAATTTAGGCTTTAGGACCGGAAATGGTATGAAATCAATAAAACTGTGGATTCTATGTATAGCTAGATATATTAGCTAGATGATGAAGTAGGTAAGTTACAAGGTTTGTTCAAATTATAAAGGTGAAATGAGCAATTACTGTCCTTATGTTATAAAATGTTATAGGTCTACTAGAATCTGATGGCAAAAAGTGAGAAAATAAATTGACTCTAGCAATACCGGGGTAATTGGAATAAAACATTTTGATCCTTTTTTTTCTTATAGCGGCTGATTATGTGTATTAAACATGCAAATATAAAAATTTATCCAATGATCAAGGATATTTTTTGAAAAACTGCCGTCAAAAATTGCCACCAGATTCTGGTAGACCTATAGTTATCTGGTTTATCCACTCATGTCTTCAATTAAGAACTCCGCATCAAGTTATTCCACAATATTATAAGTAACTATATGTTACGCGCGACTTCGTTTATGCAGTTTCTTCTATATTAAGATATTAAAACCAACTTCCAAGGTAAAAACAATAATAATATCCTTATAATATGAACTAAAAACCGGCCGAATGCGAGTTGGACACGCCCATGAAGGGTTCCGCAGCAGCAATAAGATTTATTTTTATGATATTGAAAGATTTTTGATTTATTTTTATATCTCAGTTGATTTAATAAAAGTTAAATTAAGTTTACCATTTATGATGTATAAAAAACTACTTGCTAGATTACGTTAAAACCAATTTTCGTTGGTAGTTTTTATAGTAAAGTACATCACATATTTTTTTTAGACTTATCATGCCCCTACTTTAGAAGTTAGAGGGGGGGACACACATTTTAGTACTTTGGAAGAGTCTCTCTCGCAAACTATTCAGGTTAGAAAAAAATGATATTAAAAACCTTAATATGATTTTTGAAGACCTATCCATAGATACCCCACACGCATAGGTTAGGTGAAAAAAATTTTTTTTTTTGTTTCAGTTGTACCTATAATTTAATGCGGTTCACAAACTTCATCTATTTACCAAGTTTCAATAGTATAGCTGTTATAGTTTCGGAGAAAAGTGGCTGTGACATACGGACGGACAGACAGACGGACAGACAGACAGACATGACGAATCTATAAGGGTTCCGTTTTTTGCCATTTGGCTACGGAACCCTAAAAAGTATTAAATAATTTTTCCTATCTAAAACCAGATAGCTGAATCTTCAGTTCTCTGACAGAATATTTGAAACTTTTGGAACTGGCACCGACTTCAAAATTATGAAGATTGAGTACAGAAATAGTTGAGGTTTAGCCGAATTCGGAAAAAGGCACTATTAGATAGGAAAAATTATTTAATACTTTTTAGTTTATATTATAAAGGTACAATTCCGTGCATCGCGATCGATCGCGGCCGCGCACGACTTACGACTGTCGTCGGCCGCTCGCGACCATAGTCAGTATATGAAAATGTATGGCACCGCTTCCGAGGCCCGCGACAGACGCGCGCGGCCTACGACTGTCGTAGTCCGCGCGCGACCGTGTCATATAATTTTGACACGGTCGCGCGGGGCCCGTGCCAGACGCGCGCGGCCGATGACAGTCGTAGGCTGCGCGCGGCCGTCAAGACACGTATTGAACTTCGAGACACGGCCGTGCGCGGCTTACGACAGTCGTCGGCCGCGCGCGTCTGTCGCGGGCCTCGGAAGCGGTGCCATACATTTTCATACAATGACTATTGTCGCGAGCGGCCGACGACAGTCGTAAGTCGTGCGCGGCCGCGATCGATCGCGATGCACGGAATTGTATGTGTAAATCTAGTTAAATTTTAATCCCACATCACGAAAAAACAATATTTATGCCAACATTTTTAAAACTCAATTTTCACAAACAAAAACAAACCGAAATGATTGAAATTCACGAAGCAGAGCTCCGAAGTTGGAACATCGATTCTGAACTTCGAAGTTCGAGTTATTGAGAAGGTTGTTGATTCTAATAAACGTTATAGAAGAGATATTATCATCATCAGGCTTTCAATATATACTTAAACCGACAACTACTATAATAGTAGTAAATTTCATTATTTTTTTTTATAACTATAATTCATACTAATATTATAAATGCGAAAGTGCGTCTGTCAGTCTGTTTTGTAAAGGTATGGAGATACTTTCAGTCCCGGGAAAGGACATAGATCATAGGATATAGGAGGCCGAGTTTTTTTTTTTTTAGTTTTAGTAAAGTACTTTTAGTTAAGTTCGCTATAAGTCTGCTCAGCAAATTGCAAGACTCACTTCAGTCATATTAGATAGAGCGTAGCCTAGAGCTAATAATTAATTAGCCTATGTGTACAGAAGTCTATTATTGTCATGATCAATATAAGCAGTTTTATTATTCAGCGAAGAGTGCTATTTTTTTTTCAAATCAAATCAAATCAAAACTGTTTTATTTCTGAGGAAATTTAAAATAAATGTTTTCAGAATGTCCTACGTGGTGCCTAGTCATAGGATAAACACTATCTGCCGGGCTCAGAGAGATATAATGAATAATCAACTTATATTTAATGAAGATTCTAACATAAACTCCAACCATTAATTGTCATAATCTTCATTAAATTAAAGATAATTATCAACAAATGTTTAATGCAACTCTAAAGCAGCTTCGTTCGTAATTCGATACAGTATTTCTATAGTTTCAGTGAAACTTGCCACTGTCACCGAATCTGGTGACTCCATTATTATATTTAAGTGAAAAACACAAAAGGTGATCCACTGAACGAACTCAGGAACGAACTGTCACCAGCAGTATTTCCGGACCAATACGACCTGCAAACCTTC
Organism: Cyaniris semiargus; assembly: GCA_905187585.1. NCBI lineage: Eukaryota > Metazoa > Arthropoda > Insecta > Lepidoptera > Lycaenidae > Cyaniris > Cyaniris semiargus. Next base: position 14,100,290 of record LR994563.1, on the reverse strand, counting down.
AAGAAGAGAGCGTATTCCCTCTTAAAAGGCCGGCAACGCACCTGCAGCTCTTCTGATGTTGCGAGTGTCCATGAGCGACGGTAGTAGCTTTCCATCAGGTGACCCGATTGCTCGTTTGCCCCCTTATTTTATATACTGATTTCTTAGTACTTTACACAATATTTCCTTGTACTATAAATATCATAAAATATGTGAAAATGTGTCTGTCTATCTGTTACTTTTTCATGCTTAAACAGCTGAGCGGACGTAGATTAAATTTGTTATAGAGACAATTTAAAAGGAAAAGGATATAGGACAGTTTTTGTTGTCGAAAAATGTTTGGTAAAACTAATTTCGGTATCGTCTAGTAATATTATAGCATCTAACAAACCTAAGTGATAATGCTTTAGAATTTACTAGGTTTAAGTCAAAATTCGTATTAAATATGAAAAAATACATTAAAAAAAAAACTAAAGTAACTTGTTCAGCGCTGTTACTTTTACAATAAACTATTTAATGTAAAATGTAAATTATAAGAGAAATATCCACACCCTAAACCAGTGTTCCGGAAAATGTGTACCGCGGCCGGCTGGCCACCTAGCATACGCCAACGAGATAACTCGTGGATATCTCACTCTCGAGCGTAGTGATATTGTCGATATGGATATATATATCTCTTTTTCGCTAACATGCGTATGTTAGATTAGAGTATATATAGATCTAACATATTTGGTAATAATATGAAAACTATTATTAAAGTCATAAACAAGCAGTGGCAATATTTGGCAAGTAAATGAAAAAAACAGAAACAATTATTATAAAGGTATTTATTATAATACATAATAATAATATCTATGGACGCTTCACACCACGTCAGTCTGGCCCCGTGGTAAGTAAGTACCTGAAGGACTTGTGTTACGAGTACCAGACAGCGGAAATATATTTAATACTTTTATACTATACATATATTTAAGATTTTTATTATATGATACACATATTTAATACACATCCATGACCCAAGAACTTTGAAAACTTTTTGTTCCGTCGGCGGGATTCGAACCCGCGACCCCCGGCTTGAGCTACCAACAGCCCACCAACTGAGCCACAGAGGTCGTCTAAAATTTATTGAAACAACCTTAACGAGTAAGGGTTGGTAGATATAATCATTATCAAATTGTAAAACTAATTATTACGTAATTAGTCAACAAAATATATTTAGCAAAGGTATTTTCATCAAGTATATCAAAATAAAATACAACTTGGGAATAACACAGAACACAACATAATATCAAGCAAATATAATATCATGTAACAAAAATAAAGCATAGGTTTGTACAAAATCTTTATAATTACAATAAATACCAAGTTACCAATTACTAAAATCTTTATGACAAACAAAAAGGTACATCACCAGAATATTATCGGCCAGCAATAAGGCCCGTACTAGGTTCGCTAGCTATTTTATACAACAATTTAATTTGAACCACCTACACTGTAAAAAATATTTATTCTATACACATTTTCCAGGCTTAAAATATATTATGATAATATTCTATATTTACAATTAAACAAAACCTTAACATAATAATATTCATAAAATTATTAAAAGACAATACTTATATATAAACTACCTTACATTTAAGTCTTTCCTTACAATTCAATTATTATAGGTGTTTTGATTATTAATTCAACATAAAAATTACGGCTTAATATTGGTATTGCCAAGTCTTCAATTGACTTATCGAAACTAAATGTATCTGAACAATGTAATTTTATAATAGTTCACCTTAATTCATAAATTTTATATAGTTTTATCTATACCTATGTATATACATATCTATTACGTACGTCGAGACTCGAGAGATAAATTTCTCTTTCGTATATAGCTCGTTAGTATATAGACAAAAATAGCACATATAAAAAAAACAAAATTATCTCTAATTTTGACGACAGACGTACGAGAAAAAAAGTATGTCATGTTAGGGTCAATAGAGATGAAGAGATAAACCAGTTAACATCGAGAAAACGTGTAGACAAAATTTTCTCGTTGGCGTATGCTAGCACGGCAGTAGTTGGTGTGCCTCAAAAAATGTCATCGTGTATATTCCTAGTTTATAAGAACCAAAAAATGAACATTTTAAGACGATCGACGAAAGGATGGGACCTCAGGCACCCCTCACACGCTGATTTTGTGATGTACCTCCAAACATTTTCATTTTTCTAGATGTACCTTGAACACAAAAAGTTTGCGGAACACTAAAGTATTATTAGAGTATTTATGTAACACCCTTCTACATGGCCTTGTATTTATACACTCTTACTGAAACCTTTCAGAATTATTTATTATACTTATCGTCGTCTGCGAGGTCTATATAGGTAATAAATAAAATCGCATATACTCTCAAGGTATAAAAATTCTCTTTCGAGTTATTGGATTTCTGTTCGTCGCGTTACTTTTACATGGAACGCTTTTATTGTTGCCCCTACTATAAGTTCGCGAGTTACTATCGAGTGGAGTTTTATACAAACTAGAGATCGCCCAATGGTCGAAATTCAACCTTAGTTTCAACGACATTAGGTCTACTAACTATATTTTGTAGAAAAATATTGACTTTATCATTTTTTTATTTCATCTCTTGTCTCTTGGACTCAGCCGATCTCAGACTGGCCGTGTAAGCATTGTCTAATAGTATCTAAGATTCAATTAAAAAAACTATAATCCATTTTCAATTTGTCAACTTGTTGTCAACAGACTTCAACCATAAATAAATGTATAGGCTTGTCACTCAAAAATCTGTCATCTTTCCTAGTGTGTGTGTTGTAGTGAGTATAATGTTTTATTTGTTAAAAAAATGTATGATAAAAGCATTTCAAAATAATATTAGCTCGATGCACTCCTTCACCATATAAACTATAACTGTGCAGAATTTCATTCACCTACGTTTCCCCATTTTTCGTCAAAAGGGATACAAAGTTTTTCGCTCGCATATTAATAGCACAAATATTAACACAATATTTATGCTGCAGAAGCGAGCTATACGATCTATTTACAAAATGTCATCCTTTGAATCTCTCAGAGAAAAGTTTAAAGAAATAAAAATTCTGACCGTTATCTCTCAATACATTTTGGACAATGTGTTATACGTGAGAAAAAATTTAAATAATTTTAAAACGAAAAGTGACATTCACTGCAGGAACACTAGGAATAAGCACAAGCTAGATATACCAATAACTAGGCTGAGCAAAGTAAGCAAATCTTTCAAAGGTCGCCTATACAATAAAATCCCAGAAAGTATTCAAAATCTTTCAATTAATAAATTTAAAAAAGTTGTTAAAGAACGTTTGTGTGCTAAGGCTTATTATAAGGTACGAGTAAAGGATTTTCTCAATGATAGCACACCTTGGGAAAAATAAGCTGACAGACCATAGGCCGCTTCTATATAAATGTATCACTTTTTTACATACCTATTGTAAATTAGCTTAAGCTATATTATTGTAATTTTCCACCTTTTTGGTAAAAGGTGGCCCCGTGCGAGTTTCTTACGCCGGTTCTTCTCGCCGGGTTAGTTCCCGAACCGGTGGTAGGCCTCATGTAGACGTTCTAAAAGTGTTTACTTTGTTAACCTATTTAGAAATAAATATTTTTAATTTTGATTTTGATTTTGATTTAATATATAGATGAGCAAATAAGTCGCCTAAAAGAAAGCGATTACTGTGTAATCACAACACTTGAGAAGTCTCAAGTTTTTATGACTGTATTCTTGTTAAGTTTGCAGTGATTTATCAATTTAAATAATGACACCGTCTCTTGATAATATACTTTAATACTACAAAATTTTACAATTACTATTATCATGCAAAGTTAACTTATAAAAGTATGTTAAATCGAGAGTTACAAAATTCGTAGCAGCGGTGCTACGAATCGCTACGGGATTACGTAGCAGATTATTTTACACTGGAAATTGGATTTATTGATAAAATAATACGTAAGTTTACTTGTGGATAACACATTCTCAAAAAATAGCTAGCGGTATAAAACAATTACTACAAATAATTTATGTACTTTCATTATAGAAAAAAAAATCCCAAAATGCTTTCACCTTTTTTATTTAAAAGTATTCCTACATTTCGACGACGACAACGAATCAAAATAAATCTTCAACATTTTAACATTCCTTTATTTCGACATCTTTAATCGAGAATCGAGAACCAGTAGTAGGTTCTATCTGGAGGGAATATAATGTAATATTCCACGCACGACGATGAGCGCGCGCGTAAATGTTGTAGCTCCGGCTAAGCTAAATGAATATTGTTTACTTTGACACACCTATACGATTAAGTAAGAAAAAAGATATATAATCAAAAGATTTCCTCCATTTTGAATATTTTTTTTATGAAATAAGGGGTCAAACGAGCCAACGGGTCACCTGATGGAAAGCAACTTCCGTCGCCCATGGACACTCGCAGCATCAGAAGAGCTGCAGGTGCGTTGCCGGCCTTTTAAGAGGGAATAGGGTAATAGGGGAGGGTAGGGATGGGAAGTGAAGGGAATAGGGGAGGGAAGGGAAGGGAATAGGGTAGGGGATTGGGCCTCCGGTAAATTCACTCACACGGCGAAACACAGCGCAAGCGCTGTTTCACGCCGGTTTTCTGTGAGAACGTGGTATTTCTCCGGTCGAGCCGGCCCATTCGTGCCGAAGCATGGCTCTCCCCCGTCTGAATATAGGTTAAGGACAAATGAAAATCGACAAGAAAAGCCTATATTACAAGTCTGTTTACATCCTTATTAAAAAAATATAATGATCTGATGTATGTTACACACATAAATAATAGGACTCTCCGCCATCGCAAACTTATACAGAGTGTAACAAAAATAAGTGATAATACTTTGGGGTGTGTACGTGTTCCTTGTAGAGAGTTCACTGTGAAAGTAGCAGCGCTGAAAGACGAAATTTTTTTTTCACTTTTGTATGGGCAAGGGCCCGAGCGTCACGAGTTTCCCCATACAAAAGTGAAAAAAAATTTTGGTCTTCCGTCTGTCCGTATGTCCGTCTGTCCGTCTGTATGTCATCAGGCTGTATCTCAAGAACCGCTATAGCTAGACTTCTGAAATTTTCACAGATTATGTATATCTGTTGCCGCTATAACAACAAATACTAAAAATAAAATAAAGTTAATATTTAAGGGGGGCTCCCACACAAGGAACGTGATTTTTTTTGCCCTTTTTTGCTCGTAATCAATAATGGTAACAGTTAGGCACTTGAAATTTTCACAAAATCCTTAATTATATTTGTTCTTTAATAATTAATAATAAAATTAAAATAAAGTAAATATTTAAGGGAGGATCACATACAAAAAACATATTTTTTTGTCTACTTTCACTCTATACCGGTACGGAACCCTTCGTGCGCGAGTCCAACTCGCACTTGGCCGATTTTTTCGATTATAACAACAGTTATTTTCTGACCTAAATATTTACCCAAGTAGTGTAACATTATGACAAACCTGATAACCTATTTTGACAAACACTATTCATCATTCATAAAAACGTGTATTGTATAGTTTCTTGATTACCACGAAAGAACACAATTCATATCCATACTTCCATCAATACTTTAATACTAATATTATAAATGCGAAAGTGTGTCTGTCTGTCTGTCTGTCCGTCCGTCTGTCTGTCTGTCTGTCTGTCTGCCTGTCTGTCTGTCTGTTACCTCTTCACACCTAAACCGCTGAACCGATTTTGCTGAAATTTGGTATGGATATACTTTTAGTCCCGGGAAAGGACATAGGATACTTTTATTCCCGGAAAAATGTACGGGCCCCGCGCGATAAACGAATATTGGCGCAACGGAGTTGCGGACATCATCTAGTAATATTATATTATGCGTTGAGCTAAAAAATAAAACCGTAAGAGCCTATGTGTAAAGTATAAGAAAATATCCCGTAACATAATCCACTTTCATCACAAATGATGATATGACATCATCAATCATCTAAATTAATACAAAATGGCTCGCATTTTCCTTCCTTTACGAAATATAAATGTAAATTTTTCGATTGTGTCGGAAAGGATTGTTAATTTATTAATTTCATTAAAAACGCTTTCGTTTCAGAGAGGGTACTGGAGCGTTGAAATATAATTGCCACTTTGGTTATTGTTGGACTCGGTTAACACTGTCAAAAGAGACGAATAATGGATAAAAGTTCAATTCGCAAATCGCAATTGGGTTTCAGTGTCGAAGAGTTTTTGTTCACTCACCGTATATATATCGTATATATATATATATATATATATATATATATATATATATATATATATATATATATATATATATATATATATATATATATACGGTGAGTGAACAAAAACTCTTCGACACTGAAACCCAATTGTCGACTTGACAAACCTCCTCCTGTTTGGAAGTCGGTTAAAAAGTAGCTAGTTAACATCTTCAACCATTTGTTTAAAATAAATCCTTCAGGTTTAATATAATTTAGTTCAGGGGATCTTATAGTTTGTATTATTCGTATTTAAAAGCGTTCATAAAAGAACGGAATCGGGACAAATCGAAATCGAATAGTACCTATTAAAAGCTTCATATAAAGCAGATCTTCTAAGTAAACTAATTTTCCTTTCATCATAAAAATATACATAATTAATTTAATACCTGGAAAATGAAAATTATGTTTTCCATTCAGAAATATCAAGTAAAAAGCATTTTCAACGACAAAACTTGTAATAAAATCTCATCATTATATTTTGCGCTATGACACTCAAAGTTGTATGCAATTCCACGAACTCCGCGCGAAGCTTGCATCGATATTGTTGAAAAACTTTACCGGGAAATTCCCGGAAATCCCGGGGACGCCTTGTAGAGACACGCTCATCTCTTCAAGGCAATTCGACTGTGAAAGACGTTTTTCCATTGAAAATCGAATACAAAAAACTCCAAAGAAAACCTAAACAATGCCATAGTCTCAAATTTCTAAGGAAAATAAACAAAATGATTTTCTTAATAGACTCACCAATAAACTAGTTAAAGACAAAACAATATAGCAAGCAAAAAGCGTTTGCCATTACAAAAACTCCAATGAAAAATATACTCTTTATACCTAGAATCAAAGTTTAAATTTGATTAGAAAAACACGAAGGTAGTTAAACAAAAGTTTGCGCTAGATAGCTCGGCATTGTCTTCATAGTGGAGGCTTTTGTGCCGTATGTGCATAAATACATACCTAATGCAGATTGGTGACTAATTTCTTTCGTTCCAACAGTTTTAAAAGCTTTTATACCATTTGGCTAAATTGAGTGGACAGAAGACAATCTTTGAATTTGTTTCGTAGCCTTAGTGAACGTATATGAGCGAAATGTTATTAAAGAGTACAGAAAAAGTTATTCATATTAATGTAGTAATTATATGACGCACCATGGTTATTTGGTCGGTTTTTTAAAATGTTACTCGTGATCTATCAGCTGGGCTTGATATAACCCGAGCAAGATATATAGGTCATCTGCCTATGAATCAAGTTTTCTGAAACTGTACATTTGACCACGACTTCAGCTAAGCCAGAATCGACAGAAGTAACCAACCCTTTGATATAACCTCAGGGAACTCGAGAAATTAATCAGAAATAATAAAAAGAAAATTGAATACTTCCCGTATTCCAATTTAGTTGTCAGGTATCACTAATAAGTTATTGGTTACATAATATTACAACATTATATTCTTAAAATTAAATATTACGCCACCGTAACTACCGCACACAAGTATTATTACAACTTACAGTATAAAATCAAGAAGTACTTACAGTAGGTATAATATCAAAGTTTTTAACGCCTCCGTGGTCCAGTGGTTAAGTGTGGCTCTTGACTCGGAGGTCGTGGGTTCGATTCCCGCGTTGGAAACATGTTATTTCCAAGTTTGGTTAGGACAATGCAGGCTGATCACCTGATTGTCTGACAAGTAAGATGATCCATGCGTCTGATGGGCATGTAAAAAGTCGGTCCTGCGCCGTATCTCTCGCCAGTTGTGTCGGTCGTCCGTCCCACTGGGTTATGAGAGTAAAGGAATAGAGAGTGCTCTTGTGTACTGCGCACACACTTGGGCACTATAAAATTACTCCTGCGTAACTGGCCTGGTTTCAATGAAACCGGCCACCGTCACCGAAACCGGTGTGGGAGTTATTATATTTATTAATATCAAAGTAGGTGCCAAGTGCCAACCTACGTCTTTTACAAGCGATGAAGCAATAGGAAATCTAATTAAGACGCTCCCCCTACTGAGATGCCGTAATTTACCGTTTTTAGAGCCTTATTAACTCATAATAATTTTAAAGCTACAAAATTATAATAAAAATACAGCAATAATCTTCAGTAATTATATGAACGTTCCTTTCATAGTTATTAATTTCCTATTTTTGTTATTATAATATAGTATCTCCCTAGTATTTACAAATTACGGTTATTTGAAATACACTCCAATAGATCGACAATTTCATTAACTACGACATACTGGACGTTTGAATTTTTTTTAGGTCAATTTTGAACTAAGATAAGTAAAAAAAATAGGATTGCGCGATCTCGGCAACGCGATAATGTATGGTCAAGGTCGTTTGCTTAGGGGATGGCCTTAAGTAAGCCATATTAGAACTAGTTACCTAGTTAATAACTTACGTGCCTACTAAATCAAGTTACGAAGCACTTAATGTAATGAAAGGACGGCTTAAGCATTTCCATGAAATATAAATGAGGTTCTTTGTGATTAAAAAAACTTTAAATCAAAATTCAACAAGCGCCTGTGAAAAAATATTAGCAACAGTTCTTTTCGTTTCATTTTCGGCCTGTTAACGGCACTTATCACTAATCAAAGTGAATACAGGCCTTTTAGCATAGGGACAAAAGACGTTGTAATTAAACAATATAGGGTAAATGACTATAAAAACTGCTTGTTTTTAAAGTAATAGAACGCCTGATTTTAAACAAAAATGGGTAGTTTTTAAAGCAACCATAATAAATATAGTGTTTTTGTGCTCTGTCCAATGACTAGTACTGTCCAATCACTAGTCATGTTCACCCTATGTTACCATAACGTCTTTAATCTTTATACACAATTTAATCTTTTAAAAGTTTCTAAGTATTTCATATTTTATCTGTAACTGGTATAAACAGTAACTACTGTAAGTAGGACAAGAGAAGCTCTTACAAACTGACGTTGCCCAGACAAAGGCTTAAAACGTCCGCTAACTGGCCACAATTTATAAAAACAAAAATATAAATACCCAGAAGCTCCATTTGAAAGCTTTTAAGATTAAGCTCCGTATACTTTTCATTGTTTGCTGTAGCCTGCTTCTATTTTTAACTTTAAACCTACAAAGTATTGAAGACCGTAAATCGTTGTTAATTTTGAAAGTAAGAATTTTCAATTTCAAAATATAATTCTTTTATTTATTACGAGACTCGGATGCATTAAACGTCGTATGTTGTATGAAATCCATATAAGTTTGACGTTTCTGTCTGTCTGTGTATGAGTGAAGCATCCAAACAGGCGTCGGGTACTTAAGCCAATTTTAAACTAGTTACTTAGTTTTTTGTTGAAAGCTGAAATTATCGAGAGTTTTCTTAGCCATAAATCATAATTCATCAAATTCAACTTGCTCTCTGGGCTCTGGCTACAGATATTAAAATTTGTAGTCTGTAATATAATAACTAAAAAGGTTAGTTTGATGACTTTAGTTGCATGTCGTTATAGACGAATATTAAACATCCAAATCTGCACAACATCGAATTAGTCAGTTTCAGTGAAGCGTCATCAACGTCCAGCCGCCAATTACGCGGGAATTGGGTCACATCAATCAGGTGCCTTAATTCAATCTACAACCTTGTTCACGTAAATCATTTTACCGAGAACTCGACTTTCCAGTCCAGCTAAAACCCTATTTCGGTTGGTGTGACAAAGCTCTAAAGTAGGTTACAGTTTTTGATTTTTTGATGTGATGATGAAAAGTTATTAGTCCGGGTTTCCTAGAACAATTTTTTTTCGATTACTATCAAGCTAATTTTTCGTGAGAAGCTTCATTTTGATAAGACGAACAACAATTTCCTCTGCGAAAATTATCGAAAGTGGTAGCTAACAAAGATAGAAGGATTTAATATTTCGATTTGATGGTCCTAAAATATGGATTGATATGTATTTTGTAGGACAATGTTCCTTTGTCGGTACCACAACGCAACTACAAAAAGCTGCAGCGACACCATTCACACGCTTGACGGCATTTTGTCGTTGCGACGCGACGTGGTGTGGTTGTGGTACGTGTGGGTTGGCCCTAAATTGTTCTAGGGACCCCTGACTAATATTATTAATTTTTGCGGAGTCCAAGGGACTAGGTATGTAACGGGGCCGCGTCAGAATTTTAAAATTTCTTTTTTTTTCTATTTTATAATTTCATTTTTACTACTTATTATTTACATATGGCTATGAAGTTTTAATATTAAATGTTTTTTAATTCTTAATCTTAGCCCGTCATAGCGTGGCCATTTTGTGCTTATTTTCATACAAGTAGTGTGCGTGTATTTTCTTGAATATTTCTATTTGTCGATCATTTCGAAGCACATTATAATCCAGAAAAGAAAGTCATTTAGTTCATGATATCGATAAATTATAGTTCAAGTAATGAGAATCCGTAAACACACCTAAAAAGCTATGCAATTTTTGTAGCCAAATTATTAATTGATGTGACATTTTTAGCACTAATGCCTTATATAGCAGGAATAAGGGATTATTAAACTTACTAGCTGTTGCCCGCAACTTCGTCCGCGTGAATGGGTGTTATTATAATCGAGATTTAGAAAATTTAATGCCCATCAAAAACTTTTTTATTTGGATGAGGATTAATATTAGGTACAATAGACTCGAAATTTTTAATTAACATCAAAGACCCAGGAACATTGAAAGCTCTTTTAAGTAACTTTCGTCGGCGGGGCTTGAACCACAGATATCGTTTTGAAAAATTCTTTCTTCGAAGACCGCTTGGCGTGGACAACAGGGGCCAGGAACATGTGACGGAGATAGAGGATAGACGAAAGAAGACGGGATATTTAATGTAGGCATCTATACCTCTTTAACTTTTACCTCTTGCTCTTGTAGGTCAGGAATCGTGATGCTTCCCTAACCCCCGCAACCCCTTGCCCGCAACTTCGTCCGCGTGAATGTATGTTATTATAATAGAGATTTAGAAAATTGAATACCCATCTACGACTATTTTATTTGGATCTATATTACACACATTTTTTTTTATTTACATCAAAGACCCAGGAAACTTGAACCACAGATACTTATCGATTTGAAAAATCCTTTCTTCGAAGACCGCTTGGCGTGGACAGGGGATGGGGGCCACAGGACAGGGGAAAGGAACATGTGACGGAGATAGAGGATAAACTGTAGAAGACGGGATTTAATACAGGCATCTATCCCTCTTTAACCTACCTCTTACTCTCAGATTCCTAAACTACAATTAAACCAGAATAACATAACGCTTGAAGTTGTTTACTTACTTACCCAAAGGGTAATTTCTTTATGAGCGTTGGCCCACTGAACACCACACATTCCCACCACTGTATCTCCTGTGTCACCAGGATCGACAGCGGTACCCAACCACGAAAACTCTTTGATATGGTCTCAGGGAGCCCGAAGGACATGCTTAAACTGGTTTGGGACCCGCAACGAAATTAATTAGAAGAAAATAGAAGTATGAAGAATTGTAATTCCTTTTTCTATTCAAAGCGGAGACAGCAAAAAGTTGCAGCGACCGAATGTCAAATAACTTCGGGAAAGCACCACTAAAATAAACTATAATAATAATAATTGTTACTACTAAGCTATAGCTAAATTATTAATATTGGAATTTGTTGTGTTAGACTGATGCCAATAATAACTGTGACAAAAACGCTTGAAGGCACGGAAGTTCCTATAGCGCTGTCCACGATATCACCGTAGTATGCGACATCAGATTTACAATGTAGGTTATCTAGCATGGTAGTTCTTTCGTCTTGGCAGAAAAAACTCTCCCAGAGAACATGATTAGTGGTTTATTCAAACATACTGCCTTCGGTCGTGCACATATTTTACCTATGTGCTCGATCGATGCTAGTAATTTAGATCCGTAAAGTTTGACTTTAAAATTTCCATGGTCGGTAACGAATTGAGATACGCAGTGGTCAATACCCATCCAGTGTTTCGTCGTTTACCCATATTAGGGAAAAGTTTTAAAGGTCGACCTTTGCTAGAATTGGTAATCACTTTGTGTGTCGTTGTAAATTTCGAGGAGTTCCTTTAATTACATTACTCATAGTTCCCATTATGAAATTTCCACCTTCGTGATCATAACTGCGAAAGTCACACTTTCTAAATTTCGAGGAGTTTCTTCAATACTTCATGGATCCCATTATGAAATTTCCTCTAATAGCATCAAATACAAATTACAGCCCTTAAATAAAAAAAAAAAATTTAAAAAGAAATCGCACAGAGACGGCGAAATAATTATTATCAATAATTTCGATTCTGATCCTTTTAATGCAAAATAATACAAAAAAAAATCAATAAAAGCATCATAATTTGGTTATGGATGGTGTAATGATGTTGGTGATCATGATGATTAATATAATTGACATAGTGGCATGTGCTTCCAGTATTTTAAACAACGCTGAACCCCCTACATAATATTTTATCTTCTTATAAGGAATCAGGAGTTCCGTTCAGCAACGGAACCTTCGGAAGCCCTATACCCTGGGATATGCCTTGGTGCAAATCTTACTTTTTGGTGGCATGTTATGTTAATTTTATTTAAAAAAAGTGAAAATTACTGTAATGTTTTTGTTGTAAAGGAGTTCCGTCGATACCTCCCGATCTCGAGAAAATCATTATCAAGATACCGTTTTTGTAAACATGGTATCAAATTCGGGTTAGCAATCTATACAACAAAAAAAAAAAGAATTTAGAAAATCTAACCACAAACAGCAAAGTAAACATTAACTCCTCCTTTTTTGGAAGTCGGTTAAAAAAAAGTATCTAAGATGTTAACCAGGGATGTAAGGTATCACCATGCCAAATTTCATTGAAATCGTTCCAGCGGATTCAGAGATTAGCCTGTACAAACAGACAAACAGACAAACAGACAAACAGACAAACAGACAAACAGACAAACAGACAAACAGACAAACAGACAAACAGACAAACAGACAAACAGACAAACAGACAAACAGACAAACAGACAGAGAAACAAAAATTTTAAAAACAGTTAAAATGTGTTCTACTACTCTTCTAACATGCCCCCCAGGGGCCTGACTCGTTTTTTCAAGTTTATTTTCAATGTACAAAAATTTTACCTCTACGATTTTATTATAAGTATAGATAAATAATCTTTTTAGCTTACAAAAAATACCGATTGAAAAGCCCAAAAAACTTTGTTCAACACTTACGTATTTAATGTCAAATCCACGTGTTTGAGGCATTCATTGGCCGTTCTTATAGTTTATTATTTAGCGGAACCACAAAACTCAACAATATCTAGCATAAAATGTTCACTAAAAACCTTTATTAACACTTTTATTACATGAAATATGCAGACCGACTCTTTTGTTATGTCCTGGTAAGTAGGACATAACATTACACACTTTTGACGCTTATACACCGATATAAGGCTCTCTCCTATAGTCTATCTCAATGATATTAGTTTACAAAAGGCAAGGAACTTAGAGTCAACTCAAGTTCATTGACAAAAGGGAATCCACTCTTATCTGCTTTTGCTCCTAAAGAACACTGAAAAAAAAAGAAAACGTTGACGTCGGTATGACGTCAATCCTTCTGTCAAAATATCGTTTGATTATTTTGACAGTTCTCCATCGATAAGTTTTTATTTTACTTTGTGAAATAAATTTAATTTATCACTGTATTATGATAATTAATATAGGCTATTTAATATCTGAAATTAACCGCATAAAGTTTAACTATAATATTTAAGCGTTTATTTGTAGAAATCAGTACAAAATAACAAAATGGATGAGAGTTCGTGCGATTACGAGGACGGAGAGATTCCTATATGGCAGGAACCGAGATGCGAGCCACTCGGAGCGCCAAAGGAGAATTTATGTGATGAGCAGACTGTAGAACAAGAATCAGGAGACAGGATACACGCGCTGGAAGAGGAACAGGAGCTTCTGTCATCGTCTGTGTTCTCGCTAACATCGCACCTTGCGCAGGTAGAATTTCGGCTCAGACAAATATTGAAAGCACCGCCAGAAGAGAAAGATGCTATGTTACAAGCTCTCGAAGAGTTCACCTCTCGCGGAGTAGACTCGAGAGCTCAACCTCAGGGTAGTTCGGGTGAACCGTCGTGCGCAGAGTGCGTAGAACTAGAAAGAAAAATCCGCGTCCAGAGAACGAAGCAAACATACTTCATAAACAAACTGAAGACGCAGCTTAAGGAGCTTGAAATGCTAGCGGCGGGTAATGCTAATTTTAGTGACAGCAGGCACAGAAATCTGATAGAGCATTTACGGAATGAAATTGAACGGAGCATGGAGGAGGGCTGTCACCAGCCACTGTCAACGGAGGACTTGCAGCACCAAATCGACTGTGCGGTGAAACAATACACCAACCATCAGCTCTCCAAGGACGAAATAATCAAAAAACTCCAAACACACATAGATGACATGCAGAAATTCCTAAAGATCATGAAAAATGAGGAAAATGAGAGTTCTAAACAAAAGGAAGCTAAAAAAGTTGGTAACCCTAACAAAACGGAGTCTCAAGAAAAAGGTTTCGGCCGGAACAAAGTTAATGATGAACTGAAAGCGGAAACTCTTAATCTAATGAGAAAAGCTTCTAATTTGATACAAATATTCACTGTTTCTCAGTTTGGTTGCTCTCCCAATACCCACAAGAGGTACGATCGGCAACCATCATCAGTGGTAACTCACTGGGGTAACCTGCGTGCTAAACTCGAGATGTCCATTGATGCGGTCGTCAACTTGGTGTCAAAGGAGAGGGCTCATACTCTACCAGACATTTACGATAGTGACTCAGAAGATGTTGGAATTGTTATAAGTGATGCGCCACTAACTACAGCTGTCCGGAGGCACTTGGCAGTCAATTTGAGGGATCTTCTTCAGCATGGCTTAGTCAGCCCCGAGTCTACCTCCCTCGTGCCCATTATCGGTTGCTTCCCTGTTCGTAAATCTTCCATTTCAAGATCTACCCATATCTGGGAGCTGATCTTGCGATACTATGACCTCAACGACGGAGATAGGTTTAATTCTACTCCAGCAAGAAAACTGAGCCAGAGTTTTAATTTAGAAATAGTGGGTGGTACCGCTATCACAAATAAACAGAGCTTGTTAAGCTGTATCGGTAGCATTGTTGCCTCTCACACTCCTTATAAAAGGAGCTATGATGCACATTTCAAAGCATTTGTTTGTGCGGCTCTAAATGCACATAAACTTGTGATTTGGTTGAATATTATTCTTAAAAGCACTTCACTTATTAACTCATATTATATGTCAACTAGTTATGTACTTAATACTGGCTTTCAAGATGCTTTGCAAAGCCTCGACCGCCTTACGCAGTATAACTTTAACCTGCCTGTAGATCTTGCTGTGAAGCAATTTCTTAATATCAAAGATGTATTCATGTAATATAAAGTGTTTTATAAAGGAATTAATGAAGATGAACATGATCTTAAAAAGATAGCGCTCCACTCTTAAAATTTTGCTTAAATCATAAAATATTTATTAGGTTTGTACTAGTCAATGGCTCACACAAATAGTGATTGTGTTTCACATTCCAAAAACTTTGTATCTAGTCATTTTAGGATAAGAATTTTTTTGTAAATATGTATTACATATTGGCCTATTTATAATTTTAAGTATTTAGGTACTCATATACCAAAATATCATTCCAATAGTGATTGTTGTACCAAAGATTGTATAGTATTAAAATATATCACTTATGACAAAGTCTTTGTGTTCTATTAACCTAATTTTATTTTGACTATATTTATTGGTTACTACTTACTACCATACTAGGAGACAAAATAATAATAATAATATAATATCTATGGACGCTTCACACCACGTCAGTCTGGCCCCGAGGTAAGTACCTGAAGGACTTGTGTTACGGGTACCAGACAACGGAAATATATTTAATACTTTTATAGTATACATATATTTAAGATTTTTATTATATGATACACATATTTAATACACATCCATGGCCCAGGAACTTTTGAAAACTTTTTATTCCGTCGGCGATATTCGAACACGCGACCCCCGGCTTGAGCTACCAACAGCCCACCAACTGAGCCACAGAGGCCGTCCTTATGTAAGTTTTAATATGACAGCACAAGTCGCAAATTATTTTAATTTGTTCTCATAATTTTCCAAAGCTCCCTATTCAAAAGACAAAACTGCAGTTTTAGAAAAAACGACAGACGAACATTATAAATTATGTATGTATCTGAAAAGGTATCTTTTTTAAAGTCAGTCAATAATAGGAAAAAATTTGATCTCTAATGTAAGCCATACACCCTATGGTCTACCGGAGACCTGTGCAGGTATGCCTGCGCAAGTGTCACTCGAAAGAATTGATTTTCGATTTTGCGCCGGTCGCCTGCGCAGGCCTAAAAAACTGCAAAGGACTATTCCCACACACATCCCGGTCTACCTGCACAGGTTACAGGCTTACATTACCAGTACCGGGCATTTGATAATTATAAAAGTAATTTATACCTGATAAACATATGTATTTTGAATTTGCAAAACAGAAATCAAATACCATGCAAACTTTTGAATTATTTATTTCAATAAATAACATTCATAACAATAAAATTCGACACATAATACTTTCCAAGATATGTTTAGACATAATAGCCAAACATACATATACTATCAGGGAATCTTATTCATTAGCTGATTGGATGTTTTGTTAATTTATTTGTATTTTAACACCTGTAGTTAAAAAATTGATTATATACTTATCAATAATAATAATAATTTATAAGATTCCCTGATAGTACAATTAATTATAGAGAATTGCATTTTTTGTATATGGCAGTATTAATAATAAGAATCAAGCTGGAACAAAAATAGTAACTAAAATCCCGAAATAAACAAAAATAAATCTGTAAAATCTTAACATTATGGATATAATAATTATGTAGTGTTAACTAACTTTGTTTTAGAAACAAAGTGGTAATCCATTTTGACACGAAAATAAATAAGTAAATGTTTTCATTTTGCTATCTTGGCACCTATTTCTATAGTTTCCTCAGAATGATGTGCCTAGTTAGTTAACTATACATTTTTGTACATTTTTAATTACAGTCAGAAGTTTCTCCTGAATGTAATTAAAAATGTTTTTACATCAGTTCTTTATATTATGTAAAGAGACATGATAATCAAATTAATTTTGGCCATGCAAAAATTTCATGTAGACAGGTTATTTTTATTTCTACTCTCTGGGGTTATTCAATCTGTTACCACAAAAACTATGTCTTCTGTCAACGAACAAAAGGGTAAGCAGGAATACATCAGCTATGTATCGTAACTTTATTCAATCCTTCGATCGCGGATTCTTGGAACTGCTATTGTATTCTATTGTTGTCGCGATCACCGGTGCTCGTATGGGGCTTGATGGGAAATGAATGGCAAACGCCATGGAGTTGTCATAATATTCATACAAATCTGAGTGGTGAGTGCCAGTTTCCTCCACTTCCTACTATGAGGACGTTTACTTAAGTTTGAATGGCACTGAAACAGCTCTAGTGATAAACAATTATAATCGTCCTCATTTTGAGTAGTAGAAACTTTCATCACAATGATTCGATAAAATCACGTTTCGTTAGGCCTAAGAATAGGTTTTTATCTACTTTTTATATTGATACTAGAAATAATTTATATGGCAAAACAATGTTTGCCGGGTCAGCTACTTGAACATATAAACCTCTCAAAAAAACTTAGAAACCGTACATTAGACTTCTTTATGGTAACAGAACTAATCCCCTTCTCATTTAGGTGTTCACTTGGGTCCCAACATGTCCTCAGGTCTGACCCACTGGTCGAACTGCTCAGCGGTGAGGATGCCTAGCTTGATGGCCGTATCCTTGAGGGTACCGCCCTCTTTGTGCGCTGTCTTGGCGATTTGTGCAGCCTGAAATTGCGAAATTTTGGTTAATATGTTTTAGTCCATGCCTATTCCATATTAACCCATCAATCCCCAAGCCGCAACCGGCTGCCGCCTCACAATAGAAAATCTATTGTGTCTGCGATACCCACGATGGAGGTGTTAATACTATTTAAATGCGAAAGTGTGTCCGTTTATCTGTATGTTACTAATAGTTATCTTAGGTGTGAAGCCTAAGCCGCTGAACCGATTTAGGCAATTGGTATGGAGATAATTTGAGTCCCGAAAGGAACATCTAAGGATAGTTTTGATCTCGGGAAAATGTAGACACCGCGCGATATACTAATTTCTGCAAGAACGAAGTTGCTGGCACCATTAATAACTTTATAATTGCTGTATAGTTTTTACCACAACTGCACTTTTTTTCTATACTCACAGACCGAAGACACGACAGGACCAACACTAGATTACACCAATACTGCTTATTTTATTATATTATTCGTTCTGCCGTGCTAGCATACGCCAACGAGAAAATTTTATCTACACGTTTTCTCGATGTTAACTGGTTTATCTCTTCATCTCTATTGACCCTAACATGGACATACATTCTTCTCGTACGTCTGTCGTCAAAATTAGAGATAATTTTGTTTTTTTTTTAATATGTGCTATTTTTGTCTATACACTAACGAACTATATACGAACGAGAAATTTATCTCTCGAGTCTCGACGTACGCATGTTAGCGAAAAAGAGATATATCGATATCGACAATATCACTACGCTCGAGAGTGAGATATTCACGAGATATCTCGTTGGCGTGTGCTAGGGGGGCTGGTTTCGATACAGTTTCAGTATAATGAATCTATGAGTAGTTACAATAGTACATAACGCACCTAGGGCAGGAAAATAAGAAATGTCTCAGATCACAATATGTCAACAAACATGTGATCTGAGGCTTTCTTATTTACTGCCCATGGTGCGTATACTATTTTTCTCATCGACGGAGGCGGAAAACGGCCAAAACGGCAAACATCGGTAAGCGCAGCGGGAAGAAAGTTGACGTTTTCCGCCCGGAGGTGAGAAAAATATTTTTTCCCAGCAGTATTAAAGTTGTGTACGCACCTTATCGTAACCGATGTGCGGGTTGAGCGCGGTGACCAACATGAGCGACTCCTTCATAATCTTGTCGATATTCTTAACGTTAGGCTTGATGCCCGACACGCAGTTCTTGTTGAACGACTGGCAACCGTCACCTGGAAATTATCACAATATAAATATATTGGCAACTAGCGAAATCTACGATAGCACAGAATACATATTGGTACAAGTACAGAAAAACCACTCCCGAAAACCGTTTAAAGAAATAACGACTCATGCTACGATACTATAAAGTTCAAATTCCGACCGCGCAATGCTAAATGCCTACGATTATATTCACCTACAAGTGCGCTCTATTTCTATCGCATAGCACGTACCTTTTCTTACGAAATCAAGGTTGTCACCTTTTAGAAAAAAATAATAATAATTACTATAGGTACGAATAGCAAACCTTTTTATAGTAATATAAAATTTTAGTAACCCAACCTATATTTTATAGTAGTTTTATATTCGATTATAGTGCAGGAGCTGGTCAGGAAACTTTTACAACTTAAACATAGTAACTTGTGTTTATTTATGTGTAGTTTGTTTGTGTGTTTGTTTGTATGAAATTGGTTTATTTGCTATGTTTGTATATATTTTATCTACTTTTTGTATTTAATTACCTTATTGAAATACATATTTCATTGGCCTTTTTTTATTTGTTCATTTTTATCAGATTTATAACGATTACACACACACACACACCCAGCAGGCGGATGGAGCGCAGCACGTTGGAGACGATCATGGGCTTGAAGACGTTGAGCTCGAAGTGGCCGTTGCTGCCGCCGATGGTGCACGCCACGTGGTTGCCCATCACCTGAGCGCATATCATTGTCATGGATTCGCACTGAGTCGGATTCACCTTGCCTGAAATTTAGAATTGGATTGCGTTATAAATGTGAAAATGTGTCTGTTTGTTTTTCTGCCCGTCTATCTATGGCATCTATTTACGCTTCACCTCTTTATGCTTTAATTGCTTAACTAATTTTGATGAATGTCACGACATTGCGCTGATATTCGTTGTTTCGTGGGGACCTCACTTTTTCTGTTGAGAAAACTATTCTGTCTTTCGGACCTCACACACGAAAATTTATCTAAATTGTCTGTCACCAAGCTAGGTCGACAGACAATTTTGTGAAATATTAAAATAGACCTAGCTTAGCGACATTTACAGAATGAATAATAACTGTTAAAAAAAACTAAAATACACGCATTTCTTTCGAATTAATTTTTTTTTTTCGAATAATTTTTACAAATTATTTCATTGTCATTGGCTCTTAATACATATGCAAAGTTTCGAATTAATTAGACTACTGGAGATAGGTAAAGATCGTGCTCAAAGATTCCGTTACATACATACAGCCCAAGCAAATAAAAACGTGTTAAAAATAATCTACGTTTTCTATATGTCGCAAGTACTTGCAACAAAGAGAAGATCTTAAAATCTTACTCTAGCCATCATCATCATCATCACCACTCACCCGGCATAATGGAGGAGCCCGGCTCGTTCTCCGGCAGCATCAGCTCGGCCAGCCCGCAGCGCGGCCCGGACCCCAGCAGCCGGATGTCATTGGCTATCTTCATCAGGGACACGGCGAGGGTGTTCAGGGCACCGTGGACTTCCACCATGGTGTCTTTAGTGGCGAGGGCCTCGAACTTGTTGGGCGCGGTCTCGAACGGAATGCCTGGAATTTGAATGTGGAATAAGACAGGGGAGTTAAAATTGTTGCTTGGTATTTATTTTAACATTCCAACTAAGCTGTTAAGGTACAATTCCGTGCATCGCGATCGATCGCGGCCGCGCACGACCTACGACTGTCGTCGGCCGCTTGCGACCATAGTCAGTGTATGAAAATGTGTGGCACCGATTCCGCGGCCCGCGACAGACGCGCGCAATGACTATTACACAATGACTATTGTCGCGAGCGGCCGACGACGGTCGCAATGCACGGAATTGTACCTTTAGCAACAAGCCGTTAAACATGCTTGTGAAACCATTCTGATATTTAGACCTTTCGTTTAAAAAAGTGTTATGATTTATAAATACTAAAGTATATCAGTAAATAGGAGCGACACTTCAGCAGAGCGTGGCATTGTCGGGACGATGTTATAACGGCGACGTACGCCAACACAAAAGAAAAATGTGACTGGCGACAGCGCAACGATCATTAGTTTTGTCCGTCGTTCCGTCAAAACACTGCGTACGCCGCGTTTTTATATATTATTAAGCCATAGCCATTGTGTAGACGGGGTAATGGTGTATGTTGGCGAGCGATTTCCAGGCGTGGTGCGCAATCGGCGAGTTAATGTTTGCCTGCGGTAGGCCATTGTGTACTGGCTACTTTAGAAATAGCCTGCTTATTCAGAGCTTGCATATCTGAGACTCGATTCTTGTATCCGTTGTACTGCTCGGAAAAAGGCACTGGGGACTACGCACCAGTAAGGTTAGCAATCTCCTTAGCACACTTCTCCGCGAACCCAATACGAGTATTAAGTCCGGTGCCAACAGCAGTGCCACCTAGCGCCAAGTAGTGGAGGCGGGGCAGCACAGTACAGACACGTTCCACACCGTAGCTCAGTTGCGCCGCGTATCCGCTGAACTCTTGGCCAAGGGTGAGAGGCACGGCGTCCATGAGATGGGTCCTGAAATTGAAGGTGTTTATTTTAGCAACGTTAAATGGAAAAGAATTATAATGATTTTCAACAATGACAACTGAAGAATAACACAGTCCTTCTTAATGATTTGTAAACAGCCATGCATTTTTCATCAAACATTATTTTTTATATTCCATGAATATGTGATATATGATTGCCTTCTGTTGAATAAACGAAAAACAATAATGTAGGAAACATGTTTGATGAAGAACTTGTAGCGATGCTAAGAAATATTATATATAGCACTTGCGTAAAATAAGGCTTACGGTGTGTTCAGACTTCAGACGTGCGCGTATTCTGCTGTAGAGTTTGGGAAAACCCGCGAGCTAAATCGCGCACGTCTAAACGCGTCTTTATGCATATGGCATATGCAGGGTTTATTCATGAAGGCAATTGCAACGAGCATAATATTATGTGCATAATATTTTATACTGCGTGACAGAGACAGCACTCTACAAACCTGCCAATCTTAATAATCTTCTCAAACTCCTTGGACTTGGCATCTAGCGTATCCCTCAGGGCCACGAGACCTGGCATCAGGCGATCTCTCAGCTCCATGGCTACGGCAATGTGCATCGCCGTGGGATAAGTGTCGTTGGAGCTCTGGGATTTGTTGACGTGGTCATTGGGATGAACGGGATCCTTGCTGCCGAGTTTACCGCCGAGGATTTGGATCGCACGGTTGGCGATTACCTGGAATTTTAAAGTCAAATCAATATATTTTTTTATTCAGAATGAATTATACAAAATATTTTCTGAACATAATGTCTGCCAACATAAAAAGATATTGATTAGACATTTTTACTGTAGGTCTAACAGCAAGCTTAGCATGACTACTTTAGAATATGTATGTTAGTCTGTAAGGTATTTGTAATATGGGCCTAGATGCCTGACATAAATGGTAAATAATAAATTAGAAATGCCAAAGAAATGCTGACATATTTTAGGGACAAATTAGGCTTCATAGACGTTGCCTACACGTTAGTTCGCCCAAAAACTTATTGCGTTTAATCTGGAGAATTTTGCCATAATTTGCTATGCGCAGCTATTCTATCAGATTTTCAACACCCATTCTTTACTCGACACTGTTAGAAATGTTGTCTTGAGGTTGTGTCAGAGGTAAACCACTCCGTGGCAAACAACCTCACCTCATTAGTGTTCATGTTGGTCTGCGTGCCGGAGCCGGTCTGCCAGATGACGAGCGGGAAGTGGCCCTCGCGGTACAGCTTGCCCGATATCACGTCGTCGCACGCCTGCATTATTGCCTCCTCACCTCATTAGTGTTCATGTTGGTCTGCGTGCCGGAACCGGTCTGCCAGATGACGAGCGGGAAGTGGCCCTCGCGGTACAGCTTGCCCGATATCACGTCGTCGCACGCCTGCATTATTGCTTCCTCACCTCATTAGTGTTCATGTTGGTCTGCGTGCCGGAGCCGGTCTGCCAGATGACGAGCGGGAAGTGGCCCTCGCGGTACAGCTTGCCCGATATCACGTCGTCGCACGCCTGCATTATTGCCTCCTCACCTCATTAGTGTTCATGTTGGTCTGCGTGCCGGAACCGGTCTGCCAGATGACGAGCGGGAAGTGGCCCTCGCGGTACAGCTTGCCCGATATCACGTCGTCGCACGCCTGCATTATTGCTTCCTCACCTCGTTAGTGTTCATGTTGGTCTGCGTGCCGGAACCGGTCTGCCAGATGACGAGCGGGAAGTGGCCCTCGCGGTACAGCTTGCCCGATATCACGTCGTCGCACGCCTGCATTATTGCCTCCTCACCTCATTAGTGTTCATGTTGGTCTGCGTGCCGGAACCGGTCTGCCAGATGACGAGCGGGAAGTGGCCCTCGCGGTACAGCTTGCCCGATATCACGTCGTCGCACGCCTGCATTATTGCCTCCTCACCTCATTAGTGTTCATGTTGGTCTGCGTGCCGGAACCGGTCTGCCAGATGACGAGCGGGAAGTGGCCCTCGCGGTACAGCTTGCCCGATATCACGTCGTCGCACGCCTGCATTATTGCTTCCTCACCTCGTTAGTGTTCATGTTGGTCTGCGTGCCGGAACCGGTCTGCCAGATGACGAGCGGGAAGTGGCCCTCGCGGTACAGCTTGCCCGATATCACGTCGTCGCACGCCTGCATTATTGCCTCCTCACCTCATTAGTGTTCATGTTGGTCTGCGTGCCGGAACCGGTCTGCCAGATGACGAGCGGGAAGTGGCCCTCGCGGTACAGCTTGCCCGATATCACGTCGTCGCACGCCTGCATTATTGCCTCCTCACCTCGTTAGTGTTCATGTTGGTCTGCGTGCCGGAACCGGTCTGCCAGATGACGAGCGGGAAGTGGCCCTCGCGGTACAGCTTGCCCGATATCACGTCGTCGCACGCCTGCATTATTGCTTCCTCACCTCGTTAGTGTTCATGTTGGTCTGCGTGCCGGAACCGGTCTGCCAGATGACGAGCGGGAAGTGGCCCTCGCGGTACAGCTTGCCCGATATCACGTCGTCGCACGCCTGCATTATTGCTTCCTCACCTCGTTAGTGTTCATGTTGGTCTGCGTGCCGGAACCGGTCTGCCAGATGACGAGCGGGAAGTGGCCCTCGCGGTACAGCTTGCCCGATATCACGTCGTCGCACGCCTGCATTATCGCCTCCGCTGGAAACATAATAGATTAAAAAATAAAAACATCTTTATTAAACATACAAGGGACAAAACACAGCCAGAATTTATAACACACAAAAAAATAACAATCAAATTGACATAATGCACTACATACAAGATTTAGGGCCTATTTCACCACTCCCTGATAAAGTGCCGGATAGGCTATCCACAACTTTTTTGACAGATTCTCCATATTCTATCTGTCAAGTTAAGTGGTGGATAGCCTATCCAGCACTTTCAGAAGTCTAGCTATAGCGGTTCTTGAGATACAGCCTGGAGACAGACAGACGGACAGACAACGAAGTCTTAGTAATAGGGTCCCGGTTTTACCCTTTGGGTACAGAACCCTAAAAAATCAGACATAAGTAGGCCTCAGTATTGAATTTCCTGGATATCTTTAAGGCTTCCGTCTTAAATTTTCTGGGTATTTTTGGCCTCTGGCTTTAATATCCTGGGCATATTATAGCTTTACTGTGACACACAGCTAGTTTGCATGCTTTCTCTGTCTTGAATCTTACAAGCTAGCTTGTAGGACTTAAGGCAGTGTAGCTTACTTTAGCAATACACATATGGCTATTGCCTACATTCTGAAGCGAAAATTATTTTTATCTAACGCATGTCACGTTATTAAAACTAAACTTTGCCTTGTGCTCATAAGCACTATTCGTAGAACTAAGAATAAAGCGTGTCCCAGACAGACGCGGCCTGCGGTGGCGGTAGCCGTGGCGGTCAGTTGGATGACTTGAGAGTTCTAGGAACGACACAGACACACGCGGCCACGCGGCCAAGCCATTCAACTGACCGCCACCGCCACCGCCACCGCAGGCCGCGTCTGTCTGGGAGACGCTTAAATACGTAAGAATCTTACCAATTTTCTTGTCAAGGCCGTATTCGGTGTTGACTTTGGCGGCCGCCTTCTTCAGAATACCCATCGCAACGATGACAGGATACTGAAATATAAAATATGTTAGTAAGTTACACGTTTTGCTTTTAAATTTACTAACTTAAGACCGGGCTGCCAAATTTTGCTGTGTTTTCTAATAATTATTACGATCCCGGAAGATGATTGGCTTAAATGAAATTGAGATTTATTTAATCATTGTATATTTATCTGATTTGCCTAACGGAAAACACGATTCACTTATTTTGACTCGATAGTTATATTTTTCGAAATTATGAATCTTTCTGGGCTTTTCAACAAATATCTGTTACACTATTGAGTTACTATCATTAAATAACTTGCACTACTACAATCACACACTTTATAAAATAATGGCTAAAGGAAATATTAGTATTGTATTTAATTTTTAAGTAATCATGAGAAACAGTTTTGGGACTTACGACCTTTACTTTCGTGCTATAATGCGGGAACCGTTGTTACGCGATATTGTTCACTATTAGCTGCAGCGCAAAACACATTGCTCGGGGGCACGATTCATGGAATCATTATATTACGATTGGAGGATAGCGCGGGGTGTGTAGGCGTGGCTAGCGTGTTTTGATATTTTTGACAGCAGGCTCTTAACCTAGTTTTTACAGTATTCCATGGAAATACTGTACTTTTACGGGATTAAAAGTAGTTAATGTGCCAGAGCCTTAACAACTCTACCATGCCTTTGATGAAAATCCGTTCAGTGTTTTTGCGTTAGGATGTAACAAAACTCTGAAAATTTTGCCTCATTAACATTGATTGCGAAGTGAGCGCCAAGTATGATCAATGTAGTCTACTTCTATTTCTAAAAAATATATTTTTTTACTGGTTCCAATAAATAATTAATAATCATCCTTATAATGATATTCTGTTCTACGTGGTCAATGGTCACGTAAATCATAATAACGCGGATGTGCGTCCATTACACACAATGTCTACAAATTGCAGGAAAATTATTCATACAGATTAGTTTTTCAAGTTGTTACTTACATCCAGAATAAGCCAGTATGGACGCCATGGTTTATTTCGTGTAACTTAACGAGAAAGTTGTTGGTATCAGCCTTTAGATTGCGATCTGGGCACATTCCAGCAAACAAATTTTGTCACTTGGTTGGAATTAAGCCTTCGCCTAATCGCGATGTGTGCGAGAAGCCTGAAGACCTGTTGTATCATGTTTTGCTGGAGTGTGCTCGGACTGCAGAGCTAAGATCAAGGCTCTTAGGTGACTTTGGCTGCCTGCACAATGGACGGATCAACAGTGTACTTTCGGAGCCGTTGTCCCCAGAGCCAATAAAATTATATAGTTATTTGGATCTGTCCCCTGTGTAGGGAACACTGTATTCACCTATGAGGCTGACATTAACACAAACCTCTGTAAAATAAATATTTAAAAAAAAGTTGATACTTATCTTTGACTACAATATGCTTCAAAGTTTTTGAGAGAAGGGAATTGTTACAGACTGGGGAATGGAATAGTCTACTCCTAGAGCTGCTCCCAAGCTGTTTATTATAAATTAGCAATCTGTCGGACACTAATTATTATTGTTGCTAAGTAAATAGCAATCCTAGTTAATTCTTGTGATATTTTTCATAAAAAAATCTTTTTAAACCCCTTGTACGAAGAAGTAAAATAAACTCCCAAGGACGTATCTTCATTTTAATCTGTTCCATAACTATTATTTTTACTAATGTTCATTGGTGAATAGATAATCATGCAAAAAGTCGATCCTGCGCATGATCTCTCGCCGATCAATACCAAGCTGGTTTAAATGAAACCGACACCAAAATCAATGTGGGCTACTATTTTCCCATAAATACCTTTACCATAGAACCTGACTATTGTAAATTCGTTGCGCCATTGGCAAGGTGATAAAAATTTCTCAACAAGGTGCATTACGTAAGCGCAGTTCAAAATGCAAGGTGAAACTGCATTCGGATGCAACCTGCAGCCTTCGTTAGTATGCAATCACCCGTATTTGATTTTGGAACGGCATTTCCATACAATCGAGAATTTCGGCAACAGTGCACCGACCTACTTAATATCCTGTACGCAGTTCACACGTAATAAAGTGAAACCATATATTTTTTTACTTTTTTAATTTAAACAATGTAAGCATTTACGCCAGTTTTCTGTAAAGCAATTTTGATCCGGGCGAGCTAGCCTAATCGAGCCGAAGCATGCCTCTTTCATTATTGCCTGCCAGTAGGGTGTCGAGAGATGATTTGTTGCACACATGACACTACACGTTAATATTAATAGCATAGTTTTTAGGGTTCCGTACCCAAGGGTAAAAACGGAACCCTATTACTGAGACTTCGATGTCTGTCCGTCTGTCCTTCTGTCTCCAGGCTGTAACGCAAGGACGGTAATAGCTAGAGAATTCACAGATTAGGTATGTATTTCTGTTGCCGCTATAACAACAAATACTTACTAAAAACAAAATAAATTTAATATTTAAGGGGGACTCCCATACAACAAACGTGATTTTTTTAAACATTTTTTGCTCGGTATCAATGATGACAATAGGTAGCCACCTGAAATGTCCACAAAATACTTAAAAGATGTCCCTTTAAGAATGCATCTCATTCTCAACTCTTAATTGAAGACATGAGTGAATGAAGTGGGTAACTAGCAATTTGAAAATGTCTTTTTTTTTTGCATAAATGGAGGCTTGAGGACCGGGAAAATGATTTAAAATCAAAAAAATGTGTCATCTCTGTATAGTTAAACAGGGTAAGTCCGGATAATTCGAGTTAACGCTAAATCCGGTACGGTACTACAGTTTGCGGTTGCAGTGCAGTGTGGCGTAGGTATATGCCCGTAGCGCCAGGCAAAAAAAACACTGACTAATTTAGTGATAAGTTGAATTATCCGGACTTACCCTGTGTCCGAACTTACCCTGATTAACATTAGATTTAGATTATAGATAAATTAGCCAGATGATGATGTAGGTAAGTTACAGGGTTTGTTCAAATTCTAAGGGAAAAAATGCGTAATAGCTGTTATGTTGTAAAATGTCAGTCCTACTTCATCCACTTATGTCTTCTATTATCTATACGAATATTATAAAGCGGAAGAGTTTGTTAGTTTGTTTGTTTGTTTGTTTGAACGCGCTAATCTCAGGAACTACTGGTCCGATTTGAAAAATTCTTTCAGTGTTAGAACTATCATTTATCGAGGAGGGCTATAGGCTCTATTTTATCACGCTAAGACTAATAGGAGCGAGAAGAAAATGTGGAAAAAACGGGGGAAATTATTTGAAAGGGACTATCTCACGAACTACTAGAGCAATTTTTCTGTTTTTTGGGTCAGATAAGAAGTAGACCACGTGAAGGATCATAGGCTATTTTTTGTAGACTGATTTGTCTGTGAAATATCTAATTTACGCGGGCGAAGCCGCGCGGAACTTCTATACATGATATTTTCGAAATTATTGGCCAATTTAATCGCCCATACTCCATACAAAACCATTTAATTAGATACATTGATATTATATAGAGCGTTACAGAGGTGTGCAAAGAATGGGTAAACAAATGTGGTAACCAACTGGTTGCGGCACCTTATCTCGCCGGTCGCCGGTCACCCTTGACCGAAACGATAACAATATGGCTGACGATATTAGTTACTGATAAAAGTTACTTCGGTTATGTGACGTATTATAGCAAAACATTATGATAAATATGACAGTATATTACCAGTATATTACCAGTTCCTAGCTTTATGTTAAACAATTCTTCTCTAGTCTATTCCCGCTTACAAGTTACACACAATGGACGATTCGACGCAGATTTGATAACTTCCTGTGCGGGAACCAATTAGACAATAATATTGACAAACGTGGTAGGTTCAATCGACGGCGAATTATAAGTAGCCCAGTATCGGAGTATAGCATCTACTTAAGTGCATGTATAGCATTGAGAAACATATTATATAAGACCACTGCCACAAATTGCGCGTTGAGCGGCAGCGACACGAGCATTTTTGGATTTAGACTACCTAGTATGTATTACTGCAGTATGGGAAAATCACAACACTGCGTTGTGTGCGCCTAGCATGCGCATAACGAGAAAATTTTGTCTATGTTCGCGCCACAATTTAAGCGCGACGTTTGCGCATGCCGAGTGACGTACGCGCACCCCTAGCAGCGCACGCGTCACGTAATTAGTCGTGTCCTGAAATTCGTACCGGACAGTTGCAATACGTCAGCCCTTCAAGCAACACAGTTCGCGATCATTATACGAAATTTTCTCTCGGCTAGCCGGTCGGCCCAAGGCTCGCGATTTAACTCGTATTCATCTCAGCTCAGTGCAAGTGAATATAAACTGATAGACAAAGGTGTCAAGTGTCCGGTGATCTACGGAACCTGTCAGCTCATCTCTTCAAGTCGGCACAATCTACAATACAGAACCAAGGTATTTACTCCTATCTCCTCTAATTCTCCTCTCTAGCGTATGTGAGGGCCTCGCCTCCACATATTTTTTGGTCCATTCGAGCCGGCCAGCAATATTTTTTCCCCGCCGGCCGGCACGTGCCCCGCCCGGCTAAAATTTCATACAGTCCACTTTTCTCATATTTTCAGCACAAATCTTATTAGAATCCCATTTTATAATACATATTCTATCAATATAAGTAACCTCCACTCATTTTTTACCGGCCTACGGTAATTTTTTTTTGCAAATTTTGGTCAAATATGCCCGCCATTATAATTTGCATAGGTAACTAAATCGCCTATTATCTCATTAAATAAGTGTAATCGCGTTGTTTTCAGCACATATATAGCGTCTATATTGCATTTAAATTCATTTTCGGAATATATTTCAGCACAAAATACCTATATAAAATATTTTTCAAACATAACACCGACGTGTAATAGAACAAAGAAATTATTTCTTAAGTACATCTCATAGTTTGTGCCCTATGCCTATGCATTAAGTGTTATTATTGTTTAGCTCGTTTGAAATACTTAATTGTTTTTGTTAACTCAGCACAAGTGCCTACCTCACTTAATTACCCTTCTTATCGTATCGCTCGATCGCCGCGCGCGCATTGTTTAGCGCCGATAAGAAACAGCTTTTATTATTTAAACGTTTTATGTCTGTTGCATTGTAAACTCAGCACATTACCTATTAGTTATTACTTATTACATTTAAATATTATTTTATCAACATATTAACGCTCCATTTCTGTTGCCGTGTAGCACCTTGCGTCCACACATTAACTCTGCACATTTTTACACATTTAAAATATTTTCTCTTACCTTTCGTTCGTCTTATCAGCTCATTACTTAAGGCCCCTTTACACCATCATGCCTACTAAGTCTCAAGCGGCCGTGTTCAGGGAGGCAATTAAAGCCTTTAGTCGGCTCAAGGAAATCGCAATAACTATTTCCAAAAGTGAATCTCCGGAATCTGCTCATCAGTTAAAAAAGGAATTCAATGCCCGATTTAAGGAAATTTCATACCAAAAAGAAAAATTAGAAATAATCTATCATGAGATCTTGGACGAGCCTAACTTGTCCCAAGATAATGAAAAATTATACACAGCAAATTTTGACAGTGCGATCTCAGACTACTATTTTATTTTAACGGCGGCCGAGACTACACAAATTTCAACGGACTCTGCTCAGCTCACTTCATCCGTTCTGCCCAAAATTGAGCTCCCAAAGTTTGACTCATTAGTTGAAAATTGGCCATCCTTTATAACAATTTTCCGCAGTTTGATGCACGACATGGCAACCCTATCTGACGCAGTAAAGCTTCATTATCTGCTCTCGTGCCTGTCGGGGGAGGCACTGTCCATGGTATGCCACCTAAAAATAACTAACGAAAATTATAGTGTTGCGCTCGACATACTGACA
Organism: Cyaniris semiargus; assembly: GCA_905187585.1. Classification (NCBI taxonomy): domain Eukaryota; kingdom Metazoa; phylum Arthropoda; class Insecta; order Lepidoptera; family Lycaenidae; genus Cyaniris; species Cyaniris semiargus. The sequence goes on along the minus strand of LR994563.1, from coordinate 14,068,902 downwards.
CGTCGTTACGAAAATCGTCGCGTGCTGATAGACAGATTTGTCGATATAATACTCGGTCTGCCCAATATTCATATCCGCTCAAGCATTCGTGCAACATTTTTAACTCCGCTCATCTCAGCTCAAAGCGCATTAACTAACCTAAACTTGCCAATGGACAGCAATTACGTTTTTGTCTCAATTGTAGTACGTAAACTGCAGGGGGAGCTCCGCACATTATTCGAGAGAAGATACGGCGCCTCTGATACACTGCCGACCTTAGGTAACTTAATATCTTTTTTAGAGGAGCACGCGCGCTGCATCGAGACAGAATGTCCGACGCCAGCGCGCGGTGTTGAGTCTCCACAGCCGGGACCTTCCCGACAACAACCCCCCTCCCCCCGCTCTCAGCGCAGTCTACGTTTTAGGCCGATAAGCCCCGCGTATCAGCGCTCGCCTTCAGCACACTCTGTACGTAGCCTGCATATCAGCCCAGTTTCAGCTCATTCGCGCCAACACTATAATGCACTCCCCTCTCCCCCCCGACAAGCTCAGCACGCATACTCAGCACAACAAAGTTATAAAAATAAATTTTACTGCCCATACTGTAGGTCAACTGAACATAAATTAATAGCGTGTCCCAAATACAATCATCAGCCCATTCAAGGACGTTGGGACTTTATAGAATCCAAGGGTAGATGTCGCAAGTGTCTAGGTCCGCACTACGAAAATGAGTGTAGGTCGACTGGTGCCTGCAAGGAGTGTGGTAGCCCAAATCATCACACTTCTCTTCATCGTCATGATGCACCACGCTCGCCGACATCATCAGCACACTTACTTCCCGCTCACTTGCGCGCGCAGCCCCGTCGTCGTCCGGATAATACTCATACCTACACATCTAACACTCACCACACTATCGTCCATCAACAGCCGTCCACATCAGCTCATCAGTCTCGTTCATCTTCGCCTCATAATAATAAAAATAACCAATGACTACCTACTATCACGGAGCATTCAGAGTTAGAAATTCAGCCCATTAATTTACCTAATACTTCTTCCAATCATAAAAAATCCGCTCATAATAATTCCGCTCAGGTTAACACTACTCAGCACAATAATAATTACTCATTACAAACGCCCATATTATTACCAACAGTTGTTTTAAAAATTTCAGATAAATATGGTAACTATCACAAAGCCCGCGCATTACTTGATTGTGGTAGTATGATAACTTTAATTACGCAACGCCTAGTAAAAACACTTAATTTACAACCGAAACATTGCTCATTAAAAATTACAGGCGTAGGAGATCAGCACATACAAAATTCTAAAGGTCATGTTTCGATTACTTTTCGGCCCACACGTAGTGACACGCCTTCTATCACAACTTCCGCTCATATTTTAAAGGATGTCACAGGTTATTTACCTATGCAAAAAATTCCCGATGTAGTACATGACTCGGAAAGTCAGCTCATTCCGTTAGCGGATCAAGATTATCATACTCCTGCGCCCATCGATCTCATTTTAGGCTCAGATGTTTTAGGCCATGTGTTGGACGGTACTAAGATGACTTTGGGCCCGGGGAAGCCCATAGCCTTCGGCACGATTTTTGATTTTGCACTCATAGGTCCCATTGAACAATTATATAATGATAACTCGGTAGTTCAAGTTAATTGCGCTCATATTCATTCCGCTCAATCCGCTCATCCCGCTCATTCTACTCATGATATAAATAAAAGTTTAGAACGATTCTGGGAGTCAGAGGAACCCCAGTCGTGTCCAACTCACTCTAACTCGTTACATGAACAATGTGAAGATATATTCCGCTCAACAACTACTCGTAACCAATCGGGACGTTACATCGTAACTCTTCCATTTTTATCGAATGCTCCGCAGTTAGGTAGTACACATGCTATTGCTCTCCGTAGATTTCTCAACTTAGAAAAGCGATTACAATCCGATCATTCACTCCGCACAAAATATGTAGAATTTATGAACGAATACATAAACTTAGGTCATATGACACCTTGTCATCCTTCTACTTTTACACATAAACCTCATTATTATATTCCTCATCATGGGGTATTTAAATCTGGTACTGATAAACTCCGCACAGTATTCGATGGCAGTTGCAAGTCATCCAACGGTGTCAGTCTGAATGATTGTTTACATACAGGCCCAGTCCTTCAGCGTGATATTGTCGATATAATTATGACATTCAGAACACATCGCGTAGTTTTTACCACAGATATAAAAATGATGTTTAGAAATATTATTATTGATCCAGATCAACGACATTATCAGCTCATACTCTGGAGATCGTCTCCCGATCGACCTTTACTCACATATGCGCTTAACACTGTTACCTACGGATTACGTTCAAGTCCTTATCATGCTATCCGCACATTACTACAATTAGCTGATGATGAAGGTCATCGCTATCCCCAAGCTGCTCATATCTTACGTAATTCCATATTCGTTGACGATATTCTCTGTGGACATGACTCCATAGAAGAAGCTTCAGCTCTTCAAACTCAGCTTATTAATTTATTAGCGCTTGGAGGTTTTCAGCTCAGTAAATGGACATCTAACACTCCTCAACTCTTACAACGTTTCCCAGACGATCAATGTGAAATGCCTAAGGACTTTGACATCAGCTCAGACTCTCCATCTGTTAAGGTGTTAGGTATTAGATGGATTCCGCAATCTGACGAATTCACATATCACATTTCGTTACCACCAATCACTAATATAACAAAGCGATCCATACTCAGCACTGTAGCTTCTCTTTATGATCCAAACGGTTGGATCACTCCTGTCATATTCCGCGCAAAATTACTTCTACAAAAATTATGGTTGCTCAAACTGGATTGGGATGATCCCACTCCTTATAATATTACACAAGACTGGCAGCGCATTTCTCATGATCTTCCGCACATCTCAGACATACATTTTCCCAGACACGTAGCTCCGCACAAACCAACTTCTACATACCCACTTCATGGCTTCGCAGATGCCTCAGAAAGTGGTTTTGCTGCAGTCATATATTTACACGAATTAAATCACGATGGATCGGCTAATGTTCAGCTCATAATTGCAAAATCTAAGGTAGCCCCTATTAAAAATAAACTCACAATTCCCAAATTAGAATTATCCGCGGCTACACTCTTATCTCAACTCATGTCTCGTGTCTCTCAACATCTCTCCGCCCATCTCACGATATCTCAACACGTCTGTTGGTCAGACAGCACCATTGTACTTGCGTGGATTAAAACTCCTACTCACCGCTTACAAACATTCGAAGCTAACCGAGTAACTAAAATTATTAATAATTCTCTCTCACTGATCTGGCGTCATGTACCTACACACTTAAACTCTGCCGACTGTGCCAGCAGAGGAATCTCAGCACATTCTCTTCTCTCACATACCTTATGGTGGTCTCCTCCTTGGCTCAAGCTGCCAGAGGATACCTGGCCCAAGATGCCTTCAGCACATACTCGACAAGAACTACCGGGACTCAAACCTAAACAATTTCCGTGTCATTTCACAATCCCCGGTATCGATAGTGATCTTCTTACACGATTTAGCTCATTAGATAAACTTACCGGCGTCACAGCGTATATGCGAAGATTTATTTCGAACTGTAAATTACCTACACACTCACGAGAACTAGGTCCACTAACTGTAAATGAACGTAGACAAGCTCTGCTCTTCTGGATCCGCTCTGTTCAACAGAACTCATTCGCAGAGGACATTCACCGCCTGCAAATTAACAAACTCTGCACTGTTAGGTTACAACGATTATCACCTTTCATGCAGGACGGTCTCCTCCGAGTAGGTGGCAGACTCACTCGCTCGGAACTCACATACGATGCTCAGCATCCATTCATATTACCTAGTTCTAGTCCGCTTACAGACCTCATCATCGATCACTATCATCGTATTCATTGTCATCCTGGCACCGATACACTACACGCTATATTGCGTCAACAATTCTGGATATTATCTGCACGCCGCATCATTCGACATAAAACGTATAAATGCATAAGATGTTTCCGTTGCCGTGCTCAGCCCGAAATGCCTGTCATGGCTGACCTTCCAGCCGACAGAGTTATACCTCAGCCCGTATTTAGTCACGTGTCTACAGATTTCGCCGGCCCATTTTTACTAAAATCAAGTCAATTACGGAATGCTAAGTTAATTAAGGGTTATTTTTGTATATTCGTTTGTCTCACTACAAAGGCGGTTCACTTGGAACCAGTATCAGCACTTTCTACAGACGCATTTATTGCAACGTTACAAAGATTTTGCTCACGTCGCGGTGTTCCCGTATTAATACGTTCGGATTGCGGCACAAACTATGTAGGTGCTAGGAATCAGCTCCTAGAAGTTCAGCAATTTCTCAATGACAATAATGACACTATTTCTCATAAACTCTCAGCTCAAAATATAACTTGGTTACTTAATCCGCCCAAGGCCCCGTGGATGGGAGGCATCCACGAGATCAATGTCAAATCCACAAAACAACTTCTCTACCGTGTAATCGGTGAACAACGCCTCACATTTGAGGAATTCTCAACTCTGCTCACTAGAATCGAGGCCGTGTTAAACTCTCGGCCAATCAGCCCACTCTCGTCCGATCCTACGGACTATCAGCCCCTCACAGCCGGCCATTTCCTCATAGGCCGTCCGCTTACAGCTCTTCCCGAGCACATATTAGATGACAGATTCATCTCCCCCCTTAAGCGCTTTCAGCTCATTCAATCTCTCTCTCAGCGCTTTTGGGCTCTTTGGACCAAGTCCTACCTCCATACCCTTCAAATCCGCTCCAAATGGCTTTCCTCTTCCTCTCCACCCAAAATTGGGGAACTGGTTCTGCTCAAAGAAGATAATCTGCCTCCGCTCCAATGGAAGATGGGAAGAATCACACGCCTATTACCTGGGAAGGATGGAGTCACCAGAGTCGTGGACTTGGCCACCTCTCAAGGCCAGCTGCGGAGACCTGTCGGCAAGATTGCGCGGCTCCCACTGGATTCAGCTCAAGATGGGGATCAGCTCATGCCTATTGCCGGGCCCCCCCAGGATGTTCGCGCCACAATTTAAGCGCGACGTTTGCGCATGCCGAGTGACGTACGCGCACCCCTAGCAGCGCACGCGTCACGTAATTAGTCGTGTCCTGAAATTCGTACCGGACAGTTGCAATACGTCAGCCCTTCAAGCAACACAGTTCGCGATCATTATACGAAATTTTCTCTCGGCTAGCCGGTCGGCCCAAGGCTCGCGATTTAACTCGTATTCATCTCAGCTCAGTGCAAGTGAATATAAACTGATAGACAAAGGTGTCAAGTGTCCGGTGATCTACGGAACCTGTCAGCTCATCTCTTCAAGTCGGCACAATCTACAATACAGAACCAAGGTATTTACTCCTATCTCCTCTAATTCTCCTCTCTAGCGTATGTGAGGGCCTCGCCTCCACAGTCTACATGTTTTCTCGATGTTTGATAGTTTGTCTCTTCATCTCTATTGACCCTTACATGACATACATTTTTTCTCGTGTAGATCTGTCGTCAAAATCTATCGATATAATGTCAAAAAATGATTTTGACATTATGTCGATATCGACAATATAACTACACTCGAGAGTGAGATATCTCGTTGTACGCGCATGCTAGACGCACTGGTGTCGTGTCGCAAGAAAAACCACTGCGCAATAAAGTACATTTTCAGTTCAAGTTCTAGATGCGACGCCGCAAAAGCAGTATTGTGGCTCGGTCCTTTAGTCCTGTGTAGCTCTTAAAACTGAGTTAAGTGTACTCACGGGCATACGCTCCTCGATGCCGCCAATGGGGAAGTTCATCACAGATCGCACGGTCTGAGCGCCATACAGCTTGTCGTCCGGCACGTCCAGCTCGCCGAACGTGTCGCGCTCCTTGCGCTGAAATGAGACAGACATATATTAGAGAAGGATATAACATGGTGGACGGTGGTGCTTCCCCTTTAGGTCTTTCACTTTCGCTCATTGCAACTTTGTGCTGTCTCCTGCTTTGTATGGGGAAAATTGGTACTTCCTACTCCTATTTTCTTCTGATTAATTTCGTTGCGTGTCCCAAGACAGCTTTAGCATGTCCTTCGGGCTCCCTGAGATCATATCAAAGGGTTTTCGTGGTTGGTTACCACTTACCCCTGTCGATTCTGGCGACACAGGATATACAGTGGTGGGAATGTGTGTTGGGCCAAAGTCCGTTTTAAAAATATAACATCGAACAAGAGGAGCCTAGACAGACGCTAGTAAAATGCTGCTGGATTTGCAGTATGGATGAATGGGAGTTTACACGGGTGACTAAAGCCTCACAACTGGCCTCATGGCGAAAATCAACCGTGAATGGCAAAAAAATGGCAAGTTTTTTGCCATTTAGACGGTCAATTGGCGCCGTGCGGCCAAAGTTGTGCGGCGTTGGTCACCCGTGCAAACCCCCCTTTAAGAGTATATCGAAAAGTAATCGCAGCGAATTCTCCGCCATTGACGCGCTCTTTCAGGACAAGGTCTAAGGCACGATAAAGTAGCTTGTAAAGTTGGAACATGTACATATAATATACACGGTCTATGATCCGACCTAACATTTAACATAGCCATGCGAACATTTTGCAGTCAATACATCACTTTACTATTAAACAAAGCCTTCAATTTGTTAACTTAATCTTCACTGTCGTGTCGTCTTTATTATTTTAGCATAAATAACATAATTAGTCCGGTTAAGGAATGACTCAAAGGAGGGTATAGAGTGCGTGAGCGGGAACCTAAGCGATTTTTGCAGGAACTTATTCAGGGTGGTTAGGGACAAAACATACTAAAAGTCCTGACGTCTAGGAGGTGAGCCGGAGGCAGGGGGTGGGGGGCGACAAAGGTCTCAATTTTTGGTTTTTCGCCAATAACTAAAAAATCGGCCAAGTGCGAGTTGTACTCGCGCACGAAGGGTTTCGTACCACTACAGAGCAAAAATAGTCTAAAAATTGATTTTTTTGTATGGGAGCCCCCCTCAATTATTTAATTTATTTAAATTTTATAGTTAATTATTAAAGTACAAATACAATTAAGTATTTTGAGAACATTTCAATTGCCTATGTGTTGCCGTTATTGATTAAGAGCAAAAAATAGCAAAAAAAATCACGTTTGTTGTATGGGAGCCCCCCTTAAATATTTATTTTATTTTTAGTATTTGTTGTTATAGCGGCAACACATATACACAATCTGTGAAAATTTCAGAAGTCGTAACTATAGCGGTTCTTGAGTTACAGCCTGGTGACAGACAGACGGACAGACATCGAAGTCTTAGTAATAGGGTCCCGTTTTTACCCTAAGGCTACGGAACCCTAAAAACAATGCGTTGTAGCAAAAAATATTCTATGATGAAATTAAAGCTTATTAAATTCTCTATAATTAAGATTAGGTTTATACAGTTTTTCCAAATTCTCATCCGTTTTCGAACTACACGCTCAGGAAAAGTGAAAATTAAAAAAGCTTTATTTTTAAATATTCCTTTCTATTTCTGTTTGAATAATAGCTTTATCGCTACTATGCTTCGTTCGGTGAGTGAGAGGACCTCACTCACCGAACCCTACATCCCTAATCCCCTCACTCCCCGACCCATCCCCTCATCACAACCCTTAAAGCGACAACGCACCAGTAGCACCCCTAACCACCCTGAATAAGTTCCTGCAGAAATCGCTTAGGTTCCCGCTCACGCATTCTACAACAACTTTGTTGACTCAACTAAATATGGCACTACAGTTTTAAAAAAAGTTTTCATCGCTTTCATTTACTAGGTTTCATTGAATCCACCTATAGGAGTTCGCGGTCGCGATAACATGTCGACGACCTATAATGCAATAACTTATGCAATAGACAATAGTTCTCAACATACAACACTAGCTAAAAAATTAATTCCTAAAGCTGTATACAGAATAACCCATAAAATGATAAGAATCAATTTCTTAAAAGGAAAAAAGAACTATGCTGTTTTATAATCTATTCTAATATTATAAATGGCGAAGTGTGTCTGTCTGTTACCTCTTCACGCTTAACCAAATTAACCGATTTTGATAAAATTCGGTACTTTGAGACCCGGGAAACGACATAGGATACTTTTTATCCCGGAAAAATTTACGGTTCCCGCGAGATAAACGAATTTTGACGCAACTCCTTTGCGGGTGTTCATCTAGTTTTACATAAAGGTATTTTACTTATACATAGTTAAATTATTATGGGGCCTCTTCTAATAAATAACAGCTTTTTTCTATAGAGGACTGTTAATTGAAATTTTCAATGTTTTTAGTTTATAAATTAAGAAGAAAACATAAGAACTTGCTTAACTAGCTGTTTAACATAATCGGCAAACAATTTAAATTCATGTGTATTGACACCAAGTTCAAGACCGCAATCTGATGAAATTTATTACGATAACTAACTTTTGCGTGATTTTGCAGAGCCGTAAAATCGCTTATTGGCGTCCAAATAAAATCTCTAACCTATCCTGACAGGCTTTCAAAGTTTGCCTACAAAAAAAAAAGAAAAAAAAATCTATGTACCCTAACATTATGTTTTTGGAAAACACCAAAAACATTAAACTATTCTAAACTAATTCTAAACTTACCATTTTAACTGGTTTGTTTCCATGTTCGCAAATCGTGCACGACATTTTTGTAAATCACTCGAAATGTGACAACTTTATTTTTTCACAACTGACGTTCGCCCTACGGCCGGCTTTGAGCTCGAATGGCGATGGAGGTTATGAAAACTGGTTATGACGATCGAGATTGGAGAGTTTCGAATGTACTGAGAAGTTGATTCATAGGCAGACGGCGGACCTACGTAATTTGGTCGCGTTTTTTCAAACCCAGCCGAAAGATCACGACCTATATTGAATTGACATAACCAGACCAAATGACGTAGGTCCGTCAGCTGCCTATAAATCAATTTCTTCGATAGTACAACTAGATCCACGGTGTATTGAAACGGCAATAATAATGAGTTCAAATTGGTTTAAAATCTCATTGGGGGACGTCCATAAGTTACGTGACTAACGTGAGACGTTTTCCAACATTTCACCCCAGCGCCTTAATAAGACACCTAACTGCCAGAAAAAGCTTGAATTTATTTTAAAATAGTCGGGTAATTAGTTAGTTGTTGTTTGATTCCGTTTGTTGCGGAAAATATCTAGTACACCAATAAACAATCAGATTAGACTTAAACTTAAACATAAGTTTAAACTTAGAAATAATCTTGTGCTGGTTATCTACAATATAGATATAGCGCCACTGAAATGCACTCGTAGCACCTCCATCGTGGGTATCGCAGATGCAATAGATTTTCAATTGTTATGCGGCAGCCGGCTGCCGCTTGGGGATTGATGGGTTAAGTATTTTCGAATTACACAGATGCACTTTCAAGTATTTCTTAACTAAATAATACACATTGCAATATCTACCACATTTCTGAGTGGGAGACGACTATTTGTGGCAAGCCACATGTGTTATCACTATCAATAATTATCACATTATGTGTTTGTTTTAGGACTTGCTATCTCGGTAGCAGACTATGGAAAAATATTGTTTTAAAATTATTTTTGCTTCTTTTAAAACAATAACATCTGAATATGACAGCCAATAATAATAATTAATCTTAGATAGATAAAGAACCTACCTATAAATTACACAAGGGAACAAAATCAAACTTTTTTGGATGGAATTTTATTCCTGTTGTTTACTGATTTGGGGTTGCTGACTTCAAATTCACCTTCAGTTTTTTACTAACAGCTTTAGTTTTTGAGATATAGCTATTGATTACTATTGGCCACATTTTAGTACCAGTCACACAAAAATTTCACATAATCAAGTGAGCCTAAGAGAGTCGGAGTTCATAAAACAGGGGCATTTTCATTAGGCACCAGCAAAAGGGTATGTATCTATAGTGGTATGTAGAACATGATTGGGGTATCTAAGATTATATAAAAAATAAAAATAAAAACAAAAGACCCGAGTATCAAACACCAATAATTTGTGGAGGTCTTGGATTGCCTTCAAATCATCAGAAAGATTGATATTTTGGCGCGGTTGAAATAAATGTAATTAACAAAAAAATTTATTCACTTAATTTAGCTCTGACTTTCTAACTATAATTCAGATCTGCCTGAAATTCGAAGCGTCAATCATCATGTCCGAATAATAAAATAATATTTAAATGTATGTACACACTTTAAACAAATATTTTGTTTTCCAAAAGTCCAATGTCCAAAAAAATGCTCCATGACAAAATCCGTCATGGAGTCAAGTCATTAAATTTAACCCATCAACTCCCAAGCGGCCCTTGGTGGTCGTATAACAATTGAATATCTATTGTGTAATTGCCACGATTGAGATATTAATGTGTAATACTTGCATAAACCTCAGAAATCATAGTATATAATGATGTTATTCTGGAATATAAATTCGGAGATAAAATCATGAGATCTTCACTCTAATTACTTGCCTCCAGCCTGCCCCACACAGCCGGAAACTCTTGCATCGTTTTTAGGGCCTTTACACCTACCAAGTAGAGCAGGGGTTCCTAAACTTATTTTGTCTATTGCCCACTTTGAGAACAAATTATGTTTTGGGAAAGACTGAAGTAGAGTATTCTCTATCGGTAAGGTTGTTATTATTATTTAATTCATCAAGCCCCAAGCGGCCACATCCAGCCGCGAGTGTCTCGTTTTTCCACGATCGAAGGGTTAAAGATTTAGGGTCTACTTAATATCTTGTGTTTTATTTAACAAGTCTATAAATAATACTTTTCTAGCTTCCTAAAGATTATAATGGTTTAAGATGACTGGCTAATAACCAATAGGCAATACCCTATTATTATAGGTTTCACTCATGAATCACGATACTATGTCAACTGCAACTACAGTGTGGTAAAAGCAGTAACAGTACTGATTATGTTCAAGTTTGGTTGGGTATGAATGCTAAAATTAGTTGTAAGGACTACTACACTAAACTTGGAGAATTGTTTATGTACTTATAACATGTAAAGAGACTAAAATGCACACTAAAATACTTTACTACACTGTGAATCTGTTTAAGCTAGCAGTTGCCATAAATTGTTTCATCTGACACAAAAATCTTAAATCTAAAAATGCCTATGGCTTGTAAAAGTACGGTTATGCAACTTACCGCGGCAACATTTGTGGTGGAGAAATTGTTTTGGTTAACAAGTCGCACAACGCAGCGCAAATTCTTGCTCGAATTCAGCAGAGCTGATGATATTTTAAATAATGAAGTAGCCATTTTCGGTGGAAAGTGTAGTCTTTCCTAAAATAGAAAATGTTTTATCGGCCACAACTGTTTGAAAATTTTACAGCAAAAATTTTTGTTGTCAAAGAATGACATTCGCTCAATGACGTATGAATCGATCACGTGTCTATGGTTTTCGTTCAAAAATTAGAAAGAAAAGAAAGAGGATGAAGGAGACAGGAGTGCCTTGAAAAATTAAAACAAAACTGTTTGATGTTTATTACTATCAGAGAAGTTGATTCCTAGGCAGATGGAGGACCTAAGTAATTTGGTCGCGTTACGTCAAACCCAGCCGACCGATCATAGCTAACATTGAACTGACATAAGCCGTCCAAATGACGTAGGTCCGTCATCAATTTCTTCGATGGTACTTCGGTAGTTTAACAACAATAAAAATAATAAAAAGTGAAACATAGAAGGGAATTTTTGTGAAAAATTAAAATTAACCAATCGCAAATAGCATCATGATTGCTGTTTATATTTCGTTTCAAAATAATTTTAAATTCCTCACCTTATAATTCACTTTCAAACATTCTTTATACGATTACAAAAATAAATTAAGTCAAATACAATAATTTAATTAAGTTTTCCTAGCGTCAATATTATGTACCACATATAATATAATATCATTGATGTACCTAGTAAAATAAACTACATATTAAACTGGTAAAACCGTCAACTGTGTACTTCGAGAAGGTTATCGCCAAAGGTTAAGAACTTAAAATACCTAGTGAATTAAAACAAAAGTTCTTATCAATAGCTACATAAGATTGAAACCGTTTACCAACCATTAATTTTAAATAATATTGAGTATACGAACTTTTTTTTTAATAATGTTACTTAATATTTTTAAGTTGTGTATTAAATACTTATGTTACGACTGCAACATAAGTATTTATTTAATAACTTTAGTCTAGTTCTTACTAAAGAATATTAATATAATGATATTATTAATATTCAATATCCGCTGTTTTTGTTGGTCATACAACGTTTATATTAAGCCAGACAAAGACAAGCAGACCTTGCATTTTTTACCAAACTACACATAAATAGTTTTGGTTTGTTCTATTCCGTTTCTTTCTTAAAACTCGCTGTGTAAATATTTTTAAAAAATTATAATTACTATGAAATTTATAACAGGAAACTGACGTAAGCTTTGTGTTTTGCTGAGTGAAGATCCGTGAAAGTGAAGATCCGAAGTACTTAATATATTTTTTGCTCTGTTATTTCTTTTAATAATTATAATCATGCAGTTGCAACCGTTTAATGTCTCGATCGGTATGTTCATTGCTTATAGATTTATAAAACACTAGCTGACCCGGCAAACATTGTTTAGCCATATATATTATTTCTAGTATCAATATAAAAATTAAAAAGTAGATAAAACCTATTCTCAGGCGTAGCGAATGTGCATACAAAATTTCATTTAAAATCGGTTGTGCTGTTTTGGAGGAGTTCGTGCACAAACACTGTGACACGAGAATTTTATATATTAGATTAAAAAATAATTATAAACTCACAAAAGCTTTACTATTTAAGGGCCTTCCCCTACAAAGATTCCATAATTTACCGTATTTAGAACCTTATAAACTCATAATTTGAAAGCTACAAAGGAATATATAAAAATACAGCAATAATCTTCAGTATATCAATATTCCTTTCCCCGTTTTAAATTTTCTATTTTTGTTTATTATACTCATGATATTAGCTTCCAAAGTAATAGCAGTTTATTGAAATTGAAGCATACTTTCAGCATCTCCCTAGTATTTACAAATTACGTTTATTTGAAACACACGACAATAGATAGGCAATTTTAGTAAGTACATATTCCCCGTTTTAATTTTTTTTAGATCAATTTTGAACTAAGATAAGTAAAAAAATAAGATTTTTGTGCGATCTCGGCAACGCGTCAAATGTATGGTCAAGGTCGTTTGCTCGGGGGATGGCCTTAATGATAGAATTATCTAATATCAGCGAGTTACCGGCGGCGGCTAGACCGGTTTAAATAGCTAAATCAAATTCATTCCATGGCCAAGTTTGAAGACTGATGCTCTTGTCGTGACTCCATATTGTGAAAACTGGATAAACAACTGTAAGCATTTTTATATAATATTTTATTAAAAATCTGTTTCAAATTAAGGATAAAAACATTATTTCAATTTAAATAAAATTATTATATAAGGTTTTAACAAAGCATGTTATTTTTTTAGATAATAAGCTCATAAAATATATTTTTAACAAACCTAAATCAAAACATTAGAAAATTATCTTTAACACCATTCATCATCACTTTACAATATTATGCCTAATATGAGTTATGACGTTTATAAAACTTTTGAATGGTGACTTTTACAGGTAAGCTGCAAGGTTTATGCATCGCAGAAGCTTTTTTATATGTATCGTCTTTTTAATGGATATTCTGTAAGTATAACCAATTCTCATACTTTTTCTTTCACATAACTGAGACCTTTATTGACATTTTTAGCATTTTCCGAAACAGCACAACTGATTATTTATTCAAATATAGTAACGAAAGCCATTTAAAATTTTACTTTGAAAGTGACAAAATAATATATAACCTACATCCATTAAAAGTATAATAAAGTATATGACATAAATTATCTCTATTGGTATAATGACCGGAATCATTAGGGTTACAGCATATTTTATTATTATATATTAATTATCACAGTGCCTGTACTTTTTGAACAGCAAAGTAGCTGTTGAGTTACTAACAGTAAAATATATTGCGTTTCAGATGGACATTTGACTCAATGTGGCGCGTACTTCTCGCACTCGGAATTGCGTGCACAGCAGCGGGCATTTCGGAGGGCGTGGATTTTATTCAAAATACTCAAAATGACACCCAAACGTCCGCTTTAGAAGCTATTAACACTTCATCTTTCGACTGCAAAAGCTACACCACATGTACCCAATGTGTTATTTCACCATCTCCATGTGATTGGTGTGTTGAGGGGCATAGATGTACTCATGACACGGCAGAAAATTGTAGAAATGATATACTCGTAATTGGTGTCAGTAGAGTCGGTCCGAGCTATCGTTCCGGTCCAAGCTTTTGTCCAACACTAAAGTCAACATTTGGTGACACAAATGAAATATTAGTTCCTTTCGGTGTGAAGAAAGCAATAAAAGTTAAAGTTCATATTATCGGTCAATTCATAGTGCAAACAAGATTTGTGTGTCAGTTAGAAATTGAAGGTAAATTTATTCATGTTAATGCCCAGCTTCTCGCCGATACTATTTATTGTGATAATGTCGAGTGGACTTATACTTCCCATTCTCCCAATGTAACCGCATCGTTGAATGTAATTTGGGGAGGTTCTAAGCCTTTAGATAATCCTAATAACATCCATGTAGTAATTTACAAGTGTAACGATATGGCCGACGATTGTGGAAATTGCTTAGAGCTAGCAGATAAGTTTGGTTGTGGTTGGTGTCAGGGCTCAAATCGTTGTGAACTGCAAGATCAATGTGGAGCTCAAAATTGGATAGACCGCGCCCAAACTTGTCCTAAAACCGAAATTGACATTCAAAAGCCCGCCTTAGAAGCTAATAATTCTTCGTCTGTCGAATGTAATGCCTACACCTCATGTACTCAATGTGTTAGCTCACCATCTCCTTGTGATTGGTGTGTTGACGGGCATAGATGTACTCATGACACGGCAGAAAATTGTAGAAATGATATACTCGTAACTGGTGTCAGTAGACTCGGTCCGAGCTATCGCTCTGGTCCAAGCTTTTGTCCAACACTAAAATCAACATTTGACGACACAAACGAAATATTAGTTCCTTTCGGTGTAAAGAAAGCAATTAAAGTTAAAGTTAATATCATCGGTCAATTTATAGTGCAAACTAGATTTGCGTGTCAGTTTAAATTAGAAGGTAAATTTATCCATGTGAATGCCCAACTTCTTGCCGATACTATTTACTGCGACCATGTCGAATGGAATTATACTTCCCCTTCACCCAATGTGACGGCTTCGTTTGATATTATTTGGGGAGGTTCTAAGCCTTTAGATAATCCTAATAACATCCATGTAGTAATTTACAAGTGTAACGATATAGCCGACGATTGTGGAAATTGCTTAGAGCTAGCAGATAAGTTTGGTTGTGGTTGGTGTCAGGGCTCAAATCGTTGTGAACTGCAAGATCAATGTGGAGCTCAAAATTGGCTAGACCGCGCCCAAACTTGTCCTAAAACCGAAATTGACATTCAAAAGCCCGCCTTAGAAGCTTATAATTCTTCGTCTGTCGAATGTAATGCCTACACCTCATGTACTCAATGTGTTAGCTCACCATATTCTTGTGATTGGTGTGTTGACGGGCATAGATGTACTCATGACACGGCAGAAAATTGTAGAAATGATATACTCGTAACTGGTGTCAGTAGAATCGGCCCGAGCTTTCGCTCTGGTCCAAGTTTTTGTCCAACACTAAAATCAACATTTGACAACACAAATGAAATATTAGTTCCATTCGGTATAAAGAAAGCAATAAAAGTTAAGGTTCATATCATCGGTCAATTTATAGTGCAAACTAGATTTGTATGTCAGTTTAAAATTGAAGGTAAATTTATTTATGTGAATGCCCAACTTCTTGCCGATACTATTTTCTGCGATCGTGTCGAGTGGACTTATACTTCCCAATCTCCTAATATAACGGCGTCGTTTGATGTAATTTGGGGAGGTTCTAAGCCACTAGATAATCCTAATAACATCCATTTAGTTATTTATAAATGTAATGGTATGGCCGACGATTGTGAAAAGTGCCTAAAGCTAGCAGATAGGTTTAATTGTGGTTGGTGTCAGGGCTCCAATCGCTGTGATTTTCAGAATCAATGTGGTGCCCAAAGTAATTATTGGTTAGATCGCAATCAAACCTGTACTCACACTGAATAATAGATAATAAGCAAGTTAATTTTTCTCAATATATATTTATAAAAATTATCAAAAGCATTACAGATACGTATACGTTATAATACAAATTACTTTCATTTTTTTTATTTACTAAAATATAATTGAGGAATAATAATTATCTATTAGTAAGTTGGCTAAATGGTGATGTCTATAATAAAATTACAAATAATAATTGTAGTTCTGGCTTTTGTGACTAAAAAGTTAAAATAAAGAAAAAGAAATAAATAAATGTTTAATTAAAGATTACGTCTTTTTTATCAATTGATACAACTGCAGAACTTCGCTTGTCTTTCTGTCAGGTTATCCACAAGCTAATTTACCCCGAAATAATATAATAATGTTATTAAATAATAATAATTATTATTATCAGCCTGTTGCTCTTAGCGTACTCGTAATACAGTACTGTTACCGTTTTGATAATTATATGATTATTACTAACAACATTACATTTTAGTATAATAAGAATAGCAATTAATGCATTTCATTTCCTTACAATTATTACAGATATTATATTAATATATTACACACTTATCGCAAAAATTTAATAAATAATTATTATAAATAGAATATCGTTACAGCTAATTAGTTATATAATAATGTACAAAATTATAAAGTTGTAATAATTACTATAAATATTACTAAAATATATTGAAAAAAAAATTCTTATAATAATATTATCATTTAATTTAATTAACGTTTGACAAAACACAGTATTCTGATTTTATACTATGTACCAAGATAGGTTCCCCAAAGTCGGCTAATTGCTAACTATTTGAATAAAAGGTAATAAACATAATATTTCGTTGTATTCAAATTATAAAAATTTAATGACGTCATGTTATTATAACGCAATAGGAATGGATTTTGTTTTCTATAAAAGATAAAAGCATAGGTCTTTGGGTAAAAGTCATCTAAAAAAATATAAATGCTTTTGTCTATGGTCTGTATTATTTCTGAACGAAACCTACAGTGCTGCTGTCGGTGGCGGCATACGGAACTAAGCTCAAATCGGTTGGTCTTGGCTAATCTCGGAGCAGTCACGCCTAGACTCGTTCGAAAAGCGAAACCGAATTCATTCCATGGCGAAGTACGAAGACTGATGCTCTTGTCGTGAACTCCTTGTGCAAACGGGCTATGTTGCTTATTTAACCGGATGTTTTTACACGAAAAGACCTTTTAGGATTAAGTGATTGAAATTAATAAAGTGGTGATAAGTGTACGACTATGAAATAACAGTGCTACCGAGTAATATAATTGTGAAGTGGTGCAACAGTGTTACAAAAAGTTCAAAAAACCATTTTACCCCGGATTTCAAAGGATTGTCCACAACATAATTGCATTTTAAATCACGGTGAGTCAACGTTTGTACATTTAACGGCGTCGAAAGTGCGTGGCGTTTATTAGAATGGCTTCCATGTATCGACTGTCGTGCGCGGTAATGGCCGACATTATTTTCGTTCTCGCCAGTGTAAAGCGATAGATAAGGGGAGAAATAAATGAATTAGATTGCTGCGATACGAGTATAGATGGATTTTTTCGACACACTTTAACGTAGGTGGCTCTGCGAGTGGGCGGCGGTGTTCATGGAATGCAATCGACCGTCGCCGCCTTACGCTCGTGCAATACATTTTACGGCGTGCCTCGGTGCCTCGAATACAGTTCGTTTTATCAATTCTTAACTGATATATTAAAACAGCCTACTTATCTTTCCGGCTAGCGATCGATATCTGTAAATTCGTAGTCTAGATAGAATACAGTTTAGTTTGTGATGTTATCACGTAGGTCATAATCTACAACTTAACAAAAACGGACTCGCATGCACCCAATAAATCATTAGCAGGCGAAGCCAACTATCCGAGAGCCCTGGTGGGCTTTAAACAGTGATGTTTGTTGTTACAGGTGACCGCTAGAACCGACTGCAAGGTTTTCGCATTATGAAAGTGCGATTCCATACATGCGTAATATAAACAAACACGAGTAGAAATTTCGAAGCCCGTCCTAGCTAATTTCGCCATGGCTGTTCTGTAAGTATATTCGTTGTCGTCGATGTTTTAAGTTTTTATGATTATTTGATCCCCTGCGCTACCACGTTAGCTCCCTCGTTCGTACAGCATGCCAAGTAAATTTTTTGTTACTCCCTTTTATGATGAGGCTTTCGTCGGCGTGTGACTATCAGTGCACTGACCGCGTCGGGGCCGCCGGTGGCCGCTCGATCCTAGTACTAACCTATTTTTGTGCGCGGCGATAGAAAAAACATCCGGTGAGCAAGTTTACATTCATATTCAACACTCACTATACCTGCGCAGTACATCACATCGTTCTGCCGGCAGACGCTGCTTTTTATCGTTCGGATCGTGCGGTCTGCGTGTGACCTAAAATAGGTTGGTACTGCTCGACGGGCCCGGGCACCCGGCCGTCCCGCTCGCGTCGCGGACTCGCTCCAATCGCACTGGACCTCTCCTAACCTTCGCGTGCGTCCTCGAAGGTCGATAGACGTTAGGTCGGCGTCGCGCTCGTACTCCGTAGGGTCGCAGGAGCGGTGCGGTGCGATAGGAACGGAGCGGCGGCGTCGGGCAGTGGCTGAGCGGGTGTATCGCGTTCCAGATGGGCGGGAGGGTGCCTCCGCGGACGACGGCGGTAGGCCACATGCGTCCGCGCCATGTGGCGCGTGCTGCTGACCCTCGGGGCCGCGTGCGTCGCCGCGCGCGCCTCGCAGGACGTGGTGCGCATCTTCTCCGATCCGGTCAAAGCGCCATCCTCTCTCTTCAATCACCTGGTGGTGGACCGCAACACGGGTCGCGTTTACGTCGGCGCCGTCAACAGGATCTACCAGCTGTCGCCCGACCTCGAGGTGGCCCAGCAGATCGTCACCGGCCCGGTCAACGATTCCGCCCAGTGCACCTTCGACTGCCCGCCTAGTTTCGTCAAGAAGCCGACGGACAACGTGAACAAGGCGCTGGTCATCGACTACGCGACCAGTCGCCTCATAACGTGCGGCTCGGTGCTGCAAGGACTGTGCTCCGTACGGAACCTGAACAATATATCCCACGATGTCCGGGAAGTGCGCGAACCGGTCGTGGCCAACAACGCCAGCGCGTCCACGGTCGCCTTCATAGCGCCGGGACCGCCGAATCCGCCGATGACGCAAGTCATGTACGTAGGAGTGACTTTTACTGGGAATTCCCCGTATCGTTCCGAAGTGCCGACCGTCAGCAGCAGATCCTTGGAGGACGACAGGCTCTTCGTGATAGCTCGAACGGCGGTGACCACCGGAACTCGAATGTTCGTCAATTCGCTGTCGCGAGAACGTTATCCTATAGATTACGTGTACGGTTTCAGCTCCGATGGATTTAGCTATTTTCTAACGACTCAACTGCGCAGCGTCGGCTCCGACACATATTACAGCAAGCTGGTTCGTGTGTGTCACGACGATGAGAATTACTACTCGTACACCGAGATACCCATGTCGTGCGTGGGCGAGGGTGGAGGAAATTACGGCTACAACCTCGTGCAGGCCGCTTTTGTCGGGAAGGCCGGATCAGTGCTCGCGGGCGAACTGGGAATAACCGCCCAACACGATGTACTCTTCGCGGCTTTCAGTCAGAGCAAAGCCATCAACACCAACATTCCATCTAATCATTCGGCCATTTGCGTATACTCCCTCAAAGCTATACGTCGTAAGTTCATGCAAAACATTAAGACCTGCTTTAGCGGAAACGGCTCGCGCGGCCTAGATTTCATCTCGCCGTCGCACGCCTGTATCGGAACGAAGTTGCAAACTATAAGTGAAGATTTTTGTGGACTAGATGTGAACACTCCGCTAGGAGGCGAACAACCAGTGGAAGCGGTACCCGTGGCAACCTTCCCGAAGAGGCTGACCGCCGTGGCGGCCACCGCGACCGGCGACTACACCGTCGTATTCGCGGGGACGGCCGACGGCCATCTCAAGAAGATCGTCGTAGAGAGCGCCACGTCCGCCTTCGAGTACGGAGACATCGTCGTCGACGACGGATCTCCTGTCAATAAAGACTTATTCTTTGATACTCAATTGATGCATTTATATGTGATGACCGAAAGAAACGTTTCAAAAGTGAAGGTTCAAGAATGTAGCGTATACAAATCGTGCCTGACTTGCTTGGGGGTGAAGGATCCGTACTGCGGCTGGTGTTCCCTAGAAAATAAATGCAGCCTTCGATCCGACTGTCAGGAGGCGGCGCAGGACCCGCTATACTGGATATCGTATCGCAGCGGTCGATGCACGACAATCACACAAGTAACACCAAATCAATTACAACGAACAACAGCAAGAACGTTAGATCTAGTTATAGAAAATTTACCGACTCTAAATGCTCAGTTTATGTGTGCGTTTACAGCGTTAGATCGTACTCTCGTTAGTAATGCGACCAGAAAACCGTATGGTGTTAATTGTACTACACCGCGTACCGATACACTACCACCCATTCCTGCCGGTCAGCATCATTTTACGGCTAAACTCTCAGTGCGCACTACCCAAGGTCCAGATTTCGTCGCTACTAATTTTACGTTTTTCGATTGCAATACGTACGGCTCGTGTACCCAATGCGTCAGCTCTTCTTTTCCGTGTGACTGGTGCGTAGACGGGCACAGATGCACTCACGATACGGCGGAAAATTGTAGGAACGATATACTCGTCACCGGCGTCAGTAGAATAGGTCCCAGCTACCGCTCCGGCCCGAGTTTCTGTCCGACGATAAACTCGACGTCAGACGGCACTAACGAAATATTAGTTCCTTCCGGTGTAAAGAAAGCAATAAAAGTTAAGGTCCACATAATCGGTCAATTTATTGTACAGACTAGATTCGTTTGTCAGTTTAATATAGAGGGACGGGTCACCCATGTCAATGCTCAACTACTCGCCGACACTATTTATTGCGAACACGTCGAGTTCACTTACACCTCCCGCGCTCCTAATATAACCGCGTCGTTCGCCGTAATCTGGGGAGGGTCGAAGCCGCTAGATAATCCCGATAATACTCATATACTCATTTATAGATGTAACGACATGGCCGACAACTGCGGCATGTGTCTAGCTCTTCCGGAGAAGTTCGGTTGCGGGTGGTGTCAGGGATCGGATCGTTGCGAAGTCCAGGAGCAATGCGGGGCTCCGAGCGTCTGGCTCAACCGCACGCAGACGTGTCCTAATCCCGAAATCCACACGTTTAGACCTCAGCTAGGTCCGTGGGACGGCGGAACGAATATAACTATCGAGGGTATCAATTTGGGTCGAAATATATCTGATATTTACAACGGGGTCACCATAGCCGGTATAAAATGTCAGCCCATAATCGAGCTGTACGTGAAAACGAGGCGCATAGTCTGTACGGTGGACGGCCCCGGGGAGGAGGTGCCCCGGGACGGCCCCGTCGTGGTCCGCGTGGCGGACTACCGCGGGGAATCTAAACATCACTACGCGTTCGTCAATCCGAAAATAAATTCTATTCAACCGAAGTACGGGCCCCAGTCGGGCGGCACTAAATTGCGTATCACGGGCGAGTATTTAGACGCGGGAAGTAATATTCAAGCTTTTATAGATGATTTGCCGTGCGCAATTTTATCGGTATCGCACGAGGAAGCCATATGTAGAACCAGTCACTCGTATCAATTGAAAATGGGCACATTACGAATGCGTTTCGATAACGGTATGCGAACTTTAGAGCGGGAAAAATTCGAGTATATCGAGGATCCGGTCGTGGTATCCGTCGAGTCCGGTCCGCCGCTCGCGTCGAAACAGCCGAAGGGCATTCCGTCCGGCGGCATAAGTATCAGAGTGATGGGGCGAAATTTCCATTCGATTCAATTCCCACAGATTTACGTCTACCACGACAACAGACCGTACATAGCGCCATGCCACCGAGTAGACTATCAGACTCAGCTTATATGCGAGTCTCCGGGGATAGAGAGCGCCGGCCTAAACATAGACCCGGATAAACCGTTAGAATTAGAGTACGGATTCAATATGGACGACGTCCAGAGCGTGCAAAATCTTACTAGTAAGACCGGCGACGCTTTTCTGCTTTACCCGGACCCCATTTACGAGAAGTTCGACGAGGATGTAAAGTATTATAAGTCTGAATATTTAACTATAAACGGTCAAAATTTGGATAGAGCGAGCACGGACGTCGACGTAGAGGTGCGCGTCGGTGAAAGTCTGTGTAACATTACGTCTATCGCCAGGCATCAGTTGACATGTAGGCCTCCGTCTCGCGACGAGCTGCCCGACGGAGTCGACACGCCGGAGGTCGTCGTCAAAGTCGGCCGTGCTCTGACTTATAAAATAGGTAAATTATCGTATTCGTCGCAGACCGGCTTGCAGGCGGCTATAGGAAAGCCAGTATTATTCGGTGTCGTAGCTAGTATCGTAATACTCATATTAGTATTTGTCATATTTTTAGTTATGTATAGGAGAAAGTCGACGGAGAATATTAGGGTTTTAAAAAATATGCAGGAGCAGATGGATATTTTAGAGTTAAGAGTGGCCGCGGAATGTAAGGAGGCCTTCGCCGAGTTACAGACTGAGATGACAGATCTGACGGGTGACGTCACAGGCGGTATACCGTTCCTCGATTATCGTACGTACGCTATGAAAATATTGTTTCCTAATATAGACGATCACGCCGTACTCCAGTGGGAGAGGCCTGAGCTTATGCGAAAAGAAAAAGGTCTCAGAATGTTCGGACAGTTAATTATGAATAAAACATTCCTTTTATTATTTATTCGTACTTTAGAAAGTAATAGATATTTTTCGATGAGAGATCGCGTAAACGTAGCTTCCCTAATTATGGTCACGCTCCAGAGTAAAATGGAGTATTGCACTGACGTTTTAAAGACTCTCCTAGCGGAACTGATCGAAAAATGCATGGAAAGTAAAAGTCATCCCAAATTACTGCTTAGGCGCACCGAGAGTGTCGCAGAGAAAATGTTGAGCGCGTGGTTTACTTTCCTTTTATATAAATTTCTTAGAGAGTGCGCCGGCGAACCGCTCTATCTTTTGTTTAGGTCGATGAAAGGTCAGGTAGACAAAGGGCCGGTGGACGTTATCACTTCGGAGGCGCGGTACTCTTTGAGCGAAGAAAAACTTATTAGGCAGTCGATCGATTTCAAACCGATGACCGTAAGCGTGTCGATATCGCAGCAGACGATCTTCGTTAGCGGCTTAGACGCCACGACGGAGAACGTTCACGTAAAAGTTCTCGACTGCGATACTATAAGTCAAGTTAAAGAAAAATGTTTGGACGCAATTTATCGCGCTACGCCGTACTCTCAGCGACCGAGCCGGGACGAATTAGATTTGGAATGGCGTACGGGCGCCTGCGGTCGATTGATTTTGTACGACGAAGACACAACGACTAAATGCGAGGGCGAGTGGCGTAAACTTAACACCCTCAATCATTATCGCGTCCCCGACGGCGCATGCTTGAGTCTAGTCGCCAAACAGAGCTCGGTTTATAATCTGTCGAATATGGAGAAAAACGACAAGTCTCACACTTACGAAACGCTCAATAGAGGCAAGTACGGCTCCGCCAGTCCCCCGGCTAGTCCGCTAAAATACGAGCACGGCTTTAAATATTGGCATCTGGTTAGGCATCACGACGGGGATGCGCACAAAGAGGGGGAGCGGGGAAACAAGATGGTGTCCGAAATATATTTAACGCGCCTGCTAGCCACCAAAGGAACATTGCAAAAGTTCGTCGATGACTTATTCGAGACTATTTTCAGCACCGCGCACCGGGGCTCCGCGCTTCCCCTTGCCATAAAATATATGTTCGATTTCCTCGACGATCAGGCATTGCAGCACGCGATCTCCGACCCCGAGGTAGTGCACACGTGGAAGAGCAATTCGTTACCCTTGCGCTTCTGGGTCAATTTAATTAAAAATCCCAACTTCGTTTTCGACGTTCACAAATCTAACACCGTCGATTCGTGCCTGTCGGTAATCGCGCAAACTTTCATGGACTCGTGCTCCACTTCCGACCACATTCTAGGCAAAGATTCGCCCTCGTCGAAGCTCCTATACGCTAAAGATATACCGGTGTACAAGGAATGGGTGGAGCGCTACTACGCGGACATCAAGCTGATGCCCGCCATATCCGACCAGGATATGAACGCGATGCTCGCGGAGGAGTCGCGCCTCCACACGAAAGAGTTCAACACGAACTGCGCGCTCAACGAGTTGTACGCGTACGCGGTGAAGTACAACGAGCAGCTCATGGTGACGCTCGAGGAGGACGAGTTCTCGCAGAAGCAGCGCCTGGCCTTCCGCCTCGAGCAGGTGCACGGCCTCATGGCGCACGACTATAACGTGTAGAAGTGTAGCGCGAGGCCGTCCCACCCCACCGCCCACCGCCCTGTATATACTGCCCCCGCACATATCTACGCTGGAAACTATTGTATATATTAGATAGTGTACAGTCTTTAATATTGTAATTTTTGTATAATTTCAGCGGTCCGATGTCGTTTTTTAATTTTATATAATGAACTTTGTATTGATTTTACACGACGAACCCGGCCGGCCGCGGTCGTGCCACAGTGTGCATCGTAAACTAAAAAATTGTGTATGTATGTCTATGTGTGCTCGCGTCGTACGAGTTAATTGTTACGTCGATCGGTGTAAAATGTGTGTCGCAAATGAAATCGCATGTGAGCGCGCCGGCGAGCGACGGCTCGCTCGCCGACGGGCGGACTTTTAAATTTGTACTCGCAATCTACTTAACGAAATAACCGACAGTGAACCGGTGAACGATTCCATTAATAAATATCGTCGAATGTACCCAGTCGTTTGATTCTCGCGCAGCGCCATCGTCCACGTCGACGAAAGCCCACGCCTCGGCAGCTGTCCGCAGGGAGCTCGCGGTGCGGTGTCGTCTCGCCTGTGTCCTCTCTGTCCTCTGTCCCTCTCCGTCCCCCCCGCGCTAGGCGAGACGGCACAATGACCGGGCCCTGCTGTTTCAGCCCATACGTGCGAATCGCGGCGCGCACGGCATTCGCGGTCCTCAACAACGTATACAGCATCCCCGCTTACGTGGTGTGGATGATGGCGCTGCGTGTAACGAGACCCTTGTACGCACCACTCTATTGGAAGATCGAAGGGCTTATGTATCATTGGCTGCTGGCGATGGTGTCGCTGTGGTCCTGGACGGCGGGATATGAGAGTGAGTACTTCAGAATCTATTACAGTCACTCAATATCACCTTTGAGTACCCTCCAGGCCAGGCCGAAGTATGATGTTAAGGCTTTTATTTGAACTGTGTTCTTTGCAAACGTGTATTTGTTGACGATAACATCCTTCAGCCAATAGGGATGATCACAAGGTCAAAGATTAGTGAATTATGTTAACAAAATAAAGAAATCACAGTAAAAAATAAGTGTTCTCAAAATTTCAGCTTGATAGCATTTGTATTTTTTTTTTGTTATGCGCCTTCAAAGTTGGATGATCAAGTCGTTTTTTTTTTTCAATTAAATTTCTTAATATTTGTATACCATTCGATAACTTATGCAATTAAAAGCAACTTTTGTTATGAAACCACTTTCATAAACGCAATATTTAATATACCTACCGAACAAAGTTCTCTCCCGATGCGTACAAACTACGAAAGAGTGACGTCATTTTTTCGTAGCACTTTGTATGGAGCGTTTCGGGCAGGTCTAAATTTATGAGATGTTTGAATTGTCATATCTTGGTGAATTTTTAAGCTATCAGAGTCATTCTTTCAGCGATGTTTCTATTTTTTAAGGGTCTTTCAATTACCAATAAGAAAAAAAAATAGTCATCATGCCTATTGTGACCTGCTTCTGCAACCATTTGCACACTGAAACTCTCTTTCCTGAATGAGTTTAGTGCTCATAACGTACATAACGCCTTTTCATTTCCCTTTGGTCTGGCGCGGAAGTGTGCGATTATCGCATCGCATTCCGTTCAAAGCGAATGAGCAGGTAGCCAACTTTTACCGTCGCGTTGCGACGTCGACGTGTCAGAGTTGAATATAGAGATCCATCAGCATATTAAAAATTTTGCGACGGCCATCCTAGCTTCTGATCTGAATCTAGAAAGGCGAGTTTGTTACTCTACAAATATGTAGTAAAATTTTACTTTAAACAGTAAAATTTAATACAACATTTCCTGATAAGTGCCGGATAGGCTATCCACAACTTATTTGACAGATACTCCATACTCTGTCAGATAAGTTATGGATAGCCTATCCGGCACTTATGAGGAAGTGGTGAAACAGGCCCTAAGAATAATACGTTAAAATTGAAGTATATTTTCATTAAAAATAGTCACTAGTTATCGCTTCTTTTATAAATAGCGTGGATATCAGATTTATGGCTACAACTGCATTCAAGGAAAAACTCGCATATTTTAGAGATGACGTAGGTTTTATATGAGACATCAAATGCAAACATTGTTAAATTAGATATAATAGCAAATACTTACTTTTATTCAACGAAGTATACTTAAGAGTGACTAATATACTAGTCAAAACTAAATAAGTGCCCTCAAGAATTTATGCAATTACAAATGTATCTATCAAGCGGGGATGATTTTTTTTTTCGCATCCACCCCATCGTGTGGGGTGTCGTTGTATAGGTTTTTTTTTAAATATTAATATGAGTATCCAAAGATCGAGAAAGAGTTTAAAATCTGTCTTAAAATCAGGTAGAGTCATGTGGTAACAATAAAGTGTCCAATACTATCCACTTCAAAAAATATCCAAGTGGAATACTCAAAAATATCTTTGTTAACAGATGTGCTAACACCATCATAAACCGTCAGCCACTTAACAATGCATTAAAAGAGAGTAATCGCTTCCAACGACAAAAAAGACGAGTGGCCCTTATTTTGTTTTGACTAGTATATAATGTAGTAGTAGCCAAACTGAAGAGTTCCTGACTACTTGGAAATACGGTAAGTAGTGTAAGTACTAATATTATTATAATTTGCCCTTGAATTTAATTCATTCTTTTTTTCCTTCAGTTCATTAACTTCTTTAATATTTAAAGTGTTAATGTATTAAACATTAAAATTGTATTTACATTTATATAATATTATTCTAAATTCAATTGCCTTATGAATTATTATTGAAATATTCTGAATAAGAATATAGTTTTACACAGACAAAAGTTAAAGTTCTAGTTGGGGGGTCACCAAATGGCGGACCGCGGTCCGCGTCCGGACCGCCAACCCATTGTGTGCGGACCAAGCATTTTCGAAGATGAACTTCGTTAAAAATAAATTTCGGCCGCGACTTACTGATGACCGTCTCCAGAATTTAATGTCAATAGCTTGCACCAATTTCACTCCAAGCATCTGAGAGACTAGCTACAAAAATTGTCACTTTTCTCATTGACATTTGTAATTTTCGTAATTACCTTTGTTTGATTTTTTTTCATGTGTGGACCGCGATAGTCATGCAGTTTCTTAAAAATGGACCCCGAGCGAAACTAATTGGTGACCCCCGTTCTAGTTTGTTATAAGCATTGTAAATATGTGACGTTAAATACTTGTTGAGTGTTTACCATCGCACCTACTGAGAATTGACTGGGTGACGTGTCGATGCCATAAAGTTAATATACCTAGCGGAATAGAGCAACAATCTCGAGCTGTCAAACGAAACCGAAATTGGTTTACATCTGTGTCTAAAAACATGTGTACGTATACACTTACACAAGCATGATTGAACATGAATTCTATGAGATTGAATTGTCATCGTGCCGATAAGTGCCGACTGCACGTCAAAAAAAGAGTGCTGCTGTCATGTATCACCCGTCTCTTTTTACCACGCAGTGTTACTGATAGTGGCATCTCGCTTGCTCAGGCCTTTGTTTCTTTATTCCGCTAGGTATATTAACTTTATGGTCGGTGCCGAATGTTCTGGGACATGCAGATAAGCGATTGCTGGGTCATGCTCCAAATCTGTATTAATGTTATGTTTGCTGATCTTATTTGCTCAAAATGTGTCATCCATACTAATATTATAAATGCTAAAGTGTGTCTGTCTGTTACCACTTCTCGCTTAAACCGCTGCACTGTACCGATTTAGCTGTGTATGGAGATAGTTTGAGTCCCGGGAAAGGACATAGGATACTTATCCCGACAAAATGTAAGGTTCCCGCGCGATAAACGAATTTTGGTGCAACAGAGTTGTTGGCGTCATCTAGTATTATAATATGAGTTATTACTGCCAAGAAACTTATCCGATCTTGCTAGTAAATAAATATATTTATGTTGCGTATAAAACATTATACAAGGTCTCCCTGTATTATCTATTAAGGCGGGCTGAAACCCCATTTTGTTATTTCTTGATACCCGATTTACCTAGTTCCAATATAATAACGAAATGTAAAAAAATATGAGATATAGAGCACAATGTTTAAAAGGGTTTAAATCAAAAACATTTTAATAAAAAATAATACTTTCGCTGTAGTTAATTTACAAACTCACCTCCGACAAAACTCTTTGTCATCGAAATATAAGTATTAACAAGAATAACTTACATTTTATTTTAATAAATTGTTAATGAATCTATTTTAAAAAGGTCTGAAACGAATAATCTTTTTTCTTAATATTTATTTAGAAAGATATTAAAAAAAAAAACATGAAAAATAGAGAAGATCCGCCCCTAGAAACTACAATTTTATGCTAAGCTAAAATGAATCTTATTGCGATGCGGACATGCTTGGTCTTTGGTTGTGTGCAAGGTTATCGTTTGGAATTGAGATGTGACGTTTCCAATATGCCAGACAAAGATTATTAGATTTTATATAATCATTCGCTGTGTAAATATTTTTTGAGAGGGGGCTACAGTAAGTATTAATTTCTTGAGAGTAATAATTTACTGGGACATTAACAATCTTTTCATTGTTAGGTTAGTGTTAATTCAGACTCGATGACGCTCGCAACTCCGTTGCGCCGAAATTCGTTAATTACCGAAGGAATGGAAATGAAGGAGGAACCGTACATTTTTCCGGGATAAAAAGTATCCTATGTCCATTCCCAGGATTCAAAGTATCTCCATACCAAATTTCAGCAAAATCTGTTCAGCGATTTGGGTGTGAACAGGAGACAGACAGACAGACAGACTTTCTCATTTGTAATATTAGTATTAGTATGGATTTTGACACATTTAAAGTCTTGTAGCTCGTAATAACGTAATTTTAATATTATTTTGTGTAGTAATTGAAGACGTGAGTGGAAGAACCAGGTAAGTAACAGTTAAAAATTTATTTTTTGCATAAATAGCGGCTTCAGGGCCGGAAAAATTATTTGAAATAAAAAAACTGTGCATTGAAATGCACAGTTTTTTAACCAGATACATTAGCCAGATGATGAAGTAGATAACTTAAAGAGTTTGTTCAAATTATAAGGGAAAAATGAGTAATTGTCTTTATGTTACAAAATGATAGTTAAGTGGTTCTTCCACTCACGTCTTAAATTGTGTTGTTAAAAATAATGCGTTGTAACATCGCAATCGGCCTAGTGACATCACCAAACAATATTTTGTAGAGGTCATTCGTTACATGTAACGCATAAAAGAATTCAAAATACGGTGTTGCAGTTATGAGGTAATCTGAGGTATTTGGACAGTTATTTGAAGAATAGCAAATAATTAACTAATTGGCAATTAGACCTTGACTTACTTTAGTGATAAAATTATCTACTTTCTTCAAAAATTACATATAAACGCTGCTTTGAAATGTTAATCATTATAAATTAAGGGGGCGTCCACAAATTACGTGAGGTGTTTAAGGGGGGAAGGGGATCGAGTCAAATCTCATCTAATCTTACGTTGGAGGGAGGTGGGGGGGGGGGGGGGGCTCGGCAAATCTCACGTATTTTTTTTCTCATTGATACAAAAAAAAAAAACTAATTTAGTCTATTTCATCCAGATTGTATGCATGCTTTTAAGATTTAAGGTCACAGCACACATATCAACTCGGAAAGGGATCGGCACCGTATCGCCTCGGGCCGTTCAATATTGTTTGTATGAAACTCCCTACTGCAACGCACACTAAGCGGAACCGTAACGTAATCGCCTCGCCTCGGAACAGGCTCCGAACCGCGATGCGACGCGTGGTCAACTAGCAGTCCCCCCGCTTACGGCTCGTCGTCCCCGTGCTTACGTCTCTCCGTACTCAAGCTTACGTTTTTTCGTCCACGAGGCGTCGCCTAGCCGTAGCCGAGTTGACGTGCAGGCGCTACTGATACGCTTTAGTTACGTGCATAGGTACGTTAGGTTGACGCCTGGTTGACGGCGAGGCGAAAGGCGATACGGTGACGATCCCTTTCCGAGTTGATATGTGTGCTGTGACCTTTAATCGTAAGCGTAATCGTAATTTACGTTTTACGATTTATATTTATTCTCTAATTCGTTCGAAAGAAAATAATTTAATTCATACTTTGACGTTATAACTTATACATCTACAGCTGACTGTCAAACAATCCAACGCGTTTACGTAAGAAACCCACATTTAAAAAAATCTCACGTGAGATTGGGGGGTGGGGGAGGGGGTTGAATAAAATCTCACGAAATCTCACCAGGGGGGATTAGAAAATTTTAAAAAACACCTTACGTAATTTGTGGAGACCTCCTAAGGCCATTAATGCCCATTTTCTGAGGGTTTTTTTTTATCAGAAGCTTATCTATTTGATTTAACCAAAAAGGTTGTTGAACAGACGAATTCTAGTAAAAACATTAGAAACCATAGGTAGTGGAGGAGGAACTCAATTGATCCCAGCAGAATGTCAGTGCAGCACTCAGCAGACTCGCTGCTAATGCTGAGCTGGTGTCCATTTTTGGCATAACACAAGAATATAATATTATGTTAATTGCATTGTCTATTCTTCAGTATAATTGAGGAGTGATTTTTCAAATGGCCTTATTTCCATGTTAAGCAATTTTTTAGAAATCGAGAAAAACCGGCACCGGCTGTGTTATGGAACCTTTAAATATTTTTTTTTCTTCTGTGTTATAGAGCCGAATAACAGTATTCTGAAGTAATTGAAATAGTTATTCTTAAATAGTTAGATTTAAATAAATTAAAAATAATAGTTTTAAATATGGCCTTTTGGTTGAAACAACCGGAAATGAGCCCATTTGTAATGAAGGCTTTTGGAAATAAGGCTTTTTGAAGTGAAATGTTAAAATAATTAAAACAATTTATACCTATAAGAAACTAATTTATTCAAATTACACTTTTATATCACTAAAATCATATTCAGTGCAATCACGTTCATCACAATCATCATTAACTCGCTCTTCATCTCTTCCCTCCGGCACCCGACCATTAATAATCCTGTTATACTACTGTAGATCTTCTGATTCACTCCAATTTTCACCAAATTGTTTTATTAATAAACTTTCTACATCTTTTTTCTTATTTACAGATAGCGGTATAGGTACCAAATCAATATTTGATATCTCTAATGGGATGTGTTTACCCTTTTTCAAAAGGGAAATAGCATCTTCTTTACTCGATTCAAATTTAAAATGTTCAAAAGACTTAACGACGACGTATCTGAAAATATGAATAGTTCACAATTAGCAAATTATAACTATAATTTATTCATAATACCGAAAAATATCGACGAAAGTTATACTTACTGTTTCCTCGGTCTTGCAGGATTGCGAGTTCTGGCTTTTCTCCCTTAGCTGTTAATTTCTCGTACAGTCTTTTCAGCCATTTTTGTAACATTTATTATGAAAAATATTTGATTACCTATAGTTTTTTCTCGAAATCAAAATATAATCTCTTGAAATCATCTTGAAATCTATCTCGAAATAACGAATTGTAATTTGTAAAGAGCACGAGCTTTTCTTGACATTGACACTCAATGACATCCTACCTACCGCCAAAGTGTCAGTTATAAATGACAAAAAAAAACTGTAGAATATAATGTTGCCAACAAGGAAAGTGTGAAACATGCAGAGCGTTGCAGAAATAATCAATTTTCAGGGTAGTTAGGTTATTTAAAAAAGAAGAGGAAATGTGTTCCATTTGCTTCAAACTAATATGAGGTTTTTGCAGAGTCCACAGGAAATGCGTCTTTTTGTTTCGAAACTTAAAAGCTTCTAACCATGGCTTAAAATTATACTGGAAATGTGTCCTTCTGTACAAGAATGAGCTTTTTGAGTGTCAGTTTTACTAGGGAAATATGTACTTTTTGCATTGGATTTTGAACTGACGGCTAGTTTTCAACATAACAATTACGATGGCATTCATAGTTTTTTTTTACCAAAAGTGGAAATAAGCCCTTTTGAAAAATCACTCCTCAATTGGCCTAGTTAACCGATTTCGAAACAAAACGTTGGCGACCTTTCTTAACCTTTCCATAGGTGGAACCTTTACGATGCTTTACGTCATGCAAAAAGTAAGAACCTCGCTAACGATCGATTGTTTCCACCGTGTGGGTTCTCACGTTTGCTTTCAATAGTACTTTTGATTTTCTAATTATGTAAGGCAATTATATCATTGTTTTGACTGGGTCTTAATTGCTACCGACTTGAAAACAGCTAAGAAACAACATACATTTACACCACACCTTTCCTGCATTGGTTGTTGCAAAACTACTGACAAAACGTAAAAAAAATCTGGCAAATGTGGAAGATGTATAGCGTCTTAAATCAGTTCTAAAAGTTCTAATTAAAAATAGGTAAAAAACTATTTAGGTGCATACTTTCGGGATTAGAGGAAGTAATAGAAAAGAAGACCTCGGGTGGATCGGATGGAAATGAAACATTTGCTTTGATTGCAGAGACATTGCTCCACAAATATTGCTGCAAACACTGTTGCTTCAATGAGGATGATTTCTTCATGAAGGGCAATCCATTAGAATCTTTTTATACAGTAAACTGTTGTTAACATTGTCTTTACTGTATTAGTTCTTGTGTAACAAACAGATACTTACTTACTTAATATTATAAATGCAAAAGTGTGTCTGTGTCATGTGTGTCTGTCTGCTACCTCTTAACTCCCAAACCGCTGAACCGATCGTGCTAAAATTTGGTATAGAGATCCATACTTTTTGACGACCTCTGTGGCTCAATTGGTTGAGTGTATGGCAGCTCAAGCCGGGGGTCGCGGGTTCGAATCCCGCCGACGGAACAAAAAGTTTTCAATGTTCCCGGGTCTGGATGTGTATTAAATATGTGTATGATATAATAAAAATGTTAAATATATGTATAGTATAAAAGTATTAAATATATTCCCGTTGTCTGGTACGGGGTACCCGTAACACAAGTCCTTCAGGTACTTAGCACGGGGCCAGACTGACGTGGTGTGAAGCGTTCATAGATATTATTATTATTATTATATTATACTTTGAATCCCAGGAAAGGACATAGGATACTTTTTACGCCGCAAAATGCACGGTTCCCGCGCGATAGTTTGGCGCAACGGAGTTGTGGGCATGATCAAGTTACTTGTTTTTCCGACAATACTTTAAGGACTCTTTGGTGAAAGCCTATGTGCTCTATTGTGTATTAGAATAGTATTAGATAACCCCCAGGCCACATTGTTACAAAGCCAAAACCAGATCCTAATCAGCAAACCGCGAACTAGTAACACCGGTATGTGGCTGTGTGTGTGTGCTAGAATCGTAGTCCATTTGTGCGCACACACACACCCACCTTGGAAGTAACCAAGCGTATAAAACGGTTTGCGTAGAAGATTTTTTCTGTTTGTACTTTGGTATGTTTTCTTACTACTACTTACTACGTTAATTTTCCGGTAACTCGACTAGCTTAAAACAGAAACTCGATCTTGTAGCATAAATTGTCCAATAGTCAATTCGTAGGGAACTTGTAGTCCCTTTGATTAAATTTCTTAGGAAATCTTTCCCCGTAGGACCAAGTGTCAGTCTTACAAGTGAGATCAATATAATGATCCTGCTATCCTACTATATTATAAAGGCGAAAGTTTGGCTGTATGTATGGATGTATGGATGTTTGTTACTCTTTCACGCAAAAACTACTGAACGGATTTTAATGAAACTTTACAATAATATAGCTTATACATCAGAATAACACAGGCTACAATTTTAACCGACTTTCAAAATGGAGGAGGTGTTATGTTCGTTTTTTTATGTTCAACGATAACTCCGTTTCGTAACGATTTTCAAAATTTTTCTTTTGGTGACATTTTATCATCCCAATTTGGTACCATATTCATAAAAGTGGTGACCTGATGAAGGGATCCATAAGAAATCGAGGGAACACACCAAAATTTATATGGAAACATGTGGTGACTTCGGTTTCGTGATCAGTATTCTAAGCATATGCTACCAACAAGTAAGATTTTTCACCAAGGTATACCATGGTTCGGAAGGTGCTGAGAGAACTCCTGAATCTTTATAGAAGTTTGGGAGTTCCGACGTTGTTTTAAGAAAGAAAAGCATATGCTACTATGCAAATTACATTCATCATCATCATCACTACCATAAACCATTATAGAACCATGTATCGTCCCGTTTTGACTCTATTATTGGTACTTTTCATAGTCTTTTATTATATATCACTTAAGCCGCGGGTAACACCGCGGGGCACAGCTAGAACTTTATAATTCTGTAGCATGAATTCTTTTAGACCCAAGGGCGCGTCTAGGAAACACTCCAAAACTATTACGTACATGGTGCAGTCGGATAAAAGTTATGATTTTCATGGCAACATTATCTCTAAAACTCCTGTTGCTGTCGCAAGACATGGCAACTTCGACAACGCCGCGTATGCATTTCACCGCAACGGTCACGATTTCGTTTGCTGTCATTTCGCAACCGGTCCAGCCTGACCTTATACGAATGCTCTGAGGACGGTCGATAACCCGCCAGCGCCAGGCCCCCGCCGGCGTCGCCCCACCAGCGTACCGCGGGTCAGAGTAGCCTGGTCGGAGATTCGGCTAAACGTGCGGAGATAGCATCTAGGAATGCGAAGAAAACATCTGCTTTGTGCTTTGTTGAAGCAAAGAAATGTAAGTTATCTATAAGTTCAGATGTTCAAGCTAAAATTAGGTTTTTTATTTAATACAAGACGTGTTTTTACGGCTGTTTAAAAAATGTTAAGTTCTCGAACTTAAGTTATAAGAGTTGCTCAAGTCATACGACATCCTTCACAGAGCTAGCCTGTAGGCCTACTACGAAACTGTTTTGAGACTGAAACAATCGGACGAGGATGCTGCGTCTTGCTCTAACAACGTCATTTCACGTTAGTTAGAGTAGGACTTTTTTTAATAATTAGAGCTCCTTATCAGGCCTTGTACCATGAAACTGTTTTGAGACTCAATCGGACGAGAATGTCACGTCCTGCTCTAACAACGTCATTTCACGTTTGCTAGAGTAGGACGCGGCATTCTCGTCCGATTGTTCTCAAAACAGTTTCATGGTACAAGGCCTGATAAGGAGCTCGAATTATTTTAAAAAAAAGTCTGATTAACTCAAACATTTAAACAGAAACCTAAAGAAATCTTCATTTTAGGATAGGTCCATAATATAGTATGTTATATACCTACTGTTTATCTACACGTGCTTAAACAACTGTGTTCTGAATAAAATACCAACCTGTTTTTATTTCATCATCACACTAAACGAGGAAATAAAACCTATTAGAGTCAAGCAACCTACTTACTAAAACAATGTTTAGAGGTCGAAGACCACTTTGTAGTGGGCTTAAATGACCTTAAATTGTCTAATGCGGGGGTTCCAAAACAGTGCGCCGCGGCGCCCTGGTGCGCCGTGGCGAGGCAAGAGGGGCGCCTTGAGTCGATCCTCCATCCCTATCCGAAACCACAATTATTATAAAATAAAATTATTTATGTAAAGCAGGTGGACGATTAAATATTTGTTTTTTATTATTTACCTCATTTACTTGTTTGACCTAACTATAATCATTAAAGATGTCTACTTATGTATCTTTTTCTAATAGCTAGGTAAATTAGGGCGCCGTGACAATATATTGTGACGTGTAACTGCGCCGCAAGCTGAAAAAGATTGGGAACCCCTTGTCTAATGGTTTTAAAGTGTATGTCGCGATGTCCACTTAACAACTTTTAGGTTTCGTTACAGGTATTCGATTTGCAGTACCTATAGGGTCGAGTGTTGGGAAATATTGATAGGAGCCTGGGCTTGGATGAGCTAGAAACCTGCTAAATGCTTACAATAACACTGTTTTGAAATTCTTTCGGTGCAGTTTCAATTAAATCAAACAATAATTACACCAACTACATCAAAAGCATATATTATATATAATCAAAAGTAATAAAATTACGTAGGTACTGATATTTTCATAAAATGTCAGACGTTCTGATTGGTTAAAACTCTTGTTAAAGTTTGACCTTGAGAATACTGTTTTGCTTTTTCATAGGATCTGGACTGGATTGTAGCTGTATTATTGTTTGATTGAAGTAGTAGAATTGGTGTACAGGACTAAAGTACATTATACATAACAGCTGTACTGTCGGAGAAACTGATTCCTAGGCAGGTGGCGGACCTACGTAAGTTATTCGTATTATTTCAAGCCCAGTCGACACCACTAACATTGACCCAATGAGGGTTGTCGATATATCCTTTGCCACCAGAAGGACGGTAGGGTATTTCGTGTCAAATGTCGTGTCAGACAGACATATTATGAAATCTATATCGTGACACGTGGAAGCTATTTCGTGACATATGACAGCTGTTTGACACGACAATTGACACGATAGACCCTACGGCTACATAGCGCCAAACATCCCTCATTACATAGGCCTGCCATACTATGCTTAAATTTCTCTGACGGTACAATTATTACGCCAGTTGGCAATTGGTAAATGATCATTTCGTCAGTCCTGAATGAAACGAAGTGGGCGAGGGTGCACTGCGCATCCAAACTCGGCACATGACTCATAGAGTTTCGACACACATCTCTCAATGCTTCTGGTGAATCATGCCGACGTCAGCACATGTTAAGGCGCAATTAAACTTAACCTGTAATTAGAGTTCATTTTATTAACGTCATATGGACATGTCACCTATTTATATTTCTCCATAGTCTATACATAATGCCTATATTTTATTCTAGACGACTAAGTGCAAGTTTTAGTCAGTTCTCAGTTCTCACAGTGAGGACCTAAACTATCTATAACTACATATAATAATTTATCCATTACGGTGAGAAGTGTCAGAAACTCACACTCAGCACTTTATAGTGGCGACGAAGTAGTCTCGCAAAAACCGTCAACTTTGGGGATAAAAAAAATCTTATTGTCATTTCCGGGTACCCCAAGTATCCCCATACTAAATTTTATCAAAATCAATCGTTAGGTTTTAACCTAACGTTTCTAGGCCCTATTTAATAGACTTTTCTAGTTCCTAGGTAATTCTAGTTGAAAATCGATATAGGCATATTTCTTTCAATTTCAAGAGCTAATTAGACCTTAGACATGGGTACCTACAGCCCGTACTGTCGTAGATTGACTTATCGTTTGATTGTACGTCCGTCTGTCTGTCAGCTGTCTACAGCTTAGAGACGGTACTGTCTGTCTGTCTGTCAGTATTAGAAAGCTATAATTCCGCAAGGGAAACATTACCTATGTCTAAGCTGTCACATAATGGGTACTTTCATTGTTTTGATCCAACAATAAAAAGATACTTACTTAAAAGAGGTATATTTTTATTGCAATAGTTTTAAACCTCTTTTCACGTTGGGCCAGTGGCGTAACTATAGGGTGGCAGGGCTGGCAAAATGCCACGGGCCCCCAACCCAAAAGGGCCCCGGCCCAAGAGGCCGAGTGGTCAGAATTTTTTTATACTTACATTGTTTTATTATTAATATGATGATTTTTACTGATAGGACCCCATCAATTTGCCACGGGCCCCGGATGTTATAGTTAGCTACTGCATTGGGCCAAGATAGATAACCAAGTTTGCCACCCAAATAACGCCAAATGTCACAACGGTCTGTCAAACTAACTGTAGACTACAGTATGCATTATTACTGACGTTTTTCTTGGGGCAATTACATGCGAATATACTCTACAGGTTTGCCTATAATAACCCATCTTGGACCAAGGTCTATAACATACGTAGTGCATATTTATTGCGTTTCCAGGCTTTTAGAATAATTACAGTCCTAAATTTATGAAGTTTTTGAAGCATAATATACCTATAATGTTTAAGTCTCGAACGGATAAATGTTTATCCGTTTATAAAGTTCTGATGAATTAAGGTTTTTGCCCTAATCTACTAAAGCACACTGTATATATTTAGGTCTCTGACCAGGAGGTCGCAACCTTAAGAACGTAAATAAAAAAACAGCAGACGCTCCAGTTTTTATGCAAATGAGGTTATTGGCCAGACTATTGTTAACTGTAGGTTGAACATTAAACAGCCGGGATTAATATACATACTTATAAGTATATTGATGTTAGAATCGCTTTGATACTTCAAGTTATCTATGGTCAAGGATTTAAGATTCAGCGTTTCGAACAAAAAACAGTCCATCCTATTTGCGATGATTCGAAACGATCCAAATGAGTGACCACCCCTTGCCGCTTAGTGTAAGTTTTCCGTCAGCTCTAGAGCCTCTAGAGCAGGGGTCACCGATTAGTTTCGCTCGGGGTCCATATTAAGAGATGACCTTCGCGGTCCACACATTAAAAAAATTAAACTAAGGTAATAACGGAATTTACAAATCAATGAGAAAAGTGTCATTTTTTGTAGCTAATTATCTCTGACGTTTGGAGTGAAATTGGTGCAAGCTATTGGAATTTAATCCTGGAGATGTTAATCGAGATTCGAGACCGAAATTTATTTTTAACGAAGTTCACCTTCGAAAATGCTTGGTCAGTGGTCCGCACACAACGCGGCGCGGGCGGTCCGGATGCGGACCGCGGTCCGCCATTTGGTGACCCCTGCTCTAGAGCGATAGAGTGGAGGGACCAGCTGAGTCTATAGAATATACTTTGACTGACTGGCTGATCGTAATTTGGCTCTTGGAGGCAGCAATGCAATTACTGACGAAATTTTTACAATACCTCCTGTCAAATGGAGGAGTGAGGACCTTCAGTATTTAGAGTTTTTAATCTGTAACGATTGTAATTTGTACTGCGTTGACTTTAGGCATTCCGCATAAGAAATCTTCCAGTTTTTTCGGCTATTTGCTGTCTTAATTTCATAGTATTGTATCTCCTTTTCCTGTATGTCTACCTACCACGATCAGTAGGATCATCTCCTAAACGCTCTCTGATCTTTACCAGCAGTGAAAGCCCCCTCGTTCTAGTTTACAGCGCGGGCGCCATTTTTACAACTTGTCAAACCGCTTTTTGTACGGCATTGGCTCTCTATAATTAAGTTTAAAGTCCTGTTATGTATGGTACACGGTGTTACAATTTCTACCTTAAAACATGGTAATAGGGATCAAACGTGGAAACCGGTTAAAGTCTAGTGTAGTTTGAATGTTGATATAATTAAAGATGTGATGAATTTGTTCTGGAGCCCGATTCTCTGAATAATGCTTGACACAGGCTGTCTCACTTGCATTCACATATTCTGTCTCATGCCAAAGTGAGACAGATCTTACGATTGAAGCGATAATCGAGTTTTGAGATTCGAGAACCAGAGCTAACAGACAAGTCAGAAACTGTAGTTTAATAAAACTATTAAAAATTACATTTTCTACAAAATTTTGTGACTAGACTCGTGGTGTAACTGTAAACCAGTGTTCCGCAAACTTTTTGTATTCAAGGTTCTTACATCTAGGAAAATAAAAAATATTAATATTATAAAGCGGAAGAGTTTGTTTGTTTGTTTGTTTGAACGCGCTAATCTCAGAAACTACTGGTCCGATTTCAAAAATTCTTTCAGTGTTAGATAGTCCATTTATCGAGGAAGGCTATAGGCTATATTTTATCACGCTAAGACTAATAGGAGCGAAGAAATAGAGGAAAATGTGGAAAAAACGGAAGGAAATTATTTGAAAGGGCTTATTTGAACGCGCTAAACTCAGGAACTACTGGTCCGACTTGAAACATTCTTTCAGTGTTGGATAGCCCATTTATCGAGGAAGGCTATAGGCTATATTTTATCACGCTAAGACTAATAGAAGGGAAGAAATAGAAGAAAATGTGGAAAAAACGGGGGAAATTATTTGAAAGGGCTTATCTCACGAACTACTAGAGCAATTATTCTGTTATTTGGGTCAGATAAGAAGTAGATCACGTGAAGGATCATAGGCTATTTTTTGTAGACTGATTTGTCTGTGAAATATCTAATTTACGCGGGCGAAGCCGCACGGAACGTCTAGTAAAAAATATTTGGAGGTACACTACAAATTAATCTCTGTGTATGGGGCTTACTCTGAGCTCCCACCCCTTCGTCGATCGTCCTGAGATGTCCCTTTTTTGGCACTTAGCACTAGAACTAAGTACGATGACCTTTTCTGAGGCGCACCAACTGCTGACCACGGTACACCAGTGTGCCGCGGCACACGCTTTGCGGATCACTGGTGTAAACTATACATAGATATTCCCATTGACAAATTATGTAGGTACATTACGTAAATTAGAATTTTATTTCCGCAGGAAGCTATTTCAAGTGTGCGAAATTCATAACAATAGATGGGCAGCAGGAAACTTATAAATTACTAGACGTTCCGCGCGGCTTCGCCCGCGTAAATTAAATATTTTACAGACAAATCAGTCTACAAAAATAGCCTATGATCCTTCGCGTGGTTTACTTCTTATCTGACCCAAATAACAGAAAAATTGCTCTAGTAGTTCGTGAGATAAGCCCTTTCAAATAATTACCTCCGTTTTTTTCACATTTTCTTCTATTTCTTCGCTCCTATTAGTCTTAGCGTGATAAAATATAGCCTATAGCCTTTCTCGATAAATGGGCTATCTAACACTGAAAGAATTTTTCAAATCGGACCAGTAGTTCCTGAGATTAGCGCGTTCAAATAAGCCCTTTCAAATAATTTCCCCCCGTTTTTTCCACATTTTCCTCTATTTCTTCGCTCCTATTAGTCTTAGCGTGATAAAATATAGCCTATAGCCTTCCTCGATAAATGGACTATCTAACACTGAAAGAATTTTTCAAATCGGACCAGTAGTTCCTGAGATTAGCGCGTTCAAACAAAGAAACAAACAAACAAACAAAGAAACAAACAAACAAACAAACTAACAAACTCTTCCGCTTTATAATATTAGTATAGATCTACAAAAACGTCGTTTAAATAGCCTTCAACATAAATTCATAGTTATATTCACTTGCATAATATACTTACTGTTTTAATCGAGTTAAATGAAAGATAGTCCACATAACCACCAGCAAACAAGATCTGAGAAAATTCTTAAGACAGAGTAGTAGGCAGACGGCGCAGGGTATGAGAGGAAGTAATAATTATAGGGGATATTACTTTAAGGCGACCCCTTGATAATTTGGCTGTAGCGATATAGATTTTTCTCAGCAATGACTAAAGCTAAGAAATTAAAGTTCATTGTCAGTATTCATCATGTCTTTGTCTTTGAATTACCCATAGCATTAACACGATTGGTCAACTTTTATAACACAGAATAATCAATCAAAAAGATCTCTGTAAAAAAGGGATTCTAATTTTGCCAACAGAGGAGAGTGATTTAAGCTTCAAAAATTTGTACACAGATTGGTTCAAGCATACACTATAATTTGCCCATAGCTTATATGAAATATATTTATGGTTTTTAAATTACGCGACAAAAACCATTTTGTCGCTTACGCCCTTTCCATTTCCATTTCTGTTCCATTTCTTGTTTTCTATGAGACGCCGCCGGCCCGGCCTCTCATAGAAAACAAGCAATCTACAACATATCCAACACGGTTTTTTACTTTAACGCGGCGTTACCTTAAATACCGCGCGAAGAAAGTGTATGTCTGCTATGCTGTTTTATTTTAAATTCCTGCCGGCACTCCCATCTAAAAATACTAGATGACGCCCGCAACTCCGTTGTGCCAAAATTACATTTTTCCGAGATAAAAAGTATCCTATGTCCTTTCCCGGGACTCAAAAGTATCTCCATTCCAATTTTCAGCAAAATCGGTTCAGCGTTTTGAGTGTGAAGAGGTAACATACAGACAGACACACTTTCGCATTTATAATAATTATGTAATAATATAGTATAGAATATGATAAATACAGGGTGTAACAAAACTATGTGATAATAATTTAGGGTGTTTATGTGTTCCTTGTAGAGAGTTCACTGTGAAAGTAGCAGCGCTAAAAAACCAAATTTTTTTTGTGA
Source organism: Cyaniris semiargus (assembly GCA_905187585.1). Taxonomy (NCBI): domain Eukaryota; kingdom Metazoa; phylum Arthropoda; class Insecta; order Lepidoptera; family Lycaenidae; genus Cyaniris; species Cyaniris semiargus. The sequence continues at coordinate 14,026,381 of LR994563.1, read as the reverse complement.
TTTGTATGGGCAAGCGCCCCAGCGTCACGAGTTTTCCCATACTCCATACTCTACCACTAAAAATTTGCTCTTTCGGCGCTGCAACTTTTACAGTGAACTCTATACACGGGACTCATACACACCCTAAAGTATTATCACTATGTTTTGTTACACCCCGTATAAGTAGTTTTATTTCAAATCATAAATGGACAACACAGCGGGACACAGCTATTATTTCATAAAGCAGTGGAGTTAAAATGTACGCTGTGTTAGGTGTGTAAGTACTACGAAATAAATTGTATTCCAGTGGTGTAAGTCTAGAGATGTCCAAAAGATATCGATAAAATTAATTTAACATTAAAAATACTATTGCCTTCAAACAAACAATAGAAAACAGTAGTCCAACCAAGTAAAACCATCCAGGACATATAATATAAAAAAAGACAAATAATAAAAAAAGAATTATCATTTTGTGTTTGTGCTTTTTTCCTCAACTTGTCATAATCTTGAAAGTTTTGGCTAACCTAATTTATAATGTGGGATTAAGATTGTAACCTTTATGATTGATTAAGGCTTAGATTGCGAGCCCATTAATCAAAGTTTAGTATAGATTTTACCAGAAAACATTTTAATAAAAATATATATTTTTTTCACGAAAAAAGCTGACGTGAGAATGGCGATGACATAATTAACTGGTAATGGAGCAGATATGATCGCCCGATATAAAAATTAATGCTTCGTTAAATTTTATAGGACCTTTAGCGTGCTCCTACTGTAATTTAAAAATATGCGCCACAATAAAATAAGGAATTAAGGCTTTATGTGGAGGTATATATTCTATGATGTAGAGTAGAGCCTTTTCGATTTTGTAGTTAAAATAATCGGCCAAGCGCGAGTCGGACTCGCGCATGAAGGGTTCCGTACGGTTATAGAGGAAAAATAGGCGAAAAATTGTGTATTTGTATGGGAGTCCACCTAAAATATTTATTTTATTTTAATTTTATTATTAATTATTAGACTACAGATAAAATTGAGAATATTGTCAAAATTTCAAGTGCCTAGCTGTTGCCATTATTGATTACGAGCCAAAAAGTATTAAATATTAATTTTATTTTGTTTTTAGTATTTGTTGTTATAGCGGTAACAAAAGTACATAATCTGTGAAAAAGTCTAGCTATAGCGCTCATTGAGTTACAGCCTGGAGACAGACAGACAGATAGATAGACAGACGGACAGACGGACAGACATCGAAGTCTCAGTAATAGGGTCCCGTTTTTACCCTTTGGGTACGGAACTCTAAAAATGGTAATGGCTTGTTTTAATTTGTTTAGATACTATATTGATAAGTAAACAATAATTTATTAAATGCTAATGATTCACATGATGATATTATAATTAGTAATTGTATTGTCGTTACTTATTGTCAAAAAATATCGTTATTGCATTTTATTTCTTAAAATTGTGTAGGTGCTCTTAAAATTTGGATTCGGTATATTTTTTTTAAGATAAGTTAAATTTTTAGTCTTAGTTATAGTTTGTTCTTATGCTCTTTAATTTTTATGATCGTCGTTTAGGTCAATTTTTTAAACCTCATCAACTAAATACTTCAGATTTTATTATATTTATCGACTATATCGATAAAATATCATCAATGTGTCCCCAGTAGCACATCCCTAGCCCCGCCTACGAAATCATTATACATTTAAATCAGAGGCGTAATAACTCGCGCCACATCCTCCAATTGTGGGCCCCAGGGATAAGGGGTTCCTGAATCCTGATGTTTCAATATGCTTCCTATCTATAAGATATCTGTGGAATATCTACCTATCAGTAGGACTCCTATCTGTAACTAGGTGTTGGATAAGTGTGGAGTGATCTAATCGAAAATTATTGTCTTTAGTTTTTCTTGAGGTGATTTTTAAGTTTTGAGTTTTGACCAATCAAACGCGATTGAAGACGTCAAATGCGTTACGAATTACGATTAGACCAACAATACAATTTTAAATCCTCTCAAACGAATCTCTAATTTTAATCGAATTACATTCTATAATATAGGTCTACCAGAATCTGATGACAAAAAGTGAGAAAATAAATTGACTGTAGCAATACCGGGGTAATTGGAATAAAACATTTTGATCCTTATTTTTTCTTATAGCGGCTGATTCTGTGTGTTAAAGATGCAAATATAAAAAATTATCAAATGATCAAGGATATTTTTTGAAAATCTGCTGTCAAAAATTGGCATCAGATTCTGGTAGACCTATAGCAGGTTTACATTATTCCAATCCAGCGCTGGATTGCATTCCAGTGCATTCCAGAGCATGTTTACAATATTCCAGTAGCAATCCAACGCTGGATTGCATTCCAGTGCATTCCAGAGCATGTTTACAATATTCCAGTAGCAATCCAGCGCTGGATTGCATTCCAGTGCATTCCAGAGCATGTTTACAATATTCCAGTAGCAATCCAGTGCTGGATTGCATTCCAGTGCATTCCAGAGCATGTTTACAATATTCCAGTAGCAATCCAGCGCTGGATTGCATTCCAGTGCATTCCAGAGCATGTTTGCAATATTCCAGTAGCAATCCAGCGCTGGATTGCATTCCAGTGCATTCCAGAGCATGTTTACAATATTCCAGTAGCAATCCAACGCTGGATTGGATCACGATAGGAATAATGTAAACCGAGCATAGGTTTAGTGTTAATGTTTAAGTTAATTTCAGCACTGCTATGAGGCCACGGTATCTTAGATCCACCATTAATGTAATATCCCTAACGTCATAACTAAAATTATAATGTAAGCATAATGAGTTAGATCGATCGGAAGTATGAGTCACGTAGAGCACGTTCAGTGTTTCTATGAAAATTATCCTTTTGTAGTTAGTATTAAGGTCGAACCAGAGGTAGAATAAACGTACTTTATGCCATGTTTCCAGTAGGTAAAACAATGCTACGGAGTACGGAAGGATATGAGTCATTAGGTATTGAGATTTATTGCGGCTTTCTTTTAACTTTGTCGCATATTAATTCCTAATTTGATTCATCGGCATGATGCAATTCGTTCGAAGGTTCTAGAACATGGGTCACCAATTAGTTTCGTTCGGGGTCCATATTAAGAAATAAAAAGACCTTCGCGGTCCACACTTAAAAAAAAGTAATTGACAGGTAATTCCGGAATTTACAAAGGTATTTATTTACATATCAATGAGAAAAGTGTCAATTTTCGTAGCTAATTTTCTCTCTGATATTTGCTGATATTTGGAGTAAAATTGGTGCAAGCTATTAAATCCTGGAGATGTTCATCAGTAAGTCGAGACCGAAATTTATTTTTAACGATGTTCATCTTCGAAAATGCTTAGTCCGCAAACAGTGGGTCGGCGGTCCGGATGCGGACTGCGGTCCGCCATTTGGTGACCCCTGTTCTAGAATATTGTTTCAGAGTACAAACTTTGACAGGCATACATGTATGTGCGTTTCCCATGTTGGCCCATGATGATTTATTAAATGCTAGTCTAGAGCGTATTCCTAGTATGATTGCTCATGTTCGCCGTCGACTGTTAATGCTAGACAGCTTCGCAATGATGGTAATCATGGTTATTCTTCATGGATGTGGAAAAAAGGCTTACCTATGTATAATGTAACTAACAGGTTTGTCTAATTTGACGACCTCTGTGGCTCAGTTGGTGGGCTGTTGGTAGCTCAAGCTGGGGGTCGCGGGTTCGAATCCCGCCGACGGAACAAAAAAGTTTTCAAAGTTCCTGGGTCATGGATGTGTATTAAATAATTATGTGAAAATATCATAATTCATATACTAAAAATCTTAAATATATGTATAATATAAAAGTATTAAATATATTTCCGTTGTCTGTTACCCGTAACACAAGTCCTTCAGATACTACTTATAACTTAGCACGGGGCCAGACTGACGAGGTGTGAAGCGTCCATAGATATTATTAAAATTAGTTAAAAACTGACAGAATTATGGCGAGCTTGATCTTCTTGGTAGCGTCTGTCACTTTATTAAACCCTTAATCATCTTCCTAATCTTTGTTTAGTAGATGTAAACATTTTGATACACTTTCCCCTTTAATGTGTGTACGTAAGCTCGCAAATCTCTGTTTTGATTGAAACAAAGAGGCACAGTAGTTAATTTTAGATGATGCGTCAGACACTGCAGTGTCAACGGACGGATGTATAATTTTGTTGAGCAGGGTCAAGAGCTCTTCAAGACTAATTAATAACAACACAAGTAAAGTTCTAAGATAAATTTTAGGTCACTCAATCCAACAAGTTAGCATTGAACTTAGGTTATGACTCCATACCACACTCTTCGCCAACTTATTTGATCAAATTAATCAAAATCGGAACAGCCTTTTAAAATATACTAATGCGTAACGTCAGGGCTATAATTCTTAGCTAAATAAAGAAATAAATCACTGCATTTAAAGTTCAATCAGCAAATCGAAGCACCTTACATAAAATTTGTTTGAAATTCCGTGCCTCGTTATTTTGATTATACCTCAGTTATTTCTCGCACAAGCTACATGTTCAGGACCTGTCCTGAGGTAACCCAAATTCCATAACTTTCTCGAACATAAATTCATGAGCGGAGAAAATCGCCAAATTCCACGCCCTTGAGTTCAATAGCATTGCAACAATAATAATAACTTCAACTTAAAAACTAATTAAAATTGTAGGTATAGAATTTTTGAACCGATTTAAATCAATAAGGTTTCAATCTCAAAAATCATTTTTTTAATAAAGAAATTAAAAATGCTAGGAGCCTCTTACTGAAAGTGACTTCTAAAGGTAATTTTCAATCACATAAGGTTATAGGGCTTTTGAGAAGTTTAAGAACCCCCACCCCTTTACGTTGGAGGCAGTCATTGATGTCTTCTTTCTTGTCACAGCATCAGTAATTTCATTTTAGATACATCCTTGTAGTTTAATTTCTGAAATCTTTCCAGCTGTCGCCTGTAAGTCCTGTGACTGCAAAATGGCGACAAAGGATCTTTTTTAATTTTTTACGTCGCGTCCTTTTGAGAGGTGTTGGCTGTTGCAGGTCTTTTAGTGTAGTTGTATTCACATATCCTAGCCGTGCTTTTTTTACAGCTAAAAAAACAGCTGAACCACAGATTACTAAATAGTGGCCATACATAGGATCTCTTCCTTTGGAAGTTCAACATAACAATAGTTAAAAATATTATTGTTAATAATTGTCACCTCATTCCTCACTTATTAAAATTATTGTATATAAGTGCCGAATAGGCTATCCACAACTTAAATTGACAGATAGAGTATGGAGAACCTGTCAGATAAGTTGTGGATAGGCATTCGGCACTTATCAGGAAGGGGTGAAACAGGTCCTAAGCCTAACTACTATTTTTACATTATATGCGTTGCGTTGACGTTTAATGAGAATACCATTAATTGGTAGATTGATAAGAAGACGTCTGGATCGAAGAAAGGACGAAGCTGCATCAGGTACATAGGAAAATACTTCAAATTAATTTTCAATTTTGTTAGTCTCGTTAAAACTCAAAAACGGCTAAACAGATTTGGCTAATTTTAGTCTTGAAATGTTCATGGAACTAGGACGGAAGGACTATCACGTAAAAATAGCGATCAACAATCCACTAGCAATAATCGCTCGATCGATTGCTGGGTATAAAAACAATGGTATCATGTATAGCGATCGATTGCAATCGTATTGTTTTGGCTGATACGTGATACGAAATTGCGATTTTGGAGCAATTATCGCGCAATAATTGCTATCGCATTGCTCTCGCAAGATACGGCTGCAGTGCAGTGTAGCAGGGAAGTACGAAGTTCACCGGGTCATCTACACCAATATGAAACTTACATCTAAGCAACACTCACTGTGAACATCGAACCGAAACTCTCGTATCAGAATGGCCCCAGAATAGATTTTTCTCATCAAAGCCCTTGTGCGTGGGTCGAATTTGGGCCCCAAAGTGTCAATCAAAGGATAAACAATCATTATCGCTGGACCTTTGAGGGTCTCATTTGAATAACCTTCGTCGAAACAGAATTTTCTGAAGGGATAAAAGGTTTATGTTATGTAATGCCTTTTATACTAAGTGCCGAGTTAGTTTCCACTTTTAGGCGATCTCTTGCTGGATGTTTGGCTACGAATTTTTGCGTATTAATAAGTATGAAGTCAGCAGCATTCTGTCGATCCCAACCTGCCCTACGCAACCCGAAATATTTCTTAGCCCAATAACCTCCTTATTTAAGTCAAATCTTTACTGAGGTCTATGATCTATCTCTCCCTAATGCCAGCTAGGGCATGCCTCTAAAGAAGTACTAATTCGCAACTAATACCTACACCTACATGCTATAATTTGATGACTTTGACTAAGTAAGACTGACATGAATTCAGTTCAATTATACAACTTTGTTCTTGTATCGCCCAAAGGTTGACTGGTAGATAATGCCATGAGGCATTAAGTCCACCTTTGTACCTATATGTGCATAAAGTTTTTAAATAAATAAATAAATAAATACTACGAGCTTTATTGATACTGTGAACTAATAAGTAATAATATTTTTAGCTTTACACTTTCAGCCATGCCTAAGGCCCGGTTTCTAAGGTACATAAATTTATTTATTCAACAGAGTACTTGATTAGTTAATGTTTTAGCTGTAGCCAATCGAAAACGCTACTGAAATTGGGTAAGTTCCGAAATTTAACCCAGTTTACCGGCCAGTGCTCATGACGTATCGAATGCGATGCCATATTGTACTGGTACAACTGTAGACGACATGATGTGACATGATCATCACATCTTATGTGATAATTCATAAATCGTCAGAAACCGGACACAAGCAGCAGGTAAACGGTTCTGCACGTTTCCACGTTTTTATAGTAAGAATGAGGCGTGAGACGGCAAGTTATTTTTTAATAATTTTAGTGAGCTCAGCGTGAAAGGATGATTCATAATCAATTTTCGATGTTTTTTGTTGGTTTTGATGAAACAATTCATCAATGCCTAATAGGAACCGCAATCGGTCGAGTCGAATTGGAAAAATAAAATTTTAAACTTGGGGCTACGCTTCTAATAATAACTACAGAACTAGCTATTCAAAAGTTTTGAAGGCTGGCTCTTCATGAGGAAGTCTTGTGTTATAAACTGGGTTTGTGTGACGATTTTCAGGCTATTGCCAATTTTAAAACTTACCTGCTTCAGAATTAAACAACAGTATTTATACGGTAAACCTCATTTTAACTGCGGTATTTATTAACCTAGAATTCTAGATAACCAAGACTTTAGTCTAAAGTCTAGATATGCATACAGACAGATGTTATCAGGATGTCCTGTCTCTGTAATGCTTAACATGCCAAGACTTACCGTTACATTTTTTTTTGCCAAAATAACTTGTAATTACTATAATTATTTCGATAAATACTGGACGCTTAAAAATTCTTTGCTTGTATAGTATGAATATTCAGTAGAGTAACAGACGTGTCCTTGAGATCAAACTCGCTTAACAAAGACGATTTGAAACGCGACGTTACTGCATTGTTTTGCTCAAACTTATCATATTTTAAGTTATGACAGTGTGTTTTTTTATAGCTCTGTGCGTGAGTTGATACTGCATTTTGCTACTTTTAAAGTTATCTAATAAGACGCCAATGTGTGCGCCTGATTCGGGCGGTCTATTCCCGGGTTGGAACAAATAAAATTTTTGATTGCAAGTTTCGTTAGGATAAAGTAGACTGTCTAAGTGCCAAGTTTGAGGGATGTACAACGTGGTTACTGCATTGCTACTTAAAGTTATCTGAAATAACGCTTATGTGTGCGTGCGCCATTTCGGCGGTGCACGGTGTAGAAAGAAGATGGTCTACTTATTTGTACGTTTAGAATTCACCTCACACATTATGAACCTTATGTCATTGACATAACGGTGCTGTATAGTCTCAGAGCCAACAGTCGGGAACAGGTCGGAGCGGCATTCCGGGACCGGTCCCGCTTCCCACACGACTGGTAATTGATTGATAAGATTCGGCGGTTCGTGACTTATGTGTCTCTTGCTTTGGGACGACAGGAGTTTTTACTGCAGCTTAGAATGCCAATGGCGTTATTGTAACAATATCGTAGAAATCGTAGAAGCAGAGCTTACAAATTACAATGCCAATGGCGTTATTGTCACAATATCATAATTCGTAGAAATTGTTATGAATTGTTTGATATTCTGTTATGAATACATAGATATCAATTATTATTTCTGCTAAATCTTCTTTTCTTTTTAGTTTTTGCTGCCGAAAAATCTGAAAACATACAATTTAAGAAAATCCTCATCGCATTTAATTCATACAAATCGTGCACTCGCTAACGTCGGCAGACATTTTTATGTGAAGTCGGTGAATTCCTTTGAAAATTTCAGATTCCTCGCGAGATAAATTAGTTAATGCCTCACTACTGTAGCGAGTTAACATTTAAAAGTCATTCATGCCTCTAAGCGAACATAAATATACAAGATTAGATAGGATCCCCTACTATATTACGTTTAAAATTATCTTACCTTAGTTTGCAAGAAAGTAAACCTTATGTGGTTGGCTTAAGTGTCAGAGGATGAAGTGAAAAGATATGGAACACATGGTGTACTAAAAGCACACTAAAATCGACATTGACTCCTAAACTATTTTTAGATTTGAAGGGCAGCTTTCCCTCTCTCACTTTCAAGTACAACAGAAAGGGATAGATAACACGGTGACCAAATATTATGCATATTTCGGGAGCCCCTTTTCATTTTTAAGTAAATTGGGTAGATACTAGATAACATAAAACAGTTATTTTTACCGTTCTAATGACACATTTTTAAACTTAAAAATTATAGAATTCATTCTAATACGACTTTGCAAATAATTAAATTAAGTACTTAATGCTAATTTTGGTTGTGAAGTCACAAAAAAAGTGTTTTGATTTAATTAAAGATAAACATAACATTATTATGTCATGAAATTTAATTTACAATACTTTTTATTAACCTCCGACCAAAAAGAGGGGTGTTATAAGTTTGACGTGTCTGTCTGTCTGTCTGTCTGTGGCATCGTAGCATCCAAACGGGTGGACCGATATTAATCTAGTTTTTTTTTGTTTGAAAGCTGACATGATCGAGGGTGTTCTTAGATATAGTTACGAATACAGGCAGGATTCTATAGGAGCCGAGCTCCGTATGAACCCAAAGCGGAGGTTTCATGTTTGGGCTCATATTGACGGCCTCATCCAAGAGGACACTATATATGGTATTCATTGGGATATGATTCTGTTGATAGGAATTATTGGGCCCGGTGACAACAATTATGGACTAAAATATTACTTTACACTTAGGAATAATTATTTAAACTTAAAGTCAGTAAAATATATTATTTCGTTACTTTTTAAAGTTTGGCGGGGTTTTTTTTTTTAATTTCTTAATTTTGGAGTTGTTTAATGTTAAGTTGGCATTAATAAAATTCCAACTTCTACGTTGGCTCTTGTTTGATAATATGATGGACGAATACAGGCAATCACGAACTGCTAAAGGCATATCTTTGATTTCCCATGGTCGATGTTGTTTATACTTTATGCTATACATGCTGTAACAAAACGAAGTGAAAACTGTACTTTATACGAGATTTATACTTGCGTCTCGTGGCTCGGCTCGTGGCGCGTCCCGCGGCTCGGCTCGCGACTCGCGCGCGAGTGTAAATCACGTATTAGAGTTTCCATAATATGTCCCTTGTTCGAGCTTACCATGAAAGTAGCAGCGCCTACAACTCACAAGCAAGCTATCTACGGAGCTTTGCAATCATGATTGCAATCTTGGTCCAACGTCAACAGAATCCTTAGGGTGGGTTGCACCAACGTACTTTAACCATAACTGTAACTTTAACTATAACTACAAAGCAGAATGTCAAATCTTTGGTTAAGAACGCCATATTTAACGATAACCATAACCGCTCATACTTATATCGAATTTTTTTCATGAAAATGTACTATGGCTCACAGTGTTGTTTAACAAATATTTTTCCTGTCGATTTTTACGGATAATTCTTTTATGTTAAATAGCTTTAATAAAAAAATAAACGCAACAGACATCTGTCAAATTCTGTGGTCAAAGTTAAGGTTAAAGTTAAGTTAGCCATAACTATAACCATAACTTTGACCATAAGTCATAACTGTAACTATAACCACGCCTCTGGTGCAACCCACTCTTAGTGTTGAAAAAGTCCCACTAAACGTCCAACTTACGGTTCACCTATTAACTATTTAGATAATTTTACCATAAACCACGAACGAGTGAAAGCAGGATGTTTGTCTATTGATAGAGTGATGACAGAACTGAGCCAGACACTGTAGCTGGTCAGTGAATGAGTGAACTAAACATGTTCATTGAATGAAATAACATTGTTTATGTCAGTAAGTTGGGGAAGAAAGTAGAAATCAAATCTTGAACTGTATTGTTGGATATTCAACAATGTTATGCCTAAACTTAATAAATCTAACGTAAAAATAAAAGAAAATATGTACAATCGAAGAAATTGATGCATAGACAGTTCACAGACCAACGTCATTTGGTCGAATTATGTGAATTCAATGTAATTCGTGATCTGTTAACTGGGTTTGACGAAATGCGACCAATTTACGTAGGTCCGCCACCTGCCTATGAATCAACTTCTCTGTATGATTTAAAATTATTATAATTATTATTTTAGAGTAAGAAATACACGTATCCCCAGACCTGAATATTAGCGTGTAACTATTCAAGACCCGCTGTCTTTGTCTGAGTTATTGGAAAAGTCTCACAATCAGTCAGCCGGCGGTTCTTAACATACGCTACTATAATTTTTTTAAATGTAAAAGGGTATATGAATAAACAATAAACATACGAGATTAAAGATAAAATTAAGAAATTCTTTGTAAGACGGTTAAAAGTAGTAACCAACTGACCATATGAATCACTGCAACGTGAAGGATGGCGTGACGACACTCGGAAGCCCAGTTGATCGATGATCAATTACACAACGATTATGCTAATCGCCGCTACCGGAGCGTTAAGCGTTAACTGATAACGGTAACACTCGCCGCTTATGTAAATTGTAAATATTACGCTTGTAGTACTCTTACGTGCTAGTAAGTTGCCAGTAACTGGACAACACGTTACTATAGCAACTTGCTGCTGACTCATAGGGAATAAGGAGATTTTTCTATTTGTCCAATGACATGTATTAACACAAGAGCCTAAATTGTTTGGTTTTAAATTCTACATCAATACGGTTTCAATCAAATTAGGACCTATCAAACAGTAGCAGACTCGAGTTGCAAATGATCGATCTTTATGGATTTCTGATAAGCATGTTTAAAGTTAGGTTCCCATGGGAGCAGGGACACATTTATACAAATAAAATGCTTTTGTGACAGACAGATAACTGGCGAATTAGTTTTTTAGATATGAATAAAATAATCTCGCTCCGACTCTAACCCAATATGAATAAGAGAATAGTGAATTACGTTGGAGCAATATAATATTAAGTGTGTACAGTCGGGGGACTTGGGTTTTTAGCTATTTACCGTACGGTTTCGGATAAAAAAGAGATATTCACAATTAATTTATAAGTGATGCAGCTGATGAGATATTGTAGAGATCTTCCCTTTTTCCTCCTTCTCGTCTATATTTCGCATTTTTCTACAGATGCAAGGATGCATAGTTTATTTGAGTTAATAGGTTATACAATAATTCGATTCTTGTAATGTTTTTCAGAGTTTTATACACTGAGCCTTATGACTTACAAAATTAAGTTGTAATTTCTTTCATTTTGATGGCATAGATTAGCATTTCTGATGCATGAGCGCTCAGAGTCAGAGTCAGAAGTCAGGACACCATTAAAGGACAAACATACACATAAACTAAAACTAAGAACTATCAAATTGCTAAACATTAGTTTCCCCCACCCGTACCAGACGTAATCCCCAAGTACATGAATATATGACGCAGGCTTTGTGAGGCGTTGGACTGAAAAATTTATATGCAAAGGAACTATGCTCGCCTAGTATAGTATTTACTCAAAGAGCAAGGACACGTGAATATAAATGTAAGGTTATGAAGTACATAGATCCCTTAGGATTATGTTACTCTAATATCATCATCAGTGATGTTTGAAGAACTGGTCTTTCTAAACAGACTTCTTTACATTGGCACTGAAGTAAGAGAACAAACAGCTTGGCCATAGAGTTGACAGAAAATGAGGGCGCTAGTTTTTTGTAGAGTGCCACATTTTTACGAATATAATATTTTTCTATGGATTATTTTAAGTTTCGCTCTTATTGATTTCTTCATTTCTTTACCAGAATGTAGTAAAAGGGTAGCCATGAATTGCGTGACACTTTGGACGATTTTAAAAATGTCAGATTCCTTATGTTTCTAGTATTTCTTAAAGTGGTATCAAATTAGTTAAAAAGCCCCTCTCCACGTTGGGCTATGATGAATATCCATGATTGCGAAGTTGCCAATCACACACAAATACGTACAAGTTCGCAATCTCTTGCATCGGTCCATCACCGGCCAATGTGGGAAGGCATAAAAATTACGTAATTCTAGGATAAGTCCTAAGTTGTATATAACACAATAATACTGAAGATATTTTATTTTACTTTGCCCCTTATTAAATTGGCCGACGGCCAGCAAAGTTATTATGGACGCGCACTAATACATACTTATCATCAACTTACCCTCTGTATACTAATATTTTGTTACGACCAGAGAAATAGATTCATAGTATTTCATAGACATAGTATTTCATAGTCGTGCTATGACCAAAATTTGGTCTTTCAGCGCTGCTACTTTCACAGTGATCTCTCTACAAGGAACACATATACACTTTAAAGTATTATCACTCAGTTTTGTTACACCCCATAGTTTACATAGCCCGATCAAATAAAGTGGGTCGGCCATCTTCTTATGTTACTATTTTTAGGCAACGTGCTATATTTCAAATTTCTCGTTCTAAAATTTGGCCTTTAATAACCTTTACCTTTCTTTAAAATTTGGTTAATAAAATGTGACTTCTTACGACTAAAATATCTGCGCAATTTTAGTTTATAAGAGCTTGTCCTAAACTTAGTTCTTTCTGACTTTCAAACTCAGTAATTTGTTCGACAGTTTTGATTTTCTAGGGCCATTCGCGCCAATCTGGTTTAAAGTTAATCGTGGTTAGTATCTTACTAGATACAATAACTAGATCTTCGTTTTTCTCAAAGAGAAGGCTTATATTTTGATCTCAGAGTAAAAACATGGAGTAGAGACCATGCTAACGCGACTGTTGTGTCCTCTGATCTCATATGGAGTATTTTTACAAATTATCGTAAAATCTTAATAAAGTGGAAAAAACTATAAAAAGCCGAATAGCATTTGGTTGAATACTAGGAAAACCTTAGGAAAAAACTAAAAAGCATAGATGCAAAGACCCTTTTCCTGACATAATGCGGACAAATAAATATATTTTGTCTCGCAAAACATCAGAAAAGCCATAAGCACATGCTCATGATTACACTTTTAAGCCTATGTTTTATCGTTCTGGCGTGGTTTTGACGAACGATTAGCAGTAACCCAGCTTGGCGCAGTTTGGCCTATCGGCGTGGCCGAATGCGAGTGCCCTCAGTAGGCCTTTATAATGTTAAATTCGGCTCAGCGATTTTCTGACGGGCCCTTCAGACCTTTCAGCGTCTTAAGGGGGTCGAGTGTCTGTCTGATTGTTTATGAGAGTTCGTCATTAGTCATCAGATGTTTTTGTATACTTACTCAGTAGTACGTCGTCATCAAAATATTTTTTTGATACGTGTGGACCAGAATTGAAAATTTCAGCCTCTTCAAAGCAGTCTATTCTTTATATTTTTCGAGAAAAATTATAGATTAGACTACAATAATTCTAGAATCTAAATAATGAAGGTGTCGAATTACACTATGCAAGGATCCTATATTTGGGTCTTGTTTAATAACTGAGTAAGTGAGTGTTTATGATAGAGGCGTTATAGTTATAAATTATAAGGATTTTATTATTATTTTTACCTTGGAAGTCGGTTTTAATTTTTTGTTAAAAATAATAATTTCACTCTTTTTAGTCACCTAGTAAACCATCGCGTATATTCTACGTATCTTATTACAATTTGTTAAGAGTTACACTCAATGCGATTGTGTTTCTTATTCCTATTAAGATGTAGATTGTTTTCCTATGTAAGTATTTTCATTATAAGGGTTCAATTTATTACTTACCTCGATCGCGGGAATCGTAGACACAATAGATTTTTAATTGCTATGCGGCAGCCGGGTGCCGCTTGGGCTTGATGTGTTAATAGTTAAACTAGTGTAGTACCTATCGAAGCTACTTCTCTTTTTTCTTTCGAATCTCAAAAGTAATGTCAAATGTGTGCCTTACGCTCTGGAGTTAAGGTTGACTTTGTTATGTTCAATTTTGTGGTACATTTAAAGTCGCTTAGAACTTGAATCATTTATTTTGAAACAACATTATATTTTTATTAAAATCGCTATGAAAAGTACCAATTATTATAAGGACATAACGTGATGATATACCTAATTATGGTGTTGTGGGGGCACTCCATATACAACCATGTGACACTGGTGAGTGGTGACCCTGACGTGGTAATGATGATGATGATGATGATGATGATGAATGTAATTTGCATAGTAGCATATGCTTTTAGTTCTTAAAACAGCGCCTAAACCCCCAAACTTGTATCTATAAGGAATCCGGAGTTCTCTAAGTATCTTCGGAACCATAGTATACCTTGGTGCAAAATCTTGCGTTTTGGTAGCATATGCTTAGGATACTTCTCATAAAATCAAAATCACCATATGTTTCCATATAAATTTTGAGGAGTTCCCTCAATTACTCATGGATCCCATCATCAGATCATCACTTTTGTTAAAATGGGACCAAATTGGAGGGAAACTTAATAGAAAAAAACAAAAAATTTGGAAATCGGTTCACAAACGAGTAATCGTTGAACATACAAAAAAAAAAATAAAAAAAAGTGACGTTGCTGGCGTAATCATGCCGAAGTTCGGTATGATTACGCCAGCAACGTGTTTTAAATTACTGATGACACACCATGCCGAAATTACGTCGCGTTATAGCGTATGCGTAGCGCAGTACAGGTGTAATCATGCCAAACTTCGGCCGCGTATTTTGACATTTAATGTTGGCTGATGATGATGACAGTATGAGTCACGATGATGCTGATGATGAATCGCTACTGATAACCCGAGGCTAGGAGTCATTGTTCAGACGAAATAAATCATGCCAGCCGTGCCGCGGTATCTTCATTTTGGCCTTGGTACCTGTTGGGCAACTTTGAACCTTATTTTTAGGGGAATAAAGTTTATTTTGAGTAACGATGGTCCATCTTATCCTGACAACTTGTGCATTTTGATTAGATAAAAAATTGTTTAAATATCTTACTTTGTAGTTGTGCGAATTAAGATTTGTTAGTTGTTTAACCTAGTTACCTGACGTCACTAGAAGGAGGGTTTTGGCACGCTATGGTGGTAGGTAGAATTTAAATACTGTCGACTAAGCTTCCGCTCAACCTAACTCTCGAATACTTGAAGAATATTGCAGGCTGCAGCAGCACCGTTTAATTTTGCGTACACCCACAATCACAACCTTGAAAATACGTAGTTCAAATACGTCGGCAGTCGTTACTGTCTTCCCTTGTAGTCACACACTTTAAATCTACAGGGTTTGGCAAAATTTTGAAGGATCGAGCATAAACTTTGGCGATATTGTAATATTTTAATGAGATCAAATTTTGGGGTGAACAGCCCTTTAGGTTTAATTGAAATCATTTATGTGCTGTTGTCTATAAGACCCCGTAAGACCCCATCGCAATTTAGGGTTACTTCAATACCTGTAGTGTGATCATTATGTTAAATGCACTTGGGTCATCTGTGCCCATTAACAAGTGCTCAAATTAACGAAAGACTTCTTTCTCTCCTTTGGATTTGTAAAGAAACCCCCTTTCTCCCCTCCTGAAGAGCGAGGGTTGTTTAAAAACAAATATGTATTGAAATGACCCCCATGTCTGGGTATGAAAAGTGATCTTCAAAGTGGAGGCTAGGGCTGCTGCTGACTTAATCTGTTTGCCTGGTACTTTCTGAGCCGAAGGAGGAACTTTTCGTTGACGACATTTGACATTTCTTCATTTGCAGCTCATCCTGAAAATAAAGAAGAAGAGCATTAGTGACATAGTCTAAACTCTAGTCTCTAAGGGTTTGAGCTACATGACGTAATTGCAACAAAAAAAGTAATATTTTTGGAAAAGAATGTCACTTAGATCTCTCTGGTTATAATGTCGTCCAATATTCTAACTTGTTAATTATTTCCAGTAACAAGTAAAGTGACTTTCTAGCCATGCAAAGTTTATCAGAACTATAAAAATACCTTTCTGGATCTTCCATGTACGTCTATGGGGACTTATAAAATGCTGTTTAATGATTTCTTTGCCATTTCCATGTGGCGTAAAAAAAGTTATCTGTCAACCCTGGAGCGCGCGAAACAGGTTTCCGTAACCCTTTCCCGCGCATTCCTCGACACGAGTTGTAAATGGTTTTGTTGACAGTGACGCGGAGTTGGGTTTGCTAGTTCAATTATGACGGACGAAAGTAGGATTCTGGAAGTATGCAATCATTTAGAGGTGAGGTTAGTATATCAATCAAGTAGAAATATTTGTTTTGCACAGACTACCAGATGCAAGTGCGTAGTCGGCTTCTTTAGGAACGAGTATGCGCCTTTCTTGAAGTTTTTTTGGTCGTTAGGATCTGGAAATGCCTCTGTCGATAATTTATTCCAAAGTTTTGAAGTCCGTGGCATAATTTTCGGGTAAAGCGCACGTTTGAAGACCACTACTTGTTACTTATCTTTGTGACCATAGTTTTATCGCGTAGGTGGCAGAAAGTTGTAGAAACTTGCTGAGTTCGAAAAATCCCGCGGAGTACTTTCTATAGGAGTAATCGGCATAGACCAGTCAGAAGTAAAATATGCCTGTACTATTGTGTCTATTCGGGCTGTATGACCAGTTACATTGTGTCGAAGTTCTGATCCTTATGTCATTGTCATAGAGGTCCTATTAGAGGTCAAATAACAGCGAATACACAATCGCAACAAGATGGCCGCTGACACCGGACACCGCTATCGGCGTGATAACCCGCCAAACTGTTGGAGTTGGGCGAGTTCACACGAGCACTATACAGGCGTAGGCAGCAGGCTGCAGGACTCTGCAGGAGGCATGCGAAGGGTCTCATTCTTGAATCTCGAAACTCGGTTCGATCCTGGTTGTTTCAGGCAAACCAGGCTATGTCCTTGCTTGCCTGATACAGCCTGGATCCAAGGCTTATGACTCTTATGAGCCTATACTCTATAGTAAGCTGAAAGACGAAAGAATGTATGAAATTAGGCAGAATAGTGCTAGTTGTAGGATTTAAGTCTTTATGACAATGCATCAGATAAATTATTGAGTCAGAGCAAGATTGAGGTCTGAGGATCTACGAAAATTGGTTGGATTATGTCATACCCAGCCGACGAACACAATAATATAATGCGAGTTTAAGTATCGTAGATCCCCCATTTGCCCATGAATCATTATTCTGTGATGAAATGAAATATTATTCTCTAAATGTTTTTAATGTAATATGCTTGATTTAGTCTTAAATATCTGTCTAAAGTCTGTACACTGGCTTACAATACAAAGTCGAACAATAAGCAATTAAATATTTAAATTATAAGGTAAACATGAGATAAGTATAATGACTATTATGGTGATGTCCTCTATTTAAAGCTATCTTATTTATTTGATACTCGAAGTTATTGTTACCGAATATTCTAGAATTTGCTACTACATCAAAATGGTGCTTAATGTTATTTAAAAACAAAATGTTAATGATAATAACTTCTTCGCCTCCATTTTCTATGGAATTAGTATGTTACAAATTTTAAGCTCTGGAACCTCTGAATCACAACGTCAAAGTATACATTTTTACCGGGAACTATATAATGAGTTGAAGTTTGAACCAATCCAGAATGTATTTGGTAATATCAAAATCTAGAATATCAATATTAGTACTAGGGAGAAGATAGTATCGTAATTTTTAGTTCTTACAATATAATAATTATACGTGACACTTAAATTAGCAGCCTTATAGCCAACCAGCCCTGTTTACATTGGACCAAAAATTTATGAGTATATTAGCTATTCGGGTATGTTACGTTAGATAAACATAGTTTAACATACGTGAGTTGTGACCAGATGATGTAATGTGTGAGTCACTATGGCTTCCGCGGTTTACACCTCGATGTAGGTTAAATCTACAACCGGCAACCGGCTTGGGTAGGCACTAGGCACACATTGTGGCGGGGCGCAAGCGGACCGGGCCGCATTTTATATTCATGTTTCATATCGCTTGATTATGAAACATGAATGGAAAATGCTGTCCGGTCCGCTGCGCCTCTACATAATGTGTATTAGTTCCATTGCCAGCAAGCTTTTTGCTTTCTATCCCTTATGACCGGTTTACATTTGAGGACCTCTGTGGCTCAGTGGGTGAGCGCGTTGCTAGCTCAAGCCGGGGGTCGCGGGTTTGAATCCCGCCGACGGAACAAAAAGTTTTCAAAGTTCCTGGGTCATGGATGTGTATTAAATATGTGTATCATATAAAAAAATGTATAGTATAAAAGTATTAAATATATTTCCGTTGTCTGGTACCTGTAACACAAGTCAATCAGGTACTTACCACGGGGCCAGGCTGACGTGGTGTGAAGCGTCCATAGATATTATTATTACATTATTCCAGTCCAGTAGACAAATCCAGCGCTGGATTACTACCGGAATAATGTAATCATCACTGGAATGATCTGGAATGCACTGAATTGCATTCCAGTACGTATTCCAGTTATACCCGTTTATAGTAGTTAAAGCCAGCGCTGGTTCGATCATTGGATTGGATTAATGTCAATCCGCTATTATATCACCGACACTGAAAGTATCTCCATACAAAATTTTTACATAATCAGTTCATCAGTGTAAGACACAGGAGGTGGTCCCGACTTCCAACATCTATTCTAATTAGCTAAAAGCCGAATTTGTGAGGGCTCGCGTCGTCACACCTTGGCTGACTGATGATATTAACACATCTACATAATAAATAAATAAAATCGGCCAAGTGCGAGTCGTCCTCGCGCATGAAGGGTTCCGTACCATTATATAGCAAAATTAGGCCAAACATTGTGTATGGGAGCCCGCTTTAATTTTTTTATTTTATTTTTATATTATTATTAAATATTAAAGTACACATATAACTAAGGATTTTGAGAAAAATTCAAGTACCTACCTGTTGCCATTATTGATATAGAGCAAAAAAGACCAAAAAAAAAATCACGTTTGTTGTATGGGACCCCCCTTAAATATTAATTTTATTTTGTTTTTAGTATTTGTTGTTATAGCGGCACCAGAAATACATAATCTGTGAAAATTTCAGAAGTCTAGCTATAGCGGTTCTTGAGATACAGCCTGGAGACAGACAGACAGATGGACAGACATCGAAGTCTCAGTAATAGGGTCCCGTTTTTACCCTTTGGGTACGGAACCCTAAAATACTATCCGTGATAGTTTTTCCGTAAAGTGAACCACAAAATGTTCAGAGGCCTTAGTGCGAGTTTTATTCGATCATACGCATCGAGCACGTTAACGCGAATTTATATGGGATCAAAGCAGTATCCACGTTAGCCAGTAGATGGCGCTGCTTAGATCCCATATAAATTCGCGTTAACGTGCTCGATGCGTATGATCGAATAAAACTCGCACTAAGGCCTCAGGTTGTGGGATATACTACTCACTAGTAATAGTATATCCCACAACCTGAACATTTTGTGGTATATAGTGCAGAGCACTAGAATTTCGTACATTTTGCATTCATCGCTAATGGCCTGTTAACACCTACCGTGTAGATAGTGGCGAGACAGTGCTCTCGGCCAATTTTAGAGCACTGTCTCGCCACTCTACACATGTACACGGTAGGTGTAATCAGGCCGTCAATATTGAAGGTTGTATATTTTTATCTATTTTTAATTTTTATACTTACATCACAAATCTTTATAAATAATATATTATTTATTAAACAGTTTTAATTTTCTACATAAACAGTTGAATTTATTATGTTGTTAAGTACTTACAAAGAAAACATGCATATTTACCAACCCATACATTACTGTTAATTTACAGTTATTTTAACTATCTGAATTAATTAAAATAATATTTAACCAAATATTATGGTCAGCGCTGAATATGGTTATGAAATTCCATTTGAAAATATTTCGTAAAAACACTTCTTATCTTGTGAATGATTAGATCTATAATCGTGTGTGCAATGTTTTAGCAATGAAAAATTTTTTACTCCTAAAATCAGTTGAATGCTTTCATAAAAAATCCTATTGAATTGATATTAGGAAAACAATTTTTTGCTGCGTAATATTAGGTTTTGTGTTGGGAATAATACTTTAGTCTGTTTTGTACCTAATAGTAATGTTTCATTTACACTTTATACTTAAAAAAATAATATTGCAAGCCTATAAGACTTGTTTTACGAGAGCTCTTATTTAAAATTACAAATAATTAATTTTATCAGTTTTATTGTTAGAATAATGCTATTCTAGTTACCTCTGCCCACCTGTGCCATAATTTTGAAATAAAATCCAGTGCAAATCCATAATTTTATTCACTTTGCTACAAAGTACACCTCTAACACAAGAACAATGGAGTCAGTAAAACAGACCATTACTGAGATGTCTGATCTGTTCAACACAAGAATGGCAGCATTCCAGCAGGAGCTTCAGGCGGCGTCGCGGCAGTCTTCTAGTCCAACTTCAAAGCTAACTGCAGAGTTCAACACATTCAAATCTTTTGTGGTCAGTGCTTTGAGCTCACTTCAGAAGCAGATTGAAGTTCTGTCTGATCTTCACGACCAAAGTGAAATGAAAGCAAGGAGGAAGATTTTGCTGGTTCATGGCGTCTCTGAAGATCAAAAGGATGTCCCTCAAATTCTGACGAAGTTGTTCAAGTCGCAGTTAAAACTGGCGGATATAGGCATGGATGCAGTCAAATATTGCCACAGATTGGGTCGTCTTCAAGCTGCAAGGCCCAGACCCATACTTATTAAGTTCCAAAGTACTACAACACGCAATAAGGTATGGGGGGCTAAAAGTAACCTCAAGGTGTCACTGTATCGGAGTTCCTGACTAGGAGAAGACACAGCATCTTCATGGCAGCTCGTCAGCGACATGGTTTAAAGAAGTGTTGGACCCGAGATGGGGCTATTCTTATGATCGGACCCGATGGGTCCATCAACCGTGTTTCCACCATGGAGGACTTGGATGCCATCCCACATTCATCCCAGAAGGCGGTGTCTCCTAGTTCTGGTGTTCCTGTTCCTGTGACGACAATTAATGCCAAGGTACCACCTACAACAAGAGCGAAAAAGCCAATTAAAAAGTAATTCTACAATATTATAACCTTATCAATATGTTTCACACATTATGATTTCTTCTAATATACTTACTTTCTTATTATTTGTAATACATAGGTCATTGTCTTTTGATTCAAGTTATGCGGTCAAATACTAATATATATTAGGTAGACAATCATGACTCTTATGATGGTGATGATGATGATACTAATCACCCATATGTGGTGGTCGTAACGGGCACCGCTGTATAAGGCGCGGTTTTTTCTTCGCTTTCATAATGAACTCTTCATTGTAATTGCCTGCTATGCAAGTTTTTTGCCAATCTGTATGAGGTTGCTCCTTATTCCGTTGGCATAAAGTTCATATTAGCTATGTTCAATTAGCGATCTGCGTTGCCTCCCCAAAGGATTTTTGAGAAACCTGTCTACTGGTTGTCTCATGCCTGGTATATACTTTACGATTTTGGCCAAGGAAACTTAGGCTGGCAAAGCTTTCTCGCGATTGCCAAGCCATCGTTGGTACACGCCCGGGATCGAACCCGTACCCTCTTGAGTGCGAACCAAAGGTCTACCCACTAGGGCGCTCTTTAATAGACAGACACTCGCGTTTATAATATAAGTAATGAGTATAATGATGACGCCCGCAACTCCGTTACGCCAAAATTCCGGGATATTTTTCCGGGAAAGAAAGTATCCTATGTCCTTTCCCGGGACTTAAAGTATCTCCATACCAAATTTGAGCAAAATCGGTTCAGCGGTTTGGGCGTGAGTAGGTGACAGACATACACACTTTTACACAGTTGCATTTATGATATTAAGTATGGATAAAGGTAGCAGTTGAAAGGTGACAGATATACAATCGCATAAATTATAATATGAGTATCATGTATGTAACATGTTACACGCGGTCGAGGCTTACCCAAATCCACTTAGCCCGAAGCCCCTGGCTGCGAGTTTGACCCACTTGTCTTAACCCACATTAATTCTCTAATTGTACTATTTATTTATATGTAATTATGTACGACTGTATAATATGCCAATAAATATTATTAAGATATTTAAAAATTCCTCGAAAAAAAACTGTACCTAGGGAAAAGTATATCCCACCAAAATCTTGTAAAATGTTGCCGAGACGATCACATAAGGTTTACCCTGTGAAAAAGATATGAGATCTCATGTAGAGCCAAGCTTCTGAATCTAAAAGGCCTAAATCTACTGACTCTAACTTAAACAAATTTTACTTAATTTTAAATTTTTCTGATCAGAAATTCGGATAATCTGCGGCCGGGCTAATCAGTTTATAAAAACAATTGATTTTGTATGTAAAGTAGGTAGGTATAGTTTGGTTTAATATTACTTATCTTAATCAGGATTCAGGAGTTTTCAATGTTATTTCTTAGCGTATGAAAAACTACGCGTGGTTAGTACACCGAATACAGTGGCTTGAGCACTGAATCCCAACTGTCGTAGTTAGCGTAAAATTTCAAATTGCGTATTGTGATATTGTATTATTAATTGTTATCATAAACCAGCGGTTCTCAAAGTTTTCGGTGGTGGAACCCTTTTAAGAAGTGACATTCGACGAACCCCAAAAAAAAGTTTCGTCTTTGAATTAGTTGTCTCCATGCTGGTGACTGATGACTTTTCTAAAAACATTTTATTTATCGCTCGCTGAGCAACTATAAAGCCTTTGCGGATCACACTTTGATATGGAATGGCTGTCATATTCGTTTATCATTTAGGTTTTGAATTTTGATCAATCAGAATGCGTTTTCACGTTACTTACATTTTGTAGTTTCATTAAGGCTGGCTGCATACACACGTTTTCCGTATTCGATTTCCGAATTCGTTTCCGCGAACGCGCCAGCCTGCACTTGAAACGTACGTGCGGAATTCGTTCCGTTCGGAAAAAGCGAACGTATACGCCAGTAATTAATGTATTTTCTACTGATTCTATGCATTCGGATTACCTAATTATACGAAAAACGAATTCGGAACTCGATTACGGGAAACGTGCGCATGCGGCCAGCCTAATTGTAAAGTTTACTTCACTAAACATAGGTTTTGCAATACAAAATTGACCTCGTGATGAATATTTTCATATTATATCCAGCGGAGCGTATGACTAACACGTATTCACTTCAACCTTTATTTGTATAAAAATATGATGATGAATGAGTAGGCGAATAGAGGGTTAACTCTGTATTGAGTGTAGGCATGTAGGCAAGTAATATGAGTGCCCGGAACTATGCCTAATCCGGCCGATATCCCCAATCCGCCGGGGATGCGTAAAGCATTTCCCCATGTAAAAAAAAGGCATGAAATATTACGAACATGTGGAAAAGATCGCCCCATGCATCGATGCGCCACTCGGAAAGAACGGGTGGAAATGAAATGCTGTTTTAGTAAGTAAATTAGCCGGAAGACCAAACTCGAAGAATAATGGTAAAGTGCCTTCAACAACTCTATTTGCCAAGTGCACGTATGACTAGAAGCTCACCGAGGCCTCAAAAGAGATCCGGACTTCGGTACAAGCCCATTTTACCATCAGTTAAAATACCAAAAAGCATATTATATTGCCATTCTTTATCCTTCCTTCTTTATTCCTCGTATGTGGGCTTTTGTTGTCCCAGACACATCCTAAAGTGACACTTATACAGGGTGTAACAAAACTAAGTGATAATACTTTATCTCATATACTTACATAATTATTGAGTTCACTGTGAAAGTAGCAGCGCTGAAAGAGTATTTTTTTGTGATTTGTATAGGCGACCGCGCGAGCGTCATGAATTTTCCCAAGATAAAAAAAAGTTACTCTTTCAGCGCTGCTACTTTCACAATGAACTATATACAGCGGACCCATACACGCCCTAAAGTTTTATCACTTAGTTTTGTTACACCCAGTATATTATTTTTTTTGGGACTTGTGGCTTGTGTCCTCTATACGCTTACTCATTCACTACAGCGCGGCCTACTTCTGAGTTATTATTAAAATTGCCACCGCGCACAATGTTTGGAGATAACTGCTGTACGCGGTTATTGTGTTGCACCCGCTGGCCGCTACACGCTCCTGCAGGCAGGATACGTCCTTCAGGATTACACGGTCTACCGAGTAAAGTGGCGAGACAATGTTCTCTATAAGTGCTACTCTACTCGGTACTCGGTAATCAAGCATTTTGTAGTAAGTGATCGTTTCAGTGATCTCTGCTCTCGAATCTTGACTGCTATTTTACGTTGCTATTTACATCAGTACTATTACTGTTATTATAAATCCTAAAGTCTGTCTGTCTCTTATTTCTTTATCCTTCTTCTTTTTTTACATGGGAAAATGCTTTGCGCATCCCTGGCGGTGGGACTCTCCGAGGAACTACCCACTAAAACCCCATGGTGCTCCACTCCCTGCCTAGGCACAGTCAGGGGGGACCAACCCACCGCAACTATTTCTTTATCCCTAAGCCGCTGAATCGATTTATAAAAAAAATACATGGAGAGGTTTCGAGTATCGGGAAAACACATAATATGATAGTTTCTATTTTGGAAAATGTAAGATTCCCTTGCGATAAACGAATTTCCTCACAAGAAAGCTCATACAGCCTCCAGCAACTAGTTGTATACACACTGTATAAAGTTGACAGATTGGTGTGAACGCAGCCTAAGAGCCAGTCCATACGGCACGTTGCGTCAGCGTTGCGTCGCGTCGACGCAGCGCTGCCGTTGCGTTGTTTTACATACAAATAACCAAGGTGTTCACACGGCGCGCTGTGGATGACGGACAGCAGCCTCCGAGACGAAGTGGGAGGGGGTGTTGACGTTAAGACCGCTTCGTAATAACGCTGCGATGACGCAGCGCCCGTGTGGCCGGTTATGCGTCAAACGGCAGCGCTGCGTTGCGGTCGACGCAACGCTGACGCAACGCCCATTTGGACAGGCTCTTAGGCTGTCTGATTTTGATGAAACATGGCGATAATGTCTGTGACAGGATAAGGACATGTTGTGACCTGTCCAACAGGTGACGTCGACTCGGCAAACCACATTCTTCAGTGCCGCAGGGAAAGTATTTCAAGTTCCATTATAATTTCGACCGGATTGTTTCTTTATTCGCCTTGCGAAAATTCTCGACGTACATGAGAAATCCATCAATCCAAATTGCGTGTTAGAAGTCCATAATTGAGTGATTCGTTAAAACTAAAAACACTTCAAATATGTAGTACTAACAGCTGTCTAATAGTTTACTCACATGTTTTGTCTCTATCTCTCGAAAGAGAAAAAACATGCCAAAAACCAAAAGAA
The DNA here is from genome assembly GCA_905187585.1 of Cyaniris semiargus. Lineage (NCBI taxonomy): Eukaryota > Metazoa > Arthropoda > Insecta > Lepidoptera > Lycaenidae > Cyaniris > Cyaniris semiargus. The sequence goes on along the minus strand of LR994563.1, from coordinate 14,000,576 downwards.
AGCAGAAACAAAATTTTGAATGAGCTATTCGAAAATCGACTTGTTATAAAATTTCGAATAAGGTCCATAAAGCCTTTTGTAACCGAAAGAAATCAAGAATCGACAAAATCGTCAATGATCAAAGATCCATAAAATGATCAAGGATCTATTCCCAATTTCCCACGTAAGTCTAAAATTTACGGCCTCTAATTTGTGTTGATCTAAAATATGTAATTTCGTGAAGTTGGGAAGCGGGGAGAGGTATTTTGTGCCCCGATATCAATAACCCACAAATTACAACAGTCATTTGTCTCCTAGACTCTCAGCCTGCCAGGGGTGTCAAAAACTTTATTCATTTTAAATATTTTTAGTCAGGGATCCCTAGAACATTTTTTTTTATTACTATCAAGCAAATTTGTTGTGAGTAGCTTCATTTTGATAAGACGAACAACAATTTTATCTGCGAAAAATCTCGAAAGTGGTAGCTAACATAGATAGAAAGGATTTCATACTTTGATTTGATGGTCCCAAAATATGGATTGTTCTATTTATAGGACAATGTTACTCTTAAATTATATAACTATTAACCTATCAACATACAAAAAATCAGATGGTTAGGGTTCCGTTTTAGGGTTCCGAAGTCAACCAAGTTTTGTTGATTACAAAACCCTAAAACGGAATCCTAACCAGCTGATTTTTTGTATATTGATAGGTTAATAGTTATACAGAGTGGTCCAAATAGTGACGCCAACAATTTTTTTAGATTCCTCTCACCTGGGGGTATCCGAAAATACCCGATGTATGTTCAGCGATTTTCTTAGTTTTCGAGTTATAATTTTTTTTGTGTATTTTCTGCCAGCGAGGTTTCAAAATTTTATTTATGAGTAACATTGTCCTACAAATAGAATAATCCATATTTTAGGACCATCAAATCAAAGTATGAAATCCTTTCTATCTATGTTAGCTACCACTTTCGAGATTTTTCGCAGATTAAATTGTTGTTCGTCTTATCAAAATGAAGCTACTCACAAAAAATTAGCATGATAGTAATCAAAAAAAAAATTGTTCTAGGGATCCCTGACTATTTATGAAAGATAATGATAAAAATAAAGTTTTATTAGTTGTGTAAAATATTTATTAAGAACACATTTTGTATTTTGACACAATTTATAAAAGTGTGCCTTCTGTTTAAATAAAGAGGTAGGTATTATTTTTATGTGTTTCACATGACAACTAGTATTTTATTTGTTTTTGATTTGAAACGTTAGTAGTTTTTAGTTAGTAGTAGTAGTACTCCTAGATATTGCATGCTTGCAAATATCTGTCAGAATCATCATTAGTAGCATTTTAGGCCTGAATATTATAAGATGCCATATGAAATTAACGGAGATTAAAGTTAGCATCAAATTGTTCAAACTTGATCACTATTCTTGTAGTTGTGATCAAGTTTAAACAATGTGATCGGTATTTCATCAACGTATAACGGTTGACATACAAGTGGCAACCCTACTTGGCGGTCTCCCATATTAATGATGTATACTGATGTAATTTAATAATGCACGAATATCACCAGACAGACCAGTATAGTCTGTCCGTGCGTCGACCTCTCAGCAGGGTGCCCGCAACAACATTCTTATGAAGATTCACCCAAATTGTCCTTGTAGCATCTGTCTAAGACTAGTCTGTGTGGTTTTAGACTCTGGTCGGACGATATTCACTCGTGGGGCGTTAATCGGATTGAATTGTGCAGAATTAGTTCTTTAATTACATGTTACCCTAATATATTATATTTAGGGCCTGTTTCACCACTTCCTGATAAGTGCCGAATAGACTATCCAACACTTAACCGAACAGATGAAGTATGGAGAATCTGTCAAAAAAGCTGTGAATAGCCTATTCGGCACTTTATCAGAAAGTGGTGAAACAGGCCCTTAGAATTTTTATTGATAATTGTTAGAGTAAAAATAATGTAATGTAATTGTCTTTTGTCGCAAAGCTTCTGCTTGTCTAATAGTCCACTTATTTATTAGCAACAAACTACTCGAACCTAATTGGATTTCATTTATAAAGCCTATGTTGGTCTATAGAAATAGTCATTTATTTTAGGCTATGATTGGTAATAATAATAATTACTACCATGATTGCGTAGCTTTCTATAGCAAGCACAATCGATCTTGGACAATTATAGACGTATAACCGCTCCCGACGCGAGCCCTTGCCGCGAGCGGCGCCGCGAGACGAGCCGCGAGCTCGAGTTTACACTCTCGGCTCGTGTAGCGTCTCGCGGCTCGGCTCGTGGCTCGCGCGCGAGTGTAAATCATGTAGTTTATACTCGCTTGCACCAAGCGATCATGGACTCATTATAATTGTTAGTCGCATTATTATCCAATCTGTCTATTACCAATTACTTACATACCACACAAATTCTATACATTCTACATGTTTGTCTGGCGATCGCTACAGCGACACATTTTAATTTGCGTTAACTGGCCGCCTGATCCTGACTCCGATAAGCTTCCACATTTAAACCGTTCATTACGCTGTTCAAAGTCTATTTGGTGATTAAGGCTATTTAGACAATATTGGTGATTACAGTAACTACATGGAGTAGCGCCTATATTGGATTCGTTGGATCAACATTAAATAATATATTGTATATTCAATATAGTAGATACGTATTCGTTTATCGCGCTAGAACCGTAAATTTTTTCGGAATAAAAAGTATCCCACTAAAAACATTTCTTGTAAAATGTAGCCGAGACGACCACATAAGGTTTACCCTGTGAAAAAGATATGAGATCTCATGTAGAGCCAAGCTTCTGAATCTACACGACCTTACTCTACTGACCCTAACTTAAACAAATTCTACATATCAGTAAATATGTATGGCTCGGCTGTTTCGTTGCTAACTTCAGATCAGAAACTAAATATTTGCATAACCTTCACCACGGTAGCGAAACGGCGAAGCCATACATATTTACTGGTATGTAAATGTTTTTGGTCGGATTTTAGTTATTTTTGTAAGTTGGTTCTTGTAAGTACTTATTAATAGGTATTTTAGTAACTGTCTACCATCCCGTGTAAACTCTTATGTCCCCTCTAATTCATAAAATTTGTGAAAGACTCATATAAACCCCCACCCGCCCCATTTTAGGGGATGGGGGGCGAAAGTTATAAGTTTATGAATTTTTTGGTTGGTTGTATACTAAACTTAGATTACATACAAAATTTCAGCTTTCTAGCACTTCAAGAAGTAGCCAAACATTTTGATGATCATCAGTGTGTCAGTGTATGCGTGTGTCAGTGAGTCAGTGACGAAATCGGTGTATTTTAGATATTAATAAAATCTTAAGTATAAGACCTATTCAACTGAGATCTTTGTATGATAATTAAGTTTACTATAGACATCATATCCTGAGAATATGAACTATCTGGTACATCGGAAACCAACTCTATAAGGGTTCCAAAAAACGACGAAACACTTTGAGAAAAGGTAAGTAGTGCCCTTGCGCTTCGCTTGGCTCGTCTCGGCGGGCGCACTACCGTGCTCCTAGATCGTAATGTCCTTTCCCGTGACTCAAAGTATCTCCATACCAAACAACAAAATCGGTTCAGCGGATCGAACATACTTTCGCATCTATTAAATATATAAAAATGAATCCATATTCCATATACATATATATCCCTTGGTCAGGTCATCACGCGTGAACGGCTAGACCGATTTCACTATTTCTTTTTTTGATGTGTTTGTTATTGTCCGGAGAAGGAGAATATGGTAGAAAAAATTAAAAAAAATTGCGCGGAAAGTTTGAAAATTTAAGAATTCTTATTTCTACTCTAACATAAGCGCTTTGGACAATATAAACTTTTTTAATGTAACATTATAACGATATTTGACATAGAATTGACAGAATGCGTGCTGCAAATATCATTAAGAGGGTACGCTAGCATTGTTTTTCCATACAAACGTATTCCCCAATTTACTCCCTGGACAATGCGTCTAGACAAATTATTTTTTATACAATATTGGGATCTGTTAAAGCTTCTAGCTACCTCAACGTTCGATTTTTTCTAAACTTACTAATAAATAAAAAATATGACCCTTTAAAAGTCGCAACAAATGAATGCCCCGCCAATCCACCGACCATAAAACTTTGAAAGATCTTTAAGATAAAATAAAAACGTAGAGGCATTGACTCAGTCTTCCTGAAGATATTAAAAAAAAATTAGATAGGCTCTATTTTGAAGGAGGAATCAGAGGACTACGTTACCTCGATTTACTGTATCTGTCTCTATCACAATACACGTGCCGCGCAGGGTGAAGCGTGATGAGTGATGACTGATGGCAATAGTTTCTTCGTTTAAATTCTACTCCACCCGCGTTCCCTCTTAAAGAGGGTGTAAAAAAACCGTTCAAGTGCGTGTCGGACTCGCCCATGAAGGGTTCCGTACCGTTATAGAGCAAAAATAGAGAGATTAAATTTATATTGAAAATTTCAAGTGCCTACCTTTTGCCATTACTGATATAGAGCAAAAAAGGCCAAAAAAATTACGTTTGTTGTATGGGAGCCCGCCTTAACACCTCCATCTTGGGTATCGCAGACACAATAGATTTTCAATTGTTATGCGGCAGCCGGCTGCCGCTTGGGGATTGATGGGTTAAATATTAATTTTATTTTATTTTTAGTATTTGTTGTTATAAAGGCAACAGATATTTAAAACAATCTATGAACATTTTAGAAGTCCAGCTATAGCGGTTCTTGAGATACAGCCTGGAGTCAGACAGACGGACTGACGGACGGACGGACGGACAGACGGACACACGGACCGACAACGAAGTCTCAGTAATAGGGTCCCGTTTTTACCCTTTGGGTACGGAACCCTAACAACTCATGAATATATTGATAGAAAATACATGTAAAATAATTAATTTATTATTTTCCACAAAAAAGATATAAGAAAACTGAATTTCTTAGTGTACATCACGGTTAGTTAAAATGGTATCGCACTTGCACTTGCTTCATCAGGTATTGCAGCTACTTGGATGGCGGTCGAACAGCTCATCCCGCACTCAAGTTGCCGTTGAACTTGCAAATAAATGAAACACCCACTTGCAACCTTTCGAGAAATTGTGCGATGGCCAAAGTATTGCAGCAGAGCAAACTAATAGTTTGGGATGAGTGCACGATGGCACACAAAAATAAACACACTTTTTTTATTAAATAAACCAATTCGAATTAAATAATCATCGTTAAGACAGGACGACATCTGTCGGGTCAGCTAGTCTTATATATAAAAACTAGCTGTCCCGGCAAACGTTGCTTTGCCATAATATAAAGTATTTCGCCCATATTATTTTATTGAAGTGACTAAGTATGTTGCCATGGCAACGTCGATCGCTATCCCGTCGCACAAACAATGGTCGCCGTCAGTCTCAGGTTGTAATAATTTACTATTATTTATTCAACAAATGCACTTATCAATATATATACCCAGTAGCCGTTTCTCAGACCTACTGAATATGCATAATATAAAATTTGGTAAAAATCAGTAAAGCCGTTTCGGAGGAGTTCGCTGACTAACATTATGACACGAGAATTTTATATATAAGAGATAAGTCGGGTTTTCTTTCCTGACGCTATAACTCCAAAACGCACGAACCGATTTCCACGGTTTTGCATTCGCTGGAAAGGTCTCGGGCTCCGTGAGGTTTATAGAAAAAAATAATCAGAAAAAACTTCAAGAGAAAAGCAGGAAAACAACGTTTGCCGGGACAGCTAGTTTATAATAATTTTTGTATGGATGAAACAATAATAAGTACTAAAAATGTCTCCTACACTGATTTCGGTTTCATTGTAACCAGACCATGCTACGCAGGAGTGATTTTATAGAGACTTAGTGTGTGTCACACAAGAGAACCCTCTCTTCCCTTACTCTCATAACCTATTGGAACATATGACCAAGAAGACTCGCGAGATTAGCCCAAGACCGCATTTTTACATGCCCATCTGTAGCCCTAGCACGGCGACCAGTAGAAATGCGAAAGTATAGACAAACTGTGGACATAAACTTAAGGTGCCGTTCCGATCTTTACCGCGGCTAATCGCGACCGACAAAAATTCAATTAAAATGCCACTTTATGACAGACATAGTATGTATCATAAAGTAGGATATTATTTGAATTTTTAGGACTATAGTCTGTCATAAAGTGGCATTTTAATTGAATTTTTCGGGACGAAAAAAGATCGGAACGGCACCTTAAGTTTATCTCCACAGTTTGTGACTATAGTCTGTCATAAGGTGGCATTTTAATTGAATTTTTCGGAACAAAAAAAGATCGGAACGGCACCTTAAGTTTATCTCCACAGTTTGTCTATACTTTCGCATTTCCACTGGTCGCCGTGCTAGGGCTACTGACGCATGGATTATCTTTCTTGTCAACCAGGCAATTAGCCTAAATTGTCCGAACCAAACTGGGAAACAACATTTTTTATCCCAGGAATCGAACCTGAGACGCTACACTGACTATACTAGGCTATGTAAGCTTTATAGTGTAGTCAAATATTGGAAGGCTGTTTTAAACTGTGTGGCTGAACGAGTATTCGTCTATGACGATATTGGTTATTTTCCTTTCTTATATTATTATGGCGTCTTTAATCATTTCGAAGTACTTGTATTACCTATTGCGATGTAGAAAAAGAATGTCTCGTATAAAAATCTAATAATTCATTTGGTTGTTACTTATTCATTTATTTATTCATAAGAAAATAGGAAATGAAATTGTTCGGCCTCGGGAAAATTGGAGTTTTCTTTTACAAAACGAAAGTTATTATTCATTGTACATTTTAATTGCTGGTTTTCTTATTTTAGCAATCTTATTTCTTGGAAAATAATACTGTTTCTCTGAGAATCTTTATACTAGGTCAGGGGTTCCCAAACTTATTTTGTCTACTGCCCACTTTGAGAACTAATTATGTTTTAACGCCCCCCCCCCCATTGTTTCAATTTAAAATGCATCCAGATAAAATGAAATTACAAATCACCCCCCAAGCCTCTACACAACGCCCCCATTTTTTTTCTGGGTCCCAGACCGCCTTAGACCTTCAGCGCCCGCAAGGGGGCGTTATCGTCCACTTTAAACGAAAGGCTGTACTAGATGTTGCCTGCAACTGACGCTGTTTGTATCCGAGAAAACGTTACAATATGTTCCGGGGTATCTACATTCTACACATATTAAGGTTTCTGTATTTTTTTAACCAAATCGGTTAAGTGCACAGACATAGATCAAGATAGATACCGCATGTGTATGTACTTCGCGTGCCATATCGCGTTCCCAAACGACGAGCAATGCTCGTTTTTCTTTAGTCTGCTATCGGAATCGGATGTTAATCAGAATTTTAAAAATGCCTAAATGCCTAAAAGTGCCGTATTGAGCTGTAGAAATTCAAATAGAAACGTTGGCCTTGATAATGGACACGTTTCTTATCATCGGTACGTCACAGTAGGTAGTAAAAAAGTGGCACGCTCGTTTTCATACAAATGGAGCGAGCGACATACGGTACCTATCTTGATCTATGTCTGTGGTTAAGTGGTTTATATGACAGCTATAGGCAATAAATTATGTGTATTGATATATCAAGGAAAACTCAAAACACGTATTACAGAATTTTGCAGTAGTGATTAATTTAAATTAAAGAAAAACCACAAAAGCAAAGAGCAGAGAACCCACGGTGTTTTTCTTGGTACCTAAATTCCATACTTGAAATTATTACACACATAAGACATGTCATGAAGGACGTACTAGGAGGCAAAATTAAAGGAAAGAGAGGTAAAGAATGATACTATATTATAAGTCAACTATTAGATAAAATGCTTCTGTCATGTTTTATATGTTGAGGGTTCTACCCTAAAATAGAAGTATAAGAAGATACTTTGAGTCCTGTTGAAGAAAGTATGTCATTTTAAAAAAAAATTACGTTATGTTTAATTTTCTGTTATTTTTAGGGTGCCACCACGCCTCTGGTGCAACCCAGGCCGGGTTGCACCAGAGGCGTGGTTAAAGTTAAAGTTAAAGTTATGGTTATAGTTAAGGGTAAATTTAACTTTAACTTTAACCTTAACTTTGACCGGAGAAATTGACAGATGACAGCTGGTCCAACAAGGTTATAAATGAACGTGGGCGGGCGCTGCTGGTAAAGGAGAACTGTCAAAAATGGCGTTTTTGTATGATGACAGCGTTAGTTCCTTTTTTCGCCACATGCATTTAAAACCTTGTCGAGCTCTATGGTTATGGTTAAATATGGCGTCTTGATGGCGTCCATTTTTAACTTTAACCAAAGATTTGACATTTGGCATTGTAGTTAAAGTTAAAGTTACAGTTAAAGTTAAAGTAAGCTGGTGCAACCCAGCCTTAGTATATTTTGTTGTTATAACGACAACAGAAATACATAATATAATATGTGAAAATTTCTGCTGTCCAGCTATCGCGGTTCTTAAATAACGTGCTGGAGACAGACCGAATAGGGTCCCGTTTTCACTTTGGGCACGGAACTCTAAAATTTGTAGGGGAAAACATAGAACATACTCTTATTTGGAAGTCGGTTGAAACCGTAATGTTACAACGGAATTCCTAGTAAATGGGTTTCCAGTAAAAAGTGTCGCAACTCGCAAGTAGTACGGGAAAACCGGGATTATTGATTAATTCCTGTCGTGATTGTAGTGACTTAAACCGGCTACTTACATTTCGAATGGCTTTCTGAATTCAGAATTTAGAATTAATAATCTGAATTCCGGTTATTTACCTCATGGCACGTAAAGAGTTCACTGTGAAAGTTGTAGCCTGAAAGAGCAACTTTTTTAATTTTGTATGGGCAAATTCCTGCCGGCTGGGGCGCTTGCAAACAAATCACAAAAAAATTGCTTCTTTAGCGCTGCTATTTTCACAGTGACCTGTATACAAGGGACACATGCACATCCTATAGTATTATCACTTTGTTTTGCTACACCCTGTAGGTATATCTATTTAGTAAAGATTAAAAGATCATGACGATAAATAACTCGTAGCATTTAAAATCGATATAATCCATCATACTTTAAAAGCAGGCAGAAATGACCACATGAGCATAATATAAATAAAAACCGGCCAAGTGCGAGTTGGACACGAAGGGTTCCGCAGCAGCAATAAGGTTTATTTTTATGAAATTAAAAGGTTTTTGATTTATTTTTATATTTCAGTTGATTTAATGAAAGTTACATTAAGGTTTATTATTTATGACGTATAAAAAAAACTACTTGCTAGATAGATCTCGTTCAAACCAATTTTCGTTGGTAGTTTTTATAGTAATGTACATCATATATTTTTTAGACTTGTCATGCCCCTACTTTAGAAGTTAGAGGGGGGGGGGGGGGGGGGGCACACATTTTACCATTTTGTAAGAGTCTCTCTCGCAAAATATTCAGGTTAGAAAAAAGTTATATTAGAAACCTCAATATGATTTTTGAAGACCTATTCATAGATACCCCACACGCATAGGTTAGATGAAAAAAAAAATTTTTTGATTCAGTTGTACCTATGGGGACCCCTAAATTTTTTAATAATTTTTCCATTATTGTATCAAAATCTTAATGCGATTCACAGACTACATCTACTTACCAAGTTTCAATAGTAATCACTCTTATAGTTTCGAAGAAAAGTGGCTGTGACATACGGACGGACAGACAGACAGACATGACGAATCTATAAGGGTTCCGTTTTTTGCCATTTGGCTGCAGAACCCTAAACCAGTCAAATACTTTTTCATAAAGTACGGCAAAATGCAATGGACTATTTCGACTTCACGAAAAAACTTTTAAATACACCGTTTTTAAATACCCAATAGGACTGCGACTACTATTTTGAGTCTTTATCCGAAGGTCCGTTTTGTGTTTCCGGTATTCTAGAATATTCCGAAAGACAGTATCAGCATTTCCCAGGCTTAGCTATCCTTTGTCCTTCTGAACTATAGTCCTTATTGTCTGTCCCATAATTAAACCTAGCTATCTGCGGAATTCATTACTTATGCAAAGTGAAAATGCGCTTGATGAGATGAAAGATGTTTTTGTCTCAACTCTCATTTATCTAAAAAGTTCTTTTCGTTCGCCTCCTATTTAGTTATGGTTAATGCTTATTGTTTCCTATTTCATTTGTGAAAGTTCTTCTGCATTATAAATAGTTGAAGACGTAAGTGGATGGAGTGGGTAACTAACAATTTGAAAACGGCACTTTTTTTTTATAAATGGCTTAAGACCCGGGAAAAAATGTGAATTCTATTTATAGCTAGAAGCTAAGTAGCTTCGGAGCTAAGTAGATGATAAAATAGGTAAGTTACAAAGTTTGTTTAAGGGAAAAATGAGTAATTGCTCTTAGATTCTAAAATGTTAGTTACCCACTTCTTCCACTCAAGTCTTCCATTATGAATAGTTCTTTTGCGTTATTAATAGTTTTATAACATGACGGTGTCAATGAACGCTAGTGTTTTAATTTGACCTTAATTACAGCACGTGGCTTGACAAGTAGACAGCTATTTTAAACAACACCCCGATTCTGATAATTTAATTCAACATAAATACAGCTTCGGTCCAGCTCGGATCCTATAAAACAGAGCCTAGGTTTCTAAATAAAGCCCAGTATACAGGCCGGCGCTCATGACGTCATGTATTTTACGCCATATTGTACCATCGATGAAATTGATTCATAGGCAGTTGATGGACGTACATCATTTGGTTGAGTTATGTCAATTCAATATAAGTCGTGATATGTCTGCTAGGTTTGACATAAAGCGACCAAATTACGTAGGTCCGCCATCTGCCTATGTATCGACTTCAGCAAAGAGCCGCTAGTCGCGAGCCGCGAGCCTGGGGACATGGTAATCTAGTGTAAGCGATTCTTGTGTGTCACCGACGTCGAGCCGAGTAAGTTCGCGAACTTAAAACCCACGTGCTTTAAGTTCGTACGTCTATCAGGCCTTTAGTTTCTAAACACACTATGCCGAAGTTCCGCGGCGGAATTTCCGCATGATTCCGCCTGCAATGTATTTTAAATTTCCGATGACACACCATGCTGAAATTCCGTCGCGTTATATTGTATGCGTTTGACATTGCGTTATATTGTATGCGTTTGACGTAATCATGCGGAATTTCCGCCGCGGAACCTCGGCATAGTGTGTTTAGACACTTAAACTCGTAGCTCGTCTAGGCTCGTACGTCTGGCAAGACTGCGAGCCGCGAGCTGCGAGCCGCGAGCCGTGGGCCGCGAGCCGCGAGCCTGGGGACATGGTTATCCAGTGTGAGCCATTCTCGTTTGTCACCGACGTCGAGCCGAGTAAGTTCGCAATCGTAAAACCCGCGTGCTTAAAGTTCGTACGTCTATAAGGTCTTTGAATGCCTTTGATAGTACATTATGACTGGTGAGTAAAGTAAACAGGTGTGAGTTGTGACTTATAATAAATGATGCAACAAAGTCATATTATACGTCAATGCACTGGCGTATATTTCGAAAGTATACTGGATTATACTAATTGGGAACTTACCTGGGAGAGCCATATTATACGTGGGAGAGTCATGCTTCGGCACGAATGGGCCGGCTCGACCGGAGAAATACCACGTTCTCACAGAAAACCGGCGTGAAACAGCGCTTGCGCTGTGTTTCGCCGAGTGAGTGAGTTTACCGGAGGCCCAATCCCGTACCCTATTCCCTTCCCTACCCTTCCCTATCCTTCCCTATTCCCTTCCCTTCCCATCCCTATCCTCCCCTATTACCCTATTCCCTCTTAAAAGGCCGGCAACGCACTTGCAGCTCTTCTGATGCTGCGAGTGTCCATGGGCGACGGAAGTTGCTTTCCATCAGGTGACCCGTTTGCTCGTTTGCCCCCTTATTTCATAAAAAAAAACCTAGAATAATATTGTTTGAAACGATTATTCTGGGTAAGATTTTTGAAGTTTTGACCAATCAGCGTTTCACTTTGACATTGACAACTTTGACGTTTACAATACAAAGACTGCATCCAAGAATCAGAGAAGTTGATTCCTAGGCAGATGGGGGACCTACGTAGTTTGGTCGCGTTACGTCAAACCCAGCCGACAGATCACAAATAACATTGAATTGACATGATCCGACCAAATGACGTTGGTCTGTCAACTGCCTAGGAATCAATTTACTCGATGGTACATAAAACAGTAGAATTGGGATACAGTTTATGAATCATTTATCCATATTAATTATGACGAACGTGCAAATTAATCATTGTACATTTACTGCCCGAGTGGCGCACATGTTGCCAAAAATATTCTCTACGGATCGATTCATCAAATCGGAGAATATGATTACTTCATATCTTCTTAGAGACTTTCAGATTTACTTTTCGACTTTTTGATAACTTTAAAAGAGACAAACTTTTATAATTGAGTGTTTGTAGAAACGACTAGGAACGCTATCTCTTAGAATTATGATTAGAAAACCATATTTTTCAAAGGCCGGCAACGCTCCTGCAACTCTTCTGATGTTACGAGTGTCCTTGGGCGACGGTAGTTGCTTTCCATCAGGTGACCCGTTTGCTCGTTTGCCCCCTTACTTTATAAAAAAATGTTATCGTTTTTTGAACTCAGAGCAAAGCTCAATCTTCTAATTATTATCATTTAAAAATGTAATACAAAATGGGTATAAACTTTCAATTCCAAGTTCCAACCCAAACATAATTTTGCTCTTAACCTTTTACAAATTGATGGTACAATGATATTGAGAAATGGCCCTTAATGGGCTTATTTATGGGTTAATCTCATCCAACCTGGTTCTCAGACACCCACAACCACATCCTCGTTGCGAATTGAAAGTAATGCTGTCGTAGGTGGACCATTACCACTGAATAGAACTAATGGCATTTGATTAAGATACTTACTGGGAATTAGAAAATTACCGCGCGTGATACGGCGGCTTGGAAAGTTTTGTTCATATTTTTTTAGAAGGGTCAAGGGATTAAACAAAATTTTACACCCAAGGGGGCTAAATAGGGAATAAAATCTCGTAAGTCAGAAACACTATATCACGCGGGCAAAGCCGCGTTGTATATCTATATATATAATAAAATCGTAGGAAAGTCAATTCTGTACATTGAATATTTTTGAAAAATAATATTTGGGACATGATCTACAATCGATATGGAAGCCAAAAATATAGTTTTTGGAATTTTTGTCTGTTTATCTGTATGTATGTCCGGGATAAACTCAGAAAGTACTGAATGGATTTACTTCAAATTTTGCACGAATATTACTTAGAGGTCGGGTCAACACATAGGCTATATATTATAACGATATCACCTAGGGTGGGTGAAGGGGCTCAAGTTTCAATATTTTTAGTTTTTTGCTCATATCGCTAAAACGGTGCATTGTAGAGAAAAAAATGTCCGGTACATAATGAAAGCTCATAAAATTTCCTACAAATTTGTCTTTTACACTTTGCATCTATCTTCACTCCTTGCCTTGCTATGAGCTTTTATCTATCTCTAATATGTGGGGAGCTTTGGCACCGGTAATTTTTTGACCGGTGCCAACTCCCCCTCTCCTGGAAATTTTGCTTAAAACAAAACGGTGTCGCGGCGTTATATTTCTCCTTTTTTAAGAACAAAGTTAAAAACTAAACTAAACATACGGTTTTCGAGTGTCATTTGATTGAAACTTCCTTAATGTGATTTGAGTTCTTACTTTGTAAGTTATCCCACCAGTAGGATGTAGGCAGTAGGCCATATTAGATCCGGGCTCAACAGTATAAAATCTCACGTGTCTTAGAAAGTGGAACAAATCCTAAATCTAGAATAACACAGTAAAGTTGATAATGTCGATATCAGTCGATAGTCGACATGTGCCATTGGACAATCGACCTTGCATGACTCACAGAGTCAGGTTACATTCAATGCCGTTTTACCTCTACCATAACCCCTATATCGATGGCATAAGACACAATCTCGTATACCAAATACTGGACGGACGTTGCTCATTCACATGCAGTCAGCGTCTCGCATTCTTGTATCACTTGTGTGTTTCTCACCGATGATATAATCAGTGGTATGTCTGAAATTATACGAGAAATGATAACTTTTTCTATCTTTGGTATAGTTTTGACTGTCGTCAAAGTGGTCTAAAGCTGTCCAAGGTCAGAGGAAAATGGTTATTGCGTCTTTGGTTATGCATGTTTTCTATGGACCTCTCTTTGTTTTTGTAAAAGAAGAAAAAAATCCTTTAGTTTTGTTTCACGGAAAGTAGCCAGCTTACAAAGCAACTCTAAAAATCTTTAGCTAATATTTTATCTTCTGGCTAGATGCACTCCTTGTGTAATTTAATTACTTAATTTAATTTCGTTTGGGACTCTCATTTGTTGTCCTGTAGAACCTAATTTGGTTGCTGTCTGAATAACCCATGATAAATAATTCAACAAATACGTATCCGTTACTAAATTCTAGTAAATTATCAGCTATGAGCTAGCACACTCGTGTTATCATCAACAAAGGAAGTCGAGCGAGCGCGGGCATTTCACAACATGTCTGGACGTGTCTAAACATTTTTTTTTTCTTTTTTTGTTCTTTTGTTTTTTTTTTCTCTCCGGAGCGGGTGGAGCCCCGACCCTAGCGAACGTGAGCGCTTTGTCGAGACCCACTGAGCTTTTTATCAAAAGCAGGTAAACTATTAGAAAGTAGAGATTTAACAGGGCTGCCGCCTGCCACTCAAAAATACGCAAAACAATTGACTGAGATTTTTTTATATTTAAAAGTTGCAGTTTTTTTGTGAAACTGGTTTGAGCCTCTTTTAATATTATCCCTCCGTTAAATGTTTTTGTTTTTTGCTTATGTTTAAAATTAAGGTAAATTAAGTCTATATAAAAAGTAGAGACCTGCTACTTATACAGTAGTTACGTAAGCTGAAGTGTGATTTATTTTATATGATTTTCTATCGGAAACTGGAGAATATTGTACTTAACTAAAACTTAACTCAACCAGTAACCATTTTTGCGTTTATTTATTTTCGAATTTTTCGAATATTAGCGAATTTAAAAAAGTGTCAGCCCTATTTCTGTTTACATAGATAAACCTAAATCGTGAGTTCTTTGAAGTATGAAAGGCGTTGGGAGAGTTGAAAAACTCGTGTACCCTCGCAACTTTGTTTGCATAACTGTTGTGCCCCTATTTATACCTATCACTACGAACCTTTGAAGGAGTTTGATTTGAACATTGAGTATTGCTTAGTATGAAATCCATACTAATATTTTAAATGCGAAAGTGTGTCTGTCTGTCTGTCTGTTACCTGTTCACGCCCAAACCGCTGAACCAATTTTGCTGAAAGGTATGGGTAGATACTTTAAGCCCCGAGAAGGGACATGGGATACTTTTTATCCCGGGTAAAATTGCGGTTCCCGCGCGATACACGAATTTTGGAGTAACGGAGTTGCGGGCTTCATCTAGTATTTTATATTTTTTCATTCATAATATGGCTTTGGTTATTTTGAGACCGAAACTGTATGATTTGGGAATATTTTATATTACCAAACGGTTATTTCAAACCAAAAATTAATATTACATATTTACTTGTCGATTGTGTCACGGTATTTTAATTGTGAGAGAAAATAAGGTATTTTACTCCATTTGGTGCAGTCTGTAAGAAACTTGAAAAAAACATACTTATCAATAAAACTCTAAATCTCTGTATAAGCATAGCAAATCTTGTGATCCTCATAGGTATTAAACTCGTTGGCAAAATTAAAAAGCGATTTCAAATTCACAAAGCAGAATGACCTACTTCTGATAACGATAATGATAAAATTCCTCTCCAATATCGGTAAAAGCCGGTTAAGACGGTATGAAATATTCAATATGTTCGTTTTATTCCCTCCATTCCCGGATATTCCCGGATATCCCCGAGATATCCCGGGAATTCCCAATGAGTCCACTTCTCCCATATTTTAAAGTGGACTTTATATTAAGGGTGCGCTCACACTGAGTCGGGAGATAAAAGTTTTAGCCCCTTTAAAAAGAGATGTGCGATAGTTTTATGTGTGTGTGTGTCTGAAGTATAAAAAGATTTTGGCGGACATAAAATAAATAATCGGCCAAGTGCGAGTTATACTCGCGCACGAAGGGTTCCGTACCGTTATAGAGCAAAAATAGGCCAAAATATGTGTTTTTTGTATGGGAGCCCCCCTTAATTTTTAATTTTATTTTATAATTATTATTAAATATTAAAGTATACATATAATAAACTACCTTGTGAAAAATTCAATTGCCTACGTTTGTTGTATGGGAGCCCCCTTAAATATTTAATTTATTTTGTTTTTAGTATAGCTGTTGTAGCGGCAACAGAAATACATAACCTGTGAAAATTTCAACTCTCTAGCTATTACCGTTCTTGAGTTACAGCCTGGCGACAGACGGACAGACGGACAGACATCGAAGTCTCAGTAATAGGGTCCCGTTTTTACCCTTTGGGTACGGAACCCTAAAAACAAAGGATATAGTAGATACCCAACGTATACTTGGAGTGACACGGATCTTGATTTTCTAGATTTTTTTCTTTAGAAGCTGACATTGCCTTCAAACTGTATAAGCAATGTCATTCAAACTAATCGTCTCGGCATGACCAATTCGGGGCAGTTTTTCCGTTTTCACTCCCTAAATTTTAAACCCTTGTGCTTATAAGCGTACTAGGTGATCCCTGCAACTCCGTTGCGCCAAAATTCGTTTATCGCGCGGGAACCGTACATTTTCCGGAATAAAAAGTGACCTATGTCCTTTCCCGGGACTCAGAGTATCTCCATACAAAACTTCAGCAAAACGATTCTGCGGTTTGGGCGTGATGAGGTAATAGACAGACAGAAAGATAGACACACTTGCACATTTATTAGTATGGATAGTAACGTAGCGGGGGTTAAAAATCTAGGGGTTAAAAGAATATTCTGTTCAATGTGGCTGGAGCCTTATTTTAAACGTGGCCTCTTGACCGTAAAGGAATAAACGCGTCTTGTTACCGTTTAGTCGTTTACTTCTGGGAAAGCTAGTTTAAACGTAATTGGAATTCAAGGAATGCTAGGACATAGCTAGTTTTAAAATACTCCTCCTCGTAGGAAATAGGGATTGAATTTTCTTATATTCAAACTCAAATAATATATTTTTTGAATTATGTTATTTTATCGATACTCATGATCATAAAGCTGAAGTTACCTAGTAACTATTTCGTAATCTGTGGCTGAAGTTTGTTTTTTTGAACGCGCTGATCTCAGAAACTAAGCTAGGTCGAATTGAAAAATTCTTTTTGTGTTGGATAGTCAATTTGACAAAGGAAAACGTGGTAAAAACGGAGAAAATTATATTATTATTTGAACGCGCTAATCTTACGAACTACAGGACCGAATATTCGGCACAGATATAGAGTAGACCACAGGGAAGGCCATAGGCTACTTTTTTTGCGGAAATACGTACGGTTCCCGTGAAATATCTTACTACTACTGTTTTTACGAGTACGGAGCGGGGTAGGTCTAGTATATTGATCCCCAACCTTTTTTTCAAACGAGCCACAAACATGTTTTGGTCTTGGTGTCGCGGGCCGCAACAAAAAAATTTTTAAGGTTCAAAAATAACGTTCTTCAAAATTAATGATTTAAAAGTGGAACACATTTCACTACTTTCATGACGACTTTACATTATTTTGTCGATGGGCGTGACTTTCAGAATGGTTTCACATCACGCGGGCCCGGGGCCACAGATAAAGTCCCGGCGGGCCGCGGGTTGGGTATAGCTGGTCTAGTACAAAATATTTTTTGAACGTCTACCTGCCGTGCTAGCATACGCCAACGAGAAAATTTTGTCTACACGTTTTCTCGATGTTAACTGGTTTATCTCTTCATCTCTATTGACCCTAACATGACATACATTTTTTCTCGTACGTCTGTCGTCAAAATTAGAGATAATTTTTTTTTTAATATGTGCTATTTTTGTCTATATACTAACGAACTATATACGAACGAGAAATTTATCTCTCGAGTCTCGACGTACGCATGTTAGCGAAAAAGAGATATATATCGATATCGACAATATCACTACCCTCGAGAGTGAGATATCCACGAGATATCTCGTTGGCGTATGCTAGGGGGGCTGATGCCTACCGCCTACTGCCGTTTCGGAATACGGCGTACCGCGTAAGAAACTCGCTTGTTTGAACATCCTCAATTAAATCTTATCAAACGGCCTACGAAGGTCGTGTTAAATGACTAACATTAAATAAACATGGCTTACCTCATTAACCGCGGTTAATTAATATTCATCGTAACGCGGTTAGAACAGGTGGTCAGTCGCCACTCGCCACTCGCCAGTCACGATGTTAAAGATTCTTGACCGTTGATTCAGAAATGAAGACATGAATATACCTCATTTTTAGGGTTCCGTACCCAAAGAGTAAAAACGGGACCCTATTACTGAGACTTCGATGTCTGTCCGTCTGTCTCCAGGCTGTTACGCAAGAACGGTAATAGCTAAAGAGTTGAAATTTTCACAGATTAATATGTATTTTTGTTGCCGCTATAACAACAAATACTAAAAACAAAATAAATTTAATATTTAAGGGGGGCTCCCATACAACAAACGTGATTTTTTAAACATTTTTTGCTCTGTATCAATGATGAGAATAGGTAGCCACCTGAAATGTTCACAAAATACTCAGTTTTATTTATAACTAGCTTTTGCCTGCGGCTTCGCTCGCGTTAGGAAGTATTATTATTATTTAGGTATCAAAGTCAGCCCGATCGGTATATCCTCTATTTTATCCCTTGGGGGTAGAATTGATCAAAATCCTTTCTTAGCGGATGCCTACATCATAACATCTACCTGCATGCCAAATTTCAGCCCGATCCGTCCAGTGGTTTGGGCTGTGCGTTGATAGATCACTATGTCAATCAGTCACCTTTGAGTTTTATATATTATTTAGATTTAGATTAGATTTAGTGAATAATTAAGTATTATTTAAATCATCATTTACTAATAGATCTAAACTCCCTCCCGCACGCGCACCCCCGCACTATGGAAAATGGTAGAACTAGAGCATATCATAAATGGATTTTAAAAATATCACAATTTGAATGAAATATTTATTGCATTCGATACTCTAATAACCAAATAATCTTAATCAGACATTTTTTTGTTCTAAAACTGCATAAATATTTTTTTTTCATAGGTTGAAGTAAGTTGAAGTAGCGGATGGCTCATTCAAATGTTTGCATACACGTAATTCAAATGAATATTGTGAAAAAAGTATTTAGCACATGCATGCGGTTTTATACATTTTTAAAAAGGATATTTTATGTTCTTAATAATGAGCTATTAACTTTTTTTAATATGCTTTTTATTTTTGAGTAAGTACTTAAAAATTGACATACCCTATTTTTCACTTTTCTTTTTTTTTCGTCGAAGGTTTTCACATTTACCGACGGCTCGCGACGCGCAACTTTATGTGTTATTTAATAGCCTAACTATTTATAAATGAAAAATTAAAAAAATCAGCTGCGGAAGTTTGCGGTCCTGGAAGTTATGGGAAAAAATGTGATAGCGGTCGGAGTAGATAATTCGGTATCTTTTGCGGTTACTGCTGACATAGTTTACAAAAACTATATTAACCACAATATTTTGATAGCAATAGCTTATCATCTATTTTGCACTCGTCGTGCATGAGTAAATATGCATAACATTCATATTAGTACGTATTTCATATCTAAAAAACTAGTATATAAGGGGAAGCAAATATCTTCAAATTGCACACTTCAGCGTGTATTTCATATTGAGTGACACTTATTTAAATTGGTTATTTCCATTAAAATGTCAACTTTCAACTGTACTAAGGGCGATTTCATCATTCCCTATATCGAGCGTGGCAGAACCTTGGAATCGTTGTCCATAGTTCTACAGCAAACATTAAATGTTTCTGAAAACATCTTGTGTTTTGTAATTGGTGACATTCAAAGAAATATTCTGCCTTCTTTCAATAAGCGCTGGGCTCAAGCATCACGGAAAAAGGACGAATTTATTCGAAATAATACAAGCTGGCTGGAGTCAGGATATTCAGTACAGTTTCCGGAGTCTGAAGCACATTCACTGCCATCAACTTCTGGTAAACGAGGAAGACCGTGCATTGCTTATGGAGACTCCTCAGAATCAACAAAGAAAAGGAAAAACACTCTTTTACTAGAAGAATATGGGTTTGAGCACATTTGTAACGCATTTTTGCAAGGACTGCGGGCCTTAGGTGAGTATGCAGAGGCTCATCTTGTTGAAGAGCTAAGAAACTCTGAGAGCGAAAAGAAAAAAGTTTTCTCGACTATGTGGAAAGAGTCAAACCAAATGAAGATTTTATCTGATACAGAAGCATTGAGTGCTTTTATTGATTTGGATCTAACTAAAGCACAATATATGTACCTAAGAAATTTAACCAACGAAAGAAAGTGTACAATGTTTCCCCCATATTACAAAATACAAGAAATAAAACAAACTTGCTATCCACCATCTTCTACAATCGAAATCACAAATACTTATGCTAAAGTGATTAATATACAAGACTTACTGGACCACACAGTTGCCAGAATTTTAAAAATTAATCCAGTTTTCCTAGAACAACACAGAAATTTAATCCTTTACTGTAAATGGGGATGTGATGGTTCATCTGGCCAAAGTCAATACAAGCAGAAACTGCCAGAAGAATCGGAAACTATTTCAGATGCCAATCTGTTCGTCACTTCATTAGTTCCCATTAGATTAATTGATGACCTCTCACAAGCCATTATTTGGCAAAATCCAGTACCTTCATCTGTTCGTTATTGTAGACCCATTTCTATTGAATTTTGTAAAGAAACTCCTGAAAAAACTAAGGCAGTTGTAGACGAAATTACCAGACAAATTGAATCTTTACGCCCGTCATTAATAAACAAAGATGGTGTTGCAGTAAATGTGAAGCACGAACTTTTTCTAACAATGATTGATGGTAAGGTGGCTCAGGTCCTAACAGAAACTCCATCGGGTTCTACGTGCACGATATGTGGGGCTACTCCTCGACTTATGAATGACCTATTAAAAGTGACTGCTAGACCTGAAAATGAAAGTGCTTACCAATATGGATTATCCACATTGCATGCCTGGATTCGCTGCATGGAAATGGTATTACACATTTGCTACAATCTTGACTTTAAGACTTGGTCTGCTACAACAGAAGAAAAAAAGAAATTGAAGAAAGAAAAGAAGGAATTTGTTCAAAAACGTTTCAGGGAAGAGCTAGGATTAATTATCGACAAACCTCGTCAATTAAGTGGAAACTCAAGTGATGGAAATACAGCACGAAGGTTCTTTTACAATTACACTTGCTCGGCGAACATAACAGGTGTTGATGAAACATTGATTAAACGCTTGTATATTATTTTACAAGCTCTCTCTTCTGGAATGATGATCGATCCCGAAAAATTTGGAGTTTATGCCTTAGAAACTGCGCGAATTTATGTTAGTAACTATGATTGGTACTACATGCCATCCTCCGTGCACAAATTACTTATACACGGAGAAAGCGTGATCAAACATTTTTCTGTTCTTCCTATTGGGCAACTGTCGGAAGATGCACAAGAGTCGCGCAATAAAGACTACAGAAATATGCGCCTGCACCATGCCAGAAAATGTTCCCGTATAGCTACAAATGAAGACGTATTTAAAACGCTTCTATATACTTCAGATCCATACGTTTCAAGTTTAAGAAAACCTTATGTGAGAAATGTGAAGGATCTTGATGAAGAGGCACTAAGTCTTTTGAAGGTGGTACCTGAAGGTGATCCTACATTTACACCGGAAGTAATTTTAGTTAGAAATAGCGAGGATAATAACAATTAGATATAACATTATAAGTAACTAAAACCTAGAATAAAACCAATAATATTATAAGATTTGTCTAATCTAAGATAAATTAGTTTGGTGTGAGGCATAGATAGGTACTATACGATTTTATAATTTTATGTATTTTATTATGCTTGTGTGATAAGTATAATTTTACTCATATTACTACTTATTTATAAAAAATAAACTACTCGTATTACTTTTTTATCTTTTCTTTTTTTTTAACCTAAAATAAATATGTATACAATGAAAAAAAATACAAAAATTGATTATTTTTAAAATCTTTGTATATCACTGTATACATGTGCCAAATCTCAATTCAATACGATGAAAAACCTTGAAGTTACAGATTTTTGATCCGATAAGGACCCAAATTTTCCACTGTGCCCCGCCTTGGTGACGCCCACTTCGCAACGGGCAGTGCAGCAGAAATCGTAATATTTTAATTTCGCCATAACTTCAAAATCAAACGTCCAATTTTAATCATTCAAAGACCAAATATTATCTACATAAACTGTGCTTATTGGTGAAATAATTTATTTTGATAAGGATTAATAGCATGAGTAAAATAAATGCGTTTAAATGAAGTCCAAAAAAAATTCAAGATTTTTAAATAAAAAAATCGTTGTTGTGCCTCACTCGACATAGATAAGTATAGTGTGTCGCGGACTTTTTTGTAGATATTTATAAGATCTACAATTAATTAGAACATTTTATGGTTCTATCTTTTTTAGTTTAGGCAGCGTACGCAAAATAAATAACTTTTCTGGTTGATTTTTACACCTTGTGTCCGAAAAACCCAAATATCTTACGGAACCCTATTTTTTTCCAAAATAAAATTTAGCCTATGTTACTCGTGGATAATGTAACTTTCGAATGGTGAAAGAATTTTTAAAATCGGTCCAGTAGTTTTTGAGCCTATTCATTATAATTAAACAAACAAATAAACAAAGTTTTCCTCTTTATAATATTAGTGTAATAAAATCCCGTACAAAAAACACATTTTTTTCTTATTTTTCTCTATAGTGGCACGAAACCCTTCGTGCGCGAGTCCAACTCGCACTTGGCCGATTTTTTTTCTTATTCTATGAACAAACATTGTAACTTACCAACTTCATCTGGCTATACAATATATATGTGCATGTAATATAGAAGCCCATCTATACTAATACTAGATGTTCCGCGCAGCTTCGCCCGCGTAAATTAGATATTTCACAGACAAATCAGTCTACAAAAAATAGCCTATGATCCTTCACGTGGTCTAGTTCTTATTTGACCCAAATAACAGATAAAATGCTCTAGTAGTTCGTGAGATAAGCCCTTTCAAATAATTTCCCCCGTTTTTTCCACATTTTCTTCTATTTCTTCGCTCCTATTAGTCTTATCGTGATAAAATACAGCCTATAGCCTTTCTTGATAAATGGGATATCTAACACTGAAATAATTTTTCAAATCGAACTAGTGGTTCCTGAGATTAGCGCGTTCAAATAAGCCCTTTCAAATAATTTCTCCCCGTTTTTTCCACATTTTCCTCTATTTCTTCGCTCCTATTGGTCTTAGCGTGATAAAATATAGCCTATGCCTTCCTCGATAAATGGACTATCTAACACTGAAATAATTTTTGAAATCGGACCAGTAGTTTTTGAGATTAAGGTTCAGACAAACAAACAAACAAACTAACAAACTCTTCCGCTTTATAATATTAGTATAGATTATAAAGCGGAAGAGTTTGTTAGTTTGTTTGTTTGAACGCGCTAATCTTTTATTTCAGTTAAAATTATTTCAGTGTTAGATAGTCCATTTATCGAGGAAGGCTATAGGCTATATTTTATCACGCTAAGACTAATAGGAGCGAAGAAATACAGGAAAATGTGGAAAAAACGGGGGGAAATTATTTGAAAGGGCTTATTTGAACGCGCTAATCTCAGGAACTACTGGCCCGATTTGAAAAATTATTTCAGTGTTAGATAGCCCATTTATCGAGGAAGGCTATAGACTATATTTTATGACGCTAAGACTAATAGGAGCGAATAAATAGAAGAAAATGTGGAAAAAACGGGGGAAAGCAATTTTTCTGTTATTTGGGTCAGATAAGAAGTAGACCACGTGAAGGATCATAGGCTATTTTTTGTAGACTGATTTGTCTGTAAAATATCTAATTTACGCGGGTGAAGCTGCGCGGAACGTTTAGTTAATAATATTAAGTGTGTATTACATAATATAATGAAAATATTTTACAAAGAAAAATAACAAAGAAACCTTATTTCCAATGATCGTACCGGATCGAAATTTCTAGAACAAGGTTCTATAATAATGAATCGTCCTTGGCTTAGTAATATAAACTTCAATTAAGACTAAGCTAGCGTTACTGTAAATCCTAACTTGATGTGATTACTATATACGATTGTAAATGTTTGTTTATTTTTAGCTGCTTCTAATTTTTTATTTGAGTTACAGTTAAAATCTTAGTATGTGCCATGATAAAAAACTATCGTATGCATCCCGGGACTCAAGGTGTCTTAAAATGTAGATTTTAAGACACCTTGATGCCAAATCACAGAATACATAATTATTAGTACACGTAGCCAAAATATCTCAAAATTAGGTTTAATGAGAAATGACAGAGAGACACGTCTTGCTTTCCTAATATTAAGAACATAATGAGTAGATTTTTAGGAGTTCTTTAAATAGAAAACTACATAGATGACGCCCGCAACTCTGTTGCGCCAAAATTAGTTTACCGCGTGGGAACCGTACATTTTCCGGGATAAAAAGTATCCTATGTCTTTCCTGTCTCTAGGTATCTTCATACCGAATTTTAGAGAAATCGGTTCAGCGGTTTGGGCGTGAAGACGTAACAGAGAGGCAGACAGACACACTTTCGCAATTATAATATTAGTATGGATCATCATCAACTTTTTGTTACTGTAATTATTTTGTTTCACTTCTACTGCTTTGACCAGAGGCAGATCATGACTGGATATAAGGCTATCTTCTAGTAATAAAGAAGATGAATACCGCAGGATACGTCAGCCATGAGCTCTTATAGCAGTAGTACTTTAATATTACTTTCAGATTTGGCACAGACAAAAAACATAGTTTTGTTTAAATAAATAGAGATCATGTTTGCTTATATACGAAATCCAAAAGTAAATATTAAAGTAATACTGCTATAGGAGCTCATGGTAGGCCCGCAGGTCGCGGGAACTCACTAGCTGTGTTAACTGTATGTAGCTTACACCAGCGATGTATTAGATCAAGATGATGCATTTTGTTTAGTTTAAAATATGGGGGAAAGACGTAGGCTACTTTATAACGCTGTTTAGAAAGTTGTCAAGATGCTTTTGCAGCCGAATGCAGTCAATTCCGAAGAAACGATATGAAATGATTTTGTGGTCCGTGGTTTGGTCATCGCAGTATTGTGCAGTATGCTTTCTCCCCTTAGCTTTTAGATGAGAATGAGATTTATGACTCCTCCTACCTTTTTGCACCTTAAGCGTGTCCCTGTAGGCCTAGCATAACAACATTAGAAATGGGAAATAATAGACACGCGGCCAGATTTTAGTGATAAAATGGCGGATTTCCTTTGTTAGTCTGTCACTTTGTCTGTTCTTCCGTAGAAAGAATCCGTTTCTACCATGGTGACCATGCTAAGCCTGCTGGTCTTATGTAGTTTGTTACCTATGTCAATCTTAGCTCCTAAAGTTGCAGTAATTCTGCGTTGATATAATACGGACCTACACATTATAAATTAATGTAGATCACTTTAGCATCTAGATATAATAAATACATCGTGGGTAACACTAAGTTTGCTAGTCACGTGGCCACTTTTATCGGCGGCCATCTCTACGGGATCTGGTTAAAAACTCCGCCGTACGTGGCCCTCATGTACTACCTACATTTAAAGGAAAACCCTTTGACCTACGTATTAACCTAAGTACATAGGTTAATACATAGGTCAAAGGGTTTTTATACTACATAGGTACACACAAGTTTCGGGGATTTAATGTGGTTACATAAAAAGGTAAATTATGTACCTCCTCTATTGTACCAGGTGTCATTTAATCGGAAGATTAGTTGCCTTACTATTAAATTCTTGATTAATTATTTTTAACAAAAAATTAAAACCGACTTCCAAGGTAAAAACAATAATAACATCCTTATAATATGAACTAAAAATTATTAAATAATTTTTCCTATCTAATAGTGCCTTTTTCCGAATTCGGCTAAACCTCAACTATTTCTGTAAGTACGCAATCTTCATAATTTTGAAGTCGGTGCCAGTTACAAAAGTTTCAAATACCTACCTTTCTGTCAGAGAACTGAAGATTCAGCTATATCTGGTACCGACTTCAAAATGATGAAGATTGAGTACAGAAATAGTTGAGGTTTAGCCAAATTCGGAAAAAGGCACTATTAGATAGGAAAAATTATTTAATAATTTTTAGTTCATATTATAAGGATGTTATTATTGTTTTTACCTTGGAAGTCGGTTTTAATTTTTTGTTATTCTTTCGAATCTCAAAAGTAATGTCAAATGTGTGCCTTACGCTCTGGAGTTAAGGTTGACTTTGTTATGTTCAATTTTGTGGTACATAAGTCGCTTAGAACTTGAATCATTTATTTTGAAACAACATTATATTTTTATTAAAATCGCTATGAAAAGTACCAATTATTATTATAAGGACATAACGTGATGATATAATTATGGTGTTGTGGGGGCATATTGTATCCATATACAACCATGTGACACTGGTGACCCTGACGTGGTAATGATGATGATGATGATGATGATGAATGTAATTTGCATAGTAGCATATGCTTTCAGTTTTTAAAACAGCGCCTAAACCCCCAAACTTGTATCTATAAGGAATCCGGAGTTCTCTTAGTATCTTCGGAACCATAGTATACCTTGGTGCAAAATCTTGCGTTTTGGTAGCATATGCTTAGGATACTTCTCATAAAACTAAAATCACCATACCAATTTTGAAAATCGGTTCACTAACGGCGGAGTAATCGTTGAACATACAAAAAAAAAAAAAACCACAGCCGAACATATAACCTCCTCCTTTTTGGAAGTCGGTTAAAAATTAGAATCTATAATCACCATTAATTTAAAATGCAGATTACCAGAAAACAATAGTAACAAACAGACTGACCGACATTCGGACGGACATCGAAGTATTAGTAAAGGGTCCCGTTTTTACCCTTTGGCCTTTGGGTATGAAACCCTAAAAACATTAGACAATCCAAGCTACCAGTTGACCAATCCAAGCTACCAGTAAGCCAATACAAGCTACCAATTTTCATTTAAATCCGATATTAAGCTATAATAAGATATTAACGTGCGAAGAAGACACAAATTTC
The DNA here is from genome assembly GCA_905187585.1 of Cyaniris semiargus. Lineage (NCBI taxonomy): Eukaryota > Metazoa > Arthropoda > Insecta > Lepidoptera > Lycaenidae > Cyaniris > Cyaniris semiargus. The sequence continues at coordinate 13,973,298 of LR994563.1, read as the reverse complement.
TATAAAGCGTCGGTCACGAAGACAACATTAAGGAAATCACAGCAACGGCAGAACGGATAATGCAGACAACGATAAAACCCGGTTTAAAAAGAAATTACGTTCATAATCGTTTAAAGTATCGCTTACGTATTTCCGTTTATATCTTGTGTAACGATATCGATATTAAGTTGGTATTAAATCGATATTGAATCGATATTTCTCACGTGCTGCAATGACCTTAATTTGTGTAAAACGTTTTGAACGGTAGGGCTGCGAATTGCGATACGTTGGAAATTCGCGACTTTTAAAAAGTCGCTGTTATCTGTGCTGTTATGGTTTATGATTTTATTTAGTTATATTATATAATATTAAACATATTAATTAAAGATGTTATATTAGTTCAAAATGTTATGGACGACATAATAACAAGATTTTATAACATTATAACCATATTTTAATCTTGAAATAGATAACTTTAAGGAATGATTAATTTCTTAGATACATAGATAGTACTTTTATTATTTTTTTAGGTTCTAAATCTATTTTTGTTTTGTTTCAGGTGAGTACATTTCTTTAACTAATTACCAGCGTCAACATATTGTGTAAGTAAAAAATATATTTCATTTGTCATTTAAGGCCAATCCCCGAGCAAACGACCTTGACCATACATTTGCCGCGTTGTCGAGATCGCACCAAAATCCTATTTTTTTACTTATCTTAGTTCAAAATTGACCTAAAAAAAATTCTAACGGGGAATATGTAGTGAATGAAATTGTCGATCTATTGGCGTGTGTTTCAAATAAAAGTAATTTATAAATACTAGGGAGATACTGAAAGTATGCTTGAATTTTAATAAATTAATGGTATAACTTTTGGATAATGTTATAAATTATGTTAGAAAAAAATATATGTAAATTTAAAGCTAAAAGTGACATTCACTGTAGGAACACCAGAAACAAGCACAAGCTAGACTTGCTGGTGAACAGACTTAGTAACGTCAGTAAATCTTTTAAAGGTCAATGTATACGCCTTTACAATAAAATCCCAGAAAACGTTCAAAATCTTTCCATTAATACATTTAAAAAAGTAGTCAAAGAAAGTTTGTGTGCCAAAGCCTACTATAAGGTCAATGATTTCATAAATGATGGTACATCCTGGGAGTAGAATGGCTGCTTGCTAGGCTGCTTCTACATATTGTTTTGATTTACAATTATGTAACTATTACTTACCTTTTAAAAAAAAATGTATTAGATTTAGTTACTTGACATTGTAAATTATGTTACATAGCTATAAGCCATAACATTGTTATATATATATATATATATATATATATATATATATATATATATATATATATATATATATATATATATATATATATATATATATATATATAAATTTTTTTTTTTTTTTTTTATTAATAAAATTGGGGCCGTCTATGGGCTGTTCGCCCATATCCTTTTTTTGTTATTTTATTATTTAGATTTTTCGCACCAAGGATAATTGAAATAATATTATTCATTTTAATTAATTGTAGTCCATCACGCCATGGACTTTTTTTTCTTTTTATATATAATAGAATAGATTATAATATATACATATAATAAATAAATATATATTTATTGTTTTATAAATTACATAATTATAATATTAATGTTTTGAACGGTGTGGTCCCAGTGTGGCGGCCAGTAGATCCGACATTTTTCGATTTCCTTAGATTTTATGCTGCTCCACCCTTTGCCTTTAGATGTTGTGACATTGGCTTGGTGGAGAGGGGTCACTCAAGCTGGGTGGAGTTTCTAGGGTGTTGAAGAGATATCGTTCTGTGTCGAATCTACCAGATGCCAGCCAGTGGAATTGCCAGGACCGTGTCCTTCTCAACGCTGCAATATATGAATTCTTGGGTTGGGCGAGGCTCTGTCGATGTCGAACATTGTTATATTATTTTATTTTAAAATTGTAATTTTCCATCTTTTTGGTAAAAGATGGGCCCGTGCGAGTTTCTTACGCTGGTTCTTCTCGCCGGGTTAGTTCCCGAACCGGTGGTAGGCATAGTAGTTTCTACGTTCTTCCGACTTTCAAAAAGTGTATTCATGATACCTATTTTGAATAAAAGATAATTATTTATTTATTTATTATTAGTTTGGAAGCTGATATCATGAGTATAACGGAATATCCAAAAATAGGAAATTAATAACGGGGAAAGGAATGTTCATATATTGAAGATTATTGCTGTATTTTTATTATAATTTTTTAGCTTTCAAATTATGACTTATAAGGCTCTAAAAAACGGTGAATTATGGCATCTCCGTAGGGGGAGCACCTTAAGACAAATGGTTTTTCCAATCGGATACCTTACATAATCGTATTACTTATTTGTAGTCTACTTTTTAGTATTTTACTGCTATACTATACTTAAGCTACAGCCCTGTAGAGTAAGTTTTTACCACGATTCTCAGTGTTATAAATAGTAGCTCTTACAAAAAGTTATTCTATTGTGATATTGTCGTATAACCGGAATCACTCACCGATTGTAGTTTTTGTGTAGCTTTAGGAATGTCTAGCAAATAAAAAATATATTATGCTTCTTCATTTCTTGTCCCATATGAATGATAATTAATTCACCCATGTGAAGTCTGTCCACCAAAAAAATTAATGGAATAACGAGTAACCACTTGTTTTTATATCAAATATGTAGAAATAAAACTCGTAAGTGATCGCGCGACAATTTTATGCGACAAGTCGCTCGCTCCTAATGTAGTCTCTGTCTTACGTGCAGTTTGTGTTGTGAAAATAACTTACCATGTTTTGTAATCATTCAATTTATTTCAATCATCAATATAATGAAGTTTAAATCACAGTTGAGGCGTAATGCCGGTTAGACTAGCTGCACGTCGTGACTTTGCTTATTGATGATTGACTTTTTAATGATGCCACACACATTGAATAACCGCGAACTCTCCACTTTGGCCCATGGGCCATGGTCCAATATAAGCGATCAGCCAGCCGACTATTCGTCGGTTTACGCATTTTAGATGAGAGTGCTTAGTCAACATGGATTCACCAGCTTCTATAGCGAAGTAAGATATCTAAAATGTATGAGATTTGAGTTTTGACAATGTTAAGTGTCATGGCGCTTGCGATACGTTATGTTGACTTATGTCAAAATCCCATAAATTTTTGACATCTAACTTCGCTATCGAAACCAGCAAAATATGCAATTTGACAAAGCACTCTGGTCTAAAATTTGTAAGACGGAAAGTAGACCGCTGGCTGATCGGTTGTGTTGGTCCATCATGATTCATGATTCGTGGACCAAGGTTTTTTTTTTTTTTTTTTTTTTTGAAATAAGGGGCCAAACGAGCAAACGGGTTACCTGATGGAAAGCAACTTCCGTCGCCCATGGACACTCGCAGCATCAGAAGAGCTGCAGGTGCGTTGCCGGCCTTTTAAGAGGGAATTGGGTAATAGGGGAGGTTAGGGATGGGAAGAGAAGGGAATAGGGGAGGGAAAGGAAGGGAATAGGGTAGGGAATTGGGCCTCCGGTAAACTCACTCGGCGAAACACAGCGCAAGCGCTGTTTCACGCCGGTTTTCTGTGAGAACGTGGTATTTCTCCGGTCCATTCGTGCCGAAGCATGGCTCTCCCACGTAAAGGTAGAGGCCGTATAAGGCTGTATAAGTTATACAATGTGTTAACCATTTTTTACCCACTCCAAAAAAGTGCTCAGCTCCGCTAAAGAAGCTTTCACTTACAAGATAGTCCAGAGTCACCAATCATGTTCAGAGTCATAGTTCCTTAGGACATCCACACAATACTTCGTGCTAATCAAGTCAACGACACATTAGCAAACTTATCTTCTACCTATCTGTCTATATTAGCTCTTATTTTAGGGCAATAGAGTTTAAATTCCAATGAAATGTGTGTAATACATGCATTTGTATCCTTGCACGTTTAACCATTCAATGATCATGTTACACGAACCCTATACCTTATTGTTGACGAGAAAGTTCCTCTGTCCCCTTCGCACTACAGTCAAAAACAATAGAGCATCTTCCGTCTCGCTCTACTCAGGTGTGCCATGTTAATTTTTAATATCTAAAATCTAAATCGAGATTTCAATATGTGTGCGGTCTTATTCATAAACGCATAGAATACTGGCGCAATATAAATTATAAACAGTACACTATCGGTCGCACACACACCTAACTGTGTTTCAGATAACTTGAAGCTGGGGGGTTTTTAGCTCTTCTTCGTAATCGTAGTCATTATAATTCATAAAAAATTCTCGTGTCGCGGACCGCGGTATTTGTTGCCAATCTCCTCCGAAACTGCTGGACCGATTTTGATACAAAATAGGCTAATGTATGTTATAAAATAACGTTTGCCGGGTCAATTAGTGTATATTATTATAATTAGGATTATAGGTTGATAGTTTATTCTGTTTGCGGTTTTATTCGTCATCGTTTCTGATATATTTTAGGAAAAAAGTGTTCAAATTATTACCGACATCTGTAGATATTACACCTTTAAATCAATTAATATACTCTGTGTCGGATCGATAAAGAAGCAATTAATCCAATAATTCATTAACCTAAATAAAAATGGCGTAGCGGCCATAATGAGCGGGGAATATTGCGAATATCTGACGTTTATCGCCTTGGAGGGAGGGGAGGGGAGGGGAGGGGAGGGGGGAGGTGTTATAAAGGACAGTGAAATGGCAGGCCAAATCAATACTGCACTACAAAGATGTAGGATACTGTATGTAATTACTAATCACCTGATTGTCTGACAAGGAATCCATGATTCAGATGGTTACGTAAAAAGTCGATCCTGCGCCTGCCGCCTAATCTCTCGCCAGTCTTGTCGGTCTTCCGTCCCACTGGGTTACGAGAGTAAAAAAAAGAGAGTGTTCTTGTCAACTGTGCATTTCTGAGCTAGCTGGCCGGGTAAGGAAACTGGCCACCGTCACCGAAACCTCTCTGTTCCACATTTTTATAGGCGATGCAAAGTAATTGTTAATCAAAATGACGATACAGCTAGGATTTGGCCACATACATAATTATACTTAAATGATGTCGACGGCCTTGGTTCTAATTTTGGCCACGTGCCAAAATATCCTAGTAATTCGAAAGTGAAATGCCATTTCATATTTATTATGGCATTTGTAACATCTGTCTGATTTGTCATTTGACGAACTTAAAAACCAATAAAATAATATAATTATTAAAATCGAATCGTAAGTTTAGGTGGCACGGAAAACACGCAATACAAGACATGCATATGGCCAAATTGAAAATTCATTATCCTCTTTTGCCGGTTAAAACGCTAAAATAGCGAAGCTCATGATAAGTTAAGGCCATCCCCCGAGCAAACGAACTTGACCATACATTTGACGCGTTGCATTGCCGAGATCGCACAAAAATCCTATTTTTTTTACTTATCTTAGTTCAAAGTTGATCTAAAAAAATTTAAAACGGGGAATATGTAGTTAATTAAATTGTCTATCTATTGTCGTGTGTTTCAAATAAACGTAATTTGTAAATACTAGGGCGATGCTGAAAGTATGCTTCAATTTTAATAAATTGGTATTACTTTGGAAGCTAATATCATGAGTATAATAAACAAAAATAGAAAATTTAAAACGGGGAAAGGAATGTTGATATACTGAAAATTATTGCTGTATTTTTATTATAACTTTGTAGCTTTCAAATCATGAGTTTATAAGGCTGTAAATACGGTAAATTACGGGATCTCCGTTGGGGAAGGGCCTTAAACAAGAATGACGGTTTATGTTATGCTGGATCGTAGCGGAGTTACCCCTTAAAAGTTTTAATTTGCTCACGTACGAGAGCTCCGAGCATTAGCCTGGGGGGTCCCGGGGGGTGCAGGGGTGCAGGGAGACCCCCACGGGGGGACGTGCAATTGTTTTCAGAATATTCACAACGACATCATAAACATGAGATTACTTGGGACGGGATGATTCTAGAATCTAGTTGCTGGGTTTAGTTTGGACGTATTGTTGGCTTAGTTTAGATATTGTTCGTTTGGAACTACTATTCTTTAGCAAAAATTTTAAAGGATACGTTAGCTGGGATTGATTTAGTATTGTTTTTCGTCTTGGGGGAAGGGCAGAAATTGGTTCGATAAAATTTGTTCTCTATTAAAACTCCCTTACCAATTATACATTATATCAAAAATAACTTCTATACTTATTTGATATTTCGTGAGAACACCATTTTGTAATTTGACTGTCTCTTATCAAACTACAAAATGATATTCTGTATCAAACAGGGAACTAAGCTAAACAGATGGTATATAGGAGTAGTAGAATCAAGGTACAGTACATAGGTAAATCATTACTCGAAGTAACAATAAACGCAATGACAAAACACGTACTACGTAACTGAATTAAGGTCGTAATCACAATGGTGAACCGCATAAGCCAGCCCGAAACAGGCTGGTGAGACGTTAGACCCAGTGCTACAGAGTCAGTGGAGACAGAAGACGCTTGTCGATGTGGGATGTAAAAGGAGCAAAAGTCATAATATAAAATGATGACGTGGTTCAAAATAGAGTAGAATTTATGTGTTTTGTGGTTCAATTCGTTGTAAATTTAAATTTTTATCAATGTAAAAGTGTGTTTATCTCGTCATTATCGCTTCATCTTTAAACAGCTTAATCGATCCGAAGTGTGTGGAAATAGATACTTTGAGGAGCGCTTAAAGACTTAGGATATAGTTTTCATCCAAGAAATATCCACAGTTTCCGTGCGACAGCCGAATTTATTCACATAACATTACATTATTTTTTAATTAATTATATATCATATGAATTTTTGCTTTCGAAAATTAATGCAGAAATTCTTAATTCATCATCGATAAGTTTCATCCAAATCAAGCACTAGAATCCTTGTTCTACAGCGTTTTCCAAAATATGTCAACTTATGCTATGCACTGACTTAAACTTCTGTCTCTAATTATTCTGCTTACACCATAATCTATTTGCTAAACGCGTCGCCCGCTCTTCATAAAAGAGTGTTTACTTAAGGCCATCCCCCGAGCAAACGACCTTGACCATACATTTGACGCGTTGCCGAGATAGCACAAAAATCCTATTTCTTTTACTTATCTTAGTTCAAAATTGATCTAAAAAAAAATTAAAACGGGGAATATGTAGTTAATGAAATTGTCTATCTATTGTCGTGTGTTTCAAATAAACGTAATTTGTAAATACTAGGGAGATGCTGAAATTATGCTTCAATTTTAATAAATTGGTATTACTTTGGAAGCTAATATCATGAGTATAATAAGCAAAAATAGAAAATTTAAAACGGGGAAAGGAATGTTGATATACTGAAGATTATTGCTGTATTTTTATTATAACTTTGTAGCTTTCAAATTATGAGTTTATAAGGCTCTAAATACGGTAAATTACGGAATCTCCGTAGGGGAAGGCCCTTAAAACCCCTTTGCACCTCTATTGTCGTGTGACCAGCTTATCTTGAGCCGCGGCGACGTACCCCCTTATAATGTTCTTACTCCACGGCGGAGGGGGCAGGGATCTATCAATATGGTCAGGAATCTTCAATGGATCTCAGGATGTAGGAATTTCAAGTGGGAACTCAGAATGGATGTCGTTACTCGTCGACGATAATTGTGATCATTATCAGCTTATGAACAGGTTGGGTTGGATTGAGACGAGGAATGTTTTAACGAAAGACAAAATTAGCTGTTGTTAGCAGCTGTTGCCAATCAAAAAGGTTTCTGCAATTTCCAAAAAACTTTAATCGTAATTTGAAGCACTTGAAGATTGGTCAGTCCCAATTTCAGATGATACTTCCACTCTCGTTAAGATCACCTATATACTATCTGTCTGTCTGTTGCCTCGTAACGCTTAAACCAAAATTTTTAATTAAAATCTTCTAATTTCAAATTCTTTATTTCCTGACTGAATCCATTTTCATGAAATTTGGTATGGTATGGTTATGGTTTCAGCCTTGTGGATGGACATAGGATGGCTTTTTTTTCCCGAAGAACGTGCGATTACTTCTTGAATTAAAGCGCAACGAAGTTCGGGGCAAAATGAGACCTGAAGAAACTTAAAGCTTGAAAATATAACCCTACTTTTCAGCGAGGTATTTCTCACGCGAAACGGCCGTTCATCACGTTTGAATGCAGCGGATTATTCGCGAACCGCCGAGCCAAAGAAACGGCAATTACAAAGACATTAGACGCAAATCCGCGAACAGCTAATTCACCCCTTGGGGGACGTCCAGGTATTACGTAAGGGGGGGGGGATTGAAACGTAATGCGTTTCAAGGAAGAAGGGGGTTTTGGATATCGTTTTATTTCATCAAGCCCCAAGCGGCCGCATGCCGCACAATGGATAAGCTATTGTGTCTCGTTTTTCTACGATCGACGGGTTATTCTTGTTACACGTAATGTATTCCTTTTTTAAGAACAGGCTACTGCACTTATTCAAATCCTTGGTCAAATTTCAAAGAGAATACAGAAAAATGTTACAATTACATACATAATTGCAATGCAAGGCGGCAGTACTATAATTTTCGTTCTTTTTATTTTGTTCAAAAATGCTAGCTAACTACTATTCAAAGCGGGAACGGAGATATACAGTGAAAAGTTACACAGGAGTTAGTGTTTTAACGGCTATACTCAGAGATATTAATCAATGACTACTTAAATAAACATTTTCTGTCAAAATCTTCATTAAATTAAATTTTAGTTATTCTTAAATATTTTTAGTGCGGCCGTTAAATCACTGTAAATGGCGTTACGTAACACCTGAACGCTCCCTTACTCCGACCCTCGGTACCTTGTCTTTGGTGCACAATATTGCATTGGGGCATGGACCCAGCTGCACTCCAACGTTAACACGATTTGGACCTTAACGTCATGATTTAGAGGACTTTTTTGGTACCAGAGATTAGGGAGCGCACATATGGGTTACCCTCGATACAAAAAAATTACTTAATAGGATGTTTTCTGAACGAACAACGCCGGTTTCTCTGTTTGTAGATTTATCATGGGAATTGGGGGCTGTTTTATGAATTTTTGATGGGAGCGCTGAGGTGACAGGGTTTAAATTAGAATTAAAGAAATTGATGTGCCGTAGGGGCAACAAATCTTTAGGGAGTATCGATGAGATGCAGGCAAAAAAAAAGCTTTTGTTCTACTAGTAGATAAGGTAGAAAAATGCTCTTTTTTCTAGAAATTAGACCTCGCTAGAATGTTTTTTCTTCCTAAAAAATTTCTAATGCAAAATTTCATAAAAATACGTGCAGCTGTTGCCAAAAAATGGTTAGTATACAATATTGTCTCGTTAAATGTCTAAGATTTTGCAATGGATTGTTTTTTCTACTTGTTCACTTTACATCTGACTAGATGACGTCCGCAACTCCGTTGCGCCAAAATTTGTCGAGCGGGAACCGTACATTTGTCTAGGATAAAAAGTATTCTATGTACTTTCCCGAGACTCAAAGTATCTCCATGTCAATCTTCAGCTAAATCGGTTTAGCGGTTTGGGTGTGAAGAGACGATTAGACACTTTCGCATTTATAATAATAGTAATTATCGCAATTTATTTGCACCTTGACTAATTTTATCAGAAATAGCTGCACAGGTTGAATTTGCGGACGCCGCAAGTTAGAAATTACCCGTCGAAGTTGTGAGGTAAAGCATACTCCAACCGTAACGATACAAGTTGGAGTTTGGACCCCTCGTATGCGTTTCCATGGGAAGCTACTTGAGAAAACAGCTGTTTGTGACCAGCTTAACTTGAGCACTCTTATGGATTATTGCCTGGGCGACTATAATTAAAATTTACGACAAAGTTTTTGATAGCTCTTTGATCTTTTGTTAGTTACAAAGGGATATGCAATCTCTTGACTAAGGGCCTGTTTCACCACTTCCTGATAAGTGCCAAATAGGCTATCCACCACTTAACTTGACAGATGGAGTATGGAGAATCTGTCAAAAAAGCTGTGAATAGCCTATTCGGCACTTTATCAGAAAGTAGTGAAACAGGCCCTAATTAAAGTATCTTTATCAGAGATAGATGACTATTTAAAGCAAAGTAGTAACAACACTCACAAGAAAAAGAAGCCCAGGATAACAATGCTTCATAGATCCATAATCTATTCTAACAATATAAATGCAAAGGAGTGTCAATTAGTCTGTTTGTCAAAGGACAAATTAGAGGTAACGACCTCTTCAAGCTTAAACCGCTGAACCGATTTTGATGAAATTAATGAAAAAAATGTAAGTCCCGGGAAAGGAACTAGGAAAATAACCATCCCAGAAAAGTATACGGTTCCTGAAATAGTTATGCAGGTAGAGGCATACTCGTATTTAAGTCAGGCGAATGTAGAAAAACATCTTAGAGACGTGTTATGTTTGTCCAATTTGTCAAGAAACGTTTCTACGGCAAATTGCTCCTGAATCCGATGGGAAATGCCTCTACCTGAGTGATGACGTACGTGTGAGCTTAAACTTTTATGTGTTGCGCAGGTCAGCTCAATGTATGTATTAGAGAAGTATAATTATTGTATAGAAAAAAAGTGCATACTTTAAATTCATTAAGCCCCAAGCGGCCACATCCGGCCGCGATAACAATAGATAAGCTATTGTGTCTCGTTTTTCCAAGATCGACGGGTTAAAATTCAAAGAAATTTAAAGACGTGAGAGGAAGAACCAGATATAACTAACATTTTATAACATAAGGATAATCACTATTTTTTTTTTCTAATCGAATCAAATTCTTTATTAAGCATACAATAATATACAATAGTATAAAAGCTAGGTAGCGTACATCACGTCGTCTAATCCCATGCTAAGTAAAAACTTGTGTTATGGCAATTTTTTCCTTATAATTTAAACAAACCTTGTAACTTACCTTCTTCATATCAATCCACATTTTTTTTATTTCAAATCATTTTCCTCGCCATAAAGCCTCTATTTATGCAAAAAAATTGGTGGCAAATGGCAATTATTTAACCGTTACTTTCCTGCTTCTTCCACTCGTATCTTCAATTTTGATCGTGTACCTCAAAGGGGCAGAAACGATCTATATCGAAGGTATGCAATCCAACTACAAAATGGTATCCTCATGAAATTTCAAACCCACTAAGAACCCATTCTGATTGCCTACAATACGTGTTTAGTGTTAGTTTTTAGGGTTCCATACCCAAAGGGTAAAAAGGGGACCCTATTACTAAGACTTCGTTGTCTGTCCGTCCGTCTGTCTGTCTGTCTGTCTCCAGGCTGTAACTCAAGAACGGTAATAGCTAGAGATTTGAAATTTTCACAGATTATGTATATCTGTTGCCGCTATAACAACAAATACTAAAAATAAAATAAAATTAATATTTAAGGGGGGCTCCCATACAAATAACGTGATTTTTTTGGCCTTTTTTGCTCTATATCAATAATGGCAACAGGTAGGTACTTGAATTTTTCTCAAAGTACTTAGTTATATGTGTACTTTAATATTTAATAATAATAATAAAATAAAATAAAAAATAAGGGGGGCTCCCATACAAAAAACACAATTTTTGGCCTAATTTTGCTCTATAATGGTACGGAATAACGGAACCCTTCGTGCGCGAGTCCTACTCGTACTTGGCCGATTTTAGTATAAATATATGTATGCTAGTCTTTAAGGTATTTATAATATGGGCCAAGATGCCTGATTTAAATAAATTAAAAATATATTCCAGAAGTCAGTTAAAATAAGTACTATTTTGCTGTTTGTTGGACACAGACTGTCGTTAAACCTACGGAGGGTACGGAGTGTAGTTGCATTTTAGAAAACGTGAAACAGAAGTTGGTTGCAATAGATTGCTACGCCTGTTAAAATTGGTTAACCTCATCTAATTAGATCTAAACGTGCTGTCTTATCGCAACTGCCTTTCCTAAAGATCCATGCGAGGTGGCCAATCGAATTTTATTACGTATCTTGCAACAACTATGCAAGATGCGTTTGTTATAGGTCTACCAGAATCTGATGGCAAAAAGTGAGAAAATAAAATGACTCTAGCAATACCGGGGTAATTGGAATAAAACATTTTGATCCGTTTCTTATAGCGGCTGATACTGTGTGTTAAACATGCAAATATAAAAATTTATCCAATGATCAAGGATATTTTTTAAAAATCTGCTGTCAAAAATTGCCATCAGATTCTGGTAGACCTATAGTGTCTTGCACGATTTACACCATTCTCTCAGTCGCCTGTTGCACAACTGTCGCAAGATACGTGATGGCCCTGCCAGTCAGACTGATCACAGGATTGGAACGTGTATACAGTAATTCACCAAACGAGTCCGTCAGGTCGGCCTGCGATCAGACCAACCGGAACACCCTCCGTGTATGTGGGTCCTTTACTTTTTGCTTCAAGTGGTCCGTTTGGTATGTGTGAAACTTAGATAATACTCCAACTAAAAGGGCCCAACACAATGCCCAGTTGGGTCCTATTGTTCCACGAGGGCCCTTGTAAAAAGCGGTTGGGATAGTTTTTGGACACATTGTCCTATTATGGGAGCTGTCGGCGTCGTCATATTAAAAGATTTTATCGGAATAATTAAAGGGTGTTGTAGGCTACTGTAGTATTAGGGAATCTGTGAAAGTGGTACTTAAGCGTATGTCACTCAATTGAACATTTACAAGCATTTTGATTGCTTTAAAATCGTTTTTGCTGATGTTTTTTGTCTTAGAATTTGTAGATACCGTACATGCCGCGCTAAAGCTGAATACTTGAGTTGATTAAAACATGTTTACCAGCACTTATAACAGAACAATAGAATCGTGTTAGGCGTTAGCGTAGTTTAAACATATTATGCCAGATATGATAGAGAAACTCGCATTATAGGGATTGGAAATTGATCAATTGATCAATTGATCAATTTTATTTGTAAACTTCAATTCAATTAATTTTAAGTTTTTACAAGAAACGACAATGAAATATTTGATAATAGGGACTTAAGACTATGTTTCGAATGACGAGGCTAGACACAAATACAAATTTTGGCATTTAATGTTGTGATTTTTTTTACTAATCTCATAATATGAATATGATATATTACTTCAATGTTTTCACGTTAGACGGCAGCAGCAGACAGTAAACAAAAAGTTTTGTTCGACGTTTGACAACGTTTCTGTCAATATTCTGTTATGACGGGTGCAACGTGTCGGGTTTTGGTCGGAATATTTACTGTATGTGCTAGAAACGCCCGCTGCTCCGACTTATGCGCAATATTCCCTATTGAGAGTGTAGTTTTAAAACACTTGCTGGTTACTTCCCCTAGATTACTATAAGACATCTGTGTAGTGCGATAAACAGAAATTACATGCCGGGCATTAATAGAAAAAATCACCCCATTCGTGGGGTCGCGTTACACTGGCACGAGGGAGATGGGGCGAGGGGTGTGGGGTGTGGGGTGAAACATGTGCGACCCCACGCGATGTTACAAGTGATTTAATGTGCATGGTTTTTTATCGATGTTGGACTGTTTCTTAGCCGCTTGCAGTGTTAAAAGTTAACGTTGGTTTCGATGTGATGTTCCCTCTCGTTATGAATATACGAAGTAACCAAGATCAGAACCAGTGGGCCTAAGTACTTACAGTAACTTTATAGTTCTGTTTTAAAATTTATAGACTTTAGGCGGAGTACGACTTAGAAAACTGTCTGTTAACTTGAAAAATATCTGTTTTTTTTTTATCTGAAACTTTTAATAATTTTAATAAAAGTATTTATTCAAGATTTCAGAAACTGTAGGTTCTAATCCTGCTGGGTTTTGGTCCAAATCAAATTATTACTCTTTCTTTTGGCTTTACCTTAGTTGGTTAGGTAGAAACGAGTTAAAACTTTGTAAGTAATATTACGTAGTTAATGTATGTGTTAATCTCATAAATCTGAAGTGCAACCGTATTTACTTTTGCGCGGGCAGGGGAGCGGGGTGAGACGGCAGCGCTTGCGCTCGCTCCCAGCGGCGCGGCTCCTCACTCCTGCCTAGACTCTAGTCCTGCGTTAACGCTGTTGTTGAATAGAGCGCGAGTGGCAGTTTTATTTTATGTCTAATTACGTAAATTTAACCGATTCGTGGCCACTGCCGCGCCCAGCACGTCATTTAAAAAGATTCAGTGAGGCCGATGACGCGCCAGTCGCGGCATATAAGGATTGTTAAAAAACACGTTAAAACTAATTTATTATACTGTAATTACAATTCCCTAGTCTAAATGTACATGTTCAACTCAATTTTATGCTTGGCCGTTTATTTTAGAACTAGACGTTCCGCGCGGCTTCGCCCGCGTAAATTAGATATTTAACAGACAAATCAGTCTACGAAAAATAGCCTATGATCTTTCACGTGGTCTACTTCTTATCTGACCCAAATAACAGAAAAATTGCTTTAGTAGTTCGTGAGATAAGCCCTTTCAAATAATTTCCCCCGTTTTTTACACATTTTCTTCTATTTATTCGTTTCTATTAGATTTAGCGTAATAAAATATAGCCTATAGCCTTCCTCAATAAATGGGCTATCTAACACTGAAAGAATTTTTCAAATCGGACCAGTAGTTCCTAAGATTAGCGCGTTTAAATAAGCCCTTTCAAATAATTTCCCACCGATTTTTACACATTTTCCTCTGTTTCTTCGCTCCTATTAGTCTTAGCGTGATAAAATATAGCCTATAGCCTTCCTCGATAAATGGACTATCTAACACTGAAAGAATTTTTCAAATCGGACCAGTAGTTCCTGAGATTAGCGCGTTCAAACAAACAAACAAACAAACTAACAAACTCTTTCGCTTTATAATATTAAGTATAGATAGTTCGTGAGATAAGCCCTTTCAAATAATTTCCCCCGTTTTTTCCACATTTTCTTTTATTTCTTCGCATCTATTAGTCTTAGCGTAATAAAATATAGCCTATAAATATAGCCTTCCTCAATAAATGGGCTATCTAACACTGAAAGAATTTTTCAAATCGGACCAGTAGTTCCTGAGATTAGCGCGTTTAAATAAGCCCTTTCAAATAATTTCCCTCCGTTTTTTCCACATTTTCCTCTATTTCTTCGCTCGTATTAGTCTTAGCGTGATAAAATATAGCCTATAGCCTTCCTCGATAAATGGACTATCTAATACTGAAAGAATTTTTCAAATCGGACCAGTAGTTCCTGAGATTAGCGCGTTCAAACAAACAAACAAACTAACAAACTCTTCCGCTTTATAATATTACTAGACGTTCCGCGCGGCTTCGCCCGCGTAAATTAGATATATCACAGACAAATCAGTCAACAAAAAATAGCCTATGATCCTTCACGTGGTCTACTTCTTATCTGACCCAAATAACAGAAAAATTGCTCTAGTAGTTCGTGAGATAAGCCCTTTCAAATAATTTCCTCCCGTTTTTTCCACATTTTCTTCTATTTATTCGTTTCTATTAGATTTAGCGTAATAAAATATAGCCTATAGCCTTCCTCAATAAATGGGCTATCTAACACTGAAAGAATTTTTCAAATCGGACCAGTAGTTCCTAAGATTAGCGCGTTTAAATAAGCCCTTTCAAATAATTTCCCACCGTTTTTTTTTACACATTTTCCTCTATTTCTTCACTCCTATTAGTCTTAGCGTGATAAAATATAGCCTATAGCCTTCCTCGATAAATGGACTATCTAACACTGAAAGAATTTTTCAAATCGGACCAGTAGTTCCTGAGATTAGCGCGTTCAAACAAACAAACAAACAAACAAACAAACAAACAAACAAACTAACTAACTAACAAACTCTTCCGCTTTATAATATTAGTATAGATATAGTATATATAGTATAGATTAAAGGCTACTAGTCAGAGATCGTCAATCATTAGTTCACTCGAAGAATCCCTCATAGATTTCTTCAGAAAGGTCACACCCAAAATGAGGGAGACTCGATGCATTCGTGTATTGAAAGAAACAAGAAAAACCACGTACCTACTCTATGTTCCAGAAGAAATGTATGCAGTTATTCGAAATGCAAAGATGCAGGGTCAAAAATATTCTGTTAAGGAAATGACTCAACAAGACTTTTTTGATATAAAAAAGCTCGTGACAGATAGTCAGAACTAGGAAAAGGATGACTGCGGAAAAAAAGTTGATTGGATTAAAATAAAAATTAAATTTAAATCATCTTTATTTCGAGCATCAGAGGGCCCATATAACAAACACCTTAAATCTAACATACATATTAATAATATAATAAATACCTTAAAACTAACAATACATATTTTATATATACTTATAAACTAACACTGTCACTTGTTGCCGGCGACGTGACTTGACGCTTCGTTCCGGAGTCTCCCCCGGAACCTACGGTAGACCACATCCATCGGCCAGAACTCCGGCACCTCGAAAGTCGACAGAAGATTCGTCGGTACTCTCACCACAAAGGAGCTAAAGTTAACCTTGTGGCGAGACTGCAGACGCTCGACCCTCAGGCGCAGTGTCGAAAATAAAAGAAATTTCCTTAGATTACCTGTCCCCAGGAAAACTGCACATAAAATACGAGTTTGATGATGTAACACTGGTTATTGTAGACACAAATCGAAGCGCGAGGGCTATAAGAAAAACCAAAACTACAAATAAAAACAGAATTACAAATAATGAAGAGGTAGAGCGACCAATTGCTTTGGAACTATTATACAATGCGCCACTACCTGTCTCTGAAAAACTGTACAAAGATTTGAAATTTTTGTGGGACAAAAATCATATTCCAGTCTATTTCCACTCATTTTATAAGAACCTACGCAGTGGATCAGAGTCACATGGATCAGGGACGAAGAAAATTACTAGACATGCTAAAATATTTCTTTTTTTCATTTTATTTTGATTTTTTTGCGTAATGTCATAATAAACAATTTTTAAAATAACTAACTTTTTATTTTTCTCCGAATACAAAAAGTAAAACTCCTTTTCTCCTTCTTTGTTCCTTTCTTGACTTAGCAGGCCTGTTGAGTCATTTCCTATGATTTAACTGTATATTTTTGACTTTGCATTTCAAATAACTGCATACATTTCTTAAGCGTGTCCCAGACAGACGCGGCCTGCGGTGGCGGTGGCGGTGGCGGTCAGTTGGAGACTACTTGAGAGTTCTAGGAACGACATAGACACACGCGGCCTGGATTCAAGTCATCCAACTGACCGCCACCGCCACCGCAGGCCGCGTCTGTCTGGGACACGCTTTAAGGAACGTAAAAAACATGTTCTTTTGCTTCTTTCAATCTCTCAAGAGTTTCCTTTATTTTGGATGTGACCCTTCTGCAGAAATCTATGAGTAATTTTTATATTCCCTAAATTAGTTAGTAAATAAATCAATAAGTTTATCCAAATAGCTTTGTTGATCAATCTCAGTAATGATTTTTCCTCATTACTTATAATAATGAAAATATGGTTACTGTGCTTGATCAAAAAAGCTAAATGGTACTTATTTTAACGTTTCATGTATTACAAAGCGTCCAAGAACGTAGTTAATAAAAATTAATATTACAAATAAGTTAATGAACTTGTTTTGATTTGCTTAGTAAAAAACATGTTTTTAAAGATACACCATAAAAAATATTTATATCCGCATGCTAAAAGTAAGTATCTGTATTTACACAAATACACAAAAAAAAATCTTCGAGGAAAAAGGACGTACCTGGTACTTAAATTTTTAAAGTAGGCTGAAAAATTACACGAAAATAAGGAGTAACTAAAATTACTTATTAAGCATTATTTAAAAAACCGTAAAAACAAAAGCGTATCTGTATTTACTTTTAAATAAACTTGTATTGTCTCGTGGAATAATTAAGTAACCGTCTTTTTTAAGATTATTTTTAAATATACTGAATCAATTCAGAACTTCATAATACCTGCATAAAAAATAGATTTTTATCTATGTTTTGGTATATGTATGATATTTCTAGGATTAATATTTTAACCGTGAGATTGTTTTTTTAAGCTCCTGAAAAGTTGGTGATTTTCACTTACGTCTTTCTTCCAGGAAGGGTGCGATAAGACGAGTCGAACGTCAACGTCATATTAACGAACGCTTATTGTCAATTCTATACATTTTGGTTGGCGATTCTATTTAAACGAAGCGATAACGAAAAAGTTTTGGCTAAATGGCCTTATTCTGCAGATTGTAGGTAGATTACGGAAAAAATATTTAGCCTAGTTAGTACCTACTGTTTCTTAATTTTAGTTGACTACGCCATCTTTTATTAAATTGTTTGGAAAAAGTAAGTTTGAAGAAATACAAATAATATGACATAAAATGTTTCGTGAAATAATTCAGTTACTACACTTGCATACTACTCAAAATATTTTATTTCCTATAAAAACTACGTTACTTTATTTACACAAAACGATTTGATAAAAGTTTCGTGGAAGGAGGAAGTATGTGGAATTGCACATCAACTGCTTTCCAAATATTCGTAGAATATATTTGTTAGTTTGTATACGACTTTGTTATGAACCAAAATTGTAAAGAAGTTCAATTTTATGTGTATACTTTCTTGTTTCGGCGGAAAACATTTTTTTTTGATGTTGTAAAATTTCATTCTTTTTTAGTTTAATCCCTCATTTTTGACACTATCTTTACGAAAATTTGTGAGAAGGTGTAATATTTGACGCCCGATCTAATGATGCAATAAAAAAAAATTTGACGCAATTCGGCTTGCGTCCTTCCAGGAAGGGTGCGTTATGTCAATTCCATACATTTTGATCGGCGTTTCTATAAAGAAGCGATAAAGAATATATCTTGGCTCACCCCCCTGAAATCCTAAGTAAGTGATAACTGATAAGTTATACTGATAAGGCTTATTGAGGTTTTTATATTAAACGATTTTTAAAGTTTCTCTCATCATCAGCTCACTCTGTTTATTTTATACGTGAGCAAGGTAATGAGTGAAAGGAAAAGGTGTAGTTACTTTGACCCGTTTGTTTTCACTGCGATCGAGCGTAGCGGATTAGTTACAAGTTACAACTTACAAGGAAAATGTTAAAAACGGAAGTGGTTGCCTTAATGATTTCACTGGATAAACAAGGCAAAACTTAGATAAGTAGTAGGCGTGGCAGTAGTAGTAGAAGTATAGTGGGAAAGTAAACGAATGAATAAAACAGTGAAGTTTTAGCAGAATTAACCAATGTCCTACTCCTAGTCAATGTACAGGATTCAAACTCAAAGTAGGTTTGCCATACAAAATTTGACTAGTATCGTCTCGAGGAGGTGACATAATATGTATAGATAAACAGCTTATAAATTTTGCATTGTAAAAAGTTCTTAAAAATTAACCTAAAACTAGACGTTCCGCGCGGCTTCGCGCGCGTAAATTAGATATTTCACAGACATCATTCAACAAAAAAATAGCCTATGATCCTTCATGTGGTCTACTTCTTATCTGTGCCAAATAACAGAAAATAACTCTAGTAGTTCGTGAGATAAGCCCCTTCAAATAATTTCCCCCGTTTTTTCCACATTTTCTTTTATTTCTTCGCTCCTATTAGTCTTAGCGTGATAAAAAATAGCCTACAGCCTTCCTCGATAAATGGGCTATCTAACACTGAAATAATTTTTCAAATCGGACCAGTTCCTGAGATTAGCGCGTTCAAAAAAACAAACAAACTAACAAACTCTTCCGCTTTATAATATTAGTATAGAATATAGATAATAAGTAACCTGTAACATTTCGTTTCGGTAAATCTAGTAAAGTTTAGATTAAATAGAATCATCATATTATATTATGTTTTTTTTTTAATATGAATTTACGCGAGCGCAAAACTTTGGATCCCTTTTGACGAAAAATACGGAAACGTAGGTGAATTAAATTTTGCACAGTTATAGTTTATATGGTGAAGGAGTGCATCGAGCTAATATTATTTTGAAATTATGCTTTTATCATACATTTTTTTAAACAAATAAAACATTACACAAACAACAATGTGCACACTACCATATTTTTGAATGACAAGCCTATACATATGAATTGTACTCTTTTGTTTATGGTTGAAGTCTGTTGCCAAATTAAAAATGGATTGTTGTTTTTTTTATTAAATCTGAAATAGTCAATACTTTAAACGGGGAGCCAAAAGAAGAAGATAATTAAATTTAAGGTCGAATTTCGACCATTGGGCGATCTCTAGTGTATCATTAATTTACAAACACAAAATACAATATCAATACTTTGTAGTTGGGATATCAATATTAATTATTTATATCCCCTCGATACAGCCATTCCTTTGATTCAACTCTTTTCATCACAGCGCTGGAAGACAAGTCGTACAACCGCGTTCCGCGAACAATAAATCGGGTTCCGTATTAATTGTCGGTTTAATTAACGCTGCCATTAGTCTCTCAATACTAAATAGCGTGTTATTCTACAACTCTCAACTATATACCGGCTGCTGCTTACACCGATACGAACAATGAGAATGAACGCGAAGACAGATGAAAGTTTTCCAGACTTGCAAAACGTGTTATTGTGATTACCTCATTAAATCTCAAAGATACCTAATATTATATAGTTTTTATTTGTCATTATATAATTATTATATGAAACAAATTGATTCTCGGTTTGACAAATATTTTGTACATCAACTTTTTAACATTATTTTTGTAAACTACATAGGTTTGATTTGGTTTATTATAGATGTAACCATTTATACTATATAGATAATAACTATCAAAGTTTTCAAAACTCACATATACCAGTAATTCTTCCTAGGTACACGTCAATGTTGTATTCTTTTACACACTGAATTCTGTCACATTTTCGCCTATTTAGTTTATTTAGGTCTGTTCTACGATTTCATACAAAGTCATCGCTCTGAAGTGTCTAAACGTTCGGTATCGGTGTAACAGCAGGCCCATACTATTCGCTGATTGTCTGAGTAAGGGCTAAGCATGTTAGGTTTCTTGTCGGATCCACCAGCCACTGCTTACCCAAGGTGCAAGCTCTCAGTCCGGATAGATTGCGAATAATTCACTTAGCTACTGTGTGCATAACCTATATTACATGTGCTATATCCGCCGTCCAGATCTTACTACAGGGTGCAACAAAGGAAAATAGGAATTTTTCGGAATCATACCTCCTGTTTCACGCGAAAAATGAACCATCCTCATCACCTCGATGAGTGGCAGTCTTCCACCGTGCGTTTTTTGCGTAACTTTCTGCGACGCACAGAAAAATTCTGAAACGAACTGTCGCCAGCAGTATCTTCGTACCAATCCTACAAACCTTTAAGAAGAGAGCATATTCCCACTTAAAATGCCAGCAACGCACCTGCGACTCTTTTGATGTCGCGAGTGTTCATGGGCGACGGTAGTTGCTTTCCATCAGGTAACGCGTTTGCTCGTTCACCCTCTAATTTTTATATAAAAAAAATCACTACTTAGTTATAATTACATACCCTGAATTATTATCACTTGGTATTGTTACATTCTGTATATAAAACGTGACATTTTAGTGGTTGTTTTCCCGCAGCGGGACGATTTACCTATAGTAGTGCTATCGAATCATGCAAGTTATTTTTTGAAAATAAAAAATATTTTGTATGACGTACTGTGGCCACTTTATGCCGATAGGCGCGAGCGGCTATGACCCGGCCGAATTTTATTTATGATTTGAAAAAATATTTTGTATGACGTACTGTGGCCACTTTATGCCGATAGGCGCGAGCGGCTATGACCCGGCCGAATTTTATTTATGATTTGAAAAAATATTTTGTATGACGTACTGTGGCCACTTTATGCCGATAGGTGCGAGCGGCTATGACCCGGCCGAATTTTATTTATGATTTGAATAAAAAAAAAAACGTCACAAATCTATTGTACTACTAAGATAGAATCATTTTACTGCGGGAAAACAACCATTAACACGCAGTGATAAAATCTCCTACGTCCGCCTTGTAATCTGTAGATTCCACTACAATAATAAGTTAGTGAGGATACGTACGTTCGCTTTGCTAATTCTATTAGGTCCACAGATCTGAATTTCAGTTACTTTATAAGTTTAAGTTAACTCTGGGTAAATATTAATTTTATTAACGGTTATATGATTGGATTTTTTTGATTAACTTGTTATTTTCATAGCATATTATTGCAGCTTTAATGTTTTTTGTTCGATCCAGTGTGTTTCATATCAAACTGCAAAATATTATCATGAAGACGTGTCTTATAAATAGATTGCATGCGGGCACATTCAAGTGCATAAGATCCTGACAGGTCTGTAAGTTGTAACTGGTATTGGGTGCATACCACAATCGTAATTTCCTTTGTAGTTCTTTTATAAAAATTGTCGCCGCTTCATCATTTATTACACCCACTATATTTAGGAGACAAAATATTGACGAGATTACCGAAACGTGTGTGGCATCTTAAGTATACCCTGCACGATCTATAATATCGATCGAAATTCAAGTATTGTCCCATAATGTTATAGCCCTATTCAAGATCGCCCTTCGCGTCGTCTTAACCTTTCTCACGGGGGTGCCTCATGTAGAAACTGGTTTATTAGATGTAACAGAACTAGATTCATAAAAGCTAACAACTTAATTTACTTTATTTTGCATCCACAACTCTTTTTATAAAGTTAAGTGCAATTTTACTAGTTACCACTGCTGTATGATATCAGGTACTTGATGACGCCAGACAACTCCGTTGAACCAAAATTCGTTTATAGCTCGGTAACTTTACTTATTTCCAGGATGAAAATTATCTCCATACTAAATTTCAGCACAATCTGTTCAGCGGTTTGGGCGTGAAGACGTAACAGACAGACATACATACAGACACAGTTTCGCATTTATAATATCAGTATGGATTATTTGTCTAGTCTTAAATCAAATTACATCATTTCCTGTCTACGTGAATAAAATATTATGTTGCAGTTACTAAATAAGATGATATTAATTGATTTAAATCTTTCGTCCTTCATTCCCATGTTTTTCATGATTCCAGCATATTTTTACCATTTATTTAATATTCCGTTATAATATCTAGTATTTATCACACATCATCGCGTTTCCACACCACTGGTTCGGTACCTATTTTATTTGGATTAATTAAAATGTTCACTGGTTCGGCCATATTGTTTTCGTCACCAAAATAAACGAATCGCTGAAAATATTTATAGTTCGCAGCCTTTTCAACGAGGCCTACACGTTGGTTGATGGACAACCAGGATTGCGAAGCTAGTAGCGTATAGAATCGGCGATCCTCGGCAATCATAAACGAGTATGTCCCTATAGGCCTATGCATATACCTCTACATCCGTAATCGCGCTTGCATTGGTCCACGTGTAGACAACGACGACTTATGGTGGTCGCACATTTATCAGCACGCACGCACCGAACGCGCTGCATTTTAGAATTCGTTGTATGAAATTATGTGAAACCTCGCACATATTCGTCCGCACCGTACGCGCCGCATTTCGTGAAGTATGCGGGGCGTTCGACGCGTACGGCGCGTACGTATGAGTGCTGACAAATGTGCTATCAGCTTTATGAGCCAACGTGTAGAGGTCACAATAATTATTATTAATACTGACCGTTGAGAGAATACCTTGTTTTGATGATAATATCTAATCGGTTGTCTGTCACCTCTTCACGCTAACGGCCGTTCCCAATATTCAATCTATCTCTGGTTTGACATACGACCGATCGCAGCTAACATTGAATTGACATAAAATATATGTCTCTAATGTCTAACGGCCGTTCCCAATATTCAATCTATCTCTGGTTTGACATACGACCGATCGCAGCTCACATTGAATTGACATAAAATATATGTCTCTAATGTCTAATGAGAGCTATTCCTATCTCTAGTAGGGCAAAACCAGAGATAGATCAAATATTGGGAACGGCCGTTAAACAGCTAAAGCAGCAATTTAGATGATTGGTATGGGGATACTTTGAGAGACATCTAGTTATATACATACATTCATTTATACATTTGTCTTTAGTCAATTTCTAAATTGTAGTATATAACCTTCATTACGTTTGTCATGCGTGTTCTCACAACTAGTTTCTAGACATTACCTAGATGTAGCACAAAGCGACGAAAACCCTCGCATGTTGAAATCTCTGCTCCCCTTTGTGAGCAAGTTTTAATTGCTGACTCCAATTTGGAATGCCGTGTACCTGTAGTCTGCTATTCCAATCCAACTTTGTACAGCTTCGGTGCAGTTTTGATATAGTCTCAGTTAAAGAACTACAAAATTACATTCTCATAAAAAAAGTCTGTCTGATTGCTTAAAAAAACAGTCGTTGGACGTTTATTTGATAAACATATTTGAGAAGAGTATATCCAGTCTGGACCCTAATAATTAATAGGATAATAGATAATATAGGATCCAAGCTGGATAAAAGCCTTAGGGCCTGTTTCACCACTTCCTGATAAAGCGCCGGATAGGCTATCTAAAACTTATTTAACAGATTCTCCATACTCTATCTGTCAAGTTAAGTGGTGGATAGCCTATCCGGCACTTATCAGGAAGTGGTGAAACAGGACCTTAGTATGTTGGAATTAAAATTCTAAAGTGGTGTCTGCCATCACAGTTCATTCAGAGTTGTTAAGAGTTTCTAGAGAGTGAGATACATAATATTAACTTTCGGTCTATATTTTCGTCTGTAAATTTTTCAAGGTTTGGACATCTCCTTTCGACTGCCGGAATAAAAATTAGTTAAAAAAAATCGGCCAAGTGCGAGTTGTACTCGCGCACGAAGGGTTCCATACCACTACAGAGCAAAAATAGGCTAAAAATTGATTTTTTTGTATGGGAGCCCCCACAATTATTTAATTTATTTAAATTTTATAATAAATTATTAAAGTACAAAATACAATTAAGTATTTTGAGAACATTTCAATTGCCTATGTGTTGCCGTTATTGATTAAGAGCAAAAAATAGCAAAAAAAATCACGTTTGTTGTATGGGAGCCCCCCTTAAATATTTAATTTATTTTATTTTTAGCATTTGTTGTTATAGCGGCAACACATATACACAATCTGTGAAAATTTCAGAAGTCTGTCTAGCTATAGCGGTTCTTGAGTTACAGCCTGGTGACAGACAGACGGACAGACATCGAAGTCTTAGTAATAGGGTCCCGTTTTAATTTTTACCCTTTGGGTACGGAACCCTAAAAACCAAAAGCCTTCCGATACCATTGCCAATCTTAACATAGACGTCAAACTCTTTAATCTTGTCTGATCTATAAAGACACCATGCATGAATCCCAAAAAATACATCAACCCACATGCGTCCCATCTTTCTTCCTCTCTTCACCCGGATTTCACATATTTTCAGGAAAATAGGGATGTAAATCACCGGCACGCATTTAATATAACGGCCGTGTCAGACCGTCAGACGGCAATCTTGTCATTTTCGCGGGTTTTTTTTTGTCGGAGACGGTTTGTGGAAGACACTTATTTAAACTCGTAAATTGTTCGTATAGCAATTTCCTTTTTAACTCGCGCGTAGTGATGTGAAGTGAAGTTGTCGATGAATGTTTATTTCTTTTTTATTTATCTTACTGCCGCACTCAGAGGCATTTTATGATGATTAAACTTCAAATTACTGAAAATTTTGATAGATATTGTATGAGGCTTATGTAAAAATCTGTATTTAATTACAATTAAGTAATTAATATTCGTATTTGAGTGTGGCAGTTGTGCACATATTTAATTTTGCCACATATACATTTGCTTCGCTGTAGAGTCTAAACGAATTGTATGTACAGCTTGGCAAAGAAGAGTGTGGATTAAATGAGGGCGCTATTCTTTAAATACAGGCAACCCTACGCTTCTCTTTTGACACAATTTGTACTAGAGTTGACAAGTAATGTAGTGTTGTCATAAATAAAAACTCTTAGTTCCAGCTGTCACCGCGTCAGACTCTTCTTTGCCAAGTTGTGCTTAGTTATTTTTCAAAATTTGTAAAATATGTCAAGTGTAAATGTAATCAGCTAAGATATTCAATGGTGTGGTTATAGTTATCGCTGTCTTGTTCTTATCAACGCCGTATAATATAGTCGAAGATTCTAAAAATCTTTAATATTCTTCTTCTGAAGGCTTCTGAAGTTTCTTGACAGTAATTTATTTATTCAGTCGCGCTTTCGATTGGCTAGTGTCAAAATATCGAGCAATCAAAAACGCTATCGAAATATTAAACTTTTGAAAAAAACTCATTTATGGAGCATTAATCATACAGCGATCTAACAGAGTTACTGACGCAGAAGCACACTTAAACTGACATTGAATTGTCAATTGATATCGATATTGTGACATGCAAATTATATCGATAACATCGCGTACTATATGACATCACTATACTAACGCATGCGGAAATGAAAGTAAGTTACCTTTTGTGCGTATTGGATCACATCTGGTGGTGTCGGGTCGGGATATACGCGTGTTGACACAGAAAGTGCTGTATTGTCATACAAAATACAAATTGTATGGGCCTGACATATTTGTGGGTCATATCATATAATTCGACCTACATGTTAGACATCAAAATCATTTTTGCTTCATACTTGTATCACCTTGTATGCTCTGTACGTAGTTAGAAATCGAAATAGCTTTGGCATCATAGTTGTAACTTGCAAGCTCTATGCGTTGGCCTATCCTGGATAATGATTGACGTTAATAATGGACACTGTTTTAAGCATTAGTGTACTAACCCACATAAAAATTGCGTATTGAGTTATGTATGCACTCAAGGGGGCGACTAGCCCAAAATTGACGATTTTATAATTCATTTTTATACTTGAAAATAAGCCCCGAATTATTTCATTTTCTAAACATAGATACTAAATTATATTTCCAAGAATTTGATCTGAGCAAAAACACGATATCTTAAAATTTTCTCGATAGAAAAAATCACAAAGATGCATCTAATTTTCACGAATTTTTCATATATTGCCATAACCATGCATTAAACTAAGTTAATATTTTGATATGATATTGAATGTACTGTCACTTCTTGGTGGAAATTCATGTTCAATTGAATAATTATACACTTTCCTTGCACTTATTCCACTTTATTTTAATAGATTTATTACAAAATTATTATATATAATAATTTTGTAATAAATCTATTAAAATAAAGTGGAATAAGTGCAAGTGCACTTATTCCACTTTATTTTAATAGATTTATTACAAAATTATTATATATAATAATTTTGTAATAAATCTATTAAAATAAAGTGGAATAAGTGCAAGGAAAGTGTATAATTATTCAATTAATATTTTGACCTGGCGGATTTTTAAAATGTTGTATATTTATCGAGTTATTAAGAAAATACTAACTTGGCGATATTCCGCGTTGTCCTTTTTCATCTGGCATATAAAAGACGGGCGTGAGTGTGAAGAGAGAAGGACGATGTTTGATTTTTTGGGTTAGTCGCCCTTTTAAGGTGCTCCCTCACCAAGAGCGTTCGCTTGTAATGAAACGTTACAGAGTCGAGCATTACAATGCGCACCTTGTAATGATACAATGTGTAATATTATCTTTATACAACTTGTAACATCAATGCTACGTGACAGTGAAGTCAGTTTGCTATGGCCTATGGAATGCTCAAAGTCGAGTCTATAATGTTACATTACACGTGAATGCTCGCGTTGAGGGAGCACCTTTATGTTCTCCCTTTAACCGCCAAGGTTGGAATAATCCGACAAATATTTTCGTGCCCATTATAGTGGTACTTGGTCGTAAATATCCGACCTTGGTGAAATGAGCACGAAAATATTTGTCGGATTATTCCGACCTTGGCGGTTAAAGGGTTAAATCATTTAGATTTTAGAACAACACTCCATTCAAAATTCAACAAAAAATATTTTTTGTGGGTTAGATTATGTTGATTTACAATTATTAGGCAAATTCACATCACTATGAGTGGGAGTAATAAAACCAGCATCAAGATTAAAGCATAAACCGAAACTAGTAATGCGCTTTGAATTAGTGCAATTGAATTATCGATACAACGGAGAACGTATTACATTAAAATACATCACTATTTGTCTACGGGCCCCGTTAGAGCTAGACCATTGTGCTGCCGCAATTAATCTTTGGGCTCGAAAGTAAAAGATTTTTTCGACGGTGATTTTTTATCTGTAATGGTAATCGGTGTGCGAGAGAGAGAACTGCAGCTGTCCCTTTCTAAAGTCACGATGCACGTGCTGCTGTGAGTTGTGACAAAGGATTGAACAATGTTCAAATTTTAAAAAGGGTAAACCCCTTTTTAAAATCAGAATATTTTTCAATAAATTCTCACATAATTTTAAATGAGGTTATTTTTTAAAAATTCCGAGAAGCTAACTGTCCATATTTAAGGCGCCATCTTTAACTTCAAATTGGCATCCATCAGTTCGTATTTGGTATTTCTTGGTCAATTAATCGTTAACTTTAAAAGCTTATCGTCTAACATTGATCTACCTTGGGTACGCATTAGGTGACAGTTACTAAATTAGTACAAAACCTGACTTGTCAAATTGACATTTAGTGTTGCGTATCGGGCACCAGGAGAGCAGTAGCCGTCAAAAGGTCGAACAATGACCAACAAGTAAATGTCAGGTATAGATTACCTTGTGGACAATGGAAATAATTGAGGTCAAATTGTTATGGTGTGATGTTATGGTGTCCTACTAACATTTTTGTATTGTGGGGCAAATTGTCCAATATTTGGCAGCTATCCTTTGCTAGCTTTGCTAGCAGTTAGGCTTTGGCACCTTAGATTTTAATTTAAAAATACTAGGAGTGTTATAGATTTTCTGTAGTATGAACTCTTGTGACAGAATTGAGTGTTTTGCAATTGAATACAATGACGTGGACCATGGTATAAATAATTTTTCAATGACTTGGTATTAAGCGATGGCAATAAATGAATCTTCTTAATTTTAAAACCTACGCATTTTATTCTCCTTGGTAAGACGCCTACTCAATACTTGATACTCATTAAGTAATTAGTAATTACCCATTGAAACCGAACATTTTTCCGTGTATCGAGAGTCCTTGTATAGGTATAATGAGGCTGTCATGTTAAGTCCCGCGGGATTTGTAAATGATTTCCGGGATCGCAGCCTGCGGCAACACTAGATGGCTCCATCCCACTCGCACTCGTAGCAAAGGACCAACACTAGATAGCTCTATCCTACTCGAACTTACAGCGAAGGTAACTCTCGCGCATCTCGGGATCGTGACCTTTCGGCACGCCGACTTTGAACTTTATAATAATGCAATAAAGTCCATAGTTGAATGGGCGACAGGCTGAGATTTAGCGTTATTTATGTTGGTCGTGACTCTGCCTAGTGTTGCGTTGAAAGGAGATAGCCGATTTTCTGGAGGAATTCACGTTTTTGTACTTCCAACTTTATGATTCACGTTTTAAGGTTGAAACTCTAATGTGTGGTGTGTGGGTAGTGCCTCAAGCAATAGCAATATTGAGCAATGCAAGATACATTTGGTATCTATATCTGCATCTATCATAATAATTCGTCTTGACTCCTCTAGAATTCTAATGTTATTTCGAAATAAACTAGATAGGTATTAAACTAGATGTAGTTGGCTTGAGAATGCTCTAGCCGCTCTAGGGCCCATACTAACATGAGATAAATTCCGAAATACAACCCAGTATAATGACTCACCAGTGGCTCACCAGTGCACCTAGCATGCGCATAACGAGAAAATTTTGTCTACATGTTTTCTCGATGTTTAATGGTTTGTCTCTTCATCTCTATTGACCCTAACATGACATACATTTTTTCTCGTGTAGATCTGTCGTCAAAATTAGAGATAATTGTGTTTTTTTTTATCTGTGCTATTTTTGTCTACGAACCCCAATGAATATTTCTACGTCATAGATGAACCCTAATATGACAACACATTTTTATCGAGTTTTGTCGAGATTTTGACTGTATGTCGATATCGACAATATAACTACACTCGAGAGTGAGATATCTCGTTGTATGCGCATGCTAGATGCACAGTACAATATTATGGCGTCGGATATGTCGCAGCCAACTGGTTAAAATAGCCGTTCAATCAAACAGCTAGCCCTTTGACTGAACAGCGCCATTCAATCACACGTCTAGCTTTTTAATTGAATATTTCAGTCGTGCAAAACGTTCAACACTACAGCTGATTCAAAAGCAGCCGTTTGATTGAATTAGTTCAGCGCTCACCACCGCGGCGCTAGGTGCGTTTTGTTTACAATATGGCGTCAACTAGCCGGTATTTTGTGATTGTATTAAGATATTTTTCGTAAATATACGTTAGTAAGTATTATTAAAGTGACAGGAATTATGGTATGGTACATACGAGTGAATCAAAATTTAAACAAATATTCGAGGAGAAATTACGGGATTATGAAATGCATCATCAAGGTTTTTTCATTAGTTAATTTGCCATTTAACCAGTTAGCTAAGCGTCGTCTAGCTGTAGTGTAGAACGTTGCAGTCAACAAGTCGGCTAAACGACGTATAGCCGAGTGATTGAATGGTGTTGTTCAGTCAAAGGGCTAGCTGTTTGATTGAACGGCTATTTTAACCAGTGGACTGCGACAGATACATGACGTCATAAGCACTGGCCGGTATACTGGGTTTTGTTTCGGAACCTAAGCATAACATAGTTATCCTTTCTGTTAATATCCATCCCATCCTCAAACTGACAAGTGACAATTAATGTTTATGGAGTGTCTAATGGGATGTTAGTTTTGATGTTATGGTTGTTTAATATGTATGTATGGATTAACCCTTTTGGGTAAAAGGAAATTGTCAGATTCAAGTCAGTTCTTGGACAACGGTGATGGCTGTCTTTCATAATATTCCATATAACATGTGGCTGTTTTTCAATGAAACACAATATAATTAAACAAAATATTATGAAACTATCAAAGTTAAATTCCAACATTAACTTAGTAGTCATAATTCACAGTTATTCTTGTGGTGCTATCTCTTTAGTTACTTGACTTTTGGTCATTGCAACTTTGTGCTGTCTCCCGCTTTTTATGGGGAGAGAAACTGGATGCTTCCTACTCCTCCTATCTTCTTCTGATTAATTTCTTCGCGGGTCCCAGGACAAATTTAGCATGTTCCTCGGGCTCCCTGAGATTGTACCAAAGGGTTTTCGTAGTTCGCTATCGATCCTGGTGACATAGGAGATACAGCGGTGGGATTTTGTGGTGGGCCAGAGCCCGTTAAAAAAAAAACTATCAAGGTGTCCATTTTAGAATTACTCTTTTTCGGAATCTTGAAACACTACCTGATTCGTTTCAAATTTTAATGTATGCCCTTAGTTCTAAATTTAAATCTCTTCTATTATTCTAGTGTTAGAATATACTATAGTCTGTCTACATCCTAACCCTAGACAACCTTAGCCCTAAGTATCTAGATCTCGCTGTAATCTCAGCGTGGGAACGCGTAGTTAGCGCTTCAAAGGGATTCCAACTCAAAGGGCCCATTAGAACGGATTGATAACCCGATCAAATGATCGGATTGGGCTAATTATGTTGATTTATTATACATATCCTGTGGATACTGTTGAGCCTTAATGCTGTGGGTATAAAGTTGAAATTGATATTATAATATTGTATTAATTTCCAATATTGAATCATATGTAAATGATTTTGTCGTCAATTATATTTGGTCGTCAAGTACACGTCCGTGTCGTGGCCTATCCTCAATTTTTACAATTGAGACCAAAACAAAATCACAATGTTGTCACTGCTTCGCCAAATAGTAAAGGCGCTTAAGGCGTCGTTATAAATTTGAGAAACATATTTTAAAGAAGAAAATTGTTCTGTAATGTTAGGAACCTTTGGTATAATATACCGTGGGTATAGTATATTAGTAAATAAACAGTAAGTACATATATTCAATAGGGGTGACAGCAACTCCTGTTTGTTACTGTATCGAAGTTTTTACAGTCTGGAGTTAGAACAAAACTTGGCCGAAGAAAGGTCTCGCGACGTCCGTTGTTTGTGCATGTAGGGTGACCACGGGATCTGTAAACGGGAAATTGTGATTTAAACTTTTTTAATAAGTTTTTTTTAAAAAAATCTTTTTCTGAACATGTAAAGGCAAAGGCGATTGATCACATGGAGCAAGCTCTTGGTGCTATTCTCAAATTGCCGAATTTTGTCCGTAGTGGTCATTAACTTGTTATATTTCATGATTTTCTATATAAACTGCGGTTGACAATGAAGTGACAGATTTTTCTAGTCTAATGTAAGCCATACACGCTGCGGTCTACCGGAGAGGTCACCTGTGCTTGTATGCCTGCGCAGGTGTCAGTCGAAAGAATTGATTTTCGTTTTTGCGCAGGTGCCTGCGCAGGTTCAAAAAACTGCATAGTTCTATTCCCACACACATTCCGGTCTACCTGCGCAGGCATACCTGCACAGGTGAACCTCTCCGGTAGACCGTAGCGTGTATGGCAGCCATAAGGTCGATATCGCATTTTGCATACTCAATGTGAACTGAGTATGAACCTATCTATATTTATGCAATAAATTATTCTATTCTGTTCTGTTCCGTTCCGTTCCGTTCCATTCCGTTCCATTCCGTTCCATTCCATTCCATTCCATTCCATTCTATTCTATTCTATTCTATTCTATTCTATTCTATTCTATTCTATTCTATTCTATTCTATCACTTCGAAGTCATAAATAGTTGGAAATTATCATACTAAGAGCTACTAAGAGGTTTTCCGATTAATCTATAATAGTCTGTGTCTTTATAGGAGTTCAATATTTTTCTTAATTCAACTCAATACAGTGCGAGAACTTTTCACATAGGGTAAATAATTAGTGATTGGACAGTAGCTAATAGTCAGTGGACAAAGCACAAAAACACAATATTTATTAAGGTTGCTTTAAAAACTGCCTGTTTTTAAAGTAATAGAACGCCTGATTTTAGAGAAAAAGTTTTTAAAGCAACCTTAATAAATATTGTGTTTTTGTGCTCTGTCCAATGACTAGTACTGTCCAATCTAGTAATTTCACCCTAGCTAGACTAGAAAGGTTAATAATGATCGCTGGTGCCACCTTAAATTATTTTGACTATAGAAACTTCGCAAACGTGTAGCTCGTTTTATAATGAATACATCAACTAACAGAGGATTTCTCGAGTTACATTGTACTCTAATAGTATTTAGCACGCGATACTAAATTAGGAAACGTCCTAGATAGGATTATTACTGTAATATTCCATACACAGGTCTAATTAGTGCGTCTAAAATTGTAAAATATTTGGCGTCTTATTTTTTTCATTGTGTAGCAATATGGCGAAATTCTAGATCTGCGGGGCTAAAATGGTAACATTTAGCAATTCCTCTCAATCAATTCACAAAATGAATTGTCAAAACTGTCATACTCACGAATGTCAAATTAGTACGAATTTAGACATCTGAATTGCAAACAGAGTGTCAATTTTGCGTTTTTTAAAAAAATGAGTGCTTGGTTCCGTCACAAAAACAAATCGATAATAATGAAAAATTTAAACAGGGCTGTTTTTATGCAATAAACTGAAAGTTGTACTGAAAGAAAAACTACAATATCTTAGATCAGGGCTTCCCAAACTGTGCGTCGCGACGCCCCGGGACGTCGCGAGTCGCGACATTATCCCAGGGGCGTCGCATGTCAACACAACCAAATATGACATTCACACATCCCCGGTTTCAGAAGCTATGCTCAGAAAAGCAAGCGCATCCTTCACATTAGCCAGCCTTGCTGGCTTTAATAGTTTTTATAAATTATATATTTTTTAATTTTTATGCTTATGTTTTGATTTGGTCATTATTTCCTAATAAAAATATAAATGTCCAAATAGTGTTTTTATGATAACCTATGTAAGCTGGTTCTAAAATCGGAAAGTATTTTTGGAGGCTGGTTTAAGGCGCGTCGTAAAGAAATGGCAAAGTCCCAAGGGCGTCACAGTACAAATAAGTTTGGGAAGCCCTGTCTTAGCTGATATATCGGTAATCGGATAGATTACTCATATTATTATGGTTAGTTACTCATGAATCTAATATATAAAATTCTCGTGTCAGTGTTTGTGCGCGAACTCCTCCAAAACGGTTCAACCGATTTTAATAAAATTTTGTATATGTGCATTCGTTAGGCCTGAGAATAGGTTTTTATCTACTTTTTAGGGTTCCGTAGCCAAATGGCAAAAAACGGAACCCTTATAGATTCGTCATGTCTGTCTGTCTGTCTGTCTGTCTGTCTGTCCGTGTATGTCACAGCCACTTTTCTCCGAAACTATAAGAGTTATACTATTGAAATTTGGTAAGTAGATGTAGTCTGTGTACCGCATTAAGATTTTGATACAATAATGGAAAAATTATCAAAAATTTTAGGGGTCCCCATGGGTACAACTGAATCAAAAAAAATTTTTTTTCATCTAACCTATGTGTGTGGGGTATCTATGGATAGGTCTTCAAAAATCATATTGAGGTTTCTAATATCATTTTTTTCTAACTTGAATAGTTTGCGAGAGAGACTCTTCCAAAGTGGTAAAATGTGTCCCCCCCCCCTCTAACTTCTAAAGTAGGGGCATGATAAGTCTAAAAAATATATATGATGTACTTTACTATAAAAACTACCAACGAAAATTGGTTAGAACGAAATCTATCAAGTAATTTTTTTTATATTATTATATTAAAAAAAAATTTTTTTTTTTCATCTAACCTATGCGTGTGTGGTATCTGTGGATAGGTCTTCAAAAATAATCTGAATAGTTTTCGAGAGAGACTCTTCCAAAGTGGTAAAATGTGTGTCCCCCCCCCCCCTCTAACTTCCAAAGTAGGGGCATGATAAGGTTAAAAAAATATATGGTGTACTTTACTATAAAAACTACCAACGATAATTGGTTTGAACGAAATCTAGCAAGTAGTTTTTTTTGTACGTCATAAATGTTAAACTTAATTTAACTTTCATTAAATCAACTGAAATATAAAAATAAATCAAAAACCTTTTAAATCCATAAAAATAAACCTTATTGCTGCTGCGGAACCCTTCATGGGCGAGTCCAACTCGCACTTGGCCGGTTTTTTTATATTGATAATAGAAATAATTTATATGGCAAAACAATGTTTGCCGGGTCAGCATCATACTAGAAAATAGTCAAACATTATTTTTGTAATAACACCTAATCAGAAATATTTTGTACTTAAATATCCTCTTTTTTCTATAACATTGGTCACCCTACCAGAGGTCTCAAACCGGGGACCGTGGAAAGTTTTTCTGACGGTTTTTTTTTAATTTGTTCCGTAAAAAGCGGCGCTTAATTTAGTTAGTTCCACTATCTCAACCCTCAAGGGCAATGCCCAGAGTAAAAATAATTATTTTTTATTACTCTCTACTAGTTATGCATAAAATGCTATAATAAAATTACGATAGAATTTAATTTGAAAATATTTTTAAAGAGAGAGATATTATATGGTGCTCCCAGATTGCCGTTAGAAAATGTTTGTAAACATTTACTAACAAATGTTGTTAATTGTTACATTTTGTTAGGAACTGTTACATGTTATAAGTGCTTCTACACATAGAAAATGTTTACTGATGGTGCTTCCACATTGCCGTTAGAAAATTTTTGTAAACATTTTCTAACATAAAAACATTTACTAACAAATGTTGTCAATTGTTACATTTTGTTAGGAACTGTTACATGTTATAAGTGCTCCTACACTGATAGAAAATGTTTATTAATGTTTACTAACATTTTATAACATTTAAATCTGGTATTGGCTCAACGCATACCCCGCCGTCACCTTTAGAAAAGGTTTACAAACAAAAGGTAACACATGGTTTTATTATAATTTGTTAACTTAACATTACTAAACATTTTCTAATATGAAAACATTTTTTAACATTAATTGTGATTAAATGTTTGCTTACAAATGTTGACTAACGTTACTAAACATTTTCTAACGGCAATGTGGGAGCACCAGAGTCCAACCAATGTTTTTACAACAAGGTTTTGTGTCTATATTTACTAATAGTAATAAATGCGAAAGAGTATCTATCTGTTTTTCTGTTTACAATCTCAAAATTCACGCCTTTAGCCGCAGTACCGAATTTGAAGAAATTTTATATGCAGATACTTTGAGTCCCGGTAAAGGACATAATAGTTTTCATCTCGGAAAAATGTACGTTTGCTGCGACGAATTTCGGCGCTACAAATTTTTAGTATTCGACGCCATATTCTACTGGTTATTGTAGTGTGATTTATTATAATTTCATCCCAACAAAGCTAACATAAGTATACGTCATTGCACTGGGGCTTATTTCGGAACCTACTCCGTAAATTCGTATAAAAATAAATGAAATCATGTCATCGTGTTCTAAATTTATCATAACAACTGTAGGTGAGTCCGTCCGGAAGATTATGAGCTGTAACATGTTGCTTTGATCAAATGCCTTTTATGTTGTAGGTGGCATTATTACAGAGGGAATCGCTTGCACTTTTTTTTCGCTTTTCAGGAACTAATGCTTATTTAAACTATATACAGGGTGTAACAAAAATAAGTGATAATACTTTGAAAAAAAAAATCGTCTTTCAGCGCTGCGACTTTCACAGTGAACTCTCTATAAGGAACACGTACACACCCTAAAGTATTATCACTTATTTTTGTTACACACTGTATATGTTACGCTCAAAGACCGAAAACGCTCAGTGAGCGAAAAAATAGCTCGCGAAATTCGCGTTGTGTCTCTAATGAAAACGGCCACGACGCGTTCTGGCAATCACAAAAAGACCATAACGCGAAATTCGTGTCGTGGCTGATATGCTATTCGTTTTATCTTGATTTGTTCTTGATTGATTTATCGTCCATAGGTAATATGGAAGATTGTATGTGAATTACCACGCGTACTACAATATCCATAGTTTCATACTATCCGCACTAATATTATATTATTAGGTTTTAATCTTTATATGATTAAAATATTATGTCTTTTGATTATACATTTTTAGCAACAATTTATTTCGAAATGACACATTACTAGCCTTAAAATTCTTTATCATCCGCGTGACGCGTCTATGTCATCGCCACAACGTCATTAACTCTGTACCCCTTTTTTCACAATAGGGGAAAAATACCACTTATTTAATCCACGATTAATTTTAACCCCTAAACGTATGGTTTTTGTAGGTAACACAAAACTCACATCGTGTGCGGTGTCTGCAAAATACGGCAGATGGTCACCTATAAGACCCATGTCGACCTTATTACAATTATCATAAGTTTCAAAATGCACTGATTTATTGAAAATCGTATGACAAATCGTAGACCCTTGTCGACTTTATTATAATTACCATTAGGTTCAAAATGTAAGCCTTTGTCAAAAATCGTGTGACAAATCT
This sequence comes from Cyaniris semiargus, assembly GCA_905187585.1. NCBI lineage: Eukaryota > Metazoa > Arthropoda > Insecta > Lepidoptera > Lycaenidae > Cyaniris > Cyaniris semiargus. The sequence goes on along the minus strand of LR994563.1, from coordinate 13,935,927 downwards.
TATTATCTCTGCTTCACTTTTACGATATCTTTAATTGTTATATCGAACGGTTAGGGCCGCGCCACACCGGAATAGCAGCGGCGCGGCGAGCACTTTCAGTGTCATATGATTTTAGGCCCCTTACACACTGCGACTTTTATCAGCGATGCAGTCGCGATGCAGCATCGATGCAGTCGCAAATGGTCCACCTTTACACACTTGCGCTACTTTAAGCATCGATACAGTCGCGATGCTGTCGCGATACAGTAGCGATGCAGAAGCTGGCCATTAAACTGTAGCGATGCAGTATCGATGCAATCGCGATGCAGCATCGATGCTGTATCGCGTTAGCATCGCGACTGTATCGATGTTAACGTGAGCCACGACGCGAAACGTATTTTGGTCAATCATTCGTTGACTGTCACAGCGCGATGAGCTCGATTGAAACTGTTTTAATCACGCTCTCTGTATTATTACTTTAAAAAAAGCGGCGAAGTGCGTGTCGGGCCACGCGCAATATAGGGTTCCGTAGTACCACTACCCCGCGTCTGCAATTCTGCATCGATGCTAACGCGCGTCTGCATCGATGCTGTCGCGCGTGTGTATCGATGCTAACGCGCAACTGTATCGATACGTGCGCGCAACAGCATCGATGCAAAAATATGTTCATTGCTGGTGTCGCGCGTGTGTATCGATGCTAATACGCAACTGTATCGATACTAACGCGCGACAGCATCGATGCAAAAATTGCTGGAGTCGCGATGCTATCGCGCGTTTCAAAAACACGCGACTGCATCGCAGTGTGTAAGGGGCCTTAAACTTTATCTTCATTATTGTAATACCTAGTATCGCTTGAGAAATCACGGCCGCCGGCGGCCACGGGCGGCCGCTAGACTTTCAAGCGATACTATGTATTACAATAATGAAGATAAAGTTTAAAATCATATGACACTGAAAGTGCTCGCCGCGCCGCTGCCATTCTGGTGTGGCGCGGCCCTTAGGCTGATAATGGTTAAAAAAGTTATTGGTTATTAATTTCTGTTGGTTAGTAAAAGCATTTACTTGAGATTTGTCTTCTATCCTAGCTAAATTCTTCTTGATTTCCTCTGCTATTTCATAGGAATATTAATTGTTACTGTGCAGCTGTGGTCTTAGAGAATGGTCTTTCACGGTATTTCACGATAAACATGAACTGATTGTGATGAAATTTTGGTATAAAATATATACTGTACATCCCCAAAAAAGTTAGTCCGCAAGTAAGCAACTTGCTTTGCGTTATCGAGTTTCTTCTTTTCCCAAACAAAGTTGCTTGCATGCATGCAAAGTTGATTATATCCAATAATAATTTTGCGAAACCCCAAATATCCCACGGAACCCACTCCACACACTATAGCAGTGCATTTATTAGTCGTGCCAGCGATATGTTAGTCACGGCCTGTGCGCCGTCCTAACTCAACCTGACGCATGGTCGCCCCACTGACATATAGCGAGACGGCCACAGTATAATGTGATACAGTAGAGCAAGGCAGCCACAGTATAATTTGAGAGGAATACGGTATAGTATTATGATTAATGTCACACAATAGGGCGAGATGGTTACTCGCTATGGTGGAAGTAATGAGGGATGTATTATATTATTAAACATCAAGTGCTTATGGACTAAAAGCCTGCGATGGCCAGACCTTCCTGTTTCGTAAAGCTGAAAGTTTAACCTGTTTGTAGCCTTTACAGAATACAGAGGTAAGAACGACCAGCAACTATGGAGTTTCGGTCGCGGTTACTTTAGGAGGTATCCAGTTCTGAAGGTCTACCTGACCTTCCAGAAAGAGTAAAGCTCAATTTCATAGCTTATATTCTTCGCGGTAAGTGGAGGAATCTCGTCTTCCAGTGCCGGACATTTTTGACAGTTGCTTCCCACTGCTAGACACCCTCAAAGTCTAATACTTTAAGAAAGTTTTAGGGTGTCTGGCAGCTGTCAAAAACGTCCGGCACTGGAAGACGAGATTCTTCCACTTACCGCGAAGAATAGAAGCTATGAAATTGAGCTTTACTCTTTCTGGAAGGTCAGGTAGACCTTCAGAACTGGATACCTCCTAAAGTAACCGCGACCGAAACTCCATAGTTGCTGGTCGTTCTTACCTCTATAAAGGCCACAAACAGGTAAAATTTCAGCTTTACGAAACGAAGGAAGGTCTGGTCCTCGCGGGCTCTTACTCTATAACGGCCGTTCCCAATATTTGATTTATCTCTGGTTTTGCCCTACTAGAGATAGGAATAGCTCTCATTAGACATTAGATACATATATTTTATGTCAATTCAATGTTAGCTGCGATCGGTCGTATGTCAAACCAGAGACAGATTGAATATTGGGAACGGCCGTTAGTCAAATTACATTTGATAGATTGAACAGTCAATCTAGACACCATGAGACTGCCTTCACATTACGTCGCGGGTACTGCGGCAGCCGCGACATAATGTGAAGGCAGCCTAAATTAAAAATAATTTGACATAACGCATCGCTAAGTGACATGGCGCTTGCGATGCCTTATGTCAAATTCCTACATATTTTTAAGCTATCGCGGGCGTTGAACGCGGCGACCGAATCAAGAAATTCCGTAACCAAAAAACCTAACACACCCCAATCCGACGCACGGTGCTTGTGTGCGTGCGACTACTATTATATTAATTGAATAAGTTGATAAAAATGCTATGCAATTATGTATTTTTTTATAAAAGGTACCGAATGCTATAAAATTAAGTACCCATGTAATCCAATAAAAGTGAGATAATAATAAATCAGTGTTATCGTCCACAATTTTTATCATTCCAAGTGAATCATGGATTCATTGTTACAGTTGGACGTCGGCCAAGTCAGATACCATCTAGCCTGGTTCATTCACAAACAAATTGTAACGAATTCGATTCAACTTTTAAATTGTTTGTCATATTTATGGATAAGTCAGCTTACAAAGGGTTTTATACAGTAAGTAATATGCCTTCTCCTACATAAACTTAAAGAAGGAGAGACGAAAATATATTTAATTGTAGCTTTATATACTTTCTGTTCTATACCAGAATAAGAATAATTATTATTATTATTATAACTCTTCCTTTTTCTCTTAAACTCAAACTCAATTTTTTTATTCAGAATAAATTTTTGCAAATATTTTCTGAAAGTCTACATGATGCCTACCACCGGTTCGGGAACTTACCCGGCGAGAAGAACCGGCGTAAGAAACTCGCACGGGGCCCACTTTATTTACCAAAAAAAGTGAGAAAAAAAATAATCTTTTAAAATAAAGTTTACAATGCTGTAACTTAAAATTATACAATGTCAACATACATACATAATTATTGTAAGTCATAAAATAATGTAGAAGCAGCCTTGCAAGCAGCCATCCTACTTCCAAGATGTGCCATCGTTTATGAAATCATTGACCTTATAATAGACTTTGGCACACAAACGCTCTTTGACTACTTTTTTAAATTTATTAATGGAGAGATTTTGAACGTTTTTTGGGATTTTATTGTAAAGGCGTATACATTGACCTTTAAAAGATTTACTAACTTTACTAAGTCTGATCACCGGTATTTCTAGTTTGTACTTATTTCTAGTGTTTCTTCCGTGACTGTCACTTTTGGTTGTAAATTTACTAATATTCTTTCTAACATATAATACATTATCCAAAATGTATTGAGAAGCAATAGTTAGAATACCAATTTCTTTAAACTTTTCTCTCAGAGATTCAAAAGCTGACATTTTATAAATTGAACGTATAGCTCGCTTCTGCAGCACAAAAATCGTATTAATGTCGGCAGCGTTTCCCATAAGAGGATGCCATACGACATTCTACTATGAAAATAACTGAAATAAACTAGTCTTGCTGTGTCTTCGTCAGAAATTTCCCGTATTTTTCTGACTGCGTATGCTGCAGAACTGAGCCTATCTGCAAGATTAGCAATATGAGGACCCCACTGTAGTTTACTATCTAGTGTAATGCCTAAGAATACAGTGGTGTCCACCACATACATCTTCTCATCATTTAATAGTATATTGGTTTTAACTTGCCTAACGTTGGGCAAAATAAATTTTACACATTTAGTTTTTTTAGAATTTAGAAGTAAATTATTAACGTTAAACCAATGTACTATTTTTGAGAGAGCACTATTTACCTCGTCGTAATTTGACTATTGTCGCTTCACTTTAAAAATAAGTGAAGTGTCATCAGCAAAAAGTACTATCTCATTATCATTATCCATAACAAAATAAGGTAAGTCGTTTATGTAGATGAGAAAAAGAAATGGACCTAAAATGGATCCCTGTGGGACGCCTAATTCTATTTTGGTCCCATTCGAACTTTTACTATTAATGTCAACCCTTCGAGTTCTATTTTTGAGGTAAGATGTCAAAAGGTTGAGTGCTGAGTCCCTAATGCCATAGTGGTGCAATTTCCTGATCAATGTAGCATGTTCAACACAGTCAAAAGCTTTGGAGAGGTCGCAAAAAACCCCTAGAGCATCCTGCGAGTCCTCCCATGCTTCAAATATACTATAAAGAAGACCTATACCAGCATCCGTTGTGGATCGACCCTTAGTAAAACCATATTGATTATTGTGTAATAAATTATTTAAGTTAAAATGTAATAGTAACTGATTTAAAATTATTTTTTCAAATATTTTACTTAGAGTCGGTAGAATCGATATAGGCCTATAATTTGTGGGATCAGATTTAAGTCCCGCTTTAAATAAAGGTACAACCTTACTGTGCTTCATTAAGTCAGGAAAAATACCACTCCTTATGCAGTCATTAAAAATCATTGATAGATGAGGAGCTATGATGTCAATTATCGATTTGATAATTTTAGTAGACATGCCCCAGAGATCAGTAGTATCTTTAATATTTATTAATTTAAAAGTATCAATGATATCTTTGGGGACAATCTCTCTAAACCTAAAATTGACATTACATTCCTTTACATTGTCTCTGAGTAGTTTTTCAGCAGCTTTCAGGTGAGGAGTTTAAATTTTTCGTTGTTGAGACCGGAATGTCAGCAAAAAATTTTTCGAAGACCGTCGCAACCTCATGATCATTGGTAATCTTTTTATTTTCAAAATAAATTTCAAAATCAGTGCTACGACAGGTGACATTTCCAGTCTCACCAGCTATTACTTTCCTAGTAGTTTTTATTTTATTTTTCGAATTTTTAATTTGATTCCTAATGTGAATAGCCTTAGCGGCTTTGCAAACTTTTTTAAAAATCTTTGAATAACTTTTTACATATGTTTTGAATTTATCTCTAGTATTCATGCATTTTTCATCATACAATTCATATAATCTTTGCCTGCTTATTTTAATTCCTGTAGTTGCCCATACTGTAAAATTATTATTTTTATGGCTGTTTCTAACCGTTCTAGGAGTAAATACAGTATTAAATTGAGTTCTTATCATCTTAAACAATTTGTTAAATGCTTCATCTGAACTATTTGACTCATCCAATAATAATTGAATACTTGAACTTAAGTTATTTCTAAACTTCTCAATACGTTTTGTATTCACAGGAACAAACACACGCTTTTCCTCTAGGTAACTATCGCAATGTATATTAAATGAGGCTAGTTGCCCACAGTGATCAGAGCTAAGCTTATTTATTATTTCTTTTTTACATGGAGTAAAATTTGTAAAAATATTATCAATACAAGTTGCCGTTGTGTCACAGATTCTTGTTGGCTCATAAAAGAAGTAATTAACTTTATATGATTTAAATAGAGATATGAATCTAACAGTAGTAGAGTTTAAGTCAAATAAATTAATATGAAAGTCACCACAAACGATAACTTTTTTGTTAGATGCACATATCTTTGATAATATTTGTTCCATGCTTTGTTCAAAGGAGTCATATAACCCTGATGGTGGCCTGTATACGCTTACAATAATTAGTTGACTTAACTCTATGCAGGCTACTTCTATTATCCGTTCAGAAGAGAGGTTCACAATGTCTTTACGTTCTTTGAATTTTAAATTTTTTCTAATTAATATAAGTGATCCGCCTCTAATGGCATTCTCTCTGCTGAACGAGCTAGCCACCTGGTGATCATTGAGATTGAAAATGAGTTCATGTTTTCTAAACCAGTGTTCTGAGATACAAATAATATCAATTTGAAATTGTTTTAGAAACAACTCAGTTTCAAGCTCTTTACCTACCATTCCTTGAAAATTCTGATGCACCAAGCTTATAACATTCTTGCTATTTATATTGGAGTAAGTTTTGGTAGGATTTTTCACAATTAAGCTATTAGTGCAAGAGACATCCTCTATTGTCTTATGGTTTAATTTAAATAATTAATTGGAACATATTCCAATTCGTTACTATAACTAGAACACTGCTCAATAGAAGCAGTAGTCAAAGAAGCCAAATTCTTGGCTTTCAAAGAAAATAAAAAACTTGATAGCATCTTTGCTATATGTCTCTTACAGTAATGAGATAAGTAATACTTATCTATACTTATATCATTAATAAATTTATTATCTAAATTATTTATATCGACAACCTGACATTTTGGTTGTGTGTCGCTTAGAACTATACAATTGTTGTTGACAGCACTATACAATATGCTATTCAACCTAAATCTAATTTGATTTTCATAAGCACAGCTTTTTGGCAACATTTTTATATAGGGTAAAGTGAATAATATAATGTTTGTTACATTTATAATATTATATAAACATTCTAAAAGATCAGTCATCTGTTTCTTATTTACTTTACCCCTTCTCCCGACTAGAATTATTATAGTGGTGTTAGGACAATAAGTCATAGTTGATGCCCTGTCTATTATCTCACAGTAAGTAGCTCCGGGCATACAAAAGTTAGTGACCAATTGTCCACACATTCTATAAAGATACGTACCCAAGTCTCTTCCTATTTCATCACTAAATAGGCAGATATTAGTCTGGCTTTCAGTATTTACCTTCTGGCTTTTCATATCAAGTGATATTCCTCCAGTTAAATGATTTTCTTGAATTTCTGAAATAGTATTAACTTTTAACAACGAGTTTAGACTTACAAGTACCAATGCTGATTTTCTCTTTATCTTGCGACCGGACTAAACGCGTACTCTACCAGTTCTATGTAATAGTATATGTAATATGTATATCAGTTTTTGCATTGTCTCTAGGGGTCCTTCAACCTTGTGTTTCCATATAGGGTACTCGTAAAGACTTTACAAACGGGTAGATAAGACAATCGTTTCAGAAATTGACATTTTTCTAGCCAAAACTTCCTTGGTAGATTGTAGTGAAACTTCTTTAGTTGTGCGCTTTTTTTTAATTCTAAAATGAATTAATGCTAAGCTCACGTGAACATACGTCGCGTGATCTGATCGAAAATAGTAGAACACAGGGTTTTTAGGCTGCTGGCGCGGCGTAGGAAAGACAGTAATAAATATTGTAAAATTCGTGTTTCATCACAGTATCTATGAGAGTCGAAATGTCAAAAGTGGATGAAATGAGCAGATGAAGAAGACATAATACTACAAAATAAACAACGCACACCTTTTTTACATGGAGAAATGCTTTGCACCTCTCCGGCGGATTGGGAACATTGGCCGGTGTATGTGGGATCCCCGTAGGATCTACCCACTAAAGCCCCATGGTGCTCCACTCTCCGTATAGGTATAGTTCCGGGCACGATCAACCCACCGCAACTCTACCAGCGGTAGTCCGCGTCTCGCAGACTCATCACAGCGGGCAGGCTCTTCTAGGCCGCCTCGCGGGAAACAATGCATACCATAATAATGTCTACAGTTTCATAGTTCTATGTACAGAACCCACTTAGAATTCAAAAAGTTCGGGAGAAGGCCGCATACATTATCCTCCGCCTTTGATTTAAAACCACTATCATTATTTTCCAAGCCCCGTCTATTGTTTCATGAAGTTGTTCAAACTTTTGGACTTTTACTAATAAAAAAATCCAGCTTTTATATAGACGTTATAGTTGTAAAATATTTTGTTGGTCTGCAATATGTTAGAAAATGTTTGACAGACGAAGACAAAACATTGTAATACTTACATAACTTTTTAGGGTTCCGTACCCAAAAGGGTAAAAACCCTATTACTAAGACTTCGATGTCTGTCTGTCCGTCTGTCTGTCTCCAGACTGTATCTCAAGAACGGCTATAGCTAGACTTCTGAATTTTTCACATAATATGTATATCTATTGCCGCTATAACAACAAATACTAAAAACAAAATAAAATTAATATTTAAGGGGGGCTCCCATACAACAAACGTGTTTTTTTTGCTATTTTTTGCTCGATATCAATAATGGCTATAGGTAGGCACTTGAAATTTTTACAAAATCCAAAATTATATTTGTACTTTAATAATAATAGATAATAAAATAAATATTTAAGGGGGGCTCCCATACAAAAATCACATTTTTTTGGCTATTTTTGCTCTATAAAGGTACGGAACCCTTCTTGCGCGAGTCCGACTTGCACTTGGCCGATTTTATTTAAAAATAGCGACATGGTGAATTTTAAATTCCTTCAATTTGTAGAATATATGTAATTTAAAACACGAAATGTTGCTATTTCTATTCTCGATGAAAACAGAGGGATGATATAAGTTTGACTTGTCTGTCTGCCTGTGTGTGTGTCTGTCCGTGCCATCGTAGCATCCAAACGGGTTGGCAGATTTTGATCTAATTTTGTTTGTTTGTTTTGACATGATTGAGAGAGTTTAGACCTAACTCATCATCATCCCTCACTACTGGATTTTTTTAATATCTTAATTTATGTTATGTTATGTGTGTGTAGAATAAAGCCTCCCGCAGACAGGCGCGATATTATCGGTCGATAATAACGCGCGATATCTGTTTTCAGTACATTTTGTATGAGGACGGTCATGTAGTTATACACTGCTGCGATAATAACGCCGCAATGGAAGTATATCGCAATAACGCAGTGTTGCCAGATGTACGATTTTTTTTTTAATTTAGTGGGAAAAAATAAATATTGTGGGTTTTTAAGGGCTAAAATTTTTTGGGAGTAAATTTTTTGCAGCTTAAATATATATTTATTTCGTTTTTCGTACTATTAATATGATTTTTAATATATAATAATATAATAATATCTATGGACGCTTCACACCACGTCAGTCTGGCCCCGTGCTAAGTACCTGAAGGACTTGTGTTACGGGTACCAGACAACGGTATATTTAATACTTTTAAAGGTACATATATTTAAGATTTTTATTATATTATACACATATTTAATACACATCCAGGACCCAGGAACATTGAAAACTTTTTGTTCCGTCGGCGGGATTCGAACCCGCGACCCCCGGCTTAAAAGGACACTCGCTCAACCATTCAGCCACAGAGGTCGTCAAATCTTTATTGTTATATAATCATATTTTATTATAATAATTAGATAAAATAAAGTTTTATTATTATTATTATTGTTCAAATTCAAATGAACTAATTATTTTGCATAATATGTAAAAAAGTCCACTTCGACTCACCATTTAAGATGGGTCATTTTGAGAGTTGCATAAGCAAAAATAATGACGTCATTGAGCATTTTGTGGAACGTACCCCAAATGATAAATATTTATATTTTTGAGGAGTTTTCTTTGAAATTTAGTGGGTTTTAAAAGCTTTTTGCTTTAGGAGGATTTTTTTTGAAGAGTTGGCAACACTGGTCGCGGCGCGGCGCTCTCTCATAAGAAATATTGGACAGTAAAATCGCAGCTGTGTGCAAGAAATCGCGACGCATTATCGCAATATCGCTAGAGATATTATCGGCCGTTAATATCGCGCCTGTCTGCGGGAGGCTTTAGTATTTCAGCACAATTGCACTGAATATGACACTTGAAATGTCGAAAATGGATCGATGAACGAATCGTCAAAGCACATCCTTAAAGAAAGGAGTAACCTCCTTATCTCGATTCCCCAGAGTTGCACTCGTCACGGCTCAAAGCTACCTTTATAAATCGAGACAATCGTCAAAAAATAGCCCTCCTGTTGATTTATGTGTGGTATTGCATCGAGTTACCAGGAGAACTGGAGTCTGTAGGGTGCTGACCATTCGGAGTTATATTACCCGTATAGTGAACTCTATGTCCTTGGCATAAGGGTCACGTGAAATGACCGAGACAGTACACGCCGTTCGCAGTTATATCACATGCAGAGTGAACTCTATGTCGTTAGCATAAGGGTCAGGTGAAATGACCGTGACGGTAACAGATGGGAGGCAAGACGGATGACAAATAGGTGAGGTGGCCGCGTTCGAATTTCGAATACACTGTCTAGTGATGGAGTGGAATATAGGGATGAGATTTGAGAATAATTTTGCATAGACAAAATTTCTCGATATATCAAGGTGGAATCGGCATTCTTAGCCAAGATTCGTCACTAATATAACTGTAAAAATACGAAATCATAAATGTATGCGCTTTTTTCAAGCAAAAATTACTAAACGGATTCTGTGAATTTCAGCTCATGATACTTTTAGGCCCGTACTTTAAGAGGAAACGCGGGTGCAGTAGAATTTAAACGAAGAAACTATTGCCATCACGCTTCACCCTGCGCCGGCACGTGTATTGCGATAGAGACAGATACAGTAAACCGAGGTAACGTAGTTCTCTGATTCCTGCTTCAAAATAGAGCCAATCTAATTATTATTTTTAGGGTTCCGTACCCAAAGTGTAAAAACGGGACCCTATTACTAAGACTTCGATGTCTGTCCGTCTGTCCGTCTGTCTGTCACCAGGCTGTAACTCAAGAACCGCTATAGCTAGACTTCTAAAATTTTCACAGATTGTGTATATGTGTTGCCGCTATAACAACAAACACTAAAAATGAAATAAATTAAATATTTAAGGGGGGCTCCCATACAACAAACGTGATTTTTTTTTGCTATTTTTTGCTCTTAATCAATAACGGCAACACATAGGCAATTGAAATGTTCTCAAAATACTTAATTGTATTTGTACTTTAATAATTAATTATAAAATTTAAATAAATTAAATAATTGAGGAGGGCTCCCATACAAAAAATTCAATTTTTAGCCTATTTTTGCTCTGTAGTGGTACGGACCCCTTCGTGCGCGAGTACAACTCGCACTTTGCCGATTTTTTTTAAATATCTTCAGGAAGAGTGAGTCTATGCCTCTACGTTTTTATTTTATCTTAAAGATCTTTCAAATTTGTTTTATGGTCGGTGGATTGGCAGGGTACGGGGCATTCATTTTTTGCCATTTTTGAAGGGCATATATTTTTATTTATTAGTAAATTTAGAAAAAATCGAACGTAGAGGCATAGCTTTAACAGATCCCAATATTGTATAAAAAAAAATTTGTCTAGACGCATTGTCCAGGGAGTAAATTGGGGAATACGTTTGTATGGAAAAACAGTGCTAGCGTACCCTCTTAACGTCCCACGTTCATCTAAAAAAGAGACAGAAAAGCTCTAAGCGCGTGTTCAGACCAAACTGACTATACGCCGCCGAATGTGAGCAGGCTCACTGTGAGCCCCAGTGTGGACGTGAAAATATACGGTATCGAATGTCCGCGCCTACGCCTAGCGTAATGGCGTATTGTCGGTTAGGTGTGAACGAAAAAGTGAATATGTATGGAAATACAATTAACTGCGTAACGTTCGCTCACATTCGGCGGCTCACAGTCGGTTTGATGTGAACACGGCCTAAAACCCAAAATAGACAAGACACGAAAAGGAAAATAAGTAAATATATCTGTGTGCCTAAAAATAATCAAAATATTCTTACAAAACTAAAGGCGAGAGTCAATTTTTGTGACGAAATTTCATTTTAGTGCGTGGGTTCTCAATAGTGAGGGACAGGGATGGCGATTCCCGGGTACGGGATACCGGGATTTCCCGGGATACGGGATTCCGGGATTTCCCGGGATACGGGATAGCGAGACTTCCCGGGATACGGGATACCGAGATTTCCCGGGAAAAGGAGATTCGCGGATTGAAATAAAAAAGAACGTGTAAAAAAAATAGTTTTATTTCTGAATAGATTTTAAAAAAATGCTTTCAGAATGTTGATACTACATGGTGCCTACCACCAGTTCGGGAACTAACCCGGCGAGAAGAACCGGCGTAAGAACATCGCACGGGGCCCACTTTTTTACCAAAAAAAAAGGACACTGTACATAGGACACGTGACAGAAGTGAAACTTGCCGAAATTGTGGAGGCGCGGGCGTCCTAACCTGAACCGTACACCTCAAAGTATCTCTATACCAAATTTCAGCAAAATCTGTTTAGTGGTTTGGGCGTGTAGAGGTAACAAACAGACATACCTACACACTTTCGCATTATTAACATTAGTATGGATTTCGACCCTCTTTTTCATAAAACGACCTTAGAATTTCACTTTCATCGCGCCTGAAGAAGTTTCTCTTCAAAATAGTAAAATTTTATGACAAATGATGCGGAAAATTTCATACATATACTGAGTTTTTAACTGGCTGATGACAAAAACTTTTATATGACTTGTAACAAAGAAGAAAGCGTATTCCCTTTTAAAAAACCGGCAACCCAGCTCTTCTAATGTTGCGAGTGTCCATGGGCGACGGCAGTTGCTTTCCATCAGGTGAACCGTTTGTTCGTTTGCCCCCTTATTTAAAAAAAAAGGGTTTCGTCAACGTTAAAGATTGCCATAATGAGCACAAACATTTGTCACTTTAGTTATTTTTACCATATTTTTCATCTTCCATAATCTTAAAAACCTCAGGCAAATATCCGAAGACGTGCACTCTAACCCCGTTACGCCGGCCCTGCATTTTACGAGCGTTTTATGTGATAGTAAACTCGGGACGGTATAAATTAATGGCCACCGACCAGATGGGCGTCTGCTAAGCTATAAATGCCTGGTACTTTTATAAAAATAATACATGATGCTGCGCCCGCAACTCCTTTGCGCCAAAATTCGTTTATCGCGCGAGAACCGTACATTTTTACAGGAAAAATAGTATTTTATGTCCTTTCCCGGGACTCAAAATATCTACATACCAAATTTCAGCAAAATCGGTTCAGCGGATTGGGCGTGAAGAGGTAACAGACAGACAGACAGACAGATAGACAGACAGACAGACACACTTTCGCATTTGTAATATTAGTATGGATCGTAAGACACAAAATATTTTGTGCAAATTATGGTGAAAAATTGTTAGAAAAAAAAATACGTGTGGCACTCGAGGACTGCCGCGGTAAAGCTATTGCATAGCATTTTTTATCAACTAATGCAATTGTAATTCGCATACGTAGACGTACGCACACAAACACCGTGTCGAAGATGCACGGCAACGCCATAATTTTTATCTCATATATTGATTAGCGCTGAAAGAATTACTTTCGACTTCCAAGTTTCTATGAAAAATGCCCCAATGTCACGAATTTGCCCAATTAAAAAAAATAACTCTTTCAGCACTGCTACATTCACAATGAACTCTATCAAAGGATATACACACCCTAAACAATTATCACTTAATTTTGTTATTATAGCCCGTAGATATTATATGTCAAGTCGTATCAGTAGGCCTACTACGAAACTGTTTTGAGACTCAAACAATCGGACGAGAATGCCGCGTCTTGCTCTAACAACATCATTTCACGTTTGTTAGAGTAGGACCCGGCATTCTCGTCCGATTGTTTGAGTCTCAAAACAGTTTCATGATACAAGGCCTGATACAAAAATATTTCCCAAAAGCTACCCCTTCAAAGTGCCAAAATTAACCAGAAAGCTCGGGCCACACCTATAGTCAATAAGTTTGGTCCCTACGAGATTTAGTCTAGACAATTTATCATACCCCGTGGGTGAGCGGGACCTGGGGGGTGTGGGGTACGATTGTTAGGCGATCGTGAGAAGGGTTATGTGGCAAGCTGACGCCCCGGGATCCCGGGACTCACGTAGGTTATACTGTATATAGGATGTATTGTGGCACTGTGTTTGTGAAAGTCAATTGTATTTTAGTCCAGTCATTACGTCGGAAAAATCGGGTTAGAAATGCAAATGAATCGAGAAAGACAAATTTTGTATATTACGTGTGGGATGGCTAGAAAAGCTTAAGTTCAAATTGTCGACCAAAATAACCTTGTGGGTTTTCCGCCATCTTACCGCCCCGTCGAGATACGAAAAAATCGTGAAAACATTGCAGTAATATCCTATTATATCTGAAGGATAAAGAGCATCAAGTAACTCTCTAAATTCTAGAAACTACAACGAAAATTTTTTGGAAGTATAGCACCAAACAAAAATTTATGTAGTTCCATTTCCACTTTTGTTATACACCAGTAGCCCTAGCACGGCGACCAGTGGAAATGCGAAAGCATAGACAAACTGTGGAGATAAAATTAAGGTGCCGTTCCGATCTTTTTTCGTTCCGAAAATTCAATTAAAATGCCACTTTATGACAGACTATAGTCACAAACTGCGGAGATAAACTTAAGGTGCCGTTCCGATCTTTTTTCGTTCCGAAAAATTCAATTAAAATGCCACTTTATGACAGACTATAGTCCTAAAAATTCAAATAATATCCTACTTTATGACATATACTATAGTCTGTCATAAAGTGGCATTTTAATTGAATTTTTGTCGGTCGCGATTAGCCGCGGTAAAGATCGGAACGGTACCTTAAGTTTATGTCCACAGTTTGTCTATACTTTCGCATTTCTACTGGTCGCCGTGCTAGGGCTACAGTGGTAACACATTACATGCTAGTGATATATTATTATCAATTATGTCGATGATTAATATAATAATTAATATCCTTACTGACTTTTTTCTCTAAAAGTTTTATTTGAAGCATGCTACGTAAATAGAGTACGTACGTAGTAGACGTGTATATTTGTAACAGATATTATTCTAAAATAAGAACGTGTCCGTAATCGATCTCATCTTTATCCCGTATATCCCGGAAAACCCGGATATCCGGGACACCGGGACACGTGTCCAATCCTTGCCCGCCGGCCCGTGTCGTATTACTGTGTTACGATATGACAGGACTATATTGCATAGCTTTTAACATTGTAGCTGGACGGATGGATTTATACTTTGTTAGAAAACGGAATTAGACTTCCTTGCGCTGAAATTTGTTTAGCGCGGAAACCGTACCTTTTTTAAGCTATTGTATAGCTTTTATCACGGGCTTTGAGCGCGGCGACCGAATCAAAGTCTTCCGTAACGAAAAACACCTAACATTCGTCTAACGTTTTTCAGACTTCGGCTTGGTGTGGCTCGGGGTGTGACTGACTTCGGCACGGTGTTTGAGTGCGTGCGACTAGACGTATGCGAATTATTGTAATTGCACTAGATGATAAAAAATGCTAAAGATAAGACAGACACATATATATATATATATATATATATATATATATATATATATATATATATATATATATATATATATATATATATATATATATATATATATATATATATATATATATATATATATATATATATATATATATATATATTTATACCTACTTTCGTATTTAAAGACTCTACTATTCCGGCCCTAAAGCCACCATTTAAGAAAAAAAAACGGCATTTTTTTACTGTTACTTACCAGTTACCTGCTTCTTCCACTTACGTCTTCGTTTATAACAATAGGTACTAGAACGATTTTCGCGGTTATGAGGCACTGAATCGTGTATATTTTGGTATTAGGTAACCCAAAAACGCGAATGTTGTTTACAAACAGACAATAAATAACAGTCAAGATATAATGAGGTATCTCGACCGCTCAGTCATCGAAACTGGCGATTGGCCAGCGGACGGAGTCGCGGGCAACAGTTTATTACTGTAGTCACGACCATCAGAGTAAACAGAACTAACTAGTAGGCCGACTCAGAAGAGATCTCGATACGTTTGACGTAGTATGTCATATCGCCGGCGCGCGCCGTACTAATGCGTATACTAAAGGGCCCCACACACAGTTCGCCGGCAGGCCGCCGCCTGGCAGTTAATCGGAAAAGATCACAGACTCACAGTTCCCCTGACGATTTTGTAGATTTTGTATCGACGTACAATGCCTGTCAGGCAGCCTCATGCCGCGGCCGACCAGAGCCTGTAGGCGGACTGTTAATGTGTGGGACCCTTAAGCATTGTGAAACATGTCGAAAGTGACACTCGCGCCCAACTCGCGTATTCGCCCGTTTGTTTGAAGTCGAGGTACTCCTTAGTTATAATTCTGTCTACTCTGCCTTAGTTCTGTCTACTCTGCGACCATTGTCAAACTATAGTCTATAGTCTAAGGCACGAAGCTAGTCACAAATCTTATCATGCCAACGTTAATATTATATACTTACTTGGATGACAATGACAGGTATGTGCAGTAACTGGTAACAGCTCTAGGTTAATATGGCGTCCTAGTTAGTTCCGAATTTAACCACTGTATTATTAGTTACGTACAGTCTGGCCCCGTGGTAAGTACCTAAAGGACTTGTGTTACGGGTACCAGACAACGGAAATATATTTAATACTTTTATACTATACATATATTTAAGATTTTTATTATATCATACACATATTTAATACACATCCATGACCCAGGAACATTGAAAACTTTTTGTTCCGTCGGCGGGATTCGAACCCGCGACCCCCGGCTTGAGCTACCACACACTCTTAACCATTGAGGCACAGGGGTCGCCAAGGTGTATTAGTTTTGTAAAAACGAAAATATTCTACCTATTTTATTTAAGTGCTTCTTTGCTAATGATATTTTTTGTTACAGGTAAGTTTACCAGTTTTCTACAATAGTATGGAAGTAGTGCGGAGGTATGGTCTTTTATTTTTGAAGATTCTGAACGAGCCCCGGAGTGGGCATTCTGGAGCCTTAAATATAATGAATATTTATACAATATAGAACCCCTGAGGATTAACTATTATTATGATATTCAATTGCAGCTTTTAGTTTTTCGTTGTCTTAGAGCCCCCGCAGACTGCAGACTTTCTATCGGCCGATAGTTTGATCGGTTTGGGCTGTTAGCGCGCACACTACGCCAACTAAACAGTTGGTTGGTTCCTAAACAACAGTCGGCCGATTGTTCTCGCACGATTCCAGTGATTAGCGATAGATTTTTGAATGGAAAATTTTACACGATCCGGATTTCGGCCGACCAAACAATCGGCGTCGTGTGCGCGCGTGGAAGAACGTCGTACTCAGTTTGCCGATGGTTAAGTTTCAGGGCAATCGTATAGCCCATCAAACTTAAGTATCGGCCGACTCGGTATCGTTGTAATATGCGCACTTCCATACTGATTAAGAGCCAAACCAAACTATCGACCGATAGAAAGTCTGCAGTCTGCGGGGGCTCTAAAAGACTCACTTGATATAAGAGTAGGCCGATCCATCCAGTCGGACTTTGCAATCAGTCCGAACTTTTTTTAAATAAAATTAGGTAGCAAACGAGCAAACGGGTCACCTGATGGAAAGCGACTACCGTCGCAACATCAGACGAGTTGCAGGTGCGTTGTCGGCCTGAGGCAGGCCGACCGCATCGGACTCTTTTTGTCCTTTTTGCACGATCGGTCCGAACTCCGATCAAATCGTTTACCGTGGGAAAAGTGATGATGATGAATCGATATAATCGATATTACTCTCATAACGAAACATAACTTGCTTATTATGGTATTCATAGTTTTGCATGTTTTTAACCGACTCCCATAAATGAGTAGTATCCATAGCGCACCATACGCAATCACATTCTGCATAGCTCGGGGTTCGCGTGGGAATCTGTGAGCCGTGCTCTGGCGAATGTCCATTTATGTGGGGTACAAGTTATAGGCGGAAGCGAGTGTAATTCTCGAGAATCTTTGTTTTTTTTGGAATGACAGGTGATTTCGCGACGGTTACCTACGGCTGGCCGCAAACGCACGTTTTCCGCATTTGATTATTTACGATTCGAATACGAAACACGAAATCGGAATTCCGTGAGACTAGCGCAAACGTACGTTTTTTTTTTTACGCGCAAACGCGCCGGCTTGCACTTGAAACGTACGTGCGGATTTCGTTCTGTATAGATAAAAACGAACGTGTGCAACAGTTAATGTATTTTCTACTGACTCCATGCATTCGGATTTACAAGAGAGGCTTTTGAGGTGTAACATACACCCCACTATTATTAAGATCTCACTAACAGGCACGGTACATACAATTAAAAACTTTACGTAGATGTAGTCACTATATTTACATCTTGCTTTTCGTAAAGGCAATATTCGAATATATTGATACCCCGATTCATAAAAATTGGATCAGTATCTTCGCCGCTACATTGTAACAAAACTAGATGTAATTCCAAAGTCTCTTTACTTCTGGCTTCGTCGTTGTCATCTAAAACCGACCTCACGTTTTCTTTGAGAGGGCTCTATCTTTACCTTTCTGTCGGACTTTGGTTGAAAATATAACTTGCTATTTTTATTTCTTATAGTTGGGCGTACGGGTATTTCTCTTCTCTTTGAGCTCTTTGACTAGTACTCTAGTTTTGATCGGTTCGTTTGCAACAAAAGGTTCATTATACTTTTTGCATAGGCCGTTCTCCTGTGCCTTGTACCAGCGTCTTCTTTATTGTGTGTCGTGTATTATTAAGCGGAGCTCTGTACAGAACTGTCGACACCAGCACAAAGACCGACAGAACACAAACACACAAATCATTAAAACACACACGCAACGGTGTTTACCATAATGACACGCCCTTTGAAATGCATCCAACATGTATATCTGAGAGAGATATAAAGGAGGAGTTTGTGGTTTTGCTGAAGATCAAATTATAAGAATATTTTGGTCTTCTATATCCAAAAGTAAAGAATATTTAGACTACAACTCGCGTCTGAAACGAACATGCGCACACACTAACGCATACGCATGCAAACGTGTGACAAAACTACGCCTTCATAAAGTGAGCTATCTTGGTGTGCGTCTGTGAGTTTGTGAGTTTTTTGACAAAGGTTGTTCTAAAAATTGTTAAGATTAAGAAATGACAAACTATTAAAGTCTTATTACAAAATTCTGTCGATTGAATGGTTTCTGACGTATATGAGCATACTCTTGTTTGATAGAAAATGGACTAGATCGAACAAGGAACTAAGCGGCATTCTTTTTTAAAATAGGAGAGTTTTGGTACTGTTTTGCTACTTTATAAATCCCGAACTAATTGATCGAATGCGAATTGATGTTAGATTGAAATTTGAATCGGGCACTGTTCTAAAACAAAGCAGTGGACAAAACGAACCCCTGGGCTACAACATTTATTCACAGATATTCTACCTCTTACAACACCTTAATTCAAACAACATAAGGGTCAATATTCTGCTGCTCCAAAACTCAGAGCTAGTCTCAAACCGGTACAAGAATGTGACCGGAGCTTATGTCACGAAATCATGTTCAGTTAAATAGTTAAAGGTTAAACTGACTAAACAGTTAAGGTAACTTACTGCACTATTTAGCTATATTATGAACCATAAATTAGGTAATTACTGTTCACAGTTGGTTGGGTTGTTATATTTATCATTGATTGGAATTTGGAAATGATGTTTATTGAAGAATCTTATCCGGCAAATGTTGTTTTGCCATATTATACACTACATGACACCCGCAATATTCGTTTATCACACGGGAACCGTACAACCGTACAAAAGTATCGTAATATGTCCAATGTCCATTCCCGGGATACAAAGTATCTCCATACCAAATTTCAGCATTGGGGCGTGGAGATGTAAAAGACAGACAGACAGACAGACACCCTTTCGCAATTTATAATATTAGTATTCCTATTGATAATATGCTTGAGAGACTCAAAGACCTTCCAAATGAGGCGTTTGATAAATCCTTTCAGAAGCTCCAACTTTCAAACGAACCTCGATAGCGCGATTTGCTTTTGGCTACGACGACGTTATTTCAAAATAGATCTTGGCAGAGTCACCAGATAAGCACACACCTTGCCTCACTTAAGGCTAGATATAATATATTATATACTTTCCACCACAGACATATAGATCTAGATAGATACCGCATGTCGCTCCATTTGTATGAAAACGAGCGTGCCACTTTTTTACTACCTACTGTGACGTACCGATGATAAGAAACGTGTCCATTATCAAAGCTAACGTTTCTATTTGAATTTCTACATGTCAATACGGCACTTTTAGGCATTTAGGCATTTTTAAAATTACGATTGACGTCCGATTCCGATAGCAGACTAAAGAAAAGACTTTCGAAAGACGAGCATTGCTCGTCGTTTGGGAACGCGAGATGGCACGCGAAGTACATACACATGCGGTATCTATCTTGATCTATGTCTGTGCTTCCGACCGAACGCGCGTTTTGGCGGCTACATCGCGAGATCACAAGTATTTAATTTTGTATGTCAATGACAGTGTGACCGCGCCGCTATGTGTAATAATTTATTTGAATAATTCATTACATACATATTTTGCTTGTGATCCAGCCTAAATGCGATAAAAATAGAAAATCCTATGGTAAAAAAATTATAATTTCCAATTAAAGAAAGGCCGCTCCAATTACATATAGACCGAGACTGTATCAAGACACAAAGCCAATCTTTAATTGAATCTACAGGCCAGGAGAATTAACTAAAATACACAATTAACTAAGAAGGTCGGGCTAATTCTTTCATCTGCCCGCTCCGAGACCTTATTTTTTGCCGCTAATATAACAACAGTCCCTTTGTACTGCCTACTCAAGATAGGGATGGACGCGAGTATCGATGTCGATATTTCTTATTATTTTGTGACATCGTATTTCAATCACTATGAAGTTAATAGAGAAATGTAATAGGGATTGGTTGGAAATAACTTATCAAAATAATATTTTGGCCATTTTATAAATTCATAAGTGTATTTATATGTGTTATCTTTGCACGCTTTAATGGTTGAATCGATTTTTATAAAATTTGGTATGTGAGTGGTCCCTGGACATTTTATTCCGAAAAATATACAATGAAGTTTAGAGCATTGTCTAGTATTGATGTTAATCGTTTTAGACTTTTCTGAAATGTAGGTATTGATTTTTTTTAGATCATTTGTAAGTTTGTATTGATACCCAAAAAAATTCATGAAAATACCTGTAATCAATGCCGAAACACTACTGCACGTAAATATAAGTACAAGATTTTCTCGTTTAAACTTTAAGATAATACATCATAAAGCTAATATTGTTATTTACAAGAGGCGCCAGACGCATTCCGCTAATAACCCTCGTGTAGATAATAATTAAGTTATGCCCTAACTTGTGCATAAAATCGCATAGTTTGTGCTAGAGTGTAGCTGCGGCGTTAATGATTAAAATTTTCCACATAAGTTATAATATGAACAAGATAAAATTTGGTGAAGTTATGAAATACCGCGTGTTCTCATGTGTGGAGTTATAAGCTTTGTATAACATCGTTTGTGTAATATGATTTCGTCTACTCCTATAATGAGACAGAGAGGATGATAAGCGATGACGGTTTTAAACAGATGAAACTGAATTTATATTATTGTTTAAAATAAATTATTATTGAAGTAAAGTTTGTGAGTTTGTGACGTTGTTTCCTACATCTGGATCTACTGAATCGATTAAAAAAATATATGTATATATTTTACCAATAACAAGCTACAGTATCATAGGCAACAAAAAATACACCAGGAAGTTCAATAGAGGATTAAAGGAAGGCGAAGCCGCAGAAGCCGCGAAGCCGCAGGCGAAGCCGCAAGGAAATGCTAATTAGAAATACCTACATTAAAAAAAATGATAACCAAAGGACCTCTACGTCCACGCGCGACGATTAAAATCGTCTTTTTTTTTAACTTATTTAGTGATATTTTCAAAAGTCAGGCCAAATATTCAGATTCAATTCTAATAGTCTGGTATTGACAAATATAATTAATCTCCTAATTTATGGTTTGGTAATGAGAGTAGGTTTAGAATAATGAATGGTTTAATTAATCTGATAGCTGGGATCTAATTACTGGCATTGCTCTTGTTTAGCTCGAATTAGATCTGTGTCAAGTATTGTATTAACTTGCTTAGCAATTACGTGTTATAGCTATGAGAACTCATAATATAGGTGTATATATCTTGAATATCAATTAATCCATACTTAATATTATAAATACGAAAGTGTGTCGGTCTGTTACCTCTTCACGCTCAAAATGCTGAACCGCTTTTGTTGAAATTTGGTATAAAGATACGTTTAGTCTCGGGAAAGGACATAATATAATATAATACTTTTACCTCCGAAAAATGTACAGTTTTCGCGCGTTAAATGAGCTTTGGCACAACGGAGTTGTGGTTGTTATCTAGTGAACTTATATATTTTTAGACACTCACGGATTTTTCGCGGGACACTTTTCTTTTTCCCGACGTTTCTGTTCGACGTTCGAAAGTGTCTAGCGAAAAAATCCGTATGTGCTTAAAAAACCTTTCGACATACTTATCAATACAGTGAAACAATATTAAATGTTTTTAAAGAAATAAAAAAATATATAAATTACAAGATCATAGTAAAACTTTTTATTGATATCGATAAAAATATAATGTGGCACTCGGCACTTCTCTATTACAACTGTAAAATAAAATGAAAAGTTTTTAAAAGAAAAATGAAATAATACATATTTTACAACTTGATAGTAAAATTTTTATCGATATCGATAAAAAAGTAGCACTGGGCACATCACTATTCACTTCTACACTTTTACGTCGCCATTTTTTGTAATATGGAGGCTTTGACGTGGACTCGTTCCGACATGCCTTCGATTTTGTTGAGATTTCATTATCTACAGACCACAGAAAATAGCCGTTGTACCGATACCCTGATTTTGCTATTTTGATACAGTTTTAGTGCCTGTCCAGATGAGGCGTTATACGCGAGAAGTCCATACGCGCGTTTCAATTTCTATTGCACCCAGATACCGCGTTTTACGCGCGTTTTTACGCTACAAACATGGATTCGAAGTTATCACGCTCCAATCAAATACGTTCATTCGCAACGGACTCGCGCGTAGTTCGACGTTGCTATGGCACCCAAGTATCTCGACCCGCGCGTCGCTCGCGCGTTTTACGGGCGAGTCGAGAGTCCCGCTCATTGCAAGCGTTTTACGCGCGAGTTAGAAAACGCGCGTAGGCATCTGGACGCGATATATATGTAGCTCTAGTATCTCGGGTACGCGCGTAAAACGAGCGAGTCGCTCACTCGCGCGTAAAACGCCTCATCTGGACAGGCTCTTAGGATGCGTTTCCACACGAGATGCGTTGCGAGGAATGTGTTTTTGTGAACCAATAGAATGGCTTCATTTGCCTGACATCGCAAAGCGATGCGATTCTATTGGGTCTTAAAAACACATCCCTCGCAACGCAGCTACGGTGTATGTATGTGGTATATATGTAGTCTGGAAGCAAAAAAACTGTCACTCAAAATTGGGAATATTACACAAAGGTCGGAGCAGAGGGCGCTACTAACACGTACAGTAATAATTTGACCTAAATCCGACTTGTTACTACACGTCATATCAGAATATTGACAGAAACGTTGTCAAACGTCGAACATTGTTTGCTGTCTATGCGCTGTCTCTAGTATAATTACTGTAGTCTGTACTAATATGTATTCTGATTTCTGTGGTATAACGTGAAATCATTGCAGTGATGTATCCTATTACACCAGTTTTTGTTTAGTTTAGACAAAAATATGCAAAATTATACTTTCAGGGTGTGAGTAACATATTTAATAGTTGTCATTCAAATTACATTACAAGATGACGTCGTTATAGCCGGTTTACGTTATTCCAATCCAGTCCAGTGCTGGATTACCACTGGAATAATGGTCGATTTACGTAGGTACTTCCAATCAAGTGATCCAATCCGGCGCTGGATTATTTACTGGAATAATGTAAACGGACACTGGTATGCTCTGAATTCCATCACTTCACTGGAATAATGTAAACCGGCCATTAGTTCTAATAAAATAGCACTAGCTAAAAGACCTAAGTAGAGATGTATGTTGGTACTCTTCTCACTTAGCAAATAACATTTAAAAAAGTATATTTAGCTAAACCAATTAACACTAGTCGTTTAACATAATAACAATAGTTCTGTATCATCGTACACGAAACTGCGTTATAATTTTTAACTGTGTAACTGTAGTTAGTGTTAAACTTTTGCGATCCTACCGGTAAAGTTTGGTCCACCGTGTATTGGGAATTGTGAAGCTCGTCTGTGGAATATCGATATAAAAGTTATATTTTAAAATAAAATTATAGTGTCCGGTCTTTTTCTTATAGCTTTAAAAGGGTTTTTGGTGTCGTAGGTGTATAAAACATTGCTTAAAACTTAAAAACCCTTTTTAGACATAAAATAATAATAATGATCCTTTAAGGACGCTATCACATAAAAATTAGCAGGTCGATGTCTGTCAGTGCGAATATCAACGTTAATAACATTTAAATAACATTCATATCAGCGCGCCTTGTACAGTGGCGGTTACGACGCTCGCCGCGTCCTTGATAGGGCGAAAATGTATGAAGAAAGAGAGCGTTTCTTATTTTTCTTATAAATGGAAATGTTATTTATTTTTATATAAAATATTTAGCTATTCGTACAGGGGACTAAATAAGCAACAATTTTTTTGTATATTTGTTTTCCTTAGTTCAGTGCATTTAGCTATACCTACTGGTACCTAATCAAACCCCATTTTTTTAATCTTTTGCGATTATTGTGATGGTTAAAACGTATTTATGTGAACATTTTGTATGCGGCTATAAAATTTTTATGGTGTCGACGTGGAGATGAATATATAATCTTTCATTTTAAACCAAAATATACTCGCAGTGTGACTCCTAATTCTTTAAAATGGTACCTAAAAATCGCTGATATTTGTGAAAAAATGTGATAGCGTCCTTAATACTACAAAACACTGTAAGGCTAAAGCATGTGATTTATACATGAGTGGTTTCTGAACTAAGTAAACATTCTTCAGATACTGTAGCGGGCTAGGTTATTTTTAACCGACTTCCAAAAAGGAGGAGGTTATACGTTCGGCTGTGGATATTTTTTTTTATTTTTTTTTCTGTATGTTCAACGATTACTCCGCCGTTTGTGAACCGATTTTCAAAATTTTTGTTTTGTTCTATTAGGTTTCCCTCCAATTTGGTCCCATTTTCACAAAAGTGGTGATCTAATGATGGGATCCATGAGTAGTCGAGGGAACTCCTCAAATTTTATATGGAAACATATGGTGATTTTGGTTTTATGAGAAGTATCCTAAGCATATGCTACCAAAACGCAAGATTTTGCACCAAGGTATACTATGGTTCCGAAGATACTAAAGAGAACTCCGGATTCCTTATCGATACAAGTTTGGGGGTTTAGGCGCTGTTTTAAGAACTGAAAGCATATGCTACTATACAAATTACATTCATCATCATCGTCATAATCATCATCATCAGTTTCACATGGTTGTATATGGATACAATATGCCCCCACAACACCATAATTATATCATCATGTTATGTCCTTATAATAATTGGTACTTTTCATAGCGATTTTAATAAAAATATAATGTTGTTTCAAAATAAATGATTCAAGTTCTAAGCGACTTATGTACAACAAAATTGAACATAACAGAGTCAACCTTAACTCCAGAGCGTAAGGCACACATTTGACATTACTTTTGAGATTCGAAAGAAAAAAGAGAAGTAAGTTGCTTCGATAGGTACTACACTAGTTTAACTATTAACCCATCAATCCCCAAGCGGCACCCGGCTGCCGCATAACAATTAAAAATCTATTGTGTCTGCGATTCCCACGATCGAGGTAATAAATTGAACCCTTAGTATGAAAATACTTACATAGGAAAACAATCTACATCGTAATATGAATAAGAAGCATAATCGCATTGAGTGTGACTCGTAACAAATTGTAATAAGATACGTAGAATATACGCGATGGTTTACTAGGTAACTAAAAAGAGTGATGTTATTATTGTTTTTACCTTGGAAGTCGGTTTTAATTTTTTATATTACTCAATCTTCATCATTTTGAAGTCGGTACCAGATAATATAGCTGAATCTTCAGTTCTCTGACAGAATAGGTATTTAAAACTTTTGAAACTGGCACCGACTTCAAAATTATGAAGATTGAGTACAGAAATAGTTGAGGTTTAGCCGAATTCGGAAAAAGGCACTATTAGATAGGAAACATTATTTAATACTTTTTAGTTCATATTATAAGGATGTTATTATTGTTTTACCTTGGAAGTTGGTTTTAATTTTTTATTAAAAATAATAATTTCACTCTTTTTAGTTACCTAGTAGGTAAACCATCGCGTATATTCTACGTATCTTAATAAGTTATTACAATTTGTTAAGAGTCACACTCAATGCGATTGTGTTTCTTATTCCTATTACGATGTAGATTGTTTTCCTATGTAAGTATTTTCATACTAAGGGTTCAATTTATTACCTCGATCATGGGAATCGCAGACACAATAGATTTTTAATTGTTATGCGGCAGCCGGGTGCCGCTTGGGCTTGATGGGTTAATAGTTAAACTAGTGTAGTAATTATCGAAGCAACTTACTTCTGTTTTTTCTTTCGAATCTCAAAAGTAATGTCAAATGTGTGCCTTACGCTCTGGAGTTAAGGTCGACATTGTTATGTTCAATTTTGTGGTACATAAGTCGCTTAGAACTTGAATAATTTATTTTGAAACAACATTATATTATAAGGACATAACGTGATGATATAATTATGGTGTTGTGGGGGCGGGCATATTGTATCCATATACAACCATGTGACACTGGTGACCCTGACGTGGTAATGATGATGATGAATGTAATTTGCATAGTAGCATATGCTTTCAGTTCTTAAAACAGCGCCTAAACCCCCAAACTTGTATCTATAAGGAATCCGGAATTCTCTTAATATCTTTCGAACCATAGTATACCTTGGTGCAAAATCTTGCGTTTTGGTAGCATATGCTTAGGATACTTCTTATAAAACCAAAATCACTATATGTTTCCATATAAATTTTGAGGAGTTCCCTCGATTACTCATGGATCCCATCATCAGATCACCACTTTTGTGAAAATGGGACCAAATTGGAGGGAAACCTAATAGAACAAAACAAAAATTATGAAAATCGGTTCACAAAAAAAAAAAAAAACATCAAAAAAAAAATATCCACAGCCGAACATATAACCTCCTCCTTTTTGGAAGTCGGTTAAAAATAATAATTAGATAGGGTCTATTTTGAAGGAGGAATCAGAGGACTACGTTACCTCGATTTACTCTATCTGTCTCTATCACAATACACGTGCCGGCGCCGGGTGAAGCGTGATGGCAATAGTTTCTTCGTTTAAATTCTACTGCACCCGCGTTTCCTCTTAATTACTCTTCCATAGCATAGTGTTTGTGGTACTTTATAGTATAAAGTAATGTTTGTATGATAATATAATACGAGGTTTATTATAAAAGCAGATATACGGGTGGATATTGGACGCGGCGCGTACAAAGCTAACTTCCGCGTGCCGGATATTAGCTCCGGGCGATTTGTCAGTGCCCTCTGTGAACACTGAACGGGGTATAGGCACCTGTATGTAGGGACTAGGGAGCAACTAGGGCTATGAAATATACATGACAGGACAGGGGGCCACGAAAGATCAGGCGCCACGGCTTGCCGCGGTCTATGCCTGAGTGGCTTTCCCTTTAAACATGAGCCGTCTTACTAATAAAAAGTTACACAGCGTGTATAGAGGGTGCATAAGATTTTTTCTACTAATAATCATTTTTTGACATAAGGCCTGTATAACGATGCTGTCATTTCCTTACTAATTTCTCTGTATAGACTCGGTGTAACGTGTGTGTAACTTAAAAACTCCTGTTTAACTATTCACACGCTGAACGCATGTTTAAGAAGTTTTTATTAGTAAGAGGGAATGTGTGTGCATTGCACAGCCATAACCGATCAGCGATCACCCATTAGTTTTTAAGTAGTATTATGTTTTAGTGCGTCATGTCAATTTGTTGTTATTCTTTTGTGTTATAAACTCTGGCTGTGCTCTGTCCCTTGTATGTTTAATAAATATGTTTTTATTTTTTATTATACTCATATACTTAATATTATAGCTGCGAAATAGAGTCTGTTACCTCTTCACGCCCAAATGGCTGAACCGATTTTGCTATAGGTAAGTAAGGGTATAAATATACTTTGAGTCCCGGAAAAGGACACTGTTGTTTACTTCACAGGTAAACATAAGATAAAATAACTAGCCAAGTGCGAGTAGGACTCGCGCACGAAGGGTTCCGTACCGTTATAGAGCAAAAATAGGCCATAAATAGTGTTTTTTGTATGGGAGCCTCCCTTAAATTTATATTTTATTATAATATTATTATTAATTATTAAAGTACACATAATATAATTAAGGACTTTGTGAAATTTTCAAGTGTCTACTTGTTGTAATTATTGATATCGAGCAAAAAAGGCCAAAAAATCACGTTTGTTGTATGGGAGCTATATGTCAGTGTGAACACGGCCGTATCTACGCCACATAATGTCAGTGTGCACGCAGCCTTACGTCAGTAATTCATGTCTGACCGCTACTGTTGAATGGCCGGCCGGTCGCCGGTCAAACACAGACCACAGTGCATAATTACACGCAGTAGGTCGATCACCTCGCGTTAACCGACTACATATAAATGGAGTATTGATTTATAAAAATGTAGCGCCAAAATACGCATGTAATTTTCGAAATTTCTTTCTTTAGTATAATGTTTTTTCAGGACAAGGTTTGTATAAAGAAAAAAAAAATCATATTTCCCTCTATCACGCGTAACGGCATAACCAATTTTTATGAAATTTGGCGAACGTGTATAATAGTTAGCGCGCAAGTTGGAAAAGCTAATATCATCAATAGTCCACACTAATATTATAAATGCGAAAGAGGCTGTCTGTTACCTATTCACGCTTAAACGCCTTAACCGATTTTGATGTTGGTATGAAGATACTTTGAGGGAAACGTTTTTTATTTTATCTTAAAGATCTTTCAAATTTGTTTTATGGTCGGTGGATTGGCGGGGTACGGGGCATTAATTTTTTGCTATTTTTGAAGGGTAATTTTTTTTTTTGATATAGTAGTAAATTTAGAAAATATCGAACGTAGAGGCATATCTTTAACAGATCCCAATATTGTATAAAAAATCATTTGTCTAGATACATTGTCCAGGGAGTAAATTGGGGAATACGTTTGTATGGAAAAACAGTGCTAGCGTACCCTCTTAAGTACAAAAATGTTTCCACGAAAGGCAAACTGAAGCGTACCTTTAGTTGGTTGTCATACTTGGGCCTTAAAATTATATTGTTGCCCTAGCCACGTAGCTGAAGCCATATTTGATTGCCATAATAAGCAAAAGATATTTAACCTGTACTGTTAAGGTACGCTTATACGGGCAACTAAAATTGCTCGATTCCAGTCAATTCCAGTCAATTCTCGTCAACTATGACGTCTCGACTACATCAAGCAATTTGCGGCAACAAGCAGCAACAAGCAGCAATATTGCGCAATACAATTGCAAGGGATTTCCAAGCCCATCGGATATACGTCAATTCGTATCTGCGACATTGAGTGATATGAAATATCTGGAGCAATTAGAAGCAATATCGCCGAAATAATTGCCGCAATTTATTGAAATTGCTCCATATTGCTCCACTAATTGGTCCAGATCGGTCCATTCATGTCGCCGAGCAATTATTGCTCGTGTAAGCGCATCTTTAGATGCATATGAAAACTGTACGGTGGCTAAAAATACTGTATAGATCGCTACGAGAACTGTGCACGTGCCTACGAAATCTGTGCAGATATCTACGACAACTGTGCAGGTATTTTCGAAATCTGTACAACCCTACGAACACCTCAAAGGTGGATATGATAATTGTGCAGCTAAATATTTTGACAAACAAAATTCTCCTGCACACAGCTATCCCGCGTGCAGGACGCGACAGCCAAGCTCATATCCGCTCGGAAGCCAATACCGTATGCTCTTCACATTCTATGTAAAATTGTTTTACTATCGATCGTGTAAGCCACTGGCGCCACTAACACTTGCAACACTGTTTGGAGTGACTTGATTTGGACGTGATGTTTTTGTCAAGCATTAAAGCTAAGTACTCGCTATAGTTGGTCAACGAACACGTGAAAATTTGACCATTTACGTATGGCTACTTGTCACTTTCTTATTGCGATGTTCTTGTGTGAGAGATGGAGACAAGTAGAGACAGGTCAATTTCTAACTTTTCAGTGATCTAGCTACAGTTCATATCACAAAACCAAGTTCTTAGATTCACCTATTTGCTGTTTTTCTCAAAATAACATAATAATTTAGAAATAATATTTATTTGGTCATAAAATCAAATCCCCAAAGCATAAAACTATTTGGGTCACCACGGCCCCACATTTTACGGAATATAATAATTAGGTTAATGAAATATTTGATTAATGAGTTCGGCATCGATTTATTAATAATAACGATGGGAATAAAGTCATCTAATCATCTTAATTATGTTAGTCGGTTAAATAGAGCGAAGTTTTGATTTGGTCATGTTATAGGGAGAAAGCGTCCGTGGCCTGGTTGTTAGATATTTGATTCGCACTCAAAAGGGTGCAGGTTCGATCCCAGGTAGAGGCGTGTAGCAATGAGACATTTTTAGATCTTTATCCGAGCTCGTACATCACCAGGAAAACATTGTGAGGAAAACCGCACATAGTTCGTCCCAGACGTATTGACCTGCTCATTCCTTTGTACTAGGCCAACTATGTTGTGAGAATGCTGTGTGTGCTTACACAACTGTACAGACACCTATTATTATTTTTAACAAAAAATTAAAAGCGACTTCCAAGGTAAAAACAATAATAACATCCTTATAATATGAACTAAAAAGTATTAAATAATGTTTCCTATCTAATAGTGCCTTTTGCCGAATTCGGCTAAACCTCAACTATTTCTGTACTCAATCATCATTTTGAAGTCGGTACCAGATGTAGCTGAATCTTCAGTTCTCTGACAGAATAGGTATTTGAAACTTTTGGAACTGGCACCGACTTCAAAATTATGAAGATTGAGTACAGAAATAGTTGAGGTTTAGCCGAATTCGGCAAAAGGCACTATTAGATAGGAAACATTAGTTCATATTATAAGGATGTTATTATTGTTTTTACCTTGAAAGTCGGTTTTAATTTTTTGTTAAAAATAATAATTTCACTCTTTTTAGTTACCTAGTAAACCAACGCGTATATTCTACGTATCTTATTACAATTTGTTACGAGTCACACTCAATGCGATTATGCTTCTTATTCATATTACGATGTAGATTGTTTTCCTATGTAAGTATTTTCATACTAAGGGTTCAATTTATTACCTCGATCGTGGGAATCGCAGACACAATAGATTTTTAATTGTTATGTGGCAGCCGGGTGCCGCTTGGGCTTGATGGGTTAATAGTTAAACTAGTGTAGTACCTATCGAAGCAACTTACTTCTCTTTTTTCTTTCGAATCTCAAAAGTAATGTCAAATGTGTTCCTTACGCTCTGGAGTTAAGGTTGACTCTGTTATGTTCAATTTTGTTGTACATAAGTCGCTTAGAACTTGAATCATTTATTTTGAAACAACATTATATTTTTATTAAAATCGCTATGAAAAGTACCAATTATTATAAGGACATAACATGATGATATAATTATGGTGTTGTGGGGGCATATTGTATCCATATACAACCATGTGAAACTGATGATGATGATTGATGATGATGATGAATGTAATTTGCATAGTAGCATATGCTTTCAGTTCTTAAAACAGCGCCTAAACCCCCAAACTTGTATCTATAAGGAATCCGGAGTTCTCTTTAGTATCTTCGGAACCATAGTATACCTTGGTGCAAAATCTTGCGTTTTGGTAGCATATACTTAGGATACTTCTCATAAAACCAAAATCACCATATGTTTCCATATAAATTTTGAGGAGTTCCCTCGATTACTCATGGATCCCATCATCAGATCACCACTTTTGTGAAAATGGGACCAAATTGGAGGGAAACTTAATAGAACAAAACAAAAATTTTGAAAATCGGTTCACAAACGGCAGAGTAATCGTTGAACATACAAAAAAAAAAAATAAAAAAAAATATATCCACAGCCGAACGTATAACCTCCTCCTTTTTGGAAGTCGGTTAAAAAGTACAATGTAAACTCCATGTAACGTCACTCGATTTAACGACAAACTCTCTAAGGGTGAAGCCAAACGAGCGTAATTTGTGAGTTGTGAGTCGCAGAATTTCTGCCGCGTAAATATCTTTTCATACAAATCATGACTTACAAAATTACGCTCGTGTGAATCAAACAGGACTTTTGTATGAACCTGAATGCAGCAGAATTCTGCCGAACCGAAATTCTGCGACTCACAACTCACAAATTACGCTCGTTTGGCTTCGCCCTAAAGCAGTCTTTCCCAAAGTGGGCGATATAGCCCCCTTGTGGGCTCTGAAGGTCTAAAGGGGCACGGTGTGGGACCCAGAAAAAAATGGGGGCGTTGTGTAGAGTCTTGGGGGGTGATTTGTAATTTCATTTCATGTAGATACATTTTAAATTGAAACAATGGGGGCGTTAAAACATATTTTTTTCTCTAAGTGGGCAGTAGACAAAATAAGTTTGGGAGCCCCTGCTCTAAAGCGTCGAAATCATTTGACTTTGGTTGGTTTAGCTTGTCTACCATACAATGATACACTCTACATAGCATCACACCCACTCTCAATAGTGACAAACTCACAACGATTGAGTACTAAAAAGTACCTTGTTACTAATATTAGTAATAATCGGCCAAGTGCGAGTCGGACTCGCTCACGAAGGGTTCAATATATAGAGCAAAAATTGGCCAAAAATCGTGTTTTATGTATGGGAGGCCCCCCTTGATTTTTTATTTTATTTTAATATTTTTATTATTTAATAAAGTACACATATTATTAAGGACTTTGTGTAAATTTCAAGGGCTACCTGTTACCATTATTGATATTGAGCAAAAAAATCCAAAAAATCACGTTTATTGTATGGAAGCCCCCTTTAAATATTAATTTTATTTTGTTTTTAGTATTTGTTGTTATAGCGGCAACAGATATACACAATCTGTGAAAATTTTATAAGTTTAGCTATAGCGGTTATAGAGATACAGCCTGGAGACAGACAGACAGACGGACAGACAGACAGACGGACAGACAGACGGACAGACATCGAAGTCTCAGTAATAGGGTCCTGTTTTTACCCTTTGGGTACGGAACCCTAAACTGCGCAGCTGTGTAGGTTTTTTTGACGCTTTACTAAATAATATCCTAACCCGCAATGAACTTGACTTTCGGCATCATGCATACCAAACTTTTTAAGAAATTTGTTCTTTTGTATATAAATTGGGATTGCTTGCACGTGTAGACTGTATTTGACCATGAAAAATTATCTACACGTTATAATATTCTCAGTTGCTCATAAACTTCCAAACTGTAAATACGGTTAGTGAAAGAAAGCTTTGATTTTACATCTCTCATTTCAAAGTGATTTCGTCACAAATACGGTATACCCCTACACCGAATAGAACCCGTTTGGTACCAGTTTGGTACCCGATCTGTTTATCAATGGGAGGTCAATGAACCTCCGAATCATTCATACCGTTTTATAGACCTCCTCGGTCTTTATGATTTCCTGTCTGCATGACGTTTCACTAAAATCGGTATGATTGAATCTATTAACTTAATCGATTTATATAATGTAGATAATTACATGGTCTTGATTGACTCGGTAGTAGTTTGTTTGTTTCAAATAAAATTAAAACCTGATATATAGCGACATTAAAATGACCTTATAATTTCGACCGTTATAATATCTGATAGTTGTAAAATTATAAAGCTTGGAATGGGGTTATTAGCTTATCAGAAAAACAATTTCCCTAGTTAAATCTTTAAAAAAAACATCGGGTTGTTTAAAATAAGAATAACTGGTTGCTAATGCCTGAATAATTCCTCATTTATTATTAAAAAATCGGGTTGCACTGAACAGAAGGGGAATTCAATATTACTTAATATCCTACGCTGCGCCAGCGGTCTTTTATTTCCTCCCTCTTACGAATAATGAATCATGGTTTGATGGTAACATCCTCTGACTCGAGTTTATCATTTTGACACATTTCAAAAAAGTGGCCGACACCGCTAAAGAAGTTTGTCAAAAAAACTTAAGCTTAAATTAGGTAATCGGAAAATCAATGTCCTTTGCCAGGAATCAAACCGGTTCATTTGGAAATAACGGAAAGCCGTAGAAGTTTTTTTGGTAAACATTCGATTGCTTCGACTGCACTGTTCTAGCTCAAGCTATAGTCTATAAGTAAGGAGCGATTCGTCTGCGAGCCGTCTCGAGTGGTGCGCAATATTCATAGCTTGATCCACAATGTGAATAACATAGAGTAGAATGAACTTTGTACTAGACTGAATCAGGCGAGTGCACACATTAATTTCGCAAACTGATTTCAGATAACTCGAAGTCGCAAAGTATAGGCGTAGGCCGTAGCACAACTTTAAGATCACTCGACAAAAATGTAAGGTGTAGTATTCGAAATAGGAAGCAAGATGGGTAGTTATACTGCAAATAGCCGGTGACATTTATTGCTAGCTATTGTAATATTAGTTTTGCTCCAGTTTCGCCGATCGATATTAAAGTATACACGGCCAATATCACGTCACAAACGCTCGTTGAACTTGTGTAATATGTGTTGACTGTTGCGCCAATTTGATTTCAAGGACATTACAAAGTTACTCTACTGTATGACGTTTATACTATGCTCAGGTCCTCCAACAGAAACGTACTGAAATTGGAATAGAAAAGGTCTTTGTTTGGTTTTTCGAGTAGCTCCTTATTTTCTCATAGCGGTGGACGTGCTTCTACAACTCTGTTTTAATGGTCTTCTTCGATTGATGAGATTTGGCGGCTTTTACATAGTATCATGTACTATCAGAGAATTTGATTCATAGGCAGATTGTGGACCTACGTAATTTGGTCGCGATATGTCAAACCCAGCCGACAGATCACAGCTAAAGTTGAATTGACACATCCCGACCAAATGACGTAGGTCCGTCAACTGCCTATGAATCAATTTCTTCGATGGTACATAAAAGTAGTAAAAAAAATATGACAACTTTTTTATTTACTTTAACATCTGAATGCATTTCTGTTTTCTATCAAAGTTCACCCTGCAGAATCGTAATTCTGTACAAAAATTATTACACAGCCGAATATAGAACCTCCTTTTTGGAAGTCGGTTAATAAAGTCAAGAAAATGGCGTATTATATTGTGGGAATGTGGGTGGAGGCTACAAAGGAAGATCTTCCGACCGAGCGAGGTGATAAGCTCGGTCAGGCCGGAGCCCACGTGATTGATTTCAGCTGTCGTATATATACGCGCTCAGAAAACTTTGATAGCGCGATGCAGGAATGTTAGGCGAATTGTGGGTACCGCCACATCACTCCCCCCCGAAGACCGGAGGTCGAATCTTGAAGTCTTGTCGCTTGAGTCACCAGTGCCAGGGAGTTCCAGTGAGTCGGAACTGTGATGCTGCTGCACGGGATCCAGTGAGTCGGATAGCTGCCGTGCGGGGCCGATGCTACGTGCTGACCAGGAGAGATGTGCTCTGCTTGCTGACCGGTCGGTGTAGTGAGAAAGCCCGATGATGCCGATGCGGAGTCACCCAGGCCGCGGTACATTGCGGCTAGTGGACGAGGTTACCCGATGAGGCGATGCTGGCTGGCGCGGTGCGGAGGGGCGGGGAGTGATAATGATGAAGGAGGCGTGTTCTGTCGAGGGTCACCAATGTGGGAAATGTGAGCGTGGTGGCCACAAGGAAGATCTTCCGACCGAGCGAGGTGGTATGCTCGGTCAGGCCGGAGCCCACGTGATACATTTCAGCTGTCGTATATATACTGACGCGCTCAGAAAACTTCGATAGCGCGATGCAGGAATGTTAGGCGAATTGTGGGTACCGCCACAATATTATTATGTTAAATAGGAGGATGTACGTGGGGCAACGTATGAATGACAATGTGCGTGACGCCTCCGTGATCCAGTGGTTAAGACTTTAGAGCCTGGCTATTGACTCGCAGGTCGTGGGTTCAATATCGGCGTTGATCAGCTGATGGTCTGACGAGAAAGATGATCTATACGTGATACGTCGGATGAGCATGTAAAAAGTCCTGTGTCTGCTCTCTCGCCAGTCGTGTTGGTCATCCGTCCCGCGTTACGAAAATAAGAGCACTTCACACACACTTGGTCAATATAAAATAACTCCAGCGTAGCTGTACCACTTCCCTACTCAAACCAATCTTGCTACAATCGGGTATATTGTAAAAGGTGTGCAAGTGTATAAAATCTATGGCGCCTTGGGGCCGATTTTCAAGCGTCGAATGTCATTTTGATTGCTGGCTTTTTTATTAACGTCCGCACGTGCGGTCTCACCTGAAAATGAGACATGCTATATCACCCGCAACTCGCAAGTTAGAAGGCCTGCGCTCGAAACGATTTTCGAGCCTTGAGAATCGGGTCCCTGAACTCGTCGGCATTCGATATTTCACACACGAGGGCGTACTTATTTAGGATCAGAGGTGGCGTGATTTATTCAAGGCGCCGCGTCGCGATCATCGCCGAATAGTGATGGGCGCGCGGCTTTGATGTTGTCGATACCACGTGTAGTATACGAGTTAGGAATAATGAGGAGTTTCGATGAAGAAGCACCGAATACTTTCGACAAGTCCACGCGAAAGTATTCGATGCGTCGTTTGCTTGGGATTATTTTGATGGCGATGTTAGATGTCGAAAATGTATGGGATCTGCCTGATGGCTTCTCCAAGTGACATGTTACGTCTTAGATGACATATTAAACTTATTATGGCAATAATTGCCATACATTTTGATTGTAGTCTAAATTATCAATAGATACAATTTCATTAATCGTAAACATATCTTATTCTTTTTCACTATGTAGGTACCTTAATCTGGAAAACGCCTGGAAAATGCCGCACTAATAATAATATTATGTAAACATGACACTGTTAGGTAAAAATGTTAAGTATAGATTTCCAAAATCTTTCTTGGTTATTATTATTTATCGCTCCCTTTTTCTCCACTGTGCACCGTTATAAAGTGAGACAGTTTTTAACTTTTATAACTACATAAATTATCGATAACTATAATTATACTGTTATTATCGATAAGCATAATCCCTTTGGAGCGTCACTAGCAGCCCTTAAACCGTAATGTTGGACATTTAGTTACGAGGCTGGGTCCGGGGTAATGCGGTGGAAATGGTGACGACGGTGTACCTTGATGACGTCATTATGGTACTTAATACGGTTATGAATACATTACGGCCTAGTGGGTGGACCTTTGTGATGGGTGCAGGTTCGATCTCAATCGGTGTACCGATAAGATGTTGTAAACTGGATTGAATAGAATACAAAAGCATTAGATCCTTTCTGATGATAATTTGTAAAATAAAGATGATAATAAATAATAGAGTTGATCAGGCGGAACGTAGGGTTTTTTTTTACCGATATAAAATGTACAGTTCCCAGATTTTCTACTGCGCGCAAAAGCTCGAGTAACATGTAAGTACTTAGTTGTTAATAGACTTAATAATATACCTGTTTATAAATCTAATATATAAAATTCTCGTGTCACAGTGTTTGGCGCGAACTCCTCAAAAACGGCTCAACCGATTTTAATGAAATTTTTTATGTACATTCGTTAGGCCTGAGAATAGGTTTTTATCTACTTAGAAATAATTTATATAGCAAAACAACGTTTGCCGGGTCAGCTAGTATTACACTATGTTTGGGTTAGTTAAACTATGTCGATACCTTTGTCTGATACGTTGGAAAATCCACTTGACAGACAGCCACGTGGATCAGCGTAAGCGTGCCAAATATTTTTAATCATAACGCCAATTTTGTTTGAAAGTTTTAATAGCACCAAACGTAATATTGAAATACTTTGTAATGCATTCTTAATAACTTCTAATTCTCAGGAAAGTCGTAATTTATATTACAAATACTTTGAGAGCTTCATAATTAAGTTACAAACAATTTTTGATATCAACTTCGTAATTTGACGAATGATTAAAATTTTATATTACATCACTTTTATTATTATAAAAGTAATGATTATTTCTATGGGTGGTTTGATAAGTTTTCGGCTTAAAATGTCCAATTAATTCGTTTTTCTCGTGGAAACCGTACATATTTCTAGTAATATTATACTTATGTCCTTTCCCAGGACTCACGTGTCACAGTGTTTCAGCACTTGGAGCGTAAGAAGGTAACAGGTGTATATACACTTCTATTTTTAGGATTCCGTACCCAAAGGGTAAAAACGGGACCCTATTACTAAGACTTCGATGTCTGTCCGTCTGTCCGTCTGTCTGTCACCAGGCTGTAACTCAAGAACCGCTATAGCTAGACTTCTGAAATTTTCATAGATTGTGTATATGTGTTGCCGCTATTACAACAAATAGTAAAAATAAAATAAATTAAATATTTAAGGGGGGTTCTATACAACAAACGTGATTTTTTTTTGCTATTTTTTGCTCTTAATCAATAACGGCAACACACAGGCAATTGAAAATATGTTCTCAAAATACTTAATTGTATTTGTGCTTTAATAATTAATTATAAAATTTAAATGAATTAAATAATTGAGGGGCTCCCATACAAAAAATTCAATGTTTAGCCTATTTTTGCTCTGTAGTGGTACGGAACTCTTCGTGCGCAAGTACAACTCGCACTTGGCCGATTTTTAAGTATACTCGAGAGTCGAGGGACACACGTTTTATTGCGAGTTTACTGGATACCGGAACTTAAATTTGGCATTGAAACTAGTACCTTATTGCGTAGAGAATAAAATCACTTTCATAATAAAGTGCTACATTACATGTGAACCGACTTTAAGCGCATTACCTTCTCACTTTTCAACCCGAAAACACATTAGAGTCAAAACTCAAATTACTAGTCCAACCCTCGTCTGCAGACCAGCCCTAGACCCTCAAAATGCCTAACCCTCTTTATCCCAAAATTAATCATAACCCTTATTAGGCCAAGCAGTCAGTCACGCAGTAGAGATATTTTAGCATATTTGATGGAGTACATGTGGAGATTAACTAGAACCTTTTTCCCTTTGTTTAAGGGTGAAAATTGAATGGAATATCTCATCTCTATATTTTATGGAAAGTACAGTGACATAATAATATCCGGGATGACTTCTTATGGTTTCTACTTGCCTGGTACTCGCGGATTTTATTCCGTGATATACAAAAGTAAGTTATGTATGGAAATAGGTTACTAATTTACTGCTTACCTAGACGTTTTCTATCGCGTTAAAATATACAAGACTAGATGACGCTCGCAACACAGTTGCGCCAAAATTGGTTTATCGCGCGGGAACCGTACATTTTGTTTTCAAGAAGTAACAGACAGACAGACACACTTTCGCATTTATAATATTCGCATGGATTGTCTTGTTTAAAGCGTTAATACGAGTATCTCGTGGATACCTTAAAGAGACTCATTCCTTACAAGTTCATGACCCTCCCGTATCCCTTAATGCGATTAAGGTCGGCCCTATTGTCCACAGCGAGGATATTAGTGAACAAACACATTGATTCGCTTAACAAGCTGTTATTTCATTGAGGAAAATCCCTTTTATTGGGCTACATTTTGTAATTCGTTCTGTTTTATTGAATACTCCAAAGTAATCTTAGGCGGCCTTTCCACGATGGTCCATGACCACGGACCATGGATCATCAAGAGGCATATTTTTCTATAGAGCCTTTTATACGCTGGACCATCATATAGATATTTATGATTGTGTAACTGTCTTTACAGTATGGCATATTACGCCTTCGTTGTCCAGTGGTTTAGAGCGTAGCTCTTGACTTAGAAGTCGGAAGTCG
Organism: Cyaniris semiargus; assembly: GCA_905187585.1. NCBI lineage: Eukaryota > Metazoa > Arthropoda > Insecta > Lepidoptera > Lycaenidae > Cyaniris > Cyaniris semiargus. The sequence goes on along the minus strand of LR994563.1, from coordinate 13,895,912 downwards.
TCAGTTCGATTCCCGCGTTGGAAACATGCTATTTCCAAGTTTGGTTAGGACAATGCAAGCTGATCACCTGATTGTCTGACAAGTAAGATGACCCATGCGTCGGATGGGCATTGGGCATGTAAAAAGTCGGTCCTGCGCCTGATCTCTCGCCAGTCGTGTAGGTCTTCCATCCCCCACTGGGTTATGAGAGTAAAGAAATAGAGATTATAGAGAGTGTTCTTGTGAACTGCGTACACACTTGGGCACTATAACATTACTCCTGCGTAACTAGCCTGGTTTCAATAAAACCGACCACCGTCACCGAAACCGGTGTGGGAGTTGTAGCATACACAATGAATGTATATTATTGGCAATCATAGACGAATATGCCCTTCTCAAATCGCTTGTTTGCCATTATGGCCTATTTGCCAACGTGGCGATGCCGCATAAACTATACTGGCAACATAATGCCGTAAATTTAAATCGCTTCAAAACACCTCAACTCGTGACTACCGGAACCACATTGATTAAACATCGTAATGAATTTCCCCGCTGCAGTGCGGCGCCGCAAGTGGGTCAGCTCTCTAATTGGTCAATTGCCGGATGGACCAGGCCAGCAGGACCACCTACACGTCTGGGAAAGTGATTGCCCATCTCCTGTGACGTCATAGGTCAGCGGTCAGCGCTATTGAGACAGTCGTTCAGAGTAGTTGTCATGGCGCTTGAGATGCGTTATGTCAAATCTCATACATCCTAATAGTCTTTATAAAATATTATGTTATAAATGCGAAAGTGTATGTAACGTATTCACGCTTAAACTCTTGGGCCGATTTCATCATATTATATTCTGTTCAGTAGGTACTAGGTACTACCTAATCAATCCTAAAAATCCTACCTACTAGGTAGGATTTTTTGGTTGGATTTTATACTTTGGTCCAAACCAGGAGACGTAAATAAGTAAAGTTCAATTTTGAATTATTATTATCTTAAATCTTAATATAGCTTAGCGTCAGTGTATGTACAGGCCCTTATATAATTAAAGTCTTTGCCAACATAACAAGCTATAAACCTATTTAACGCTTCGAACATCTCAAACCCATTTTAATTTACATACGAAAGAAAATAAAATTTTGATAATTTAACCCTTGCCCATCAAACGGACCAGTCGAGTGGACGGGACGACCCCAAAGACAATAAAAAGACACTTTATGTCCCCGAAGCTCGTTAACCCTTCGAGTATGACACTAATTATAAGTACAAAAGGGTCATTTTGGCATGACAATTGCCAAGAGTGACCCATGCGAGTTATAGATGGGGTTTTATGAATAAAATAATACAACAGGCCCAATTATACTCACTATTTGAATCATAGTTTACTGAGTGCTTATTTTATTGTTATGTAGGTACGAGTTTTCATTTTTAACCGACTTCCAAAAAGGAGGAGAACATATAAATGTTCGGCTGTGGATATTTTTTTTGTATGTTCAACGATTACTCCGCCGTTTGTGAACCTATTTTCAAAATTTTTCGTTTTTTTCTATTAGGTTTCCCTCCAATTTGGTCCCATTTTCACAAAAGTGGTGATCTGATGATGGGATCCATGAGTAATCGAGGGAACTCCTCAAAATTTATATGGAAACATATGGTGATTTTGGTTTTATGAGAAGTATCCTAAGCATATGCTACCAAAACGCAAGATTTTGCACCAAGGTATACTATGGTTCCGAAGATACTAAGAGAACTCCGGATTCCTTATAGATACAAGTTTGGGGGTTTAGGCGCTGTTTTAAGAACTGAAAGCATATGCTACTATGCAAATTACATTCATCATCATCATTACCACGTCAGGGTCACCAGTGTCACATGGTTGTATATGGATACAATATGCCCGCCCCCACAACACCATAATTATATCATCACGTTATGTCCTTATAATAATTGGTACTTTTCATATCGATTTTAATAAAAATATAATGTTGTTTCAAAATAAATGATTCAAGTTCTAAGCGACTTATGTACCGGTAAGGCCGGGTTTCTTTAGCTCCTGCGGGCAACTTTGACTCAAATCGGAAAAATGTTTAAACTTCCCGCCACGTTGCTGCTAAAGCAGCACTCGATTTCGTTCAAGCGGGATTCATTGGATGGTATTAGTAGCGCTAGTTTTCAAATGGTTGGGAACTTGTTTGCGAGGTATGAAACGGCCATTTTTATGGCGGAATTCGGACATGTAACAACGTGCTTAATTTACGTGTGCAAACTTTATAGTCAAACTGAAATATTACGGTGAGTTTCGTTTAATATTATACTAAATCAGGTCAGAAATATATTAAGGACTAGAAAGATTATAGAAACGATTGCTTTTTTACGAGATTTAATTGATAAACTTTAGTTACAAAGTGTGGGGATATTTTGCCTCGTAAATTCGGGTAACATTGGCTCTCGAGCCAAAGTTGCCCGATCGTATTAGTAATTAAATTCATTACATTTCAGATCTCACAATGCCATCAAAATATCGCCGTAAACCAGGTAGTCGCCGCTATATCGATTATACAGATGAAGAACTTTTAGAATGCTTGAATGGTGGAGGGTATGTAATGAAGTTGTCAGTCTCAAACAGTCCATGCCTTCTTGATTCTCCTCAGATTCCACCAGAAAATTCAAACCCTACAAATAATGTCAGCATCGCAGAACTTTCTGATTTTAATCATAGAATTAATCGTTGATTTTAATAAGTAATGACGTTAAATATCATAACTCATCTGTAACTCAATCAAAAGATTCATAAAAGAAATCCAACATTTTAAAAGACTTAACTGTCGAATGTTCTAGAAAAAATCAGGTTAAAAATGATCGTTCTAAAGGAGACTTATGTTTTAATAATGTGGAATTCCCAAAAATATCCTGGCCAAGTTACTTCTGTTGTACATGAAGAGGGAGCACTTGTGAGCTGTATGAAAAGAGGTAAACTTTTTTGGCGATGGCCAGTCTGCAAGGACGAGCAGATCTATGCTTAGGATAGTAATTATCTGTAAGATTAATGTTCCCGAATTTAAAAAAAAAGGTTGTTTCTTAGTGCCTGAGCTAGATAATTAAGTAAATTTAAGAATCGATGACTGATGTTGATTGATCTCAATAAGAAGGCTGTGCAATAAACGCGATAATATGATTATTTTGTAAGCATTTATAGTTACTACATTATTTAAAAAGTTAATACTTTTGATAGATATATATTTAAAGTTAACATTTTGTTTGTAAGTAAAATCCTATTATTTTAAAAAACCTACTTAAGATGATTTTCATCAATAAGACTGTTGGTAAATGTAAGTTTTTGTTAAATATTTATATTTTTTTGCAAAAAATATAGAATTTTTGATGTCAAAATGTCTATTATTGTTAAACCTGTTATTTAAGCGAGTTTCTTTAGCTCTGTGTCAGGATAAATAAAAGTTTTATGCTAAAAATAATCTGAGAGACAAAGTCACCCTTCTTACAGATCACCTTTAGCTCAATTTAAAAATAATAATAATTGTATACTGATAAAAATTTATTAAATATATCATTTATTTATAATTAGCATATATCCTTATTAACCAAATAAAATTAATATCAAACTTATAAGTCATCCAGCGCCTCTATACCAGATAGATTTATAAAAAATTAAGAAAAAAGTAGTCATAGTAACCCGACCCGACGGTACCACAAAATTGAACATAACAAAGTCAACCTTAACTCCAGAGCGTAAGGCATACATTTGACATTACTTTTGAGATTCGAAAGAAAAAAGAGAAGTAAGTTGCTTCGATAGGTACTACACTAGTTTAACTATTAACCCATCAAGCCCAAGCGGCACCCGGCTGCCGCATAACAATTAAAAATCTATTGTGTCTGCGATTCCCACGATCGAGGTAATAAATTGAACCCTTAGTATGAAAATACTTACATAGGAAAACAATCTACATCGTAATAGGAATAAGAAACAAATTGTAATAAGATACGTAGAATATACGCGATGGTTTACTAGGTAACTAAAAAGAGTGAAATTATTATTTTTAACAAAAAATTAAAACCGACTTCCAAGGTAAAAACAATAATAAAATCCTTATAATATGAACTAAAAAGTATTAAATAATGTTTCCTATCTAATAGTGCCTTTTTCCGAATTCGGCTAAACCTCAACTATTTCTGTACTCAATCTTCATAATTTTGAAGTCGGTGCCAGTTCCAAAAGTTTCAAATACCTATTCTGTCAGAGAACTAAAAATTCAGCTACATCTGGTACCGACTTCAAAATGATGAAGATTGAGTACAGAAATAGTTGAGGTTTAGCCGAATTCGGCAAAAGGCACTATTAGATAGGAAACATTATTTAATACTTTTTAGTTCATATTATAAGGATTTTATTATTGTTATTACCTAGTAAGTCGGTTTTAATTTTTTGTTAATCATCTATACTGTTATTATAACATTACATTACTGATATGCGAAAGTGTGTCTATCTATCTCTTGAGTCTTGAATACGCTTAAATCGCTGTAGTAAAGGAAATGATATACGGTGCTTTCGGAAAAAATAAGGTTTCCGCGACTTGAAATTCGTCTTAGCTAACGCTCAACGCCAACTAAAACAGGCAAAAAATGATACTTTTTAGGGTCCCGTACCCAAGGGATAAAAAAGGGAACCCTATTACTAAGACTTTGATGTCTGTCCGTCTCCAGGCTGTATCTCAAGAACGGTAAGAGCTAGAGAGTTGAAATTTTCATAGATTATGTATGTCTATTGCTGCTATAGCAACAAGTACTAAAAATAAAATAAATTAAATATTTAAGTGGGGTTCCCATAAAATAAACGTGTTTCTTTGCCATTTTTCTCAACCTATGACAAAATATTTTTCTGCCAGCTCTACTTAAGTAGATCATAATATTCCGCCCAAGGTCCATGGTTAATTTCACCACACCATACAGTAATTTCAATGCACATACCATTTTGCCATTTTTCTTACACAAAATATTTTTCTGCCATCTCTACTTCAGAAGTAGATCTATTCTACCTATCCATAGTTAATTTCACCACACCACACAATATTATAGTAATTCCAATGCACATACCAATAATGGCGTTACCAGTCGCGACATGCCGCGAGATGCCGCGGTCGCCGGTCGCCGGATGCCGCGTCGCATACCTACCAGGCTGGCGTACTTACCGAAGCTATGTCACGAATGTGCGGTCAGCTGATTTCGGTTAATTGTATTAGATTGGTGACAGTGGCTGGATCAGGAATGTCAGCTATAAGTCCAGTAGTAGGTGAACGCGGTTCTAGTCCAGCGTCCGGTATCTGGCCCTGCATGCTTTTAAAAATTTTAAATGAAAAAAAAATACGCAGTAGAAATTTTGGCTAGTATTAATCTAGAATTATCGTAAGGACCAGTTAAAAGAAAAAAAAAATCATCATACGCGTAGGCCGTGGCCCGTGTTCGTCACATTATTAATTTTGACCTGTACCAGCGGGGCTAATAATGGTCACATTTAGCAATTCCTCTCAATCAATTCACAAAATGATTTGTCAAAACTGTCAAACTCACGAATGTCAAATTAGTACAAATTTAGACATCTGAATTGCAAACAGAGTGTCAACTACTCTACTCTACTCTGTAGAGGTATTACATGATGTAACAAAACTAAGTGATAATCCTTTAGGGCGTCTAGGTATATGTCCCTACTCCCTGTCAGCAGCGCTGAAAGAGCAATTTTTTACTCTTTCAGCGCTGCGACTTTCACAGTGAACTCTCTACGAGGAACACGTACACGACCCTAAAGTATTATCATTCAGTTTTGTTACAACCTGTATACCCTATATTATTTGACTGTGATTTTGCATGCTATCATAGCTCCACAATCATGATGGCAATCATACTTATCCAACATCCATGATGACTCAACAATCAACATGGAAAGGGGCATAACGCGTACAGTAACAAAATAGCAATACAGCTCCCAATCGATAGCTGTCAATAAAATCTAGTCTTTAATATGTGGTCTGTTTGCCAGACCTTCTTTGTATTCGCGGGCGCGCGGGAAATCCTAATGAAGCACTAGATTGAGTGGGGACTGGGTGGGGACTAGGGACTCAGAGGTGGGGAGGATCTTATTAGCTTTCGTATATTCTAGCCCTCTTACTAATAAGACGATTGTGTATAGAGAGTTAGAGACGTTATAGAATGTTTTGCGGGGACTGGGTAGTGGGGACTATGGACTCAGAGGTGAGGAGGATCTTATTAGCTTTCGTATATTCTAGGCCTCTTACTAATAAAATGTTGGGTAATTACACGTTTTAGAGATTGTTTTGTGTGACGAGGTAATTCTTATGTGAAGGACAAGAACAAAACATATTGAAGATTGTATTACACTAGCTTTAGGACCTCTGTAGTGTGGAATTGTGGATCTCATCTTTTTATAATAGGAAGGAGTATAGATAAATTAGTGTGTTTTAGATAAGGTAAACACAATTATTATTGTAACTATCAGAATTCACAGTACTGAGAGTTCTATTATTGGCATTCCTAGTATTTTCATTGAAAAATTTGAGATGCCAATAATAATGTTGCTTGCTCTATTTGATAGATCAGACGAGTAAACGACCAAATTCTTTTGTACCACTACCAGGGTAACAAGAACCATCAGATATATTTTTTTATTCATAGAAATATTGAGTTCCTTGGATTTTCTTATTTTTTAGGGTTCCGTACCCAAAGGGTAAAAACGGGACCATATTACTAAGACTTCGATGTCTGTCTGTCCGTCTGTCTGTCTGTCCATCTGTCTGTCTCCAGGCTATATCTCAAGAACGGCTATAGCTAGACTTCTGAAATTTTCACAGAATGTGTATATCTGTTGCCGTTATATCAACAAATACTAAAAATAAAATTAATATTTAAGGGGAGCTCCCAAACAACAAACGTGATTTTATTGCTATTTTTTGCTCGATATCAATAATGGCTATAGCTAGGCACTTGAAATTTTTACAAAATCCTTAATTATAATTTTGCTTTAATAATTGATAATAAAATTAAAATAAAATAAATATTTAAGGGGGACTCCCATACAAAAATCACATTTTTTGGGCTATTTTTGCTCTATAACGGTACGAAACCCTTCGTGCGCGAGTCCGACTCGCACTTGGCCGATTTTTTGTTTCTTCATCAAATAATGAAGCTTAGTTGGCGTAAGATTTAGGGTCTTCCTCATAACATTGTATATTATAATATGTTTATACTATGCAAGTATATATAAACAGTTAACATAATAATGTCCATCACCCCGTATCACGTGCGTGAGATGGTTCGTGAGTGACGTAACGGCTCATATTGCTACTTTTATGACACTCGCCCCCTCAAATAATAGTATGTTTATTCTGGTAAATGTTGTAATATGGCAGGGTGTAGGCTTACTATAAATAGAGTATATACAGGTTGCAATTAAACCTACCGGCCAAATTTTTTTAGGGCTTAGGTAGGTATCAATAGGAGAGTCCATTTAACCAAAAAAGAGGGTGTTATTTTTTTTTTTACAATAACATATTTTATCCCACTTAAAATCGTTGCAGAACGGTCACTTCGCGGCAGTGGATAGAGCGGGGGTGACGCGGAGGGTGGCGCCAGGAAGAAGGGGAGGGGGGGGGGGGGGCGCAGTGGGCTGAAGCCACTAAATAAGTATATTAATTTAAAAAAATTGCAACTCTAGAAACAGAGTCATAGTCAAAGAAAATACATTTTTCAGGGCAAAAATGTATTTTATTTTTATTAGTTTTTCCAGGGATAAATTATGTACAATATGCTTTTTCGTTGTGGATTTTTCTCAGGCTTTTCAATTTCATACATGAATTCTACATTTTAAATATTGTTGATTGTCAAACATTAAGGGTTGTAAACATACCCCACGGTGGAAACTACTTACATTCACAAATAAATCAAAAGCGGGTATTCTAAAAATACATACATTAGTCCCCCCAATCGAAGTGTCATTACAATTGGGTTAAATAATTCAGAGTGTTGTCACAGTATAAATATATACAGTACGGCATCTTCACACTAGACCCCATAAAATTCACGCACACAATATAAGCATCTTTATACAAAAATTCAAAAGCTATACGCACACATAAGAAACAGCAAGCAAGTCGCCGGACTGTTACGAGCGTGATTTCAGATGACTTGGAAGGAACAAAACAATTCAGTATCCCAACGTACGCGATTCAACTTAATGTCTGTATGTTGAGCCAGTTTGATTTAAAGGACACGTCTGACTTACTCTACTGTAGCTGTGTAATAAACTATGGTGTTGGGGTGTGGTCACCCTACATGTACAGCTTAATTCATACAAAAATAGTGTTTATGTCGTACCAATAAGGTTTCTGTCACTGGTAAAATAACTCTAATCGACCTGTAATGTAAACTTGGTCCTTCGAGCCGGATTATTGTTAATTTTTAATGCCAATCCACATCCTTAAGTGCTCGGATGTTGTATGGCGTTTTAGTTCTATGAATAAGAAAGTAAGTTTTTGAAAAAGAAAGGGAAATCTTTTGAGTGTATGGGATTGAAGTGCTTTTGTAAATCCTAACACTTGAATACTAGTATATATATATATATATATATATATATATATATATATATATATATATATATATATATATATATATATATATATAGCTTGCGATCTCTAGATTTAGGCTACTTTTTATAAAAATATGTAAAGTACACCATGCCTCATGGTGTATTTCGCAAGATCGTAGATCGCCATCTTGCCAAATTTGATCAAAACTTGCAATCAAAAAAAATATTCTGATTGTCATTTCTTTTAATAAGAATATTCTATTAATAAATTCATTATCTAATTTGAATTTAAATCTACACAATAAACAGTCAAAATTTATTGTGAATAGAAACTAGACATAATAATATTTTCTCTGTAAAAGGCCATAAAGAATCCGGCCTTTGAATAGTAAAAGTGGGCCACACTAATACGCTGCGTTGCGATGACGGAAGGGAAAAACGCACTGTATGTCACATTTGTGTTGTGGAAACGCGTGACAATACAATACAAGATGGTGACAACGCAGCTCGTTATTTTATCTCTGACCAACGATTCGACTAGACAACGCGTCTTACGACATAACGCATCAATGTTGCATACTGTATTAAAATATTTTATCTCTCTTACTAATAAAGATATAATATAACGGGTCACCTGAAGGAAAGCAACTCCCGTCGCCCATGGACACTCGCAGCATCAGAAGAGCTGCAGGTGCGTTGCCGGCCTTTTAAGAGGGAATAGGGTAATAGGGAAGGGTAGGGATGGGAAGAGAAGGGAATAGGGGAGGGAAGGGAAGGGAATAGGGTAGGGTATTGGGCCTCCGGTAAACTCACTCACTCGGCGAAACACAGCGCAAGCGCTGTTTCACGCCGGTTTTCTGTGAGAACGTGGTATTTCTCCGGTTGAGCCGGCCCATTCGTGGCGAAGCATGGCTCTCCCACGTATAAAAACATTTACGCATATTTTATCTAAGGCCCGCTGTTTTTGTCTACCATGTCTTTTTCAATGTGTCAGCTTAAGACAGACAGATATTGTATAGTTATTTACTGTGTGTGTGAATACTTTTATTAGTATGACGATATATTATGAAAAACGTTGAAGAATCGCCACTGCGGCCACGCACCGCGACGCAGTGATGTGGCCTTGCACTCTGAAGGAAAATGTGAATGTCTAAATATAAATAATTTAACGACCATTTCACTTTTTCTCCTGAGTGTACTTTCAATATTATACTCTCGCATAAGAGAATTTTTTCATCTCAGTACTATAACGTTTTATAAACAACTTTGATATACAATTTTATAATTAAGTTTTCAAGCAGGTGGCTCTCAAAGGCTTTTCATCGCAGCCTCGCCCCCCCTCGTTTCCGTGCCTAAGGCTGGTTCCTGTTAAATTATGATTTCACATGGTTTTTGTACATTTTTCCTTCGAAGTTTGTTGTTTCAGGCATCCTGTTGTCGTTAATTAGTGTTTGTGTAACAACTGTCGAATTTGTAACATTGTGTTTTATTTTTACGTAGAATTTCTTTGACCATTATTCCAGACTTTGATGTTTTGTTGTTTGGTAAATAAGTTAGAAACTTTTATGTTGTTTTCCCAAATTACAAGATGAATATTCCAGTAACGAATCAGGTTGAATATTATATAATATACTAGATGATGACCGCAACTCCGTTGCGCCAAAATTAGTTTATCGCGCGGGAACCGTACATTTTGCCGGGTAACAAAGTATCCTATGTCCTTTTCCGGGACTTAAAGAATCTCCAAAAATTTCAACAAAATCGGTTCAGCGGTTTGGACGTGAAGAGGTTACAGACAAACAGGCACACTTTCGCATTTTTAATATAAAGTATGGATTCCGTTTTTTATGGAGTGACATAGAATATCTATAATAAATAAATCAAACTACCTACTAGGGTTACATACGAGAATGGAGTAGTAGAGATATAATGTCTCCTTCACCAGTTACGGTGACGGTGGCCGGTTTCATTGAACCAGGGTAGCAGGAGTAATTTTACAGTGCCCAAGCATGTGCGCAGTACATAAGAGCACTCTCTTTTCCTTTACTCTCGTAACTCAGTGGAACGTATGACCGACACGACTGGCAAGGCGCATGGATCCTCTTTCTTGTTAGACAATCAGGTGATCAGCCTGCATTGTCCTAACCAAACTTAGAAAAAAAATACAATGCGGGAATCTAACCCATGAGGCAAGAGCTACGTTCTAAACCAGTGCTTTTCAACCTTTTAATATGATAGTTTTATCAACCTGGGGCCCAATCCCCTACTCTTTTCCCTTCCCTACCCTCCCCTATTCCCTTCCCTACCCTTCCCTACCCTATTCCCTCTTAAAAGGCCGGCAACGCACCTGCAGCTCTTCTGATGCTGCGAGTGTCCATGGGCGACGGAAGTTGCTTTCTATCAGGTGACCCGTTTGCTCGTTTGCCCCCTTATTTCATAAAAAAAAAAAACATTTGGTGACCTACTTATGAAAGCCGTTTTTCAACCACTGGACCAAGGAGCAGTAGTTAGATGATGATATCGTGCTGGTAGAAGACATTAAGAATATGACGGCAACAAATTAAACAGGTCAGAGCGGGCGACCTGCAGTTTGGTGCTGACGTGACTTGCATTGCCATGATGGCCATGAGTTGGGTAGTTTAGAGGATAGAAAGATAGAAAATATAGGAAAAAGATACGTGACAGGGAAAAACATTTAAATAGCTTTAAAAAAACAAGTCATAACATAGCGAAATAGATGCAGTTAATAGTTATGACTTTTGCAACATTGTTGTTCTCTGATGACAGTGTTTCTATTCAAAACCACGCCACTTTTGAGGCAAATCGATAAAAAATTTGCAGAAATTGTTAGCTACTGCAGTAGTTTAAAAATGTGCTGTCTTAGGGTGAAGCCAAACGAGCGTAATTTGTGAGTTGTGAGTCGCAGAATTTCTGCCGCGTAAATATCTTTTCATACAAATCATGACTCACAAAATTACGCTCGTGTGAATCAAACAGGACTTTTGTATCGAAATGAATGCAGCAGAATTTCTGCCAGCCCACATTCTGCGACTCACAACTCACAAATTACGCTCGTTCGGATTCACCCTTAGTGTTATTCACATCGCTATCTATGTAGCTTATGTATAGCGTATATTCGCGCCTACTGCATAGTACATACGTAATAGATACTTTAATTTTTTTCATTCTATTTACTTATATATTACACTTTTTGGACGTAAATTCTATAATTATGCCTACCACCGGTTGGGGAACTCTCTTTCTCTCTCGGCTACATTCGGCGTATGAAACTCGCACTGTCATCTTTTCCCAAAAAATGAATTTTTTTCTTCTAAAATATTTATCTCATATCCATCATTATCCAAATACTTGGTCGTCCTACAGGTACTAGTATCTCCGTCCTTCGGTCCGCTAACGGCACTAAAGCGGTAACCTTGCTGGCTTTTATTACTGTGTACACTTTAACAGCTTACTCGGTACCACTATAAAGCTGTAATCAATTTTCACTGCCGCCCATAAATTTTTAACCACTTCTGCCATTACCAAGGTTGAATGGGTTCTGAAGGTGGGCGTTTAGATGAGGTGCTTTCGATAATTTGGATAGCGAAGTCAGGAATCAAAATGTATGAGATTTGACATAGGGCGTCAAAAGTATAATGTAGGTTAACGATGCGTTATGTTCAATCCCAGACAGTTTTGAAATCTAACTTGCTGAAAATACCGAGTCTAATTTTACTAAAGTATTCATTTTGGCGTTTAAATTAATACGTATAGAATTTGTACTCTTATATTATCTATAGGTCTACCAGAATCTGATGGCAAAAAGTGAGGAAGTAAATTGACTCTAGCAATACCGGGGTAATTGGAATAAAACATTTTGATCCTTTTTTTTCCTTATAGCGGCTGATTCTGTGTGTGGAACATGCAAATTTATAAATTTTACAATGATCAAGGATATTTTTTGAAAATCTGCTGTCAAAATTTGCCATCAGATTCTGGTAGACCTATAGTTTTTTGTAATATCGATAACAGAATGCCATAACCTAACACCACGCACTGTAAGTAGAACGGATATTGGACTGCGTTTTAATAAAATTTTAGGGCTCGATTTTGAACTTTTAACTCGCCATTTAGGTTAAGAAAACGGCTTATCTGAGATCTGAACAGGTCGAGAACAATTTTCTTTAAATAACAAACAAAATTTTGGTATTCGGGATGCTATTGGTTGTGCATACCGCATACATTTTCCATTTTCCACTGGCCATCTTATTTATAGACCAATTTACGATATCACGCAGAACACCCGTTTTAATAAACATTATTAGAGCCTACAAACAATTTACGTGTATAATTCCACCGAGTACCGTCTAGGAGGCGTAAATTTCACGAACGAGGCCGCGGGCGTCAATTCGTATTTGAAGGTTGTCTCAAGGTCGGAACCCCGCTGGTAGAGTCCGGGCGGTCCCATACCACCCGCGAGTCTGTTAGCCTAGTATATCCAATCACAGAAACAATAGAGTTAAGATTTCTAGGTTTGGTAGTTAAGGGTTCCCTAAAGTTATGGTAGCATATTGTGTCTTAGAGAGTCAGCTCGCGATTCATGCTCGCCTAGTATATCCAATCACAGAATCAATAGAGTTAAGATTTCTATAGGTTTGGTAGTTAAGGGTTCCCTAAAGTTATGGTAGCATATTGTGTCTTGGAGAGTCAGCTCGCGATTCATGCTCGCCTAGTATATCCAATCACAGAATCAATAGAGTTAGGATTTCTGTAAGCTTGGTAGTTGAGGGTCTCTTAAAGTTATGGTGACAATTATTGACATAATATTGTGTCCTTGGTCCTTGGAGAGTCTTAATTTGAGAAGCTTGCGAGTCATGCTCGCCTAGTATATCCAATCACATAATTATTAATAAAGACTTAAGATTTTTGTAAGCTTGGTAGTTAAGGGCCCCCTAAAGTAAGTGTATCATGAGTGTAGAGAAAGTCTTGTTTAAGAAGTGTGTTAAAATCTCATTCTCTCAAAAATAGAAAACTTTTAGAGACTTCAGGTTCTTCGCGATTTATGCTCCCCTAGTATATTCCAATTACAGAATCAATAAAACGTTTGAGTTCTGAAAGCTTCATACTTAAGGGCCTTTTGCTTCCTGAACTTAAAGGGTAAAGCATGTGTATTGGTAGGTTTTGATTTGAGAAGTGTGCTGAAATTAATGAATTTAATAAGAATAAAAAAACACAAAATGTGTTTGAGAGAATTCAGGTTGGACATGTTTTAAAGATGTTACAGATCGCTTTCGCAAAACTTGAAAGTAAGAAGATAATATTGATCAATCTAAAAATTCATAATGAAGATTGAAGACTCTCTCTATTTTCTGAATCTTGAATTTATATTTAAATTTTCTTCAAGTCTTCTTACACCCACTTCACGATTAAGCTGATAAATAATTTTGACAGTTTCCGAATAAAGTAAGGCTATTCGATACCCCTTAGCTAAATCTTGTATCTAACATAGTGAAAATGTTTGCAAACAATCTTCCGTCGAGGGATGCAATACGATACTATTAATTATCTCAAAGGAGTGTTTTCTTAAGTAATTAAAGGATTAATTTCGCAGGATTTTGTTGCGGGTGGGATTACATCGGCCGGTATCCTTTTTAATTAAAATTCTATCCGCGGCTTTTTCTCGGGATTAAAAGTTTGAATGCAAGAAATGAAACGTTTACGCCTCGAAGCGGCTGAATGAGATTTTAATTTGTATAAACAAAACCCGAGGAGGTCTCGGATTTGATAAAGTTTTTCTTAGAATGAAAGAGTTTATTAAAATTCTAATTTATTTTGCGCTTAGGCATATAGAAGTGTAGGTATTATTATTGAGTAGGAATAAGTAGTAGGTGTCATCATAATTTTGGGTTTTATATTTTAAAGTTTCAAATATAATATGGAACTTTTTATGTTTGATGGACCATTATTATGTATGTATAGTATATATAGTATATCCTATAGTCGGATACTTCAAAAGTTCAGATGCTACACTGCAAAAATATAGATGTACATAGGTACATAGACTGCCAAATTCATTACCCTTTCTTCTAGCTTTGTCATCGAGTAAAAGCAGAGAACCACGCATTACATCACTGACAGAATAAAGGTAGACAGAATCGAGTTTTATTTTGCATATTCATGCAAAATATCAGGGAATTCGGACCAATATGTGAGAGTAGAGTCAGCGTTTTAAATATTTCGAAGACGCGCAGGGCCCTGTTAAATTCTATTTGTGATCACGTTTAGCACGTGATGTGACTGTTGTATGGACGTGTGAGTGTATGGTGGTGTATGAACGTGTGTGTACAGTGTGTCATACAGTAGTGTAACTTGGTGTCCTTGAAATTTTGGACAACTCAGAATATTGCGCGTGCGAAATGATTTGTTGTTTTAGACTGACGAAGACAGGGAGGAGATTCTAAAGTTAACACATTAAATTACAATATATTTTTTTATAATATATTTAATTAGAGTAATATCATTGTGAACGTCGAGTCTGCAAAATAGACTATTGTACAATTTACAAAACCAACTAGGTATGAATAAAATAGCTCACTAACCTATTAACCTAACTCCTATCCTATGACAAGTAATGTCCAAACATATTTTATTTAGAGACATTGCACAGATTTGGTTGTATAAATATGATATTGAATGTACTGTCACTTCTTGGTGGAAATTCATGTTCAATTAAATTATTATATACACGACCGGTGTCACCTGATGATGATTTTTTCGAAACCGGTCGTGTATTTAATAATTGTGTAATAAATCTATTAAAATAAAGTGGAATAAGTGCAAGGAAAGTGTATAATTATTTAATTGGTTGTATAAACGTAGAGCTCTGTACTAGCACTAAGTATATCTGTATGTAGATTGTAGCTACGAGTATATTGAAGTGAATACTTATGAAAGTTTTCAGCCAATTTTGTTTGTTTTAATGAAGATTTACAGTAATTAAGTGTGACGATGGTCTACTGTATTTTACATTGTGGTGTGGTTGTATAGGGTGTATGGAGTTTGCATTTTTGATGTCCACGGGTCGCACTATGCAGATTGGCTCGCGCGGAAACTGCAAAGCGATTTCTGTTTTCTCTCCACGTATATGATTTGAATAAATATTTTAATATTCTTTGTCATTTTACGAATTCTGCATGAAGATTTTAGATAACAATATTAAGTTTGGTAGAAGATCTAGGAGCGATTCTTAACTGTAAGACAATTTTCTACGGACTATAAATCTACGATTTCTCAATTATTAAATATGACGCTCCACATTATTAACGACGTAAAATACTGTATACCAAATTTTTGTAATATGTCATGTTTATAATACTAGTCCCTAATTGTTAAACACCTTAAACTCCAACCGTCAAATTCCATCCAAATTACCAGGAAAAAATTCCGAGCCGCCATTTTAGAAATTCCAATAAAATAATTTCCACGACAAAATAGTTAATAGGATGACCTGAATCCCGACAAAGCTCTAAATGGAAATGCCGTCTTCATGAAAATGTTAATCATTTTTTTACCCACCGATAGGAGGGGGGAAAGAGGGAGAAGATTATTTATTTAGGGGGATTCGGGCGGTTAAAGAGATAGACTCTAATTTGAATCTTAATACTTCTCCATTATTTATATTAAGTGGAATAAAATGTATGAGCGAGAAATGCGTCCGTGATTTTTCTTTGGGTTTGTTTAATGGGAAATTGGACGGATGAGTTGGGATCTTGAATGATTGATTCTTTGTTTCTTCTTTATTGGGTTTTGGGGTAATTTTGTGGTTTATAATGTTTGGCGCTGTCAGTTATAATTAAGGCTGGCCGCATACACACGTTTTCCGTATTTGATTTCCTAATGTGGAATTACGATTTGGAATTCCGTGAGACTAGCGCAAACTTTTGTTTTTTTTTTCATGCGCGAACGCGCCGGCTTGCACTAGAAACGTTGGACGTTGGTGGGCGGTTCGTGAAGTAGGAGCGCGCATGACGCGATGCGTTGTCTCAGTCGTGTATTAATATTATGTTGCGTAGCCACAACGGCAAATGTGTCGTATGCGTTGTTCCGTTACAAGTCGCAACGCAACAAGGCAATGTGGCTTCGCTTTCACTTGATTGTAAAACTCGAAGATCCCAATAAAGTTCAGAAATCCCGCTAAAGTAAATAACGTTCAGATAGAAATAAGTTATTATATCGGGGATTCCCTGTATAAGGCAAATAATTTTGTTCGTACGATCACATAAGCAGCGGGCCACGAGTAAGCCGGACTTATATACGTTATGAAAGGGCTCGCAACATATAAGTAAGGGATATCACACAGAGCAAAAGATAATATGTTTGATAACATACATCTCTTTTACAGATATACTCTATTTTGTATCTATACTAATATTATAAAGCGGAAGAGTTTGTTTGTTTGAACGCGCTAATCTCAGGAACTACTGGTCTGATTTGAAAAATTCTTTCAGTGTTAGATAGTCCATTTATCGAGGAAGGCTATAGGCTATATTTTATCACGCTAAGACTAATAGGGGCGAAGAAATAGAGGATAATGTGGAAAAAACGGGGGGAAATTATTTGAAAGGGCTTATTTGAACGCGCTAATCTCAGGAACTACTGGTCCGATTTGAAAAATTCTTTCAGTGTTAGATAGCCCATTTATCAAGGAAGGCTATAGGTTATATTTTATCAAGCTAAGACTAATAAGAGCGAAGAAATAGAAGAAAATGTGAAAAAAAACGGGAGAAATTATTTGAAAGGGCTTATCTCACGAACTACTAGAGCAATTTTTCTGTTATTTGGGTCAGATAAGAAGTAGACCACGTGAAGGATCATAGGCTATTTTTCGTAGACTGATTTGTCTGAGAAATATCTAATTTACGCGGGCGAAGCCGCGCGGAACGTCTAGTGTAAATCTATACTAATATTATAAAGCGGAAGAGTTTGTTAGTTTGTTTGTTTGTTTGTTTGAACGCGCTAATCTCAGGAACTACTGGTCCAATTTGAAAAATTCTTTCAGTGTTAGATAGTCCATTTATCGAGGAAGGCTATAGGCTATATTTTATCACGCTAAGACTAATAGGAGCGAAGAAATAGAAGAAAATGTGGAAAAAACGGAGGAAATTATTTGAAAGGGCTTATCTCACGAACTACTAGAGCAATTTTTCTGTTATTTGGGTCAGATAAGAAGTAGACCACGTGAAGGATAATAGGCTATTTTTTGTAGATTGATTTGTCTGTGAAATATCTAATTTACGCGGGCGAAGCCGCGCGGAACGTCTAGTATAATATTATTATGGCATTAACTGTGTTATGGGCTATGACAAACTAGATCAAGCTTTCTATGTATAAAATGGTGTCAGGAGCGTTGTTTTATCGCCGTGACTCTGAAATCTTTTGTTTAATCAAATACTATGTAACCAAACCAGCCTCAAACATATAATTGCAAAAACATTCTTATATTTTTTTAGCCTATGTTTAATTCAGACTAAATTTAATATAAAGCCCTTATAGAATTACATTAGGGCAAATAATATGTTCGTGAGCCCTTTTGAGCCCTGGCCTCGGTAGGGCTGGCTTATGTCACACACACGTGCCCACAACACGTGGCCTTATAATGGCCCCAACACTAATTGAGCCTATTTTGAAATGTATAAATTGTGAAATTTGATATAATTTGATCTACACTCATTGTTATAATCTGTGGGACTATTGATCCAATATTTATTAGTAAAATCTCAAGGATAATAGTTCCCCATCCTTCCCTATCTTAGTAATGAAAATATTCGCTCTAATAGGCATGATGACTATTTTTTTTTCTTATTGGTAATTGAAAGACCCTTAAAAAATAGAAACATCGCTGAAAGAATGACTCTGATAGCTTAAAAATTGATCAAGATATGACAATTCAAACATCTCATAAAATAGACCTGCCTGAAACGCTCCATACAAAGTGCTACGAAAGACTGACGTCACTCTTTCGTAGTTTGTACGCATCGGGAGAGAACTTTGTTCGATAGGTATATTAAATATTGCGTTTATGAAAGTGGTTTCATAACAAAAGTTGCTTTTATTTGCATAAGTTATCGAATGGTATACAAATATTAAGAAATTTAATTGAAAAAAAAATTCGACTTGATTATCCAACTTTGAAGGCGCATAACAAAAAAAATACAAATGCTATCGAGCTGAAATTTTGGGAACACTTATTTTTTACCGTGATTTCTTTATTTTATTAACAAAATTCGCTAATCTTTGACCTTGTCATCATCCCTATTATACCGACGTTATAGCTACACAAAGTTTTGTCCTTGCCTTATACGTTAGAAAAGTGGGCTAGACAGACTAGTTAAGCTATTTTGTAGCTATTACTTTTCCATATAATAAATAAAATAGTCCTGTGTAAAACTTATTTTAATAAGGGGGTAAGAGGTAATTTTTAAACCTTTTTTTAGTAAGATGGTTTGATTTTTTTAGTTAGGAGGTATATATTTTTACCTCCGGGCGGAAAACGTCAACTTTCGTCCCGCTGCGCTTACTGATGTTGCCGTTTTCCGCCTCCGTCGAGGAGAAAAATAGTATACGCACCATGAGCAGTAAATAAGAAAGCCTCAGATCACATGTTTAACAATTACAATCATTAATTACAATTAACAATTACATGTGATCTGAGACATTTCTTATTTTCCTGCCCTAGGTGCGTAAATTGTAATGTACTATTCGTCCATCTTTGTGATAAATAAACGTGGCTCCAGTTTTTCAGGACACCAATTTTGGGACGAAAAACAAATTTGCATGTTAGGTGCTGACGGTAGGTGGTCGCTTGCGGAGTATTGAGGAATTTTTGGGAATTGGAATCGGAGACTTCGTTGGCTTTCCAATTCGCCTGTAGGTGCGTTGATTAAATAGAGTGCTGTCCAGTGTAACATAGAAAATAGAGAGAAAAATGTCTAAAAATATGCATATAGCATAGTTGTGTATATGTATGGACTATGGACATTTCATTAATCATGTCGCTAAGATAAAAAATAAAAATTTAAAGTTCGAAAAATGTTAATTGAGTTTTTAGGTCGCCTTATAACCACAAAACTTCCTGCTTGGGTAAGTGCGTGGTGGCCGCAAAGGAAGATCTTCCAGCCGAGCGAATAATATTGATTTCTGCTATGTACCTATATATCGCACCTAAAAACTTCGATAGCGCGATGCAGGATATTGGCGTTACATATTGTGCTACACTCCCATGGGATAGAGATTGTATAATATCTTCAAGATATCTTCATCCTCGCTCCAACTGGACAGCGGGCATCATCATAAGTTTTCCAGACCGATTCCAATATTTTTCTGTACACGAAAAGAGACCCTTATCAGAATCCATCTAGCTCGGGCGCGGCACGTTCCGCAAACAGACAGCGCTAAACGGTCGCAAATAAATATTTCACCGGACCATCGAGGTGCCAGAAGAGTAGTTAGATGATACTAGGCAACAGCTTTGCAATGTAATGTGAGTATATGCGTGGCGACTCCAAAGGAAGATCTACCGACCGAACGAGATAGCATGCTCGGTGGCCGAAACCCCTGATGTAATTTCCGACGTTGTCAATGTTTTGCATTTCTCAGGAACTTCGATAACGCGATGCAGGATTGTGACACTAGTTGTGGGTACTGCCACACTGATATAAATATACCACCACTTAGAGCTCTTACAGACGAACGGCACGTGTCGGCGGCACGCGTCGGCGGCAGTCGACGGCAGGCGACGGCACGTGTCGGTGGCAGCCGTCGGCGGCAGTCGACGGCAGGCGACGGCACGTGTCGGTGGCAGCCGTCGACAGTTTATTACGCTTGCAGTTGTGACGTACCGCGTAAAGGTAAGCGTCCACAGGTCGGTATCGTACGCAACGGACGTCTCGCATCAAACAGATAATTTTTTTGCAGTACGTCCACTGTATCGGCAGCGTACGGATTACCGACTAGCCAGTATGTTTATCTTCAAATTAGTCCAAACAAAATTCCTAAGTCAAAATTTCTTCTTTCGACTTTTCCATCCACACCCCCTTTTTGAGCATTCATTTACTAGGCTAGTCGGTAATCCGTACGCTGCCGATACAGTGGAAGTACTGTGAAAAAATTATCCGTTTGATGCGAGACGTCTGTTGCGTACGATACCGACCTGTAGACGTACACCTTTAGGAGGTACGTCAGAACTGGGGGCCTACCACCACCTATACTAAGCGACACCGTTTGACAGATGAGCAATATTACTTTAACATGAAACTAGCGATCTTAAAAAGTGGATATTTCACAGCGGATTTAACAATGTTTTGCATTTTTACTGTTTTTGAATAAAATTATTATAATATTTGAAAAGTGCGTACGGTAATGTTATTGTAATCTTACAACAAAGTGCTGGAAACATTGTAGTTTTAGGAAAGGTCGTGGTAGGCCCCTGCAAGCGTCGACGGCAGCCGCCGACACGACAGATTACCTATTTTACAAGGAAGATCCTTGCTATTGGCATAAAAGTTTTGTCAGAAGTAAAATTTGCGGCCTTTCCTGGTTGACCCATGAGGGCAATCAAACGAGTAAAGGCCAATTTTGTCTATGATTGTCCATGATCGATGTCGATTATGCGTGCTATAGAAAGCTTCGCAGTCTTGGTTATCCATCACGGCCCAACGTAGAGAGGAGAGTGCCTTGTCTATTATTGTGTCTCTTTATCCTTCTTAGAAAAATACGATTAGATGAAAGCTGTCTTAAGTTTCTGTAATCCTAGTCCTTCTGGATGGAAGATTCTTTACACTAATATTCTTAATTTACTATATTTTATAGAAGCTTACCTTCAAATATTTCAGATTTCTCAAGAATCTGCTGTTTTGTAGGCTATACCAGGCGCATTTAGATGCGTCCTCCTCAGTTATGGTATCTCGTCGGCCCGCACGCCGTATTTGCGCAGATCTCTCCCGGGAGAGTTGCTATTGCATTCAATTACTGAATATTCATTCGTTTCCACTCGTTTCTTCGCTGGATGCGTTTTGTTGTTCACTTCTTCAGGAATAATGTTTTATGAATGAATTTTTTACGGTCCACAAAGAGCATCAAGGGTCAGTTCACATTGCGACGTGACGCGTTGATGAAATTCGATGAGTTTTAAAATATCTTACACAGACTTATCGCCCTCGCTGTAGGGCTGCCTGTTCCAAAGAATAGTTCATATAAAAATGCATCGTATGCATGGCCAATGCAGGGCATGTAAAAAGTAGCTCCTACGCCGATCTTTTGGTTGCAGAGGTTAAGGCGAGGCCAGTTTGAAAAGTTTGATTCGAAATCAAATTCGAACATCTCGTAATTTTCAATGACAATGATATGATTTTTTTTTTACAAAAAGGATAGCTTTATAATTCTAACAAAATAACCGAATAGTTTTTTTTTTAAATGATTTGGTCATTAAAAAAATAAAATAAAATGTATAATTTTCTTCTATTTCGCCCTATCAAGAACGCGCCGAGCGTCGTAACCGCCACTGTACAAGGCGCGCTGATATGAATGTTATTTTAATGTCCTTTACGTCGATATTCGTACTGACAGACATCTACCTGCTAATTTTAGGAACATCCTTGCCTTAAAATATATAATTGAAGGAAATAAAGAATGCTCTTGTGTTCTGCGCACACAGTCGGGCACTATAAAATCTGTCCTACGTAGCTTCATTGAAAGTTGAAAGCCCACCGCCCACCGTCAACAAAACAGGTGTGGGAGGCGTTATTTCTAGCAACACAAAATCAAATTATTTTTTCATAATGGAATTTTGGACGATTCTGATTGGGGAGTGTTTACAGGATTTGCGCAATAGCCCCGGCTTGAGTGGGAGGTATTGTGACGAGGGGTCTTGATTACTGGACAATGTTTTGGGGCGACTAAAGGTGGCCTTCCGATCCTCGCGCCAAGCGACCGCGGCCGACTGTAATTATTCAAATAAGATGACACTTTATGACCAATGTAGACTTTCAGAAAATATTTGCAAAAATTTATTCTGAATAAAAATTTTGAGTTTGAGTTTGAGTTTGTCGGTAGAAAATTAAACTTGTAGCATAATGCTATAATAGCATTATGCTACGATACTACCGACATAAGTCTAGCTATAATGCCACCGCTGCTTTGCAATGGCGTAGAGCAGAATGAAACCTATAGCATATGTCATAAAGTGGTATTTTATTTTAATTTTTGTCGGTCGCGGTCGGTTGCCGCGAGGATCGGAATTCTACCTTAACTCAGTGGCGATAGTGTTTGAGGGGTCTAACTCGCTGGTCGCAAGTATTTGGGAGGTCTTTGTTATTGGTTGTTAGTTCTTAGAGGTCTTGTTAGCTGGATGTCTCTTCTTATAGGTCTTGTTAACTGGTTTTCTCTTCTTAGAGGTCTCTTTAACTGGTTGTTCCTTCTCAGGGATCTTGGTAGTTGGCCTAGGGGTCTTGATCAGTGGTCGTCCGAATTCAATTTGAGAAAAGGTGACGTCTTGGAATTGTAATTAAATATTGTCTCTGTCGGAGGAAATTTGAAACTATTGACTATTCTGGATATTGTATTCGGTTAGGCTGGCCGCATACACAGGTTTTTCGTATTTTATTTCCTAATGTGGAATTACGTTTTGGAATTCCGTGAGACTAGCGCCAACGTTCGTTTTTATCACGCGCGAACGCGTCGGTTCGTACTTTAAACGTACGTGCGGAATTCATTCCGTTCGGAAATAGAGCGAACGTGTGTGCCAGTTAATGTATTTTCTACTGATTTCATGCATTCGGATTTCCGAATACGAAGAATGGATTCGGAAATCGTATACGGAAAACGTGTGTATGCGGCTGGCTTTAGTAGTCTAATTTTAGTCAGTGTGAAGGTATTTTTAATTAAGGATTTTTATTTATTTATTTATTTCGATTCACCAACAGAATATCATCTCACACATTAAAATAAAAGACAAACAATAGTAACTTATAAGTTAAATGACTTCCAGTGACAGGTGAAATACAGCACGAAATGGCGACAGAGAAATTAGTGATGAAAATGAGATGAAATGGGGTAAGAAACGATTGTTACATGGATGATTAAATTAGAAGTCAGTAATCGATACTTCCATAATAATATTGTTTAAAATGCGGAAGTATCTGTCCGTCTGTTTTTCTGGCTGCTAAAAGATACTTTTCTCCTTTAAACCGATGAATTGCTTTAGTTGAAATTAATCATGAAGATAATATTTTGTGTCGGGAAAGGTAAAAAGATAGCTGGTGTTTAAGAAAAATATAGCAAATCCTGCACATTCGCATTCCCGAAGTAGCGGGTAATATCGAGTTAGTTGAGCAATAGTATAGTGTTAAATAGCTCCTAAAAGCATATAAGATAGTAAAAAAAACGGTTGTCTGTAAAGTCGGTTTACTGACGATAGTTGAACGTGACAACGTCATAAGAAAATACTGATGAATATTCATTTTTCAAAAGAACATTTTAATTTTATTTTTTTGATAGACAATGGAACGCCTCAGAGCGAGGTAACGCCGCATGAGTCATGTTTTTTCGTGCGTGCAGCCGGCTCCATCGAATTATAAGACGTCACGTCAAAAACGTCCATATTACTATTGCCATTCATCCTAATCTGTATTTAAAATATAACAACTGCTTATAACACAACGTTTATATTCAGAATAAGACTAGAATCATGTTTATTATGCCGTTTCACCCGCGCGGTCTCCGTATACATTTTTATGATGATGAAACTTCCCCCCAGCTATATTAATACAACTCGACATCTCGGCGTCAGCTTATACCACTATTTACTGCTAACTGAAATATGCATATGTTTTTTATCCGACTACGAAGAAAACGAAGTCATGTTTTGGCTGTATGTAGGTTTGTTTGTTTGTTTCAGTTTGCCATAAATGTGGTGACACTAGATTCATCATGATCTTTAAAACCACACAACGGATTTTCATTCGGTACCATAAGGAAGGTGATTTAACCATAGGAAGGACATAGGCAACTTTGTGACTAGAATAATTAGATAAACATTAACGGTCGTATGAATAAAAACTTAGCGAGGGTTTATATTAGCTTTAAAAGCCTGTTCTAAAATTTATTATGAATAAAGGTTCCCGAACAGTGCTCTAACGCCTTTTTAAGGTGACAGCTGTCAAAAAATAGCGTGCCTATTATAAACCTATTTTAAGAACATTTTAAGCATAATCGATATGAATAAACGTTTGCTAACAGTTGTTTAGGCTCGAAACGTCAAATAGGAGTTCGCAAACTTTAGTGAAGCCTCGGACCTACTTTAAGACCATTTTAAGAGATTGAAATGAACGAAATATCGAGTATTATCGCGATTTCTGACATTATTGCAATTTCTGAAGGAATTTCTAGCCACCCTCGTCGACAAAAAGTATATAAGATAAGAATAAATCCATTTGATTTAACAGAAGACGACTTTAGAAAAAAATAGATTTACAAAAGAATCAGTACGATACATTTGTGTCATTAGTGTCTGAAGAACTACAAAAAGATAGACGAGGCAGCGGCATCACACCTGAACTTTATCCTCATCGAGCCAGTTTTCACTTCGGATGCGTTTTATTTTATTACTTTGCATTTTGGATAATATATAACGTAGTTTGTTTAAAAATAAATTGAAGGCCTCAAAAGTAAACTACACAGAATAAAATTGTATCAACCCATCAAGCCCCGCACGAGCACCGGTGATCGCGACAACAATAGAATAGGCTAAAGTTTAGAATCATGCCCAACGATTTTGGTGGTGAGATGGGTTGAGGAGGGATAGGTTGGATCAAGAAAACCCCCCCCGTACCACTTCCATCCTCAGGAGACCCTCCATTTATGAGAAATTCGCATTTAAAATTTTCGTAATTTCGAGGTTAGGTCTTCTATTCTCTGGTATTTACGAAGTGTTTTCAAGGCATTGCAAGGCTGTGGTGAGTGGGGGACGAATATTCCGTCATTCCAAAACTATATAATCCAAGGTTTCTTGATAAAAATTAGGTAAAATTATCAAAATTCACTACTACAGTTCGACAAGGCTGTATGCGAACGTGGCGAGAAAAGGAACTAACGCTTCTATCATACACAAACGTAATTTTTGACAGTTCTCCTTACCAGCAGCAGCGCCCATTGACAGTTTGACACATTCATATAAAGCCTTGTCGGGTTTGGCTAATAAATATTTGGCTTCTTCTTCTTCTTCTTTTTCTTTTGTTGGCTTTTGGCACTGATACTGAGGGTGTACTTTGCCACTTCGACATTCCAATTTGCATTGTTTTCGTAATTTTTTTTAAGGATTATTTATATTTTACGTAGTGTAATATTTCAATATTGATTCATAAATAAATATACTTAGGTAATATTATTTATTTTTTATCACAATAAAATGAATATTTTAAATAAGAAATGTGTCTTTGATACAATGTATAAAAATATTTCTTGAAGTGTGGCCGATTACTTGAGCCTTTTATTTTATTTTATCTGAAAATATGCTTATGAAATCAATTATAACTGAGAAACAAATCTGTCAACCCCGACTCCACGTAGTCACCCCCTAGAGTGTAATTCCTAAGCCGGAGGCGCGGAGGGAGAGCAGCCTCCGCCCGCCGTAACGAAACGAGGAACCAGGACTGGTTTCTTTGTTTCGTTACGCAAGGGCGAAGGGGCTGCATTTCCCGCAGCGCCGGAGACGTGACAAACGGACATGGTCTCAAAAACGAATTTGCCAACCCCTAGAGTACAATTCCTAAGCAGAAGGCTGCATTATGGTAAAAAAAAAAAACGTCAAATTAATGTCAAGTGATAACACGGTAGATTTTATTCGTAGTTTGTAGGTAGTGAATTTTGTTAATTTTACTTAATTTTTATCAACAAAACTTGGATTATATCGTGAAACAAAATTGAAATATACATCCTTCACTCAACCACAGCCTTGTGATGCTTCAAAAACACTTCGTAAACACCCGAGAACAGATGACCTAACCTCAATATTAGCAAAATTTCAAAGGTAAGTAGCTCCAAAACGGGGGGGCTCCTGAGTGTGGAGTTGGTACTGGGGGTTGGCAGACTACCAACATTCACAAAAAAAAAAAACTATAAAACGTCATCTAAAAGTATTTTACTTAACGAAGGCTTAGTAAGCGTTTATTCATATGGAGTGTTATAAGACGCTTTTTAACTTTAGCGAACATTCAAGTTAGAAAACTGTTAAAACCTTCACTAAGATTTTTTATTCATACCACCGTAAATATGTTGTAAGGAGTTGACAGGGGGGATCCAAGCCGGGCTTTCTATAAACGTATTGAAAACTCATATTAACATTTTTGCAGTAGTTTAAGGTGCTATACTAAAAATACACTTTAAAGGGCCGCTAAATCTTTACCATTTCTGTGATTTGGCCACCCCGTATATTTAAGTCTTTTTTTATATAAAATAAGGAGGCAAACGAGCAAACGGGTCTGATGGAAAGCAACTACCGTCACCCATGGATGGTGCGGTGCCAGCCTTAGCAATGTAAGAGGTACTTACTCCTGCAACTCACTAACCAGTGGTTTAGAGCGTGGCTCTTGACTCGGAGGTCGTGGGATCGATTCCCGCGTTGGAAACATCTTATTTCCAAGTTTGGTTAGGACAATGCAGGCTGATCACCTGATTGTCTGATAAGTATGATGATCTATGCGTCGGATGGGCATTGGGCATGTAAAAAGTCGGTCCTGCGCCTGATCCCTCGCCAGTCGTGTCGGTCTTCCGTCCCACTGCGTTATGAGAGTAAATAAATAGAGAGTGCTCTTGTGTACTGCGCACACACTTAGGCACTACAAAATAACTCCTACGTAACTGGCCTGGTTTCGATGAAATCGGCCATCGTCACCAAAATCGGTGTGGGAGTTATTTTCACTAACCACTTCTTCCTCTTCCAGTAATCGAGACTGGCGACGAACCGGCCGCCTGCAACCACCGTACCCTGGTCATCGCCAACCACCAGAGCACGGGGGACGTCCCCATGCTGATGACAGCGTGGAACCCGCGACCAGGGGTGCTCAGCAACCTCATGTGGATCATGGACAGAGTCTTCAAGTTCACCAACTTCGGCATCGTCAGCGTGCTGCATAAGGACTTCTTTATTCAGGCGGTGAGTGATCAACATCATCATTCATATTATTATAGAGGGCAAACTACCATATTATAGGGTAATCATTAGCAGTCGTGCTATTATTAACAAGCTAGATTTATGTGTGAAAATAGTACATAGCCAATAATAAGATTTTGAATGAACTCTTAGGATTTGATTTACACCTACCGAGTAAAGTGACGACTGACCAGACAGTGGCAAGACAGTGCTCTCGGCCAATAAAATTGTCTGTTTTTACTGTCTCATCACTGTCGTGCCATTCTACTCGGAAGGTGTAACAAGGTCCTTAGTGCCAATTAAAGACGTGTTTTGCCTTATTGGCTCTAAAAATTGTGATATAAATGCTTATAATACAAAATTAGTTTTAGCTCTGGCAACATAATAATTTAACCAGGGTTAACTTTCATGTAGATCTGTGCAAGAGGAGCCACCAATTTTCTAACTTTTTTTAAACTATTTTATGGTCAAATTAATGACCATGGTTAGGGCATTTCTCCTCTACATAGGAACAAAAAGTGATTCTTTCAGCGCTGCTACTTTCACAGTGATCTCTGTACAGGGAATAAGAATAAGAATAAGAACATTTTTATTATTACAGGGGACACCTACTCAACCTAAAGTATCATCACTTTGTTTTATACAGTATACAGGGTGCAATTAAACCTTCCTGCCAAATTTTGATATATTGATCCTTGTTAAAAATAAAAATACACGTATTTTTTCTTTTATAATCACTCAGTACTAAAATGTTGAGAAATAGCTTCCGAAAGTTATCCTAAAAAACACTACAATTAATGGACACGACGCGTCGCCCGCGCGTGACGAGCCCCCGCGCGCGCGCCTCCCCCCCCGCGTTACCCCCGCTTATACCCCACCGCCGCGAGTGACCGTTCTGCAATGATTTTAAATGGGATAAAATATGTCATTAAAAAAAATAACACCCAATTTTTTTTTTTTTTTGGTTAAATGGACTCTCCTAATGATACCTAAGCCCTGGAAAAAATTTGGCAGGAAGGTTTAATTGCACCCTGTATATTCTGTGGTTATACTTCAGTAAAAATATCATCCATACCGCAGTCTAACCAACTATCGTGATACCAGCGATACAACAATTTCATTAACGCGTTTTATCACTAGCGTCACTCGTTATCCTAATGGCCGCCAATCCATTACTGGCGATGAAAATAATTGAATTATTCATACCGTGCGTTCCCGGTGCGGTGATGCAATTGTCATCATCACATGACTTTTTTAACTGATTGTGGTGAAAGAGGTTATAATTTAGTATATGTAGAGGTACCTACGAGTTTAAATAGGGTTTCTTAGGATTATCCTTTTGATTAAAAAAATCCTAAATAATCTCAGAACTAATTATGGCGAAAGGAGGTTTGAACGATTTTGGAAAACTAATGAGTGTTTCGCTGCAGCATTCTAGCCTTTTCCATACTGATTTTGATGGCCCAAGTTAGATAGGCTTTGTCATAGTCGTGATTAGGTAACAGTTTTTAAGTTTTAGTTATTACTAGAGATATCAGTCTTTGGCCATAATAGGCATGACGACAATTTTTTTTTTCTGGTTGGTAAGTAAAGGACCATTCAAAAATTGAAACATTGGTGAAAAAAATGACTTTGATAGCATAAAAACTCTCCGAAATATCACAATTCAAAGCTCACATAAAATAGACCTTCCCAAAACGCTCCAAACAAAATTTTTGCTATGACGTCACGCTTAGCTAGAATTGTACGCATCGCGGGAAGATTTTTTTCGATAGCTATGTTAAATATTGCGTTCATGAAAGTGGTTTCATTAGAAAAATTGTTATAAATTGCATAACTTATCGAATGGTATACAAAAATTAAGAAATTTTATTAAAAAAAATCGACTTGACTATCCAACTTTGAAGGCTCATGACAAAAAAAATACATAAGTTATGAAGCTGAAATTTTGGGCATACTTATTTTTTATCGTAGTGTGTTTATTTTATAAAAAAAATAGTTAATCTTTGACCTTGTCGTCATGACTATTAGGCCGCGCTTACACTGACGTGGTGCGGAGCGGAGAGGAGCTTAGCGGTGCCGAATTGACCAAACACCATGCTCGAAATCTTCGCTGTCATTCCGCTGGAATAGCGCGATTGGTCAATTCGGGCACCGCTAAGCTCCTCTCCGCCCCGCTCCGCGTCAGTGGAAACGCACCCTTACAGTCCGTACCTATCTATAATATAATTAAGTTTCAACATTGTGCAGATATTAATAATTGCCTTTTGAAAAGGTTCTAACGGGTTAACAAGATTAATTGGTCAACGTGTGAATAAAGTCAGTCTGTGCCAAATTTAAAACTTTTCTCTTAAATTTGTCACAGACAAATCTTAGGAAAATCGTTAAAAAGGAGGCATCTGCGTGTACGTGATCTGAAAACACGTGTTCAAAGGTTCAAGATAAGTGTTTTACGATACTTCCGTGGTGGTAAATCGTAGGACCAATTTAAAATTTCAATTTAGGGTGGCAAGCGTCGGTGCTTGATACAGGGAACAGATTACACTCAGTTGCCAATCACTCAGCCCTTTGACGGGATTTCAGAGTATTTGTATCAGATTAGAGGTACAGTGTAAATGTGTACAGTGTAAATGTGTATAGTATAGTAGAATCATAGCATAGCAAAACAATGCAGTTTAACGTTGCGCGGTCGTTAATTCATTATGTCTGTGTTGAGCTAGTTATATTTAAAAGACAATGACAAAGTAAGTCTACAGCAGTGGTTCTCAAACTTTTTTGGCGGCGGAACCCTTTTAAGAAGTGACATTTATGAGGGACCCCCAAAAAATAGAACGTTTTGTCTTTGAATGAATTGTCTCCATGCTGATTGCTGGTGTCTGATAAGCTTTCTAAAAACAATTAATATATCGCTTACTGAGCTCCTACAAGGCCTTTGCGGAACCCCAGGGATTCGTGGAGCACACTTTCAGAATGACTGTTCTACTGTGTGATATTTATATTGTGTTAAAGGTGTAATAGGTTTTAGGGCACACCATCTTACAAATTGGAATTTGCTAATAGCATATTATAATGTCTTGGCTTTTATAGTTTTACATCCTATCAGTCCTTACTCCTTTTAAGTTTTTGTTCATACCGAAACGAGACAAGACTCAAGGGGAGGCGAATAATTGTATATTATGATATATTTTTATTTATTTTTATTAAATTTATTTGTTTTTAGTGTTCATTTGTATGTGTACTCAGCACGCTCAAGAGTGTCTATACAATATGTCCTAAAGTAGTTTTTTTTTTAATAAAATTAGGGAGCAAAAGAGAAAACTGGTCACCAGCCGCCCTAGCACGGCAACCAGTAGAAATGCGAAAGTATAGACAAACTGTGGACATAAACTTAAGGTGCCGTTCCGATCTTTACCGCGGCTAATCGCGACCGACAAAAATTCAATTAAAATGCTACTTTATGACAGACTATAGTATATGTCATAAAGTAGGATATTATTTGAATTTTTAGGACTATAGTCTGTCATAAAGTGGCATTTTAATTGAATTTTTCGGAACGAAAAAAGATCGGAACGGCACCTTAAGTTTATCTCCACAGTTTGTCTATACTTTCGCATTTCTACTGGTCGCCGTGCTAGGGCTACTGATGGAAAACAACTACCGTCGCCCATAGACACTCGCAACATCAGAAGAGCTGCAGGTGCGTTGCCGGCTTTTTAATAGGGAATACGCTCTCTTTTTGAAGGTTTGCAAATTGCAAGTCGTAATGGTTCGGAAATACTGCTGGCGACAGTTCTTTTTCAGATTTGAACTTTAGTTATTATTAAAAGTTTATTGGATCCGTCTCGGTCATGAAAGTGACACAAATACATAGCACTCGGTTTTTTAAAGAAATGATTAAGTTATTTAGTGTCTAAAATTATTAAGACGGAAAATTTTCGTCGTGTGGTGTAAATGACCTGTTTAAATCCGACATTACCCGCGTCGGTTTGACAATTCGCCCACAAATTACCCAAGACAAGCGTGACTCACGCGGAATTAGTGCGTTTATAGCTTACGAGGACTGTACGATTTAAAGTCGTCGATGATAAAGAAACTAATTATAATTAAAATGAAAAAATTAAAAAAAAACCCCCAATGCAAAACTGTTATAGGTGTAAGAAGGTGTTTTTTAGTAATAAAAGTCTCTTATGCCTATTTTTAGGACTTAAAGTATGTCCATGAGTTTAGCGATTTATGCGTGGCACAAAACAGACATACATACTTTCAAATCTACTTAAGTAATAATATAATAAGAAATACAAGGGATTAGTAGAGATATTATATACTGTTTTCAACTCTACATGTAAGGTTTTTAAAATCCTACGAGCCAGACGACATTTGTACCAACGTGATATATCACACGACAAATCGTGACGACTAAAAGGCCTCCATACTTCATTGTCACTGCTTCGTCATTAGTACATGTGCCAGATAAAACGATACTTATACCGTAGCGTGTAATGAACCCTTTACAAACACCCTTTTGTCAAGTTCATCCAGTAATTGGATGGATTTATTACCATACTGCTTTGTTAGGTAAAAATACTTAAGTTTAGGTATTTAAAACAGTTCAAATCATAGTTACCTAGATTCGGCTATTTTAGAGGAAAATAATATAAAAAAAATTCTATCCATACTACTTCTTAAGAGCCTTCCCCTACGGAGATTCCGTAATTTACCGTATTTAGAGCCTTATAAATTCATAATTTGAAAGCTACAAAGTTATAATAAAAATACAGCAATAATCTTAAGATTATTGCTGTATTTTGTATACTGAAGTATATCAACATTCCTTTCCCCGTTTTAAATGTTCTATTTTTGTTTATTATATTCATGATATTAGCTTCCAAAGTAATACCAATTTATTAAAATTGAAGCATACTTTCAGCATCTCCCTAGTATTTACAAATTACGTTTATTTGAAACACACGACAATTTCATTAACTACATATTCCCCGTTTAAATTTTTTTTTTAGTTTAATTTTGAACTAAGCTAAGTAAAAAAAAAGGATTTTTGTGCGATCTCGGCAACGCGTCAAATGTATGGTCAAGGTCGTTTGCTCGGGGGATGGCCTTAACGCTTAATCCGTTGAAGCAATTTTAATGAAATTTGGTATGGAGATGCTTTGAGTCCCGGGAAGGGATAAAGGATTCTTTTTATCCGGGTTTTTTTAAATGTTTTTAAAACTATCTTACTTTTTGATCTTCCACTACATCGGAAACTAACCTGGCTAAAAGAACCGGCGTAAGAAACTCGCTTGGGACCCTTTAGCAAGAAATAGTAAAACTTACAGGAGTATTTGACTTTGAGTGTGTTCCTTTTAACCAGATTGCGCCAGAAGGAGGCTGATTTTTCTTAAGAGTATGTAGTATGTGTGTTTGTGTAATTGCTTGGGATGCTCTGCAGCCTTAACGGCTTGACAGATTTCGGCTTAAGATATTGTGTCATTAGATTCGTGTTTACTGTCATAGTGACACATCAAAATGTAGTCCGGTTTTAATTTACCGTTTCTACATTTTCAATGGTCAATTATTTTCTAAGCTCTTCAGCAATGTTAAAAGACATTAAAAATTCAACACCGGATTTTTGGCAAATCTTAAAATCTCTGTCGCCGGTACTTACGCGGTTTACCCGAATTGGGGGTCTATAATACCCCCGAAATGGGGGTCCGGTAATACCCCAAGGGGTCCAGGGGTCTTAAATACTCGTTAATAATTAAGTCGGATGCAAATCTCCAGGTTTTGTATCTGCGGCAATGTAAAGTCTGCTTTCGGCTTAGGGTAATGTGTTTTTAACGTATTTACCCGATTACGCGGAGGAGGGTTCTGTGTTTTCGTTTGGGAGGACTTCGTAGCTTCACGAGACGTAAAATAAGCAAAATAATTTTAACGCTAAAAAAATTATAACTCTTATTAAATTATTTTGTATCTAAATTGATGCGTTTGTATGAATTATTATTAGATCAATAACAAAATATATAAAATGCATTAAAGAATCTACTTAAAATACTATTAAAATATTATATATAATTACATGGATAGGCTTTCTATACTTAAAAAAAAACAAGTTTGGTCACAAGATAGTTTTTTTTAATCGCATATTTCTACTACTTAAAGCGGTTTCTAGACAACCAAAGTTGCAACAGTGAAAGATATAATTAATAACTAGCTAAAAGCCGAGCTTTGTGAGGGCTCGCGTCGTTTTTCTGCGTGGTAATAATCCTCAAGGCATTTTTTTTATATTTTAATAGTAACCGAACCTTGACTAACCGATGACATATAAATAAAAAATACTATGTTAAAGCACAAATCAATAGGCGTGATAGTTTTTCCGTAAAGTGTACCACAAAAGTGTTCAGGTTGTGGGATATATCATAATATACTATATGATTATAATATTATAGCTACACTAATCCTGATTTAGCCTAAATACATATATATAAATAGTTCGGTGATATACATTAGGCTGATCGGAAGTTACTTATCAACGACCCTGCAAAGATATTATGTAGACCCTATTGCTGTTTGAATAAAGTCTAGTTTTGAATGGAGAATTGTATTAATCATGTTTGGTACTAGCTTTCGGTGGAATTCCTTTCAAAAATAGTTTATGAATGACCATTTATATTAGCTAATAATAGGCATGATGACTATTTTTTTTCTTATTGATAATTGAAAGACCCTTAAAAAATAGAAACATCGTTGAAAGAATGACTCTGATAGCTTAAAAATTCACCAAGATATGACAATTCAAACATCTCATAAATTTAAACCTGCCCGAAACGCTCCATACAAAGTGCTACGAAAGAATGACGTCACTCTTTCGTAGTTTGTACGCATCGGGAGAGAACTTTGTTCGGTAGGTATATTAAATAATGCGTTTATGAAAGTGGTTTCGTAGCAAAAGTTGCTTTTAATTGCATAAGTTATCGAATGGTATACAAATATTAAGAAATTTAATTGAAAAAAAAATCGACTTGATTATCCAACTTTGAAGGCACATAACAAAAAAAAAATACAAATGCTATCAAGCTGAAACTTTGAGAACACTTATTTTTTACTGTGATTTCTTTATTTTATAAACAAAATTCACTAATCTTTGACCTTGTCATCATCCCTACTACTACGAGTTTTTTTACAGTAATTTTATTTAATCTTCTACACTTATTATAAGAATCTATGCCACTTTTCGTTGTAATTTTATAACTCAAGAACGGGCTCACCTATCAAAACAAATATTTATGTATTCTGTGTCCAAACCAAATGTTTAGGCTCTGGAACGAACTGTCACCAGCAGTATTTCCGGACCTATATGACCTGCAAACCTTCAAGAAAAGAGCGTATTCCCTCTTAAAAGGCCGGCAACGCACCTGCAGCTCTTCTAATGTTGAGAGTGTCCATGGGCGACGGTAGTTGCTTACCATCAGGTGACCCGTTTGCTCGTTTGCCCCCCTTATTTAATAAAAAAAGAAAAGTCTTTGTTCGGATTACTTAATAGATGCTTTATGTGAAGTTTGCACAAAATCGGTGGATCGTCACATATTTTGTAACAATTTAATTCAATAAATGGCGGATCATTTTGTTAATGGAGATTTTGCTATCAAATAAAACTTTTTTCAGATAGGAATTGTGCTGTTAAAATGAAACTTTTTTCAGTGTTGACAGTACAAGCTAGTTCCATATATTTTTTTATTATTTCACTTTATACGTAGTGAAGCATGTACTGGGCCGGCTAGTATTTATTAATGTAATTTAAGTATTTATTGAAATTACATCTGCTTTTCTTACATATATTAAGGTACGCGAACATAATGACGGGCCGCAACAGAGCGGGCGGTTTTCACGACTTACGACGCTCCCCCTACGGAGATGCCGTAATTTACCGCTTTTAGAGTCTTATTAACTCATAATTTAAAGTCTACAAAATTATAATAAAAATACAGCAATATTCTCCAGCATAAATATTATGAACAATCCTTTCTCCGTTATTAATTTCCTATTTTTATTTATTATACTCATGATATCAACTTCCAAAGTAATACCAATTGATTTAAATTCAAGCGTACATTCAGTATCTCCCTAGTATTTACAAATTACTTTTATTTGAAACACACGCCAATAGATCGACAATTGCATTAACTACATATTTGACGTTTGAATTTTTTTAGGTCAATTTAAGATAAGTTAAACAAATAGGATTTTTGTGCGATTTCGGCAACGCGGCAAATGTATGGTCAAGGTCGTTTGCTCAGGGGATGGCCTTAAAAAATGTATGGAAAATGCGTCCCGCTGTGTTCATGATATGCGCGTACATTTACAATACGCCCCAAATAAATGAAAAGCGTCCTCAGCGTCACGCACACGAATGAAATTAAAAAAATATAAATTGGAATTTTCGAGGAAAAATGTCGAGTCCGGTGGGAAGATTCCTTTTCTCGTCATAATTAAGTTGAAATTCAATCAAAGTTTGATCGAAATTAACAATTTCAGTCGAGACGGGAAATGTCCAAAAGTTTTTATCGATATTTATATATATTTTGGGCGTGGTAAAATATTCTAACGCCGCAATTTTGTTAAGTACCAGTAGAAAGACAGCTGTTTTACAATAACACCCTGCTGTCAATCTCAAATATCCTCAAGCATAGCTGAAAAACTCACACTCGTTACATTATGAGTGACAGCTATTACATCCTTGCCTTTATGACTTCATTCTCTGGAATGAACTGTCACTAACAGTATTTCCAGACCAATACGACCTGCAAACCTTCAAGAAGAGAGGGAATCCCCTTTTAAAAGGCCGGCAACGCACCTGCAGCTCATCTGATATTGCGAGTGTCCATGGGCGACGGTAGTTGCTTTCCATTCAGGTGACCTGTTTGTTCGTTTTGCACTATTATTTAATAAAAAAAAATATATAAAAATCCTTGTATGCCTGCTACAAGGTACTCATAGCTATTAGTTTGAAATGTCGTCATTACCCAAAAAGACGTCACGTTTCAAGTGTTAGAACGGGGATAGTGTAGGTGACCCCTAAGCACCAATTTGCAACTCCAGTGTCATTTTGAGTGACAATTTTTCGCATTCTTGCCCCCATGACTTCATCCTTGTAGGCCTGCTAAGCTACTCCAGTCAGATGACGTTAACCACAATGACGTCACGCTTGGAGTGCCAGAACGGGGTCAGTGTACACATAAACACCAACTAACAACGCTAGTGTCATTTTGAAAACAGCTGTTGCATCCTTTCCCCAGTGACTATATCCTTGTAGGCATGCTACAAGCTACTAGTTAGTAGTGTCAAATGACGTCATTATCTACAACGACGTCACGCTTGGAGTGCCAGAACTGGGTCAGTGTAGGTGACCCATAAACACCAACTTACTCCGACTCTGGACGCCTGCCAAACAGACACAACTTCATGAAGATAACCCGCGACTTTATATTTCAGCTTTAATTTCGACGAGAAAATGTCGCAGATTTTTCGAGATTATTGTGTTCTTCTCGACGACAGTGATAAAAGGGGTAACATTTTTGTCTATGTGGAATTTTTAACGCTTCCGTGGTCCAGTGGTTTAGACTTTAGGGTGTGGCTCTTGACTCGGAGGTGAGGGTTCGGTTCCTCACTTTCTGACAAGATGATTCATGCGTCGGATGGCCATGTAAAGTCGGTCTTGTGCCACTTTGAGTAAATCATACAACATTTTAAAAGATGTCTCCCGTAATTACAATTTAGCTATTGGAATTTCAGCAATACGACGTGCTTTAGAAAGCTGTAAAAATGTTATATTTCATCTGACTTGTTACCGTTTTACGAAATCGATTATGAAGCACAATATTATTTGCCACTTTGTTACTTTCAACAGGTGCTCAAAGTGGCCATTTTAGATCCCTAGGTCTACTTTACTATTTTACTACATAGATATTTTCACCGGGTTGCATTTATTATAAATAATTAAATACCTTCCTCTTAAATCGTTATTTATTCAAATCCGTAAATACATTTAAAATAAACAACAAAGCGACTTTACATACTACATAAAGATCCGCAATCAACCGTTTTTACAAAATTCTGTTAAAAGCAGAGCACACAGAGATTTGTCGTTGAAATCCATTTAAAACTTCCCTGGATTCTGCACCGAACTCTGTGAAAAGTGTTTATTGATTTGTAATTCACATATTTGTAATGGCAACAGCAGATGCAGCTCAGCACTTTTCCGGGGGGTCCACCCCCTCGTGTGGGGGGGGGGGGGGGAGTCCCCCTGGATATTGGACCGCGTGAAAGTTTAAGTTTAAATTTTCGCGAGAGCAACCGAGTTGGCGCCGCGCCAGACGCGCTATTGAGAAAAACTGCATTCGTATAATTATTGTAATATTGTAATTAAAAAGATGGGCTCTTCCCATGTCTGCAGGTGTAGGATCGTTGTAGAAAATATTTTAACCTAAATGTCCCTAACATGTCCCTTTTCTAATTTCTGTAGGTGCAGGATTGGTCCGATCAGAAATCAGGTTGGCCATAGCATAAAAATTATCATTCTATAAGTTACCAAGAGGTTTTCTTAAGAATCTATAATAGTCTGTGTCTTTATAAGAGTTCATTTTCTTTCTTATGTGAATTGTATACAGCGCGAGCATTTTTCATATAGCTCCTAGACTAAGAAGGTCAATGACCGCTGGGGACACCTTATTTCATTTTGACTATAGTTTGCATAATTTTGAAATACCACTCATAAACAACATAGCGGCTATCGTGAGAGGGTCACCTTTAAATAGACCAAGCGCTTTAGTTTGCCTCAATAATTCATATTTAGCGCTAAAGTTCAATACGGTTGCACGGTTACGCGACTTATTTAGAACTCTAAAACATTAATAATAAGGTGTATTATAGCCTATTATAAGTTTGAGTGGCTTGAATAAAATATTATATTGATGAAACGCGCCGTGAAAATAGGCTAAGCATTTTGCATTCATCTGTGATGGGACATTTTTGAATAATTTTTCGCATCCTTACTAGTATTAGGAAGGCGTAAGCGTGTTTTTACTTTTTACTAAATTCCAAGCAATTAAGTTAAAGGCACTATTGTAAATGCAGAAGTGTTTGTAAACTCTTCAAGCTTAAACCACTGAACTGATTGTGATAGGTTGAATATAATTTGATTCCCGGGAAATTGCATTGCATTTTATGTCGGAGAAATGTACGGTTTCCGCAAATAGTTAGCTAATTTCGGCGCAACAAAGTAGTGAACAACATGTGGTTCATAAAATTTAATAGTACTATTTTTCTCTTTGATATACAGTTATAGGGCCTCGATAGTCCAAACACCCAAAATACCCTGTTCGAATGTACGCAGCGTTCGGATTATAGTATGTAGACATTTTAAAAGGCATTTTTGGATGTTGAAGCCATGACAAAATAACAAATACAGTACAAACATATTATGTACCTAACAAAATGGCGGAATAGCGCGCGGGGCGGTCAAAAACCATCATCCTGAAAATACTCAGTGATAAGCTGGACAGCCCCCTCCTGAAGCACTGGGTCCATGCACACGTGCATGTATCCGGTGCGCCAGAGGGTGGCAAATATTTAAATTAATAATAATTATTTTTTCCTTCTAGTTTTAAGAATTTTTCTCTGGGTGAAATAAACGTATTTTATTTTATTTATTTTTTATTTATTTAAAAACAATACAGTAGACGTCTAACTCGGCACTAGAATGCGGCGGCGCGGCTGCGGGAGTGATTTGTGCGGGGGCGAAGGGAGGTCGTTCGGATTATAAAGGGAATTCGGATTAGCTGGGGTTCGGACTATCGAGGCCCTACTGTATATTGAAATCATTTCAACATTCAAATTACGCCAGCGGCGCTAGTTTTAATTACACAAAACTCAAGTTAAAATTAAGGTCAACGTGTCAATCATTAAATATTGATGATCCTAAATCATTAAATGATTCATTAGGTTTAGGGTTGCCAGATGTCCGGTATTTAAGCGTACAGTCCGGTATTTTCGATGCCTGTCCGGTAAAAAATAAATGGTCATACCGGACAGAACAATGTCCGGTATTTTGAGCAAAGACGGTACTACTGCAGGTACTTACCTAGTTTTAGGTGATTTTAATTTTTAGAAGTTCCTACCTTTATTTTGTTAAGTAAGTTGTAGTTTAATATAATAATCAAACCTTTGTTCAATAAAGGCCTTCTCAAAGTTAGCAAGTCTTGGCGACCACAATTTTATGACTGCAATAATAATAATGAAAAAAACTGTATTTTTGTGACCGAGCATACATCCCCCCCCCCCCTTTTGAAGTTGTCTGGTATTTTTTCGTGGCTCACCTGGCAACCCTAATTAGGTTGTGAGTAGATTAAGTAACAGAGCGTTCTAAGTTGTTTTGCCTTTAAGGTGACCTTTATTCTCACGGCAAAAAACTCACTTTCAAAAAATCTCCGAGGTAACTTCAAAGTGCAGTTTGGCCTCATTGTAGTGGTTTCGACATTTTCTAACGCGAAATTTCAAAACTTGGCCCTTAACATAATGAGTCAACAAAGGTGTTGTAAATTGTAATAATCAAAATTAACATTAGCTTGTTTGGTAATTTTTAAACGACTTCCAAAAAGAATGGACCTAGGACTTTTTACGTTGGACTGTCAAAAAAATATTTAATTATTATTCTAGATTGTTATTGTTGTCTAACAAGAATTTATCGGCTAAATTAAAATGTTTTTAACTGAATATTGATTAATATCTAATTATTGTTTTATTCTACTCCTTTATTTTGTAAACGTAAATCTAATTATTTTATTTCTTTTCAGGTAAGTTAACTTAAACTTGTAAGACACAGTGGTAAGAAATAATTTTACTAACCTTCTTATTTTAGGCCATGTTGGATGACTCTGATTCCGTAGACATAATACAAATTACAATGCACAATAGTGATCATGGGCAATCATCCATACTTACTAATATTATAAATGCGAAAGTGTGTCTGTCTGTCTGTTACCTCTTCACGCCCAAACCGCTGAACCGATTTTGCTGAAATTTAGTATGGAAATACTCTGAGTCCCGGGACAGGGCATAGGACTTTTTTATCCTGGAAAAAATGTACGGTTCCCGCGCGATAGACAATTTTGGCGCAGCATGGCGCAACGGAGTTGCGGGCGTCATCTAGTTTTAAATATGAACTAGTGATGACTGTAATTATTATCATGTTTCTGGTTATCATGATTATGCTGCAGCTGTGATGATCTTGATGATTTTTATGATGATGATGATGAATGCCAATCAAGTGTACGGTACTCCGTGCAGGTCAGCGGTCGGGTCGACGGCAATTTAGTGCTCCATATGTAGACACTAGATGCTATCTAGACCCAGTAATGACTAATGATACAATGTTGAGTCTAGGGTGTATTATGGGACCTAGAATGTAGGTCCTAGATGGTATCTACGCCTTACAATGTAATAAGGCGGTAATAAGTAATTAGATGTTCGCAACTTCGTTTTTAGGGTTCCGTAGTAAACAAGGAACCCTTATAGTTTCGGTCTGTCCGTCCGTCTGTCCGTCTGACTGTCCGCGGTTTTGCTCAGAGACTATAGGACCTACCAAGCTGTAATTCGGCATGAATGCAGATATTAATGATGCCGACAAAATGGTATCTAATTCATAAAAAAATATTTTTTTTACGGTACCTCCCCTACACATCAAGCGGGGATGATTTTTTTTTCGCGTCCAACCGACCGTGTGGGATGTCGTTGGATAGGTTTTTTAAAAATATTATGAGTATTCATAGATCATTTCCGATTTAAGGATTCATTTGTGAAATATGAAGTTTTAAAGTGGAAAATATCGTTAGAGTCCAGTGTCCCCCCCTTCTACCAGCTAAACGGTTGCTTCTGGAAATGTGAAAAAATTCACGGGAGTAGGAAATATGCTGAATTTAAAAGGAAAACTATCACGGCTAAGAAGACTTCATAAGTTTTTGAGTAATAGTCGATCAACTAAAAAATGTATTCGGCGAAGTATAAAGGAACTTTTTGTTCAAATTCCTTTGAATGTAACT
Organism: Cyaniris semiargus; assembly: GCA_905187585.1. Taxonomy (NCBI): domain Eukaryota; kingdom Metazoa; phylum Arthropoda; class Insecta; order Lepidoptera; family Lycaenidae; genus Cyaniris; species Cyaniris semiargus. Next base: position 13,854,034 of record LR994563.1, on the reverse strand, counting down.
GAGATGATGTTGTTAGTAGTGCAAAACACGTTATAAATGTACATTCATTGACCATACAAAAACTATCAAAAACTAGCGGCACTACGGAACCCTATATTACGCGTGGCCCGACACGCACTTGGCTGGTTTTTCAATGTAAAGTCTCATGCCCTTTCCCAGGATTTAAAGTTTTAGTTTAGCTAGCCTAGTTTAAGGGTGAATTGGAAACGGATAGACTAACTTTAGTATCAATTTATTTAAGAAGACATTTTCGCACATCCAGGACCAAGTAGAATTAAAAAAAAGTTCAAGCGATCTCGTTTTTCCTAAAATAAACAAAATAAATAACTGAAAGCCTTCATAATGGGTTTCTTGTATCCACCTGCAGCGTCAATAGAGCGATAGTCTAAATCACTCAAAGCCTGGAGAGGCGGCATTATCCCCAAACCCATTTCAGGTGTCCTTTAAAAAGGCACGCGCGGCCCACAGGGTCGGGTCACACTTGGACGAGACGCAGAGACTTTGAAGCGAATGCGTCGGAGCAAAAACAATGTGTTCTATTCGAAAGAAAAGTCATGATATTTTAATTTTTAATACAGCATTACTTCATCAATAAGCGAGTCTTCGGCGAGAGTAACTGGTTAACTGTCGTTGAAATAAATCGCTATAATTAATATTTTCATATAAAACATAATAATATTATTATATTATTTATTTTCTTTTGCACTTTGCAGTATAATTTAATTATGTCTATGAGTGTTTTTCGATTTTAATGTTAAGGTGTCAATAAATTCGTATTTTTTTGCCCCGTGTTATAACTTAATAATTATGTAAGTTACATAATAATATAATATTGTTATACCTGATTAAAACAACGATTATACATTGTTATTTGTTATCAAATTATCCGCTCCCACTTCTTGTTACATATAATAAAGCTCAATTTTAAATCGTCATAATTATCTCTTGTGTATTTTTTTTTTATTAAATAAGGGGACAAACGAGCAAACGGGTCACCTGATGGTAAGCAACTACCGTCGCCCATGGACACTCGCAACATCAGAAGAGCTGCAGGTGCGTTGCCGGCCTTACAATTATTATTAGAGTATTGCATCTCAGTGTCCACTGACCCCCAGCCCCAGCGTCTTAGCGACCCACCTGATTGAAATTCTATTATCATCGGCGACTTGAAGGTAAATCTTGTGAGGTGTTCTCATATCCGATGGATATTGGATACTTTTTGTAGGAACTTATTGGCTGTGAAAGTAGGCTTATTTCAAATCAGGCTTAATATGTCGAAATCCTTTTTTAGGGTTCCGTACCCAAAGGGTAAAAACGGGACGCTATTACTGAGACTCCTATGTCTGTCTACTATGTCTGTCTTCTATACTAAAAATAAAATAAAATAAATATTTAAGGGGGGCTCCCATACAACAAACGTGATTTTTTGGCCTTTTTTGCTCGTAATTAATAATGGCTATTAATTACGAGCAAAAAAGGTAGGTATATAAAAGGTAGGCGCATGAAATACTTAGAAAATCCTTAATTATATTTGTACTTAATAATTAGTAATAAAATTAAATAAATATTTCAGGGGGGCTCCCATACAAATAACACTTTTTTTCCAACTTTCGCTCAATAACGGTACGGTCTACGGAACCCTTCGTGCGCGAGTCCAACTCGCACTTGGTCGATTATTTTAAGTAACGGGCTTAAATTAACTAATAACCTAGGGATAGGTATTTAAAAAAGGGTTCTAATCAGAAAAAGAAGTGGCTATTTCACTATTTTCTTAACTCTCATCAGAAAGGTGTGTCAATAAAGAATTTTAACAATACTCGTAAAGTATGAAAAGCTTGCTAGTCTTAAATAAGCTTCGAAACTACCGGATCAAGTTTAGTGAATTTACGTCTTTACGAATTTTAATCTGTGCGAACACAGACGTATTAGAGGACAAGAGGGATGTGGAAGGATATTAAACTACATTTCGCAGGAAAGCGTACGTTTCCCAATTTTGAGATTTTGAGTGCGCACAAATTCGCGGCCAACATTTTGCACACTTCCCATAAAATATTTTTATAAGTAACTCAGAAGTTTTTTATCATTTCAATTCCCAAATCCCAGTACGTGTGACACCTCCCTGTTTCTGCTCCGGCGCCCTCGGCTCGATTGTGTGGCCTGTCAGGCACACACCTTCTAAAACACCTTTTGTGACGGCTAAGGATTGCGGCGTCGCGGAATTTCCACGCACGTCACATGATGAGGGGCCCATAATCTCATATTGGAACGGCTTAGCGGTTTATCTCTTTTCTCCGCAGGTTTTGTGTTGTCTAATTTTTCATTATTTTCCATCTTTATGGTAAAGGATGCCCGTCCCCGTGAGAGTTTAGGCAAGAAGAACCGACGGAGGTTAGTTTCCTAAGCGGTGGTAGGCATCATGTCGAATCGACGCTTAGGAAATGGTTTTGTATAAAATTCATTCTACGTGTAAATTCCGAAAGTATATTTTCTATGAGAGTAAGCCACTTTATTTCCACCGTCCCATGTTGGTACTCTGTAGGACCTGTATGGACGCTGCCGCCCCTAGGCTGCTGCTGACTGCTACTAATTTCTAGATTATGGAATCAAGAAATTAGTAATACTACAAATGCTAGGTAGTCTTGGCTAATTAGAATGGTATAATTGCTAAAGCTATAATATTTCTTGCCAGGAGGTCCGCGTTTCTTCAAAAGCGTTGATTAGACCAATTAAAAGTTTTAAGCCTGAAGAAAGAATGGCGGAATACAAGTTTTCATAAGCAAAGAAACAAGTTGTGAATTTTTCTTTTGAAGAAAAGAAAAGGAAACCTCTCAATGTTAATGAGTTAAATAAAAATAATGAGTAAAATTAATATATTAAATTATGTCATCATTAGGCCCTATAGTTTATAGATAAGCTATATTGAAACAATGCTTGAAAGTGGTTATTTTTTACGTAATTTTAAAATATTATTGTTATTACTTATTACCAACCCCTGTACATTGTAAGTTAACAAAAAAATAACGAAAAAACGTAAAAACTTATCATAAATCTATATATACATATAATAAAACTGTAGAAATGAAAATTCTGTACATTAAAGATATTAAAAAAATAATAAGCGAGGGGTGTCACGACATCGCTATAAAAGCCAAAAATGTGGTTAGTTTTTTGTCTGTCTGTCTGTCTGTATGTTTGTTCCAGCATCACACGAAAACTACTGATCCGATTTGGATGCGGTTTTCGCAGATATATTTGTCTTCTTCCAACTTAACATCTGGTGTATAAAATTTTTCTCCCCACCCCTCTAAGGGGACCAAAGAGGGGGTCAGATTTTGTATCAAACCTTTTCTTAAATGGACTTATCCCCCCCCCCCCCCTTAGGGGACAAAAGAGGGGGTAAGATTTTGTAACTGTTGAAGTAGAAATACTTTATATGGCAAAACAACGTTTGCCGGGACAGCTAGTTCTGTATAAACATAAAACGTTTTCAGAACGTATTTTGTACGTTATAACTAGATGACGCCCGCAACTTCGTTGCGCCAAAATTAGTTTATCACGCGGGAACCGTATATTTTTAGGGATAAAAAGTATCCTATGTCCTTACCCGGGACTCAAAGTATTTCCATAGCATACATCCAAATCGGTTCAGCGGTTTCGGCGTGAAGAGGTAACAGACAGACAGACAGACACACTTTCGGATTTACAATATAATATTAGTCTACACAATATCTACAAATGCACTTTAAACTTTTGGAGCATAAAAGTCTTTGGAAAGCATTCATTTATGTACAGCAGTAACTGAAGAACCTTGGACTGCAACGTACAGAAATATAGTGCAATAACTCAAGAACGTCGGTTTTTATGGTTTTCGGCGGAATTGCAGTCAGTACACTGTTCCCCTGTTACACGAATTGAACTTAAAAATGCACGCGAGAATTTCAAATTCATCTGCGGGATTCCTTGGAGCGAAATTTTAGCACGTGAAAAGTGATATTACACAATTTCTAGTTGACAAAATCTAGGAACCTAGAAGTTAATATAGGTAGTAAATGAATCATTATATATGCGATTTTTCCGTGGTGGTGCATGAAAATGAAGAGAGTCGTCTATGATTGCTAATGGAAGACGTTGGTTGTGTAATGAGTATGCTATAGACAGCTTTGCAATCATGGTTAATCATTGTAATAGACTCATTGACTACAGCGAAGACTACCATACAAGTGGTAGGCATTGCAGACTTAAAAAAATAAAATGTATCAAGAATCAAGATTACCATAAAATGATATTTTGATGTGATTTTACTTAACCCAATGTGAAGACAGATCTTTAGGTTCTAGTTTTTAAGTTTACCTTTAATAAATTTATAATATTGTATTTTTGTATCGCTAAAAATATTGAACACCAATGCCAAAAATCTAAATGTTGTAAGTAATTAAAAAATAGAAAATTAAAATTCTGATTAGCTTCGACGTCGTCGAAGGAAAAACTCGGTAAAATGTAACTTAATGCGCCCACCGGAGTGATTTTTGAGGTTTTCCGAATAAACATTTATTACAGGCAAATAGATGCATGGAGGAATTGATGGGGATTGGTTATTTGAATTTGGAATCTTGGGACGGAATGGATGGAACGAATGTAATGGAATGTTCCATGAGGGTAGTTCTATCCGGAAACGAAGCGGTCATTTGGAGTGAATTGCACCAAAATAAATATAGCAAATAAGATGACCCGGCGAACTTCGTATCACTTTCGCCCTTATGCAAACCTTCCTAGGTCTTCCACGAACATTTCAAGACTAAAATTAGCCAAATCGGTTCAGCCGTTCTCTAGCGAGACTTACATCTGTATCGGTGCCAACAATCAAAATCAGTCCAGCCGTTCACGTGTTATACAATGAACAAAAGGCCATTGACTAAATAATAAATATAAAGCCTTTTCCTTATACGTTAGGCATTGTAATAGCTTAAATTAATAAAACAAAACAAACCTTTTTTTCTCGTAATTTATTAAAGATCTTGATAATTATAAATCTTAATTTACAAACGTAAAATGATCTCATAAAGACGATTTTGCACCTACATGAGAGAATTCTCTGATTTCGTTGTTAATAAAAGCCTCACTCTGTACCTTTGCACGAGTATTTCAAAACGAATCGGCAAATTAAATAAGGGAAAGCAAAAGGAAAAACTGTCAAAGGGAATGAGAGTAAAAAATATCATTAGCCGAGCACGAAATGTTCAGGGGCGGGATTCTCAGGCTTCGAATGTGAATTCGATCGCAGCCCGTCAAAAGGTACTAGGTAAGGTAGGACCGCGACCGGCAAAATTAAAATAAAATGTCACTTTATGACATAGGCTTTAGGTTTCATTTTGGTCTATGCCACTACAAAGCAGCGGAGGCAGGGATGGCTAGACCAATGTCGATAAAAAATGAAACCTATAGCGGTATAGCCCATGTCATATAGTAGCATTTTATTTGAATTTTTGTCAGTCGCGGTCGCTTGCGGCAAATATCTGAAAGTTTATTTAAGCCGCGCTTGAGTCAGAAGTCAGATGATTAGATATAATGCGCACAATATGCCTGCGATCGAAACTACTTTCGACGCCTGAGAATCGGTCCCCTGTACAGCAATATACCGATTTTATGAGTAATTCCATTCGGAGGTAATGGTGTGTCGTTATTAATAAAACCGTTATTATCGAGATGTTTTATTCGGAGTCCTTTTGCGAAATCCGAATGGCCAATAAGGATTGTTTTGGGGTTTTGCGGATTTGGTTGGATTTCAATGTAGATAGGTTTCTTCAAGGGCGTTAATTTGCCTAATATTATATTATTAAGCTGATGAATATGAATGTGTTATACTACCCTTTGAAGTACTCACAATATAATCTATGTTATAGTGTAAGGTGGTGCCCGCAACGTCCGTTGCGCCATAATTCATTTCTTGCGCAGGAACTTATCATAAAAAAATGTATCAAACTCAAAATTTTTTATTAAGAATAAACTTTTTTCAAATATTCTCTGAACGTCTATTGCCTACCACCGGTTCGGTAACTAACCCGGCGAGAAGAACCGGCGTAAGAAACTCGCACGGGGCCATCTTTTACTTTATTAAATCATATATATATATATATATATATATATATATATATATATATATATATATATATATATATATATATATATATATATATATATATATATATATATATAATTTTAATTTGGAATATATATATTATATATCCTATGTCATTTCCTGAGACTCAAAGTATCTCCAAACCAAATTTCATCGAAATCGGTTCAGTGGTTTGGACGTGAAAAGGTAACAGATAGACTATCACATTTATAATATCAGTATTGATTTTAATTATGTAATACATACATTTATATTTGCTGGAAACTTGTCAAAATACAGGCTGTAGATTGTGTTTGTGTTTCATAAAATAATAAAGAAATTTTGACTTTCCTTTAAATTACAATATAATTGCCAACTTCTACAAGATTCTGTTCATAAAGATCATCCAATAAAGGTTACTTTACAATCAGGGCTCGTAAATCAGCGGGGACAAAGGTGGAATTGTAAACGACCTCCCGATAATTCTCCCCTCGCATCAATCAATTAAATCCCCCAGTTTCTTTACTTTGCCTAAAAAGTTCAGGACCCCTGTTTATGGAGTGAACGTGTGGAAAGATTGGGCGGTTTTCAGCGCACCTATTTTGGTATATTGCTCGTTTCTAGGTGCCTGGTTCGCTTAATATAAGCTTTTTTCCACTTTGATTAGTGCAGGTGCGAGTGTTAAGTATTTGTGTTAAGTGATTAGAGGGGCTACTCGCAAAAAAATAGAACACGGTTCTATTCGCTTTGTTTAGTGCGAGTTGGCTGTTTACTAATCACTCGCATCGTTTTGTACTAATCAATTAACACAAATACTTAACACTCGCACCTGCACTAATCAAAGTGGAAACAAGCCTTATTGCACGGTGTTTCGGGTTATAGCTTAGATTTTAAATAGCTTAAAAAATGGAAAATGGGCGCCATATTTGGTGGCAGCGGTGGTTTTTATTTTACTTTTTCTAATAAAGAGATCTATGGCACAGAGTCTACCTTATATTTGATTTGAGTATTGTAGGCGATATATGCGTTATAGCGGCAACAGATATGCACAATCTGTGAAAATTTCAGAAGTCGGTTCGATTCTTGAGATACAGCCTGGAGACATACGGACAGACGGACAGATCGAAGTCTTAGTAATAGGGTCCCGTTTTTAACCTTTGGATACCTTTGGAACCCAAATGACTTTGAATATTATTTTTAAATTTGTTTATTTATTTTCTTATCACGTAGCGCGTCTCAACTGGAATATCCATTATGTGTCTCCCGCGGGTGTGATCCCTTAACTGCGACGCTTTCTTAAAACTCTCATCCTCCATATTAACTTTTGTTTCTGAGTAGAAATTGCTGTATGTTGGTTGTGTTTGAAATGAAAATCACGTATACTGAAAGTATTTTTGGTGTTTATATTGTAGTGCATGTATGTGTGCGGTGTGCGTGTTTGTCTGTATATTATACAAAATATTGTTAGGGAGATACTTTGAGTCATGGGAAAAGATATCTTTTCTCGTGACTAATATTGTATTAGATTAGTTTCTGTCCCGAAAATTTATGATGACGCCTGCAACTCCGTTGCGCCAAAAATCGTTTACGGGATAAAAAGTATCCATTGTCTTTTGCCAGGACTCAAAGTATCTCCATACCAAATTTCAGAAAAATCGGTTCAGCGGTTTGGGAAGAGGTAACAGACAGACAGAGGGATAGACTGACACACTTTGGAATTAATAATATTAGTATGTTTGTGATGTCTACACTCTACAGTCTTACTATATTTTGAATACAGTTCGTTAGAGTGTGCGGGGCTGATGATGACGAGGCCGAGGGTCCGAATATCAATCTTATCAGGGTGTCTCTGTGAATATAAATTTGAAATTTTCGCTCTCATTACCCTCATCGGTGATTTAAAAGGGAGAAACGACTGTCCACCGTACAGAGTAGTGACGTTACAGAGTTTACGTTTTATTTAATTAGTTTTATGTTATTGCAAAATTTCATTTGGCTGCATACAGGAGCAAGTTTTAAGTGCCTGCGACATAAGTCGTAATTCTCGTCTTTGCTACTTTGAGCTATCGTAATTTACTCGTCTGCAAACGCCCTCATTAGAATGGTCTATGAAGACAGTCTACTGTACAGACCTGCTGTGGCAACTGTCTGAAACTCTTAACCGATTATAATGACAACTACCCTCACTTATTTTTTCTTTTCTGTGTGTATTCATATTTCATTGTTCACTCTATGACTTTAATGTAAAATTGTTGCTTCAATATCTAAGTTCGCTCGTAACGAAGTGTTTAATACATTAAATTCTAACGATATTTGTGCTTCTTTAGAATGTAAAATAACAATTCCAATACAATATGTAATTAATTATGTGTACCGGTGACGAGGCCGCGGTCCAATAAATTTGTGTGTCTCTCTGATAATAGTGCGGTTTGACCCCGCCGTTTGTCATAACTTGCGGTTGTTATCAATTTTGTTGCTGGAAGTGTGTTTATTCGTTCATTGTCCTCGTTGGCTGATGAATGAATTATTACTATATGTTTTCCGCAATTTCGTAAGGAACTTTTTAGTGAGAATCGGGTTTTTACGGAGAACTAGGTATATGTATTTTTATAAATTTAATTGAAATCGGTTCAATGATTGAAGAGGTATTAATGGTATCATTCAGTTTTGATTTGATATTTTGCATAAATAATTAATAATCTATCTTACAGAATATTCTATACAACATTATGATCTTACAGTGTGGAAGAAAGTAAAATCAAATCAAATCAAATCAAATCAAATCATTTATTTTGCATATTATGTGTGTAGGATATAGGTCTTACATTCAGTTTAGTTGCAGCACATAGGCCACTTGGGGCATGCAAAAGTTATTTCTATTAATTACAATTGATTGTTGGTAGAACTAATTGATTAAGTACATTTAAATTCACATTATAATCTAAATCTATTAAATAACATTTTATAAATATCATTTTTAGACTAGGTAGGTACATATTATACGCATGCATTAAAATAACAATCTAGAGCAATTTCGTATATAGAATTTACATAACAGCAGTCAATACAATAATATAAAATATTATGTTAGTAATTGTCCAGCAAATTAATTTAATTAATAATATCACCATTAATTACATGTCATCGATAATAATTAAATAGTAGAGAATGTCAACATACTTAAAAAATAACAATTAATTATATTATATCTAATCCGTTATTAATACATCATTCAATAATAAAAGCGTTATCATTTAAATATTCATCAATGTCATAATAAGCTTTTTCGAGCAGAGTTGTCTTAATCGTATTTTTAAATAATTGTAGCGAATTTATCTCTAGTATACATTTTGGTAGTTTATTGTACAGACGAATTGCCATGCCTAAGTAACTCTTATTAAGTAAGGCAGTTTTGCTACTTGGAAAACATACCTTATGGCGATTTCTAATGCTTTTAAAAGTCTCATACTCCTGTAAATTGGTTTTTACAAATGTTACGCTTTCTATGATATATAGGCATGGAAATGTCAAAAGTTTAAGTTTTTGAAAATGTGGCTTACAGCTAGTGTTGCCAGGTGTCCCGATTTGCGCGGGACGTCCCGATTTTCAAGGGTCTGGGGACGCGTCCCGATTTATACCTAATCGGGACGCCAAATGTCCCGATAAATCAAAAAGTGAAAAAGAAAACCATTTTTTTTTTTAAGTAGGTAGGTGCGTAGTTTTTAATTTTTTACTCATCACATCACTATTTCAAATTCAAAATGGCATCAGCTTCACGTCACTTCGCATTGCATGAACGAGAGGGCGTAATGCGATGGATAAGAGTGAGAGAGTTGAGATTGCACTATTAATATAGAATGCAATAAATTAAACCCTAATTAAAAACACCTTGTTTTTTTGTTTGTCCCGATCTGCAACCCTAAATCCCGATTTTCTTGACCTCATGTACCGACTGAAAACAAATCGGACCTGGCAACACTACTTACAGCTGTCCGTTAATCTTATTCTACTTATAGCTCTTATACATTTCTTTTGGGCTTTAAATACTGTATATTTTTCAGAAGAGTTGCCCCAAAATACTATTCCATATCGCAACAAAGCCTCTACTTGAGCTTGATATGTATAGTAAAGAAGAAGAGACTCTTGGCAATAAATAATTTAAACCATATTTCATTTTTTGTAGCTTCTTTATTGATAAAATTGTAAAAATGTGAATTGTCTGTAACGGCTTACTCTGTGCTCCCATTATAACGTTGTCTTTATACCTGAGATGAATGCAATTTAGCGCGATTTAGAAAAAAAAACCGTTCCCTTTCTCTGCGAATACCGAATGGAAGTTCAATTCTTATTGGATCTAATGTGCAGGATTTAATCTGTGCTTCGTTTCTGTTATTTTAATTCAGCTTTGATCCTTTTCCGATCCAGTCCGACTATCTAACGGTGAAATAATTTTTGACATAAATAGCTTTTCGATCTTTGCAGCAAGCGACCGCGAACGACAAAAATTCGAACAGAATGCCACATAATGACCAAGGCTATAGTAGGTTTCATTTTGTACCGTGTTTGTCGGCGTAAAGCAAAATAAAACCTTTAGCTTAAATCATAAAGTGGCATTTTTTTTTAATTTTCGTCAGTCCCGGTTGCTTGCAGCAAATATCGAAAATCCATCTTAACAGCGACTTTTGGAGTTTTGACCAATGACGCGTTTCACACTTGGTTTTCGATGAGATTCTTATTATACATATATAGAGTAATATATCTTTAGCAAATTTCATCAACATCGGTTCAGCGATAACACGACACACATTCGCATTTATATTATTAATGGACCTGTCAAATCATTCAATACTCTAATAGGGAAAACTGAAAGAACAATTGAATATTAATTAATTAATTAATTAAATGAATATAGTAATAACTATTAAATTATATTTCAATTCATGGGTCCCATAAAAGTTACAAAAGATATTGATCTGAAGTCTTCATATTATTATCTCCCCTTTTATTGTAACTTGCCGACCTGCAAGCTAAAACTACCTTTATTGTGTGAGTCATAATTCAGATACTCCTTTGTAATAAATGTTGAAGAGATAAAAAATTGTCCTTTTGTCTTCAGGTGTGTTTTGGTGAACTTATTTCCGTGTTCGAAGTCTTTGGAAATTGGGATTTGAGGATCGTTATGGTGTGCATTGAGGGCTTAGAATACTTTACCGTTTAGAAGACTTCAATACAAAAAAATACGTGTGGCACTCGGAGACTGCCGCGGTAAAGCTATTGCATAGCATTTTTTTTTATCAACATAAGCAATTATAATTCGTCGCCGTCTAGTCGCGCAAACAAATACTGTGCCGAAGTGCGGCAACGCAGCACCGCTGTGCTGGTCGGAGTGTTAGGTTTATTTTCGTTACGGAATTTCTTGATTCGGTCACCGCGCTCACGGCTCGCCATAAAAACTATGCAATAGCTTAAAAATAGCAGGCTATCATCCAAACGGACGAACGTACGTCCATTTTTACGTACATTTAAGATGTGTTGACCGGCCATTTGGTTAAATGAACGTACGTCAATGTACACCCGAATAATATTATATTGTAAATGTAATGATTATAAGTTTGTTTGCTTCGCTTTCACACGCATACTACTCAACAGTTCTGCTGATCATTATTAAACTTTGTGTATATTTTTGAGGTAAGTACTAGAAATCGCGGAAAAAAATGTATAAATTGAAGGCCTCAATAGTATAATACGGAACCCTTTGAACTGAAGGTAATATGACGTGTCCTTTGCATCGAGTTGGGGTCTCGATAGTGGCATAACAACTCATCTGCTAAAGATGAAAGGAATATTTCCTTGTGATATCTTTCTTTACCCTTATATATTCGGTCAAATATCTTTGTGACTTCCTCAGGTTGAAAATACTTTTCTATGATAATATAAACCATGTTATGTTTAATATTAAAAGAAAAGCTTTTTTCCTTGCGTTAAGGTCCGAAAGTGCTACTTTTGAAGGAATTTGACACATAATATAATATTACCATGAGATAGTCAAGCCAGAAAACTTTATATAAAATGAAAATTATGATACAGTACACATTTAATCGTTTTATTTAATTTATAATTTGATACAGAATTAATTAAAAAAAACCGGCCAAGTGCGTGTCGGGCCACGCGCAATATAGGGTTCCATAGTACCGCTAGTTTTTTAAATTTGTTGTATGGTCAATGAATGTACATTTATAACGTGTTTTACACTACTAACATCATCTCAGTTACTTTCAAAGGAATTTGAACGAAAAGTTCCTTTATACTTCGCCGAATACATTTTTTTTTAGTTGATCGACTATTACTCAATAATTTGGTGAAGTCTTCTTAGCCGTGATAGTTTTCCTTTTAAATTCAGCATATTTCCTACTGCCGTGAATTTTTTCACATTTCCAGAAGCAACCGTTTAGCTGGTAGAAGGGACACTGGACTCTAACGGTTTTTTTCACTTTAAAACTTAATATTTCACAAACGGATCCCTAAATCGGAAAATGATCTATGAATACTCGTAATATTTTAAAACGATACCCCACACGATAGTGTGGCCGCGAAAAAAAATTCATCCCCGTTTGATGTGTAGGGAAGGTACTATAAAAAAAAATATTTTTTTAAATATTTCGTGTATCATTTTGTCGGCATCATTAATATGTGCATTCATGCCAAATTACAGCTTTGTAGGTCCTATAGTCTCTGAGCAAAACCGCGGACAGACAGACAGACAGACGGACAGACCGAAACTATAAGGGTTCCTTGTTGACTGCGGAACCCTAAAAGTATATATTAAATATGAATTTAAAATATCATAATATTATGTTGTGAGTTGTGACGTATCTCAATTCTCATGTGCCGTATATGAATCTCAATAATAGTTATCCTGCTACAAAATTTATACGTGGGAGAGCCATGCTTCGGCACGAATGGGCCGGTTCGACCGGAGAAATACCACGTTCTCACAGAAAACCGGCGTGAAACAGCGCTTGCGCTGTGTTTCGCCGAGTGAGTAAGCTTACCGGAGGCCCAATCCCCTACCCTATTCCCTTCCCTACCCTCCCCTATTCCCTTCCCTTCCCATCCCTACCCTCCCCTATTACCCTATTCCCTCTTAAAAGGCCGGCACCGCACTAGCAGCTCTTCTGGTGCTGCGAGTGTCCATGGGCGACGGAAGTTGCTTTCCATCAGGTGATCCGTATGCTCGTTTGCCCCCTTATTTCATAAAAAAAAAAAAATTCGTCAGCTGGCTAAAAATGAGCCATTTTTCGCTCAACGCCGACGGCTACAAAAGAATTAGTCAAAAGTATGTCGTAGCGAGTGCGAATATATTTGGCAACATTATGTTTCTCGTTTGGCTAGCACCTGACTAATTTCCATATTATTGTCTCCCCCTTAACAAAATATTTCGTATTCGAATGTAAATCTGTATTTTTGTTTGAGGTTTTATTTCGATTTGTTATGTCGTTGTCTACGAATGCGCACTGAATATAAAATTTTAATGAAATTTTAATTTTTTAAGAGTATTAATGGAGAATGTTGACAAAGGCTACGTGTCCTGCGCTTTATACATGGACTTAAAAAAAGCCTTCGACTTTGTAAATCATGAAATTTTAATTGCTAAAATGTATCAATATGGTATTAGAGGAAGTGCCTTAGAACTTATCAAATCATATTTAAAGAATAGATTGCAATTTACTTGCATACAAACCATAAATTTCCAGACAAAGTCAGAGGAACTGCATTACTCTGAACTCAAGTATATTTTTCGCGGTGTTCCTCAAGGAAGTGTCCTCGGTCCACCCTTTTTTATTATCTATATAAATGACTTTCCTCTACATATTAAAATTCCTATGACAATTTTTGCCGATGACTGTAACTTATTATTTATTGACGACGGAACGACTGATATTGAAATGAAAATTTTTAATACTTTGATTATTATAATTGAATGGCTAAAAGAAAATGAATTAAATTTGAATTTTGACAAAACGAAAATAATGACATTTGTTAACAAAAATAAGAAGCGACCTACGTTAAATATTAAATGCAATAATCATGCGATAGAAGAAATCACAGAGACAAAATTCTTGGGGCTTTTGGTTGACAATGACTTAAGTTGGAATGCACACATTGAAATATTATGCACTAAATTACAAAAGTTCTCATATGCACTATATATGCTAGCAAAACTAGTCGGTATTGATGCCTTGCTTATAACGTACAATGCTTACGTAGCATCAATTTTAAGGTATGGTATTGTTTTTTGGGGTAATGCTACCGAACATGAACGTGTCTTTAGGGCTCAGAAAAGATGCATACGCTCTATGTGCGGTCTCAAACAAACAGAAAGCTGTCAACCCTACTTTAAAAAGTTTAAGATCTTAACGTTACCCTGTTTATATATTTACGAATCCATTCTATTTTTAAAAAAATATAACATTCAGATGTATGAAAACTTTAAAAGCATGCGACATAAAAATAAACTTAAAATACCTATATCAAAGACTTGTAAGCTTAGTAAAAGTGCATACATAATGATGCCAAAACTCTATAACAAACTACCCACTGACATAAAGCAAATTGAAAATTATTATAGTTTTAAAAATAAATTATTTAAATTTCTCATAAATAAAAATTTCTATTCTGTAGCAGAATATCTAAACGATAAAGACAATTAAATTAGTTTAATAAAATATTTTTATATATAGTTTAAACTTTAATGTAATATATAAATTTTGACATGACTTTAATATATGACTTATGTTGTGATGTGATGAAAAGACCTAATTTATAAACCTACTTAGATTTACATAATATGCATGTTACTTGATTAATATGACTTCCATAAACAAAACATTTGCATGCCATAAACAGGCAAAACATGTACCTATCAATGTTTGTAACATCTAATTTCACCATGTTTTGTGCAAATAAAGAATTTTGAATTTGAATTTTGAATTTGAATTTGAATTTGAATATAATATTTCTCGACAATGTACCTATAGAGCTATAAGAATTGAGAATATAATATTAATTGATATTAATATTAAAACAAAGTGATCGTACTTTAGGGTGTATATGAGTCCCCTGTATAGAGTTCACTGTGAAAGTGGCAGTGCAGAATGAGTAACTTTTTTTTACTTTTTTATGGGAAAATCGACGAAGCTCCGTCGGTTGCCCATAAAAATCAGAAAAAATGCTCTTTCAGCGCTGCTACTTTCACAGTGAACTCTATACAATGTGTAACAAAACTAAGTGATAATACTTTAGGGTGTGTACGTGCTCCTCGGACTCAGTTCACTGTGAAAGTAGCAGCTCTAAAAGACCAAATTTTTATCACTTTAGTATGGGGAACCTTGTGACGCTGGGGCGCTTGCCCATACAAAAGTGAACGAAAAATGTTGTCTTTCGGCGCTGCTACTTTCACAAGGAACACATACTCACCCTAAAGTATTATCACTTACTTTTGTTACACCCTGTATAGAAACAAGTAAATACACGTTTTTCTGCCGCACCTGTAATAATAATAAAGTCTATGAACACGAAATTCTGCTGAAATTGTGAGAAAATTATAAACTTCCTAGCAATTTTTACAGCGTTTCGCACCGTTTAGAATTCTTAAAATTTTTCGCTCAATAAACATCAACGATAAACATCAGTCTTCAAGCAGAACGTTCCTTGCCTTTATTGTTAATTTATATCGATATTGAAACAAACATTTTCTAGAAACCTTTTTCCGCGTTCAATTTCCAAGAAGTTCCTTTTCAATGATCGACAATTTTAGATTCGAAAAACAGTAAAGCGTAATTTCTGTAGCATTTGTTGGATATGGGGCAATTGGAGGGGCATGAATGGTTAATGCCCCCGGGGCCTCGGCCGAGGCCCTAGCCCGGGGCCTCAGGGCCAGGGGCCTTAATTCGGCAGTCCCGCGGGGCACGGGATCGATTTCGTGACTAGGATTAAGCCCGTCTTAGATCAGTTGCAATATTCAAATTCGCGGTACATTCTGTAATCACATTGATGATAATAATATTGCCTTGCAACTAGTATGCCTAGTCACGAACGTGCTGTACTAGGTTTTATAATTACTAGCTCTTGGATCTAGCCTATAGACAATTCAAAAAACTGTTTCGTTAAAATATAGATTTGACATTAATTCAATGTAGCCTACATTGAATCCATGTCAAAACTATAATATTTTGGAGTTGAATCCTCGCTTTAATGTAAAAGGATACAAAATTGTCTTAGTTGTTCTCGAAAAAAAAATTTACTTTACGTACGCTTACTGACTAATAGAAACTAGTAAAATACTTTTTTGCCAAATATTTAACTTTAATGTAAATGAGATTAAGGTACTATATAATTTTTGCTGTTTAATAGAATCCGGACGAAATCAAAACTGTAATTAATGTAAGATTAAAATAGCAGAAACAGTTTATAAACAATGAATTCAATACTTATATTTCAAACTCTTTATTATTTTATATTACATACAAAACGCTGTTAATATTCCATAATCATGCACTTGTGTGTTTCTTGAAGATTGATTTTAGCCCGCGATCTTTTCAGTACGTCAACGGCATCTGCCTTCTCTCTTTCCCCGACCGGATGTATCTCATCAATTGAATCACTAAAATCAATCTCCCGGATATCAAAACAATTACCATTATAATATTTTACACTACGTAATCACGAAATATTTCTTGACATAGACATAATATTAATACCTCACATTTAACATATTTAAATTATTATTAAAATTAACATAAATCTTACAAGTATTACTTTATTTTTATAGTACTCCCCTTATATATATTTAATTATTTTTATAATAATAATTAATAATTAATTATAGATATTATGTAAGCTGGCTAGTATATTCTAAGAAGTATAATATAGAAAACATAGCACCTTTTGCCACTACCTTCATTTTGATGGCAATTCTTCATGGTGTGTCCCCACAAATCCTGACTAAGCACTGTGACATTCAGAAGTGGGATTAGCGGGACTCAGCCGGCACTTGCGAGCCACCCGGTCGTGCAGATTACCGGACAAATGTCTTACAAGAGTTTAACCTTTTAAAAGGATTTAGTTTTAGAGTGTGAAAAGAGCTGTGAAGTTGTTGGATAGATGGGTGGATTTAGTGTTAAAGTACTTCTAAAGACCTTATAAGGTGTGCTAGCTGTAATTGATGGTGTCTCTTTATTCGCTATATTCGAAAATGCTAAGTAAATATTCGGTCAACTAATATAGGATCGAGATAGTCCGCTTATTTCTATTTATTTAAAGTGATTTGACTTTTAGTTATAAATTTCGCAAGGCAAGGTTTTTTTTTTTGACAATCAACTTATCAGCATCCTTTTAACCTAGAAAAGTCATCTTCATCGTTTCAACTTTTTATAAAACTGCATTTTTCCAAAGCGGGATTGAACCCACCACCTTCAAACGCTTCAAATCACTGAACCAAGGAGCGCTCAGAATCATACAGCCAAACACTGATGAGCAAATTAATCTTTGTGAAGGTGTGTACTCGCGAAATTCGAGTAGTATTACTCATTGAATGAGTTCTCCTTAATCCGCGGCTTCGTGGCAAATGGTGTTTGTACTCCCCCCTTCCCCCTCAGGGGGTCACAGTATAGGGGGGTAGATGTCCCCCCGGGGGTCACGGTACGGGGGGACAGATGTCCCCCCGCACGCGTGACGTTTGATTACGCCGTGACAAAACACGCCGCCTTCATACCTGCGAGACCGCAGCGGTGACAACGATTGTGGTGTTATGTGGATTGTCCAATAAAAATGTGATTTCATCTACGTATATGTTGCTCGCAACTTTAAGTTTATCCGCACGGAAATCGTACATTTTTCGGTCATTTAACTACGCTTTATATCCTGCAGGTAATGACATAACAGTATTTAAAGAAATAAAATAAATGTAATGATTAAAAGTTGCAAAGCGACAACATATAGGCAAATAGTCAGACAAACTAAATGTTAAATTAGTAAAGATTATTATTGGTGTTAAACATAATTTGCAAACTTATCAGAATGTCTACCTACTCGTAACTTCTAGCGCGAAATAGTGGAATAAAACTAATATAAATGAATAGACACGTCTGTTCTGATGTCTCGCTTTTCTTTTATTACACACTACATAAATCTTATGTTTAATTTTAAATGGAAACTATATTTTACTTCAACTTTTAGCCTGACGTGTATTTCATATTTATTACCATAGAATATCTTTTATTAGAGATTCGAATCAGATTCATTTCAGATTTCATTTTATAGCAAAAATTTCTTAAAATAAGACACAAAAGTTAGTTTTACTAATTTAATAATTAATTATGATCATGATAACGTGTTACGTTAATTACCTTTATTTTACCTTTTTACTTTTTTTTTTTTAATGAAATAAGGGGGCATACGAGCAAACGGGTCACCTGATGGAAAGCAACTTCCGTCGCCCATGGACACCCGCAGCATCAGAAGAGCTGCAGGTGCGTTGCCGGCCTTTTAAGAGGAAATAGGTTAATAGGGGAGGGTAGGGATGGGAAGAGAAGGGAATAGGGGAGGGAAAGGAAGGGAATAGGGTAGGGGATTGGGCCTCCGGTAAACTCACTCACTCGGCGAAACACAGTGCAAGCGCTGTTTCACGCCGGTTTTCTGTGAGAACGTGGTATTTCTCCGGTCGAGCCGGCCCATTCGTGCCGAAGCATGGCTCTCCCACGTATAGAGAGATACTTTTTAGAGAGAGCGCTAACTAGAGACAAGAAAGTATTAAGACAGACTATAATATTGCAATATAAAATAATGGTTTGTATGTGCTTCTTCCTGTGTTTTGTATAGCAATAATAATTTACTTTAAGACTATCATGTCTTAAGTGAGCTTATGCTCTTACAAGGTAATATGAGTATTGAGTATTACCTTGTGGTGGTACCCACAATTAGCTTGACAATCTTGCATCGCGCTATCGAAGTTTCTGAGAACGGCAAGATATATATTATGTTACCGTTAGAAAGCAGAATACGTTAACGTGCACATTACCTAGGTAATCTGCAGATTCCCTGATACCATCCGTTAAAGCGTGAAATTTAAATAAAAAAACTTATATTTGCACTTTACCTAGTTACTTTGCATTCTCTTCCTTCGTAAAATTCCTAAAACCTTTGACTTAAGCTTGTGAACCTGTTGTTTTAATTGGTTTTGGTAGTGGAGTAATATTTTACTCAAAATTAAATAATTTATTCCTTTGTTTATGTCCAAAAAATTATATTAAATATTTCTCTACAACTAAATAACATGTTTTATTCAAACAAGATTTTGTTTTTGTAATTTAATGAGAATAGAATAAACTTTTTGCACTTTAACTGACTCATCCAGATAATCTGCAGAATACCTTGTTAATTTGCAGTCTAACTGGTTTACGCACATTAACGGTAACATATATTATATACAACATCCGAAATGACGTCAGGGGGCTTCGTCCTGACCAAGCGTGCTCTCGTTCGGTCGGAACATAATATTTCGTTTCGGCCGTCACTCACATCGCTAAACCCTATTACAAAAATGAGTGTCACCCTACACACCTTTTTCTGTATATTGAAAACATAAATATTGTTCATAATTCCGACGTGTGAAGGCATTCGCGTTTGTTCCGAGTGTTTTACGGAAAATGTTCCTTATTGTGACGGCCGAGGGGGGAAGAAGGGGGAAGGGGAAAGTCTTCGTTAATATTCAATTTTCCCCCTTTCAAAGTACTCCTTATATAATAAGAATCTTTCAAATTATCCCCCGAATGAGCAGAGAATGTTTTTTGAACGACTTGTTTTGTGAATTTGTGAATTTTTATATCGGTGAAAGTTGAAGTGGTGTATTTTGTTTTTGTAACTTGAGGTTTTGTTTTTGTATAATATTTATATACACAATGTTATTTAAGTAATTTATTAGAACTACTACAATATTTATTTTTATATAACTATTTAACCAACTTTTATTTTAATCCATACTAATAATATTATAAATGAGAGTACCTAGGTCTGTAGATCTGTCATATCACTACATATTATAAAATTAAGTCGCTTTTTTTCCCTCATGTCCCTTTGTTCCCTTTAATCTTTAAATCTAATCAACGGATTTTGATGCGGTTTTCTTTAATAGATAGAGTGATTGAAGAGGAAAGTTTATAAGTATAATAACATTCATTAAATAGTGGAGAAATACTGTTATTGTTGGGGTTTCTAATGTGATGTCGTAAATAATTACATATTTTTCCGCTTACCCTACGACACTTATCAAAATTATGTATCTTAAGTATTGTACACATTGAAAAGGTCTACAGAAAACTCTGTGATGTTATATGTCTATCTCTTATAGATATCCCACAATAACATTTTTTGTCATTTACTTTTTACGACAAATAAAGGCTAATTTTAGAAGCAGTTTTAATAAATACAGCATTAATCCTTATCTAATTAAATACCTTAAATACATTGTTGATTTAATGTAGATCTATATGGCCCTTTACAGCATATGATTTAAATGAATATTTTCGAAGATATTACAGATTTAAAAAATTGCGAGACTTAGCTTTTGCTAAGCCAATGCGGGCCACGAGTAGTAATAATGAATATAAATAAAAACTGCTGAATCGATTTTGATCACTTTTTCAGTGGCTATATACAGGGTGCAATTAAACCTTCCTGCCAAATTTGAATATATTGATCCTTGTTAAAAATAAAAATACACGTATTTTTTCTTTTATAATCACTCAGTACTAAAATGTTGAGAAATAGCTTCCGAGAGTTATCCTAAAACACACTACAATTAATGGACACGACGCGTCGCCCCGCGTTACCCCCTCTCATTCCACCGCGCCGCGAGTGACCGTTTTGCAACGATTTTAAATAGAATAAAATATGCCATTGAAAAAAAAAAATAACACCCAATTTTTTTTGGTTAAATGGACTCTCCTAGTGATACATAAGCCCTGGAAAAAAATTGGCAGGAAGGTTTAATTTCACCCTGTATTTTATACCCGTGCGAAGCCGGGGCGGGTCGCTAGTACTCATTAAAACACTAAAACTGATGTTGGATTTGAAGTAAATCAGTATGAAGATAACATTCAAGTCGACGGAGGACAAGAGAAGGAAAAATGTATGGTTTTAGGTGTGATAAAAACGGAAAACGCGCATCTAAGAAGGATTATTATCTTTCTTCACATACAAACACCCCTGTAATACACATTGTAAAATAAAATCCTATTAATCATGGCAAACATAAAAACTCCGTGTAAATGCAAACATCCTTTAGGCCCCGTATGCCCCTGCCGGGGGCCTCATGTGCTGCCCCGCGCCCCCTAATTAAAAATTCTGTTTGCTTAGCTCCGCCACTTGTTTTTTAAATTAAAAGTGTGTTGACTCAAGGGTGAAGGTTGTACTGTGACAGATGTGGAGTCAGCGATTTTAAATTCTATTGCATTGCTATAAGGTTGCTTTTCGCTTGAGATTTTCCGATGAGGCCTGTATGAAACACTTGAAAATTTAGCGCATTGGGTTAGCGTGTTAGTTTTTAGGGTGAAATCGAATTAACTCGGTCGACTGAATTAAATTTTTAATTGAAAATTGTTCTTATGAAAGTATAGGCCTACAAAAGAATGCACGAAGTTGACGTCTGAAATAGATAATTAGTTATATCAAGTTAGTTTTATATATTTAACAACTTTATAGTTTTCATTTACGTAATTGATGCGATAACTTTTTCAACCGTGTTTTTTACTTTTGGGTTGGATGAGATCAAAAAAGTCGTTACACGGAGGGAGAGTTGAACACCGGCGCGGCGGAGGCGGGAGGAGAAGCAGTAATATCCTGCTTTCTGTCTACCGCACGGCTAACAAGCCCTGGGGTTTCGTTTTCATTTATGTCAGCACTTCCAGTTTCAATTCGTTGTTTGTGACTATTTCAATATTCGTACTGGTACTTCTATATCCACATACAGTCACCGGAATGACAGTATCAGTGGTGTATTCCCACCGTAATGGGGGCACCGCGGGCACAATAACGGGGCATTAAGCCCCGGGACGTGCCCCGCATGGCCCCGCCCGTATTAGCCCCGACTTAACTACGCCCCGTGGTACCAGGCAAACACGATTGTGTAGGAGTTATGATTGAATTTCAACTTTATCATCATCGTTACTAAGTTAGACGCTTCCACACTCTTACCCCGAGAAAGTGAGAGAAGAAAAGAAAAGAGAGAAAATAAAAATGTAAAATTGTTTTAATTCCATATTGGTAAAAAATAACTCTTTTAGAATAGTCTACGATGCCCATCAGCTGTTCAGGAACTACCACGAAGAGAAGAGCTAATAAACTAACCAAATTAACTTTAACCTTAAAAAAAAGAGAAAGCAACTTTATCTGGTAAAATATTAATAGTTATAAATTAAAAAGAAACGAAAGTATTTCAAAATCCAATTTTATCAAATTGGTGGCCATTCAACATAAGTTGCAAACATTGATCGCAATGCTGATTTTCAATAAGCGTTTGTCTTTTCTAATACTAATTTATTGTTCTTTGGCAAAACATTGCCGATAAAAAAGGTTGTCATTATCAAAAAAGCCTTTTAGGATACACACAAAAACACAGATCACCGTGATAAACTCGACGTATCACATAAAGGGGTTGTTGTTTCCATTAATTACATTATCCGTTGTCAGTTTGATGGGATCAACGCTTTGTCGAATTCGTTAACGCTTTGTAGAACAACGGAACAAAATGCGGTACAAAAATCCTTCTGTGTAGCATTAGGGTCAATTCAGACCGCAACGCGACGCGTAGATGCATTCCTAAATTTTTATGGATTTGACAGATTTCAGTTGCGTGAGACGTCTTGCAAATCTGTCAAATCCATACAAATTAAGAAATGCATCTAGGCGTCACGTTGCGCTCTGAATTGACCCTTACGTGTACAGATATAACTGTACAGATCGGTCGCAGAACAGAGTGCTTTGTCAAGCATTCGCTAGTTTTGATAGACAAGTTATATGTCAAACATGTATGAGATTTGACATAACGCATCGCTGAGTGTCATGGCGCTTGCGATGCGTTATGTTATATATCCCATATAAATTACAATTTTATACTAGCGATAAATGTGTTTATCATAAGTATCAGTAAAACCACCAAATTTCATCAAAATCGGTTTAGCGGCTTAAACGTGAAGAGGCAACAGACAGACAGACACACTTTCGCATTTATAATATTAGTATGGATCTAACTTCGATATCGAAACTGGTGAATACATTTTGTCTAAGCACTCTACTCGTATATCTACTACTTCTAAATTGCGCAGTTTTGTCGTTGTATGTAGCGTGGATCAGACGAACATAATGCCGTTATAAGATTGATGGTGTCACACCCGTATTGTCATATCAAACAAGCCAAAACTGCTTATCATTTTTGTGGTATAAAGCGTTTCAGATGATTAGAATTTATACCCATCATAAACAGGAGTCTCATACAATTATTATTTGCACAAAAACTGTTATATGTGTTTTCCCGGGACTCAATGTATCTCTTTATTATAATAAAAATCAGTTGTGAGGATTGGGACAGACATACTTTCGCATTAGTATAGGGTTGAGACTTAAAAGTTACATACTAATCATGACTCACAAAATTACGGTCGTCTGAATGAAGAATGAATTTCAAATGACACCGAATGCAGTAGAATTTTTACCAAGCGATATGACGTTGCCGAAAACTGCACTAGGCCTGAGTAAGTTTAAGTTACATGTTGTTATTTTCTCATACTAACACAATATCGTGTTAGACAATAAATCACGCCGCGATACAGAGTGATGTCGGCCATTGGTCAACCTGTCGCCCCCGTACCCTCCGAGGTCGTATACTTCATTACCCGACTACGTTAGAAGGAGGATTATGTTTTTTAAGAAGCATTTCTTCTTTTTTTTGCTAAAGTTTACCTGACTGTCACCAAAGAAAGGTTGTGTTCTTTTAAGTTTAGTGATAAGTAGAATTTTAAACAATTTCCTCTATTATTTTCTCTCCAACATACAACCACACCTAAAGACATATTTTAATTTTTAATGGTTACGTCACTTTAATATAATTATAAAAGAATTTGACAGAAAATTTATGGAGTTTAGTAAATTAATGTTTATGTAATCATTAAATATCTCAGAGTGTAGTCGTTACAGCTTAAACTGATGTAGATCTTTTCCTTATTTTAGTAGTTATAAAGTATTAGATAACACCCGTTACGCTGAAATTAGTTTATTGCGCGGGAACCGTACATTTCTCCGCGAATAAAAGTGTCTTATTTTCTTTTCGAGACTCAAACTATCTCCATACCCATCAAAATCGGATCGGAATCGGACAGAGACACACACGCGCGGTAATATATTTTGTATGAATTAATACACTGTACTGTTATTTGCGACTCGTCAGTACATTTCCTGTAAATTGGCAACACTGCGTCATTAGGTAACACATATAATTTAGAAAATGGAGGCTTTAACGTTTTAGGTCAACAGGCTGAAGAGCCCGCGCTCGGCCGAAGGCTACATTTTAAACTTTTCGACTCTATCTCAATTGGATGGAATTCTAAAGATAGCGCTTTTATATTTGTGAAAATGCGGACTAGTAAAGTAACTTTAGCTGGAAAATGGTAATGAGCTTGAAAGTAGGTGAATTTATAGTTATTTATTTGTGTGAATAACAATTTTATATTTTAACTAGCTGTTGCCCGCGACTCCGTCCGCGTGGACTTCAGTTTACAGCGCGCGGTGGTTCCCGTTTTCGTGGAAATGGTGGAATAATTGCAAATGCCTACTGTACTGCAAAGTTTTCTCAAAATCCATTTAATAAACAATATTGGTGTCAAATTTGAAAGCCGTAGCCCATTCCAAAAAAATAAATAATTCATGTATACTTTGACCCCCTCCTCACTTTGACTCATTTCTTACAACCTTACTTACAATCCATTTTTCCAGCTAAAAAGTAGACTGTGTCTTTTCTAGACTATCTGTGTACATAATTTCATTACAATCGGTTCAGTAGTTTTGGCGTGAAAGCGAGACAGACAGAGATACTTACGCGTTTATAATATTAAGTATGGCGTAGTATAGGTAAGCTCATTAATTCTTTTTTTTCAGTCTTTGGCACTTCAGACAATCTTTTGTACATATACGTAAATCTCAATAAAAAAATATTAACTAAAATCTCACTGGAAAAAAAATGTTTATTTCATTTTTATTTATTCTAAGTCCCGACTCCCGACTCTTGTGAAGTAATTATACATACCTACTCTTTGGTTTCTAAAATCAGTTTTTTGACAGTAATCATCGTACAAGAAGAATAAATTTTGAATTTCGAACGCCATTCTTTTTTTAAACATGATGACATCGCCTCTGTCAAAACCACATATATAGATCAAGATAGATACCTACCGCATGTCCCTCCATTTGTATGAAAACGAGCGTGCCACTTTTTTCCTACCTACTATGACGTACCGATGATAAGAAACGTGTCCATTATCTAGGCCAACGTTTCTATTTGAATTTCTACAACTCTATACGGCACTTTAAGGCATTTAGGCATTTTTAAAATTCCGATTGACGTCCGATTCCGATAGCAGACTAAAGAACAGATTTTCGAAAGACGAGCATTGCTCGTCGTTTGGGAATGCGATATGGCACGCGAAGTACATACACATGCGGTATCTATCTTGATCTATGACTGTGGTCAAAACATAATGTAAAGCGCCCCATTCAAGACTCTCTATCTAAAGTCTGAAAAAAAGTATAAGAAAATATTAATATTATTATAACAATGAATTGTTGCAAATAAATAGTTAATTTTTACATTCAACAACTAATTGTTACGATTATGACCCCTAGCTACATAAGTTGCAATTTTGATCATTCACTCATAAAAACATTACAATTATTATATTAACTCATCAAGCCCCATACGGGCACCGGTGGACGCGACAACAATAGAATACAATAGCATTTCCAAGAATCCGCGATCGAAGGGTTAAGTGTACAAAGTTATAGTAATACTTATTCAATTTTAGGACTTTTGAGAATTAATATACTCGTGAACGTAAATTACTTCATCTAAATGTACAAATCTAGATTTACAAACAGAATGTAATGTGTAGTAACGACCGGTTTATTGTGAATGGGGGCTTTATTTCATAAGCAGTAAAGAGTATTTAATCAAATGAAAACTATATCGGTCCCACAATAGATATTTGTGCTTTTTAACCACTTTTAAGGATAAATTTTAAGAAACTATGAATTAAATCTTCCATAAAATATACCAAATAATGTTTATGCAAATTTTGGAGTAGATCGGGCGAAGGAATCGTGTTGTCCCATACTAACTTTAACCCCCCTATTCAACCCTTGGGAGAGGAATTTTTCCAAAATTCAAGCCTCTACGATCAGTGGCTTAGGCTGTAGCATGATTCCATTTTCATGTCATTCAGGATAAAGCCTTATATAATTATTATAATGATATAGATGACTTATTATTTCTTACAATTCTTGGGTGCTTAAAAGGAGATAATGATATTTAATAATATTTTCTGTACGCATGAATTATGAAATATGATATATTTTAAAATATGGTACATATAACATAAAATTAATTTAAGCTCGGAGGATTAAGGTTTTTCTTATTGTTTGACGTTTGCAACTTTGCACTGAAGGCTTCATCGCTATTATAACATAAGACGTTTCGTTATGAGATTATGATGACACTCATGTAAAAGTGTCATTCCAAAAATAACATCAGAAGTGGGATGGGTCTCACATCACAATCGATGTGAGACTCGTAGAATATGCGGCCAGTAAAGAACTTGTATTTTCACGATTGTACAACCTATAGCGCGATCTAGCCCCCGTTGAGCGACATCTGTTGGCGAGTTAGAGAAACTTTGAAGCTAAGGTTTGCGAAATTTCGTTCTAAGTTCCCAATTATTATTATATCAAAGTAATTCGTGCAAATAACAATATTAAACATGACTTAAGGTTCTTCTTCTTATTGTTTGACATTTGCACTGATGTGCCACTGCAAACTCAAGGCGAATGAAATGTTTGACTAAAATTGACTGAAATTGCGAAGTTCCTATGTAATTAATTGATTTTCTGAATGTTGTACAATGTACATGGATAAGAAAGAAAAAAGAAAGCGTGGAAGAAAAAATATAACAAGGAAGAAATAAAAAAAAACATCGGTTTGGAACTCTACTACGACTCTACTATTACAAGTAAGATACACTAGTAAGTGTGGTGTTGCAATTTCTTGGCAATTTTTGTAGTTGCTTTAAAATTGCGATTTGTATAAAAATACACTCTAATATTTTCTTTTAGATACACTTTAATAATAATCAAATACACATTAAAAGTCAAAATAACTCCGTTGCGCCAAAATTAGTTTATCGCGCGGGAACCGTACATTTTTCCGGATTTCAGCAAAATCGGTTCAGCGGTTTGGGCGTGAAGAGGTAACAGACAGACAGACAGACAGACTTTCACATTCATAACATTAGTATGGATTTCCAAATATTTGATGCAAATTGAAGTTGACTAAGGCTCGATTTATATGTAAATGACAGCGCGACCGTGCCGCTAGTTAAATAAATCGTTATAAAAACAACTATGTACACCGCGAGGTTACATTTGTTTGTAACCTCGCGGTGTAGTCGTTTAAGAGCGGGCTGTCAAACTTTGCTGTGTTTTCTAATAAGTATTACGATTCCGAAAGACGATTGGCTCAAATGAAATTGAGATTTATTTAATCATTGTATATTTATCTGATATTTGGCTAGCCGAAAACACGATTCACTTATTTTGACTCGATAGTTTTATTTTTAGAAATTATTAATCTTTATGGGCTTTTCAACAAATACCTGTTACACTTATTGAGTTACTATCATTAAATAACTTGCACTGCTACAATCACACACTTTATAAAATAATAGCTAAAGGAAATATTAGTATTGTATTTAATTTTTAAGTAATCATCAAAAAAATTTTTAGGACTTACGACCTTTACTTTCGTGCTATAATGCGGGAACCGTTGATACGCGATATTGTTCACTATTAGCTGCAGCGTAAAGCACATTGCCCGGGAGCACGATTCATGGAATCATTGTATCACGATTGGAGGATAGCGGTGTGTGTAGGCGGGGCTAGCGTTTTGACAGCAGGCTCTTAACCGCGCGTTCGCGCCGCCGCATAATATAAATCCAGCCTTAGGGTCAATTCAGAGTCAACGCGACGCGTTTCGCATTTCAAAATTTTTATAGATTTAACAGATTTGCAACGACGTCTCACGCAGTTGAAATCTGTCAAATCCACACAAATTTAGAAATGCATTTACGCGTCGCGTTTCGGTCTTAATTTAACCTTTAGAGCCTGTCCACGGCGCGTTGCGTCAGCGTTGCGTCGTAATAATAATAACGCGCTGTGGATGACGGACAGCAGCCCCCAAGACGAAGCGGGAGGGGGTGTTGACGTTAAGACTGCTTCGTAATAACGCTGCGATGACGCAGCGCCCGTGTGGCCGGCTACGTATTCGCTGTCAAATAACGTTACGAAAACGTAGCCAACAATTGCCCCTGCTTACCCCACAGGTATACCAAAAATCCTTAATTTGTCTCTTACATAAAGATGGCCGAACGAGTGATTAAACGGAACGCCAGTGGATAATTCACTTTTAATAGGAGGAGTAATTAAATTTTTAATATTACTTGTTGCCGCCACAAAAAGGAAAACACCGTTAAAGTTTCACGGCGGACAAAATGGCGGGGGAAATCGGAAAACTCGTCACGCCATTTTCCACTCTATCCCTTGTACAGTAAAGTGTAGATCGTGTGTATGTATTTTCCTGTTTTACAGTACAGCCTTTAATAGTCCGTCTGGGGCCGCACGGTTCTCGTAAAATGGTTCCGTACATACTATACTAAGTTATGAAAGTGTTGTTTATGTTTATTGAAAAGGAAGAATTGTTTGGTTAACTGTAGTCTTTATGTAATAACTTTTTACTTAACTGTAAATAAGGTATTGTTTTTATATTGTTTTTGTCAGCAAATGAGCACATATTGCCTGATGGTATGTAAATTTAAGGTCTTTCGTAATATTTAAAATGAGATTGCAATTGTTATTCGACTAGTATTATAAATGTAATATATCTACTTACGCTACTTACTAAAGAGCGAGCAAGCAAGAACTATGTAGAATTAAGTACCTAAAGTATTAAATACTTTAGGTTCTGGATTAAAAATAAACAGTAGTTTACGGGATTGTTAGTATGGTAACAATCTCGAAAAATACACTATTCCTGTGGGATATACAACGTTAAAAGTTGGCCATAATATTATGTCGAGAGTACTGTAACATCTCCCACTTGGCGATAAAGTTTTATTTCGCGATCACAAAACGATGAAACAGCATTGTAATACAAATGCAACAGAGTAACTATGTTATGGCGCGGTTACACTATTCTAACCCGTGACCTTAGTGTTACTTTAAAATATGGGAAGTCCGATTAATCTTAAAATTATGCGTGACCTAGAATAGGCGACACAATATTTGGCCAAAATGCCTGACTTAAATAATAATAATATTTCGACTATAATTGCGCCACTTACGCTGCATCCTAACTTTGATTTTGTTATAACCTTTAAAAGTAAGAGCGCTTTTCCTGTCATGCGTGTATGCCCGCGCGCGGATCTGCTCCGCATGAAAGTTGCTCGTATCCTATCATTTTATAGGTGTTTTGCCTGTCATGCACACGCGCGCAGCCAGGAGCATGTTGTCGCCCGCATGCGGACCAGATCCGCACGCGGGTGACAACACGCATGACAGGAAAAGTGCCCATTACTTAGCATGGGATTAGACGACGTGATGTACACTGCCTGCTTTGTACATTGTATATTGTTATGTGTCCTTAATAAACAATTTGAATTTGAATCCTGCCTTAAGGCTTTGGCACTCTTGACTGTCATGTAGACTAGTCTCCAAGTGTAAACCAGCCTTAACCCGTTTCGCGCGTTGTTTACATTGTGGCACAATGCATCTTTGTAACTCAAGTATTAATGTGGCGGCCCACATCGCATACAATTTACAGCCTAGATAGTGACACACATTTCGTTGTGACAATTGTGTACAGTATACACAATGTGTATACCAAGTTTACTTAGCACTGTGACATTGTGAATGACAAAATGGGGAGCAAGAATCCAAATTAAGTATGCTAAGAATAAAATATTTAACTATAATATGTTGCCTGCAATTTTTTTACGCCGTCATTTGTTTTTCGCTGGGAACCGAAAATTTTTAATTTTTTTAAAAGTATATTTAATATTATGTCCTTTTCGGGACTCAATGTATCATGCGTACATTTTAAAAGATGAAACGCCCTTGCAACTCCATTCTTCTACAGTAATGGTATCATATTAAATAATATTATCATTAATTGGCTCTCAATTATTTAATCTTACTTTTTTTGGATTGTGGGCAGTTAAAGTTTGACATAGCATTTCCCTTAAATCTTTTAACTGTTTAAATGTACGTTATAGCCTATCCTTATTCTTGAAATCGCTCATATACGAATATGAACCCAATTCTGTGTCGACAACATAATTACTAATTAGTCTTCGCATCTAATTAGTACGTCTAACACACAGAACGTATTCTATTAATCATACACAGTGAAGCTACAGACTGAAAAATGTTTGTTCCGAAGTTAATTTTTCAAAAGTTCCAACAGCAATAACGCGGGCTTATATACCATAAATCGGTGCGCGTTATAAACCCTTGTCACAGTAATGGCGAGTATTAGTGACGTTGATGTACCGTAGATATAGAAGTCTATGGTATGCGCACATTATGACGTGGTGCAGCGAGGCGAGCTGCGTTCTCTATACAAGCTTTTGTATTGAAAACGTGTGGAAAATCCGGCCCTGCTATGATTTTATAATGTGCGCGTCCCTTTGAATAATAAGTCAAAGGTACCGTAAAAGCCAAAAACTTACAGACTGAATAGTCTTGTGGACTGTAGATATTTGAATTGAATATTTTTAATTGTTGTTATCTTGTTCATTATTTCTTAACTTATTTTAAGTTTTGTTATGCTCGATTTGTCGTTTCAACCTCAGTAAAGTCAAGTTCTTGATGGCATTCAGGCTTTTCATACAACACTTAATATTTTGCACACAATTTCTATTGTAAAACTATTAAATTTCAAAAGCCTTTAAACTAATTCTATGAAACGAAATGAAATAAAAAATGTTTTATTATATAGGTTACAAACTAACACAAATTTTAGAAAGTCTTTAGAAAGTCTAAGTCTAGTAAGTTAGTAAAGTCTAGATAGTTGAGGCCTATTCGGTAACTAGTACTATGAATGTTACGGTTTCAATATTGATAACTTTTGGGAGTACATTTTTTTTCACGCAACACTTAATATTTTTATTTCATTTAATATTATCTACACTAAACTATGTACTATGTCGAGAGCGATAAAAAGTTATATTTTGTTTATCGGATCTCGAGGGGTCCCTTACATGGTACATCTATGCTCGGCGGCATAAAACAATATAGATTATGGGTAGCGATCTCACCTCCGTATATAAATCTCAGCCGGCCACCTGAGTCCCGCCGTGATTGTCTATGGTCTGTGGGTATAAACACTCGTAAATAGCCATAAAAAGCATTAAATTCAATTAGGAAGATATATTTTCATGCTAATGTTAAAGTAAAGTAAATATTGTAATTTGCTAGAAGTTGCACGCGGTTCTGCCCGCAGTAATCGTAGATTTTTCCGCGATAAAAAGTATCCTGAGTACTTCTCCGTGGTCTGCTCTGTGTCTATACTAAATTTCATCAAAATCGGCCTAGTACTTTCGGAGCCTTGTCGATGCAAACAAAATAACTAATCATCTATAGTGAGTAGAGATTATACATGCAAATATAATTATTAATGTTTGTCTGTCTTGGCCGATTTTATAAGTATGAAAAAGTGTCTTAACTGACTCTTAGTCAAGAGTCCTGGGACAATAGATGGGATAGTTTTTACCATAGAATTGGTGCGGCTCTCGCACAACAAACGAATTTATGGACGTTATCGGGAAACATCTAGATATCAAAATTGAAAATAAGTCGAGAAAAGCCTTTGAAGTTAATATTAAAGAACATAGACATATCATAAATGATCATGATTCCTCTTAATTCGTAATAGACCACATAATAAAGAATCTGTTATTTTCGAGGCATTTTCCTTACTATACTCGTGGAAACACTATAATATACTTATAAGCACTTTTTACAGAGTATAAAGGGCCTACCGCGGCATAACGTTTTATTTGTGTGAAAATAATTTCCCAGTCAATAACTGTTTTATGTTGCGATTCAGTCACATTCATCTTCGAGTACACTTGAATAATCCAATCAAAAACAAACTCTATCACAATATCATACAATTCAAATTACAAAACACGATCACCCTGTAGCGAGTCACTGTCGATCTAAATTCTACCTTATGCGTAAAATTTTAAGGTGTATTATTGAATGTTGTAAGCTTCCCGACGCAGACCGTTGTTGATCCAATACCCACCTTATGAGTATAGGTTTAAGGTGTATTATTGTATGCTTTAAGCCTCTCTCCCGGGCTTAGCTGGTATCCTGGGAGACCGCCGGCTTCCCTCCCCTCGCACGCTACACTTCCAAGCACAGCCACTCAGTTTAAGTTTGAGTTGATTCGCCATTATAATATAGGATGATTAGTTGTATGTAATGTTTGAATATTTCAATGTATTAGTATTTTGACGACCTCTGTGGCTTAGTTGGTGGGCTGTTGGTAGCTCAAGCCGGGGGTCGCGGGTTCGAATCCCGCCGACGGAACAAAAAAGTTTTCAATGTTCCCGGGTCTGGATGTATATTAAATATGTGTATAATATATGTGTATATATGTGTATAACTGGAATTCTTCCTACTCCTCCTATTCTCTTCTGATTAATTTCGTTGCGGGTCCCAAGACAGTTTTAGCATGTCCCTCGGGCTCCCTAAGATCATTTCAAAGGGTTTTCGTGGTTGGATACCGCTGCCGATCCTGGCGACACAGGAGATACAGTGGTGGGAATGTGTGGTGGGCCGTAGCCCGTATGTGTATAATATAATAAAAATCTTAAATATATGTATAGTATAAAAGTATTAATTATATTCCCGTTGTCTGGTACCCGTAACACAAGTCCTTCAGGTACTTAGCACGGGGCCAAACTGACGTGGTGTGAAGCGTCCATAGATATTATTATTATTATATTATAATTATTATCCATACTAATAATATTATGAATGCGAGCCTATCTGTCTGTTACCTCTTCACGCAAAAACCGCTGAACTGATTTTGCTGAAAGCTACGGAGATACTTTATGTCCCGGGAAAGGACATGGGATACTTTTTATGCCGATAAATTGTACGGTTCCCGCGCGATTAACGAATTTTGGCGCAACGGAGTTGCGAGCGTCATCTAGTAATGTAATAATTACTCACTCATATTCCTATTTCTAAAATTATTTTAAAATTAGCTAATTAAAATAAGGTCGTTGTTTTTGTTTGTCACGTTCGAAATGGCGCTTGACAGATAAAGTAGTTAACTTCTGTCTAAATATCTTATTAGCAATCGCTATAAAAGCGACGGAAGAGACGTGGTAATATTTTGTAGGTCGCTTTTAGACACCTTGTAATATTTTGCAAGTGTTTTTCACCAAAGTTAAAATTAGTTTACATTTTACCAAGTTTTTTGTGTCAATTTTTACGCTCAAGTAAAAGCGATACATTTCTTTGAAACGTCT
Source organism: Cyaniris semiargus (assembly GCA_905187585.1). NCBI lineage: Eukaryota > Metazoa > Arthropoda > Insecta > Lepidoptera > Lycaenidae > Cyaniris > Cyaniris semiargus. Next base: position 13,820,002 of record LR994563.1, on the reverse strand, counting down.
AATGTCCATCTTTATAATTTACTAGATGACCTACTACTACTAATAAAATTAGCCAAATCGGTTCAGCCGTTCTCGAGTTATAGAGACTAACAAAATTTAGAAACCATTTTTATTTAAGTATATACAGATTTTTTCAATTTTCTATTTTAATTTTATTATTTTATCAAAGCCAAATACCTACACTAAAACTTAACAACACCCTCTAACATAAATAATTTTGTATACATACATAAGAGCGTTAAGTGCAGGATTACCTAAACTATTAACGAAAGCACAATCGCAGGTAAATACCGAGAGCTTTTACCAGGCACTTTTGTAAGCTCCGCTCAAGCTTTCCTTAAGGTCTTTACACACTGGTTCTGCTTTTATTGTTACTTTTATGCTCTTTGAAACGGGACAAGAATATGGAGCTTCTTATACTATTATTATATTTGTTGTTTGCATGTTATGAAACATTTTAGTGGTTGTTTTCCCGCAGCGGGACGATTTACCTTTAGTAGTGCTATCGAATCATGCAAGTTATTTTTTGAAAATAAAAAATATTTTGTATGACGTACTGTGGCCACTTTATGCCGATAGGCGCGAGCGGCTATGACCCGGCCGAATTTTATTTATGATTTCTATAAAAAAAAAACTTCACAAATCTATTGTACTACTAAGATAGAATCATTTTACTGCGAGAAAACAACCATTAGAATTTCACGCAGTACACTCGTTCACCAGACCGATTTTGATAAATTTTGATACAGATATAGAATGAGCCACGTGCAAGGACGCTGGGTAGTTTATATTCCGGCACATGCGTAATAAGTTGATAATTTTGTAGACTAGTAAAATGGCTGCTCATTGCCTGATTTAGATTTAATTTAGCAAATTTTAGGTCTTTTTCTACTTTCCTAGCCCACTTACTGTGCTCAGCTGCAAATTATCTTTAATATTATACTGCTAACTCCTTAGAATATTTTATGATGCATAATAAAATATGACAGGCATTATATTGCATGAGTACTCGACTTTGCTACGGCGCATAGTAAATTTGATTTTCATTACGAAGTACGAACAATATTTACGTTTAATATCGCGGTGTTTGTTCGAGGATTATTGCGGAAGGAGTTATTAAATTCTTACGTAAATCGCTACGAAGATACGGTGCTACAAACGTAGACGTGCTATAAAGCTACGGTGCTACGCGACGTAGATACGCTACGTAGCTACGGCGCTACGCAGCGTAGACGCGCTACGTACCTACGGTGCTACGAGACGTAGACGCGTAGCACCGTAGCTACGTCTACGACGTAGACGATCGCAGACGAGTTATGATGCTGCGTAGCAGTGTAAGTATTTAGAGGGGCGGAGGTGGACCCCAAAACTAAAAATCCAACCAGATCTCATCGAATCTTAAGAATAGTAATATTTAATTTTATACTCTGAAGGTAAAATTCCATGTATTTTTTACGTGTTATTATTTATTGAACACGATTTTTTGTTAATCTCACTTGAGATTAGGTGAAGGGTCGGTGGGAAGGCTCTCAGAGGAGGTAAAAATAACCAAAGATTTTTATGCATTCTATGGAATAAGCCCCTTAAAATTAGAAATTGAAAAAAAGTGTAAAAAGCATTTTTTTTTCAATTTCTATCTATTTTTACTTTTTAAGCTTAGCTGTATGAAGTCAAGCTGCTAAAGTATCATGAAAATAACGATAAAATTAACTATCGATATTTTATATTGCAAAGTCACGAAAAACTGTTCAACAAAAAATCACACATCTTGAGCTCCATTATGGCGAACACTTTCAAAACCCTTCATAGACTTTTATGTGGGTGTCAAAAACTATGACGCCCTCACAATAGGGCCACAAGGGCCCTGAAGGTGGGGGCCTTGGGCCCTAATGTCCCTGTTAGTTAAGCCGCATTGTGCGTGATCAATGTACGACTAACAGTTGCACACATAACATGTGGTAGACGGGGAAAAGAGACAGAGATATATTTTTTCCTTTTTAAAAACCATAATATGCAGGTTTTTTTTTATGAAATAAGGGGGCAAACGAGCAAACGGGTCACCTGATAGAAAGCAACTTCCGTCGCCCATGGACACTCGCAGCATCAGAAGAGCTGCAGGTGCGTTTCCAGCCTTTTAAGAGGGAATAGGGTAATAGGGGAGGGTAGGGATGGGAAGAGAAGGAAATAGGGGAGGGAAAGGAAGGGAATAGGGTAGGGGATTGGGCCTCCGGTAAACTCACTCACTCGGCGAAACACAGCGCAAGCGCTGTTTCACGCCAGTTTTCTGTGAGAACGTGGTATTTCTCCGGTCGAGCCGGCCCATTCGTGCCGAAGCATGGCTCTCCCACGTATAATTATATTGATGTTATTATGTCGTAAAAAATAATACTTAGAACAAATTCGGCATCCGCTGTCTGCTCCTATATAGCTTAGTGCTTTAAAACTAAGATTATAACATAAACTACGCTAAAATACTGTGATTTAACAATATGGTTAAAATGTATATTATTATGTTACCTCATTACAGTTGCATTTTTAATAAGCCATTCAATTTTGGAACAGTCAGCCCGACGCTGCGAGCGGCAGATCTGACAATTTAATCTTTATCTAGAATAGTACTCGTAAATAAAGTGCAGTTTTGAATGGCCCATTTAAAAGTGCATCGCATCGTTTCGTCGCAATGTGTCGTGACCCTAAGGGTAAGTTTACATCAGCCGTCATGTAAAACACGTTTTAATGTAATATTGAGTACCTCCCCACCCCTCCCCTTTAATAACCCAAGAGCAAGCGACAGCCGTAACACGTAATATTATAAAAGCTGAAAGTTTTCCTTTTTTGTGAGAACGACCAGCAACTATAGAGCTGTTTAGGTCGCAGTTACTTTAGGAGGTATCCAGTTCTGAAGGTCTACCTAACCTTCGATAAAGTATTAAGCTCATTTGTTTATTTTCCTCCGGATAACTTTAGGAATCTCGTCTCCCCCTGCCGGATATATTTGACAGTTGCTTGCCACTGCCAGACCACCTCTAAGACAAATTTAGACCCCTCATAACACAGGAATTGACACCGGACAATTCTCGAGAATTCGCGGAAGACGCGCGTCCGATTTTTTTGCTCGTATTTAATTTGTGTGTTATACTGATCAAGTTCATTGTGCTATGTACAGTTTTGTTGCAAAAAGTCGCTTCCATTCCATTTCGCGGCTCTGTAAATTGAGCCTTAGTAGGAAGCAAGTCTGGCTGTCGCTGGCTCTTGGGTTATAACGATCGATCGCGCGCACTTTTTGCTGGAATAAAGTGCATTTTTATGTTAAACGTAATGCGATTTGTTATGCTTTGTTCACATTAGTTCGTTCGTCCGTTCATTCGTTCATTCGGTCGTTCTTTTAATAGTTCTTTAAATATAGTATTAAATATGTTTTTTTCTTTTATGGTATACAGTTAAAGCGCTTATACACATTTTGTGAAAGTTATAATAGTAATGACTAGATGCAACTTATTATGGATTAACGAAAACCCACAGGGACCGGATATTTTGTTCCTAAAAATGTAGGCTATGTAAGTTTGTTGCCTGTGTCGAATTCTATTAAAATAAGTTTAGGTAAGGCCGACAGTTTTAGGGCCTATTTATTTGAAAAAAATATTTACTTCCCAACAGTCATTTAAAGTAACGTAACTTAATATAAATAACTTTACTTTATCGTCATTGAAATCATTTTGTGTTTTTCTTTCTCTCTGACAAACTATACTACTACACAAACGAGGTACTATATCAATTAACATACATATTATGTTATGAGATAGTTTAACAAAGCTCCTATGCATGTGACATAATATAATTCACACACGAGTATCCAATCAGCGGCCAGCGGTTACACACAGGGCATAAGTAAACGCACAGATATATTAATTAGCGAATATCTGTGTGTAGCTGCTCTGTGGTCTTTGTGCATGTACAATGGCAGGAATTAATTTTGGTTAAATGATATTTTGATGTAACAATAATACCGCATTGGTTTTGGTGATGGGCACTAGGAATTAAATGGGGACAGCTATGCAGGAGTAATTTTATAGTGCCCAAGTGTGTATGTGTGTACGTAGAAGCGCAGAATTTTTATACTCTTCTAGCCCAGTGGGACTGGTAACCAAAATCCATTAAAAATGCGAAAGTGTGTTTGTCTGTCTGTCTGTTACTTCTTCACGACCAAACCGCTGAACTGATTTCGCTGGGTATAGGGGTAATTTGAGTCCCGGAAAAAGACATAGGATACTTTTTATCCTGGCAAAACATAGGGTTCCCGCGCGATACCCAAAATTTTAGTGCAACGGAGTTGGGAGCATCATCTGCGTGCGAGTTTCTTACGCCGGTTCTTCTCGCCGGGTTAGTTTCCAAACCGGTGGTAGGCACCTTAGTATCGACGTTCGAAAATATTTTTGTAAAAAAATTACTCTGAATAAAATTATTTTGATTTGATTTGATCTAGTAAAATATACATTAGACCATCTTCTAGACATGCAGTACCACATCACACGCGTAAAACTTGCCTCTGTGTTCAGTGAGTTTAATTTCAAGGATACGCCCAATTCACTCAATTGTGTCATCAAATTTTCAGAAGAAACTTACGACACATTACCACTCCAACGAAACTTCGTGCCACGTCTCACTGCTCAAACTATAGCTTCAACAATCATTACCACACTCATCACACACATACCCACATACCGAGACAATAAACAGCTACACCATTAGTGACGTCACGTAGCCCGCAACGTAAGTCACGTGACGCCGCCCGTACATTCACGTAACGTATACGTGGCGATAAGGATGCTTTACGGTTACGACGTAATTATTGTGCGTGGGGTCATTAGTTTTATCTATTTATCTATGCAAGTAGAAATAGGAGTATCTAACCGCCTTAGTAATAAAAATATTTCCACGGGGAACTATAAAGGCAATGGCTTGTTTTTTTTATCAGGAGTACATTTTTAAAATTATTATTTAAGTTTACCTTTTCTGTTGTCCACGTAATATTATTGATGAGCAAGCAGATAGCCTGATTGCCATAATAAGAAAGATATTAAAATGCTATTTTAACCTCCTCTTCTTTTAATTTTTCGAGGATCCCATGTTTTTCATACAGTACTCATAAAAAGCATCAGCAACAAAAGATCAAAACATATTATACATTTTGACCAAAAGATTAGTAAAAAATTTTGCTATAAATACTTTTAACCCTTCAACATAAAAATGTATGTTTACTTTGAAAAATAAATGCTTCTTATTTCGTTTATTTTCAGAGTGAAGTAACCACTCCTCAAATACTGTGGTGCCTGGGACAACATTTAAATATCCGTATGGTTGCCCAAGCACATACGGCATTCTCGCAAGATAGTCGGCCTAGTCCAGAGGAAAGAACTAGTCAATACGTCTGGGACCAACTATGAGCGGATTTCCTCACGATGTTTTCCTTCACCGTACGAGCGTCCGTATTATGTACTTGAGATCAAAAAATGTCTCATTGGTACACGCCTCCACCCGGGATCGAACCTACACCTTCTACGAATGCGAACCAAAGGTCTACCCATTAGGCCACGGACGCTCACCTTAATACCATCGTAATAACGTTTATAATTGCTAAGCCTTATATGTCAGGGACTGTACAGTTAACCCCCTGGGAGTGTTTGTACCCCAGTTATGGGTCCATTTGTCCCCAATATATGGTAACTGGTGGTCAGTATTGTAATGTTGGGTTTTAATGTGTTATCGTTAGAGTTAATGAGGATTAAGTTAATATGTTGATAACGCTTTCTACATAGGTTTCGGAGGCCGGTTTAGTGGACAGAAAAGTATATAGTGCCCGAGTGTGCGTGCAGTACACAAAAGCGCTATCTTCCTTTATACATTTTGTTTTTTAATTTTGTTTTTTAATTTTGTTTTTTATTTAGTTTATAAGAAGTCATTGTTTCTTTTTCAATTTTATTTTTCTTTGTTTCCTACTATATTTATTTACAATAATCATTTCATTCACAAAATTTCATTTCATTTCATCCCATTGTCGCAAAGCATGTTGTATGTTGTTCACCTTTCATTGGAACACATTTCATCCATAAAAAAAACTGTGCTGTATTATTTTGTATTTTGTTAAAATATGTGATACTGATTCTGTTGGTGAGTCAATAAATAAATAAATACTCATAACCTAGTGGGATGACCGATACGACCGACTTTTTACATGCCACAAACACGGTGTAGTAAGACAATGCCTGGCCCTTCTCTGACGCGTTGCGAGAGTCGTTTGTAAGACAAAGTCGAAACATAACTATTTAGATCTAATAATATTTTTCGATCTTTTTAATAACAAAACGGAAAATGTTTTATTTAGTTACTTAAATGTTTGTTTTCTTTTTGTTTCAGGTAAGTGTGACATGAATAAGTAAGCCGTGGAGCACGTTAGTTAGTCGTTACAAACATGCGAGAGGAACATTTATACCAGTTTGTAACAAAACAAAGTGATAACACTTTAGGTTGTGTATTCCCTTATACAGGGTGTAACAAATAAGTGATAATAGTTTAGGACAGGGGTCACCAATTAGTTTCGCTGGGGGTCCACTTTAAGAAATGAAATGACCTTCGCGGTCCACACATTTAATAAAATTTAGAAATTAAAATAAAAACCCCGCCAAACAACTTTAAAAAGTAATGAAATAATATTTACTGACTTTAAGTTTAAATAATTCCTAAGTATTTCCTTAGTATAAAGTAATATTTTAGTCCATAATTGTTGTCACGGTCTGTCGGAGGACCGCCAAGTAAACTACGACAACAGCGACTTTTGCATATTGTATCGACAAGTCGCTGATTGTCTCGTTTCGGTCCGCTGTGAAACCTTAAACTATACGCGCGGTTCCCCGACACACCGTGACAACAATTATGGACTAAAATATTACTTTATGCTAAGGAAATACTTAGGAATTATTTAAACTTGAAGTCAGTAAATATTATTTCATTACTTTTTAAAGTTGTTTGGCGGGGGTTTTTTTAAATTTCTTAATTTTATTTTATTTAATGCTTTTTAAACTTGTGTTGGTTATAGTTCAGAATAATTCCTATCAACAGGATCATATCCCAATGAATACCAGCCATAAATAAGACCGTCAATATGAGCGCAAACATGAAACCTCCACTTTGTGTTCATACGGAGCTCGGCTCCTATAGAATCCAGGTGATGCTGCAGCAGCAGCATTCAAATAGTACTGTTTATCTACTTCTTACTGGCTGTCGCAATTAAAATGAGCCCAAACACGAAACCTCTGCTCTAAGTTGGTGAGGAGTTGGGTATCCTATTGATTACCAGGTGATGCTGCAGCACCAGGTCAACTTTCCAATAATGTATATATATTCATAAATGTCACGAACTATGTAGAATGCAAAATATAAAACCCATCAAACGACTGCAAGTTGCTCATCGGCCTTTCGAGAACCAGATAAACCGTGATTTTCCAGCACTGAGCAGGCTGATGATGATGAACTATGGCTAAGAACACTCTCGATCATGTCAGCTTTCAAACAACAAAAACTAGATCAAAATCGGTCCACCTGTTTGGATGCTACGATGCCACAGACAGACACACAGACAGACAGACAGACACGTCAAACTTATAACGCCCCTCTTTTTTGTCGGGGGTTAAAAATATTTATTAAACAAAGGTAATTACGGAAATTACAAGTGTATTAATTATTTACATATCAATGAGAAAAGTGTAAATTTTTGTTGCTAATTATTTGTCTGAAGTTTGGAGTGAAATTGGTGAAAGCTATTGACATTAAATCCTGGAGATGTTCATCAGTAAGTCGAGATCGAAATTTATTTTTAACTATGTTCATCTCCGAAAATGCTTGGTCCGCACACAATGAGTCGACGGTCCAGATGGAGACCGCGGTCCGCCATTTGGTGACCCCTGGTTTAGGATGTGTACGAGAGTCCCCTATATAGAGTTCGCTGTGAAAGTAGCAGCGCTAAAAGAGTAACTTTTTTTCTTTTGCTTGGGAAAATTCATGACACTCTGTCAATATAATAATATCATTATACATAATAATGATCATTGGGTGTTTATTATATACCTAGAATGCGTAGCTATTATTATTTTTTGTACTTATGAGAAAATCCATGGCGCCGGAGCTCTTGCCCATAAAAATCACAAAAAAAAATTTTGTTCTTTTGGCGCTGCTACTTTCACAGTGAACTTTGTATAGGGGAAACATTCAAACACTAAATCATTATCACTTAGTTTTGTTACGCCCTGCATAGAGTTCACTGAGAAAGTAGCAGCCCTGAAAGAGTAATTTATTTGTAATTAATTGTATAAGCACTCCAGCGTTATGGATTTTCTCATACAAACATTAAAAAAGTTACGCACTCTAGGTACATGCTATATGATAAACACCCAATGATCATTATTATGACTGTTTAATGATATCGTTATTTATTATACCTTTGACAAAAATTAAATTTTATATCAGAAAAACCAATGGTTATTAAAGCTTTTAAAATATCAGTAATAGGTATGCTTCTCAGTTGTGCACCAGACAACATTTACTTTAAAACTAAATTAGAAACGTGATTGAAATGGAAAATGTTGTACATTCATACGTTGTTTTGTCTCCTTCTATCTCTTTGTCTTGGATACGATCGTCTCTTTTAATTTTCAATCTTTCAAACGCATCCCCTTTTATATTATACCGACTACATCATAATTAGCAACTTAGCCTATGAGAGCGACATAGAGTAGTGAAAACAGTATGCTAGTAAAAATACATAAAAATATAATAATTACAGATTATATCAGCTGTGCCCAAATTTTAATTTTTGATTTAGATTTTTAATTTTTAAATTGTACACTTATGAATGTTTTTAGGGTTCCGTACCCAAAGGGTAAAAACGGGACCCTATTACTAAGACTTCGATGTCTGTCCGTCTGTCTGTCTCCAGGCTGTATCTCAAGAACTGCTATAGCTAGACTTCTGAAATTTTCACAGATTATGAATATCTGTTGCCGCTATAAAAACAAATATTAAAAACAAAATAAATTCAATATTTAAGGGATCCCATACAACAAACGTGATTTTTTTGCTATTTTTGCTCGATATCGATAATATAAGCACTTGAAATGTTCACAAAATACTCAGTTGTATTTATACTTTAATAATTAATAATAAAATTAAAATAAATTAAATAATTAAATGGGGCTCCCATACAAAAAAAAACAATTTTTAGCCTATTTTTGGTCTATAGTGGTACGGAACCATTCGAGCGCGAGTCCAACTCGCACTTGGCCGATTTTTTCTGGCATTCTGTCTATCTCTTGTCTTTTCACACCCAAACCACTGCACCAATTTAAATATTATATAGGTTAATTCGTGGCAAGTCAACCGCAAACTTTAACTTTAGCAACTTGCAAGTCAGCTGGCCGATTCTGTATCGTACATTTGTGAGTTAATCACTGAGTTAGTAACGAAACGGAGGAGTGAGTAACGGAAAGTCTCACTTTTGTATGCAAGTGAATACAAAAGTGACACTTTCCGTTACTCACTCCACCGTTTCGTTACTAACTCAGTGATTAACTCACAAATGTACGATACAGAATCGGCCAGCTGGTAGGCGGTATTCTTATTCTCGTAGGACAAGACTTACTGGCCTTACTGCGACTGAATCAACACACTACAAAATAAAACAATGACATATTCTGGACTAGCTAAAAACATATTCATATTGTGTTCATCTAGCGATACTGGCGCTTTTTTTAACATATTTCTGTAAAAAATAAAATAATAAAATAAAAATAGTTTTATTTCTGAATAGATTCAAAAAAAATGCTTTCAGAATGTTGATACTACATGGTGCCTACCACAGGTTCGGGAACTAACCCGGCGAGAAGAACCGGCGTAAGAAACTCGCACGGGGCCCACTTTTTTACCAAAAAAAGTGAGAAAAAAATTAATCTTTTTAAATAAAATTTACAATGTTGTAACTTAAAATTATACAATGTCAACATAATTGTAAGTCATACACTAATGTAGAAGTAGCCTTACTAGAAGCCATCCTACTCCTAAGATGTGCCATCGTTTATGAAATCATTGACCTTATTTTGGCTTTGGCACACAAACGTTCTTTGAATACTTTTTTAAATTTATTAATGTATTTCTTAATTCATTGTTAACTTGTTAAGTCTTGCTATACGAAATATTAAAAGGAATTTGCAGCTACTGTATTATGCCACTAACATAAGTGCTGATATGCATATTTGATTTAACCTACTGTCTCTCTACACTACGTCTGCTGACACACGCAGATGCAGCGAAAAAGTCAATTTAAATATTCCCCCTGTGTAGTGATGTGTTGTGACGTCACAACATCACTCATAAGGGCTTAGGGCTAGGGACTAGGGACTAAACGGACTACATGATATGTATGAAGTGAATAAGATGTATTGTCTAGCTGCAGATATTGTCATGTGTATGATGTCTAATATACGGAGTAGTTTTCATCACAAAAATTACGTTTTTTGAGATAAAACATTTGCCGGGACTAAAACTATCTCTGTACAAACTTTCTTCAAAATCGGTTCACTAGTTTAAGCGTGAAACGGTATTTGACAGATATACTATGATATTAGTATAGACAGGCTTTTAAAAAGAAAGTTTGGAAACACTGCTCTACAGCGCGAGCCCGGAAAGAAACATTTATGTCTTAAAATTGGTTCATCGCGCGGGAATCGTACATTTTTCTGGGCTAAAAAGTATCCTATATCCTTTCCCGGGACTCAAAGTATCTCCATACCAAATTTCAGCAAAGTAGATACAGTGGTTTAAGCGCAAAAAGATAACAGACAGACAGACACACTTTCACATTTATGATATAAGGATGGATACATGCGTGTGAAATACATACATTTTTGAAAACAAAACCCTTCTGGCTCAGTCGAGTAATGAACAGAAATCTCACACCCCTTTCAATCGCATATTTCTAATTCAGATGCATATTAATCACGACGCGAGCGGCCTGTATCGCGGCTATGCTAAGCAGTCGACACCCTCGGGGTCATTCATGTGTTACGTAACAGTTAATAGATTCAGGCGTTACTTTGCGGAAATCCATAGCTTAAAATTTAGTTTGTTATTATTTTTAGCAATATTCCGCGAAATAAACCTCAACCTTTAAGTAAATGAGTGAGTGTACGCATAGGCATGCGCACAGCACCTCCCTTCTCTCCCACACTGCCTATGCGTACACCCGCATGCAAGAACCTGAAAACACGACACACAAGCAATAATGTTGGCGAATCCGTGCAAGGCCCCTCACCACCATGCAGGTTGAAAACCTCGACGCGCGTTTCGCCCCAACACCGGAGCATCCTCAGGATATGGACTCTACGAACAACGTCCGTCAAGTCTTGACTTGACTTGACGGACGTTGTTCGTAGAGTTCATGTACACATAGGCAGTGTGGGAGAGAAGGGAGGTGCTGTACGCATGCCTATGCATACACTCACTCATTTACTTAAAGGTTGAGGTTTATTTCGCGGAATATTGCTAAAAATAATAACAAACTAAATTTTATTTTATGTTACGTAACAGCCGAAGGAGGAGATCAATGGTCATAATATTATCATGAGCTACATTCTATTAGCTGTAGTACCCTTTGAGGTAGGTAAGTCGATGAAAATCGTGTGCTTGACATTATGAGCATTTGCGACAGTACAGGAACAGAGCGTGTCATAGAATTGGGATACAAAAAACCAAGCACTCCCGGAGTACCGACAGAAGTAGGAAACGATACAGCTGGATTTTCGCTGCGCGTTAGGAAGAATACCAGCGGTTTACTTTCTTTCTATCTTTTGAATTTTCGACCACCTGTGTGGGATAAGCGAAAAATTTGAAACATGAGTTTTTTTTTTTTACTCATCCCAATAATTACTGCATACAACGCTAAAGAAGTTATCGCTTCAAATTCAACATTTATGATGTGATTTGTGGACGGCCCCCTAGTCCGGGAGCCCGCAGGCATATCGATGGGTTAATTTTCATGAGTTATTTGCATCCAGCCAAAGGAGTTGACTTAGCGGCGACATCTGCATACAAATGGTTGTAATTTACAGACAGACAGACAGACGGATGTGCGGGCTAATGAGTAGGGGCTTGCTGGAGAAAATTGACAGAGTAGGTCGGTGAAGTGATTGAAATTAATTGAATAATCTGTCTCTTATAGTCTAAGATCCGCACTTAGGTCGACCAATACGAGGTCGATGATCGAGACCTATCTTAAAAAAAATGATATTGTGGTTTCTAATGTCTTTTTTTTCACTGAATACTTTGCTCGAGAGATACTTCCAAAGTGGTAAAATTTTTGTTCCCTTGAGACTTTTAAAATATTTTTTTATTTTAAAAGTCACAATTTTTAAACGGAATAAAGTAAGAAGTTTTTTTTTTAAAACGTTAAAATCGTTAACCATAATTTACTTTTTATTCAATCAGCTTTAATATAAAATAAACTCTTTTGCTCTATAATGGTACATACAAAGCCTAAAAGGCCGCTGGTAAAACTGAAAGGAGTCTCCTGCTGTGGAGATACCTAAAATGACAAACCATGACACAACACATTTGCTTATAGTCAAGAGACTGATTGCAAATTAAACCAGAGAAAAAAAATATGGTACAGAACCCTTCGCGCGCGAGTAACACTATTTGGCCGCTTATTTTTACTATTTATTTGAATATCATGACTATGCTATACACAAACTGACACTGGTAACTAACGTAAGTGTAAAGTAAGTCTATATCCTCTTACATGTAAATGGCCCGGCGGAAGGTCAGGACTTATTTCCCGCGAGACCGGCCTGGGACTTCTCATTTATCAAAAGGCTTAAGGACAGAATTTATTTTTATCTCCTCCTTATGTAAGGTTCAACTTTTATGATCTACTTGTAATGAGAAACTGGGAAATATAATAGAAGGTATAACTGAAAGCATGCACTTGGAGATTTTAAAAGATCACCTAACATATTTAATAGTTTGACAGAAACGTTATAAAGTTAATCATTTAGGGCCTGTTTCACCTCTGCCTGATAAGTGCCGGATAGGCTATTTACAACTTAACTTGACATATAGAGTATGCTGTATGGAGCATTTGTCAAATAAGTTGTGGATAGCCTATCCGGCACCTTATCAGGAAGTGGTGAAACAGGTCATAAAACTCTTATAGCGCGCTCGTAAGAGTTTTTGTTTTGTATGTTTCAATTAACTTTGATCTTGATATGAACAAAACATTAGATATAAAGCTACCAATTTTAATATTCACATAATAATCGCGCAGTAAAGAAATACAATGACACATTACTTGGCCAAATTTTATGGTATGCATTTACATGAAAATTGATTGAAACGAAGTTGACTATCACTAAACTTACTCACTACGTATCTACCGATTTTGATAAGATTGCATTACTAAATGTATTCTTTTTTTAGTCTGAAAAGTAACATATATTATATATTGATACGTGGGAGAGCCATGCTTCGGCACGAATGGGCCGGCTCGACCGGAGAAATACCACGTTCTCACAGAAAACCGGCGTGAAACAGCGCTTGCGCTGTGTTTCGCCGAGTGAGTGAGTTTACCGGAGGCCCAATCCCCTACCCTATTCCCTTCCTTTCCCTCCCCTATTCCCTTCTCTTCCCATCCCTACCCTCCCCTATTACCCTATTCCCTCTTAAAAGGCCGGCAACGTACCTGCAGCTCTTCTGATGCTGCGAGTGTCCATAAGCGACGGAAGATGCTTTCCACCAGGTGACCCGTTTGCTCGTTTGCCCCCTTATTTCATAAATATATATATATATATATATATATATATATATGTATATATATCGTGAGTTTTTTTGTTGAGTTGCACTAATACAGCTTAACGGATATATTTATGTTCCAGCACTTACACTGTAGCTTAAAAACTCCTTATTTCGACTTAGTTAAAACAGGCAACAAAAGTCAAAGAGAATTATATTATTTCAAAAAAGGGAGAAAATGTAATTTTCCCGTTTCCCCGGGAATATTTCGCGCTCTTTGTGTTGGCTGGCTAATTAACGGGGTTCCTAAATAAAAAAAATCACATAAAATGACAGTTGAAATGAATTTGTTTGTGAGAATATTTGTAATGAGTTTCTCGCTTGAGGTGGGAGAGTCTACGCGATTGTGAACTGTAACCTGAAGGTGGTAAAGTGGATTTTCGTTTGTTTCAAATTAATTTAAAGATTTTTATAAAAATTAATGAATTTATGTGACATCTATGGGGACAAATTGCACTCCAAAAGGTGTGAAAAATAAAAACGTTACTGTTTTAACCTCTTGAATGATTATTAAAATATTTTCAAGTTCTTTAATATTTTCTAGGTTAGAAACCATTTTGGTCACATTACCACATTTCATTGGCATGAAAACCGTGTATAAATCAGTATCCTGAATCTATATTTTTAATTATTAAATGCCGATTAATTTCTTGTTCTATCAGTCTTGCTTCCTTGTTCGCATGAAAGGTCATACCAAAGAAATTGTTATTTATTGAAAATATAATGTTACTTTGTAGTTCAAAATGAGACGAACTTAATCGATCACGAAATGAAACTACAGTGCTCCCAAAGTGATAATGCGCATAGAAATTTTCGTAATTTTTCGGCAACGGTCGTATTTCCCGAGCGTCGGAAGACGTCGCTGCAAAGCGCTGTTTTTAAACTTAACTTTAAGAAAAACACCGCTTTGCGGCGACGTAGAGGCGCCAGACGTTGCTTGGACGTTACAATGGTAACGTCACTGACCACGTCGCGATGGCTTCCCGGTGAGTTATAGCACTTATTGATGGACCGGCGACAGCGGACAGCCACCGGCTATATGATATTTACTTCTATTTCCTTTGAACAAGGTGCAAAATGCAAGTGCATTGTTTGGGGCTCTTACGTTTCATAGATTCGGGTGTTTTCGTGATAACGACAATTAGCGACGATTTGCATGCGCATTATTAATTTGGGAGTACTGTACAATAATATTGCATTCAAATAGAGGAATTAGGGCTCTCCCTTTTGCTTTGTAGGTTAGGAATGCAGAGTATTTTATACCAATGAATTTCAGAGTTGGACAAAAGTACCCAACAGTTTCATATAAAATTTGGGACCGTAAATGGCCGCGATTGGCGACGTTGTTGCGCGTCATATTGCACGCGATACTCTACAATCTACTGGAAGAAATGTAGAAGTTCACTCGCAGCGCACTGAAGCACTAAAGAACTTGCCTTTCAAGTTGTACTAAAATACTCTACTAAACACTAAGATAATGTAAATCGGGCCTTAGCCGGCCCCAAGACCATCAATTGTATTGTGCAATATCACGCTTAAATTTTATTGAACAGTTTATTTGACAATTAGATTGGATGCGTACGATGTTCAATATCAACCCTAGACGGTCAATAATATTACGTAATACGTGATATTGCACAATAAAATTGCTCGTCTAGGGGCCGGCTAACGCGATCGCCCCCCACGTGAGACAGAACTTTGTCGCACTCGATCGTTTGAGACTAATTTTGGAGTCATTAAAAGTTTGCAGATTTTTTACTCGCTTTCGCAGATCTTTATTTAGTATCCGGCGAAGCGAAAAATCGTAAAGCTGTACGCTTATTTTTTGTACTTTATGTACTTTGTTTTCAAAGTAAGTAAAATAATTTTATATATATATTTAAATTGTATTACTAATAAATACTTCAGATGAATATTTTTACATTGAGTAGGTATATTAGAGTTTTATGAGTAGCTTCATGGTAAGTATCACAGAATTCAGAACCCTATCTTAATTCTGAGACAAAAATAGAAGTAGATCCAAGAATTTTAAAGTTTTAAGTTCAACATTTTTACACTGAAAGCTCAAAAGTTTATTTGTCAACTTATCATAAGCTCCAAAGCTTTTATGCCCCAAGTTCTTGCACCTGCACCTTTCCAGTCGCTTTATGGTTATTATTTTAGAATAAAAGCTCAAAATTTTAAGTTCAAGTTTACTTGTAAAATACATGGTAAACTACAAGTTTTGTAAATTCAAATATTACTTTGTAGAAATCGATGCCTAAAATATTTTAAAAATATTTTTCACGTTGGAATAATATTCCGCGAAAAAAATACTTGGTATCTTTATTTTGTTTTAGTTTCATGTTTTAGTTAGAGTTCATAATGATTTTCCTCTTTGCAAAAAGTCTTAATGTTAACAAATAATTTTCTGTGCTATTTCACATTGTACCATAATATTATTGTAATAAATTTTAGCAAAATCGGTTCAGCGATTTGGGCGTGAAGAGGACACAGATAGACACACTTTCAGATTTATAATATTAGTATGGATAGATGGCATAGTCATCCATACAAAATTATGTAATAGAGTATGCCTACCATCAGGTGTTATTACAGATATGAATCTACACATTCATCACGATAGTATCACCCACAGTTGGAAACAATGTTGGAAATTATTTGAGTCATTATGTTGACAGCTATACAACATGTTGAAGGCATTTAAAATATATTTGGGAATGCGACTTAAAAATATTGCACTAATAACAATGATTTTGAGAGTAAAGATGGGCTATTATATTATTTAATTCAAGACAAATGTTTTTTTTTACCTATTTGTTTGTTTGTCTCTCCGCCCGTCCGTCCCTCTGTTATCTTTCACTTTATTTTTATTCAGGACTCGAAGTATTTCTATCCAAATCGGTTCAAGTCTGAAGAAGTAACAAATAGACACACATTCATTATTTATAATATTACTCTACCCATCTATTTTTTGTATTCCTTGTAATATTCTAGCCGTGACCATCTGTGCTTCAAAACTAGAGAATATGTAAATAAGCCATAGCAGACGCCATTACAACAGATCTTCCAACTGAGTATGATATTAACTCTATTCATTAACTACCCCAAACTCTCAAGTACGCATACGCTTAGAACTCTGTCACCGCTGTCCACGAAGTATTAACAAGGGCGTATAGATAATGATTTGATAGTAAGCATGGGTCCGTTCGAACATTTGTACCAACTTGACGTATAAAATATAGTCTAATATTATATGTATAATTGTTGGCAGCGTTTTAGAGGAAAAATATAAAACATTTCAACGCTTTGTAGCCGACTTGGTAGTTCCAGCATATATCGAAGTTTTCTGAATTCGTTACTATGCATACTATGGCTGACAATAAAAGTAGATGCTGCCTGACCAACATACCACCTCGTTTATACATCTTTTGGGCTACTTTTCGTAACCCACAGCTTTATAGCTATACGATACTGAAAGTTAATATTATGTAGAATTATTACGTACCGTATAATTATGACAATTCGTGTTGGCTTCAATGGTCACCCTTTTTGGAGACTTTTAATACTTTAACTGGACCTATCCTTACAAGCTAACAAAGGGACTAGGGGTGAAGGTATGTTAGGGCTGGTAGGCCCTCGGGCTGGATTATGCAAATAGGAACCCTAGTCCCTTTTGAGTGAATGTTGATGCTCGTACTATGTAAGCTGAATCTGTCACGATTGTATTGATATATTTTATAATATATAGAGTTATATCGTTGAAATTGTAAGACGAGGTATAAAATTTCTTTAACGTTTACTATAGATTGCTCAATCACTACATAGTATAAAACAAAGTCGCTTTTTCTGTCCTCATGTCCCTTTGTTCCCTTTAATCTTTAAAACTACGCAACGGATTTTGATGCGGTTTTCTTTAATAGATAGAGTGATTGAAGAGGAAGGTTTATAAGTCTAATAGTATTCATTAAACAGAGAAAAAATACTGTTATTTTTGAGGTTTCTAATGTGATGTCGTAAATAATTACATTTTTTTCCTCTTAAATTGCAAATACAGGCTGAACCCTACGAGATTTATTAAAAAAATGTACTAAGTTTTGTACACAATGAAAAGGTCTACAGAAAACTTCGCGATGGTATATGTCTATCTCTTATGGATATCCCACAATAACATTATTTTGTCATTTACTTTTCTTACTACAAATAATGGCTAATTTTCGAAGCGATTTTAACCAATCCTTATTCAATTAAATACTTTAAATACATTGTTGATTTAATATAGATCTATATGGCCCTTTTATACAGCATATGATTTAAATGAATATTTTCGAAGATATTACAGATTTAAAAATTGCGGGACGTAGCTTTTGCGGCGCGGCGGTACCGACCAATGCGGGCCACGGGTACTAATGAATATAAATCAAAACTACTGAATCGATTTTAATCATTTTTTCAGTGAGTGACCTAGGCTATATAATATTTTATACCCGTGTGAAGTTATAGTTATCTATAGATAAATAGATAACTATTGATCACCGTAAGGCCTAAACTGATCAGATATTATCGTTATGATCTATAGTCACTACATGAAAAAACTAAAAACCTTCCAAGTGCGAGTCGGGCTCGCGTACTTAGGCTCCCGTACCGCGTTTCTAGTATGGAAGCACATAATATTACATTTTATGTGTTTTAGCCTGATGACAGACAGACAACAAAATATTAGTAACAAGGCATTATTACCGTTTATATCCATCGGCTACGGAACCCTAAAAATCAAGCAGGGTAATCCCCGTCGACACCGCCCACAACCCCTAATTATTTTAGAATCAACCATCCCCTATCGTTATGTTCACGTAAAATAATTTTTTTCTTGTTTTAAATTTTATGAAAGTTCGTAAACTTCTGTTTTAAGTATGATTTATGGGAGCTGTAGGGTAAAAGGAACCGTTGTGAGTATATTGAAAGGTGTATGTTCGATTTCCAGTTTGTGACGATACGTTTTTGGTTTTTTTTTGTTTGGTTTGTTCAGATAAGCGTGACCGTGATCGGACACACGAACTCGAGACGAAACTCTCGGAGATTGTATGTCGTGACATACTTAATTTCTACACAATATCTACTGAACTTCTAAAATCAGTCAATTATCAGTTAGTCACGTCTTATCTGGATGCACCTTTATTGATTTCATTTATGATTCTGTTTATTAGTATACCCGTAACTTTGCTCACAAAAATTCGTTGGTCCCGAAAACATGCGCAAATAATATGAAGCTAATTGTAAAGTCTGATAAATATTTCACAAACGTCCTATATTTAGTCAATACAGACTAATAATGGTTAATTTATCATCATTATTTATATTCTACGGTGAGCTATAAATAAGAGACAGGTATTAATGCGAGCGGCAATCGAACGGGGACAGGAGTCGAATCTTATAAGTAATATTTATTGCAAGGGGGCCGTGTTACGCCGCCCTGCCCTAGGGGTTGCTGATTAAATAATGAACTTCATATATTTGGGGAGTTCTAATTATGTTTTTTCTTCCTAATTTATGTTGTGGGAGGAAGATTTATTTTTTCGCGGTGAAATTAAATTCGAATTTTACTTCTTTTTAGAATTTTACAGGGTGATGAATTGTGAGAACTGTAAAGTTTTGTGAAATAATAATATTTAATTTGGTCGCTGTTAACCATAAATTGTGGACTAACCCACTTTTTTTTTCGTTAAACTATGGATGCAGTCTTATTCTTAATGATCTAAAGAACATAACTGCATTCATAACTCAATACCTAATTTTTTTTTGTGGGATGGTACATTTGTGTAACAGCGTTAATTTTTGGTGTAACTTTATTAAAGTATTTTAATAAAGTTTTTCTATTTGTCAAATATTTTAATGGTTCCGTTTTAGGGTTCTGTAATCAACAAAACTTGGTTATCTACGGAACCCTAACCAGTTGATTTTTTGTATATTGATAGGTTAATAGTTATATAATTTAAAAGTAATATTGTCCTACAAATAGAACAATCCATATTTTAGGACCATCAAATCGAAATATTAAATCCTTCCTATCTCTATTAGCTACCACTTTCGAGAATTTTCGCAGAGGAAATTGTTGTTCGTCTTATCAAAATGAACCTACTCACGAAAAATTAGCTTGATAGTAATAAAAAAAATTCTTCTAGGGAACCTGTACTATATTTATTTCATTAGATATTAATTTTTATTGTGATTAAGCGTTACTTTTATTTACGTTTATTGATGATGATGATGATGTTATTCTAACGTGAACAAAAGCCTGTCGTTAGTTGTAACCAATTACCGCTCGTCTAACAGGCCGGTGCGTGTGGCAGATAACAACGATACGCAGGTTAAAAATTGTTTGACTAAAACTATGTTTATATGTGCCAGTAGATGGAATTGCTAGGCGTTCAAATGGTCTGTGCATGTTTGTGCTAGTGCTTGAATGCTTAATGTAGGTAATAGAATAAACTATATATTTACTAACCTGCGAATAATAAAAACTACGGAAACGTAACTCCCATACTTCAATCGTTTTGAATTTGGTTCTCAAGGTTCTTTTCGCACACTAAAATAATATGGCAACGGCTACGAAACACTACATTCAAATTGACAAAATAAAGCCGTTGACAATAATTGTCACTTCTATAATTACACAAATTTGCATGTATTCGGGTCTCTTTTTGCATAAAGTATGCATGTATCGTCACATTTCGTAGAATCGGAACAATTTTTTTGACACAGTTACTATCTTCCTTAGTTTTTATTATTCGTAGTTACTAACATTACGAACTTTTGGCGTGTTAAAAAGTAGCCTGTGTTATTCTAAAATCTATGTCTTTGTCGGAATCCATCAAAATTGTTTAGTATTTTTGGAGCCTATCCTATGAAATCAATTATTCTCTCTTTATTTTACTATTATGTTGGCATAGAACGCTTCATGTAAAGTTTTCATCACCTTTAGAATAGTAATATCATTATTAGCTTTTCATCTTTTGTAAGCACTTTTCGCCTCAACGTCAATGCCAGTCGCTTGACAAGCAAGTAGTGTAAACGCAGCTTCATCCATAGCTGAGTTTATGAAATTGTGGTAATTGAAACAATTTTTTTTGCGCGTGTCAGTTTATATCACTAATTGAGTTATATGTCTGTCGATTGTTTTCACCGAAACTATTAACTGTGGTGCTTCGTTATTGTTTTTTCCAGTGGCCCATAATTGGCTTGTCGTTAGCACAAAATTCGTTCAGCCTATGTCACGCAGGCAATTATTTTTTAAATTGTGGTGTCTGTTTTAGCTGTGGAGGTAATTGTTAGTTTATTTTGGCTTGGGTAAATGAAAGTATACAAAGTGTAACAAAACTAAGTGATAATCCTTTAGGGTGTGTATGAGCCCCGTTTATAGAGTTTACTGTGAAGGTAGCAGCGATAAAAGAGCAATTTACTTTTTGGCATTTGCCCATACAAAAGTTTAAAAAAAGTTGTTCTTACAGCGCCGCTACTTTCACAGTGAACTCAAAACAGGGGACTCACACATCCTAAAGTATTATCACTTAGTTTTATTACACCTTGTATTTAAAAGTACTATATGGCAATATGGATGTCGGCCACAAAGGAAGATCTTTCCGACCGAGCGAGATAGCATGCTCGATCAGGCCGAAGCCCACTGACGTCATTTCAGACGTTGTATATATCTTGCCGTTCTCCGAAACTTCAATAGCGCGATGTTTGTTTGTTGTTAATAGGCTACTTGACCTATATTCAATTTCATTTAACAAATGCATATTTCTAGTAGAACTTGGCCTAGGAAACCGTATTTCACCCTTGTCATCAAATAAAAACTTATGATTGATAAATAAAGTCGATTTGGAAATATGATTTCATATTTTTTAATTTGTACTGACGAAAACGCTTTTGCGGTACTTCCGATTTGGATGTGACGTCATCACACTAGTAATTTAATATCTTTTATTTAACGCGCTCGTTTTAAGTAAGTTTATCTGTACATAAATAATAAGAATAATCCCAGAAAGTAATTTGTAAAATATATTTTCTTGAATAAGTCAAATAAAACATCAGTTTTATATATTATCTCCATTAGTAGTCAGTAGTTGGGAAATGAAATGGCCAAAACTTTTCTCCAAAATTTTTCAATTTTACAAATGATTTGTCATTTCTTATTTAATTCTTTTCTAATTTTTTAACACTTTTAGATTCGTACGTTTAGCACATTAAAAAAAATCAATAAAAAAAGTATAAAATACAAAAAATATGACGTCACACTATGGCGGACAGTGTTTTCGGCGCCATTTAAAAGGCATATTTTTCAATCAACTTTTTATGGGTTTCTACTGTTTAAAATATTAAAATATTAGCTTTTTTGGTAAAAATGAATGATTAAGAAGCGATTAGCATGAAGAAAAAAAGTAGGTCAAGTAGCCAGTATTACAATATTTTTATTGTCATTCCTTGTTTCTTTGAACCATAATGGAAGAGTGCTTGAACCTGGCAAGTAACTTTCTATAACGCTGTATATATGTATATATGTATATATGTGTATATGTATATATGTATATTTTGTTGGTAGCGACAGCTGGTTGCGTCGCCGTGGTGTCCTGTTGGAAAATAGCCCTTATTGGTACTACAATAAGATCGTAACGTGATGTACGCTGTCCACTGTTCATTCTCTTTCACATGTAAATAAGCGAAAACTAATAAAACGTGCCCTCAGGAGTTTATAATTAAAAAAACTAACTGATTTGTCCTGCAAATGAGAGTCGAAACCCGTTCGCAAATAGATTTCGTTAGCTCAAAGACAGCAAAAAACGCAATACATTCCATTCCATTCCTTAATATAGACCTTATGCCCTTGACATAAGAGCAATAAAAAACTAGGAATCAAAACACAAATTTCAAAGGAATGTCGACTTTGATACATCGATATAAGAATTATAAGAGCTACCTAAACCAGCTCTTGGACTATACAAATAGATTATTGCTATGCCAAAACGAACTTTATACTTTTGATATAAGATCGATTATCTTATGTGATATCGAAATGGGACTCTATTTTTGTTAGGAAAGGGTTCAGGGATTTATTTGTCGAATGTTAGAATGGTTGTAGCTCGCTATCTTTTCTGGTTTTTTTTCTACCCTCATCCACGGTTATTGGTTTTTACTAGGACCCAGATTCTGCTAATACAACATTAATATAGCTTTAATCTAGTCCGGTCCGGTGGTGGACAAAATTTCTAATATAGTCATTCGCCAGGAAACTAAAGTCACCGACATCGCTCATAGAATTAGCACGCTGAAGCGGAAATGGGCTGGTCATGTCTGCAGACGGGAAGACGGTATGTGGAGCAGACAAGTGTTAGAGTGGAGACCACGCTTAGGAAAACGTAGTGTAGGACGTCCCGCGACACGGTTGACTGACGATTTGAAGAAAGTGGCTGGCAGCGGATGGATGAGGGCTGCCCAATATCGGGATGGTTGGCGCTCATTGGGGGAGGCCTACGTTCAGCAGTGGACGGCAATAGGCTGATGATGATGATGATGATGAATCTAGTCCGCATCAAACAGCTTAATCGTATTCGAATAAAATACTAATCGACAGGTTACTTAAAAGCCATACAGATTTTTGTTTAATTACACGTCTTAGCCTTTTAAACGCGTTTGGCACTGGTTTTAAGATGAGACGGATCTCGATTACTAAATCAATCTAATTTATTTATTTATCTGGAATCATAGTTCTATAAACAGTGTGGAAATATTGTTGTCAATCAAATAAGTCATCAAATCGTAGTATTATGGCTTGTATTCACTTTGATTAGTGATAAATGCAGGTAATTATTGCAGGTGATTACTCATTAGGAGAAAGCAAGTGTAGATAGTGACTAATTAGTGCAAGTCCTTTATTTTCTCCTAATCATTAATCACCTGCACTTATCACTAATCAAAGTGAATACAGGCCATCATGTAGAGTAAATTTATTAGAATCAGTTTTATTTTATTTTGTAAAAATGATGTAGATTTATTATAACGACTGCATCGAAACTGTATTGCAGATGTATTTATATTAAATTGAAATAGCAGAATAGAGGAACATGATTTTATTTCGGTTAGTTTGATTGAAGGGCCAATTTGCTTTGTTTTCGGCCCGTGGCAATTGGATACCTGGATCAAGAGGTCGTCAAGTCTACATTTTTACCCGACTGTGAAGCCAAAATGGATGATGGTTTTGGCGATTTATATTCGTAATTCTATGACGTATTTAAATAA
This sequence comes from Cyaniris semiargus, assembly GCA_905187585.1. Taxonomy (NCBI): domain Eukaryota; kingdom Metazoa; phylum Arthropoda; class Insecta; order Lepidoptera; family Lycaenidae; genus Cyaniris; species Cyaniris semiargus. The sequence goes on along the minus strand of LR994563.1, from coordinate 13,795,813 downwards.
TACTAGTATTATATGAAATATTGTAAATACTTATATAATGTTGCCTGAGAACTTTTTCGCGGTAAATGCAACAAACTCTTTTTTTTTTGTTTTTAATTTAATAAAAAATATATAATATGAAATATTGTTAATACTTTAATGTTGCCTGAGAATTTTTTCGCGGTAAATGCAACAAACTCTTTTTTTTTTTGTTTTTTAGTTTAATAAAAAATATATATGTTACCGTTAATGTGCGTAAACCAGTTAGACTGCAGATTACCAAGGTATTCTGCAGATTATCTGGGTGAGTCAGTTAAAGTGCAAAAAGTTCATTGTATTCTCAATAAATTACATAAAACAGGTTCTTGTTTGAATAAAACATGTTATTTAGTTAAAGATAATTTATTAATATATTTTTTTGGACATAAACAAAGGAATAAATTATTAAATTTTAAGTAAAATGTTACTCCACTAATAAAATATAACAGATCGTATCAAATAGAAAAAAAACCAGTCAAAACAATAACAGTCTTAGGTTGACCAGCTTAAAAGACAAAGTTTTTAGCACTTTTAAGAAGGAAGAGAATGCAAACTAATTAGGTAAAGTGCAAATATAAGCTTTTATTTTTTTTTAAATTTCACACTTTAACGGATGGTATCAGGGAATCTGCAGATTACCTAGGTAATGTGCACATTAACGTATTCTGCATTCTAACGGTAACATATATTTTTAAAATCAGCTTATGAACTCACAAATATATTGCCTAAATATTCGAAATTTCTTCACAACATCTTATTATATTTTACTAGTTGACGCTCGCAACTCCGTTGCGCCAAAATTCGTTTATCGCGCGGGAACCGTAAATCTTTCCCGGATAAAAAGTATCTTTTGCTCTTTTTTGGGACTAAAAATTTCCCAATACCAAATTTTAGCAAAATCGGTCAGCGGTTTGGGTGTGAAGAGGTAGGAGTCAGACACACTTTCGCATTTATAACATTAGTATGGATAGTCGTCTTTCAAGTCTAACCTGTATTTCCGAAGAAACACGATAATCGCCAAAGTACATTACGTACGTTCCCCGTAATATATATCGAGTGGTGGATAAACGGTTTTCAAAGCCACGCCATATTGAATTTACATTTTGCTCTCGAAGCGTAGCCGCTACGAGATGCTACGACGTAGCACCGTAGCTACGAGTTGCTACGACGTAGCACCGTAGCTACGAGATGCTACGGAAAGGGTAAACATATTTGGATTTTACGTTAGAGAGATCTTCTTCTGTTGGATATTATAATAGCTGACCCGGCAAACGTTGTTTCGCCATGTTCGTTGTGGGAATATGCTTGAGAACCTTAAAAAAATAATTTCTGCCTGACCAAGAGAACTCCTTTCAAAACCTCCACTATCAGACAAACTTCGATAGTGCGATTCAGGCTTGTGTGCTGTTTTGGAGGAGTTTTGCAACAAACAACGCTATACAAATTTTGTATATATTAGGTGAACTTTTTTATATTATTTCGCTTACTATTTTAAAGGTAAAAGCAGTAAGGACTGATAAACATTACCTGTGGTTACATACTACTAAAAACATAATAATCAACGAATCGATATTAAACAATGGATGTTTGTGACGCGGGGTTATACAGCGGGGGTTGACGCCCGGGGGTGGAGGGGTCGGGGGGCGGGGGTGCGTTGTTTGATTTAATGTGTCCTTTTTGTATGGTAATTGTAGGTATTGCGTTGGTGGCGTTAAGGGTGTGATACACAGCTGAGTGATTAAATGTGAGATTTTTTGGAACGAAGTTCCTTATCGCGCGTTGCGAAAGGGGGCTAGACAGAAAAAAATAATTAAGACGACTCTCAAGTTTTTTTTTTTAATTAAAACTTTTTTGGTGGTGTTGTGCAGTTTTTTTAGGGTGTCTAATTTTTTTTATTAACACTTTAGCTACGTCGTGATTTTGGGATAGGTAAAGATGTCAAATTCGCATCAGGGCATGAGAGATGCACTTTAAGAGTGTTTGTAGCAGGTAAACATTTATGCTACGCGATGGAAAGATAGGGAGATATTCAATCCTCTCCTACGGCTTGCCAGCGTTCTGCTCTTCCTTCGTCTAACAAATTTTTAATCAGGTGTCTTGACTTGAATTTAACATTTTTCCATCCCAAAAAGTGTGCAACGTCGCTTTTAAATTAAAAAAATATGTTGTGCCAACTTATCTGTGTACCTCATTTGTCAGTATTAAAAACCGTACGGTTTTACTCGTATGTGTATCACAGTCTTTATAATAATACGTCATGTGACATGTCAAAATCATAGATCGGACGTTAATGCGTGTAGTGGGTAAGGACAGGGTAAGCACTTACCACTTCCTACTCACCAGCTGACAGGCTAATTCTGTACAACAAATACACTGAACATCAGAAAATACAAGTCATCGTGATTAGTTTGTTTTAGGTTTAAACAAATATTTATTGTCATTGTTGTAGTATTTTAGGGTTCCGTAGTCAGTTTTTCAAAAGGAGATTGAAATAGGAAACTATTTTTGAGTCTTACATGCCTGTCTGTCTAATAAAATTTGGGGAAAAATTTGGCTAGTTAAAAATTTGCTCATTAATTCTTGTTGCCACTATCATCTCTAAAATATATTTCACTTTCTAAAAAACCCATTCATGTTGACTATAATAATATGTATGTCTTATGCATTTAGTATGTGCTTAATATATTGTCGTAATATTTCTACGAGAAATAACACAATTAAGAGAATCTTACGTCACAATAACGTTAAAACTGCCATGTAAGCTACCGTATTCGACGTAAGCGCGGCGTAAAACATAAAACCGAATCATAAATACGTTTTATGGTTTATGGTATTTTACTGCCGCAGCACACACACACAGACAGACAATACGAGGAATGCTGTAGATTCCTTTTAAAAGTACATAAAAGTTGTTTCTACTTTTACATTTAGGGCGCGTTGAGACGTGCTCGCGTGTTTTCCCAAACGCTACAGCAGAAAATGCGCAAGTCTGTACGCGCCGTTATTGTTACTTATATCGTAACTAGATGACGCCCGCAACTCCTTTGCGCCAAAAATTGTTTATCGCGCGGGAACCGAACATTTTTCCGGAATAAAAAGTATTTTATGTCCTTTCCCGGGACTCAAAGTATCTCCATACCAAATTTCAGCAAAATCGATTCAGCGGCTTAAGCGTGAAGAGGTTACAGACAGACAGACAGACAGACTCACTTTCGCATTTATAATTTATTATTAGTATGGATAATAAAGATTAAATATTGACTTATACTATACAAAGAAACCACTGTTTGTCTAATACTGCAAAACAATCTAGTGCTCAAACTTATATTGATAAGGATACGCTTGTTGTGCTCGTAGCCAAAAGCTATTTAATTAAGTGACCAAAACATTTGATCACAAAGGGGAATATTCGTATTGGGCAAATATTTAAACAGTTAACTTGAACAAGCATCTTTGTCTAAAGCGGTCAGGGATCACAAAGCAAATGCTTTGGTAGATGCAGATTGTGCACTTGAAACTTAGTTATTTGTCTTGCTATTCGTTTGACTGTTGTTCATTTAGTAATTAAAATAACTATTATTCTACTAGCTGTCCCGGCAAACGTTGTTTTGCCTATTTTCCCTATTTTCCTGCTTTTTTCTGTTTTTTTTTTTATTTTATTTTTGTATAAACCTCACGGAGCCCAAGACCTTTCCAACGAATGCAAAACCGTGGAAATCGGTTTGTGCGTTCTGGAGGTATAGCGTCAGGAAAGAAAACCCGACTTATTTTTATATATTAAGATATAATCGTAATATGTTCAATGATGTTTCAGAAGAATTGGACGTTTATTATGACGTTTTTCTCATAAATTACATACAAATCACAAAAAAAAGGCTTTCAGCGCTGCTACTTTCACAGTGAAATCTATCAGCGAGCATAAATTATCACACTTAAGGTGGTTCGTTTCCCATACAAAAAAACAATCGACATTAATTAGCTAATTTTATACTATTACTACATAAATTTATATACACATCTATTTATTTTGCAATACCATTCCCGCGAAATATATTTAAAATACTTTATTTCACACAGAAGTCACATTTTTATTGTTTTTTTTTTTATAAAAAGTGACTATTGTGGCTTATGTCACTTTTTATGAATAGTATGAAATTAGCTAATTAATGTCTATTGTTTTTTTGTATGGGAAACGAACCACCTTAAAAGTAAAAGACAGATTGGGATGTAACTCAACGCGACTTATAAAGATAGTATAAGATTTAGCAGGTTTTACCGGGATTGGCGGTTCCGGGTAATATTTTACACCCGGGTTTTGCACCGGGTTTAAGTTTAAAACTCCGGAGTTATCAATGGACAGGTGCGGCCATGGATCAAAGTTACTTAGCGTTATCGCTTGAGAAACGAGCGAGGAACCTGATTGTAAGTGCTCAGTGTTGAGTGAAAAATGTTGTAGCTGAATGTTAACCGTAACTTCGTTAAGAGATTCGTTCATAGGGAACCATACATTTTGCGAAATGAAAACTATATAATTATGTAAGGACATAGTACAGTTTTCTCTACTTACCGGAAAAAGAATAAAAGAATTCACCCCAAATTTCAACAAATCGTGTGTTTTGTAATTATTTCAAAGGCAACACACAGATGGAAACACATAAAAATAAAGAAATTGCAACTTTAAGGGCCTGTTTCACCACTTTCTGATAAAGTGCCGAATAGGCTATTCACAACTTTTTTGACAGATTCTCCATACTTGATCTGTCAAGTTAAGCGGTGAATAGCGTATTCGGTACCTATCAGGAAGTGGTGAAACAGGCCCTAAATTATGGTTCAAAAAAGACAGGCATACTTTCACTAATGTAATATTAAGTATAGATAAGCACCCATTTTTTGTTAGGTTCGTACTGAAGCGGGCCACGGTGCAGCTGCTACTCTAGCGTGACTCTATCGCCCTGTCCAACTTAATTGTCAATCATTTGTTTAAACATAATTAAGTGTTTTCGGTAGCACTGATAAAGACACGAGCTCTTAAGGTACCGTTAAATACGTAAGATTTGCAGGAATATTGTAACACCACAAAAACTCTCAATATTTATTCTACCACTGGAATTTTTTAACGAAAATCGCTTTTATATGCTTAAATAGCTTAACTGGGTCGTAGTAAAATTTTCTAAAAATATTTAACACTAATGTAACTATTGATACAGGCTATGCGATGATTTTAATGTAGGTACAACTCATCCAACAGGCGTATACTATAGAAGCTCCCTCTAATTAAATTATATAGCTCTGAAAATAGCTAAGTATAACTGCAGTTTATAAGATTCGAGATAAGGTTTCAGCACAATATAAATATTATACAGTAGACCACCTTCATAATAGACCGCTCTTATCAGGAGCACGCTCACGAAAGCGTTTGTAGGGTTCCGTAGCCAAATGGCAAAACGGAACCCTTATAGATTCGTCATGTCTGTCTGTCTGTTCGTCCGTATGTCACAGCCACTTTTCTCCGAAACTATAAGAGCTATACTATTGCAAATTGGTAAGTAGATGTAGTCTGTGAACCGCATTAAGATTTTGATACAATAATGGAAAAAATATTAAAAATTTTAGGTACAACTGAATCAAAAAAAAAATTTTTTTCATCTAACCTATGTGTGTGGGATATCTATGGATAGTTCTTCAAAAATCATATTGAGGTTACTAATATCATTTTTTTCTAACCTGAATAGTTTGCGAAAGAGACTCTTCCAAAGTGGTAAAATGTGTGTCCCCACTCCTCCAACTTCTAAAGTAGGGGCATGACAAGTCTAAAAAAAATATATGATGTACATTACTATAAAAACTACCAACAAAAATTGGTTTGAACGAGATCGAGCAAGTAGTTTTTTTTATACGTCATAAATGGTAAACCTTAATTTAACTTTCATTAAATCAAGTGAAATATAAAAATAAATCAAAAATCTTTTAATTTAAAAAAATTAAACCTTATTGCTGCTGCGGAACCCTTCATGGGCGTGACCAACTCGCACTTGGCCGGTTTTATTTGTAAGTTATTTTTTACTGGGACACCATGAGGATGCAACAAGTCACCGCTACCAACGAAAATATTGAGTTAGAGCGCAATCAAACTGGCACTAGATGAATAACTTCTCTAGAACTTTACATTTTGTTGGTAGCGACGACTACGCTACCATATGGTGTCTATAAAAAATTTAAAAAAAAAAATTGACGTTAATCTACTGTATGATGATTATACTGTGGTTTTCGGCAGGACAGTAATGACTTCATTTCCTCGCCCTATCAGAACTGAACTCGGAGAAAATTTGAATGTTAATAGATCAATTAAAAGTCTAAACAAATTGTACTGTAAAAACTTTGTATATGAAATTTTGTGAAAAGGGTTGGGCTCGTGAAAAGATATCGATGTCTTAATTTTTAAGAAAATTGAGAAATCTAAGAAAAGAGTACCACCACACAAAGAGACCTTGACTAAACAAACAGTGACGGATTAACCCTTAATCAAATTAAGCAATTGCCTAGGCCTAGGACATCACGTCCCAGCAGAAGCGCAAAAACAATCCGTCCTTAGGGCATCACGTCTCACTCTCACGTCACCAAAAACCACGCCAAAAAAGTTTCTAGGATAAAAATAATGTTTTTAAGCGGTAAAGGTTTAAACACAGATTCTAGTTGACATGTACGGATAGAGGGGCCCACAGGCTTAGGGCTAGATTGGTTAGGACTGCTTAGCAAGTAGTCTTAATCCGTCACTGTGAACACAGCGCATTTTCCTTCAATTTTTTGCCGAGGATCCTAAAGTTGTGAGTAGCCTGTATCCAACCATACTTCCATACTAATCCATACTAATATTATAAATGTGAAAGTGTGTCTGTCTGTGTGTCTGCCTGTCTCTTACCTTTTCACGCCCAAACTGCTGAACAGATTTTGCTGACATTTGACATGGATATACTTTGAGTCCCGGGAAAGGACATAGGATATATTTTATCCCGGAAAAATGTACGGTTCCCGCGCGATATACGAATTTTGGCGTAACGGAGTTGCGGGCGTCATCTAGTACAAAAATATATCGACAAACAGACACCTACGCACGTTTCTTCCTCATTAAATTAATTTGGCGTTTAATATAATTTATTGCCTACGCAAAGGGCTGAAGGGATGATTTGAAATTACGGCCCTGTGTAATGTGAGGGCTTTTTTGTGATATTGTTTTCGCAAAGGTATGAACATTGTTTAAGTAATAAGATTGTTACTTTTGTTGGGAGTGTTTTGTGTGAGTTCTTTTGCTAATATTTATTTTTGTGTCAAACATTTTCTTGAAGAATAATACTCTAATCTAATCTTACTAATAAAAAGTTACACAGCGTGTATAGAAGGTGCATAAGATTTTTTCTACTAATAATCATTTTTTGACATAAGGCCTGTATAACGATGCTGTCATTTCCATACTAATTTCTATGTATAGACTCTGTGTAACGTGTGTGTAACTTAAAAAGGAGTTTTTAAGTTACACACACGTTACACAGAGTCTATACATGTTTAACTATTCACACGCTGAACGCATGTTTAAGAAGTTTTTATTAGTAAGAGGGTTAGAAATGAATGCTTTTATATACACAGCTTTTAACACGACGCCAACGTTAGTAGTCTAAATTGATTTTTCACAAAAGAGCGCTACTAGTTTCCATTTGACCACGCGCCAAAACAGCCTTTCAAGTCTGTGATATCACGTGTAAGCAGAAGAAGATATGAGTGGATGAGCCGGGTATCTAACATTTTAAAACATAAGACCAAATACTCATTTTCCCTTATAATTTGAACAAACCTTACCTACTTCATAATCCGGTTAATATATCTAGCTAAGTATACATAGAATCCACATTTTTATGATTTCAAATCATTTTCCCGGTCCTATGCCTCCATTTATGCAAGAAAAGGACAGTTTTCAAATTGTTAATTACCTACTTACTTTATCCACTCACGTCTTCAATTTTAAATTTTACTCTCGCTTATGTCTTACTAGATGCATAATAACCAAAGTTTCTTTTTTGTTACAGGTAAGTGCTTGCTATCCTTCAGGTAACGGATGAGTAGGTAAGGTAACGTGGTACCTCCACACAGTATTCACGTTAGAGACACGGCACCGCTTCATAACTTTAAATCGACGATTATTTTCCACGATGTGTTAACATAGATTCAGTGTCAATATTAACGTTGGAAATGTTGAATCTCAAAGTTTTATATATAGTAGAGTATTTGAATATTATGGTTATTGTATTGTAATCAAAATATACTTAGCCTCCGAAGCCACTGGATATAATCGCAATAAAGCAATTAGTCAAGATGCATTCAGTAAATTTTGACGGCGAAGTTCAAAAGCAAAATATACGCGATTTGACATAAGTTATTGCAAAATGTCGTAATTATTATCAAATAAAATAATCTTGGCTCTATCCGCTATTTATATTGGATCACGTCACATTTGACAATCAAATTTCAATGCACTCTACACACCACAGACAAATTATTAAAAAAAAAACACACGAGTTAATGAAATATCACGTCATTTCATTACATGCATATGTAGTAAAGGGTCTGTAAGTAATCGCAACTAGACTGGACATGATAATATAAATAAAGGTAGAAATAAAGTTATTATTTATATTCTGTCTACTGCAGTTGTTTAAAAAAAACTTGAGGGGTGTCAAGGGACACCCGGATGGAACGAAGTTATTTCTTATGTACAAAAAACCTGTATACACTCAACAAAAATAAAATAGAGAGAAAGAGAGACAGAGAGAGAAACACGCGCTTACAACTATAGCAAAAAGCACAGACATAGATCAAGATAGATACCGCATGTCCCGCGAAGTACATACACATGCGGTGTCTATCTTGATCTATGTCTGTGGCAAAAAGTGTCGTTACAACTTTTCGGTCTTAATTTTTTCCGTCTAGCCCCATTTCGCAACGCGCGATAAGGAACTTCGTTCCAAAAACAAACAAAAAAACGAGTGTGTTTTAGACCACACAACTGAAGTAAAAAACTTCTTGAGCTCTATCTATGTATATGTATGTATATTGAAAGAAGAAGATGTGCGCGTGCACCTGACTCCGTTCGCTTCGTTCATTATACTTTCGTAACGTTCTCGACACGCATTTACCAGCTTACTCCCCAAATCAAGCATGCGTACAGAAGTTTGAGAAAATGTGCGCGCGCACCTCTCCGCTCGCCTCACTCGATCACACTTTTCGTAACGCTCTCGTCACGCATTTGCCAGCTTACTCCCTAAGTCAAGCGTGCGTAAAGAAGTTTTAGTTCAAAAACAAAAATTGAGAACAATAATTATTATGCACTTTTGTTTAATTTTGTATGTACTTTAATGTCAGACCAAACGTAAAATGACGTAAACGTGTGAATCTAGTTAACAATGTCGCGGTCTGTACAAACAAAACAAAACAACTGCGGTTGTAAAAAAAAACCACAAAAACTGCGAACAAATTATTGTGCACTTTTGTTTAATTTCGCATGTACTTTAATGGCAGACCAAACGTGAAATGACGTAAACGTGCGAATCTAGTCAACAACGTCGCGGCTGTACAAACAAAACGGGACGAAATTGCGAGCAAATATCAGCGGCACGATCGGCGGAATTAGATTTACGAGTGCGGAATTTTTCGGCAGTCGGGAGAGATCGGAAGAGCCGAGGGAGAGTTTGGGAGAGTCGAGGGAGAGATCGGCCGCCATCTTACCCCCACATTAACATATAAATGCGCCCGTGAATGGAGCTCACCTGCATGGGGTGGATCTATGTATTTTATATCCACGCCAAATGATAAACACACAAATACCTGTTTACTTTATTCGATTAAAAGAACCCTGAACGTTACATATACTGGTGTAGGAACCTAGAGGAATCCATACTAATATAATAAATGCGAAAGTGTGTGTGTCTGTTTATCTTTCTGTCTGTCACCTCTTTACGCCCAAACCACTAAACTGATTTTGCTGAAATTTGGTATGGTTTGGTATGGTGCCCGCGCGAGAAACGAATTTTGGCGCAACGGAGTTGCGGGTGTCATCTAGTAAACTTATAATACCTGTTAGCTTTTATCGACATCTTATCTAGATATTAAAGTATCATACGGGGACATTATATTATTTCGGACAAAAAGTTACTTATGTCTAGAGTCTAAACTACTGCCATGCCAAAAGTTATCAAAATCCATCCTTCAGTCTAGTATTTTTTTTTTCGTGAAGAACCTTAAAAATATTCGAAAAGGTTGATCTGAATAAGCGTCTAGAAGGCATAATTTTGATAGAAATAACAAATTATCTTAACCAATAATTACACAAAATAAAGCCAAAAATTTATATTAGACCAAAGATCAAATTCCAAAACCCGAAATCTGACGTAATCCTGTCAGAGCGGACGTCAACACAATTATTGTAATGAACTGTAAAAAGTGGTATTACCATATGACGTTACTGGAGGAGAGGAGACCCTCGTCATCCCATGGGAACCGCGTACCCTATACCTCACTTCCCCCAAGACGATTTAGGTAAATACATTTTGTATTATCGCAATATTAGACGTCAACGATGTCAATACTTGGATATGGCATACGCCATCAAAACTGTAGCAATATTTTTGCATGCAAAATGTGTATCGAGAATATATTGTCGTCCTTTTTTGTCTTACAGTAATAGCATATACTACTTTCTCTTTCACTTATTCACGCTTTCAATGCATATTTTACGTAATCAATGCACTAAACACGTCCGACTGTCACCGCGTCCTAAGGCACACTGCTCTCAGATTAGTGAGCTCACTCATTTCGAGGGTGACACATTTTCGCGCTGACGATTGTATGGAATGCCTCTTCTAAAGGTTATAATTCTATGTTAGACGTATATAATATAGCTGTTGGGAATAGCCATATAACTATTTTTAACCTGCGATGTAAATGGGTGGATATTTGACGTGTTTGTGTGCGAAAGGATGAACCGATTTTGATGTAGTTTTGTTTGACAATTGCTTATAAGAACTTTGATGAAAACACAATTTACAGACATTAATTATCAACAGGAAGTGAATAGATACGCTGTAGTTTTTTAACTATTAATAAAAATCTTATATCTCGGTTTTCGTTGCTAAACTATCCCGAAAATGCTGAACCGATTATGTTGAAATTTTGCGTTAATCGCCCTATCGAAGTTTGGAAGGCTTTGAAAGGAGTTGTAATTACATTTAAATATCGTCGGAAGATCTTCCTTTGAGGCTTTGAAGCGGGCCCAAAACGTAAATAGCAAAACAAGGTTTGCCGAGTCCATACTTCCATACTAATATTATTAACAAATTAATAAATGCGAAAGCTGTCTGTCTTTTACCACTTAACGCCCAAACCGATGAAACGATTAAACTGAAATTTAGTATGGAGAAACATTCAGTCTCGGGAAAGGACATAGGATACTTTTTACTCCGGAAAAGTGCACGGTTCCCGCGCGATAAACGAATTTATCTAAACGGAATTGAGGGCGTTATCTAATATAAGTTGGCCCCTAGACGATCAATTTCATTGAACAATTTATTTGACAATAAGATTGAAAGGCGGGCTCGTTCAATATTAACAATAGACGGTCAATAATATTACACAATACGTGATATTGCACAATAAAATTGATCGTCTAGGCGCCCGCTAAGAATATAGACAAAGACATTTCTGTTATATTGTCACTTTTGTACGCCAGACCCCCTGCACGTTATCTGCCAGACACAAAACCTGGGTCCTAGGATTATGCTCATAAATCAAGCAACAATATCTACAAAGCTTTGGTAAAATATGACAAAACTCACAACTTTCCCTGCGCAGTCGGGTAAGACGTGACACGGTATAGGCTAGGGGGTGGCAGGAAAAAGTAATGAGCTGGTAAAATATGATTAATGCAGGAAAATTGATTTTTATGACTCTCTTCTAACTTCTTTATTTCAGAGCAAAAGTTAAATAAATAAGTACCACTATCTTCTGTTAAGTTATACAAGTTTTCTAAAAAAATAAAGATGTTGGGTCTCTTATTTAATTCAATAAAAATAATATTTAATTGCATTTTTATCAGCGCATTAGCACTTTTGAATAATAAAACAGCGCTTTTTTTCGAATATCAAAGTCGTCACAAAAAAAAGCTACTTATATTCAGGAGTGTATTGACAATATTTGAAACACATCTTATTATATAATTTTTTATTTAATTATGAATTTAACACATGACACCCTATATTTAAATTATACAACTTTTTGTTATAATAAAAATATAATAATTCAAGAAACTTGACCCTTTAACCTTGTATTGATTTATTATTCCATATATCAGTCCATTATTGTGGACATCATAACTCACTAACAACGCCTCCAACTCCTGGACTATTGTCCGATGCCCGTGTACGTGAAATATAGCCTAACTTCAACATAACCCCACTCTGAAGATTATACCCCATGTTGAAAATAATACCCCATGTTGAATTACCCCATAGGCTAAGTTGGCGCCCGTCGGTCGGATTATTTAATCTACTTGTGCCTCTCCATTGTGATAAGTTTTAATGAATGGAGGACATAGGCTTTGTTATGTAGCCTATGTGACGGCAATTGCCAGCTAAACGAACAATTAGTTGAGGTTAGGGTGTATGAAAAGGGCAATACTGTTTTTGTTTCTGGCATGCTTATAATGGGGTAGAAAAATATAGTTGCCGAGGGCGATATACGCATCCCCGTTATAAAAAAAAGAATATTATACACACTGTGTATCCATCCACACTAATATTATAATCACGTGTAAGTGTGTCTGTCTCTTCACGCCCAAACCGCTGAACCGATCTCGATGGGTATGGAAATACTTTAGTCCCGGGAAAAGGCATAAGATACTTTTTATCCCGAAAAAAAGTTCCCGTGCGATAAACGAATTTTGGCGCAAAGGAGTCGCGCGGATTTATTCAATGTATTGTCTTTGTTGTCTTTGTCTATCGAGCTCCATGTTTTAATTAATTATTTATTATCATTTATCAGTCATGGGCAAAACATTGTATAAGGGACCATGCATAAAGTACGTCACACGATTTTCATGATTTTTAGACCCCTCCTCCCCCCTTGTCACAGGTGGTCACATTTGTGAGACCCCTTCCTATTGTGACGTCACAAATTTACAATTTTACGTCCAAAAATTAAGACAATCTCAATATTATATTTCCGTATTCAATTTTTTTCAATTTAAAGTGTGATGTCACAAAACTAAGGATCCCTCCCCCTACCTTGTCACACCATGTCACACTTCGTCGTCACACTTTAGTTGTGATATACTTCATGGATGGCCCCTAAGTATCATGAAAAAAAAAACGCACTTCGCAATGTGAACCTTTTTATGAGTTACGAGTAAGGGAAAAAATATCCATACTAATATTATAAATGCGAAAGTGTGTCTGTCTGTCTGTCCGTCTATCTGTCTATCTTTCTGTATGTCTGTCTGTCTGTCTGTCTGTCTATTTGTCTGTCTGTCTGTTACCTCTTCACGCCCAAACCGCTGAACCGATGTTGTCGAAATACTTACGATACTTTTTATCCCGGAAAAATGTACAGTTCCCGCGCGATAAATGAATTTTGCCGCAACGGAGTTGCGACTTGCGGGCGTCGTCTAGTTATATATAAATTCAAATACATTAACAAAAAGAACCTTCCATGGAACGGCTGCTAATAAATTGAAATGTGTTATAGTGGGGAATTATTTAATGTTTAACAAGGCAAGAAATAGATCTGTAACCATTTGAGACGCAGCTGCACAATTTTCCGCCTAGCCGAATGATTAATTAATCATGTACTAATGTATGATAGGCGATAGTGGTTGCCTCCCCGACTATAATTGGGTTTATTTCTCAATTCGAATACTGTTTAAAGATCTGTTGCCTTAAAATGGAAATGTAAAGATTGATTTGTTATCAGTTTGTCAGTCTGCTTAATATTCGTCTGTCTATAAAAGCTCCTTATTTTCTATTAAATGTAAAGTATGCCCAAAGACGTCCAAAAAATAGGTCGCTCTACGGGAGTGTTGGCAAAAATAGAAACAAAATAGTAGGAGCAGATAGTGCTTATCATATAAGAATCGGCAAACATCTATTTATAATGCCACAGTTCTGTTTCCGCTAAAATTTTTAGTTTTAAATAATTCATTACGATTCAGATTCAAAAAATACGTACATTTTAAAATGTCACCCTTTTACGATCAATCCCTGATTTGTTTAAAATTAAAATTATTTATTTCAGACTATCATCCATATTTTAGAGTTAGACTTGTACTAATATGACTCTGTGGTGTTAGTAATAATGAGTCCTTATTCTTGTGTTAGTAAAATTAAAATTAACGATAATATCGTATATTATAACAAAACAACGTTTGTCAGGTCAGAAGACTGTAACTGTAACAGTATTACACTATACAACCTCATACAGCTGCGGCGGCTTTACAGTAGACATCAATCGCTTTAGACAACGAGCTGACTGGATGCTGGACATAGACTAGATACAGTAAAGGGGGGTTAATGTGTTGGTAAAAGGCGTTTCTTTAGCAACTAACTACGTTTAAAACGATCTGTCCCAGATAGTACTACTTTGTGCTGCGAATATGACTTTAATCATCCACAAAAATCATTCTTAAAATGTAAATCTTCCTTAGGTTGCTTCTCAGCAAACTTAGCATCTTTGTAAGCATCTGTGAAATATATGTATAAACAATATTAGTTTATTTTATACTCATGTGATGGCATATTACTTTTATGCGATCAATTTATCATACTTTATGCAAAATAAAATAAGTAGAAACATAATTTAAAATTAAAGATACAAGCTACGATACAAGTTACGACTAATGGTCGGTAGCTTTTAGGTAATAAAAGTATTTTAAAATATTATATCATCATATTGTAGCCAGGTTAATTCACGTCAAAATGACTAGATTTTATAAACATTTTGTCGAATACCTTGATTTTGATTACAAAAATCCAATCGCAAATTATACATACGATCACCTCCAACTAGTTTGCTTTGCACCCTCTTTACAACTACTCTATGGCGTGCTCGGGGCTCAGCGGCGCACCTGCGCGGGCCCGTATTGATTATTCGGGGGGCGCTTACTTTCGCCAGTGTTTTAATGCGAGCTATGAAATGTTTTTATTGTCGGCTGCCGGTGCCCCGAGCGGAGTAAACATTTCAATCAATAAACAAGCTTACTTCCTTCTGAGGAGATCTTTGAGTCTGCAACCGACTCAGACATTTTCATTTACCAGTTACCACTTAATGTGGTGTGTTGAGGGAACGGCGTTTAAGAATAAAATACAAATATGGCCAGCTACCCAACGGCCGCACGTACAATTTTACGTACGTTTTTGTATTATTGACCATAACCATGTAGTTGAATGGACGAACCGTCTACGCACATACTAATATGCATCCGATATTGTAAAAATATATTGTTCTTAGGCGTGCTATATCATAAAGTTATTAATTTGTGAGCTATCATATTTACAATCTATGCCATATTTTACTTAACATTAATGGATACTTTTATGGTGTCTTTATGTAGCCAAAAATTAAAAAAAAAATGGTCCAAATGCAGAATTGGCAAAAATTACTTCTTCTATCTACGGAGACACGAGTACAGACTCGTCATAATATTTGATGCTCATAAACTAAAAAATACTTGTAAGTTTTATTTTTTATTTTACAAAATACTAGCTTTAGCCCTCGGCTTCGCTCGCGTTAAGAAGTATTATTATATATTATTAATAAGGTATCAAAGTACTTTACTCATAGAATATCTAAACTCCCCTCCCGCACGCGCACCCCCGCCTTGGTGACGCCCACTTCGTAACGGGCCGTGCAGCAGAAATCGTAATATATTAATTTCGCCATAACTTCAAAACCAAACGTCCAATTGTAATCATTCAAAGACCATATATTATCTACATAAACCGTACTTAGCGATGAAGTAATTTATTTTGATAAGGATTAATTAAAGCATGAGTAAAATAAACGTGTTTTAATGTAGTCCAAAAAAAATTTCAAATAAAATAATGGTGGTTGTGCCTCACTCGACCTAGATAGGTATAGTGTGTCGTGGACTTTTTTGTAGATATTTATAAGATCTACAATTAATTACAATATTTTATGGTTTTATCTTTTATAGTTTAGGCAGCGTACGCAAAATAAGTAACTTTTATGGTTGATTTTTTACACCTTGTGTCAGAAAAACCCAAATCTTACGGAACTCAATTTTTTTTCCAAAATAAAATTTAGCCTATGTTACTCGTGGATAATGTAGCTTTCGAATGGTGAAAGAATTTTTAAAATCGGTCCAGTAGTTTTTGAGCCTATTCATTACAATTAAACATACAAACAAACAGACAAAGTTTTCCTCTTTATAATATAACCTATTTTAAGGCTGCATACCTACCTACGAAAAATCCTTGTCCTCTCTTTACGCTTCATAATCTATGGTAATTTAAAAAAAAAAAAGTAAAAACTGTTGATTAGACGCGCTTTTGCTGATTTCGATTGTTTTTTTTTTAACAATGGCTTTTATTTTTTCACAAAATATTAATTTCTATGGGCATAATGTGCAACAGAAACAAACAACCAGCCTATTGAATGCCAGGAAAATGAAAATATTTTGATTGAACATTTTTCGAAATGCTCGAATGTAGAAATGTAGTAAGTTGAATATATGACAGTTTTTTAAATAAACAAAATAATTCTATTGGGCACACTTGCTTGAGTTAAAGATGATAAATATTAAATATGAATTAAAGTTAATTATGGATTAAATATTATCATGTCTCTCTCGTTCCTCTTATTTATTGGGGAGAAGGCAATTTAATCTTATCAAAATTTGATGAAAATGAATTTGCCTATGTTGGCAAAAATGATTAGCTGTCACTCTGACTCTTTGGTATTCACCAGGTTTTTGCGTGTAAAATCTGCATGAAAAACATAATTTGAAATTTCTTTCTACATTTTATATAATATTGTATTAAAAAAAACTGGAAAACATGGGAAATTATTCCAGAAATGTCACCGTATTTTTTCAAAAACGTTAACAGGGTTTTTAATTATTGGATGTTTAAAACTAAAATTGACAAATTAAAAGTTATTGGCACTTCGATTCAGGTAGTTTTTTGTCTATTTCAAACGCTGGTTTATTTTAATTTGAATACTGTTTCACGTTCATAAAGGTCGCTATCGTCAACTGATCTCTTTTCAATTTCCAACTACGGGCCTCGCCAATATAGGATTGGATAGATTTTGATCTGCCGAATAAATTGCTAACGGAAATAGGTGAAAATTAAAAGGATATTTTTTTGTACTGTTTTACTGTTTAGGTACATAAATTAATGAAGAGAGGTAATAAGGGGTGTCTCATATGAGAAAAAGGGGAAGGAGGTATCGCAGTGACACTCAAGTAATTCTTTGTACTATAATAAATTTTTTTTATACTAAGGTTCACAGCACATTCCTCGAGCACATTCCCTACATATATTATACGTAAACCTCGGCAAACTCTAGAGCCTTAATAACTCGTCACTTTTTAACCAACCCCCAGAAAAGTAAGAAGTTCTATATTATGTACGACTGTGGATATTTTGAGCTTCAAGTTACATTAGGTTCGTCTCTAATGTTGACGAATTTTACACAAAAGCTTCCTTACGTCATTTCAAATATCGACAAAACACCGTCATCAAATCCGTCATTTTAATGACGTCATCAAATCCGCCATTTTAATGACGTTCGAAATTCCAAACCGAGAACAGCTCGGTCAGTAGTTATCGGTCTCGAACTATCGCATTTTGCGACGCCATCGTTAAAATATCTGCCCGAATGCGGAGCTAGAATCAGGTCAGCCGGGGCTGAATCTAGGGCTTATTGCGTTTTTTAACCGACTACGTCAAAGCGGGGAGGGTTATGATAACTTTTTGTAAGGGACGGTTTGTACTTGAAGGTACGTAAAAATGTCCGTTCGTCCGTTTAGATGGACTGGTCATGTCTGCATTTCATGAGCCATGACGTTGGGAAGTCCTCTCTCTATCTTTCCCCGATTTTAATGGATATTGAGATCTTTGAATCCCTAGAAAGTGTCGGAAAATGTGCGGTTCCCGCTTATTTTACAGATTCCATCAGAACAGAATATCGGGCGTCAACAGTTCATCAGTTATACAGTAATTGCCCATGCAACAACTTTTTATATTTTTGACTCTTCTCTCTCTTTCTCTCTTATTTTGCTTCCGTCTTTAAGTAAAACAAAAAGTAATTTCTTATTCAAATTGCACTCAAATGCATTCTTAACTGAAGAATACAGGTGGGGAAATGAAAAAATATTTGTCTAAATACTTTCAACGCTTCCCCTTGTCTTGGCTTCCCTTTGTTCGAATTATTTCTGCTGACGGCGCCTGTGATAGATTGGTTCTGCACTTTGTTACTTTACCTTATTCTTTGCAAAGCTTTGTTGAATTTGATGTTTCTTTGATTGGTTTATTCTGTTAGGTTTATAAAAACACGATATAGTGAGTATTGTAATCGTATTATGTGAAGATGTATGATTAATTATATTTATTCTATAGCCTTAATTATTATTATCGGTAGATAAACATTCAATAACGGTTCTCACAAATGTATATTGCTCATTATATGCTTATAAACAAAATTATGAACATTACTAAACAATTTCAAACGGCAGTGTGGAAGCACCTTTAGGCATAAAGGCGCTTAACAATTGCCATTCAAAAACTGAAACAAACGCTTATTGCGATTTTATTATTCGTAAAGACAAAACGGCCGATTTTATTGAGTGGAGGTGATCCCTCCTTGACATCCCTGGGGGTGCTGGGGGCTCCAGGGGGGTGCCGGGGGGTGCGGGGAGGTGGGGGGTGCTTAAACGAGAAGCACGTGACGCGATCGTTAATGGTTGATTTGCCTTTTTTCCAGGGACAGCTCTCAATAAATTTCCCTAATTTTTTTCCCTCAGAAGTTGAGCTTTTTGGGTTACCTGGTCATTTTGGCCTTGTCTTTGTTAGCAAAACCAAATAAGTTCTCATTATGAGTCTACGCAAATTACAATATTTAAGACCCGGCAACATTATTTTGCCTTAACTTACGAAACAGATTTAGGCAGTTTCTCAGACCTATCCGATAACCACACAGCAAAAACGGACCAGCCGTTTTTTAAGGAGTTTGGCAACAAACACGAGAAAAAATACTAAATTTTCATCATTTGTTTTAATAAAATCTTTCTAATAATCGAGGGTTTTCTGTCACCGGCTTCGGGATAGTTCCCGGAGTTTGATTAGACAGTCAATAGGGGGTCCAATTTGGAAGTTCCAGCTGCCTGTTTAACTTTGAACCGTGTTGCCGGAACTCACGTCAAATACCTAGGAAGTAGAAAAATCCCTGGTTTCGGGGTAGGGTGGCGATGATTTTGAATTTTATGGGAGTCACAGTCATACTATGTGATATTAATTAATGATCACTCAACTTTAATTTAATGAAGAGTTTGATGTAAACTTTAAGCCTTCATTGAATACGGATACTTTACAGCAAGATTGTCTGACGGGTCACGATTTACACTTACTAAATAGCCTTTTAAAGTGTGAATTTCATTAATATTTTTTTTGACAATAATTATGACAGCCAGAATATTTATGAAATTCATATTTCGTAGTTAATTACAGAAACAGAGTAAAATAGTAATTTACTCTCTGTTTTGTGATTAATTTGTGGTCAATATCAAATTAAAATAGTTTTTTAATAGTTTTCCCTATTTACTTGTATTATTTTATTGCATTTTTTTTTAAGAGCCTATGCTGTCCCACTGCTGGGCAAAGGCCTCCCCCAAGTCCTTCCATTCATCCCGATCCATCGCCACCGTCGGCCAACCTGGCTTGCAATTTTATTTTTAAAATTATATTTTTGAAATTTTATTTATCCTAAAATCTTCTTAGGTTTTAAAAATTTGTACGAAAGTAATGATAACATAGCTAATGTAGTTATGGCAAATATGACCAATCCAACTTTGACAACTAAAAGCAAACTGTACCTTTGGTAAAAGTTTCATGAAATGTTCACCAACTTTTTTGGACTCTCTTACTGTTTTATAGTATTGATTATTCGTAAAAACCCTTTATATATTTATTACTTTAATTTATGACAGTAACTGTGGCCATATTTGAGCAGTCAAATGTATGGTAATATTTATTCTATGCTGTATTCTATTGTACAAAATAAAATTAAAATATTTAAAAAAAACCCCCGCCAAAAAACGTTAAAATGTAATGAAATAATATTTACTGCCTTTAAAGTTTAAGTTCTAAACTATTCCTAAGTGTAAAGTAATATTTTAGTCCATATTTGTTGTCACGGTGTGTCGGGGGACCGCCAAGTAAACTACAACCTACAACCGCCAAGTCGCTGATTATCTCGATTCGGTTAGCTGTAAACTGATCCTTAAACTATAATGTTATGTGAAATCAAACATTTACATTAGCGGTCCCCCGACACACCTTGACAACAATTTTATTATGGACTAAAATATTACTTTACACTTAGGAATTATTTGAACTTAAAGGCAGTAAATATTATTTCATTAATTTTAAAAGTTTTTTGGCGGTTTTTTTTTTTTTGTAATTTAATTTTATTTCATGCTTTTTAAACTTGTGTTGGTTATAGTGCAGAATAATTCCTATCAACAGGATCATATTCCCATGATTACTATCTATCAATATCCTTTTCGATGAGGCCGTTAATATGAGCCCAAACATGAAACCTCCACTTTGAGTTCATACGAAGCTTGCCTCCTATAGAATCCAGGTGATGCTGCAGCAGCAGTATGTAAATATTTACTGTTTATCTACGTCTTACTGGTTGTCGCAATTAAAATGAGCCCAAACACGAAACCTCTGCTCTAACCAGGTCAACTTTTCAT
The DNA here is from genome assembly GCA_905187585.1 of Cyaniris semiargus. NCBI lineage: Eukaryota > Metazoa > Arthropoda > Insecta > Lepidoptera > Lycaenidae > Cyaniris > Cyaniris semiargus. Next base: position 13,774,761 of record LR994563.1, on the reverse strand, counting down.
TAATTTGTATACGTATATTGTATATTCACAAAATATGTCACGAACTAGAATGAAATATTAAGCCCATCAAACGACTGCAAGTTGCTAACGGCCTTTCATGAACCAGATAAACCCTGATTTTCCAGCACTGAGCAGGTTGATGATGATGAATTATACGTAAGAACACTATCGATCATGTCAGCTTTCAAACAAAAAAACTAGATCGAAATTGGTCCATCCGTTTGGATGCTACGATGCCACGGACAGACACACACACACAGCTGTCTGTGCTGACAGACAGACACGTCTTATCAACTTATAATAATATATTAACTTATAACACCCCTCTTTTTTGTAGGGGGTTAAAAATAATAAAGATATAATAATATAATAATAATAATAAGCGTTTATTCAGCACATACACATTACACCACATTACAATAAACATTGCACAAAAAAAGACAGTAAGTATATAGAAAACATAGATAACACAGAAACAAAAATAACATAAAAAAGAACATTAATAAGCAGACAGACATAATATAGGTTAGTGTCTATTTGGGTACAAATTACAAAATACAATGCAGTGTAATGCGAATTCCACCGAAAAGGACCCCACTCAGGTGATGATCACGGTATAATACCTATACCGCGATCCCTGGTGTTATGTGAGGCCTTATTGTCAATCGCTCGACAGATGCACACTGGCGTCAGCACGAACTGAATAATAAGATATATAAAAACTTTAAAAATACATAATAATTAAAATAATAATAGTAGATAAGCCTAAAAATGATGTGATATATATATATAATATATAGGCAAAATGGCATATAATATAGGCAAATTATGTTGTGAGAATGATTTTATAGTGTAAAAATAAAATATTATATAATAGCATTAGAGTTCCCTCTCATCCCAACTGCAATAAGACGTCACGTTATAGATCAAAACAGGTGGCGCCCAGCTGACGACTGACCTACATAGCGACGAGATAAGGGCGTTAAGGGCGACGCGCGCGCAGCATACCGTGAACGAAGCCTGACCAGGGTAGTCCGTACACCTGTTATTTGTTATTAAAATATTAATTACTTATTAGTGTAGCGTGTACGTAGGTAACAAGATAAGTAATGTTGCGGCTACGACGACGTGGTAAGTGTGGGAACAATACAATAATAAAATTATGATAAATATAATAGATTACACATATTTGTGTAGTATAAGTTTACTTTGTAGTATATGCATATTATATAAATAGATAAAAAAATTTTTAGAGACTAAGGTGACGAGTAAACGCTGTACTTTGAGGATGCACGGCGCGATTACTGGACCATAAGATAATAAATAATTATGGGGTTATGATATCCAGCGAACCAATAAAAATACCACCCCGCTTTGGCTTGCAAAACGAAAGGTAAGAAAACGGTTCGCTTATAAGGTCATGTTAATAAATGCTATATTAATTATATTATACTAATCTTAGATGTCAATTCTCATAACAATTTAAAGGACATGACGTCATATAGAATAAAAATAGATACATTAAATGAAATAGAGTTATAAAATAATGTTAATAAATTTGAATGCAATTAATATAGTAGTCAATAAATTAATAATATTAATAATTAGATATTTCCATAGGCAGTGTATTGTTTATGTCGTCAACGAGTATTTATGAATTGTCAATTTGTTTACTTAGTAGGTGTGACTTAAGTTGTGATTTAAAGGAATTTACTGTTCGCAGAGCACGAAGAGGTGGTAAAAGATTGTTCCAGATTTTGCTGGCAAGATATCTGAAACTACCCCTGAAGCCGGATGTACGGTGATGCGGCGTGACCAGCAGGAAGGACGAGCCTCTAGTGGTGACAGTCAGCTCATTTTCACTAGCCCACTGTAGTTTGTTGTAGAGGTAGGAAGGAATTTTAAATTTAACCACCCCGAATAAGAGAGTAGCAAAATGTACCTGCCTGCGCCCGTCCATCTTTAGCCAGCGTAGACTATTTATATACGGCGTGACGTGTGTCCGTGGCGGAATGTTGCAGCAAAATCTCGCACATGCGTTTTGCACTTTTTGTATAAGTTTTTTAGACCGCGAAAGTAGACAGGGTCCCACGACCGCGTCCGCATAGTTTAAATTTGAGAGAACTAGGGACTCACAGAGTGTGCTACGCAGCTTTTCAGAGACTAAGTTTCTAATTTTGTATAAAACCTTTAAACGGTAGAAGCAGCGGCTCACTACATTAATAATATGTTTTTCGAACTTGAGCTGCTCGTCCATTAGGACTCCCAAATTACGCACCTCGCTTACTCGCTCAATAACCTTATCCTGTATGCGTATTGGAAGCGGAATTTCGGATATTTTTTTTAGTTGTTGTTTGGTACCTAGCACTATGAACTTCGTTTTATCAGGGTTGAGTATCAAGGCATTTGCTTCAGACCAACTCTTAATTCGTTGCAAGTCTTCGTTTAACTTCCGAATGGCTACATCGGTGTCACAGATCTTAAAAGTTATATAAACCTGTATATCGTCAGCAAACATATGAAATCTACAGTGTTTGATGTAATAAGTAATGTCTGCGCAGTAGGTGGAGAACGTTGATGGGCCAGCTACGGTGCCCTGAGGGACCCCTCTGTCTACCTCGCGTGCCTCAGAATATATTACATCACCGTTACCGTCAACTAGCTCAACTACTTGCGAACGATTAAGTAGAAAACTAGAGAACCACTTAATAACACTTTCGTCAAATCCGTATTGTTCTAACTTTAATAGGAGCAAAGGTATATGTATAGTGTCAAATGCGCGTGAAAGATCTAATAAAACCAGAATAGTAACCTCGCCCGAGTCCTGTCCGCTAAGAACATTGTCCACGACGTCTAGTAAGGCAGTAGTAGTACTGTGGTGCCTACGAAAGCCAGACTGCATGTTAGGTAATATGTTGTTCTGTTCAAGATATAAACTCATTTGGCTGCACACTACCTTCTCAAGCAGCTTAGACATACACGGCAGAACACTAATCGGCCGAAGGTCTTTTAGCTCCCGTACTGAGTCTTTTTTTGGGAGTGGCTTAACTAAAGCTCGCTTCCATAATTCAGGGAACGTACTCGTTGTAATGGACGTGTTAATTATATGCGTAATTACATTAAGGCACATAGGAAGACGACAGGCAAGTAGAAGCATATCTAAATTAATACCATCGGCACCCGTAGCGTTAGATTTTAATGCTTTCAGGATTTTAAGTACCTCACTATCGCTAACCGTCGACAACCTGAATGCGGATGGGACAAAAAGATGGGAATTCAAGGTTGGTGGTGGTGACGTGGGTAGCGAGCTACCACCAGGAATATCTAAAAAGAAATTATTAATAAGATTAGGGTTAAAAATATTGTCCGGTATTAGTGTATCTGACTTAGGTTTGCGCAGATTAATGTTTTCCTTTAGATGTTTCCACATAATACGTGGTGAATGTATATTTGAGTTGATATACTCGTTAAAGTAGGCTACCTTTTCGCGAGTCAAGGCACGTAACACTTCATGTTTCAACTCCTTATAATAATTGACGTGAGAATCTAATTTAGTTTTGCGCGCACGTCTTTGCGCAGCGTCCCGTTTCTTCATCATCATTTTGATGTTGTGAGTTATCCAAGGATAACGACGTTCCTTAATGTAACGTGTTTTGGGTGGTGCTAGGCAGTCGAAGACACATAAAAGACTGGAGTTAAACGCTTCTACCATTACATTTACACTAGGTAACTGTTTAATGTAATCCCAGTCGATTCTATTCATAAGGAGATTAAATTCAGTATCGTCGATATCTTTCAGAGCTCTGTACGTAATTTTCTTTCTTACTTTCTTTGATTTAGGAGAATTAATTTCGAACGAAATAAAAGCGTGACTGCTAAGTGAAGGAATATAGTCAACCCAGACACGATCTATGACTGTGTTAGTGCATACAAGGTCGAGTAAAGTTTCGGTGTTAGCTGTAAAGTGAGTGGCTTCAGTTGTACGTTGACGCAGTCTATGTATAGACAAGAAATCTGATAGAATTTTGTATTGTGCACTGTCAGTATTCAAGCAATTTATATTGAAGTCTCCAAGTAGGTACAGGTCATCGTATCCCGACAAATTGCTCATTGTATCACTGAGCTCATCTAAAAAGATTGTAACTGATAGCCAAGGTGGTCGATACGCTGTGCTTATATAAATAAGATTGCCACCGGATCTGAAAGATATCCACATCTGCTCGACGGAAACAGTGGAACTATGGTGTTTTATAGTTTGCGTCTTTAGCCCTTTAGATATATAAAAACCCACGCCGCCACCGCGCGAGCGTACACTCTCATGTCTCGGCGTATGCACCAAACGATAGCCCGGAATGCACGGCGCGCGCGCCTCCTCACCCTGACGCAGCCAGGTTTCATTGAGCGCGACAAGGTCACAGTTGTGCCGGCTTAAAGCCACTAAGATCTCGTCATGCTTAGAGCCCAATGATCCAGGGTTGAGAAATCCAATTTTTAATTTACGCGGGTTAATCATTGTAGTGCTAGATTAGTGTTGTAAATATAGACAAGTAAATAATAATTATTATTATACATTTTATAGCATATAAATATATTATTAAATAACTGATTAAATAATATATAGGTACACAGATCATAATGAGTAAGATATATAGGATGCCATATTGCAATACTTAAACTTAAATAATAATATAATGCAATCGATATGACAAAATAATATCCATAATAAGAAAATAGAATGTTACATAATATATTAATCAATATTTGCGCTGCTGAGTGTACATAGCCAATAAGATAAATGTGAAAAACTAGATCGGTATTTAACGATCTTCGCATTACACTACCATTGTTAGATTTATAATATAATAATAAGCACAGCCCATGGTGACACATTACTAATTTACAGAAATTAAAAATAAAATGATAACAAAATATAACTAATAACAGATAATAGCAGATAAAATGCTTCAACAAACAATGAAAATATTTACAATAGTTAGTTTTACCTAATGAGTTTACTGTGTCGGGCCAACATGAGCAGCACCAAAAACCTTATCAAGGTCATTAACCGTACTTAAGCGGTGAGCCCTAGACCCTGTGTCCTTACGAGCAAAAATGGATCCTCCGCGAGTCCAGATATACCGCCAGCTGAGCCGGCGGCACTCCTCCCGGGCCCGGTAGAACAGCGCGCGATTTACTCCGGTCAGGTGCTCGTTTACAAAGAAGCGTTGTGGGGGGGCATCCAGGATGCCTGTGGTGTCTAGCCCTCGCCGTACGCGAGCAGCATGCAGGATGCTGTCGCGCACCGTTCTCCGAGCAAGACGGACGACAACGGGTCTGGGTTTCTGCTGTTCTCCGACTGCCGCTGCGGCTCGCCTGGGTCCCCTTCTCATAACATGGACGATTTCGCGGTCGTCTAGGTCCACACCGATTTTTTTGGCCACCAGGCACGCTAAATGAGCAACATTTTCGCCTTTTTCCTCCGGTAGGCCTGTAATCACGATGTCATTCAGTAGGCATTCTTGCTCGCGATCGTTTAGTGCGGCCTGCAATTGTGCGATGCGCTCAGTGACCGCCGCGTCCTGCGCACCGTTAGACGCGCGCTCGTTGAGCCGATCCTCCACCGCGGACACGCGTAGCTCCATGTCGTCCACGCGTTTCTTGACCTCGCCTATTGTGTTGTTTATGTTTGCCATCTCCTGCCTCATAGCCTTCATCTCCGTGCGAACGTCAGTTATAATCTCCCTAAGGAGCCTGATTTCCTCGGCTAGGAGGTTTGGTGGTGAGCCAGGAGTCGCGTCAGTAAACGTATCAGTTGGTGATGAGTACGTGGGACAGCTAGGTGAAATGGTGCATGTGCGACAAGTCCAAGTTTTAACATACTTCGGGTCGAAACCTTTGGCACAAGCGCGATGTGTCACACCTGTGCATTTGCTGCATTTTACACCATCGGAGATGCTGACAAATTTGGGGCAGGAGGTACATCTGTAGTTTGGCATTACTTACGTTGTTTTTTTTTTTATTGATTTACAATGTTATTTAATAGTTTATTATAAAACAAACGTTATGTTTTGAATAACAGTGGGTACGCTGATCAGCTGACTGTCACTCGCGATGTAGATGTTGATTTTATTCTTGAAGAATCACTATTTACGCAATAAACTTTTTACTGTACTTGTTCACTGACACTAATTGTTCAATATTATATGTATTAAGTCACTGTTATGTTTGTCTAAATTTATAAAATAGATTATTTCTCGGAGCTCAATGTGACCTGTCAAAAGCGATTTGACAGAACAGATCAGAGGGTGTAATTATTTTTACATCATATCAAAATGTAAATCGGATAATAAATATCAATTCCTAATATCCACTAATAATGCTCTAGAGCAGAGAACAAAGATCTGATGAGGACTTACCGTCTTGCCGAAAATGTAGGGCGTCCATCATTCATGAAATGTGTAGAAATAGATTATTACAAGTAAACGTAAACTAGCTTGAGCGATCGGGGTCGTATTTTGTTGGTGCTTATTACAATTATTTATTTTATTGCCATTAATTGTCTTTTCATTGTTAAAATCTATAATTACAATAAACTGGTAATTTAATGTTTTCATGTCTTGATTTAACTTTTTATTTTATTATCATTAGTCAGGGTTCCCTAGAACATTTTTTTTTATAATAAGCAAATTTTTTGTGAGTTGTAAGTAAAATTTTGATAAGACGAACAGCATTTTTATTTGCGAAAAATCTTGAACGTTTTAGGGTTCCGTAGTCAACCAAGTTTTGTTGATTACAGAACCCTAAAATGGAACCCTAACCAGCTGATTTTTTGTATATTGATAAGATATTAGTTATATAATTTAAGAGTAACATTGTTCTACAATTAGAACAATCCATATTTTAGGACCATCAAATCGAATAATGAAATCCTTTCTATCTCTGTTAGCTACCACTTTCGAGATTTTTCGCAGATAAAAATGTTGTTTGTATTATCAAAATAAAGCTACTCACAAAAAATTTGCTTGATAGTAATAAAAAAAATAGTTCTAGGGAACCCTGACTACATTGTATATTGCACAAAAATGTTTATACATCGAATCATTTATTTCATTAGTTTGTTATACGTTACAATCGTATTATACAATTCTTGTTTCTGTAAAAGTTCCATCCCACAAAAAAATCAAAATCCAAAATTTTAATAGATCTGTCCTCGAAAATCCAACTCCCATAGCCACCCTACACGCCAGATTGATTGGCGTACGCGTAATACGATAGAATATGTATTACGGAACATCTTGGGGAAACATTAATTTCCGCCGGCGTAACGAGATCCCGTGAGCTCAGCCCTTTGATACCAGCCTATATGACGCTTAGACTATGTGACGGCTCTTAGCCTATGTGACGGTATGTTTACGTTAACGATCCGATATTTTGGTGGATAAACTGTGATATGATTGAGATGGCGCTTGACGTCGCTTAGCCTATGTGACCGTTCTAAACCTATTTGCTTTTGTTCCAAGCCTTGATTACACCTAACGAGAGAGTGGCGAGACAGTGCTCTCAGTCAATCAAATTGGCCAAAAGCTCTGTCTCGCCTTACGCTGTGTAATCAATCCCCAAGCATGCGCCGCTTGCATACTGCGTTTGTGTTATTTCCCATGTTTTACTAGAACTAAGCTAGATAAATATAAAACACACATATAACAACAAAATACGTTTGTCTTAATACAGTAAGACAAACGTATTTTGTTTGACAGACAGTTGACAAAATGTTTAATCTTGTCTCTAATATAAAATTAAGCAGTACATACGCTCTTTGAATTGTAGCACAAATATATTAGAAACCGCAATATAAACTAATGTGTTGTACCGTGTACGGGGAGAATTTAGCATAAGCGCTTTTCAGTATTAATAGTTATAAGGATCTTGATCTATAGATCTCAAAGGACTAACAACCTATATTTCTCACTAATATTACAAACTAGCTGTCCCGGCAAACATGATTTGCCATTTACTTTATAATATTTTATGCAATCATTATGATGATTCTAATTTAAAATGACTCTTTTTTAAAAAAAAGCACGTCAAAAATCTTCATTTATTTAGAGTATTGTATTTATTACAGAAGCAGACAGGGAAACCCCTGGCAGTATTAATAAATTATCTCATCGAAAAAACAAAATCATTAAGTCGTCAAAAGGCTTTAAATCAGTTTTTCCAGTATCTTAATGTAAAAAGTACGAAGATATACTCGGAGTAAAAATATTTGTGCAGATATTAAATAAATTAAAAAAACTCCATCCATAAAAGGAATGGCTGGAAAAATATTTCTGCTCGACGACAAAAAGGCTTTCCGCAGCGGAAACCAGTGTCGAGGCTTTAAAGATACTGCACAGTCTGTGCCTTTACACAAATTGCATTTTCCATACATTTTCGTAAGCCGAGAGGATATTTAGTAAGTCCAACAGCTGTACGCTACACCATAATTACTTCTGAACTTGCCAAGATTAATTTTGAAACCAAATAAAAATGTGTGCAGTCGTGCAAGCAAATAACATTTCATTTCAGTAAATCCATAACATATTAATTGCTTTCATAAGAGAATATTTTGCTCGAAAGCATTTAAAATTCTCGTTCAATATTATTCGAACTTAACCGTCGAATGCCGATAAATAAAAATATCAGCGAAACGAATTACTCGGTTTTCTTCCCGAGCACCGAATATATTGAAAACAAACAAAAATAAAACGAACGAAATTCTCTGGAATCGTCAATATTGAATTATATCAAAAATTGCTGTGGCGAGTCGCATTTCGTTCTTATTTTAAACGTCGAGCCCGGGATTTTATCGGTCCCGGGATGTCGCGGGGAATTGTCTGTTTCGCTAAAATTATGTACACCCTATTGATTTTTATGGATTCGTTTTTGATTAATTTTTGTTGATATTATGATTATTCTATCTTGCTTCTATCTGATTATCGACTATTCAAGATTTTACCTAACAGCCCCATTTAGTCATATTTTAATGATTAATTTAACTTAAAAAAGAGTTTGACCGAAATTACTATACTAAAGACAGTTAACTACACTATGGTCAGAAACTAAATTAAGTCTAAATGCCGCACTCAGAAACATAAAATTATTTGTTGACTTCAATTTAACCCGTCGATCGTGGGAAAACGAGACACAATAGATATTCTATTGTGTCTCGGACGCCTCACGCCGGTGACCGTTTGGGGCTTGATGAATTAATGAATATTTGATATAAACTCCATTTTGTGTCAAACTCTTCATTAAATTAAAGTAAAATAACATTAAATATCTCTGATGCGGCTCTTAGCAATGAGTAATCGCTACAGTTACAAAATCAATTACAAAGTACAAAGCAATCGGTATCGTACCACAAAGTACTGGAAATGACGTCTATAAATATAAGGCCCCCACACACGGGCTCAAAGGACCGTGTGGGGAGGGCTTTAAAGTTGAAATAACTTCCTGACAGGAAAATTGTAGTTATTGTGGTAGGTGAGTTATTGTGAGTTGCTGGTAGGAGTAATGGCATAGATGTGTTATTGAGACTTTATGTTTATAAGGCTAAATATTATTAATATTAGATATAAAATTTTACATACCGAGAAAATTTCTCGGCTACCGTACATTTTTCCGCAATTTTGCCTATGGCCTTCCCTTGTACAAGAACTCAGCCGTTAATAAAATAAATAATGACTTCTTCACTAGTACGAAAGATACTTTACCTAATTCCCTATAGTACTTTACTGAAAAAATACCTATTCAAAAACTCTAATCTTTAAAAGGGAACTTCAAGAGTTTAACATTCAGTTTTAACAAGACCATCCCGTGTCTAAATCTAGCTCAAAGTAACATTTTACAGGAGAATTTATGTGAATATTTCTAAGTATTTCTCATTTGAAAATTTTCTCCGTTATGATCGCGCGGAACGCCAGGCATCCGTCGTCGGACGTCCATAGATGTTATTGAGGGAGAAAATATTTAATAAAAACGATTTTCTTACGAGCTCCAGCGATTTTCCGGTGAACCCGATGATACTTGGAGTTTAAACTCTAATACAGGTGGTATAAGATTCGAGTTTGATCGAAATCGAATTGAAAATTTAGCAGTTATAATCATAAGTGTACGGCGAAGATGTAATAAAATTACGCCCTTGATTTTTGATTCAATCTTCGTGTAAATTTTTGGTGAAATATTCCTAAAAGAAGATAATTATTTTTGTTATCATTAGTATTTTTAATGTGTCGAATCTTAAATTTAATAATAATACAAAACATATTTTTAACTGCGTTAAAATTTTTGCCACTGTAAAAATCGTCTAATATGCACAAAACTCCCTTAGAGAAAATAAGTAACTCTTAGATTGTAACCTTACAAGAAAAGCTACATTTTAGTGTCGAATGAACATAATGCACATATACGGGGATGCACAAAACGAGTCTGGTCAAGTCGTCCTACGATCAGTCCGACCGGAACGATCGGCTTTACTGTATATGAGGGCCTTTAGAAACCTTTCTATCCCTATTAAATACACATAATATTGTCTCTTTCACCCGCTCATTTGCCACCAAAACAAAACACATGATTACTGTCCCCGCTGATAACATCAACATATTTTACCCTGATTGTGTCTGTCAAAGCCGCCATTTTGTTCTTGACAAATGCCATCATCACCATTTAATCATCGTGTGTTCTCAATTTTAAACTTTCGCATACAAAGTTTTAATAATGCTCGAAACTTTTGTCTGAAATTAATAGGATTGGTGCAAGGCTCGAGTGGAAGCGTTCGAGGCTACGAATAATAAAAATCGGCCAAGTGCGAGTTGGACTCGCGCACGAAGGGTTCCGTACCACAATAGAGCAAATGTCTGTCCGTCTGTCCGTCTGTCTTCAGGCTGTAACTCAAGAACCGCAGTAGCTAGACTTCTGAAATTTTCACAGATTGTGTATTTCTGTTGCCGCTATAGCAACAAATACTAAAAACAAAATAAAATAAAATATATTTAAGGGGGGCTCCCATACAACAAACGTGATTTTTTTGGCCTTTTTTGCTCGTAATCAATTATTATTATGGTAACAGGTAGGCACTTGAAATACTCACAATATTCTCAATTATATTTTAACTTTAATAATTAATAATAAAATTAAAATAAAATAAATATTTAAGGGGGGCTCCCATACAAAAAACACAATTTTTGCCAACTTTCGCTCAATAACGGTACGGAACCCTTCGTGCGCGAGTCCGACTCGCACTTGGCCGATTTTTATTCGTAGCCTCAACCACGGTGATCAGGCTGCTCACACATCCTGTCATCTATCTGGCAACATCAGCGCTATCCTAATCGGAAGCATTTACTTAGTTGCGAATTCGCATCGCTAGTAAATTGCCAGATATCTTACATTCCCGTAAGATTTTATCTATCAGACTTTTATCGCATTGGATGACGATTGCGCAGTATTTAGTTTACTGATACATCTTACTCACAGCGCTATTGTCGTTATAGCGCTGTGAGTCAATCATTGCCAGATACCTTACCTTCCTAACCGCTTCCACCTGTACCTTGTGCGTTGTCCACAACGAGTAAGACGGGAGGTGTCAGCCCTAACACGGCCGCGAGGGCCCGGCAAATGGCCTCCTTTGATAATTTATTATTGAAACCTCCGCTTCCATTCCTTCCCTTTGTAATATTGTCTCCGCTCGGCTTATTTGTTCCGATGTAATTTGTTAGAATTTTTTCTATATTTTTCTCCTCACCCGAAGTATTTATATTTAATGTCATCATTTATGTCGGATGGTAATGGAGGTTTTGTGTTATAATCTACAATTCAATGAATACTCTTCACGGCCGATGAGGTTCGGGGATTTTTTCAATTCTGATTTCTGTTTTAATTGCGTCATTTAAAAGTTTTTCTCATTTTCGCTTGATGTTTATTACGTTGGATTTTGTTTTGTTTGCAGCATTAAATAAATTACCAGTTTCAAATAGGCTCAAAACAATTTGGATGTTTTTAAAGTTTGTTAGAATTTAGTTGGTAATAAATATTATGTCGACAATCACAGGAAGACGGAAATACAATTTAAATACGGAATGGCAATTAAAAACTTACCTTCAATCTGCTTATGATGAAAAGATGGCCGAACAAATTAACAAGTTACGACGGCGAAGCAATAAAACGATATTACTCCTCAGACGAATCTTAACGAACGTTTTCGCTGTAATTTTCTTTGATTAGTAAAATGCCAAAATTACGCTTAATAGAATTCTCGGAGGCTGTATTTCACAAAGGCGGGCTTACCGGACGGTTGCATTTAATGGCTATAGAGAAAACATAAACGACAGGCTAATGCCCACCCCGAAAGAAATAAACGTAAAAGTTAATCCTTCGAAAAAGTTTAATGAAAACATCACCTGCGACCCTTCCCTGTATATTTATGATGATTTAGATATACAACTACGTGGCGAAGGTATCGTGGAGGCACTCAGAGAAATAGCACCCCTAACGCGTAGGGGGTTTGATGTATAATTGCGTGTTGATTATGCGGGGTGCATAGGGAGGAAGGATACGCATCCGAAACCCGGAGGGGAGTTTAACAATAAGGCTCGTTTGATAAATTGCGATATTGTTGTTGCCCCAGAAACAGCCAAATAGCAGTGACCCGTGCACCTTTTGCGCGGCGCTGGCATTGTTCCCCGTCGGCGCCGGCTGGGGGTCTCTTTATGCTGGTTCGACATACGTGCAAATACTTTCATTGGCTGAATCCTCTTTTTGTAGTTTTCACTCGTCGGATTGTTCGGAATGCACCGGAGCGATATTATGTCGGTTAATATTTTTTACTTCATCATACAATTGAATGTTTTGTGAAATGAAAAGTCGCTCCCTTGGCTCGTCGTTTTTCGACGATCAAAGTGGTTTTTCCGTTATTCCGATGGTTTAATCTTCATAATGGAAACAATGCTCGTCAATTTTTGAGTGGGTATTGAAAGGATATTGTGGATGGTGAGGCAAATATTTTCTATATTTTTTGGTACAGCGCGAGCATAATCCCGGAGGCATTATTTTTTGCTTTTGCTACATGGAGGCAATTCTTTTCTGATTACTGGAAAGAAATTGAATTTTTAATCATGTTCCAATTAGCGTGGATTCAAAAATACTTTGAAATTGAATAGAAATACTTGTTTATCAGATATTTTATGTTCATTATAAAATATTCTACTATTATCTCCACTGACAACATTGTGCTCTCCATAATTCTTTACAATAATGAACATTGCAATTTTCCAAGCTCATGTAATTGGGAATGTATTTGCATTAGCGATCGTATGTGCACAACCAATAAGTACGGTCAGGGAGATAATCTAGTAATTTCAATCCGAACCATGGTCACAGGCGAGCGCGGTCGTTAGTCGCGGTTTCATACCGAAAAGTATGGTCTGCAGAGCTGCCGTGCTAGCATACGCCAACGAGAAAATTTTGTCTACACGTTTTCTCGATGTTAACTGGTTTATCTCTTCATCTCTATTGACCCTAACATGACATACATTTTTTCTCGTACGTCTGTCGTCAAAATTAGAGATAATTTTGTTTTTTTTTTTATATGTGCTATTTTTGTCTATATACTAACGAACTATAGCTCTACCAGAATCTGATGGCAAAAAGTGAGAAAATAAATTGACTCTAGCAATACCGGGGTAATTGGAATAAAACATTTTGATCCTTTTTTTTTTTCTTATAGCGGCTGATTCTGTGTGTTAAACATGCAAATATAAAAATTTATCCAATGATCAAGGATATTTTTTGAAAATATGCTGTCAAAAATTGCCATCAGATTCTGGTAGACCTATATATACGAACGAGAAATTTATCTCTCGAGTCTCGACGTACGCATGTTAGCGAAAAAAAGATATATATCGATATCGGCAATATCACTACGCTCGAGAGTGAGATATCCACGAGATATCTCGTTGGCGTATGCTAGGGGGGCTGATGTGTTGCATAAATAATTGTCTTAGAAATAAAAGTATCCATACATCGAATGCTGCTATAAATAACGCACAACTTGAAGATTTCTCGGCGAAAATTGAGGTGCAGGTGCACAATATCTAGCAACAATGTGTTTGATCACGATTCATCAACCACGATTCTTGCGATAACGTACGCTATTGGTAAATTAGTGATTTACCAATAGCGTACGTTCTGACTGGTACCTGGCCTATAGGGTTAGATGCAATATCTAAAGGTCCCATATTATACAGAAAGGCCCGGATCTCAGGCCTACCTGTCTGCTGTCACCTGAGCAGACTATATAGTCCCCTCAGGTCGGCCTGCGATCAGTTCGACCGGATTCAATCGGCCTTCTCTAATCACCAGCCAATATTCCCACTACCTCCTGTTTTGCTGTCCGTCCGTCAGATCGATAAAGTCACATGCGAGCATCATAATGTGTTTGACGCGGTCAATTCCAACGACTGCGGTGCCCTCTGTCTACTACATACATTACAATTTACAACCTCAGTAGTGTTATTTTTAAATACAGAAGTGTCTACTCCGCGAATTAGTGCCTCAGTGGCTTAGTGGTAGAAGCGTGGCTCTTGAATCTGAGGTAGTGGTTTCGATTGCCGCGTTTGAACAATGTTGTTTCCTAGTTTAGTTGTGGAGAATAAAGTCTGAATGTCTCGCAAGTAAGATCAGTTGGTCGAAGGGGTATGTAAAAAGCAAGTCCTGCATCTAACGTTTCTCTATAGTTGTTTTAGTCTTTAGTCCCAATGGGTTACAAGAATAAGGGGAGACTGTTCTTGTGTACGATGTTACATTTTTCAATTGACTTCCATTTTCCACTCGTAATGGAACTGAATATTTTGTTTTATAAACTCCAAGTTGTTAATGAAACAGGACACTGTTGTTAATGAAACAAGACACTGTTAAATTATGTAAAAAATCTGAGCCGCAGTAGACACTCGATACGGAAGTCCCACAAGTGGGATATTATAGCGGCCAGGTTAAGTCTTCATTACTTTTTTATTAATAATCATTTAACGTGAGTTTTTGACCAGAGCCACAGATTAATAAATACGTTCTAAGGAACTAGAACTTCAATTCTCATTTACAGGAGTTTTGATTAATCAAATCGAAGTTTGTCGTTAGTTGAATATTTTATAAGAACATCATTGTATAGTTTTATTATAATATTGAGACTCCATTGAAACCATACCGAAACTGTACTCTCGTAAGTTTATTTAACAGAATCGACCGTCAAGTTTTTTGCTTGTACATAATATCTAGTTTGCAATAATATTGTCTAACTGATAAGTGAATATTATATTGAATTTGAATAAGTCAAAAGCCTTTAAAAACAAAATATATTTATTCAATTTCATTATAAAATTACAATCGAAATTATAAAAGTATACAAATAAACAGTAGTTAACAAGTATCCATACATAATTATTAGTCACGTCAAACGCTACCAATGCCCAGTGCCCACTACTAACAACTATCTATCGCCCCACCTGCGCAGGAAGTGCGCTTCGCTCGGTGCGCACGCGCCGGTAATGTTACCCATTATGCATATGGCTTTAGTTTTTACGATTAATAAACTTTTTTATGGAAACAAGGAAGTGGACCCATCTGGTGTCGATTCGCTGTCTATTAAAAATGAACTTAATGCGCCTATTAAAAAGTATTTAACTAAACTTTATGTTTAATGTGTACGAAGTATGTAGCTATCGCTAGATAGCTTTAACCTAGAAAATTTAAGCAATTTTACGTTTAAAATTTAAGATATTTTATCTTAATGACTTTAAATTTTGCTTTGTATAAGCTTTGAACTTACTTTACTTGAACCGACTTTGATCAATTTTGACACAGATGTAGACAATAATAATTGCAAAGATATTTATACGTTACGTAAATCTCGGAAAATCTATCGATTTCCACAGGTTTTTGAGTAAGAAAATTACAAGCATCGTTAATATTATGTACAACTAACCTCCTTTTTTAACCGATTTCAAAAAAGGAGGTTATTAATTCGACGCGTATGTATGTAATATTTCCAGAACTGCCTAGTTTTCGTATATATGAACATGTTTGTCTATATCAGCATCTGAACAAATGTGCAAAATTTTAAGTGTATGTATGTATGTTTTTAGGGTTCCGTAGCCAAATGGCAAAAATGAAACCCTTATAGATTCGTCATGTCCGTCTGTCTGTCTGTCCGTCCGTATGTTACAGCCACTTTTCACCGAAACTATAAGAGCTATACTATTGAAACTTGGTAAGTAGATGTAGTCTGTGAACTGCATTAAGATTTAGATACAAAAATGGAAAAATTATTAAAAATTTTAGGGGTCCCCATAGGTACAACTGAAACAAAAAAAAATGTTTTCATATATTGAGGTTTCTATTATCATTTTTTTCTAACCTGAATACTTTGCGAGAGAGACTCTTCCAAAGTGGTAAAATGTGTCCCCCCCCCTCTAACTTCTAAAGTAGGGCATGATAAGTCTAAAAAATTATATGATGTACATTACTATAAAAACTACCAACGAAAATGAAAATTGGTTTGAATGAGATCTAGCAAGTAGTTTTTTTTATAAGTCATAAATGGTAAATTAAATAATTATACACTTTTCTTGCACTTATTCCACTTTATTTTAATAGATTTATTACAAAATTATTATATACACGACCGGTTTCGAAAAAATCATCATCAGGTGATTTTTACTTTATTTTAATAGATTTATCACATAATTATTATAATTTTGTAATAAATATATTAAAATAAAGTGGAATAAGTGCAAGAAAAGTGTATAATTATTTAATTGAACATGAATTTCCACCAAGAAGTGACAGTACATTCAATATCATATATAAATGGTAAACCTTAATTTAACTTTCATTAAATCAACTGAAATATAAAAATAAATAAAAAACCTTTTAATTTCATAAAATTAAACCTTATTGCTGCTGCGGAACCCTTCATGGGCGAGTCCAACTCGCACTTGGCCGATTTTTATGTTTGTATTCGCATATCTCCTACTACAAGTCCGATTTAAATAATTCTTTTTTTATTGTACTAGGTATTGTTTGTTCAACTTAGGGAATACTGAAAGTTTCATCAAAATCGGTTCAGTAGTTTTTGAGATAGGGAATTTTAATTCTCAATTTCGTACAATATTATGAAGTCGGTTTGTTTCGTTTTAAAATACTATTGTTTTTTTTTTATATACAGGGTGTAACAAAACTAAGTGATAATACTTTAGGGTGTGTACGTGTTCCTTGTAGAGAGATCACTGTGAAAGTAGCAGCGTTGAACGACCAAATTTTTATTTCCCTTTTGTATGGGCAAGCGCCCCAGCGTCAAGAGTTTCCCCATACAAAAGTGAAAAAAAATTTGGTCGACAGTGAATTCTTTACAAGGAATACATACACACCCTAAAGTATTATCACTGAGTTTTTTTACACCCTGCATGTATATTTATAATATAATATAATAAAAAATTCTCGAAGAATTCAGAAGACACTCAGCTGCAAATTAACTTTCGTGATGAATAATACTCATATCTTTCAAAAATATAAAGTGGTTCAGTATTATTTCATCTAATAACTTATCCAATAACTGTTTTTCAGCACTTTTACAGACCAGTTATTATACCGGCTTAAAAAAAACCTTTACATGAGATAAAAGATTCATAAAAATGTACAAAACATACTTAATAGATTGTTATTTATACGCTGACACGATGTGTATCATAAATTAATATTAAAAAACTTTTGAAGTCGTTTAAAAAAATCTTACACTAAAATTGAATACTTTAAAGCTACAGTGTAAATTCAGAAGCGACACAAAGAAAATCACTTGGAGCGTAGTCAAATTAACAGCGAATCTAATTATTTCACCAAGTGACTCCCCAAAAGAAATTGGAGTACAATTAAACTTTTTGCAACAAAAATCCATTTGATACAGACGATCAAAGTGGAGATATTAAAACTTCTGTTTGCGTCGCAAGAGGCTTCGATTAAGAGTGTAAGAGCCAGCGACAGCCAGGCTTTCGTTATATTATGAAAGCTGCTTTACCTGTATAATATGACCCCTATATGACATATTTGCCTGTTGTTTCCCACACACCTCAATGGTATTAGACTTTGAAGTGGTCTGACAGTGGGAAGCAGTAGTCATAAGTATCCGGCGGTGCAGGACGATATTTCTACTGTTATCCCGAAGAAAATAAAATTCAAAATTGAGGATTATACTTTATGAAAGGTAAGGTAGGTAGACTTTCAAAACCTCATCTAAAGTAACCGCGACCGAAACTCCATAGTTACTGGACATATTCTTACATCTACAGGGGTCATATACAGGAATACTTTTACCTTTATAAAATAACGCAAGTCTAGCTGTCGCTGGCTCTTGGACCAAGAGGAATGATCAATTAAAACAAGTTTAAACTCAGCCTCAGTCTCGGTAATGGACAACTTTGTATTAATCAAACGATTGGGGGCGCAGTGACGCTTCTTGCGTAAGTACAGGAAGAAGCAGTTATTATCATTCTGAAATTGATCGTTTTGCATAATATTACAATAAATGAAAAGTCTGAGTCGGACTCGCGCTTGTGGAACTCTAAAAATGATTAGTAAGTAGCAACTTAAACGAAACATATAGGCACCTTTGCAAATCCTTCATCGTGATTTCACGAGTCTAATAAACCTGTTAATCTCAAATTTGATTAGGCTTTAAGCAGTTTAATATGCCTGGTTAATATACATTACTGTATGTACTGCATATCGAACCAGAACTCCGCTTCTAGCGCTGCTAGGTAAAATGTGGCACATTCTAATGGTAACACATTGACAATACAATGGTTTGAGAAATACCCAATATTATTATCTGGAAACTACGAATATTAAAAACTAAGGAATCGTAACTCCCATACTATTACCGTTTTAAATTTGGTTCCTTTCGATCTGTCATGTAAGGTCAGCCTAGTACCGCTCAAGGCCACCTAAATATTGCAAATGTATTGAAATGTGTACCTTAGTTTTTATTATTCGTAGTCTGGAAACTATATAGGTCAAGAGTCATAAAAGCTAGTATAGCTCTCAATCGATAGTTGGACTTATTTCTCAAAAGGAGAATTGTTACACAAAACAACATCGCTTCCAGTATTTCAACTATTTTAAGTTACCGTTCAAGTTAAAGCTATATAATTTAAGTTAGACGCCAGTTGTGACCATCCGCGAATTTCGGACACTGTTAATGTTTAGCCACAGATAAGTGGGTCAGTGTTTGAATCTATTTAAGGAATTCGGAGGAGAGAGGAATAATGAAGAATATAGAGGAATAATAGTTACATACAATTAATAATGAACTGAAAATTATAGTTTGTTATTACTTTTAATCTATTCAGTACAGCGGCAGTTCAGTTTGGCTGATTCTCAGACCCACCCGAAACTCGGCAAGCACATAAAATTTCATCAAAATCAGTTTAGCCGCTTTAGAGGAGTTTATTATGTTGTTGTCATGCTGGTATATACCTATATAAATATTATTAGAATAATTAGTATGGATATGACTGCCACAAATCCCACTCTTCCTGTAAAAAATAAATAAATAAATAGTTTATTGCCATCAGAAAACTAATTAAGTACATAACATTTTAAAGAACACATTAAAAAATTATTACATAGAATATCTTGTTAGTTGCGCAGCCCCTACACTAAGAAATTCTTGTGCCGTAGAGGTTGCCTGCCAATTGACATAAATTATGAAGACATATTATAAAAAGACATCAGAAATATTTATTTAACAATTCAGTAGGTTCCTATCTAAATTATATTATTATTATACAAATGTCAAGTTATATATATATTATATAGGTATGTTTATGTATTCTTAGTGACAAAAGTTCATACAATATATAATATTTTTTTTTTTAATTTATGATTACCATTTTTGCATTAATAGAGAAATTATCTTAATTTTATTGTTATTTTTATTATTATTATATTTAAATCCAATTATTTGTGTGTGTTTGTATGTGTGTGTGTGTGTGTGTGTGTGTGTGTGTGTGTGTGTGTGTGTGTGTGTGTGTGTGTTTTGTTCACCCTTGTTAGATAAGGTGTTATTTATTTTATGATGTGTATTAGATTTTCAGTTTCGTCATAATTAAGTGTGATTAGCCAGTTGTTCACCGCAAACTTGGCATCTCTAGTGTTCATTACGTTAAAATTCTCTTTGACTTTGCTGACATTATTGTACAAAAATGGTCCTAGGAAATATTGTTGGTGTTGGGCCATTGCACTATTAGTTTTAGGTAGTATGCATACTTTGTCCTTCCTTCTTTTATTACAAACATTTTTAGTTAATTCTGTATTACTGGTGTGGCGATGCTGTGTCAGTATTGATTTTCTAATAAACAGTTGTCTGACTGTCAGTGTCTTGGTGAGTTTGTAGAGTTCATCTGTCGGAAAGTCGTAAGGTTTGGATATAGCTACTTTCAGTACTGCTCTTTGGGCTCTTTCTAACTGTATGATCAGTGTTTTGCAGGCTCCTCCCCATACAATAGGACAGTATTGATTCACATAGAGCACGGTAAACTTCAAGTATTAGTTTTTTGTCAGCGAAATTGCGTAATTGCTTAAAAATGTAAATTAGTTTACGTACTCTTTTGGTAAGCGCTGATATATGCTCTCTCCAGGACAGGTGTCTGTCCAACATAACACCCAGATATTTGATGTTTGGTACTTCTTGTAGTTTGGGACAGTCATTACAGAAGTCGTCCTTGCAGTTTTTATGTATAGCAAGTTCAATAGGTGCTATCGTTCTACGGTTGGTGGTAAATTTAATAAATTTTGTTTTACTAACATTTAGCGTAAGTAGATTATCAGACAACCATTTGGCTACTATGTTTAATCCAAGTTGGGCATGAGTCCGAGCCTCCTCCTAGGTCTTTCCAACAAAAACTAAGGCAGTGTCATCAGCGTAGGAGAATATACTACCATTGGTAAGCGCTGTGTTACAAAGTTCGTTCACGTACACTAGGAAGAGGCTCGGACCCAATACACTTCCTTAAGGAACGCCATAAATTATTGTTTCTTCTTCGCTAACTATATTATCTACTTTAGTTCGTTGAGTTCTGTCACTTAAGTAGCTTTTAAACAAGTTCAATGCAGAATCCCGTATGCCTAAATATTCAAGCTTTTTAATAAGTGTTGGGACAGAGACCGTGTCGAAAGCTTTTGCGAGATCCAAAAAGACCCCAATTACTTTATTCTTACCATCTATCTCCCTAGTAATTAATTTTGTAAGTTCAGAAACAGCATCCTCCGTAGAGCGACCTGATCTGAATCCATACTGGCGCGTTGAAAGTAAATTATATTTTTCTAAGAAAGATTTTAGTCGATTATTCATAATTTTTTCAAGAATTTTAGAGATTGATGGTAGGACAGATATGGGTCTGTAATTCTCGACACAGTCTCTGCTACCACCCTTATGTATAGGAGTAATTAATTATGTTTTAAGAGCCTTCGGAAATATGCCTTCAGACAGACATAAGTTACAGACATGTGTTATAATTGGAATTAAAGTCGGAGCTGATTGCTTAAGAATTTTTGAAGAAATGCTGTCAGTTCCGGCTGCAGAGTCACTTTTTAATTGTTTAATTATGTCACTAATTTCTGTTTCATCAGTCGCTAATATCCCCATTGAGTTACCTTGTGACACAGATTTCTCACTTCGACCACCTCTTAAGTGTGTTGTCCTTAGTATATTATTTGCTAGATTTTTGCCTACGTTAGCAAAATAGTGGTTCATGTAATTTACGGATTCAACAGGTTTTTCTTTCAATTGGAGCAAATTGACGTTTTTATATTTTTGGGTATTTGTGTATGTAGCTTTCTTAATTATATCCCATGTTTTTTTCATGTTACCCTTACTTTTTTTGTAGTTCAACACTATGATAATCTTCTCTTAATCTTTTTACTAGATTAGCACAAAAGTTCCTATACCTTTGTAGGTCAGTTTGAGTATGTCATTGTTTGGAGATTCTTTTTGATCGAGATGCATCTTATCCCGATTACGTAAACATCGCAAAATACCAGGCGTTATCCACGGCTTGATACCACACTTATGGGTGTGTTTGACTGTGCGTGAATTTAGTTTAATTATATCTGTAAGTTTTTGGACCAGATAATTAGTAGCTAAATTGGGGTCTTGTATATGGAGAATGTCATCGAAGTTACATTCTTTAATTTGGTGTGCTATTTGCTTATAGTTTAGTATAGAGCTTAGTCTCTGGGCAGCATAGGGATTTGTTACTTTGTACTTTATATTTATGAGTACAGGACGGTGATCGGTAATGAAGGTATTTAGAACATATGTTGTATTTTGATATTGAGATTTTAGCATTATGTGGTCCAAGCAGCTGTCACTGTGGGTAAATGTAGGAATATTATGTATAGCCAAAATACCGTGGCTGGCCAATAAGTCTAGATATTGAACAGCATTTCTATCTCTTAACGGAGGACAGATATTAATATTAATATCATCCGCAATAATTATGTTAGCAGAGTTATTTATACTATTTAGCAGAGTGTTGAAAGAATTAAAGAATGGCTCTAGGTTTTTAAATCACGGTGATCTATATAGTGATATTAAGGAAATATTTTTGTCGAGTTTTAATAGCATACAGTTTGTATCTACCATAGTTGGTTCAGTTGCTTCTATTTGTAATTCAGATTTTAAATAAATAACTATTCCACCGTTCTGGTTAATACAGTTTTCTGTGTGAAAAACCTTATAATTTGGTAGTTGGGGGTATTGCTTATGCAAATATATCCAACATTCTGTTAATATGATTACATCGCATTCGAAACCTAGGCGATGGAGCAATATTTCTAATTTGTTAAAGTTTTTATTGATACTTCTAATATTCAAAGTTAAGATTTTAAGTGATATTTCGTTATCTTTTAAAAGTGAATGACATATTTCTGGAGTACATAATTTTGCATTACAACTGTGTAGCTCGTCAATATTATTGCATATTATGTCCTGTTGGTCTCTATCCATTACAAGGGATGTAGAGTTTGGATTCTGACATAATTTTATTCATAGATAACAGAGTTGTGTTTACTTGTAAGTGTGTATAGATTTTAAGTTTAGTATATTGTTTAAGTGTTTGTGGTTGTGTTTGGTGTATGGTATTGTGTGAAATTATAATCATAAAAAATAAATTAGTAGTGATAAAAAATGCAATAGAAAATACAATAAAATATAGTAGTGATAGTAAATACGATAGAAATACAAGTTCACTTATAAATAACTCTAGTTTTTTTTGTTTTAGTTCTTCAATTTGTCTCTCAGTAACGATTACAATGGGTGCGACACCTTCTGTTTTGCGCATAAGTACTTTACCATTTGTGGTCCAGCAGAAGTGATATCCAGATTGTTTAGCCGCATCTCGCGCTAGATAATAGAGCCGCTTCGCTTTTGGTGTGAGTAATTCAGCCACAAAGACAGGAGCCTTATTCCATTCAATACCAAGAGTAGTGGTGTTAGTGGTGTTCAGCCTATCGGTAGTATTCGATGCATTGTATTTTTTTACTGCTTGTAACATTCTGTTTTTGAATAAAGTTGTAGTGTACTCTACCACAATAGGGCGTTCTCTATTCGGCTTACGATTTAATCGGTATATGTCCTTCACAATATTAGCTGGGGGCTGAATGTTAATCTTAGAGTAAATTTTCTCTACGTAGTTAACGAGATCATTCTTTGTTTCACCTTGAGTGGATGGAATACCTCGAATTTCGATGCAGGTACTTTTCGATTGCCGCTCTAAGTCTTCGAGCTTATATTCTAATTTATTTAAGTAATTATCTTGCTGCAGTTTTTCTTCCTCTAGTGCCTTTACCCTCGTTTAAGTCTTCGCAATTTTTCACATAAAATTCGAGCGTTTTTTGCATTTCTGCATTCGCCTTACGCATTTCTGATAGTTCCGTCAGTACTTTCGCTAACATGCCAATCATTTCTTCCTGTTTGTCTAAATATTTTTCACTTTATTGCGGTGAACAATTAGGTCGTGGACGTTTATTTGGTTTTTCAGCAGCGGTGTTGGTGCTCTGCTTTGGTGAGTGTTTCGGTGGAGTGCGCATTGCTGCAATCCTGTCTCAAAAATATTTTTAAATGACTTTTAAGCCCTGAATAACTTGAAGTAACTGTGACATCACCTTACCTGTGTCGACACGACCATTATACCTGGAGCTCCCAATCAAAAAGTGGGTGAATCTGGGCCAAAGACAGCGATAATAAAAGTTAAAGACCCCACGTAATTACGGCCTGAAATACGACCGCACGCGGAAATACTAGGTAATGTGGTGACCCAGAATTGAGGAGAAAACATAACTAGATGACGACGCGGAAATTCATTTTCGCGCGGAACCATACATTTTGCTGAGGTAAAATTATCCCATGTCACTGACCTCCATTAAACAAATACGCTGGACTAATGATACCCTTTGAAATGACAGCTATTTTTTGTGCCTATTTGAAGTGGAATCAGCTCCCCCAATGTGAGTGATAGGAACTAAATTTGACGTAAAAATGACGTTTGAAAGTCGCCATATTGGCGCTGATAGCAGTAGTGGGAGTATTTGGAACTAATAATAGTGATGACAACCAATAACGATTAAGCGGCCATTTGCAAGTTACGTCAAATTTAGTTCTCTTCCCTCTCACCGGGGGCGCTGATTCCGCTTCAAATAGGCATAAAAAAGTGGGTATCGTAGGTCCAGCGTACTTGTATAATGGAGGTCAGTGTCTCATGTGCTTTCCCGGGATTCAAATCTCCATTTTCAGCGAAATCGGTTTAGCGGTTTTGCGTGACGAGGTAGACAGACACAGTTTCATATTTATATTATTGGTATGGATTATATAAGATAGATATCGATTCAGGCTGATTTATTTAAGTACAGCTTTTTATAAGACTAAGGCTGGTTTTATCGTTAAGCGTTGGCAGCGCTGTAACGAACGAACGGACGAACGGCGCTGCTGAAGCGTGCGACTTTGAAACGTAACTACTACCCCCATACATCTTCAAACGCGCGGCGCTCCAAAGGCGCTGCCGAAACGCTTAACGATAAAACCAGCCATATAGTTGGTTTGACAATTATTGTTTTTGCATGCCCATCTATCCGGTATATTTTAATTACGAAAATGTGTCTCTGTCTCTACGCCCAAACTGATTATCATAAAATTTGGTATGGACATGTCTTTCGGTTTCGGAAAAAGAGATAAAATAGATTTTATGTCCGAAAAGATTTTATACGGCTTACACGCGATGACCCAATTTCGTCTTGAAGTTGCGAGCAACATCTAGCAAGTTATACTCGGTTTTTTCTTCGTTCCTCTAAAGTCTTAATTATTTCAGGTCATAAAGACGTATTTTGTTGTCTTCAAAAAAAGATATATATGCGTCTGGTAAATCATTATTCGATAAGTTAGCAAAACACTTACAGTTTCACATCAATTCTGAGTTCTGAATTATTTCGAAAATCATGGCAAACTGGAGATAGCTGACAGCAATAGGCTTTCTTTTATTATTTAATGATAGTGTTTTCACCAAGAAACTTAAGTTAATATAAGTATGTATTTGTAACATCTAGCTATGTTTGCAATTTAGGCGAATCAGCCAAAACAAGGCTAAAATCTAATTTTGGCCATTTCCACGACGAATATCGTTTACGGACTGGCTATTCCTCGAATATCCGTTTCGTCCGTTTTCGTCGAAACTTCTGGAAATTAACCGTCGGGATAACTCACCCGGATTATCTTTATTTATCTCCCGCCCCTTGTATCTTTGTAATTGCTTTTTTTATTAATCACCTAATCGACTGGTGTATTGCGTTACTTTAAACTTTGAGGATCTGGTTCATGGTTATCTCTCGTTGTCTAACTGAAGTTTTACTGTGCCAGAATCAAGGAAGATTTGGATAGATGTACGCAACTTTGTTCGCGCAGAAAACTATCCCTCTTACTAATAAAAACTTCTTAAACGTGTGAATAGTTAAACAGGAGTTTTTAAGTTACACACACGTTACACAGAGTCTATACAGAGAAATTAGTATGAAAATGATATCATCTTTATACAGGCCTTATGTCAAAAAATGATTAGGTATTAGTAGAAAAAATCTTATGCACCCAGTGCACCCTCTATACACGCTGTGTAACTTTTTATTAGTAAGACGACGAGTATGTTTCGCGGTAACTTTACATTTTATCCCTGTGACTAAAAGTATGTCCATACCAAATTTCTTCCTGATTGCTAAAATTAGTTCACTGATCTAAGAATGAAGAGATGAAGAGGAAAGTTTAATAGATGTGTATTTTTGAAGCGTGAAGCTTCGGAAAGACTTCATTCTAAGAGAGCAATATTTAATAAAGTTTGTTGTCATAAAGTAAACTATTAGCAAGACCAAAGGCCCTTCGTCAGTTAACTAAAAGGGCCAGACAACAAAGGCACGAGACAGCGAAATGGCGGAACTTTAAAGTCAAACTTTAAATAGTTTAAAATTGGACTTTAAAGGAATTACCTTCAGCTATAAACTTTTCACTTAGCTCCATTCAAATTGAATTCATTTTGGAGTTTTAAAAATATTTTCGACTTCACACATTTTTGCCGCGACGAAAGATTCTCATAATGGAACCTCAAGCCTGGCATGTAAAGTATTTTAACTTCTAAATCAAAAAGGGGAGTGTTATTAAAATTGACGTCTGGGATAGCAGATATTTTTCTGATTCCCAACGGGTAAAAACTGGACCCTATTACTAAGACTTCGATGTCTGTCCGTCTGTCCGTCCGTCCGTCTGTCTGTCTGTCTCCAGGCTGTAACTCAAGAACCGCTATAGCTAGACTTCTGAAAGCACAGATTGTGTATTTCTGTTGCCGGTATAACAACAAATACTAAAAACAAAATAAAATTATGTATTATTTAAGGGGGGTTCCCATACAACAAACGTGATTTTTTCGGCCTTTTTTGCTCTATATCAATAATGGCAACAGGTAGGTACTTGAATTTTTCACAAGATCCTTTAATTTACGTGTACTTTAATATTAAATTATAATATTGAAATAAAATAAAAATTTAAGGGGGGCTCCCATACAAAAAACACAATTTTGGCCTATTTTTGCTCTATAATGGTACGGAACCCTTCGTGCGCGAGTCCGACTCACACTTGGTCGATTTTTAAACTAGATGACGCCTGCCGTTGCGCCGAAATTCGTTTAGCCCGAAGTAACTGTACATTGTCCCCCAACAAAAAGTATTCTTTGTCCTTTCCCGTCTCTCAAAGTTTCTCCCTACAAAATTATTGTAAGTACTATAATATTCGTAAGGATGACTTATTGAAAAAAATCTATTTTTAATTTTTTAAAATATTTTTATCCAAATATAAACAAGGAAAGTTACACTTACACAAACAAGGAAAGTTACACTTACACAAACAAGGAAAGTTACACTTTCACAAACAAGGAAAGACTATAGTCTATAAACGCTTCACATCACGCTTATTATTTACGCTTTTTATTTGATACACATCCATTACCCAGGAACATACATTGAAAACTTTTTGTTCCGTCGGCGGGATTCGAACCCGCGACCTCCGGCTTGAGCGCTGACCACGCGCTCAATCACTGAGCCACAGAGGTCGTCAATCCATACTTAATATATTATAAATGCAAAAATGTGTCTGTCTATCTGTTTACTGTTCATGCCCAAGCAGCTAAAGCGATTCTCCTGAAACTTGGTTTGGAGATACTTTGAGTCCCGAGAAAGGACATATGACACTTTCTATCCTGGAAAAACGTACGGTTCCCGCGCGATAAACTAATTGTGGTGCAACAGAGTTGCGGACGTCAGTACATACTATGATTTATAAATATCAATTAACCGTAGTTTAAATGACAATTACAGAAGCAATATCTGGTAACAGCGCATTACCGCAAGATCATCAATGTAATTACATGTGATAAGGTGGTGAGATACGTGCACAATGAAAATCAATGAATGTTTGGAGGAAAGTTAGCGGAGGTGTAAGTTGACTGAGGTCACTCCAAAACTCCAAATAAAACTTCTAGATCACTATAAACACACAGACTATATTCTGGCAACATGTTAATACAGTTCGCACACGGGTTTATACATACAGGAAAAACAGTTTTATCTATAGCTAAAACGTAGTGATTATAAATTATTATTCTCTTTTCTATCGCGTCTGATCGTCAGTACCGCGAAAAGCAAGAGCGAGGGAAAACCGGCTGTCACTTATGACAGGCTGTCTTCTTCTCCTTCTTTCTTAGTCGTGAATAGCACGCCACAAATGGATATAAAACTTAAAACTAAATTTAGAAAAAGAAACTATAGGTCTACCAGAATCTGATGGCAAAAAGTGAGAAAATAAATTGACTCTAGCAATACCGGGGTAATTGGAATAAAACATTTTGATCCTTTTTTTGTCTTATAGCGGCTGATTCTGTGTGTTAAACATGCAAATATAAAAATTTATCCAATGATCAAGGATATTTTTTGAAAATCTGCTGTCAAAAATTGCCATCAGATTCTGGTAGACCTATATAATATCAGCCTTTTTGGTTTACGAGTAAAGAGTGCTCTTGTGTACTACGCACACTTGGCCGCACACTTGGGCATTATAAAATCCCTGTGACGGAAGCCAGTGTGGGAGGCATTATTTAATCGATAAAGCTACGTAAGAATGTATGGTTCAAATGAGAGTCGTCACAGAATTTCATATTTTTATGACTCGCCTCGTGGATTCAAGCTTAAAGCCTATTCAAATAAGTACTTAGGAACTCGTGTAAAAATAAAAGTAATATTATAATAACCACAAGTTCATATTTGTGTGGGTTCTGCACTTCGTGGCACATAAGCAATACCGGCAGAAGTGAAAACGAAACTACAGAGTAGGCATACATTTTCTGCATCTTACAATATTTCTTTCCCTCCTGCGCAGCGCCGGTAATCTACTGTTCCTCCGTCTGACGAATTTTTGATTAGGTTTTTTTTCGCCCAAAAAAGTACACAACAATAACGTAGAAGTTAGAGGAATAAAGAGGCTTCACATCAAAGTTTAACCATTAAGCGGTCGCGCGACGTCGAATCGACTCCCTTCAATACATTTTCGCTAATGTCATCGAAATTTCTCGTTGAATTTGTATTATTCTCTAAGTAGCTTGTCATAATTTATTTATCTACCAAATAAATAGCTTACACTTACTCGCCGCACCCTCCTTGCAGCAAAGAGCTCAATTGTTTTGGTTGCGGCATCGGCGTCGAAAAGACGCCGCGCGCCTCACGTATTATTTTATTTATTTATTTATTTATTTATTTATTTATTTATTTAAAACACTGCAACTGCAAATATTTACATGGGCGGGCTTAATGCCTTGTGGCATTCTCTACCAGCCAACCTTAGGGTGATGATGAAAATGTAAAATAGGCGCATTCTAAAACAGAATTGGTGATATGAAATAAATAGTTATATAAATATTAATATTTGATAAACTATTATTTTATACATATTTTTATCATAATAGACCTACATAAACCGTAATTACCTATTACATACTAATTATTTTATATGTAAGTTTCATATAACTGAGGCAAATTATATCTTATATTTATAAAGCTGAGTCATAATGACCGATGACATGAAGTATTATTGCCAGATGACGTAAAATCGGAACTAGAGTCAGAAATTTCCGACCTCTTTTTCTGACCCTGTTCACGCAAGATAAGCTACTTTGGGACACCGTTTTTATAACTAAGTTTTTACTAAAAATACATTTAATTTTCTGGACGAATTGATTACTCTTGAAAACAGTAATAATTATATTAATGAAATAATAAATAATGTTGAATCAAAAGTGTTTAGTTTCTCAGATTTATCTAAGACGTCTTTTAGGTTACGCGCGACCACTGCCGTTACAAAAGAGCGCGCGCCCGTTTGAAGGTTAAGTACCCTCTTTTATCTTCATTCCCATACATATTAATCCTGCGCACGCGCCGCGCACACACGCGCGTAGCTTATTTCCATATCAGCGTTCGAGCGGGACGGACGTGTGGCGCGCTCCCCATTAACATACAATGCCCGCTAATCGTTACATATTAACTAGCAGTAATTAGAATTCATTAATATTTATTACTATTATGTTGTTTGCTAATTTTGTTGCGAAAGTTTGACCTTTATGTCTCGATGACAGTTAATCTGACTTTTTGTCTGTCGTCTGTCTGTTGTCTCTTTATTCTTATACCGCTGAACAGCTGCCTTACTCCCGGTAGAATCAGAATCGAATCAGCTTGATCTCAAAGCTTTTGCTACTTTCGACACATACTACAAGCGCAAAATTGACGACCTCTGTGGCTCAGTTGGTGGGCTGTTGGTAGCTCAAGCCGGGGGTCGCGGGTTCGAATCCCGCCGACGGAACAAAAATTTTTCAAAGTTCCTGGGTCATGGATGTGTATTAAATATGTGTATAATATAATAAAAATCTTAAATATAATATGTATAGTATAAAAGTATTAAATATATTTCCGTTGTCTGGTACCTGTAACACAAGTCTATCAGGTACTTACCTCGGGGCCAGACTGACGTGGTGTGAAGCGTCCATAGATATTATTATATTATTATTATTATAAAATCATGCTGCAGCTCAATTTGGAACTAATTCGACCTCAACGGCTTTTCCCACTCCTGACAGCTATTCTAGCGCACGATCTTTCTGCGGCTTAATTTGAAACTAATCAGACTCCTAACTCAAAATCGTATCAGTTTCGGGGGTAAGACTGCTGATTTTAATAAAATTAGGCATGGTGATACTTTGAGACCCGGGAGAGGACGTAGGATTGTTTTTATCCCAAAAACAGTGGCCACGTGATAAAATTTCGACAGGAAATTGCAGACAATTCTTAGTGCTAAATTAGAGATAAAGCTATGACTTTAAATAAGTAATAGTTAAATGTCTCAGAGTGTGATGGAAATTTCTTACAAGTTTTATTTTCTCTCTTTACCCCAATAATTAGTAGATACGGAGATAATATTAAAAAGCATCTGCGGCCGTTAGAAGTTTGCTCGGACAGTGAGATGAGCAGGTAATTAGGCTGGTTCCGCAAAAACCACACGTACACGTGGAGGGAGAAAAATAGGGAAGTTTTCTGCTATATAAAGACACCATCGAAATATGATAAAAAGGAAACAAAAACTCTCTTACACCTACCGTTTTCATTATGGTCCCGTTTTCGCACACAAAATAGTTAAATCTATTTCTATCCTTATTAAATACATTGTACCCAGTAGATAACATTGTGATGACTGATGAACCACTAGTTATGCGTAAATAAATTGTAATGTTGTATTTATGATTTATCACAGTCATCATTTTATTTTTCTCAATTATAGGTCTACCAGAATCTGATGGCAAATTTGGATAGCATAATTTCAAAAAAATATCCTTGATCATTGGATAAATTTTTATATTTGCATATTTCACACACATAATCAGCCGTTATAAGGGAAAAAAAGATCAAAATGTTTTATTCCAATTACCCCGGTATTGCTAGAGTCAATTTCTTTTCTCACTTTTTGCCATCAGATCCTGGTAGACCTATAAATGCCAAATATTTCAACTGGCCCAATTATTTTCGCCAGCGGTGTACACACGGAGTTTTTTCTCTTATCCTACGTTTAGCGGTAACGAGATGAAAGTTGTGTCGGCTCGTTAGCGGACTACGTTTCCGACTCAGCCGGACGACTGGGCGGCCGACATTTTATTACATTCCGATAGGACTAGGCCGATCGTTATAGTCTATGTGCGCGTTGGGTATAGATCAGGGGTCACCAACTAGTTTCGCTCGGGGTCCATTTTAAGAAATGAAATAACCTTCGCGGTCCAGACATTTTATAAAAAAAATATTTATTAAACAAAGGTAATTACGGAAATAACAAAATTACTTATAATATAATTATTATCAATGAGAAATGTGACAAATTTTGTAGCTAATTATTAAAATTATCTCTCTGATGTTTGGAGTGAAATTGGTGCAAGCTATTGATATTAAATTCTAGAGATCAGTAAGTCGAGAGTCGAGACCGAAATATGTATATATTTTACGAAGTTCATCTTCGATAATGCTTGGTCCACACACAATGGGTCGGCGGTCCGGATGCGGACCGCGGTCCGCCATTTGGTGACCCCTGGTATAGATCAAACAAATAGAAGGACTACTTTGTATATGTGCTATTGGTAGAGATCAAATAAAGCCTGTTTGCCATTACCTATAGTTGTGTACAAAATTTCGTCGATTTATATTCAGAAATCCTGAACTCGTCAAGGGTGGATGGACGGACGGACGGACAGAGCGAAACAAATTTCGTACATCTACATAGCTTGTAGATGTACGAAACCTCAAAAAAGGAAGATAAAATGCATGCATTGATTAAAGTGCATGCTTAGAAGTTACCTCTGCTGCTTTATTTTAAAATTTTGTAGCGCAGAAATTCGCTATAACTTAAATAGTAACTACGGATTAAAGATTCAGCAGTAAAGAAACGGACGTTTGGACCCGATAAAAACTATTCCACGTCCTTTTTCGGTACTCCACCTAAATCGGTAAAGCCAGAAAGAAAGAGAGATGGACATTGGACATACTCGTACTTTCACATTTATAAGTATGGATCCCTATTCAAAGAAGAGTGAAGACCTATGTCTTTACCAACTTATTTTACACCATGTAGGTACCTACTAAAAAACGCGAAGATAGTTAAAAAATTAACCGCACAACACATTACCGCTAACACCGCATTATCCTCTCGGTCAAGTGGGGTTCAAGCATCCCTCGTAGTTTAAACACACGTACCTTTTGCCGCTGCTCGTGTGTCACGAGAGGCCTCGACCTCGGCTCTCCTCGGCTTAAACAAGGACACGTTATGCCCGGAAAAGTGTCCTGGAAAATTACATTTTCCCAGCGCAAAATCTCTCGGAAACCGTACGTTTTGCTGCAGTCAAATGTAAAAATGGAAGGACTGTGTGTGTTTGTATGTCAAAACAGCTCTATAGCCATAACCATATTAAGATGACAGGTGATGCAGTGTGGGTATGTGTGGTGTTTCACCTAAATAAAAGTGACATGAGCCATAATATTTAATTTACAAAAAAAAAAAAGAATATTAATTTCCATGCAATTTTTAACCGACTTCCAAAAAGGAGGAGGTTTCTCAATTCGACCGTATTTCACTGCTTTTCAC
The DNA here is from genome assembly GCA_905187585.1 of Cyaniris semiargus. NCBI lineage: Eukaryota > Metazoa > Arthropoda > Insecta > Lepidoptera > Lycaenidae > Cyaniris > Cyaniris semiargus. Next base: position 13,741,421 of record LR994563.1, on the reverse strand, counting down.
TGCATTGTACTCGTTTTGCAAATACAGCGATGGCCGTATATTTTTCGACGATACAATGTAACCTGTCTTACCTCGTGGATCCAATGCAAACTGCATGAAATCGGTCCTCTACGTTACGAATACGTAGCTATCAATTGCTCATGCTTAGCCCTCTGGAATAGTCTTTATTTAGAGGTAGTATAACTAGATGATGTCCGCAACTCCGTTGCGCAAAAATTCATTTATCGGGCAGAAACCGTACATTTTTCCGGGATAAAAAGTATCCTACATCCTTTCCCGGGCCTCAAAGTATCTTTATGCCAAATTTCAGCGAAATCGCTTCAGCGGTTTGGGCGTGAAGAGGTAACTGACAGACAGGCAGACACACTTTCCCATTTATAATATTAGTATCGATATAGACTATAGGCACTTTAAAGTAGGAATAAATAAAATATCGAACAAAAGCATTATTCGAGTGAACTAGCCATCTTATTAACTGAATAAAACAAGTGGCTTTGTCCCCCTTACACGGGGGGGTAGAAGACCCCCTCCCCCACCGGAGACCCACTATTCGTTTGAACTTTCCTCCAATTCAGTAAGTTTCTTTAATGTTATTAGAAGTAAGGAATCGTGTACAAAGTTGAAAAAGTGCCATCGTTAGAAAACTCGAGGAAAATAAATACACTTTGTTTTGTGTTTTTTTCACGTGAAAAGCGAGGATTTTTATGTACACCTTTGTTTTTGGTTTTGATTTAGTTAGAGAATGATCTAAAGCCTAGGATTGTGCTCTAGCTTCTTACGCATCCGTGGTCCGGTGGCTTAGACCGTGGATCTTGACGTGAATTCGATTTTTGCGATGGAGGGCAATACTGAAATTAAATGATATGTCTACGCCACACACCGGTTTTGTGTGAGGCGATATAGAACGGTAAATAAGTTTCCATATAGCACTTAAGCAATCAGGGCATTTAGATTTCCATTTCACACAAAGTGTAGTCACAAAAATTATCTCGTCTGGTCATTTTTGCCTCTAATTAATAAAATATTAAAACTTTAATCAATCCAGTTAAACTCGATAATAGCTTACGAAGTCAAAGTACGTCCGATAATAACATAGCCTGGTGGAGCGGCGACTTTGTCGATATTACTGAAGCTGCGTAAACAAAGTCGGTGGGCAATATTCCGGTACTAACATTTTTATTATAGTTACACTCTGTTCATAGTAATTTTACCCCTGACAGCACCTTTATACTAACGACATAAGAATTATTTTCGTACAATTAGAGGAAGTATAACTGAGAACGCACTTAAAAGCCGTAACTCGTAAACGTCGTTATGCTGAGTTGCTGGTTTTTTATTTTTATTGTTTGTTTTACGCGAAAATGCTAACTGTAAAGTAGGCAGCCCTTAAAACATAAAAAATAATAAGTATAATTGTCGTTTAAAAATTATGAGGTAGTAACGAATAGCTTGGTTTTTTCTGGCGCTGATCATGAAATACACATAAACAAAACTTCAGAATATTATGCCATATTCTGAACCCTTATAATAGCATAACTAGCTGTTGCCCGCGACTTCGTCCGCGTTATCATATTATAATAACGGAGATGGATAGTTTTCTCCTTTATAAGGTCCGATACTCAAAGGGTAAAAACGGGAAGCGATCACAAAGATAAAATATCAGCCTGTCCGTCTGTCCAAATCCAGGCGCGGTTCTTGAGGTACAGAACCGCGCTTGACAGCTGTTGACATTTTCACAAATTATGTATTTCTGTTGCCACTTGCCGCTATCTATATCATTATATAAAAGGCTTTGTCCTGAATGACATGAAAATGGAATCACGCTACGGCCTAATCCACTGATCGTAGATACTTGAAATTTGGAGGGAGTGTTTTTCGTATGACGTAGGCGTGCGATAAGAAGGGCAGAAATTCCTCTCCTAAGGGTGTGAAAAGGGGGGATGAAGTTAGTATGGGACAACTCGATTCCTTAGTCTGATCTGCTCAAAAATTTGCATCATTATTATTTGATGTATTGTATGGAAGATACTATGAATAGTTTGTTAAAATTTATCCTCAAAAGTCTTAAAAAAAGCATGAATAGTTTACAGCGCTTTACAGCGTTTAGCAGCGTTTGCGGCGACGTAGAGAGTTAGAGACGCCAGACATAGCTTTTTGCCACAATAGACATAATCTGTCTACTCTGTTTTTGCCATGGTAACCCGGTAAGTAATGGCTGGTTTACACGTGTTAAGTAGATAAGAAGTCAACTAAATTTTAACTTAATACGTGTAAACCAGCCATAACTGCCTTTTTATCCCGATAGGCGTCGCATCGTCGACTGTACCCCAATTTGACATTAGAGCTGTCAAATCCCCTACATATTTTTTGTAAACCAACAAGAGTATTTTTTATCAATTTTCGTAAAAATGCCTCAATGTTGTGCTTTGAGTTTTAAAAATCGGTTAGTTCATATATTTCCCAAAGACCTAAAGTGATGAAAAAGTGAGAAAATGCCTTGTGAACAAAGAATTTCAAAACAAACAAACACAATCCAGAAACTCTAAAAGTAGGTTAGGTTAGGTTAGAACTTAGACCACAACACAGAGGGAGCCGAGCGAGCGCAGCGAGCGTGCTGCGGCAGCAGCCGGCGACCTTCACAAATTAAAGGGGGGCTCGGGGGGAAAAAAAAAAAACAAAAACAAACACAATCCAGAAAGTCCAAAAGTAGGTTAGGTTAGAACTGTGACTGTGCTGCGGCAGCAGCCGGAGACCGTCACAAAACACGCTGTAGGTTAGGTTAGGCGTTAAAAAACACTATGAAAATTGCCGAGAATAAATTATGATGTAGCCTCAGAATTCTGAAAATTTCAAAGGTGAGTAGCTCCAAAACTGGGGGTTTGGATTTGGTACGGGTCTGTCATAAAGTAGGGTTTTATTTGAATTTTTAGGACTATAGTCTATGTCATAAAGTGGCATTGTATTTGATTTTTTGTCGGTCGCGACTAGTCGCGGTAAAGATCGGAACGGTACCTTCAGTTTATCTCCACAGTTTTTCTATACTTTCGCATTTCTACTGTGGCCATGCTAGGGTCGCTGGTGTATAAAATTCTCTCTCTCTCTGCCTGCCTGCCTGCCTGTCTGTCTGTCTGTCTGTCTGTTTGTAATAATATTCTTTACAAATAAAGAACTACATTACAACTACAAATAATTTATATGTTTTTTTGTCCCTTACAGTACATATTTTTGAAAGTCTAGACAGGTTTTTTACTAAAAAAATTGATTTAACGGACGTAAATATTTTTACGTGTTTAAAAAATAACGTAAACGCTTCTAAAATACAATTCAGTCCCTTACGTTAACCTTTAGCTTAGTACAATTCTCTTAACATGTCCTTTACGTTGAGAATTGAGACATCATTGTCATAGCTTCACTTAAATTTGTCCCTTACCTTAATCTTAAATATCATTTTTCAAGTATGGGAAGTTAAGAAGATAATTTTTTGGGCACCTTCTCAAAAAGTTTTAGTGTTTTAGCTAAACCTTTAGCCTTTAGGTATACACATGTAATGCGATCAATTGTAGATAGCTAGCATTAAGGATGGCACTACTCTCTTGGCTGCAAATGAAGTCGAGATGCAAAAACTGTTTTAGAGAATGGAGCAAATGATCAATAACTTGGGCCTCTCAATTAATAAAGGGAAAACCAAAAACATGGTCATAGACAGAAGCAACACTCTACATTTGACTGGCGCGCTAAAATTGGAAGTGGTTAGCGAATTCGTCTTTGATTACTATTACGAACAACGGCTCCTGTGAACCAAATATACGTAGAAGAATTGGGATGACTAAGAGTGCCATGTCTCAAATGCATAAAACCTGGCCTGACTGGATTTGACAGGAAGATTTCGTTAAAAACCAGGACGAAACTTGTGCACATGCTCATATTCTTCATCTGTCTTTAAGGATCCGAGACATGGACTCTGAAGTCTGCAGATCGCAGACGTATCGACGCCTTCGAGGGTGCTGGAGGAAAATGCTCTGAATTCCATTAACTGCTTTCAGAACCAACGCATCCTGTCTGGCTAAACTAAACATAAAAACAAGGCTCTCTACCATCTGTCTAAAACGCATCTTAGAATATTTCGGACACATTACCAGAAAAAAAGGAGGCAACCTTGAAACCATGGTATGACAAACTCATGATAACTGGCAAGATTCAGAGGAAAAAGACTGCGGAGCCGCTGTCCCATGCGTTGGTCCGATCAAATCCGCACCACACTTGAGTCCACTGTCTACGACGCTCTTCGAGTGGCCGAAAATAGAAATAGCTGGCGTAACACCATATGAAGGAAGGTCATAGAAGGGGGAGGTCACGACCCACAGACATGAGGAACACGACTAAATGAGGAGAAGCATTCAGGCATGAGAGGGGGGCCCGCCTTGGGTGTGTTGCAGGTTCTTCGCCAAGTTGCACCTGTTCGGATAAGAGAGGCGGTTATAATAATTTGTAGCCTATGTGTTGACCCGACCTCTTAGTAATATTCATGCCAAATTTGAAGTAAATCCATGCAGTACTTTTTGAGTTATACAGACAAACACACAAAAATTCTAAAAACTATATTTTGGCTTAGGTATCGATTGTAGATCACGCCTCAAGTATTCTTTTTTTTTTAATATTTAATGTACAGAATTGACTATCCTACGATTTTATTATAAGTATAGATATTATGTCGAATAGCATAATATAGCATAATAACTATGTTATTTGACAATTTTTGGTCGATTCTGAAAAATCCTGAGAGTTGAGATGAGTGAGAGGAATGAGGATTGATTTAAAAAATAAATATTCTTATGTTCCCCATACAATGCGCTATAGAGTTTATAGGACGCTATAAAACACTTGTTTAAATACATCTTAATTTATTTCATAATCATTATTACATTACCTTTATTATAAATTACATCGATACAGCAGAAGCGCGACATAGATTCTAGCGCTAACACAACACCATACGATCTCATGCAAAAAACTTAATTTTATTTCATCAAAAAACATTTTAAAAAGTGAATAAACATTTATAAAAGTAAGAAAAGAATTTCATCGCAATACATTTTAAAAAGTGAGTAAACATTTATAAAAGTTATAAAAAGTTTGTCAGGTGTGGGGTTCGAACCCACGCTCCCTCTCGGGAACCAGAGCTTAAATCTGGCGCCTTAGACCACTCGGCCAACCTGACTGCTGAGAGTGCAGATAAAAATAGTCATCTAGACCGGGTGTGTTAAGTTGTTATTGATTTTTCATTTTATGTAACGGGATTTGTATCTAGACACGCGGTAGCGTGTCAAGCCAAGTTCAAGTATATACAATTTACGTCATGGATATGTACCATCGATGAAATTGATTCATAGGCAGCTGGCGTTAGTAAATACAATCTGAAATAATAAAACTTATGTCTAACAAAAATAAGTGATAATACTTTAGGGTGTGTACGTGTTCCTTGTAGAGAGTTCACTGTGAAAGTAGCAGCGCTGAAAGAGTTTGACAGAAAACGTTTGGGGCTTATGTCAAAATCTTCATTTAATTACAGTTGAGTAATTAATATTCGTATCTGAGTGCGGCAGTAATATATTTATTGTATATAATATATATTATATATATTATATTATATATAATATATATAATATATATATTATATATATAATATATATATATATATATATATATATATATATATATATATATATATATATATATATATATATATATATATATAACTCTGAAATTGATTGATACATCGTAATGAAATTAATTTAGTTTACTAATCAATTTTAGACTTCGTTCTGATTTTCTCATTGAGATGGTGTAACTTGTAAAGACGTGTATGGTGTAGGTACTTTTTGCCTTAACCTTTCGAAGGGTTATGAATAATTTATATTAAACTTTGTTTGTTCCAGTATAATCAATATCATCGTTATTGATTTTATAATTTGTCAAAAAATGATTGTTTTTCATATTAAATGTGCAGTGTGATTTTTTTACTCCTTTCGTGAGTAGTAGTTCATATTTGACAAAATGTTGTGTCAGCGTGTGATGAGTGATGACGTGTGTGACGTGTGTTGCGTGTTGGGGCGTGGCGAACAAACAGACTAGACGGGAACGTTTTTATAAAGAAATCATCAATTTGGTAACAAGTGTTTGGACTTGGAAATTGTTTGCATAGCGAATGAGTGTACTTTTATTGAATAGTCTGAAAATGTTGACATGCTATGTAAATGGTTTATTAACAATAATATTAGGTCTGGTTTAATAGTAAAATATCGTGAAAAGCTATCATCTATAATGAGAAATAAATCTGACATCAGTTTCCCGGTAGTATTTTTTTACTAACACTAGTTACCTACCTAAAACTAAACTACCTTCACCAGTCTGAGATAAAGTTAAGCGTCAATTTTATTCCTCCCTTTTATGTTATTTCTCTCTTTTGTTGTATTTGTAAAAAAAAAAAAAAACATGTTTCGACAATCAAATGGACTTTAATCCAGACAAGCACAAAAATTATGATGATTAATTATGATAAAAAATCAAATAAACGTCTTTCTTCTCTTCCAGGGCAAGAACAAGAGAGAGAAATCGCTGCAGGAGCTGAGGGAACATATACACAAGTACTATGTGCCACTGGGGAGACAGTTCATGGTGCTGTTCCCGGAGGGAGGCTTCCTGCACAAGAGGAAAGAGATCAGCCATAGGTAACTACAGATACTTCGGAGTTGAAATCGAGAAGACTATGGACCAAGAGCCTGCGACGGCCAGACCTTCCTCAGTTTCGGAAAGCTGAAAGTTTACCTGTTTGTGACCTTTACAGAGGTAAGAACGACCAGCAACTATGGAGTTTCGGTCGCGGTTACTTTAGGAGGGATCCAGTTCTGAAGTCTACCTGACCTTCGAGAAAGAGTAAAGCTCAATTTCGTAGCTTATATTCTTCGCGGTAAGTGGAAGAATCTCGTCTTCCAGTGCCGGACATTGTTGAAAGTTGCTTTCCACTGCTAGACACCCTTAAGCGTCTCCCAGACAGACGCGGCCTGCGGTGGCGGTGGCGGTGGCGGTCAGTTGAATGGCTTGGCCGCGTGGCCGCGTGTGTCTGTGTTGTTCCTAGAACTCTCAAGTCATCCAACTGACCGCCACCGCTACCGCCACCGCAGGCCGCGTTGTCTGGGACACGCTTTAAAGTTTAAAAAAGTTTAAGGGTGTCTGGCAACTGTCAAAAATATCCGGCACTGGAAGACGAGATTCCTCCACTTATCGCGAAGAATATAAGCTATGGAATTGAGCTTTACTCTTTCTCGGAGGTCAGGTAGACCTTCAAACTGGATACCTCCTAAAGTAACCGCGACCGAAACTCCATAGTTGCTGGTAGTTCTTACCTCTGTAAAGGTCACAAACAGGTAAACTTTCAGCTTTTCGAAACTGAGGAAGGTCTGGCCGTCGCAGGCTCTTACTCTACTACACTAGAATAAGAAGTAACGATGATGATGTTGGAGTCGAAGAAGCACATACGCAAGTATAGCTTCCTTCACAAGATAAAAAAAGATCATCCACATGTATTGGTATATCACTATAATTATGATGCCTTCTGTATTATGTGACTCCCAAACTTTCGTATTCTGTAAGTTCAAGATTTAAAGAAAAAGAGACTGCATAAACTAGTTTTAGGTTTTGCGATCCTTAATGCTGGAATCCCTAATTTAGTACCAGATTTTACTGATAAATATTGACTTATTTACTTAAAACCAAGTTAAAAACTATGAAGTTCTAAGAACACAAGGTTTACAGAAAACCATATTAATTAAATACATTCAAACAGCGTGTCTTTGTTTCCCTAGGTTTGCTGAAAAGAACAATCTTCCGAAACTGGAATATGTTTCTTTACCACGAGCTGGAGCGTTGAAGGTCATCATGGACGAAGTTGGGAAGAGAGCAGAAGAAACACCTAGCACGTCCAAGAGTAAGAAAGGTATGAAAATTAAGTCCCAATCGAAAGTAACTAGTAAGAGATAGTTATAATGCATAAAAGGCAAATAATACAAATCTATAGTTGCTAATGATAAAGAAAGGTCAATTTAGACGACTAACCGTATGAAGTTTCTCATAGCACTTTCAAAGATTAAATTTATTCCTTGGCATGATCTACGTTATTTGGTCAGTTTATGTCTTTATAGATCACGAATTGCATTGTCTTGACATAACCTTAGAAATTAACGTAGGTCCTCCAAACTGTCTATAAATCAGTTGCTTCTACGGTACATACAACTCTTAGCGGGCCCCTATACGATCAATTTTATTGTGCAATATCACGTTTTGTGCAATATTATTGACCGTCTAGTGTTAATATTGAACGCGCCCGCCTTTCAATGTTATTGTCAAATAAGTTGTTCAATAAACGCTTATAAATTTACGGTTAACTTAACCTAACTTGACACTTGCCTATTTCACAGGCTATTTCAAGGCTCTTCAGATTAATGCTATTGCTATTTCAAACAGTGATCTCCTCTTTACAGATGACGTCAACCAAAACAACAGAATCAACAACATTAACGACAATATCGAATGGGTGCTAGACGTTACCATCGCCTACCCCGACCGCATACCCATACACCTGCAGGATATTGTATGCGGCATCCGACCTGCTTGCACCACACATATACATTATAGAATCTTCCCTATCAGTGAGGTGAGTTCTACCAATATATTCATTATCGTTGAGCGCCTCTACAACAACCGAAGGCTGGCAACCAAGTGGCAATTATGTATAAAACCTTACTTGAGATTAATAGCATAAGTTTTTAATTTTGTACTATATCTTTGTTGTTTATTCAAATAAACTGATTAAGTATATTAATGATTTATTTATCTATTTTAAAAAATGTTTTGGATTTACAAACGTCCTCGACATATTTAGTAATAATATTGAATGTTATGTACGCAGCTGTTTCAACAGTTAATAAATAATGTACTTACAGCACAAACAGCGAACTCAGGCGTAATGTATTTTAAAATTGGCAGCACATATTTTAACACCTCCATCGTGGGTATCGCAGACACAATAGATTTTTAATTTTTATGCGGCAGCCGGCTGCCGCTTGGGGATTGATGGATTAATAACATTTTTATCATGCTATAAACCATATTTCAGATTCCTCTGGACCTGGAGGGGATGACGCAGTGGTTATACGACAGATTTATCGAGAAGGAGAAAATACTAGAAGAGTTTTACCGAACAGGACAGTTCCCTACCAGGGGCAACACTCCAAACATCCCCCGCAAAGTCAGACAAGACAACCTACGATACCTCATCCTGCATTTATTCTTCATCGCATCCACCTTCCTCCAGGTCAAGTTATGGTGTGGACTATGGAGCTACTTATGGTAACGTCAATTGGAAGTGTGAGCAATTTATTTGATAAGCTAAGATGACGAGCAGTTTTACTAAAATACGGATTAGATTTTGTACTACACAAATTTTGATATGGAATTTTATAATGCTTCGCTTAGCAAATAAATTGTTTGCATTGCTGCGCCATGCTGTTTGCACCTGTTTGATAGATCGAACAAATTAGTTTACATTTTGGGATGTTCCCATCCACTACGATAAGTTACCATTATTAATATATACAACCACAGAACCTTAATAGAATAAGTCGGCACTATTTTAATCTACTTAGGAAATACGAGTGCAACAGTCACAATTCTTTCTTTCTCTTTAAGATTAATAATTCATTGCTAGGTTGATCAGCAGCTACTAGTTTATAATTATTTTTAATAGAACGGTCCACTACTACTGCTAAATAAGATAGATTCATATTACACTTATTTCTTATCATTGCAACTTCTCGACTCATTGTTAATTGTGATTGTTTTAGTATTAAATTTTTACCATTACTACACGTTTTTTCTATAGATGTTAAATCTTTTGTCATCAAACATTTGCAAACAGTATTGGTTATTATGTCCGTATGTGAAATTATTTGTTATTATATCAGTGTCCATATTATCAAGTGTATTTGAGATAGCAATTAGTGTACATATTGCATTGACGTACCATTCAAGAACCATTAGATTTTTATGCTTATGCAGATTGTAGCATTGTGTTTTTTAAGACTTGTTTATGTCAACGTTTGAAGATGTCATGCTAATATTTAGTTTTTCTTCAATTTTTTTAACTGAATCTAGAAATATTTGGAAGCAATATAAACCGCGTTTGATAGAGGCTCTGTATATTGTTTGATTGATTGATATGCAGGAGAATGACATGGTACGTCAACTGATTGTGAACAATAGTGAGAGTTTACGCTGTGGTAGTTGTCTCGTGACATCCAGTCAAATGTATATTATACGTGTATACTTCGGTCAGAGCAGGCAGTTCGTCCATTAACCCAATGCTACTAGTCTCTTTCACTCGCAAAACTGAAATTACCTGTGAAAGGTCAGTGGGTAAAAGAGACAGGTAGAAATGGGTCAATGAACATATTGTTCTGCCGTGCGACCGTACTTTAGCGTAAGCGATGCTTTGCGATACCAAATTTTATTTCTGTGACTATGTTTAGTGCTTATACCAACTAAATTAGTTTTTTTGTTTAATTAAGGGTATTTTTATTTTATATGTATGCTTTTTCGCCTCAAAGGCTTATTGGGTTTAATTCGCTTTTTATCTTTACCGAATTCTTTGTGTTAGATTTTAAGTTCGTCAAACATATTAACAGACCCAAACGCTTCGAAAATTAAAAATCTTTGATATACAATGCTACAAGGATGTTTAATGCCATCTTGTAAAGTGTCACTTGCGAGTCATCGTCAGTTTGTGCCCTTCTGTCGATGTCATCCAAGTATCATTTCGCATGTAGCCGAATTATGAATTACCGCCGCGCTGGTGGTGTTGAGAGTAGCCTCCTTGACATTGTCATACACACATGAAAGCATCCTTGTAACAGTGTTCATGTCATGTCAAAGCCGTTGTTTATTATTGGAAGTCTTTGAGCTCTGTTACCTTTGTAACTTTGTACTTTGTTCTTTGTCAGTTAACAAGTCGTAAATATAATAGGGATTTCAATGTTGTAGGTTAAGCGAATGAATTTACATTTAGGTGATAAGATCAAATTCTCCGTCACACTTACATGTTCCTTTCATTATAGTGTATACAGTTTTGGTAAGAAAATGCACATTGACCTTTTTCATCTTTGATTCAAAAAAATTTGATTTGATTTTTACGATTGTTTAAAAAAACAACGCTGGAACCTTTCTTTGGGATGGGTAAAAAATGTTAAATTTACGTCAGGTTATGTGACCTAAACAAAAATTCGTAACATGGAGGGGAAGAACCACAGAAATAAATCAAGATAGACCGGTGATGCGCGTGCGTTGCTAAGGAATCGCTCGTGTCAATTATTGCTTTGCTTTTAGTTAAAACAAATAACTTACCCGTGGAAATAAATACCTCCTTTTGACCGATTCACTTTCGTACTTCTGTTTTTACAATTAGACACTGCACAATGAGGCATTTTTGCACAACCGCTCCGGTGTAATCAAGTCGAGACGTGCGCGCTGACTGAATGAACGTTCAACGAATCTTGCACGCTTGTGCAATATTGAAACACGCGTACTCCACCCGCTTAGCCGTTCTATCTTGATTTATTTCTGTGGGAAGAACCCTATCGGAAAATATTAAGTGTTCACTTCTGTTGGCACTACCGAAGTGTAATTTTTTTAAAGGTTGATGTGCATTTATGTCCGAGTACTGTATTATATTTAAATATGTTTACATGCCAAACTACGCTCGCCTTAAGTGCCTAGGCTTTGTAGCGGCTGGTGTTTATTTGTACAGTTGCAACTCCATGCTCAGGAGTTCACAATTTAGTCGTATAGTGCGTCTGTGACGAAGATAACACGACTTTCTGATGTACTATTCGTAAAATTGCTAACTTGACCAGACGTAAAACCATTTGCAGCCCCGTGGAATCGGTCACATCTCATACTATACGTAGTTAAACCACGTCTGCAGTCGATGCGGTCGTTTTAAAACTGGTCGAACGGGAATTTTTGTCGTAAGTACATCAATCTGCTATCACTACTTAGTAATTTTGTGGTTGTGTGAGTGAGATAAGCATATTTGCTCTCTCGTTTTAATGCAAGATATGCGATATCTGTTAATCAGAATTCACATTTTCATTACTTCACATTTCACAGTACTTAATGTTTAGTACAATTTTAGTTGTCGTCTTAGTTGTAATAGGTATATAATATTCCTATTTTGTGTTTTGATTTATGATGTAAGGCTGCATTGGTATTGGGTCGTTTCATAGGCTATGCCAGTAAAATATCAATGATTTTTGAAAAACTAACGTTCCGTACGGCTCGTTTCCGATGCAGGCAAGCAACTTTAAAAATACTTGTGATTTACTACTAAAGTACTTTTGCTAATGTTTGTGTAATACACTTCTAATAGAAGTAACAACATTGTTAGGTGAATTTCCTATGTTCTATTCTGGATAATATTTTAGGGACAGAAATGTAAAGAAGTGTAAAGTTAAAACTATAAAAAGGACTCTAGACAAATTGTTTCCTAAAAGGTTTTTATCATTGTGTTTATAACTGAAAATATTGTGTGAATTTATAGAATTGGGAATGGGACAAAATTGTCCCATGAGACGTAAGATGTTACAAATAAGGCCGTGAGGATGCCAAAAATATGTAAAATTTTAGTTATTAGGTACATTACTCGACCGAAAATAATATTTTACATGGTTCAATATCCTATATGATCATTTTTCATCGGCTGTTAAGTTTTATGGAAAAAAGGCCATTGGCAAAACTAGTACTATCAGGATCTTTAAGAAGCAATAATTGAAATGGGAAAATGAATTATGTACCAGCTAAGAAACATAATAATTGATAATTTCGTATCTACCTTTTTGACACATTTTCACAGTCTTTATCATAATATGCATTATTTTAAGGTGAGTATTAATAGTTGTGTCAAAATTTAATGCGATAATGCTTTTTACCAAAAAAAATTTTTTGGTGTATTTCTAAAACCATGAGGAGATTATGAGCAGTAGGAAATCAAAAAAATATACACTTATCTATTTTATTGCACTACTATAAGGGTGGGTTGCACCAGAGGCGTGGTTAAAGTTACAGTTATGGTCAAAGTTATGGTTATAGTTAAGGCTAACTTTAACTTTAACCTGGTCCGACAAGGCTTTAAATGAACGTGGGCGGAGGTGCTGCTGGTAAAGGAGAACTGTCAAAAATTGTGTTTTTATGACAGCGTTAGTTCCTTTTTTCGCCACGTTCATTTAAAGCCTTGTCGAGCTCTATGGTTATGGTTAAATATGGCGTCCATTTTTGACTATAACCAAAGATTTGATATTTTGCATTGTAGTTATAGTTAAAGTTAAAGTTACACTTATAGTTAAAGTAAGTTGGTGCAACCCACCCTAAGAATATGTGGGCACAATATTTTGTTGCCTTTCATCATGTTTACAACTTTGTGTGTCCATTACACAGTTTAATATGTGGTTTCACTGCTACAAGTATGTACCATCGAGGAAATTGATTGCTAGACAGTTGACGGACCTACGTCATGTGGTCGGCTTATATCAATAGTCGGTTGGGTTTGACGTTACGCGACCAAACTACGTAGGTCGCCCATCTGCCTAGAGATCAACTTCTCTGATAGTACAATGTGCACATGTATGCTTGTAGTGTGAAATCAAACTGTAGCTTTTCATCTGTTCTTCTTTTTAAATCTGTGATGGACTTGAAATTATGATAGTTGAGATTGTATTGTGATAAAAGGTTGTGATTATACCTCTAGACTCTAGAGGTACAATGGAGAGGAAAACAGAGTTACCATTTCGAAATTATGATATTTAAGGCCCAATCTCCACGTTGGGCTATGATTGATAACATGGTTGTCTAGCTGTTTCCCCCATTTTTGTGTCTATTTTGGGTCTTTACATTGGCGTTACTATTTTTGTGTGAAGATTTTTTTTCTCTTACCTGAAGTCTTACAATATCTACCCAATTTTTTTTCTCTGTCTTTACAGTTATCTAATTCCTCTATTCACATAAGTTTCGCATTTTAAAGGCAGTATCGTATTAATTTTGACATAGCTTGAAAAATTGGCTAGTTTTTTGCTTAAACTGTATACGTATATTCGTATCATATAAATTAATGTAAAATATCATATCTTTCGTCAATTCCAAATATTAATTGCATTATTTTGTATGATAGTATATAAATTGCCCATTCAACGTACTAAATGTATGTAAAAAGGGTTATTTACAGTGGAAGATTGGCTGTACATTCAACCGTACCTTGGTTCCTTTTGTGGCTGAAAATTTGTGCCTTGATCATAATATTTTAAGAAATGTATATTATTTCCTATTTGGACACGATCACAATATAAATATATACAGTAAGATAACTAGGCAAATTCCTTGGAATTAAGCTCGTGAAGAGACAAGATACTCCATTGTTTTGCTCTTAAAATGGTTTGGTATGAAGCTGGTTTACTGTATATATTTGTATCGTACACTTACTAATCCTTACCTAACAGTAGAAAGTCTATAACTCATTTTCGAATAATTACAATTTTATAAATCAGGGTTCCGTATGATAATGTAATAGTCTAGTAACGATTCGAATTAGTGTGATTCAGTGAGATTAAACGGAACCCTGTTTAGTTTTTTAAAGATTTCATAACATTCTAGCAGTGGCGTAGCTAATTGACCCCTTATGTTGTTAAGGCCATCCCCCGAGCAAACGACCTTGATTTGCCGCGTTGCCGATATCGCACCAAAATCCTATTTTTTTACTTATCTTAGTTCAAAATTGACCTAAAAAAATTCAATCGGGGTATATGTAGTTAATGAAATTGTTGATCTATTGGCGCGTGTTTCAAATAAATTTGTAAATACTAGGAAGCTACTGAAAGTATGCTTGAATTTTAATAAATTGGTATTACTTTGGAAGCTGATATCATGAGTATAATAAAAAAAAATAGGAAATTAATAACGGGGAAGGGAATGTTCACATACTGAAGATTATTGTTGTATTTTTATTATATTTTTGTAGCTTTCAAATTATGAGTTATAAGGCTCTAACAGTAAATTACGGCACCTCCGTTATAGGGGGAGCGCCTTAACATAAAGCTCCCTTAAGAGGTAAAATAGATTTGAACGGATTATTATAAAGTAGCAAGCTATCTCTGTCTTTGCTATTTGAACTGACAGAGAGCTACTAGAGATGTGTGAATCGTGACTAAGACGCATCTCTTTAGTATAAGTCGTGTTTGAGTAGAACTTTTTTTTTATTCATGCTACGCCAGGCAACAGACTAATCAGTATGTAGCTGCATTTATATGTTTGTCTCTTTTTCTCCTTTTGTGTTTGTGATTTGAGTGACAAGGACAATTCTGCTTCTGTTCATTTAAGTTGTTAATTTTGTTTTAGTTAAGTTTGTTACTAGTTTAGTGGGATGAAACTTGTCATCTGGGTTCATATCGTGATGCTTTTAAAGTGTGAATGTGTCCTTACAGCCCAATTTGAATGTATATTATGTATTAAAACGTTAAAAAATCTTACAATGTATACGGTGTAAAAATAAATTATTTACAGATATTTAGTGGCAATCACCTACTGCTTACATAAACATGCTTAGGCAAAATAATGGAATACTCAAATATCTCATGTATGGGTGACTTTCCGCTCAAGGTAAGATCGTCCATATAAAAGACTTTTTATTCGATTATGACAATAGATTTTCTGCCTAAAGACTTTATGTAAGCAGTAGAGAATAACACAAAATATCTGTAGTTGATTTTTAGGGTTCCGTAATCAACAAGGAACCCTTATAGCTTCGGTCTGTCTGTCCGTCTGTCTGTCCGCGATTTTGCTCAGAGACTATAGGACCTACAAAGCTGTAATTCGGCATGAATATTAATGATGCCGACAAAATGGTATATAAATTCTTAATTTTTTTTTTACGGTACACATCAAGCTGGGATGATTTTTTTTTCGCAACCTCCCGACCGTGTGGTGTGTCGTTGGATAGGTTTTTTAAAAATATTATGGGTATTCACAGATCATTTTCCGATTTAGGGATCCATTTGTGAAATATGAAGTTTTAAAGTGGAAAAAATCGTTAAGAGTCCAGTGATTGAGTGAGAAGGGGGGGACCCTTCTACCAGCTAAACGGTTGCTTCTGGAAATGTGAAAAAATTCACGGGAGTAGGAAATATGCTGAATATAAAAGGAAAACTATCACGGCTAAGAAGGCTTCATAAGTTTTTGAGTAATAGTCGATCATCTAAAAAAATGTA
The DNA here is from genome assembly GCA_905187585.1 of Cyaniris semiargus. Classification (NCBI taxonomy): domain Eukaryota; kingdom Metazoa; phylum Arthropoda; class Insecta; order Lepidoptera; family Lycaenidae; genus Cyaniris; species Cyaniris semiargus. The sequence goes on along the minus strand of LR994563.1, from coordinate 13,725,060 downwards.
TTCGGCGATGTATAAAGGAACTTTTCGTTCAAATTCCTTTGAACGAAACTGAGATGATGTATTGTTAGTAGTTTAAAACACGTTATAAATGTACATTCATTGACCATACAAAAATTATCAAAAACTAGCGGTACTACGGAACCCTATATTGCGCGTGGCCCGACACGCACTTGCCCGTTTTTTACACCTTATCTATACTACTCCAGTGGTCAAATACATAAAATCTTTTGAAAACGGCGTGATAAGAATTTCAGTGATTTCAATCGAATTTAACAATCTATGTATTTACATTATCATTTCGGATTTAAATATGTACAATTTTATGTATGTCTATATATTGTATAGATGTCTGCAAAGGTCTCCAGAGGAGTAACACATTTTGTTTGCCATAACTTTTGTAGTAATATCAACACATCTTTTGTAAATATTTCCAAGAGCAGGGCTTGTAAAATTAAAGCACATGGTGACACTATTCGTGTTTTTTTTTTTATTTCTTTACCCTACCTTTCTTACATTTTATCTGCCTTAGTATATATATAAGGTCGGAAGGTCCCACTTCATACTTTTTGTAGGACCGAGACAATGCCTGAGCACTGCTCATTGTAACATAGATTGCGTACAACTCAAAAGTCGATTGTAAATACGTAATAAATGGAAATCCAATTCTGTGAGCAGAATTGGATTTCCACTTATTTACAATCGACTTTTGAGTTGTATTAAGCAATCTATGTTACAATTAGTATCGCACTATCAGAGAAATAGGTTGATGGTATAATTCAGGGGTCACCAATTAGTTTCGCTCGGGGCCCACTTTAGGAAATGAAATGACCTTCGCGGTCCACACATTCTATAAAAAATATTTATTAAAGAAAGGTATAATTACCTAAATTACAAAGGTATTTATTTACATAATATCGATAAGAAAAGTGTAAATTTTTGTTGCTAATTATCTGTCTGAAGTTTGGAGTGAAATTGGTGCAAGCTATTGATATTAAATCCTGGAGATGTTCATCACTCATCACTGACGTCAGTAAGTCGAGACCGAAATTTATTTTTTACGAAGTTCATCTTCGAAAATGCTTGATCCGCACACAATGGGTCGGCGGTCCGGATGCGGACCGCGGTCCGCCATTTGGTGACCCCTGGTATAATTTATAGATTTTTTTTGCGCCACCAAATGTTGTAGGCTATCTGCCTATGAATTATTTTTTCTGATACTAGTATTATATATTTTTACAAAAAGTTGGCACTGATCATTATTATCTGAGATGGGCACTCTAAACTGAAACCTAAAAAGGTGCTGAATTCACATGTAAGTACCTTCACGAGGAAAAGTGTGGTAAGTTTAAAGGAGAACTCACAAAATGTCATTAACAGACTGAAAGGGCCGTCCGTCCCTTACCGTGAAATTCAATTACCAGCCCTATGCCGATAGTTCTGTGGAAAACATTTTATTTTATAGTTTTCCTATACTGTTTGTTGCTTCGTTTAGTACTAAATTTCGCCGAAAACCGATTCTACTATGTTATACAATAACGCAGCTCTATTCTCCTCTATTCGATCGAGTGCATTTTCTATAACAATATAATATAATTAGCTGACCCGGCAACGTTGTTTTGAAATATAAATTATTTCTAGTATCAATATAAAAAGTAGATAAAAACTTATTCTCAGGCCTGACGAATGTACATACAAAATTTCATTAAAATCGGTTGAGCCGTTTTGGAGAAGTTCGCGCACAAACACTTTGACACGAGAATTTTATAAGTATACTAGCTGTCCCGGCAAACGTTGCTTTGCCATAATAATATAAAGTATTTCGAGCATATTATTATTTTATTGAAGTGACTAAATAAGTATGTTACCATGGTAACGTCCCGTCCCGTCCCGTCGCACAATCAATGGTCGCCGTCAGGCTCGAGGTGTAATAATTTACTATTATTTTTTCAATAAAAGCACTTTTCAATATAAAAAGTACCCAGTAGCCGATTCTCAGGCCCACTGAATATGCATATAAAATTTGGTTAAAATCAGTAAAGCCGTTTCGGAGGAGTACACGGCCTAACATTGTGACACGAGAATTTTATATATAAGATAAGAAGATTAGAGACAACTAATACAAGATATCAAACCTGTATACTTACAAGATAGCAAGCCAATACCATAAATGTCATTCACATCTAATGAGAATACTATTTTGCAAGAAAATTATAGAGAACAAAGCAAAGAATATTATTGTTGCATTAAAATCTTAGATACTTAAGCTGAAGGAAGAGTTTGTTTGAATGCACTAATCTCTCTAACTACTGGACTAATTATCATGTAATTTGGCACAGATATAGAATAGACCACGGGGAAGGACATAGGCTATTTTTTTGCAAAAAATGTACGGTTCCCATTGGAATTCCTCATAAACGAGGGCGTAACGTATAGAAGCAGAATTGGGACACTCGATTCGAATATTTTTTTATCTTTCTATACAACTTGCTATAACTATCTCCTAGTATATTTTCGCCCAAATATATCATCAGTTCATCCATACTAATATTGAAAATGTGAAAGTGTGTCTGTCTGTTTGTCTGTCTGTTATCTCTACACTCTTAAAAGTTAAAATGCTGAAACAATTTTGATAAAATCTCATTTGCAGATACTCGGTGACCCGGGAAAGGAAAGTTTGTATTTATCCTGTAAAAATTAAGTGAAGTATGGAGATTTGAATCCCGGGAAAGGACATAGGGTACTTTTTATCCCGAAAAAAAATATACGGTTCCTGCAATAAACGAATTTTGCCTTATCATAAAGTGAACTATAAGTAATCGATTAAGACAACCCATAAGTTCAAGGGTTACGAGGGGACACTCAAACACATGTGTGACCCAGCGCGTGAAAAATTTACCGAACACAATAGTGACAAATTATTTTAGCAGGGGCAATGTTAAAGCTTAATACGGATTATAACAGCATATGGTTTTGTTTTTTCGACTGAGAGAAGAGGATCGTAATTTATTTATTTTTGTAAGGAATTAAATTTAGTAAAGTATACAAGTATACAAGTATAGTTTTATATAGAAAAAAGCAGTTTGAATGAGAGTATTTTTAATTTTGTCTTTTGTAATGTGCAATGTGCATATATGTGTATTTTTTGTCAGATTTTACTGTCTAAATGGTTGGTTTGATTTGATCTTCAGAGTAATCATTAGAATTGAGAGAGAAGAGAAAAAAGAAGAAAAGAAATAGAGATTTATTTTTTAAATTAACAGCCGCACTTTTGTTACACACGGTTTGACAAAAAAAGGTATTGAGTTTACGTATAGCCCATTCTTAAATTAAGTTGAGTAACTTCTTTAAAATATATCTTTGCGACCCAAGTACAAAGTACCAAGTCTTCTTTGTTTTCAGTACATGAGCTAAAAACAATCTAGATTCAAGAGTCTAGTCCCTAGACTAATTATTTAATACTAGTCTAATAATCTTCAAAAGAAAAATGTATCTTCTTGTCTACGAAACAAAGTTCAATTTCTCAACAAATTCAGCGTTGTGTCTTGTATCGTCGCTGATTAAATATCAGCAGATGGAATACAATAGTTGTTATTTTAGTTTCGTTCTAATCAACGCCTAATGCGGCCTAAACCAACAGCGTCTATTTGCTGAATCCGTTTTCAACTTAATCATATTGTGGTCGGTAATCAGTGTTTAGATAGGCTAGAAATCGTAAAAGGCTGTCTAAAATAGCAATGTCTATACAAATATAAATGTGAAAAAGTCTGTCTGTAATTTTTTCTCGCATATACTGCTGAACCTAAATATTATTATTGCAAAAGTGTGTATATTATTGTCTGTCTATTACCTCTTCGTGGTCAAATTTTATTCAGAAAAAATTAGGTATGAAGATACTTTGAGTCCTCAGAAAGGAGATAGGACGCAGTTTTTTTGCGCAATATTAACATAATATGCGCAAAAAACTTGCGCCCTATGTCCTGCCCTGCCGCAACAAATTCCAGGCAACATGGACTTAAGGGGGAACGTGGGTGCATTAGAATTTAAACGAAGAAACTATTGCCATCACGCTTCACCCTGCGCCGGCACGTGTATTGTGATTTGTGATAGAGACAGATACAGTAAATCGAGGTAACGTAGTCCTCTGATTCCTCCTTCAAAATAGAGCCCATCTAATTATTATTTTTTTAAAATCTTCAGGAAGAGTGAGTCTATGCCTCTACGTTTTTATTTTATCTTAATGGATTGGCGGGGTACGGGGCAGTCATTTTTTGCGATTTTTGAGGGGTCATATTTTTTTATTTATTAGTAAATTTAGAAAAAATCGAACGTAGAGGCATAGCTTTAACAGATCCCAATATTGTATAAAAAATCATTTGTCTAGACGCATTGTCCAGGGAGTAAATTGGGGAATACGATTGTATGGAAAAACAGTGCTAGCGTTCCTTCTTAATACTCATAGCCTTAAAATACTGAGCTATGGCTACATTTAGATCTAAATGATTTAAAACTGAGTAGAGCTCCTGCATCATCCAGGCACTAATAAGCAAAATGAAGACTCAATTTCGGGGCATAAAGAAAAAGTCATTATCCTTTGAAGTTACAAAGAGCTTTCATAGCAGGTAGGTAGAGGTAGGGGTACAGGTAGAGGTAGGTAGAGGTAGAGGTAAAGGTTTATTGGACAGTACGAAGAAAATTAAGGAGCGCTACCGGGCAACTGAAACAATCACTTTGTTGCAGCTCTGTGGAGTGTTTACATTGTGCCAGCACTTGAATTGTTTGAGTTCTGAAATCCACAGCAATTATTTTTTTCGCATCTCGAGTGGAATATTTGCTATCAAATAGTATGCAAACTATTAAATTTAAAATATAACAATAAATAGTATGTTATCTCCAGCTTGATCGGCTTAAGTTGCCAATTCAAAGATATTAGACCTTAAAATTGGGTTATAAAACACTGACACATAAGTACTACGCACGTAGTACATAATATCTCTATGTTATAAAATTATTTTGTTGATATATTATGTGGCTATTTTAGCAGTATTTTTTTTTTAAATTATTAATATAGTTAAAAAATGTCAAATGGAATGGATATACGTACCATTAAAGTACTCGCTAAGTAAAGTACATGTAACATGCTATAATTTAATATTTTGTTAAAAATGTAGGATATTTGAAATATATTTGTTTTATAAATCCGTAAATATATATTTACGGATTATTTTATTTTCACTTGTTAACAAAACCTAGACCAGATGTAACTAAATAAGTTTTTTTTATGATATAACCAATTATTAAAAAGTTTCGTATCTGACATTTGACGCCAGTGACTAGCACAGTAAACAAGGCACAGCCGAGCCGGCTGTCTCTCGCTGTTATATCGTCCGCACAAAGATTCACAAAGTTGAACACCTTCTAACACGAAATTGTTACATTGTAAACGTCTGAACAATTTTGATTAAGGTTTATATTAAATTGTTGCCAGTCTGGCCGGAGCATTAAAGTTTATTCGGTTTTTAAAAGCTACTTTGTTTGTTGTACAGCCTAGTGATAAAGCTGAAAGCTTTATAGCGTTATATCAGAAAAGCTTATCCATACTTCCATACTAATCCATATCTACTTCCATACTAATATTATAAATGCGAAAGTGTGTCTGTCTGTCCGTCTGTCTGTCTGTCTGTCTGTCTGTCTGTCTGTCTGTCTGTCTGTCTGTCTGTCTGTCTGTCTGTCTGTCTGTCTGTCTGTCTGTCTGTCTGTCTGTCTGTCCGTCCGTCCGTCCGTCCGTCCGTCCGTCCGTCCGTCCGTCCGTCCGTCCGTCCGTCCGTCCGTCCGTCCGTCCGTCCGTCCGTCCGTCCGTCCGTCCGTCCGTCCGTCCGTCCGTCCGTCTGTCTGTCTGTCTGTCTGTTACCTCTTCACGCCCAAACCGCTGAACTGATTTTTCTGAAATTTTGCATGAGGATACTTTGAGTCCCGGGAAAGGACATAGGATACTTTTTGTCCCGGAAAAATGTACAGTTCCCACGCGATCAACGAGTTTTGGCGCAACGTAGTTGCGGGCGTCATCTAGTACACATAAAATTCTCGTGTCACGGTGTTTGATGACATATTAATTAGAATAGAATTATATTATATTATTATATAGTTCTCTGAAACTGCTGAACCGATGATGAATTATAAGTAAGTATACGAGTACTTGTGTACCTACAAACAATGTGATATAATATGTAATAGGTTTATGGTGTTTTTGTTTCCATTATTTGTGAAAGTAGCAGTACTTACTGAAAGAGTTACTTTTTTTAATTATGGTATGGGTAAATTTATGAAGTGATGGCATTTCTCATAGAAATATAGAAGTCGAAAGTTAAGGGCAACTCTTTCACGGCTGCTACTTTCACAGTGAACTCTATACAGTTATTACAGAGGACTCATGCACACCCTGAAGTATTATTATCTTCTCTTTTGCGAAGAATTTTCTTATTCTTTGTTTTCTTGCATCCTGTAGAGTCGTGTATCTCTCATCTCTATTTAATAATTTTATAATTAATTTGTAAAACTGTGCTATTCAACCTATTCCCTTCCCTCTTATTTCTCCCTCTTTTCTCACTACTCTCCTCATTACCTTCCTCTCTGGGTTTCCCCTGGGGATAGTGATCCATCAACATGCATAAATATGGATGCAAATAAATGCAATGTCTTTGAGTAAGTCTTAGTGAAACTGACAAGCACTAAATATAACATGCAAAGTAATATTTTAATATTTAAGAGAGTTTTCCAATCTTTACTTAAAATTATTAAGCTGAATATTTTGTTTGCTTGTGTTAACGCGCTAATCACAAGAACTAGATACCATAAATCCAATGGCTAACGATTCCAAAACAGCATTTACCAAATACATAATATTATGTAAATTACTGTTTATCCACATAAAAAGTAAAACAATCGTTTATTGGCATAATACGGTCATTTCCGTCCGTTTCAGCGTCATTTGCGCGGTCGTAACACTGGGGCCATTTTTGAAAAATATTGTCAATGCACATTATTTATTGGGCTATAACAGATATAGATTGTATGTCCAGTTTGTGAAACTCAATAGTATAAGTTGTGAGACGAGGCAAAACATATTGACAAACAAATGATATCTGCGAAAATAAATAAATAAAAATCATTTTCGATAATGTTACGTTTACCTACTTTTATAACTACAGGAACTGATCATGCTCACTCCTGATTTCTTTCATTCCTCCTTATCTACACTTTAGTATCTCAAGATACTGATTCCAAAGTGAGAGTAAGCGGTACGTTCTTTCTACCAAATGGCCAGTAATCACTCCAAAAACATTCCGTTAAACACTTCGTAAGTTTGTTTCTTAATCATGTCAATTCCATATATTCAGCGCAAAATTATATCTTTTGCTTTCTCGCTGATATGATTATGCGGTTAAGTACTTTGGGTTCAGATGACTTCGGGGGGCTTAGCCAGCACGTTTTCTTTATCTTTTCCATAAGGAAAAGATAAAGAAAACGTGCTGGTAACGTTGGAAAAAGGTCGGCGATTCTAGAAACGGGGGCTTAGCCAGCACGTTTTCTTTATCTTTTCCGGAAAAGATAAAGAAAACGTGCTGGCTAAGCCCCCTGAAGTCATCTGAACCCGAACTACTTAACCTCATAATCATATCAGCGAGGAAGCAAAAGATATAATTTCGCGCTGAATATTTATGAAGGAAATTACGTGTCCGGGGCGGACGTGACGGCGTGACGTGACGTGCGACGTGACGTGCGACGTGACGCGCGTGCCAACGTCAGCGTCAAACATCATTACTGACCCGAAAGTTAGATGAGATTTGGGAGTTTTGACGTTATTATGTTCTACATGTTAGAAGTTGCAGCGATAAAAATAAAATGTGAGTCGGAATAAGCGAGGAGGTTCCGTAGCTGGATTTTCCATTTACATTTTACAAGTAAGCGTGCCGAACTAAGCCAGCAGACTTATACCATGCTGCTCTTCTACTTGGCTCACGTTGGATGCCTCCGTGGTCCAGTGGTTTATAGCGTGGCTCTTGACTCGGAGGTCGTGGGTTCGATTCCCGCGTTGTAAACTTGTTATTTTCAAGTTGGGACAATGCAGGCTGACCACCTGATTGTCTGACAAGTAAGATGACCCATGCGTCGAAGGGGCATATAAAAAGTCGGTCCTGCACCTGATCTCTCGCCAGTCGTGTCGGTCTTCCGTCCCACTGGGTTATGAGAGTAAAGCAATAGAGAGTGCTCTTGTGTACTGCGCTCACACTTGGGGACTATAAAATTACTCAAAAAGTTTCAATGAAATCGGCCACCGTCACCGAAACCGGTGTAGAAGTTATTATTATCATGTTGGATAGAAACCATGACGAAAGTAGCAACCATTGTTAACCATCATGGCCCAACAAGGGGGCTTAAGCTTTTTTCAAAATCTTAGGATTACCATCATGTTTTTTCGCAATTTATTAAACAATAAAGAAACTGCACTATACCCTTCTAAAGTCACAACTTTTATTCTTATCAATTCGTCACAAGTAATTTGCCATAACATAATCTACACGATATTAATAAAGAAAATTGCCCCACGCCTTACGCTATTGATGAAAACTGAAATATCCTAGCCTAGCAAGCTAGTCTAGATTCCAGAATGTAATGAAAACATGGGCCAGAATCTTACGGCTGCGATTAAAAACGTCTTTACATACTTACATGCTTACTTAGTCTTCAAACATGGACTCAAAAGGATGCAGGATATGGAAAAGTAGCGCTTATCTCCAAGCAATAGAGTCCTGATTGCTCAATTAAAATCTTATTCACATGAACATCATTTAATGATGTCGTGAACGGCATGCTTTGATCTTGTTCCTGGGTGTGGTGCAAGTTATAAGCGATAGATATTTTAAATAATTTTGATGTAAAAAGTTTCCTAAAACTAAAGTGCGTGTGTTCTCTTATTGCTTCTTCTTTCCTGAACCGGTAATATGTCTTAAGTTGGACTAAAATCGAAGCTATGTTATTAAGGATTCAAGAATTTTTAATCAGGGCAAGCGAAGCGAGCCCTTGTATATCCCACAACCTGAGCACTTTTGTGGTACACTTTACGGAAAAACTATCATGCCTATTGATATGTGCTTTTAAATAGTAATTTTTATTTATATAATTATGTAGATGTATTAGTAGGGAAGTATTGGGCATTCTGTCCCACTTGTCCAACCAAAAGTTGGATAGAATTGTCTGTCCTGCAAAGAATCACTTAAATTAGAATGTGTTCTGTCCTGCAGTTGAAATGATTGGGCATTCTGTCCCACTTTTGTTCGCTCGCGGTGCATAAACGAACAGGAGGGCATCCTGTTCCGACACACCGAACCTCCGTTCGCTCGCGCTCACTTCGGTGTACTCGGTGTGTCAGGATGCCCAATAGCTCCTGTTCGTTTATGCACCGCGAGCGAACAAAAGTGGGACAGAATGCCCAATCATTTCAACTGCAGGACAGAACACATTCTAATTTAAGTGATTCTTTGCAGGACAGACAATTCTATCCAACTTTTGGTTGGACAAGTGGGACAGAATGTCCAATACTTCCTGTTCGTTTATGCATCAACTGATGGTAAATGAAAGGACGTGCTCATGACATGCACCTCTGTTCGCTCACTTCGGTGTGTCAGTGTGCCACTTACCGTAGGTAAGATCATGCACCGATCATACTACTGACTCGTAATCGGTTACGGTCAATGGTAAGATCACCTACTTTTTTACCAAAAAACATACCTCGGCTTAAATATACCAACACACTATGATGTTTAGTATGTTTAAGCTTACATTTCAGGGGATAGGAATTTAGGATCTTATCAATAAATAAACACCAGTTTTTATGCATTTATAAAAATAAACAAAATAATGTCTTCGTTTGTGTAATGTAGAATTCTTCATCATTGATCATCCGATCTGAAAAAAAAGAATGTTATGTACATCCACACTTACATAATAATCACCATTTAGAGTCACGAGTACTTTAAAACTACGACGACGATTAAGGATGTTTGAGTAATGTTTGATCTAAAAAAATTATGGATTAATTATGTTTCTAGTGATAACTTCGACTTTTTGGCATTCAAATAATCTCGAAAATATTAACGTTATATTATGCAATAACAGTTTTTCTAGTTTTTATTATTCGTAGGTTTTATAGGAAATATAATATTATGAATTTTTATATTTAAATTTGTTATTATTAAAATATTGGATATTAATTATTATTCTGATTAAATAATTACCTCTAATATGTATCTACTACATGAACCTCATTCAATAAACTAGATACATTTAGATTCAAATTTACTTACAATTAAAATAGAATGCCAGGTATCCTTTTTCTGCGTTCCGCTGTAATTTTTGATGAACTTCTCTAATTTTCAAGCATCTGAAAAAAAAATGTATTTTTTTTTTTTCATCAAACAACACACGTAAAAGTATAATAGTGTTTTATGAATAAGGTAGATATTTATACCATGGTACGCCTGGTCTAATTATTGCATTAACTTTTCTTTGTAAATCATGAAGCTAATATAGGAAAATACTAAATAAAATATATTTCTTTCCATCAAACAACACACGTAAAAGTATAATAGTGTTTTATGAATAAGGTAGATTTTAATATTATATTACATTATTCAATTAAATTTATTATAACATGGTACGACTGGTCTAATTGCATTAACTTTTCTTTGTAAATCATGAAGCTAATATAGAAAAATACTAATCAATAAGAGTAACACAATAGATTAAAATATTTGATGGGTAACGAATGAATATATTGGTAATTATTTAATTTTAAAATGTATCAATGTAATAAATAATGAATCGTTTTCAAAAACTAAAATATTATCAATTTAAATCAAAACTTAAATAATTGTGTAATGAATTAAATCTATAATGAATACAATAACTACTACACTTACTTTTAACTGTTCCTTTATCTTCCCATACACTTTTGTTGTACTGGGCTGAAACTACGATGATACTCACCGCGCAGGCGCGCACAGCGTTGTAAATGAACGAGCTAAGACGGGAAATCATAGGAACAGACCGACCGAGTCGATAGGGTTATCAAACCTACTATATATTATAGTATCCAACTATTAATTTTATCCAACTATTAATTAAGGGATCAAATACTTTACTTCTAAAAAAATTTGTAGGCGAAACTACTATATTTTGCGTAAAGCACATAGTGTTGCGATAACTCAAATTAATAGTTATACAAATAATCAGTAAGACATAAATAAATTCGATAAGATTTATCCATTACAAATTAAACCATGCGTCAAATTCATAACTTAGTAAAATAAGGAATTATAAACATCGATAGCATTTAAAGAATGATAATTTTCATAATTTGACTAGAGGTAATATAATCGTGTTTAATATACACAATATTCATTTATAATTTATTGGATTTATAGGGTAAAAACTTATCGCCTCTTAAATTATCTCTTTAATCGAGTTTTCGCTTCTAGTTCACATCCCTGATATGGAAAAAGCTGCAAGCTGTTAAACAAGAATATAATATTGCACATACGTATTGTTAAACCGACACTCGCTTTTATAGTAGGGAGCCAAAGCGGTGATTTCTGCAGTGATTTGAGCGCGTCAGATTAAGCTTGTGTATGCTTCCCACATGTCTATAGTTAACGTGGTATAGAAATCAGATTATCTGAGTGGTGCGTTAAAAAATATACTATTAAGTAGATTTCAAATTGTCAGATTAAAATAGAGAACGTTGTGTAGACCCCAAAGAAGCTTTTATTTAAAGCACTGATGGCTTAAAGTAAAGGGAAAGATACAATAATAATATAATACCATGATTTATATTATATTTTGCCTCCCCTACTATGAACAGCAGCAGAGATACAATTACAAAGCATTTCAATGAAACGCCGCAGCGAGCGCGCGACGTAGATTCTTGTTTATTCAATTTTATTTCATATTCAGCTACATTGATCAATAATAAGGTCGAAAATTGTAGTAAGGCATCATTAGTTTAAAAAACGTTTATATTTCATATTATTTACCACAATATCATCACAATTATTCACATACACATTAAATATTCGGATTTACTTGCTTATTTAAACAATTATAATTTATTTAATTTTAATCTCTTCTTGGAAATTAGGTATTGGTTCAAGATTAAATTCGCTATAAAAGTATGCAACATTTAACATGCTTAAAAAATACACAGATGTATAAAGATACCTAGATTTTGAGGATGCATGATCAGTCAAATCAAATCAAACCATTTATTTCAGAAAATTTACATTCCATATTATTAATTATTATTTAAAATCAAGCAAAATTATATAACATTAAATTTATGTCAAAATCGATGGAAATTACATATATATCTATTAAAGAAACGTATAATATAATTATCTTATTTAATTCTTTTACAATTATATATTTCATATGTTTTACATAGTAATGATCAATGATGATGTAATTGATAACATTAAAACGGACAAACATACGCACATATCAACTCGCGCTTGACAACTATTACACATTTTTGATGACAAAGACCGTTTTCCAACAATAAAAGTCGACGCATGTTGGAACAAGTCACAACTTTTCAAGTGGCTTCGCACCAGTCTTCAACTTCAACTAAAATGTTAGTGAGTATTGAATTAATATTATTACTCTTTTTTTGTGACTAATTCATCAAGATGGTAAAATAATTTATATTAATTTCTTCTTTAATTATTAAAAAAATAATTTAAATTCTTTTTATTTTTATTATTTTATAAAAACAATAATTTTAACTTTACAATTTTTATTAAATTTTTATTGTTTAATAAAATATAAATGTATTGTAGTTTTAATGTAATGACTAATTTTAATGATAATATTATAACGAAATTTTTAAATGTAAATATTGTAATGTTATGGGTCTTAGAAACCCGAAATAAATGATTTTATTTTTTTAATAGGTCCGATTCAGAGTTTGAGGCCCCATCTGTGGTGTCGGCAGCACCGAAAAAGAAGTCAAAGGCGTCAACCAGCAAACGCAAGGCTGGCTTGGAAAAGCAACTCGACTCATCTCCTCCGCTGGAGTTGACCCGCACCTCATCAGACAAAAGTGCTCGACGAAAGCGAAAATACTCGCCCCCGCACGAATTTAACACTACACGGTATGTTCGATTATTATTACCTACTTTACGTTTGCTGAAATTCTATTTCTGTTTCTGCTGGTTTTTAACTGTCTTTGTAATAGCCAACTGTCAACACAGTCCCAACCACGATAATTCAGTTTGCATAGTTACAATGATTTCCTACTTTTTATTTATCAAAACTTAGTTCAGTATCCTGTTGAAGTCTGATAAAACTAGGCACCTAATTGTTTACAGTCAAAAGTGAATGTGCAATACACTTATTCCTATTTTGTTTGTTTTCTTACTAATATTTATTCTCGATTATTGTATTTTAATGATAATAATATGTTAATTTTGTGTTTTTACAGAACAAGGAGACCGGACTTATTCAATATCTTGCGGGCTGAGGAAGCTAGTTGCAGTGAACCCAAATCTCGTTGCGAGGAAATAATATCAAGCTTCGCCAGCCGAGTTTCTACGGGAACGTCTCGTCGGACTGCGAAGACCGGTGGCGAATATTTTGTGGACCTCAAGATCTACAAAAAATCGGACTACGTGTCTCACGCTGCCAATGTGCGATACAAGACGGCGCTGGTAAGTGTAAAGCTCCAGTGTGACGAGTCATCATCGTCTTGGGGGGCACTGCAAGACTTCTTAGGACAAGCTTTTACTGAGTTTGAGGAGTCGGAGCCCATCCATTACAGTGACAAAAAATAAATTTTATTAAGTAGGTTTACAGTTAATCAATTTATAGTAGATATTAATTTTCTTTTTTAATATACTAGAATAGATTTATAACCTTTTTAATTTTTTTACATTAGTATCGGTTACTGTATTATTGTTTTGATAGCATTGTCTTTTTTAATAGAATAAAATGCCTTTCTGTTCGACGTGTAACATATCTGTACATAGTAAATCATGGGTAGGTCATTTGCGAAGTAATTCACATAGAAAAAGTAGACAGACAATAGAATACAGTGATGGTGTAGAAATCGTCAGCTCTGCATTTCGTAATCGTATTATAACTTATAAGATATTACCTCTTGATCAACTTCAGTTAGCTTCAGTAGATATATTTTTTTCCGAAATTCGTAACAAGTTAAAATCTCTTTTAGATGAAAACCTTATTAAACATTCATGTGTTAAGGTTAATTTCGAACTATTTGGGACGTTTTTGAAGTTCAATGATAATTCACAAGAAATAAAATCTTTTGGAACCAAAAATAAAATATTACATGGTAATTATGATTTTGAAAAAATATATTTGGAAACAGTTAGTTATTTAAAAACTAGTATAGAGGAATTTGAGGATCGTGACAGTGGGTGGACATTTTTAAATAATTTATACATTGAGATTAATATCAATAAATATCAACCACTTAGCGGTTCGAGTTTTATCAGTTTACCCAAATCAATTCAGGCTAAAAAGGCGTGTTTAAATATTATGAATAAAGATCAGCATTGCTTTCTATGGTGTGTGACAGCAGCCTTATATCCAGCTAAAAATCATCCTGAAAGAATTTCGTCATATCCTAATTTTCGTGAATTATTTAATATAAATGGAATGTTTTTTCCTGTATCTTTCCATGACATTAAAATTTTTGAAAAAAATAATCCTAATATTAAGTTCATAATTTATGGTTTAAAAAAAAGTAAAACTATTGTTGGGCCGTTGTATAAATCAGACATTAATAAAACATGCAACGAGAAAATTATACATTTGTTGTATTTAGAAAATAATAACACTTCTCATTATTGTTTGATCAAAGAACCTTCTAGACTGTTTAGAAGCCAAGTTACATCTCATCACAGCAAATTGTACTTTTGTGATTTGTGCTTGATATTTTTCAGTACTTCTAAAGAAGTTGAAAACCATTTATGTGGAGGCGTTGTAACTGTCCTCCCAAATAAGGGCTCAGTAATTAAATTTAAAAACTATGCTCGAAAACAAAACATGCCATTTTGTATTTACGCAGATTTTGAATCGATGCTACAAACCCATACTGAAGCTAACTGTTCTTCTAGCAAAAATACGACTACGTTACACCAACATTTACCTATAGCTTTTGGTTATTATATTGTTTGTCGTGATGACCCTAGTTACAATCGGTACGTATCATATCGAGGACCTGGTTGTGATAAGCAGTTTGTAGATTCGATTCTTAAAGACGTACAAAAAATATTTGATATACTTAGTACACCTGTCCCTATGATATTTTCTATGGCGGATAAGTCTGACTTTGATAATGCCACACGTTGTCATATTTGTGAAAATTTTATTTTTTCGGACAAAGTCCGTGACCATTGTCACGTTACTGGTCGTTACCGCGGAGCTGCGCATCCGTTTTGTAATTTACAGTATAAACGCCCTTCATTCGTCCCCATTTTTTTTCATAACTTAGCTGGTTATGATTGTCATCTTTTTATAAAAGCATTAGGTGAGGTTCCTGGTAATATTAAAATAATACCTAAAACCAAAGAAAACTACATCTCATTTACCAAATTTGTACCAGTTACGAATAATCAGTTTTTTCAACTTCGATTCGTTGATTCATTTAAGTTTTTGGGAACAAGCTTAAGCAAATTGTCAGAGACATTAAAACCGGAAATGTTTAAAAACTTACAAAATCATTTCCCCGATGAAGATGAATTTCAGTTACTCACTCGTAAAGGCATTTATCCATACGAATATATGAACTCGTGGAAGCGGTATGACGAAAAAAGTCTACCCCCAAAAGAATGCTTTTATAGTTCCCTAACTGATCATGATATTTCTGATGAGGATTACCAGCACGCGTGCTTAATTTGGTCAACATTTCAAATCAAAGATTTAGGTAGTTATACGGATTTATATCTAAAAACTGATGTGCTTTTACTGGCAGATATCTTTGAAAATTTTAGACAGACTTGCAAGCAACACTATCAATTAGACCCAGCTTTTTACTTAACAGCACCCAGTTTATCTTTTGATGCGATGTTATTAAAAACAGGAATACAATTGGAACTTATCGATGACTTGTCGATGTTGCGCATGTTACAGAGTGGTATCAGGGGAGGAGTATGTCTGTGCTCTCATAGACATGCAAAAGCAAATAATCCTTACTTAGAAAATTACAAACCATCAGAATCTCCATCCTACGTCACTTATATTGATTGTAATAATTTATATGGATATAGTATGTGTCAATATTTACCATTATCAGATTTCAGATTTCTTAATGAACAAGAAATCAACAAATTAAATATAACCGAAATACCGATCGATGCAGAGTGTGGTTATATTCTAGAAGTGGATTTACAATATCCTAAACATTTACATAACTTACATAATGATTTACCATTTTGTTCTGAAAAATGCATTCCACCCGGGGGGAAAACTTTCAAACTAGTTCCAAATTTATATGATAAATTTAAGTATGTTATACATTACATTCACTTGCAAACATGTTTAAAACATGGTTTAATATTAAAGAAAATTCATCGAGTGATTAGTTTTCGACAAAGCGCATATTTAAAACAATATATTGATTTGAATACTGCTCTGAGGCAAAAAAGTTCCTCAACATTTGAACAAGACTTTTTCAAACTCTTGAATAACAGTGTGTTTGGAAAAACTTTAGAAAATAATGAGAAGAGGGTCAATGTGCATTTAGTTAATCAGTGGGTTGATAATAATAATGTGACTAAGAAAAGGCATTGTGCACAAAAGCTTATCGCTCGTCCAAATTTCCATAGCGCGACGATTTTTACTGAAAATCTAGTTGCGGTACAATTAAACCCTGATCAAATAATTTTGGATAAACCAATATACATTGGTTTTACCGTACTAGAATTGTCAAAAAGTCATATGTATAACTTTCATTACTCTGTTATTAAACCTTTTTATAAAAATAATGTACAAATGTGTTACACGGACACTGATAGTTTTGTATATCATATACGGACCCATGATTTTTATGATGACATAAAAAGACATTTTTTGCCTTACTTTGATACTAGTAATTTTTGTAATAGTAATCAATATGATTTACCCATTCAAAATAAAAAAGTTCCTGGTTTGTTCAAGGATGAAATGGCGGGTAAAATCATAAGTGAATTTGTAGGCCTTCGTTCAAAGTTATATTGTATTAAAACCATAAATAGCACAATCAAAAAAGCGAAAGGAATTAAGAAAAATATTGTCAGCAATTTCAATGTTACTGATTACCAAAAAACTCTGTACGAAGGCAACATTGTTCACAAAACAAATGTTTTATTTAAGTCAATAAAACATGAGTTGTATACATGTGCTGTGAAGAAAGTTGCTCTGTCTGGTGATGATGACAAGAGAGTCATATCTAAAGATAAAATTTCAACTAGAGCATGGGGTCACAGTAGTATATTTAACTTTTAACTAGATTTAATAAGCTGTACCTAATTAAGAAATTCTTTGTATTGTTTACTTTCGTAGCATAACCTGTGTATTTAGTATGTATATAATAATTATTATGTAGATTTAGAAATAAAATATCAATTATTAAATACATTAATTGTTTTATTTATTACTTCACGACTACATAGATTTTGCAAGCAAACCTGCAGGCTGATGCTAAATTCAAGTAACGTAAGGTTTTATCAAGTTGAAACATGCTTTACTTGAGTAATGTCGGCACTACATATTATAGGCGAACGCCTTGGCCAGCGCGCTGGCCCAATGTGTAGAACGGGCGTTCGCGCGTTGGCGGTAGGTATCTATATACCATCTTGTGGGGAGGCGGCACTGGGCCAGCGCGTCGGCCAACGCATTCGCCTATATGTAGTGCCGACATAATCCTAATCCACACGTGCCGCGCGCGCATGCCTGGTAGTACAACCTACGACGTATATGAACGCGCGGTACAGTTTGTAACATGAGTCCTCATTTATGATAATACCACATACATGTTGCAATCACTATTATAATAATGTGAAGACTTTGTTTTAGTATTCATTCTTGCGTCGACAAGCACTGTAATTAGTTAATCACGTCTACATAATTTACAAAACAAACCTTAACTTATATTATAGTTACTCACGTGTACATAATTTACGTATTTTTGGTAATACAGTCTTGGACCTGACTACACAACGGTAAGTTGATTTATTATTGATTTAAGTCATTAAAATACATAAAATAATCGTTAATTGTAAAGATTTCTGATTTGGTGTTAAATATTTTCTTTTTTTTACAGATAATGGAACGCGTAAAAGATATGACTGCTACATCCGAAGACAATGTCTACCTACATGAATATGGGGATACTTTCCAGTATGCTCAAGATCCTTTGGAAGGATTTACGGAAGAGTTTTTAAAAATGAAAGCTCAGCAAAAGCCGAACGCTAAGATTCGGGAACGTCGTCCAGCAAAATTAAGAAAAAAATGTGTTTCTAAAAGTGCATTAAGTAAACTGCATATTCCAGTTCATTCGTTTGTGGTAAACAGCGTTCCCAAAAAAGGTTTCCGTCTGATAAAGATCTCAGTGTTTGATTTAGATGGATCCCAGCAACATTGTGACAGTATAGACGATGATAATTTTTTGTTATCCGCACAATATGTTGTAAATGAAAACGGTGATGAAATAATGGACCAAACCGAGAAGTTAGTCAGTAATATATCAAAAAAAATATGTAATTACAGTTATACGAATTGGTTTTAGTTTACTTTGGTATAAAGTATTTGTTTTAGCTGTAGGGTCGCAATAGACTTTAGAATGAATAAGTCGATAAAATTGTAAGATATACTTGTATGAAAATAATATAAGTTAGGGTTTGTTTTGTAAATTAATGTGTACGTAATTATTGCTTAAATAAATGTATGATGTGAATATATTTGTTTTATTTCTATTTCATTCAACTTTAATTATTTAAATAAAAAGCAATAAATATAAGGTATTTTTTATTGAAAGTGTACATTATTTTCTAAACACCATTTTTTTAAACATAATACATTTTTTAATGCACAATACTTCTTATGAATAAAACAGTTATACGATTTGTCCTTACAATACAGATCGAACAGAATGTCAAATCTTGGAATGTCTTTGTAACTTATATCTACAACATTATTATGATCACACAGTTCTTTCACCCATTTCACTTTCTCTTCACCTTTTACGATAATGTTTCGGTCTTTTAAGTAAGGCTTAATAATTCTTCTGAATTCTCTATAATCGATATAGCCTTCGCTCCATCGAAACCCTCTATTTCTTTCTAACCACCGAACATTCTTTTTTTCATCATCGGTTAGCGCTGAGAATGGGTATGGTGGTTTAACATAAAATGTATGTGTATGCTGTCGAGTGGCTATACATAATTCTTTTACTAAAAAGTCGTTATTATTATTTTTAAATCCTTGTAAGTCAACGATTATTGTATTACTATTCATGATATTTTCTTAACGATATTACTCAAAGGCTTATACTCAAATATGCAGTCGTTTAATATCAGACAATATGCAGCTGTCTGATCGGGTATTTCTTGGTCTGTTTCGATTTCTACTCTCACGTCGATTGACCCTTTTAATGTTTCGTGCTGTCGCGAACAGTCGATAACGAATAAGGGAGCAACGTCTCTGAATTCTTTCAAACTCATCAACGGCTCTGACCGACGTCCGTGATACGACTGTTGAAATCTAGCATACTGTTCGTATAATAAAGTAAATTTGTCTTCTGTAAAACTGACGTTTAATCCCTCATATGGATAGTATGACGAATTTAAAAACACTCTTACATCACGTACGTGACAGTGATCAAACTCCGCCATCGACAATTCACTGTTCTGTTTGCGGTTGGTTTGTAAAGCTAATACAACAAATCGTGGTTTTTCTATTTGAGATGAAGTTTTAATGGACCAAGTATGTTTACGAGTTTTGGGTAGTAATGGATACTCGTATAAATCCCAGTTACGATATGCTAATGGAATAGCTCGATCTTTTTCTAATTGTTTTAGTAAATTTATTCTTTCGCGATCAGATACTTTAATATGAGGTACTCTCCAGATAATTTTACTTATAACAATATCTTCCAAAACTTCTCCTGTTTTCAACTTGATTGCATTAAGGTTAGTGTTACATCTAAGCAACACTAACTCATGTTTGCAGTTAATGATAATTTTTTCATAATCTTCCGCAAATCCTAAAATCTTGTTTAGAGGAATGGATACAGAAAATTCACCACTTGTATTATTTATACCTTCTGGCGACCACCCCCAAACTCGAGCATATTTTGATTCGTTTTGATTTAAGGACAGATAAGACTTTATGGTCGTAGTAACACCAGCGTTTTTTATTTTATCTATTTCTACTCCATTTAATTCATATCTTATGTCTTGAAATAGAAATAATGCTGGATTATTAACGAAATGTATATTTGAAACCTTTTCTTTAGTTGTCCTGTTATAGACAATTACTTTGCCTTCGATATACAAACTGCTGAGCGAAGGCAGCACATATAGGTCTTGTTGATTGATGGGGATTCGTATTTCATCATTCTTGTTGAAACTTGTTACGTACGGTTTGTATGAATGATACTCAAAACTTTCGATGCTGTTGTCGTATGAGGTTTGCTGAGATATGTTTAAAATATTCATTTTATTAAACCAATTAGTTTGAGGTATTCTTTATTGCTTTTAGTAAGCTTCTTTTTTAACTGCTGTCGTGTGTCTTTGCGAGAAGATCTTTTAGGACTGACTTGGACATTTGATATGTCAGGGGTTTTATGGAAATTTATCATTTTTTTCTAAAATGTAAATACAATTGTACCTCTTCACCTCGTAAATTTACTTCTTTGTTATCAGCGTCTAACAGTCTTATATTGATGGAACTAATAGAAGTTTGATTGACTGGAAAATAAATTAAATTTTTTGGTATTTCTATTATTCGATATCCAGGAGGTACATTAGGAACAAATTCGTAAATAATATGGCTTGCTTTTCCGTTCACAAATGAACCACTAACTACATCACATTCAATCCTCACGATAGTTGTTGATAGAATGCTGACAGGATACTGTGAATCAGTGCTTATATTAGCTTTTATTGTTTCCATTCCAAAGCCTAGTATGTTCCCAATTGAATCATCTTTATTAAAATGAACGTCTTTAGAACAAAATATATTTGTTTTCAATGTGTTATTATTGCATCTCAGTTTTAGCAATGTATTTTTTATGTTAGTTTTCAAATAATCACAAATATCTTGAAGCTCGTAGGACCCTTCAGGAATTTCGATCATTTCATTGTCACCGTAATAAAACTTGTTGTTTCGTCCATCAATATTAGGTATAGAGTTAAAAGTTGAAAAGTACAAAAGACCACATTCATAGTCTCCAAGAAGTTCCAACGTCGGAGAATAGTTTGTCGTCAAAGAGGCTCCGCTCCCGGTTATAGATACAGTGAAAGACATTTTGATACTGACACGTTTATTTATTTTTAATATTATTTAAATGTTTCTTCCAATATTTTTTTAAAAATTTAATACATAGATGACCACAGTTTGTTGTTCCAAATGCTTGATGTCTGTTATAATTATAGTTTATGGGCAAATTATTCATATATTTCATCAGTTCTAATGGTGGTTTTAAATTACCAAAGCTATCATAGTATTCTACGTAGCTGTTTTGTTTTACATAGGCTACCCAATGTGTGCCAGGATTCACATTACTATCTAAATTTACAATTCCACATTCTATTTTTCTAGGTTTTAAAGGCAACGTATCTCTCATGTAAACGCCGCGAAAGTATGGAATTTCACCAGCATACTCCAATATGTCTAAATTCGTAAGCGCACGCCTGGGCAGCCGCCTAATTAGTTTTTTGATGGGTTCAAATATAACCCTGCTCCTTTTTTATGAGGTTTAATATATAATCCTTTTCCAAGAGCGACCGCTTCCATCATTCTGTTGTGTCTTTCAGATTCTTGGAGACTCTTTTGTGCTGCTTTAGAATCGTTAACGGCTTTGGCTATACCTGCTGCACCTCCTGCTAATGAACCTAACGCCGACAATCCCGCAAAAATAGGAATAAGCGGTAAAAGTCCACCACATTTTGGAAGTGGAATTATACGTGGTAAACATATTCCTTTCTTTTTACTGAACAGTTTTTTCGCAGCTGCATACGCATATTTTATAGCAGAGTGATGATCCTTGGATTTAAGTTTTTTTAAATGAGCATGTATTTTTTTAATACCCTTCTTAAATGATTTAATACCACTTCCAGCTCTGATTTTTGTTTTCATAGCATTTTTTACTATCCACGAGGCAATCTTTTCTCCCTTACCAGCATCTTTTGATTTCAACCTCTTCTTTGCCATACTCAAAAGTTCTAAATCAGCTTTACGTCGAGCACTAGGATCTTTATTTATATAAGCAATATCGTGATGCATGCAAGCTTCATCCAATTTGTTAACTCCTCGATCGCCTTGTAGTATTCGTTTTTGAAGTTTCGTCCCAGGACCGCAAAATTGATATCCAGGTAAATGCAACTCAAACGGTAAATGGTCTATCAAGTTATTGATTACACCACTGCCTTCCTTCATTGATAAGTATGTATTGTGATATAGCACTGATTATGTGCTTTATATATCTAAATAACTAATTCACTTTTATCTATCCAACTATTTTCTTCGGCACCCAATCCTAACCACTTCACAAAAAGTTTGTTGCCTCTTTTCTTTAGAACTTTTTCGATAAGATAAATATCAGGAAATTTAGTTTTTTGTAATTCTTTTCCATAAAAACAACCAACAATGTTTTGTTTATGTTTGTCTTGTAATTGATACGTTTGAGGACTAGTTTCGTTGACTTTTATGATGCGAAATATTTCCGTTGACCAATTAGGGGTGTAGCCTTTATAAAAATCGCCTTTGTATTTACTTATACGAACAAAATCGCCAACTCGAAAAGACGATTCTTTGCGTACTTTTTTTGGCTGTTGGCTTTTGATAATATTCAATCGAACTGTATTTTGATTTGAACTGTTAACGTCTATTGGTTTATGTTTTGTAATGCGGTGCACAGTATTGTTATAATTCTGCACAACGGACCTTAAATTATTTTTATACCATTCATATTTTCCACATAAACTAAATAATTTGTAAAGACGTGATTTTATAGTTCTTATTACTCGTTCGACGATAGAAGCTTTTTTTACAGAAAATGTGGAATAATGATTTATGTTATAAGTTTTCATTAAATGCTTAAAAGAATCGTTATAAAACTCTGTACCTAGATCTGTTTGTAAGTTTTTAGGTTTTCGTGTGGATTCTGTTAATATACTGCACATAGCACTTGATACAATTTTTTTAGATTTTGATTTTAACGGTCTAGCCCACACGTATTTTGATAAAACATCAATCACTATGAGAACATATTTAAATCCTTTATTAATCGACGAATATTTTTGTAAGTCCACTAGGTCAGCTTGCCATAAATCATCCAGACCTTTAATGACCGTATGTCGACGAACGAAGTTTCGTCTCGCTCCTCTGTGTAGTTCATTTACTATATCTTGTTTACTCATTCTGAACAGATTTTGCTGCAATCATGTTATCGATTTCTTGTTTTGTGTAGTACATTTTACTTAAATTTGTAGTAGTATTTTTTTCTAAACTATGGAGAAAGTTTCTGACATTACTTTGGATTTTCATCATTTCATTTTTAAGGGCTTGGACACTTTTATCTACGTATTCTTTATTCACAGCCTCGTCGTCTTTTTCTGGAATTTGCACCCCTTTTAATTTCGATGACTTTAAATCGAATTCCCCTGTATCGGACCTTACCAATGTATCGCTAAGAATTTCAGAAAATTCAGATAATCGTAAACGCTTATGAACGTGATGACCAAATTTGTCTATATTCATTGCCGTCTTGCTAGGTTCTATAGTGTAATAGAACTGCTAAATTTTCCTGATGGCAGCCTTATATATTTCATTTTTTTAATGATACCAGCTTCTTTCATTTCTTCAAGTATGGCATTAATTTCATTATCTAATCCCGTATTACCAGCCGCCTGAGATGCACATAATATTTTCAGTCTCTCAACTAACTCATTAGGATCATTCCAGTATACTAAATCAGTGTCTTTCTTAACTTCTTTCAAAATGTCGATTCCTTCACCTCGCTGAAGACTTTCTACGCTACTGGTATTATTTCTAGCGAATTTAAATAGTGGCTTTATCACGTGAGTATATTTGAACCCTTTATTACCATTTATTTGGTTCGATGGTTTCCAGTTACGTTTATGTGCATTAGTGTCGATGAGTAGCAATTTATAATTTTGTAAGTCTTCCTCTGTAATAATATCTAAATTAGGTTTTTTTTTGTACAACAATTCTGCCAGACCAGAAGTTTTTTTTAAAGAGCGGCTTCCAATTTTCAGAACTTTTCCATCATCGTGTAAACGGGTTTTGCCTAGCCAAAGTTTTCCTCGTTCACTTCTTACTCCATATGGTATATCTTCTTTCAGCGCTTCAGGCGATGCAGACCAAGACAAGGAATCGTTTGCGATACTTGGTGAGGATTGAATAGATTTAAATGAGTTCTCATGGATATCATAATCCTCAGAAGATGATGTAGTAAGCGTTTTGTCAGGTGTTTTAGAATTAAAGTCGTCATTATCTGAATTTTCTTCATCATCAAGATCCGTCTCAGATTCTTCTTTTTCATGTGAACCATATTTTGAAGATTCTTTTTCGTCTTCGTCATGACGTTTTTTTTCAGTTTTGCTTGCTAATAATTTTAGCGGACTGACGATCGGTTGAAATATCGTCTCCAGTACCATGTCATTTGTGTTTTTAGTATTTTTTATCATTTCTACCTTTCTTTTCACTGCAGACGCTGATTTCACAATTTGTTCCTTAAGATTCCGCTCCATGTTAAGAATTCTACTCTGATTGATGTCTCAAGTTGTACTACTACATAGTGGGGTACGTATAAGCTTTATAGAATAAATTAATCCACTATTATAAATGTATCAAATTTCATTCTGTAACAACCATTATTTCGTTCACAATCCTTATTGATTACCACATAACTGTACGGTTTACTCCACACAGTTGAACACATTTCACGAAATTGCGACCACGTCATATCAGACCCTACATGTTCATCGTAGATGTGTCTTAGATTAATCTCGTCTTGTTTAAACAATATGATGAGATTGGCATTATCTCTTACTAGTTGTTTGGGTATTTTAGTATAAGTTTGGTTAAGATAAAAGCAATCAATATTTTTGTGACGACCCATAGCAAAATAATCACGTATATTATTTTGATTTTCGCATGCAACATCGTCAAATATGATGATAGAATTAGGTAAGGCTTCTTCTGGACTTAAAATTTCACTGTTATGATTATACTTGTGATACGATGTATCCACAACTTTTTCCAATACTTTTTCTAAAAAGACGTACTTAGGTTGATACAAAGACTTTGAATACACATAAAGGTTTCTGAATCGTGGACCATTCGGGTGTAGTAACAAACTGATTACTAAGTTTGTTTTCCCACAGTTTGAGGGACCACAAACAATACTGCGAATGGTATTTGGTAGTAAATTTCCGTGTCGCTTAACTTCATTTTTAATTGCAGGACAGACACATTCTAATTTAAGTGATTCTTTTTGTTTCAGAAATTTCATAACTGTTTAATCCAATCGACCACTGTGATTAGTGGATTATGACAAAATGATAATCATGCAGTGTGTTGACTCATATAAACAGATAACTTCAAACATACGAAATTAAATGTTCCTATAATAGCTAGCTAGATCTTTCAACCATCCAATCATCGATGAGAAGCTATTTTTTATCACTTGATGCATAAACGAACAGGAATGATTGGGCATTCTGTCCCACTTGTCCAACCAAAAGTTGGATAGAATTGTCTGTCCTGCAAAGAATCACTTAAATTAGAATGTGTCTGTCCTGCAGTTGAAATGATTGGGCATTCTGTCCCACTTTTGTTCGCTCGCGGTGCATAAACGAACAGGAGCTATTGGGCATCCTGACACACCGAGTACACCGAAGTGAGCGCGAGCGAACGGAGGTTCGGTGTGTCGGAACAGGATGCCCTCCTGTTCGTTTATGCACCGCGAGCGAACAAAAGTGGGACAGAATGCCCAATCATTTCAACTGCAGGACAGACACATTCTAATTTAAGTGATTCTTTGCAGGACAGACAATTCTATCCAACTTTTGGTTGGACAAGTGGGACAGAATGCCCAATAATTCCCTACTTGTATTATCATCGGTCAGTCAAGGTTCGGTTACTATTAAAATATAAAAAAAAAAACTGCCTTAGAGCGACCGCAGACATACAATAATTTCAAGTTGGCCAACTAAATCGCATAATATACCAATAGCTATAGCGACTTATGAGAGTTCGCATATTGCATCCAACTAAATTGTACAACTAAATAATTGGACACCAATCGTATCAGAACCGCGATTCCCTTCCGAGTACCCACAATTAAAAAGTTGTCCAATTAAATTGTGAAACTACGCAATTTAGTTGTACGACAGTCGGCCAACTTGAAATTTTATATCTGCGGTAACCCTTAAAGATTATTACTACGAATAAAAACGATGCGAGCCCTCACAAAGCTTGGCTTTTTGCTAGTTTATTAGCTCGCGCATGAAAAAACAATCTCTTTTTCACAGGCTTCAAAATGTATTTTTGGTTGCGATAAAAACTGTAAACACTATATATTAGGTGTCTATTTTTAAACCCTCGGGTTCGACCTCTTTCGAAAACGTTGAACTATGGCCAAATATCGAAAGGGAGTTGGAGTGGTGGGCCAACTTGGCCCTCCACTGCTAAGGAATATCTTCCGTTTCGTCATTTAAAAAGTTTTACATTTTAAATTACCGCGCCGTTCTCAGAACTTCTATAGATTTAAGACTGCTTGTTCCGCTACAGTCTTGAAATCGCTTTCCGCTCTTCATTACAACTTGTACCACACGCTAATAATAAAACTTAGTATAGTTGCGGGCTGTATCAAAGACGGAACTTTGTTATTCGCATTAGTTGGGAATTCTTCGATTACCCGATACCGGGCAATATCGTCAGCAGGAAGAGACGAGCAATTTGGGACTTTTACAAACGCTTTGGAATTACCTTTCATATTTAAGAAAAAGGTCATATTGAATCTTGAAGAATTAGTTATGATAGCATATGAGTAAAGTATCACTTTAGATGCAAAGAAATATTTTAACGCTTAAACCACTAAACTATAAAGATATTTTGAACCCTGAGAAAGAACACAAAATATTATGATAATTTTTATATCGAAAAGACAATCAAAGACACATTTCCACACGATGATTAAATTTTAGCCAAACTTCCAAGTTCCTACCTGGAACTTAGTTATTTTAAAAAACAATAATAATTATAAATGCATTTTTTTCACATTGTTGCAATGATTATTAACGATGTCTAGCCAACGTTTTCTACCACGACCACAGAATATAATATATTAGTAGTACCAACCACGACTAGAAAAGTTTGGAGAAAAATTTTGTTCTCTCAACCTCAAGCTTCGACGCCACCACTAAACCACAGAGGCCATCAAAATGATCTCTGGCTGTATTTAAATGAACTAATTACGATTAATTATAAAGTGTCCATGACTAATTACCCTTATTATACTTTAATAAACACTATTTGCGTCCCTATGATGCCTCTAAATGAATTTGTTCGTCCAAAATTTGGACTAAAAATTATATCTATTGACAGATCATTTAGACTTTATTAGCCGCTATTGATATTAGCTGTTATTTATCTAGCTTTGTTTATTATTTTAATGCTGTTGCTAAATCTCACGGGATTTGTACATTATTCGACAATAACATTTTTATCATAATATTATCTGTGACAATTTCGTTAAAGTCAAGTCAAAAACTTGCAGTACTTTATACAAGCAAACAAAGTTTTTCTTTTTTGTTATTAATATTATAGATAACTGTAAGATGTTTTCAGAAAATTTGTTGTCGCACAAAATCGCGTACCCATAATAGCCATACCAAGTTTTATTAAAATCAGTTTAGTACGAAGAGGTAACAGCGGGGCTAAAATGGTCACATTTAGCAATTCCTCTCAATCAATTCACAAAATGAATTTTCAAAACTGTCAAACTCACGAATGTCAAATTCTCGGTCCCGAGGTCAAATTAGTACGAATTTAGACATCTGAATTGCAAAAAGAGTGTCATTTTTGAGTTTTTTAAATAATGAATCATATTATGATTCATAATATGATTCTCCAAAGCGACCATTTTAGCCCCGCAGACAAACTTTTAGCATGGACTCTAGCAAAATAGCATAACTATAGGTCTATCAGAATCTGATGGCAAATTTTGACAATAGATTTTCAAAAAATATCCTTGATCATTGGATAAATTTTTATATTTGCATGTTTAACACATAGAATCAGTCGCTATAAGAAAAAATAAGGATCAAAATGTTTTATTCCAATTACCCCGGTATTGCTACAGTCAATTTATTTTCTCACTTTTTGCCATCAGATTCTGGTAGACCTATAAAATAAAAAATCCAATATTTCCTTCTGAGCTAACAGAATATTTGTCAATACCGACTGTGATTAAAAACCAGAGTATGTAATCTCTCTGATATTCTTTTAATCACTGAAGGCTGTTTATTATTCAACGAAGGCATCACTTTGAGATTCAAACGCCGGGCCAGTCAAAGAAATTCCCAGATTGAGAATAATTTAGCCCATATCAGAGGGTAGATTGCAATCTGTATGGTAATTTTGATGGTCAGTCGAAAATAGTACTTAGGTGATCGAAATAAGGTATGTTTGGGTGATTTTATTAAGTTGTGGTCATCCAAAGTTTAAGCCAAATAAAACCTTCAATAACTCATTACTTATAAACTCTAGTTTTCATTTCGGCTTCATGTAAACTATTAATACTATATTAAAATGTTAAATGCTTTCCACATCGGTTTCGGTGACGGTATCCGGTTTCATTTAAGCCAGACCAGCTATACAGGGGCTATTTTATAGTTTCCAAGTGTGTGCAACACAGTACACAAGTAACTTAGTGGGACGGGGATGACATACTACTGGCGGATGGATCATTTTCTTGTCAGACTGGTGATCAGCCTACACTGTCAAGTCTTGTAGAAGTGTAGAATCCATGTCATATCGAATTAGTCCTTGTCGTAAGCTTTTTTTTTTCAAACTAGATGACGCCCGCAACTCCGTTGCGCCAAATCTCGTTTATTTCGCGCAGGTACCGTACATTTTTCGGGATAAAAAGTATCCTATGTCCTTTCTAGGGACTCAAAGTATCTCTATACCAAATTTCAGCAAAATCAGTTCAGCCGTTTGGGCGTGAAGAGGTAACAGACAGACACACTTTCGCGTTTATAATATTAGTATGGAAGTATGGATTTCCTGTATCTGTCCCTACAGCCCTTAACGAACTCGAGCACATTAATTATCCTCGAGGGCTCAAAGCGTTTTACAAAATCCCAAATTCAATTTCATATTTTAATTTCATGGTTTTAAAACGGTAATTTGAGATTTGAGAGCATGCATGGTGTCGAAACACTTTAGGTGTTTTATGTTATAGCTAGCTGTCCCGGCAAGCGTTGTTTTGCCACATAAAGTATTTCGCCCATATTATTTTATTTAGGTGACTAAATAAGTATGGCACCATGGCAACGTCCATCGCTATCCCGTCGCACAAACAATGGTTGCCGTCAGTCTCGAGTTATAATAATTTACTATTATTTATTCAACAAATGCACTTATCAATATAAAAAGTAGATGTTGTCCGATTCTCCACCCTAGCCGATATGCTCGCTAAGATTCAGGAAAATCGGTCGAGCCGTTTCAGAGGAGTACAACCACGCACACCGTGACACGAGAGTTTTATATATTAGATTGCGAAAGAGTGTCTGTCTCTCTGTATGTCTGTTACCTTTTCACGATAAAACCTAAACTGACTTAAATATAATATGGAATGGACAAATGGATGATAGTTAAGGCCATCCCCCGAGCAAACGACCTTGACCATACATTTGACGCGTGGCCGAGATCGCACAAAAATCCTATTTTTTTTACTTATCTTAGTTCAAAATTGATCTAAAAAAAATTTATACGGGGAAAATGTATAGGTTACCATCTGATGGCAATTTTCGACAGCAGATTTTCAAAAAATATCCTTGATAATTGGATAAATTTTTATAAGTGCATGTATAACACACAGAATCAACCGCTATAAGAAAAAAAAAAAGGATCAAAATGTTTTATTCCAATTACCCCGGTATTGCTAGAGTCAATTTATTTTCTCACTTTTTGCCATCAGATTCTGGTAGACCTTTAGTTAATGAAATTATCTATCCATTGTCGTGTGTTTCAAATAAACGTAATTTGTAAATACTAGGGAGATGCTAAAAGTATGATTCAATTTTAATAAATTGATGTTACTTTGGAAGCTAATATCATGAGTATAATAAACAAAAATAGAAAATTTAAAACGGGGAAAGGAATGTTGATATACTGAAGATAGTAGGGAATTATTGGGCATTCTGTCCCACTTGTCCAACCAAAAGTTGGATAGAATTGTCTGTCCTGCAAAGAATCACTTAAATTAGAATGTGTCTGTCCTGCAGTTGAAATGATTGGGCATTCTGTCCCACTTTTGTTCGCTCGCGGTGCATAAACGAACAGGAGGGCATCCTGTTCCGACACACCGAACCTCCGTTCGCTCGCGCTCACTTCGGTGTACTCGGTGTGTCAGGATGCCCAATAGCTCCTGTTCGTTTATGCACCGCGAGCGAACAAAAGTGGGACAGAATGCCCAATCATTTCAACTGCAGGACAGACACATTCTAATTTAAGTGATTCTTTGCAGGACAGACAATTCTATCCAACTTTTGGTTGGACAAGTGGGACAGAATGCCCAATAATTCCTGTTCGTTTATGCATCAACTGATGGTAAATGAAAGGACATGCTCATGACATGCACCTCTGTTCGCTCACTTCGGTGTGTCAGTGTGCCACTTACCGTAGGTAAGATCATGCACCGATCATACTACTGACTCGTAATCGGTTACGGTCAATGGTAAGATCACCTACTTTTTTACCAAAAAACATACCTCGGCTTAAATATACCAACACACTATGATGTTTAGTATGTTTAAGCTTACATTTCAGGGGATAGGAATTTAGGATCTTATCAATAAATAAACACCAGTTTTTATGCATTTATAAAAATAAACAAAATAATGTCTTCGTTTGTGTAATGTAGAATTCTTCATCATTGATCATCCGATCTGAAAAAAAAGAATGTTATGTACATCCACACTTACATAATAATCACCATTTAGAGTCACGAGTACTTTAAAACTACGACGACGATTAAGGATGTTTGAGTAATGTTTGATCTAAAAAAATTATGGATTAATTATGTTTCTAGTGATAACTTCGACTTTTTGGCATTCAAATAATCTCGAAAATATTAACGTTATATTATGCAATAACAGTTTTTCTAGTTTTTATTATTCGTAGGTTCTATAGGAAATATAATATTATGAATTTTTATATTTAAATTTGTTATTATTAAAATATTGGATATTAATTATTATTCTGATTAAATAATTACCTCTAATATGTATCTACTACATAAACCTCATTCAATAAACTAGATACATTTAGATTCAAATTTACTTACAATTAAAATAGAATGCCAGGTATCCTTTTTCTGCGTTCCGCTGTAATTTTTGATGAACTTCTCTAATTTTCAAGCATCTGAAAAAAAAAATGTATTTTTTTTTTCATCAAACAACACACGTAAAAGTATAATAGTGTTTTATGAATAAGGTAGATATTTATACCATGGTACGCCTGGTCTAATTATTGCATTAACTTTTCTTTGTAAATCATGAAGCTAATATAGGAAAATACTAAATAAAATATATTTTTTTCCATCAAACAACACACGTAAAAGTATAATAGTGTTTTATGAATAAGGTAGATTTTAATATTATATTACATTATTCAATTAAATTTATTATAACATGGTACGACTGGTCTAATTGCATTAACTTTTCTTTGTAAATCATGAAGCTAATATAGAAAAATACTAATCAATAAGAGTAACACAATAGATTAAAATATTTGATGGGTAACGAATGAATATATTGGTAATTATTTAATTTTAAAATGTATCAATGTAATAAATAATGAATCGTTTTCAAAAACTAAAATATTATCAATTTAAATCAAAACTTAAATAATTGTGTAATGAATTAAATCTATAATGAATACAATAACTACTACACTTACTTTTAACTGTTCCTTTATCTTCCCATACACTTTTGTTGTACTGGGCTGAAACTACGATGATACTCACCGCGCAGGCGCGCACAGCGTTGTAAATGAACGAGCTAAGACGGGAAATCATAGGAACAGACCGACCGAGTCGATAGGGTTATCAAACCTACTATATATTATAGTATCCAACTATTAATTTTATCCAACTATTAATTAAGGGATCAAATACTTTACTTCTAAAAAAATTTGTAGGCGAAACTACTATATTTTGCGTAAAGCACATAGTGTTGCGATAACTCAAATTAATAGTTATACAAATAATCAGTAAGACATAAATAAATTCGATAAGATTTATCCATTACAAATTAAACCATGCGTCAAATTCATAACTTAGTAAAATAAGGAATTATAAACATCGATAGCATTTAAAGAATGATAATTTTCATAATTTGACTAGAGGTAATATAATCGTGTTTAATATACACAATATTCATTTATAATTTATTGGATTTATAGGGTAAAAACTTATCGCCTCTTAAATTATCTCTTTAATCGAGTTTTCGCTTCTAGTTCACATCCCTGATATGGAAAAAGCTGCAAGCTGTTAAACAAGAATATAATATTGCACATACGTATTGTTAAACCGACACTCGCTTTTATAGTAGGGAGCCAAAGCGGTGATTTCTGCAGTGATTTCAGCGCGTCAGATTAAGCTTGTGTATGCTTCCCACATGTCTATAGTTAACGTGGTATAGAAATCAGATTATCTGAGTGGTGCGTTAAAAAATATACTATTAAGTAGATTTCAAATTGTCAGATTAAAATAGAGAACGTTGTGTAGACCCCAAAGAAGCTTTTATTTGAAGCACTGATGGCTTAAAGTAAAGGGAAAGATACAATAATAATATAATACCATGATTTATATTATATTTTGCCTCCCCTACTATGAACAGCAGCAGAGATACAATTACAAAGCATTTCAATGAAACGCCGCAGCGAGCGCGCGACGTAGATTCTTGTTTATTCAATTTTATTTCATATTCAGCTACATTGATCAATAATAAGGTCGAAAATTGTAGTAAGGCATCATTAGTTTAAAAAACGTTTATATTTCATATTATTTACCACAATATCATCACAATTATTCACATACACATTAAATATTCGGATTTACTTGCTTATTTAAACAATTATAATTTATTTAATTTTAATCTCTTCTTGGAAATTAGGTATTGGTTCAAGATTAAATTCGCTATAAAAGTATGCAACATTTAACATGCTTAAAAAATACACAGATGTATAAAGATACCTAGATTTTGAGGATGCATGATCAGTCAAATCAAATCAAACCATTTATTTCAGAAAATTTACATTCCATATTATTAATTATTATTTAAAATCAAGCAAAATTATATAACATTAAATTTATGTCAAAATCGATGGAAATTACATATATATCTATTAAAGAAACGTATAATATAATTATCTTATTTAATTCTTTTACAATTATATATTTCATATGTTTTACATAGTAATGATCAATGATGATGTAATTGATAACATTAAAACGGACAAACATACGCACATATCAACTCGCGCTTGACAACTATTACACATTTTTGATGACAAAGACCGTTTTCCAACAATAAAAGTCGACGCATGTTGGAACAAGTCACAACTTTTCAAGTGGCTTCGCACCAGTCTTCAACTTCAACTAAAATGTTAGTGAGTATTGAATTAATATTATTACTCTTTTTTTGTGACTAATTCATCAAGATGGTAAAATAATTTATATTAATTTCTTCTTTAATTATTAAAAAAATAATTTAAATTCTTTTTATTTTTATTATTTTATAAAAACAATAATTTTAACTTTACAATTTTTATTAAATTTTTATTGTTTAATAAAATATAAATGTATTGTAGTTTTAATGTAATGACTAATTTTAATGATAATATTATAACGAAATTTTTAAATGTAAATATTGTAATGTTATGGGTCTTAGAAACCCGAAATAAATGATTTTATTTTTTTAATAGGTCCGATTCAGAGTTTGAGGCCCCATCTGTGGTGTCGGCAGCACCGAAAAAGAAGTCAAAGGCGTCAACCAGCAAACGCAAGGCTGGCTTGGAAAAGCAACTCGACTCATCTCCTCCGCTGGAGTTGACCCGCACCTCATCAGACAAAAGTGCTCGACGAAAGCGAAAATACTCGCCCCCGCACGAATTTAACACTACACGGTATGTTCGATTATTATTACCTACTTTACGTTTGCTGAAATTCTATTTCTGTTTCTGCTGGTTTTTAACTGTCTTTGTAATAGCCAACTGTCAACACAGTCCCAACCACGATAATTCAGTTTGCATAGTTACAATGATTTCCTACTTTTTATTTATCAAAACTTAGTTCAGTATCCTGTTAAGTCTGATAAAACTAGGCACCTAATTGTTTACAGTCAAAAGTGAATGTGCAATACACTTATTCCTATTTTGTTTGTTTTCTTACTAATATTTATTCTCGATTATTGTATTTTAATGATAATAATATGTTAATTTTGTGTTTTTACAGAACAAGGAGACCGGACTTATTCAATATCTTGCGGGCTGAGGAAGCTAGTTGCAGTGAACCCAAATCTCGTTGCGAGGAAATAATATCAAGCTTCGCCAGCCGAGTTTCTACGGGAACGTCTCGTCGGACTGCGAAGACCGGTGGCGAATATTTTGTGGACCTCAAGATCTACAAAAAATCGGACTACGTGTCTCACGCTGCCAATGTGCGATACAAGACGGCGCTGGTAAGTGTAAAGCTCCAGTGTGACGAGTCATCATCGTCTTGGGGGGCACTGCAAGACTTCTTAGGACAAGCTTTTACTGAGTTTGAGGAGTCGGAGCCCATCCATTACAGTGACAAAAAATAAATTTTATTAAGTAGGTTTACAGTTAATCAATTTATAGTAGATATTAATTTTCTTTTTTAATATACTAGAATAGATTTATAACCTTTTTAATTTTTTTACATTAGTATCGGTTACTGTATTATTGTTTTGATAGCATTGTCTTTTTTAATAGAATAAAATGCCTTTCTGTTCGACGTGTAACATATCTGTACATAGTAAATCATGGGTAGGTCATTTGCGAAGTAATTCACATAGAAAAAGTAGACAGACAATAGAATACAGTGATGGTGTAGAAATCGTCAGCTCTGCATTTCGTAATCGTATTATAACTTATAAGATATTACCTCTTGATCAACTTCAGTTAGCTTCAGTAGATATATTTTTTTCCGAAATTCGTAACAAGTTAAAATCTCTTTTAGATGAAAACCTTATTAAACATTCATGTGTTAAGGTTAATTTCGAACTATTTGGGACGTTTTTGAAGTTCAATGATAATTCACAAGAAATAAAATCTTTTGGAACCAAAAATAAAATATTACATGGTAATTATGATTTTGAAAAAATATATTTGGAAACAGTTAGTTATTTAAAAACTAGTATAGAGGAATTTGAGGATCGTGACAGTGGGTGGACATTTTTAAATAATTTATACATTGAGATTAATATCAATAAATATCAACCACTTAGCGGTTCGAGTTTTATCAGTTTACCCAAACCAATTCAGGCTAAAAAGGCGTGTTTAAATATTATGAATAAAGATCAGCATTGCTTTCTATGGTGTGTGACAGCAGCCTTATATCCAGCTAAAAATCATCCTGAAAGAATTTCGTCATATCCTAATTTTCGTGAATTATTTAATATAAATGGAATGTTTTTTCCTGTATCTTTCCATGACATTAAAATTTTTGAAAAAAATAATCCTAATATTAAGTTCATAATTTATGGTTTAAAAAAAAGTAAAACTATTGTTGGGCCGTTGTATAAATCAGACATTAATAAAACATGCAACGAGAAAATTATACATTTGTTGTATTTAGAAAATAATAACACTTCTCATTATTGTTTGATCAAAGAACCTTCTAGACTGTTTAGAAGCCAAGTTACATCTCATCACAGCAAATTGTACTTTTGTGATTTGTGCTTGATATTTTTCAGTACTTCTAAAGAAGTTGAAAACCATTTATGTGGAGGCGTTGTAACTGTCCTCCCAAATAAGGGCTCAGTAATTAAATTTAAAAACTATGCTCGAAAACAAAACATGCCATTTTGTATTTACGCAGATTTTGAATCGATGCTACAAACCCATACTGAAGCTAACTGTTCTTCTAGCAAAAATACGACTACGTTACACCAACATTTACCTATAGCTTTTGGTTATTATATTGTTTGTCGTGATGACCCTAGTTACAATCGGTACGTATCATATCGAGGACCTGGTTGTGATAAGCAGTTTGTAGATTCGATTCTTAAAGACGTACAAAAAATATTTGATATACTTAGTACACCTGTCCCTATGATATTTTCTATGGCGGATAAGTCTGACTTTGATAATGCCACACGTTGTCATATTTGTGAAAATTTTATTTTTTCGGACAAAGTCCGTGACCATTGTCACGTTACTGGTCGTTACCGCGGAGCTGCGCATCCGTTTTGTAATTTACAGTATAAACGCCCTTCATTCGTCCCCATTTTTTTTCATAACTTAGCTGGTTATGATTGTCATCTTTTTATAAAAGCATTAGGTGAGGTTCCTGGTAATATTAAAATAATACCTAAAACCAAAGAAAACTACATCTCATTTACCAAATTTGTACCAGTTACGAATAATCAGTTTTTTCAACTTCGATTCGTTGATTCATTTAAGTTTTTGGGAACAAGCTTAAGCAAATTGTCAGAGACATTAAAACCGGAAATGTTTAAAAACTTACAAAATCATTTCCCCGATGAAGATGAATTTCAGTTACTCACTCGTAAAGGCATTTATCCATACGAATATATGAACTCGTGGAAGCGGTATGACGAAAAAAGTCTACCCCCAAAAGAATGCTTTTATAGTTCCCTAACTGATCATGATATTTCTGATGAGGATTACCAGCACGCGTGCTTAATTTGGTCAACATTTCAAATCAAAGATTTAGGTAGTTATACGGATTTATATCTAAAAACTGATGTGCTTTTACTGGCAGATATCTTTGAAAATTTTAGACAGACTTGCAAGCAACACTATCAATTAGACCCAGCTTTTTACTTAACAGCACCCAGTTTATCTTTTGATGCGATGTTATTAAAAACAGGAATACAATTGGAACTTATCGATGACTTGTCGATGTTGCGCATGTTACAGAGTGGTATCAGGGGAGGAGTATGTCTGTGCTCTCATAGACATGCAAAAGCAAATAATCCTTACTTAGAAAATTACAAACCATCAGAATCTCCATCCTACGTCACTTATATTGATTGTAATAATTTATATGGATATAGTATGTGTCAATATTTACCATTATCAGATTTCAGATTTCTTAATGAACAAGAAATCAACAAATTAAATATAACCGAAATACCGATCGATGCAGAGTGTGGTTATATTCTAGAAGTGGATTTACAATATCCTAAACATTTACATAACTTACATAATGATTTACCATTTTGTTCTGAAAAATGCATTCCACCCGGGGGGAAAACTTTCAAACTAGTTCCAAATTTATATGATAAATTTAAGTATGTTATACATTACATTCACTTGCAAACATGTTTAAAACATGGTTTAATATTAAAGAAAATTCATCGAGTGATTAGTTTTCGACAAAGCGCATATTTAAAACAATATATTGATTTGAATACTGCTCTGAGGCAAAAAAGTTCCTCAACATTTGAACAAGACTTTTTCAAACTCTTGAATAACAGTGTGTTTGGAAAAACTTTAGAAAATAATGAGAAGAGGGTCAATGTGCATTTAGTTAATCAGTGGGTTGATAATAATAATGTGACTAAGAAAAGGCATTGTGCACAAAAGCTTATCGCTCGTCCAAATTTCCATAGCGCGACGATTTTTACTGAAAATCTAGTTGCGGTACAATTAAACCCTGATCAAATAATTTTGGATAAACCAATATACATTGGTTTTACCGTACTAGAATTGTCAAAAAGTCATATGTATAACTTTCATTACTCTGTTATTAAACCTTTTTATAAAAATAATGTACAAATGTGTTACACGGACACTGATAGTTTTGTATATCATATACGGACCCATGATTTTTATGATGACATAAAAAGACATTTTTTGCCTTACTTTGATACTAGTAATTTTTGTAATAGTAATCAATATGATTTACCCATTCAAAATAAAAAAGTTCCTGGTTTGTTCAAGGATGAAATGGCGGGTAAAATCATAAGTGAATTTGTAGGCCTTCGTTCAAAGTTATATTGTATTAAAACCATAAATAGCACAATCAAAAAAGCGAAAGGAATTAAGAAAAATATTGTCAGCAATTTCAATGTTACTGATTACCAAAAAACTCTGTACGAAGGCAACATTGTTCACAAAACAAATGTTTTATTTAAGTCAATAAAACATGAGTTGTATACATGTGCTGTGAAGAAAGTTGCTCTGTCTGGTGATGATGACAAGAGAGTCATATCTAAAGATAAAATTTCAACTAGAGCATGGGGTCACAGTAGTATATTTAACTTTTAACTAGATTTAATAAGCTGTACCTAATTAAGAAATTCTTTGTATTGTTTACTTTCGTAGCATAACCTGTGTATTTAGTATGTATATAATAATTATTATGTAGATTTAGAAATAAAATATCAATTATTAAATACATTAATTGTTTTATTTATTACTTCACGACTACATAGATTTTGCAAGCAAACCTGCAGGCTGATGCTAAATTCAAGTAACGTAAGGTTTTATCAAGTTGAAACATGCTTTACTTGAGTAATGTCGGCACTACATATTATAGGCGAACGCCTTGGCCAGCGCGCTGGCCCAATGTGTAGAACGGGCGTTCGCGCGTTGGCGGTAGGTATCTATATACCATCTTGTGGGGAGGCGGCACTGGGCCAGCGCGTCGGCCAACGCATTCGCCAATATGTAGTGCCGACATAATCCTAATCCACACGTGCCGCGCGCGCATGCCTGGTAGTACAACCTACGACGTATATGAACGCGCGGTACAGTTTGTAACATGAGTCCTCATTTATGATAATACCACATACATGTTGCAATCACTATTATAATAATGTGAAGACTTTGTTTTAGTATTCATTCTTGCGTCGACAAGCACTGTAATTAGTTAATCACGTCTACATAATTTACAAAACAAACCTTAACTTATATTATAGTTACTCACGTGTACATAATTTACGTATTTTTGGTAATACAGTCTTGGACCTGACTACACAACGGTAAGTTGATTTATTATTGATTTAAGTCATTAAAATACATAAAATAATCGTTAATTGTAAAGATTTCTGATTTGGTGTTAAATATTTTCTTTTTTTTACAGATAATGGAACGCGTAAAAGATATGACTGCTACATCCGAAGACAATGTCTACCTACATGAATATGGGGATACTTTCCAGTATGCTCAAGATCCTTTGGAAGGATTTACGGAAGAGTTTTTAAAAATGAAAGCTCAGCAAAAGCCGAACGCTAAGATTCGGGAACGTCGTCCAGCAAAATTAAGAAAAAAATGTGTTTCTAAAAGTGCATTAAGTAAACTGCATATTCCAGTTCATTCGTTTGTGGTAAACAGCGTTCCCAAAAAAGGTTTCCGTCTGATAAAGATCTCAGTGTTTGATTTAGATGGATCCCAGCAACATTGTGACAGTATAGACGATGATAATTTTTTGTTATCCGCACAATATGTTGTAAATGAAAACGGTGATGAAATAATGGACCAAACCGAGAAGTTAGTCAGTAATATATCAAAAAAAAATATGTAATTACAGTTATACGAATTGGTTTTAGTTTACTTTGGTATAAAGTATTTGTTTTAGCTGTAGGGTCGCAATAGACTTTAGAATGAATAAGTCGATAAAATTGTAAGATATACTTGTATGAAAATAATATAAGTTAGGGTTTGTTTTGTAAATTAATGTGTACGTAATTATTGCTTAAATAAATGTATGATGTGAATATATTTGTTTTATTTCTATTTCATTCAACTTTAATTATTTAAATAAAAAGCAATAAATATAAGGTATTTTTTATTGAAAGTGTACATTATTTTCTAAACACCATTTTTTTAAACATAATACATTTTTTAATGCACAATACTTCTTATGAATAAAACAGTTATACGATTTGTCCTTACAATACAGATCGAACAGAATGTCAAATCTTGGAATGTCTTTGTAACTTATATCTACAACATTATTATGATCACACAGTTCTTTCACCCATTTCACTTTCTCTTCACCTTTTACGATAATGTTTCGGTCTTTTAAGTAAGGCTTAATAATTCTTCTGAATTCTCTATAATCGATATAGCCTTCGCTCCATCGAAACCCTCTATTTCTTTCTAACCACCGAACATTCTTTTTTTCATCATCGGTTAGCGCTGAGAATGGGTATGGTGGTTTAACATAAAATGTATGTGTATGCTGTCGAGTGGCTATACATAATTCTTTTACTAAAAAGTCGTTATTATTATTTTTAAATCCTTGTAAGTCAACGATTATTGTATTACTATTCATGATATTTTCTTAACGATATTACTCAAAGGCTTATACTCAAATATGCAGTCGTTTAATATCAGACAATATGCAGCTGTCTGATCGGGTATTTCTTGGTCTGTTTCGATTTCTACTCTCACGTCGATTGACCCTTTTAATGTTTCGTGCTGTCGCGAACAGTCGATAACGAATAAGGGAGCAACGTCTCTGAATTCTTTCAAACTCATCAACGGCTCTGACCGACGTCCGTGATACGACTGTTGAAATCTAGCATACTGTTCGTATAATAAAGTAAATTTGTCTTCTGTAAAACTGACGTTTAATCCCTCATATGGATAGTATGACGAATTTAAAAACACTCTTACATCACGTACGTGACAGTGATCAAACTCCGCCATCGACAATTCACTGTTCTGTTTGCGGTTGGTTTGTAAAGCTAATACAACAAATCGTGGTTTTTCTATTTGAGATGAAGTTTTAATGGACCAAGTATGTTTACGAGTTTTGGGTAGTAATGGATACTCGTATAAATCCCAGTTACGATATGCTAATGGAATAGCTCGATCTTTTTCTAATTGTTTTAGTAAATTTATTCTTTCGCGATCAGATACTTTAATATGAGGTACTCTCCAGATAATTTTACTTATAACAATATCTTCCAAAACTTCTCCTGTTTTCAACTTGATTGCATTAAGGTTAGTGTTACATCTAAGCAACACTAACTCATGTTTGCAGTTAATGATAATTTTTTCATAATCTTCCGCAAATCCTAAAATCTTGTTTAGAGGAATGGATACAGAAAATTCACCACTTGTATTATTTATACCTTCTGGCGACCACCCCCAAACTCGAGCATATTTTGATTCGTTTTGATTTAAGGACAGATAAGACTTTATGGTCGTAGTAACACCAGCGTTTTTTATTTTATCTATTTCTACTCCATTTAATTCATATCTTATGTCTTGAAATAGAAATAATGCTGGATTATTAACGAAATGTATATTTGAAACCTTTTCTTTAGTTGTCCTGTTATAGACAATTACTTTGCCTTCGATATACAAACTGCTGAGCGAAGGCAGCACATATAGGTCTTGTTGATTGATGGGGATTCGTATTTCATCATTCTTGTTGAAACTTGTTACGTACGGTTTGTATGAATGATACTCAAAACTTTCGATGCTGTTGTCGTATGAGGTTTGCTGAGATATGTTTAAAATATTCATTTTATTAAACCAATTAGTTTGAGGTATTCTTTATTGCTTTTAGTAAGCTTCTTTTTTAACTGCTGTCGTGTGTCTTTGCGAGAAGATCTTTTAGGACTGACTTGGACATTTGATATGTCAGGGGTTTTATGGAAATTTATCATTTTTTTCTAAAATGTAAATACAATTGTACCTCTTCACCTCGTAAATTTACTTCTTTGTTATCAGCGTCTAACAGTCTTATATTGATGGAACTAATAGAAGTTTGATTGACTGGAAAATAAATTAAATTTTTTGGTATTTCTATTATTCGATATCCAGGAGGTACATTAGGAACAAATTCGTAAATAATATGGCTTGCTTTTCCGTTCACAAATGAACCACTAACTACATCACATTCAATCCTCACGATAGTTGTTGATAGAATGCTGACAGGATACTGTGAATCAGTGCTTATATTAGCTTTTATTGTTTCCATTCCAAAGCCTAGTATGTTCCCAATTGAATCATCTTTATTAAAATGAACGTCTTTAGAACAAAATATATTTGTTTTCAATGTGTTATTATTGCATCTCAGTTTTAGCAATGTATTTTTTATGTTAGTTTTCAAATAATCACAAATATCTTGAAGCTCGTAGGACCCTTCAGGAATTTCGATCATTTCATTGTCACCGTAATAAAACTTGTTGTTTCGTCCATCAATATTAGGTATAGAGTTAAAAGTTGAAAAGTACAAAAGACCACATTCATAGTCTCCAAGAAGTTCCAACGTCGGAGAATAGTTTGTCGTCAAAGAGGCTCCGCTCCCGGTTATAGATACAGTGAAAGACATTTTGATACTGACACGTTTATTTATTTTTAATATTATTTAAATGTTTCTTCCAATATTTTTTTAAAAATTTAATACATAGATGACCACAGTTTGTTGTTCCAAATGCTTGATGTCTGTTATAATTATAGTTTATGGGCAAATTATTCATATATTTCATCAGTTCTAATGGTGGTTTTAAATTACCAAAGCTATCATAGTATTCTACGTAGCTGTTTTGTTTTACATAGGCTACCCAATGTGTGCCAGGATTCACATTACTATCTAAATTTACAATTCCACATTCTATTTTTCTAGGTTTTAAAGGCAACGTATCTCTCATGTAAACGCCGCGAAAGTATGGAATTTCACCAGCATACTCCAATATGTCTAAATTCGTAAGCGCACGCCTGGGCAGCCGCCTAATTAGTTTTTTGATGGGTTCAAATATAACCCTGCTCCTTTTTTATGAGGTTTAATATATAATCCTTTTCCAAGAGCGACCGCTTCCATCATTCTGTTGTGTCTTTCAGATTCTTGGAGACTCTTTTGTGCTGCTTTAGAATCGTTAACGGCTTTGGCTATACCTGCTGCACCTCCTGCTAATGAACCTAACGCCGACAATCCCGCAAAAATAGGAATAAGCGGTAAAAGTCCACCACATTTTGGAAGTGGAATTATACGTGGTAAACATATTCCTTTCTTTTTACTGAACAGTTTTTTCGCAGCTGCATACGCATATTTTATAGCAGAGTGATGATCCTTGGATTTAAGTTTTTTTAAATGAGCATGTATTTTTTTAATACCCTTCTTAAATGATTTAATACCACTTCCAGCTCTGATTTTTGTTTTCATAGCATTTTTTACTATCCACGAGGCAATCTTTTCTCCCTTACCAGCATCTTTTGATTTCAACCTCTTCTTTGCCATACTCAAAAGTTCTAAATCAGCTTTACGTCGAGCACTAGGATCTTTATTTATATAAGCAATATCGTGATGCATGCAAGCTTCATCCAATTTGTTAACTCCTCGATCGCCTTGTAGTATTCGTTTTTGAAGTTTCGTCCCAGGACCGCAAAATTGATATCCAGGTAAATGCAACTCAAACGGTAAATGGTCTATCAAGTTATTGATTACACCACTGCCTTCCTTCATTGATAAGTATGTATTGTGATATAGCACTGATTATGTGCTTTATATATCTAAATAACTAATTCACTTTTATCTATCCAACTATTTTCTTCGGCACCCAATCCTAACCACTTCACAAAAAGTTTGTTGCCTCTTTTCTTTAGAACTTTTTCGATAAGATAAATATCAGGAAATTTAGTTTTTTGTAATTCTTTTCCATAAAAACAACCAACAATGTTTTGTTTATGTTTGTCTTGTAATTGATACGTTTGAGGACTAGTTTCGTTGACTTTTATGATGCGAAATATTTCCGTTGACCAATTAGGGGTGTAGCCTTTATAAAAATCGCCTTTGTATT
Organism: Cyaniris semiargus; assembly: GCA_905187585.1. Lineage (NCBI taxonomy): Eukaryota > Metazoa > Arthropoda > Insecta > Lepidoptera > Lycaenidae > Cyaniris > Cyaniris semiargus. Next base: position 13,680,499 of record LR994563.1, on the reverse strand, counting down.
TACTTATACGAACAAAATCGCCAACTCGAAAAGACGATTCTTTGCGTACTTTTTTTGGCTGTTGGCTTTTGATAATATTCAATCGAACTGTATTTTGATTTGAACTGTTAACGTCTATTGGTTTATGTTTTGTAATGCGGTGCACAGTATTGTTATAATTCTGCACAACGGACCTTAAATTATTTTTATACCATTCATATTTTCCACATAAACTAAATAATTTGTAAAGACGTGATTTTATAGTTCTTATTACTCGTTCGACGATAGAAGCTTTTTTTACAGAAAATGTGGAATAATGATTTATGTTATAAGTTTTCATTAAATGCTTAAAAGAATCGTTATAAAACTCTGTACCTAGATCTGTTTGTAAGTTTTTAGGTTTTCGTGTGGATTCTGTTAATATACTGCACATAGCACTTGATACAATTTTTTTAGATTTTGATTTTAACGGTCTAGCCCACACGTATTTTGATAAAACATCAATCACTATGAGAACATATTTAAATCCTTTATTAATCGACGAATATTTTTGTAAGTCCACTAGGTCAGCTTGCCATAAATCATCCAGACCTTTAATGACCGTATGTCGACGAACGAAGTTTCGTCTCGCTCCTCTGTGTAGTTCATTTACTATATCTTGTTTACTCATTCTGAACAGATTTTGCTGCAATCATGTTATCGATTTCTTGTTTTGTGTAGTACATTTTACTTAAATTTGTAGTAGTAATTTTTTCTAAACTATGGAGAAAGTTTCTGACATTACTTTGGATTTTCATCATTTCATTTTTAAGGGCTTGGACACTTTTATCTACGTATTCTTTATTCACAGCCTCGTCGTCTTTTTCTGGAATTTGCACCCCTTTTAATTTCGATGACTTTAAATCGAATTCCCCTGTATCGGACCTTACCAATGTATCGCTAAGAATTTCAGAAAATTCAGATAATCGTAAACGCTTATGAACGTGATGACCAAATTTGTCTATATTCATTGCCGTCTTGCTAGGTTCTATAGTGTAATAGAACTGCTAAATTTTCCTGATGGCAGCCTTATATATTTCATTTTTTTAATGATACCAGCTTCTTTCATTTCTTCAAGTATGGCATTAATTTCATTATCTAATCCCGTATTACCAGCCGCCTGAGATGCACATAATATTTTCAGTCTCTCAACTAACTCATTAGGATCATTCCAGTATACTAAATCAGTGTCTTTCTTAACTTCTTTCAAAATGTCGATTCCTTCACCTCGCTGAAGACTTTCTACGCTACTGGTATTATTTCTAGCGAATTTAAATAGTGGCTTTATCACGTGAGTATATTTGAACCCTTTATTACCATTTATTTGGTTCGATGGTTTCCAGTTACGTTTATGTGCATTAGTGTCGATGAGTAGCAATTTATAATTTTGTAAGTCTTCCTCTGTAATAATATCTAAATTAGGTTTTTTTTTGTACAACAATTCTGTCAGACCAGAAGTTTTTTTTAAAGAGCGGCTTCTAATTTTCAGAACTTTTCCATCATCGTGTAAACGGGTTTTGCCTAGCCAAAGTTTTCCTCGTTCACTTCTTACTCCATATGGTATATCTTCTTTCAGCGCTTCAGGCGATGCAGACCAAGACAAGGAATCGTTTGCGATACTTGGTGAGGATTGAATAGATTTAAATGAGTTCTCATGGATATCATAATCCTCAGAAGATGATGTAGTAAGCGTTTTGTCAGGTGTTTTAGAATTAAAGTCGTCATTATCTGAATTTTCTTCATCATCAAGATCCGTCTCAGATTCTTCTTTTTCATGTGAACCATATTTTGAAGATTCTTTTTCGTCTTCGTCATGACGTTTTTTTTCAGTTTTGCTTGCTAATAATTTTAGCGGACTGACGATCGGTTGAAATATCGTCTCCAGTACCATGTCATTTGTGTTTTTAGTATTTTTTATCATTTCTACCTTTCTTTTCACTGCAGACGCTGATTTCACAATTTGTTCCTTAAGATTCCGCTCCATGTTAAGAATTCTACTCTGATTGATGTCTCAAGTTGTACTACTACATAGTGGGGTACGTATAAGCTTTATAGAATAAATTAATCCACTATTATAAATGTATCAAATTTCATTCTGTAACAACCATTATTTCGTTCACAATCCTTATTGATTACCACATAACTGTACGGTTTACTCCACACAGTTGAACACATTTCACGAAATTGCGACCACGTCATATCAGACCCTACATGTTCATCGTAGATGTGTCTTAGATTAATCTCGTCTTGTTTAAACAATATGATGAGATTGGCATTATCTCTTACTAGTTGTTTGGGTATTTTAGTATAAGTTTGGTTAAGATAAAAGCAATCAATATTTTTGTGACGACCCATAGCAAAATAATCACGTATATTATTTTGATTTTCGCATGCAACATCGTCAAATATGATGATAGAATTAGGTAAGGCTTCTTCTGGACTTAAAATTTCACTGTTATGATTATACTTGTGATACGATGTATCCACAACTTTTTCCAATACTTTTTCTAAAAAGACGTACTTAGGTTGATACAAAGACTTTGAATACACATAAAGGTTTCTGAATCGTGGACCATTCGGGTGTAGTAACAAACTGATTACTAAGTTTGTTTTCCCACAGTTTGAGGGACCACAAACAATACTGCGAATGGTATTTGGTAGTAAATTTCCGTGTCGCTTAACTTCATTTTTAATTGCAGGACAGACACATTCTAATTTAAGTGATTCTTTTTGTTTCAGAAATTTCATAACTGTTTAATCCAATCGACCACTGTGATTAGTGGATTATGACAAAATGATAATCATGCAGTGTGTTGACTCATATAAACAGATAACTTCAAACATACGAAATTAAATGTTCCTATAATAGCTAGCTAGATCTTTCAACCATCCAATCATCGATGAGAAGCTATTTTTTATCACTTGATGCATAAACGAACAGGAATGATTGGGCATTCTGTCCCACTTGTCCAACCAAAAGTTGGATAGAATTGTCTGTCCTGCAAAGAATCACTTAAATTAGAATGTGTCTGTCCTGCAGTTGAAATGATTGGGCATTCTGTCCCACTTTTGTTCGCTCGCGGTGCATAAACGAACAGGAGCTATTGGGCATCCTGACACACCGAGTACACCGAAGTGAGCGCGAGCGAACGGAGGTTCGGTGTGTCGGAACAGGATGCCCTCCTGTTCGTTTATGCACCGCGAGCGAACAAAAGTGGGACAGAATGCCCAATCATTTCAACTGCAGGACAGACACATTCTAATTTAAGTGATTCTTTGCAGGACAGACAATTCTATCCAACTTTTGGTTGGACAAGTGGGACAGAATGCCCAATAATTCCCTACTGAAGATTATTGCTGTATTTTTATTATAACTTTGTAGCTTTCAAATTATGAGTTTATAAGGCTCTAAATACGGTAAATTACGGAATCTCCGTAGGGGAAGGCACTTAATAGTTCGATAATCATTTTATAGCAGCACGGCTTTCGCGGGATCATCAACAAGAAATATATCATTTTCGCGTAACGGATAGTTTGAAGCATATTTTTATCCCCGACGAAAACAGAAGGGTGGTATCAGACGTGACTGTTTGTCTGTGTGTCGTCATGCCGCCGCAGCATCCGAAAAGGTGGGCTGATTTAGATTTAGTTATTTTTTGTTGAAAATCTGAAACCAAAATCATCAGACCGGCCACTCGGGGGTTTCTTTAAATTCCTCTAGTTGTCAATTATTAAATAAAATATTCTAAAAACGTTCGGACTACTCTACATCCTGATGGTCCAATAGTCGTGTTCGAATGGAGGCCATCCCTCCATGTCGAGTTGTGCTGACTCAGTGCGCGATACTAAAGCACTGGAAGTGACACTATCATCATCATCACAATCACTAACCCAACTATGAAGTTTTCCACACCGGAAGGGTCGATAGAAGTAAATACGAAACAGTAGGTTCAAACTATAGCAATACAATGTACACACAAAATATAAATATTTGGTAATATCATACGTAGAATATGGCGAATTGTTCTAGTTATGTCAAGTCAATGTTAAACGTAATCTTTCAACTGGACTTTACATATTATAGAGTAGAACAATATAACCTTGATAGTGGTCTATCCGCTAGCTTGAGAATTTCTCTGATAGCACTCTAGTCGCTCGTAGGTATAAGGGCCTGATTACACCTACGATAGTGATGAGCAAAATCGGTCTTGCAGTCTCAGTCTTGGTCTTACAAAAAAGCGATGCCGAGACCAAGAATATCCTTTGGTTTTTTTTTTTTTAGTTTTACATTTTATATATATATATATATATATATATATATATATATATATATATATATATATATATATATATATAATATAAAACTAAAAAAAAACCAAATCCAAGACCGATATCAGGCAGATTTGACCAAGTTCAAGACCAATATTGTACTAGAAATACCAAAACCGAGACTGTCTGAGTCTTGGTTTGCTCATCACTAACCTACGAGTGGCGAGACAGTACCATATATGTATAAGTGAAAGCGTGGATGTTTGTTACGCTTTCACGCAAAAACTACTTGATGAATCATAATGAAACTTCGTACACATAGATACTCTTGGAGATATCAGAAGTAACATAGGATACTTTTTTATGTAAAAAAAAAAAAAAAAAAAATGTTGAGGTGGACGCGGACGAAGTCGCGGGCAAAAGCTAGTCTATTATAAACATACCGAGTGCTTGGCCAAGGGCACTGTTTAGGCGAGTAGTTTCTTACGCGCCAGTACGCGAGCTTTCTGAACAAGTTCTAAGATCATTCTTCAATTAGCATTTATTTAAAACGTCCGTCGGGATCTAACAAAGATTTGTTTTATTTAGTCGACTAAAAAGTTAAATGGAAAATTCTTTGTAAATTAATTTTCAACAGATTGGAATTCGTTCTGTCTCGGTTTCGTAAAAATGGGGTTTATTTTTCAATAAAATATGAATAATTGAATTTTTCTGGTTTTGTTCTTTTTTAATTGAAAATTTTGTTATTTATTTTACTGATTTGATTCTTTGTACATAAGGTACTATAAGGTTTACTTCAGTCTATATAGCATGATATATAGCATGAATCATGAGTTTTCGTAACAAATGCTACGACAGCGTAGCGCATATTAATTATTATTAAATATCCATACTAATATACTAATATTATAAATGCGAAAGTGTGTCTGTCTGTTACCTCTTCACGCCCAACTGAACTGATTCTGCTGGAGTTTGGTATGGTATCTCCATGTGCGAGCTCTCATAAGCCGCTATAGCTAGCTAAGCTATACTATACGATTTAGTTGGCTAACTTGAAATTATAAGTCTGCGGTCGCTAAAAAAATTCGAGGGCTTTTTAAATTCATTAATTTACTAGATGACGCCCGTTAACTCCGTTGCACCAAATTCGTTTATCGCGCGGGAACCGTACACTTTTCCAGGATATAAAGTATCCTATGTCCTTTCCCGGGACACAAAGTATCTCCATGCCAAATTTCAGCAAAATCGGTTCAGCGGCTTGGGTGTGAAGAGGTAACAGACAGACAGACAGACAAACAGACAGACAGACTGACGGACAGACGGGCAGAGAGCCAGACAGACAGACATTGATTATTTCTGGTCCGATTAAATTTAAAAGTTCGTCGAAAGAAGAAATGCTCATTCTGTAGTAATATGATAAAAAATTATCTGGATAATATCGAAGTTTAATGCAAGGTATGATGTTTTCCTAATTCTAATCTGCCACTTAGTATAGGATGCACCAAGGGATGCACCTAAAATATTCTCTTTTGTTTTCGCCTTTTTACGCATTTTAACACGCACGTCGCTAGGCTAGCAATACCGTTACCAACTAAATCTAAAAGTCTGCGGCTGGCAGCGTACACGATAAAGTTGGACAATTAAATTGTTAAACTACCCAATTTAGTTGTACGATAGTCAGCCAACTTGAAATTGCATATCTGCGGTGACCCTTATGGTTAAGAACATTCTCGATCATGTCATCGTACGACTACCATGTCAAAGACACACACAGATAGACTTATAAAACTCCTGCTGTTTTTAACCGACTTCCAAAAAGCAGGAGGTTATATAACCTCCTCCTTTTTGGAGGAGGAAAAATAAAAATATCCACAGCCGAACATATGTTCGGCTGTGGATATTTTTATTTTTTATTTTTATTTTTGTATGTTCAACGATTACTCCGTCGTTTGTAAACCGATTTTCAAAATTTTTGTTTTGTTCTATTAGGTTTTCCTCCAATTTGGTCCCATTTTCACAAAAGTGGTGATCTGATGATGGGATCCATGAGTAATCGAGGGAACTGCTCAAAATTTATATGGAAACATATGGTAATTTTGGTTTTATAAGAAGTATCCTAAGCATATGCTACCAAAACGCAAGATTTTGCACCAAGGTATACTATGGTTCCGAAGATACTAAGAGAACCCCGGATTCCTTTTAGATACAAGTTTGGGGGTTAAGGCGATGTTTTAAGAACTGAAAGCATATGCTACTATGCAAATTACATTCATCATCATCATCATCATCATCATTACCACGGCAGGGTCACCAATGTCACATGGTTGTATCTCAATGTCACATGGTTGTATATGGATACAAATTGTAATAAGATACGTAGAATATACGCGATGGTTTACTAGGTAACTAAAAAGAGTGAAATTATTATTTTTAACAAAAAATTAAAACCGACTTCCAAGGTAAAAACAATAATAACATCCTTATAATATGAACTAAAAAGTATTAAATAATTTTTCCTATCTAGTAGTGCCTTTTTCCGAATTCGGCTAAACCTCAACTATTTCTGTATTCAATCTTCATAATTTTGAAGTCGGTGCCAGTTATAAAAGTTTCAAATATTCTGTCAGAGAACTGAAGATTCAGCTATCTGGTACCGACTTCAAAATGATGAAGATTGAATACAGAAATAGTTGAGGTTTAGCCGAATTCGGAAAAAGGCACTACTAGATAGGAAAAATTATTTAATACTTTTTAGTTCATATTATAAGGATGTTATTATTGTTTTTACCTTGGAAGTCGGTTTTAATTTTTTGTTAAAAATAATAATTTATTGCCGACACTCTCGGAGTGTTTTTTAGGGTTCCTTACCCAAAGGGTAAAAACGGGACCCTATTACTAAGACTTCGATGTCTGTACGTCTGTACATAAGTCCGTCTGTCCGTCTGTCTGTCTGTCTGTCTCCAGGCTGTATCAACTCAAGAACGGTAATAGCGAGAGAGTTGAAATTTTCAAGGATTATGTATTTCAGTTGCCGCTATAACAACAGATACTAAAAAGTAAATAAAATAATATGTAAGGGGGGGCTTCCATACCACAAACGTGATTTTTTTGCAATTTTTTTGCTCGATATCAATAATGGCAACAGGTAGGTACTTGAAATGTTCACAAAATACACAGTTGTATTCATACTTTAATAATTAATAATAAAATTTAAATAAAATAAATTATTAAGCCCATCCAAAAAACACAATTGTTGCCTATTTTTATGTAATGGTACGGAACCCTTCATGTGCGAGTCCAACTCGCACTTGGCCGATTTTTTTCGTCGTCACGAAACATCCTTGTACGTCTGTCACATCCAGTGGCCCCACATCCAAGGTAACGTTTGAATGAGTGACAAGCTCCTTCAGGACTCACTGTGATATAACACGGAATATGGTAGGTACACTTTGTGGGGAACGATGAGACTGTACATACCTATATAGAGTATAGGTACTTAAAACTACAGGAAACGAAACCTTTATGGTCTTAACTGCAAGACGAGGCAAAACTTCATACAAAATCTCAAAATTGGTGGTACATTTTGTTCCCCGTCTCGTCGTTTCGACTATAGTTGTATGGGAGTTTTAATATGCGAATATAGTATACATTAGGCAATTAGGCACCTTGTAGAATTTAGAAAAAAAACAATTGGAAAAATAATTATACATATATCATAGAAAAATAAATTTGCAGGCAGAATATTTTTGATCCGTTTATTAAATTTTATTTGAAGTCCTTTATGAAAGAGCACCTAAAGCATTATTTAATTATTTATGATAATTTCAGTATTTTAAATTCTGAGAAAATTTACTCATTTTGGGACATTAGAGAAAACCCTGTTTTTGGGAATCAGTAATTAATCAAAGTTTATCCAAGTGCCAGGAATTTACCATTTTATTGATAAAGTTGGTAAAAATATACAACTTTGGAAAGGATAGACCTAACTTACCTACTACTATCCATAATAATGTATCCAACGAAAGTGTCCTTTTAGGGCCAATTTCATGTGTTGTCTGTAATTATGAAAAAATCCGCAATTAACTTCTAGGTTTCTCACCCATAAACATCTGATATTGAAAATAGAATTTATTATTATTATTATCTGTTGAACACGGAAGAAACTCAAGACAGCTGCTAACCATCGAAGTGAGCAAGTAAAATATGTATATAAGTTTACAAATTAATTATTATTGTAGTCCAAATTACAATAACACAACACTTTCAATGTTATAATCGTATTTGAAATTTAGCTTATCCTTACTATAAAATCACTGTCCAAACCTCCAATACAAGATTAATTATAAAGTTTGTTGTTCCGGTAACTTTCGCTAATTAAATGCTGTTTAAATACTTCACTTTCTAAGTTTTTTGGACAATGGAATCTTGAGAGTTTCATTCAAAGGGGCATCCAAGTAACAAAGTTAGCGATCTCCCACTTTAAGCCGGGAATACAAAATATATAACTTTTGTTAAGCAAAATCTAATCTTACTAATAAAATATGATTTATACTAGGTAAACAGTTATAGTGAGGGAGCCCTAGAACATTTTTTTTTTATTACTAACAAGCAAATTTTTTGTGAGTAGCTACATTTTGAAAAGACAAACAACTTTTTTATCTGCGAAAAATCTTGAAAGTGGTAGCTAACAGGGATAGAAAGGATTTCATACTTTGATTTGATGGTCCTAAAATATGGATTGTTCTATTTGTAGGACAATGTTACTCTTAAATTATATAACTATTAACCTACCAATATACAAAAAATCAGCTGGTTAGGGTTCCGTTTTAGGGTTCTGTAATCAACAAAACTTGGTTGACTTCGGTACCCTAAAACGGAACTCTAACCAGTTGATTTTTTGTATATTGGTAGGTTAATAGTTATATAATTTAAGAGTAACATTGTCCTACAAATAGAACAATCCATATTTTAGGACCATCAAATCAAAGTATGAAATCCTTTCTATCTCTGTTAGATACCACTTTCAAGATTTATCGCACATAAAAAAGTTGTTTGTCTTATCAAAATGCAGCTACTCACAAAAAATTAGCTTGTTAGTAATCAAACAAAAAAAATGTTCTAGAGCTCCCTGACTAATACTATATTTACTTTACTATACTATATTTAAAATGTTTTTACGCATAGATTAATAGACAGGCAAACGCATTTAATATAATATTAGAAGAATCTATCTATACATTATAATATAATATCTAGACTATATTGATATATCATATTAGTCTATAACGACTATAACCAACTATCAACGTTTCACAAACTTTTATTAGATTCCTAGCAATTCAATTACATGGCTAAGTCCTAAAGTCCTGAACACATCGGTCAGGTTATAGAGGGCTTGTTGGAACAGTCGGGCTGGCCAAACATTGATCGTGGTCAGGGCGCAGGGCGGCTAGGGCGGCGTAGGTAGGGTTGCCACCCGTATTATAGTAAACTAGCTGACACGGCAAATGTTGTTTTGCCATATAAATTATTTCTAGTGTCAATATAAAAAGTAGATAAAAACCTATTCTTAGGCCTATCGAATATACATACAAAATTTTATTAAAATCGGTTGAGCCATTTTGGAGGAGTTCGCACATAAACATTGTGACACGAGAATTTACGCGCGTAATAGAACGCGTAAAAACAGTATGTAGTAGCGGTAAAAGTATCTTATATTTTACTCTATGCCGGTGACAAATTTTATTAAAATCTGTTCATTAGTTTTGGAACCTACTCGATAACTGATGCAAACAAACAAACAACTGTTTCCTATTTACCCGACTACGGCGAAGCAAAAAGGACGGTTATGATTTTGACCTGTATGTATGTATGTGGGATGTTCATCTGTTCCCTCGTAACTATAAAACTACTTATCTTATTTGGACAAATGAGGTGTCGTTAGAAGCCTCTTGATTGTCCGCTGATTATAGGCTACATGACATCACGTTAAATTGACTGTAGCGCCATCTAGGGGACTTAAAGTAAAGAACAAAAAAATATATTTTTCCTGACGGTGTCGTGTGGGGTATCAAATGAAAGAACTTTATTAGTACATTACAAATATGTAAACATTATTAACTATTTCTCACGGGTTTGCTAGCAATCACCTGATAATTGCAAGAATCCATAAATGACTTCAATGCAATATGAAACAATAAATAACTATTAATTTGCTCACTAGAACCAAATAAATTGTAAAAAATCCTTATGATCCTCGATCATTTGAGGAGTTGGAAAGCTTAAGAAATTTATCGAGCTAATCATAGCCCCAAAATAATTGCAATAAAAATTTTAAAAAACTAAAACCCGACTACTAAAACACGCTCTAAAAAGTACGAAACAAGAAAACAGTTTATAGTGATATGGAAATGTTTAAAGGATAGCCGTGGTCGTATGCCACCTAAGCAAAACAGATTCATTATAGATAATAATAAAATTAAAGGGGCACACATACGACCACGGCTATCCTTTAAACATTTCCATATCACTATTTAACTGTTTTCTTGTTTCGTACTTTTTAGAGCGTGTTTTAGTAGTTGATTTTAGTTTTTTAAACTTTATTTTTATTATAACTCGTAATAGTGTAGTAGTACGCCTCCGTGGTACAGTGGTTTAAAGCGTGGCTCCCGGTTTATTGGGTTCGATTATTGCGTTGGAAAAAAATTATTTTAGTAGTTACAGTTGGGGTAAGGGAATACAGGCTGGTCGCCTGATTGTCTAAACAAAGATGGTCTATGCGTCGAATGGACATGTGAAAATCGGTCTTACGTCTGATTTCTTGCGAGTCTGTGGGGCTAAAATGGTCGCTTTGGAGAATCATATTATGAATCATAATATGATTCATTTTTTAAAAATCACAAAATAGTCACTCTGCTTGAAATTCATGTCTAGTAATTCGTACTAATTTGACATTCGTCAGTTTGACTGTTTTGACGATTCAGTTTCTAAATTGATTTTAGAGCAATTGCAAAATGCGACCATTTTAGCCCCGCTGGGTTCTGAGAGTGAAATAGAATAAAATAGAATAATATTTATTGCATGAAATGTGGTTTTTATAGGTGTTAACAATATGGGTTTACATGGATCCAACATTTTGCCTTGGCCAATGGCGTGCAAAACTATTACAAGAAGCAATATTGCAAAAGTCAAAAGATATAAAACATTAAAATAATAAGTACCAACATTATATTTAAGTCATAACATAAATTAAATTCATCAAGTCATTACAAGAACAAACAAACAATATTTCAAATACTAAGTTAAAAAAATGTCATGTGTCGAAGAGAGGTTATAAGCATGATCTATTACAACCCTACAACATAATATATTTTATCATAAAATTGTTCAAAATTATGTTGCGGTCTGCGGATCAGGATTATAAAGGAATATTAGTTTTCTTAACTTTTTGAAAGGGATAATAATAAAAATCTACTACATTCTTATTTTACTTGAATATCCAAGACTATACTTTTAGTAATGTTTTAAAAGGAATAATATTTTTCTTTTTGGCAACCCTAGACGTAGATACAGGGCGGCGTAGGGCGGCTAGGGCGGCTAGGGCGTAGGGGCTGAGCTAACAACCCCCGAAACTTGTACCTGTCGCTAATGTTATTATTAGAAACCCCCCAAAGGGTATGTTCTACTTGACACTCGATATTTAATGAAATAAAATCTGAACGAAGAACTAAAAGTATGCAATAATAATCACAGCATAAGGCTGTGTTAGATCTATATAAAATAAAAGTATCCTTATATTTTCGCAGCATAATAAGTTATCCATACTAATATTAGAAATGCGAAAGTGTGTCTATCTGTCTGTCTGTCTGTTACCTCTTCACGCTCTAACCTCTGAATCGATTTCGCTGAAATTTGGCATGGAGATATTTTGAGTCCCGGGAAAGGACATACGATAGTTTTATCCCGGAAAAATGTACGGTTCCCACTCGATAAACGAGTTTTGGCGCAACGGAGTTGCAGGCGTCATCTAGTTACTAATAAATAATAACTAGCTTTTAAAAGTCCATTTACTTTATCTGTCATGTGACTTTTCCAATGTGTCAGACAAAATATGACAATAGACACACATTGCAGACCTTGTATTAGTCATTGTGCAAAGAATTTTATTAGTATGGGACCCTACATGTTGCATTATGTAATGTTAATATGTCTTATATTTGTGGACTTATCTTTTTTAAATTTAAGATCAAGTGCACTAAGTGGAACAAACCATTTACGTACAAAATGACAAACTTCTAAAGCGTCAGCGAAAGGTATTTATCGAGGAAATTCCCAAATTCCTGAAACATATTATAATGTGTCGTATATTAAAGTTACACGCCAAATTAAAATTTACTTTAAAATCGATAATCACAAAATTTATGTACCTACATAATATAAATTATGATTTTTCTATGATAATAATATATTTAAACAGACCGAAACTATAAGGGTTCCTTTTTGACTAGGGAACTCTAAAAACACTTTACTAAGCAGTTACGTTTTAAAAAGAACAATTCTGATACGATTTGCAACAATTCTGGTACGTTAAAGATCTTAAATGTTTTCAAATTTTATTTTTATAATATTTAAATTTGGTATTGGACCTACCACATACTTTTTATTTTATTTTACTTTTATTCTACCGACAACCATATTTTATATCTCTTAACCCTATGACGTCTGCCACTGGTTCGGGAACTAGCGCGGCGAAAAGAACCGGGGTAAAAAACTCATCTGCAACACCAGAGGACTTACAAGTGTTCCAATGAAACAAATACTAATAACAATGTAACACAATATTGGTTATTTTAATTTACCTGAGAATCCCGGGAAATCAGCCGTATCTAATATTGCCTCTATTCCGATATAACCTTTAAATGGTAGATTAGAAATGACGGAGGTATATTCTGGAAGCTGTTATTGTTAACATGTCTATGCAATAAAACATATAACTTAGTATGGGATAAGATAGAGAAAGAAGAAAATGATATTGTGCACAGCCTGAACGATTTTAAACTTCAAAGCCATTTGGATTAATAGACGGTTCTTGATTATATTCCTGTCGGTAAAATCACACAGTACCTTAAGAAGGCATCATCGCACTTGCGACCATTTTATAGTTGCGGGTGTCATCGACAACAGGAAATCCGTTAGCTATTTATTTTCCCATTCAATTTCATTGGGACTTTACTATAATAATTTAACTACTAAAGTCCCATAGCTGAACACGTAGAAATTCGTCCCCAATTGCTACCTGCCCCTTTCACACACGCAAAAATAATATGCTGCTGTCTTTCTTACACAGGATATAGTATAGTCGATCTTAGATCACCCTTATGAAATGCAAAATCTCTATTATCCCATTATATTTTACGATATCAATTTCATATCGCATCAATATCGTCTTACATCCCAGAATAGTGACTCCAATACGTCTCCTGGAGCTAAGCCGCTTAGATGGGATTTTGATATTGGCAACACAGCTCCTATAGCTGCAGTATTGAGCGGTCGTCAGATTTCTACCGAGCTTTGTGATCGTTATTAATATTATCCTCATTTTATGTAGCCTGAAGGCTTGTTTCCACTTTAATTAGTGCTAGTGGGAGTGTCAAGTATTTGTGTTAAGTGATTAGTACAAAACACGTGTGGACAGCAACTGATTAGTTCGAGTGATTAGTAAACAGCCAACTCGCACTAAACAAATCGAATAGAACCGTGTTCTATTTTATTGCGAGTAGCCCCGTCCCCCGCACCTCCCATTCCCCTGCACTCGCAGCATGCCTGCTACTAAACACGTTAGGACACCTTTGTTTAGTGTTAAGTGTTTAGTGCATTCACGCATTGAAAGGAGTACGACAACCGTCAACGGTTGTATAGTTGCGCAGCAACTAAACTATATTGGACAGGTACTCCCACTAGCACTAAACACTAAGAACTCGCAATAAATACTCAACACTACACACTCGTACCTGCACTAATCAAAGTGGAAACAAGCCTGGATGCTCGTACATCGTCCCAGACGTATTGACCTGCTCATTCCTCTGGACTAGGCATACTATGTTGCGAGTTGCGAGTTGCGACTAATGCCGTATGCGCTTGGGCAACCATACGGACATTTAAAATCGTGTCCAAGGTACTACAGTATTTTAAGAGTTGTTACTTCGCTTTAAAAATACTGTATAAACCATCCACAACGAATGCAAATGCCTTGTTTAGTTACAATTTACAACTGATAGTGATTCTTACAGTACTACTTAATAAAGTAAAGCTTAGGATCGATTTATATTGCGTCCGACAGAACGCGCGGTTTGGTTGCTACATCGCGAGATAATAATATTATAATAATAATATCTATGGACGCTTCACACCACGTCAGTCTGGCCCCGTGGTAAGTACCTGAAGGACTTGTGTTACGGGTACCGGACAACGGAAATATATTCAATACTTTTATAATATACATAATATATTTAAGATTTTTATTATATCATACACATATTTAATACACATCCAGACCCGGGAACATTGAAAACTTTTTGTTTCGTCGGCGGGATTCGAACCCGCGACCCCCGGCTTGAGCTGCCACACACTCTTAACCATTGAGCCACACAGGTTGAGATCACAAGCAGTTGTTTTTAAAAGGCGGCGCGACGCCGGGCAATTGGGCGGATGCATATAATAAATCCAGCCATAGTAGTTGCCTAGACATTTTGACACCATGTCAATTGTCATATATCTCTTCTATTCTATTTTTCCCTAAAATAAAAGTTTTCTACAATCTATAGTTGGTGAAACGGTGGTGGTAGTTGACAAATTTACCACCTTCGGGATTAATGATTATTATAGAAGTTCGACAGTTCAAACGCCAAACCATGGTACAGAGCCTGTAGCCAAGACCTTTTCTTTATCGCTCCCTTATAGAATCGCCGATCAAAATGTATGAAATTGACGTTAGACGGGCCGAACGGCAACGTCATATTAAAGAACGATTATCAATTCCATACATTTTGATCGGCGATTCTATAAAGAAGCGATAAAGAGAAGGTCTCGGCTAAAGGGCCAGGGCCAGGACTTACGGGATTACGGCCAAGTTGGTGGCGTGCGAGGACACGATATCGACTTCCACGGAGCTGGTTAATCCTACTTTGCCAGGTTGTTTTATTGCTTTAAGGGCAATTACTTATAGGTGCTTATAGTGATGATGCGTGGTCATAGCTATCATACATAAAGTGTCTAGTCACAGTTCTACATAATATATATTTTAAGTGCCTATAATAACTCAGTTCTTGAGCGGACGGACAAACAATAAAGTTTAAATAATAGGGACGGGTGACGGATGCAAGCGGATGCGATGTACAGCTATCACAACTAAAACAAATGAAATCACAAACGTACAACACTTTTTAAAGATCTTTTCGCATTTATCTTAAGGCGGGCTGAAACCCCATTTTGTTATTTCTTGGTACCCGATTTACCTAGTTCCAATATAATAACGAAATGTAAAAAATATATGAGATATAGAGCACAATATTTAAAAGGGCTTAAATCAAAAACATTTTAATAAAAAATAATACTTTCGCTGTAATATTAAAAATTTACAAACTCACCTCCGACAAAACTCTTTGTCATCGAAATATAAGTATTAACAAGAATAACTTACATTTTATTTTAATAAATTGTTAATGAATCTATTTTAAAAAGGTCTGAAACGAATAATCTTTTTTCTTAATATTTATTTAGAAAGATATTTAAAAAACACACGTAAAATAGAGAAGATCCGCCCCTAGAAACTACAATTTTATGCTAAGCTAAAATGAATCTTATTGCGATGTGTACACGCTTGGTCTTTGGTTGTGTGCAAGGTTATCGTTTGGAATTGAGATAAGTCCTCGCCTTAATTCGAAAATCTGGAAAAGTAACTCTGTAAATCGAAATTGATGGAAGCTGTAAAGGTAGTTGGTAACTTTGTGTACACACATGGTTCAAACTACACAACTTATATTTAGGCAATAACGTAGTTTAAACAAATAAAAGACAGGCGTCACTTTATTCATCTATCATTACTCATTACGCATTTTTCGTTCTTTCAATTACGTCTCAAATCATCTTAAACTTTTTTAACCGACTTTCAAAAAGGAGGAGGTTTCTCAATTTGACCGTATAGTACAGGTCCCTAGAAAAAAAAAATTTTGATTGAAGCTAATTTTTCGTGAGTAGCTTCATTTTGATAGGACGAACAACAATTTCCTCTGCGAAAATTCTCGAAAGTGGTAGCTAACAGAGATAGAAAGGAATTAATATTTTGATTTGATGGTCCTAAAATATGGATTGTTCTATTTGTAAGACAATGTTACCCTTAAATTTTATAACTATTAACCTATCAATATACAAAAAATTTGCTGGTTAGGGTTTCGTTTTAGGGTTCCGTAGTCAACCAAGTTTTGGTGATTACAGAACCCTAAAACGGAACCTTAACAAGCTGATTTCTTGTATATTGATAGGTTAATAGTTATAAAATTTAAGAGTAACATTGTCCTACAAATAGAACAATCCATATTTTAGGACCATCAAATCAAAATATTAAATCCTTTCTATCTCTGTTATCTACCACTCCCACCATGGGAGAGCCATGCTTCGGCACGAATGGGCCGGCTCGACCGGAGAAATACCACGGGCTCACAGAAAACCAGCATAAAACAGCGCTTGCGCTGTGTTTCGCCGAGTGAGTGAGTTTACCGGAGGCCTAATCATCTACCCTATTCCCTTCCCTACCCTCCCCTACCCTATATTTTCCTATCCCACCCTCCCCTACCCTAATACCCTATTCCCTCTTAAAAGGCCGGCAACGCACCTGCAGCTCTTCTGATATTGCGAGTGTCCATGGGCGACGGTTGTTGATTTCCATCAGGTGACCCGTTTGCTCGTTTGCCCCCTTATTTTATAAAAAAAAAGAAACACTCGAGAATTTTTGCAGAGGAAATTGTTGTTCGTCTTATGAAGTCTTATCAAAATGAAGCTACTCACGAAAAATTAGCTTGATAGTTGATAGTAATAAAAAAAAATGTTCTAGGGAACCCGGACTAGCATGTTTGTATAGCTTTTATATCACTGGCACTGAGCGTGGCAACTGAATTTAAAAAAAATCGTAACGAAAATAAACCTAACACCCCCCACTCCGACCAGCACAGCGGTGCGGCGTCGCCGTGCATCGTTTCAGTTCGTATACTTATTGTACATTTCACTCTGGAAAATAAATTATTATTATTATTATTATTCGGCAGACTTCGGCACGGTGTTCGTGTGCGTGACTTGATAAAAATGCTATGCAATAGGCAATAGCTTAACCGCGACAGTCTCCGAGAGCCACACGTATTTTTTAACCCCCAAATTTTAACCCCCCCAAACCTTTTTGCCTCCTAATCATAATATACATTAATATACGCGCGCTGTTCCGAAGTCCGCAGGTGCGGGGAACTTACCCTGAATAACTTGGAATCAACGTCTTGGTGTCACTGGCGGGACGCCAGAGGGTCTATTCTAGTCGGCGAAACGATATCGAAGCAGTATTGCAATGATATCATATGTTTGTTAGATATTTTTGTTAATAACGTTCGACTCGGTGTATTAATTTTACCAAAAATAAGTAATGCAGATTTAATTAATATTAACGTGAAGCTTTTCAACTCTTTTTAAGCATTCGTAGCGATTTACTATAATTTCGGATTTGGCCTACCATGCTCTCTTAAAAAATTCACTCTGCGTAGGTGGTAGTTATTTAACGTACTTTTCCCATAAAGAATGTGTCCCAAAGCTATAATTAAGCATACATGTACCATTAAGGAAATTGATTCCTAGGCAGTTGGCGGACCTACGTCGATTAGTCGGCTTATGTCAATTCAATGTTAGCTGTGATCGGTCAGATGGGTTTGACTTAACGCAACCAAATCACTTAGGTCCACCATCTGCCTAGGAATCAACTTCTCTGATACCAACAAAGAAATTGATTTATAGGTAGATGGCGAACCTATGTCATTTGGTCGGGTAATGTCAAGTCCCACGATAAACATAAACATTGTTATAATACGACCAAATGTCATACATTTGCCGTACCCATATCTTTCTGATGGTAAATAGAATTTACAGCCACCGAGAATAAGGCCGCAAGATAAGCAAAACTTGTGTCAGCTTGTATAATTCTGACAACTTTAAAATTCGTCCCCCATCCGTCAGACTGACGTGTGCTTTATTATGCGACTACCGTCACAATGTAATTCTTAAACAACCGTATATTTATGATGTTTGCGAGTGATTTTAATACGCAGGCCGCGTAGGCTTACTTTTAAAGAGATTAAAAGATTACTTACAGAATAGGCCTGAAATAATGATGAGATTTGGTGTCTTTTTGGCACTTCCTGTGGAGTTTTACTAGGTAACTATGCTTTAAATCGATATTGCTGTAGGTTGTAAACCTAAAAAGTTTTTTGTTTATTTGAACTCCTGTATTTCAGAAACTACTGGTTCGAATTGAAAAAATATTTTAGTGTTGGATAGTCCTTTTATCGAGGAAGGATTTAGGCTTTCTCGTTTTTTTTTCACATTTTTCACATAAAAAATGTGAAAAAAAAAACGGAGAAAATTCGTCTTTTTCTTATTGTGTTGACGAGGACGAAGTAGCGGGCAACATCTAGTAATTTATACCATTGGGTTTTTAATTAATGATTTTGATCCCGCCCCGTGTGAGTTAATTACGCCGGTTCTTCTCGCCGCGCTGGGTTAGTCCCGAACCGTTGGTAGGCACCCGTAGTAACGACATTCAGAAAACCTTTGTAAAAATTTATTCTTAATAAAAAAACATTTGAGTTGGAGTTTCAGTTTGATGCAAGAACAGAAAACGGAACAGAGTATACACATTCCTCAATACACACATACACACATAACCCTTCGCCGGACATCCCCTTCCACTAATCACGGAGAAAACTATTTTCACACGTGATTATTTAACAATGGCAAGACCAATTCAATATGAAGGGTTAAATGCTGAAGGGGGATGGGGCTAAATGGGGCAAAATGGGGCAAAACGGGGACGGTAATTGTTGTTTTTGCCCCGGCATGTGGATATTAATTCTCCGGATATAATGACAGCACGATGACAAAGTATTTCCCGTTTGCCGTACAAATCTATTAAGGGTTGAATTGCTGAATTTTGTGGTACAATGTACTATTTGAACTGTTACAGAAATTGGTTCGTCAAGTTTTTTCTTTATTACAATATTTTAAGTCGTCTATGGACTTTTCGTCCGTATCCTTTTAGTGTCAACGACGTTGAAATAACGCGATTACATAACGTTATTTAACGATATTTAGTCGCGTTATTTAGCTACGTAGCTACAATCTGCTTGTTAATCGATTTCTCTGGTTCTTGGTAGCTGCATCGCTCTACGTGATGTTTTGTCTTTGTGTAATACGTTAGATTTAGAAAAGCCGCCTGGCTGACAACAATCCTAACATAATTTTATCTAAAGAACCAAAAAATACACGTCCAAAAAATACAGCCTTTTTTGCTACAGAGGCCTTTTAGTAGGATTGTAGGAACGTTTTTACTGACATCCCTAATTTAGTACCCTCTAGTTATCTTGAATATGTCTGACGTCCAGGGGGTCACGACTCACGGGGGTCGGGGGGTCGTGGGGGTATAAAAAGGGGGGTCTAAACTTTTTTGATTAATTACATTTCTCGCCGTGGAATATAGCGTTCCAGGTGAAAGGAATGGTAGAGTTAGGAATGGTAAGAAATGGCTAAATTATTGTGTACCAGATGACGCCCGCAACGCGCCAAAATTCGTTTATCGTGCGGGAACCATACATTTTTACGAGATAAAAAGTATTCTATGTCCTTTTACGGGACTCAAAGTACCTCCATAGCAAATTTGAGCGAAATTGGTTCAGCGATTTGTGCGTGAAGAGGTAACAGACAGACAGACAAACAGTCAGGCAGACGGACGGACAGACAGACACACTTTTGCATTTAAAATATTAGTATGGATGGGTTCTGCCGTGGACATTATGTAATCAAAGAAATTGATTTACAATTAATGACGGAGCTATGTTATTTGGTAGAGTTAAATCAAGCCTTGAAACTGCCTGCTCTGCATAATCGACTAAATTATGCAAGTTCGCCATCTGTCTTGACTGGGGTACGTGTTGTATACCCCAGTCAAGTTAGACCAAAATACCCCTGTAAGGTTGCATAAATTCGCACCAAGCTGAAAATCGGTAATATTGTTAAGAATGTGATTACGAATAAAATTTTAAAGTTCCCCGTAATTCCCTTATGTACTAAATTTTTTATTCAAGGTCAAAGGTCCAAAAAATCAGTTTTTCACGATTTTCAGCAAAACGGTAAGGTTTTTCACTACTAGTCCTATAGTGTTAGAAAAATATTGCAAAAAAGCGAAATGTTTAGAATTTGTTTACCTAAATTACTAAATCTAAAATTTTTGCCATATCTCCCCATCACCTAGGTCTCCGTCTATACTTATTGGGTGACATGTTCGAAATACCTATTTTATTGCGGAAAAGAGGGGAGCGGACATTATGCACCTCCAAAATTTCCATGAGTAAATTAAAAGTATCCGTCTGCACCCCTCTTTTCCGTGATAAGAGGTATACTTAAGTTAATAGAAAAGGCAGAATAAACAGTATTATTGTAAATACTATAAGTATTTCTTATTTCCTATCTCACGCAATAAATAAGTAACTGATTATTTTGTACTTAATGAAAATTTCAATATCGCGCGGTAACCGTACATTTCCCCACAATAAAAACTCTCCTATGATATAGAGATTTTTTTTTATGAAATAAGGGGGCAAACGAGCAAACGGGTCACCTGATGAAAAGCAACTACCGTCGCCCATGGACACTCGCAACATCAGAAGAGCTGCAGGTGCGTTGCCGGCCTTTTAAGAGGGAATACGCTCTCTTCTTGAAGGTTTGCAGGTCGTATAGGTCCGAAAATACTGCTGGTGACAGTTCGTTCCAGAGTTTTACAGAGCACGGCAGAAAGTTACGCGAAAAACGCACAGTGGAAGACTGCCACTCATCAAGGTGATGAGGATGGTATATTATTCGCGTGGGGCGATGGCGAAAAGTTGCAGTAGGTATGATTCCGAACAATTCCTCAGGATGCAGAGTGAAGTTACATCTCGGCGTAATTCCAAGGGGTCCAAGCTGTTTGAAACACTATGGCAGTCAACAATTCGAGCGGCCCTTCATTGGATACGATCCAGAGGGAGCAGTTGGTATTTTGGCGCCCCTGCCCAGAGATGAGAACAGTATTCCATATGAGGCCGAACCTGCACCTTGTAGAGTTGCAGGCGCTGGTCCGGACTGAAATACTGTCTCGCTCTGTTAAGAACCAAGCCTCTTCGAGGCTAACTTGGCCTTACCCTCTAGATGATATCGGAACTGGACTTCGCTTGATATGTTAACGCCAAGTATTTCAATGCTAGTGGAGATTGTTAAAGAGGTGCCCTGAAAACGAGGATATACGACCATTGCATTGGTGACTTTTTAGTGGTGAACGCGCAGACTTGTGTCTTGGCGGGGTTGAATTGGACTAAGTTACGTCTACCCCATTCAGAGACTTTCTTCAATGAATTCTCTATTTTAGACACAAGTTCGTTTCTCAATGACATTTAGCCGAGAAATATTGGGGGAGCCGGTATATACAGCATCACCTGTCATCCGCATAGCAATGAATGCCGTTGAAAAAAGATACTTTAAATACCGGTAAAGGATCCCGGGATTTAAAGTATGTATCTCTATACCAAAGATAAACAATTAAAGCGTGAAATACTAAGTGATAGACAGATTATATGAGTATGGATTTTTTGTTTGTCCTGAAACAAAATAATCTAAAAAAATTATTTAATGCATCTAAGGCAGGGCTGATTAAAAAAAATCAAACCCCAGCACAGAATATGTATTAGTAGTACCAAACCCCAGGCGATTTTTATAAAAAAAAAACTTTATAAAAAGTTAAATCTTCTAACGTTGAAACTCCCGTTTATTTTCCAGAACAAAGGAGCTAAATAAGAAGTGCTGGATATCTTTTAATCTTCTGGAGTTTTAAATTGTACCCATCAATCTGCACTTCTTTTGTTTCGTGATTCTCCCGCGTTAAAATAATGTGCACTGCGCTTAAGAGCAATTTTTAAATTGAAAAATGTTGCTATCATTTGTTGACTTGATTTGAAAAAGGAATTTAACATTCTTAAGGCGTCAAATGTAATAAAGTTAAGTTTTTCAAAAGAGTGACATTATGTTTCCTCAATTTTTTTAAACTAGCTTCTCATATTTATTGTAATATTTAGGACAGCAATTTTTCCGAAAAGCGACATTATCATATACGCTTTAATTTTTTAATTGGGCTTCAGAATAAAAAAAAATCTCGATTTAAATAAAAATTAAAACTGCTTAGTAATTTTGACATAAAATCATCCACTCCACCTAAAATTGTATTTAAAAAATCGCGAAAGGATATTATTATACAGGTTGTAACATAAAAAAGTGATAATACTTTGGGGTATGTATGCGTTCAATTTAATAGTAGCAGCGCTGAAAGAGCATTTTTTGTTATTTGTATGGGCAAGCGCTCCAGCGTCATGAGTTTGTCTTTACAAAGTTAAAAAAAAACTCTTTCAGCGCTGCTTCTTTCACTGTGAACTCTATACAGGGAACTCAAACACACACTAAAGTAATTATCATTTTGTTTTGTTACATCCTGTATAGAAAGGATATAAGAATATCCTTTCGTTGGACACAATGTATTTCTATATAAGCCGATAAAGGTATTTTTAACCCCCGACAAAAAAGAGGGGTGTTATAAGTTTGACGTGTCTGTCTGTGTGTGTGTCTGTCTGTGGCATCGTAGCATCCAAACGGGTGGACCGATTTTGATCTAGTTTTTTTTTGTTTGAAAGCTGACATGATCGAGAGTGTTCTTAGCTATAATTCATCATCATCAACCTGCTCAGTGCTGGAAAATCAGGGTTTATCTGATTCATGAAAGGCCGTTAGCAACTTGCAGTCATTTGATGGGTTTAATATTTTATTCTAGTTCGTGACATTTGTGAATATACAATAAACGTATACACATTAATAGAAAGTTGACCTGGTGCTGCAGCATCACCTGGTAATCAATAGGATATCCAACTCCTCGCCAACTTAGAGCAGAGGTTTCGTGTTTGGGCTCATTTTAATTGCGACAGTCAGTAAGACGTAGATAAACAGCAAATATTTACATGCTGCTGCTGCAGCATCACCTGGATTCTATAGGAGCCGATCTTCGTATGAAGTGAAGGTTTCATGTTTGGGCTCATATTAACGGCCTCATCGATATGGACATTGATAGATCGTAATCATGGAAACATGATCCTGTTGATAGGAATTATTCTGCACTATAACCAACACAAGTTTAAAAAGAATGAAATAAAATTAAATTAAGAAATTAAAAAACCCCCCGCTAAACAACTTTAAAAACTAATGAAATAATATTTACTGACTTTAAGTTCAAATAAGTGTAAAGTAATATTTTAGTCCATAATTATTGTTGTCAAGGTGTGTCGGGGGACCGCTAATGTAGATGTTTGATTTCACATAAAATTATAGTTTTTAGGATCAGTTCACAGCGAACCGAATCGAGATAATAATAAGCGACTTGGCGGTTGTAGGTTGTAGTTTACTTGGCGGTCCCCCGACACACCGTGACAACAAATATGGACTAAAATATTACTTTACAATTATTAGGAATTATTTGAACTTAAAGACAGTAAATATTATTTCATTACTTTTTAAAGTTGTTTAGCGGGGGTTTTTTTAATTACATTTAAAATATATTATAGCAATCTTTAAATAGAAAATGTTGCTCTTGCGACGATTTCCGGGAATTCTGGCAAGTAGCAATTTGACTTATGACAATTATTATTCTAACTATCCAGTTAACAATTAAGGCTCCAATTAGAACTAATTATATAAAGGGACTTTTCCCGGTGCATTACATTAATTACCCTTTGACATCCAAGGAAGTGTGAATGAAGCTTAAATACTATGGAAATACAAAAATGTAATTGTCGCTTTACTAATTGGATGAAATTGGCCGGTTAAAATTACTTCATTTACAAAAAATCTTATTTCTATATTAAATTATTCAGGAATTTAGGAGAGTTTTTTGGGGTTGAGTATTTTTTTTGTCGCGTTAGCTAAGTGATTTCTGAGTTATACTCGTTATTTTTATTTATTTTGTTTACATTTAAATTAAAAAGGGGAAAAGGGTCTTTGCCTACGGCAGCTTATGTGTCCTAATGCCTACCTAATAAATAATAATAATATATTAAATATTAATACATTTAGGGCCTGTTTCACCACTTTCTGATAAGTGCCGGATAGGCTATCCACCACTTAACTTGACAGATAAAGTATGGAGAATCTGTCAAAAAAGTTGTGGATAGCCTATCTGGCACTTTATCAGGAAGTGGTGAAACAGGCCCTTAAGAAAATGCTGTAATTCAGAGCTCTTTTTGCCCTTTTGTTAAACTATTTCCACTTACCCTTTGAAATTTCCTCCATGAAATATGCATTCCCAAATGAAATGGCCATTTGTGACCCTTGCCTTTGAACCTTGAGATTATCGGACTAGGGCCAATTAAGGGCGAAAATAAAGGGAGGAAGTGGACCTCAGACCTCAAAAGTTTTCCCTGGCGAGACATAAAACTACCCTACCTGGGGATTCTGAAAGTCTAGGGGAGTGGTCGCTGAGAGTATGTTGTGAGCAGAGTAGATAGTTTATATAATTGATAATAATCGTATGAAGATTTGTAATTTTTTTGCTGTATATGAGTTAGTAAAGTTAGAGAGATAGGGATATTGTAAAATGGGCGTTTGAATGGAACGATTGTTATAATATTAACACAGAAATACATGCAATAAAATAGTATTAGAAGTATCCGAATTTATTATCTTACTTAAATTACTCCTTTATATGTGGGATGTAACAATATTAATTATTGGAAGCAATATATTATTTTATCAATTAAAATTTTCATATCGGATCATGTCACGATGTTTGTGTGTTTTCACTAGGCTACATGGTATTATTACATAACTACATAATATTATGGTGGCCTTAGCTCATGGTCACACCTTTGTCTCTGAGAGGCACAAGGTGTGTAGGCATATTACTCTGCTACAATTATCGACGTAGAGCTGACGTTTCTTTACAGCCTATTTGCAATGAAGGAGTTTTACACTCACATATCCGCTTATTCCACTTTTATGTAGTTCCCGGTAGCGATGTACGGTTAAAATGAAGTAGTATCGATAAAAAATATCGATATTCGAATATAAGTATCTTGGTCCTTGCCTACTCTTCATACGAAAACTTAGTGTCAAATTTTAAAAACGAACAATAGTATAAGTAATTGCATAAAAGCTTTGAATTATTAATACTGGTTATTTTCTTAAAAAATCATACTAAAATCATTTTCTCTCTAATCTAAAACAACAGTCAGTTCATAATAATAATATATCATTGTTATAAAAGTTTACAAGTATTTTGACAAATTACAAAATTATATCTTTGAATAAAACGACTCATATAATAGTGATCGAACTTCACTTGAGAAGTCCGTTTGATCATTTATTATAAGTAATGAAACTTTTCTAAATCTTTAAACTCAAACTCAAAACTCAAACTCAAACTCAAACCCAAATTTTTTTATTCAGAATAAATTTTTGCAAATATTTTCTGAAAGTCTACATGATGCCTACCACCGGTTCGGGAACTAACCCGGCGAGAAGAACCGGCATAAAAAACTCGCACGGGGCCCACTTTATTTATCAAAAAAAGTGAGAAAAAAAATAATCTTTTAAAATAAAGTTTACAATGCTGTAACTTAGAATTATACAATGTCAACATACATACATCATTATTGTAAGTCATAAAATAATGTAGAAGTAGCCTTGCAAGCAGCCATCCTACTCCCAAGATGTGCCATCGTTTATGAAATCATTGACCTTATAATAGGCTTTGGCACACAAACGCTCTTTGACTACTTTTTTAAATTTATTAATAGAGAGATTTTGAACGTTTTTTGGGATTTTATTGTAAAGGCGTATACATTGACCTTTAAAAGATTTACTAACTTTACTAAGTCTGATCACCGGTATTTCTAGTTTGTACTTATTTCTAGTGTTTCTTCCGTGACTGTCACTTTTGGTTGTAAATTTACTAAGATTCTTTCTAACATATAATACATTATCCAAAGTGTATTGAGAAGCAACAGTTAGAATACCAATTTCTTTAAACTTTTCTCTCAGAGATTCAAAAGCTGACATTTTATAAATTGAACGTATAGTTCGCTTCTGCAGCACAAAAATCGTATTAATGTCGGCAGCGTTTCCCCATAAGAGGATGCCATACGACATTCTACTATGGAAATAACTGAAATAAACTAGTCTTGCTGTGTCTTCGTCAGAAATTTCCCGTATTTTTCTGACTGCGTATGCTGCAGAACTGAGCCTATCTGCAAGATTAGCAATATGAGGACCCCACTGTAGTTTACTATCTAGTGTAATGCCTAAGAATACAGTGGTGTCCACCAAATTCATCTTCTCATCATTTAATAATATATTGGTTTTAACTTGCCTAACGTTGGGCAAAGTAAATTTTAAACATTTAGTTTTTTTAGAATTTAGAAGTAAATTATTAACGTTAAACCAATGTACTATTTTTGAGAGAGCACTATTTACCTCGTCGTAATTTGACTGTTGTCGCTTCACTTTAAAAATAAGTGAAGTGTCATCAGCAAAAAGTACTATCTCATTATCATTATCCTTAACAAAATAAGGTAAGTCGTTTATGTACATGAGAAAAAGAAATGGACCTAAAATGGATCCCTGTGGGACGCCTAATTTTATTTTGGTCCCATTCGACCTTTTACTATTAATGTCAACCCTATGAGTTCTATTTTTGAGGTAAGATGTCAAAAGGTTGAGTGCTGAGTCCCTAATGCCATAGTGGTGCAATTTCCTGATCAATGTAGTATGCTCAACACAGTCAAAAGCCTTGGAGAGGTCGCAAAAAACCCCTAGAGTATCCTGCGAGTCCTCCCATGCTTCAAATATACTATAAGGAAGACCTATACCAGCATCCGTTGTGGATCGACCCTTAGTAAAACCATATTGATTATTGTGTAATAAATTATTTAAGTTAAAATGTAATAGTAACTGATTTAAAATTATTTTTTCAAATATTTTACTTAGTCGGTAGAATCGATATAGGCATATAATTTGTGGGATCAGATTTAAGTCCCGCTTTAAATAAAGGTACAACCTTACTGTGCTTCATTAAGTCAGGAAAAATACCACTCCTTATGCAGTCATTAAAAATTATTGATAGATGAGGAGCTATGATGTCAATTATCGATTTGATAATTTTAGTAGACATGCACCAGAGATCAGTAGTATCTTTAATATTTATTAATTTAAAAGTATCAATGATATCTTTGGGGACAATCTCTCTAAACCTAAAATTGACATTACATTCCTTTACATTGTCTCTGAGTAGTTTTTTTGCAGCTGCAGGTGAGGAGTTTAAATTTTTCGTTGTTAAGACCGGAATGTCAGCAAAAAATTTTTCGAAGACCGTCGCAACCTCATGATCATTGGTAATCTTTTTATTTTCAAAATCAGTGCTACGACAGGTGACATTTCCAGTCTCACCAGCTATTACTTTCCAAGTAGTTTTAATTTTATTTTTCGAATTTTTAATTTGATTCCTAATGTGAATAGCCTTAGCGGCTTTGCAAACTTTTTTAAAAATCTTTGAATAACTTTTTACATATGTTTTGAATTTATCACTAGTATTCATGCATTTTTCATCATACAATTCATATAATCTTTGCCTGTTTATTTTAATTCCTGTAGTTGCCCATACTGTAAAATTATTATTTTTATGGCTGTTTCTAACCGTTCTAGGAGTAAATACAGTATTAAATTGAGTTCTTATCATCTTAAACAATTTGTTAAATGCTTCATCTGAACTATTTGACTCATCCAATAATAATTGAATACTTGAACTTAAGTTATTTCTAAACTTCTCAATACGTTTTGTATTCACAGGAACAAACACACGCTTTTCCTCTAGGTAACTATCGCAATGTATATTAAATGAGGCTAGTTGCCCACAGTGATCAGAGCTAAGCTTATTTATTATTTCTTTTTTACATGGAGTAAAATTTGTAAAAATATTATCAATACAAGTTGCCGTTGTGTCACAGATTCTTGTTGGCTCATAAAACAAGTAATTAACTTTATATGATTTAAATAGAGATGTGAATCTAACAGTAGTAGAGTTTAAGTCAAATAAATTAATATTAAAGTCACCACAAACGATAACTTTTTTGTTAGATGCACATATCTTTGATAATATTTGTTCCATGCTTTGTTCAAAGTAAAATTATTATCGATGAGTTGCTGTTTTTACACACTAAAATATTTTCGAGTACTTAACAAAACTAATTTTGTGTTGATACAGAATACTTAAAAACATTTTTATAAGATTTTTTTCTCATTACTAATCGTCGGTTTCAAGTTTTTTTAAAAGTAATTTAGGTATATCAGTAGCGCTTATAATTGGCTAGCATTTAAAAATTTAACGACCCTTACCAATCGACAACGTTATTAAACAGAAGTCTGATAAACTTCTGTCAAAATACCTTAGAAGCTGGTATGAAAGCTAAGTAATATCGATATCTTACCATTACAAACACAACACTACGCTACATTTTTACGCAGCATTTTCCGCGATGAGTCAGACGTGTTTATATTTTTTATCGATATTTATTCCGCTATCCCTACGGAATAAGCAAATGTACTGGAATATTGTAGACCTCATTTTCACACCGTGCAGTTTCAAGTTTTAGTTCAAAATATTACGCCTATGGCTCTTTCAATTGCTTTAAATTAGTTGAGGAAAAATAGTAAAAAGGAATATTTAAAAAAATATCAGGCGACCGAAGCGAGCCGTATATCCCACAACCTGAGAACTTTTGTGGTACACTTTACGGAAAAACTATCACGCCTATTGATTTGTGCTTTAACATAGTAATTTTATTTATATGTAGATGTGTTATCATCGGTCAGTCAAGGTTTTGTTACTATTAAATATAAAAAATACTGCGAGCCCTTACAAAGCTCGGCTTTTAACTAGTTAGTATCTACAATTTTAGGCAAGAGAGAGGTTTATTTCTCACTTTTAAGTTATCTTAGAGAGGTTTCATTATTACTTAACTTTAATTTAATCAAGGCTTAAACGTAAACTCCATATTTTTTGTAAAACGCTTAATCCCACTAGAACCGAATATTTTTATCCCTTGATTGGTACTCGATTTTACGGAATGAAAGCCATTTTAGTGCCTTTAATATTGACGTCAATTTAAGTGATCATCCTAATGAAAAAATTATACAGGTACAAAATAAACAATTAACAATAAACTCAATTTTTACTAACATAAGGTTCGAAATCGTCTAACTTTTGTCCCCTACCTTGTTTTGTGTACCGTAAAAAATTAAGTGTTCTTGATCAATCAAAATTCGCAATTTGTCGTCGCAGTGTGCGCCCACCTGTATAAGGGAGTTTATAGAAAAACGATAAAAAGAGACAATTTTGGCACCGTATGTATTTTATGTGTATTGCGAAGTTAGTAAAAGTTACTAACTTCCAGAATACGAGAGTACTGTCGACAAAGTTTACGATAGACAAGTTTGAAAAACGTGGTTGAATCTCTTAAATCAGCGGTAGGCAACACGCGGCCCGCGGGCCGCATGCGGCCCGCGAACGGTTAACTTGCGGCCCGTGAATGTTTTGTGAATAAGTTATAAAATATATCAAAAACAATGTTTTCTAATATTGCCAGTAGTTATCGCAACTTAAAAACGTAGCTGTTTGTGTCTGTCTGTCTCCAGGCTGTATCTCGAGAACTGCTATAGCTAGACTTCTGTAATTTTTACAGATTATGTATTCCTGTTGCCGCTATAAAAACACATACTAAAAATAAAATAAAATAAATATTGAAGGGGGGCTCCTATACAACAAACATTATTTTTTTGGCATTTTTTGCTCGTAGTCAATAATGGCAACAGCTAGTCACTTGAAATTTTAACAGCATTCTTAACTATATTTGTACTTTAATAATTAATAATAAAATTAAAATAAAATAAATATTTAAGAGAGGCACCCATACAAAAAACACATTTCTTTTCCTACTTTCGATCTGTAACGGTACGGAACCCTTCGTGGGCGAGTTCGACTCGCACTTGGCCGATTTTTTTTATTGTGGTCTAGAAAAGCCCTCATTATACTTAGGTATATTGGGCTTCTAGGGTTAATACGAGTAGGCCTGCGGCCCGCCTTTAGTTTGTTTTGCCACCTTGTGGCCCTTGCCTGCCAAAAGGTTGCCGACCGCTGTCTTAAATACGTAAATACATAGTTCAATTATGACTGCAGTCGTTGCGGTCACTCTGTTAACATAATAATATTATTTGATGTTTTGAGCCGTACTAGTGCAATCGCAAAGTTTTGGTAGTTAAACTTGATACTACTAATATATATTCTGTGGTAAAACTTTATAATATAAGGTTTGGTAAAATAAATATACTTCTGAATATATTTTGGGCACATGATTAAGGCAGAAAAATACTTTTCATACTCGAAAAAAATATTTATTCATAATATTATGAGCGATTTTGCGTCATACCTAAGTTTTTTTTATTTTGAGTACATTTTTTTAGATTTTACCAGACCTTGTATTAATTAATATGATATTTTAAATTTCTTGTCGTCTACCCTCTTAATTCTCAATAATCTTCTATTCTAATTAGCACTGATAAAACCTTAATTCAGCACTACCTAAGAATACTAAAATCTAGATTCATCTGAAACCTAGGAACTGTTCGCATAATAATCGAATCAATCTATATTTTTTGCACGAATAAACCAGAGGGAGTCCCACGTAACCGAGATACGGTACAGTTGAGTTCAAAAGTGGCGAGTTACGATTTAAAAAAAAAAACATTTTAAAAAATATATTAGGTGTAACAAAATATAGTGATAATACTTTAGGGTGTGTATGTGTCCCTTGTATAGAGTTCACTGTGGAAGTAGCAGCGCTGAAAGAGTAACTTTTTTTTATTTTTTCTATGGGCAAACTAATGACGCTGGGGCGCTTGCTCATTCAAATCACAAAAATTTTTGCTCTTTCAGCGCTGCTATTTTCACAGTGAACTCTATGTATAGAGTAAGAGCCTGCGATGGCCAGACCTTCCTCCGTTTCGTAAAGCTGAAAGTTTACCTGTTTGTGGCCTTTACAGAGGTAATCGAACGACCAGCAACTATGGAGTTTCCGTCGCGGTTACTTTAGGAGGTATCCAGTTCTGAAGGTCTACCTGACCTTCCAGAAAGAGTAAAGCTCAATTTCTTAGCTTATATTCTTTGCGATAAGTGGAGGAATCTCGCCTTCTAGTGCCGTACATTTTTGACAGCTGCCAGACACCCTTAAATTTTCTTAAAGTATTGAAACTTTGAGGGTGTCTAGCAGTGGGAAGCAACTGTCAAAAATGTCCGGCACTGGAAGACGAGATTCCTCCACTTACCGCGAAGAATATAAGTTATGAAATTGAGATTTACTCTTTCTGGAAGGTCTGGTAGACATTCAAAACTGGATACCTCCTAAAGTAACCGCGACCGAAACTCCATAGTTGCTGGTCGTTCTTACCTCTGTAAAGGCCACAAATAGGTAAACTTTTAGCTTTACGAAACGGAGGAAGGTCTGGCCATCGTAGGCTCTTGGTCCAGTAAGGGACACATACACACCCTAAATTATTATCACTTTGTTTTGTATATTT
This sequence comes from Cyaniris semiargus, assembly GCA_905187585.1. Taxonomy (NCBI): domain Eukaryota; kingdom Metazoa; phylum Arthropoda; class Insecta; order Lepidoptera; family Lycaenidae; genus Cyaniris; species Cyaniris semiargus. The sequence continues at coordinate 13,648,213 of LR994563.1, read as the reverse complement.
ACTAGCGACCCGCCCCGGCTTCGCACGGGTATAAAATATATAGCCACTGAATAAAATTATTAAAATCGATTCAGCAGTTTTGCTTCATATTACTACCCGTGGCCCGCATGGTCGGTACCGCCGCAAAAGCTAAGTCTCGCAATTTTTAAATATGTAATATCTTCGAATTTATTCATTTAAATCATATGCTGTAAAGGGTCATATAGATCTATATTAACAATGTATTTAAAGTGTTTAATTGAATAAGGATTAATGCCGTATTGGTTAAAATCGCTTCGAAAATTAGCCATTATTTGTCGTTAAAAGTAAATGACAAAAAACTGTTATTGTGGGATATCCATAAGAGATAGACAAATGCCATCGCGGTTTGCTGTACACCTTTTCATTGTGTACAATACTTAATACATTATTTTGATAAATCTAGTAGGGTTCAGCCTGCGTTTGCAATGTAAGCGGAAAAAATGTAATTATTTACGACATCACATTAGAAACCCCAACAATAACAGTATTTCTCCACTATTTAATGAATGTTATTATACTTATAAACCTTTCTCTTGAGTCACTCTATCTATTAAAGAAAACCGCATCAAAATCCGTTGCGTAGTTTTAAAGATTAAAGGGAACAAAGGGACATGAGGAAAAAAGGCGACTTTGTTTTATATATGTAGTGATTGAACATAATATACATTATATACATTATACACCATGTATATTTATTGAAGGGTTATAACTTGTCAACAACTTTCAAAGATTTGATCGGATTAATATATTTTTGCATTCTAATGCACAAAGTAACACTAATTATAAGAGTTCAGTATCGATTTTTTTTTTCAATTTCTTTCTTTCATATGACATATCTACTACATGGCATTAAATACGAAAGGAATTTTCAGACACCCAACTTTTAATTTTTTTTTAAGAACTTTTCCACTCGCCAGTACAAAGGGGAAGCCAGACGTCAGATATCGATTATTTGAGAGCGAACGCGGAGACCGACTATGCGTTTCCTCCTGTCCAATTTGTGTGTCTTATTAATATAAACATAGAGTTCACTTTAGCGTGACAATATAAACCAGATAGACTGGGCTCCATGACAATATATTTTGAACTTTAAAATACAAGAGTTTAGGTAGGTTTTGGTGTGGCATGGGGAATCAATCAAAATGGTTTTGGTGGTTTTCAGGAGGTCTCCAGGATGCAATTTTGAAGCGGTTATGGCGTTTGTTAGTTTTATTCACATTTTATAGTCACGTATTTGTGGTGATACGGAAAATTATTCATTTTTGATCATATTTCGTAATTAATATGCCGGTTTCGGTGATCCGTGATGGTAATCGGTCTCATGAAGCGCATTTATTTTTATTTTATTTTTTCCCTACAGCATATTCATCTCTATTGTTCTAATTAAGTGCTATCAGAGAAGTTGATTCATAGGCAGATGGCGGACCTATAACGTAGTTTGGTCACGTAAGAGCCTGTCCACAAGGCGCGTTGCGACAGCGTTGCGTCGACGCAGCGCTGCCGTTTGACGCATAGCCGGCCACACGGGCGCTGCGCCATCGCAGCGTTATTACGAAGCAGTCACGTTGACACCACCTACCGCTTTGTCTCGGGGGCTGCTGTCCGTCATGTGTGCGTTGCGCGCTGCTGTCACGACGCAGCGCGCCGTGTGAACACCTTGGTTATTTGTATGCAAAACAACGCAACGGCAGCGCTGCATCGACGCAACGCATCCGACAGATCACAATTCACATTCATATAAGTACATAATATTTAAATCTTTACCTAATACTAATTAAGTATATAAAATCTCTATGTAGTACAGTTTGGAGTAAGTATACTCAGAGTAAATAAGGTCTATATTCCCGTAATGAAAATCAGATTTCACCCGTGAATGATGCAATCAGTATGAATTGGACAAATATTGATAAGTTTAATGAAATTGGTCTCGCCGGCCTGTCGCGCGGATTTTAATGAAAAGTCGCAAAATGAAGACATGAGTGGATGAAGTGGGTAACTAACAATTTGCAAAAAATTGAAATGGAAAATGTAATTTAAATATTATGTATCTAAGCTATATACAATTATTATCTAAAGATGAAGTAGGTAACTTTCACGCGGGCCACTGATAAGGTCCTGGCCCGCGGGCCGCATGCTTCGTTGAGTATAGCTGTATTAGACAAAAAATGTAAGTAATTATGTAAATAGTACAACAGTTATCGAAGTAGGTAACTACTAAGGCATCCATTACACGGTAGGTTTTGCTGTCAGTTTTACCACAGTCATGGCTGTGACTGATGGATAACCTACCGTGTAAGAGCATGACAGACGGTTGCATGAAGTTGATTGACGAAAATCTGGATAATTTGATTTTTGCTTCATGCAACCATCAGTCACGAATTTTGAGTGAGTTTTGTCACATTTGACAAAACTGGAAAAAAAATTAGACCTTTGAAAATGTTGGCTTTGACTGACATAAAACTGATGAGAATTAAGTGACCGTCTAATACCATTCGTCAGTCCATCAGTCAAACATAATTCATGACTGACGGAATTGACTGACGCTTGTATGCGTGTATAATGGATGCCTAACTAGAATAACTATGTTACGTTATTTCGTTTACCGCACATCAAACGCGCTTTGTACGAGCGAGTAGAGCTAGGTGACTGATAGATGAGGCCAGTAAATTATACTTTTTGAGGTCTTCTCTTTTATAATATATGTAGGAGAAAAATAAAAGAAACATAAAACATATAAAACAAACGATTTATTTAAATAACTACATCACAAATAAACAAAATACGCAATAATTAAGCATCATTATCATAAATTAATTATTATCATTATCAATTTATTATTTATATACATAGAACAGCTTACCAGATATATTTCCAAGTTATTCTAAAGACAGTTCAGAGCAACGTCTTGCCGTGCCCAAAATCAGACAACTTCTGATCTGTCGATAATAAGTCATCCCCTTTTTATAAACTTGTGGGGATAGAAGGGGAAAAGAACCGAGTGGGGGAGAGGCGTGTTCGTCTATGACGTATCAACTGACTATCCATCAACTGTCAACTGACTGTCCAAATATCAATTGACTATAATTCAGGAACTAACAACTGACATCCAACAAAAACTTGCGGAAGTAATTACTTATAAATTAAAATTAAAAATATTTTTTATTCTCCCACATATAAAATAGTCGAGAAGGAGAAATAAGGGCGCAATTGAAAACGCAATGTTAGCTCATGTAGTTTTATTCATAGAATATTTACAAAGTAACATAACAACAGTTTCACCATGGTAACGTCTGTGGGTGACACAATAATTCACAGATATTATGGTAAAGTTAGGTAAAAATTATGTCAGACATATTTAGTATCAGTATGTATTATTTTCAAAGACCTATAATCACTGACCTCCATTATACAAGTACGCTGGACTAATGATACCCTTTGAAATGACAGCTATTTTTTGTGCCTATTTGAAGCGGAATCCGCTCCCCCAATGTGAGGGATAGGAACTAAATTTGACGTAAAAATGACGTTTGAAAGTCGCCATATTGGCGCTGATAGCAGTAGTGGGAGTATTTGGAACTAATACTAGTGATGACAACCAATAACGATTAAGCGGCCATTTGCAAGTTACGTCAAATTTAGTTCTCTTCCCTCTTACTGGGGGCGCTGATTCCGCTTCAAATAGGCACAAAAAAAGTGAGTATCATACATAGGTCCAGCGTATTTGTATAATGGAGGTCAGTGCCTATAATGATTATTTTGCTTTATATTTTATACACTATTTGTGAAATCTGTCATTGAATTAAAGTGTGGCAGTAACACAGGCAGCATAAAGGTATTGTTTAATGTTTGTTCAAGTTAATATGTATTTAATCTTAGGTATTCTGAGACCAAACAGTACAAGCAGATAGGTATACATTTTCGTCGCGCGAATTATGATATTCTCCCTAAATGTAATATTATAGAGAAAATTCTTTTGGCGATCTACTCGTCCACCGTCCCATAACTTACAGATTTTCAATCTTGTCACGTGAGTTTTCCATTTTTTCACCCAAAGAAGTGCGCAACGAAAATAACGAAGGTTTTACTTAACAATACCTGTTAATTCTGTCGCTTCTAAACTTTACATTCCGTTCTACATAACTGTAATGCGCGCCTTCATTACAAACAAAGCTTTGAATTGATTCAAACGCTGTTAATTGGTTGATCGTAGATTATAGAGCTTTATTACAATAATGAAAAAGCTGACGCGGCGTTGTTCTCCTATACGCAGTAGCGGCTTTAGGAGGGGCGGTTGGGCGACCTCTTAGGGCGCCGGAAAAAATGTCGCGAACAAAAAGGGGCGCCGCATGCTTATTTCATATTTGTGTTGAAATCTCGCATAGGGCGCTCGTAGTGCTAAAGCCGGCACTGCCCTGGATACGTCATATTATCTTAGCAGACTAGATGACCGAAGTTAAAAGAAGAACTACTAAAATAAATAAAAATTCTAGAACTCGTTGAAATGCTTCGAGAATGCTGTCAAATACGGTATTATACCAGTGCTGTCATAAGAAGACAATTATTATAAAGACCCCGTCATCCATAATATTGTGCTGGATAATAAAAAAATAAATAAGAACAAGAGATTTTTGAATCTAAAAAGCAAAAAGCCAACATCACGCGGTATTCCCAGGCGGTCACCCATCCAAGCACTAACCGCGCCCGACGTTGCTTAACTTCGGTGATCGGACGAGAACCGGTGTATTCAACGTGGTATGGACGTTGGCGATTGCATTTTTGAAATAGTTAATATGTTTTAGCTAAAATAACCTGACGTCATTTAACTACGTGATAATAATTATTTAAAAACTACGATATTTTACAGTTTTTTTTATTTAGTACAGCTAATATTATAAATAAATAATATATAAATAATATATCTATGGACGCTTCACACCACGTCAGTCTGGCCCCGTGGTAAGTACCTGAAGGACTTGTGTTACGGGTACCAGACAACGGAAATATATTTAATACTTTTATACTACACATAATATATTTAAGATTTTTATTATATGATACACATATTTAATACATATCCATGACCCAGGAACTATTGAAAACTTTTTGTTCCGTCGGCGGGTTCGAGCCCGCGACCTCCGGCTTGAGCTACCAACAGCCCACCAACTGAGCCACAGAGGTCGTCAAATAGATATTAGTTTAATGTTAAAATACTCCTTAAAAAAATTATAAGTACTTTCTAAGCTATCATTGCTTGAAAAAAGAGACATATGTTAAGGTTTTGGAGCACCAAAGGACAAGATCATACTATTAGTTGTTGCTTAAAACGTGCAATAGATGTCGCTTTAAACACTTTTTTTTATATAGGTCAGAAACCAGAGTCCTTGTTCAAGTTAGCAAGCATAATTAATAATTATTATGTACCTAAAAGTATGCAGCAACTTTGGATCCTTTTAAATAAATTTTAAATGCGTTCTGAACACTTACCACAATTACCAGAAACAATCATGTAAAAATTGTTTAACAAAGCCATCTATCGGTGAATTGAAACACTAACACTGAAGTCACCAGTTGGTCCAAGTAAGAAAACATAGATGGCACTCATGTGAAGTGCAAGTCGGGACTGTGTGCTGTGTGTGAGTTTCTTCATTTCACACCGTGAGGACTTTAACTTTATAATTACCTATTTTCCATTCTGGCCATGTTTTAATAGCATGGCATACAATACAATATTCTTTACTTGAATAATATAAAATATTAGATAAGCCCGTGCACTTCGTAATTCGTATCACTTCTCTCGTAAATCATAATAATTATTATTATGTAAGTAAGTACCTATTATAAACCTGCCTTGGACTTCCCAAATATTTCAAGACTAAAATTAACGATAGTAATAGTTTTAGCGAGACTAACGAAACTTATAGGTAAGTTAAAACTCATTTTTATTTATAATATTATAGATTATTAATTATTATAATAGTCAATTAAATATTCAGCATTTTAAATGAATAAGTGACAATCTTATTATTTATTCACCTGAGAAAGTGAATTTTATTCTTATCACGAGCTGTGACAGTAACAATGGTACTTATTATTCCTAGTGGGCAAGCGAAAACCTGAGAGAAATCATAACATTCACTCATAAGTAAAAACTATGAAGGATAGAGGATTACAAAGTACCGGATCATGGATGACACCCGCAACTCCGTTGCGCCAAAATTCGTTTATCGCATTCGCGCAGGAACCGTAAATTTTTCCAGAATACAAAGTATGTATGAATTATGATATAAGTATTATGTCCTTTCCCGGAATTCAAAGTGTCTCCATAACTAATTAAAAGAAATTACAATCACAAATTATTATTTAAACTATTTATAACAAAATTAAGTATTATTTTCAACACTGCCTATAAAAATATCTCAAGATTATTTACCACAATCAACGTACAGGTTTAATTGCCTTTAATATCTCAAGACTCAAGAGTCGTCCACAAATTACGCGAGGTGTTTAGGGGGGTTCTAACTCCTACTTGGTGGAAAGGGGCCCATTTTTTTCTGACAAACAGTTGTCTTAAAATGCTAGAAACTATAAGAAAAAAAAATATTTTTCTAATTTAATTACTTAAATTCTAACATGTAATGTTTCTGCTCTCAACAAGCAATAACGTGGGAAGCTTTCAATCTTTCTTTCGAATCCGAAGTCGGGTAAAAATTATTTGCGGTTGATTCGCGGCACGTAGGTACTTAATATACAAAATTATACTTCTATACTTTCTGTCTGTTTGTTTGTTACCTTTTCATGCACATTACAGAAATATCTTTATTAGTTAGGAGGTTAGCCTGCTATAATCGATTCGCTCATGACAGTCGAATCGACAGGACAATCGAAAGTTTAAGTAAAAGGATAATAGGCATTCACAGCGCACTACCAAAACACTTTTACCGACCCATCACTATTGCAACGACATAGAGCTTACAATCGCATAGATCGTTTAGTATACTAAGACTGACAAGAGTAACATCTATTACCGAGCAATAAAGTGTAAATTCCATGACACAGTCAGAAATTGCACCGCCTAAGAAATTGCCTGTCTCTATAGCAATACGATAGGGTTGAAAGTCCCATGGCACGGCTAATGGTAGTATAGCATGGTACAGCTGCTACCATTTAGCTATGGGAATCTGTGGTGTGTACACGTGTTCTTAATACCAACAATTCAACAATAATAGTGTGAATAAGGAATTGTAAGTACCACTTTTACATCATTTAAATAATAACTTGTTACGGTCGATTAAAAGCTTCATTGTCGCGAATTACTTCGAGACGAACGGCGTGGGAACCGTATATTTTGACGGGAGAAATATAAAAAATGATCCTTAACAAAACTTACATTATAACTCTAATCAAAAAAATCTAATGTTATATTTTATTAAAATAAGTATAAATTATGTTGTCCACTTTGTTCACGCAGCAGTTTTTTATCGCGCGGGAACAGTATTTTTTGCCAGGATAGTGATTGTATTTACGTCAATAGGTTCCATTCTCCATAGACCATACCAAAAAGGTTTAATTAGGTTTGGAAACAAAAAGGAAGAGGGTGCTAAGTATAAGTGAACAATTTTTCATGATGGAACTGCCCTATGCATTTTTCCAGGACCTAAAGTATTTCCATGTTAATAATAAGTTTATTCTGAGGTTTTAAACGTGAAGAGACAACAAACGTATTCGTATTATAAAACTAGAGATCGCACAATGGTCGAAATTCGACCTCAAATAAAAAATTTATAATATTTTATTATTTGAGGTCAAATTTCAAATTTCAACGCTTTTCTTTTGATATTCTATTGTCAAAATATTGACTTTATTATTTTTCAGACATAATTCCTGCGACAGTCTAAGATTAATACAGTCAAATGATGACAAACTGGCCGTGTAATAATTGTCTAACAGTATTTAAGATTTGATAAAATAAAAAAAAAAAAAACTAAATCTATTTTCAATTTGACAACAGACTTCAGCCATAAATAAAAGAATACAATTCGTGTGTATAGGCTTGTCAATCAAAATCTCCTAGTGTGTGTGTTGTAGTGTGTGTAATGTTTTATTTGCTAAAAAAATGTACGATAAAGGCATAATTTCAAAATAATATTAGCTCGATGCACTCCTTCACCATATAAACTATAACTGTGCAAAATTTCAATCACCTATGTTTCCGCATTTTTCGTCAAAAGGGATCCAAAGTTTTTCGCTCGCGTATTAATATATAGATAAATAAAGTAATTAATGTTACTTTAACGTCCATTGAATTGTTAATCATTGACTCTCTCGTTTTGCATAATTGATGATAGAGACAGTCATATTTTTATAAATGACTAGATGACGCCCAAAACCCCGTTGAGCAAGAAATCATTTATCACGCGGGAACCGTAAATTTCTCTGGGATAAGAAGTATCCTATGTCCTTTATCAATTTTGAGTAAAATCGGTTCAGCGGTTTGGGCGTGAAGAGAGAACAGACAGCTGATAGAGTGATAGACAGACAGAAAGACACACTTTCGTATTTATAATATTTGTATGGATTAGTACTAAGCGTCCCTAGACCCTATCTTTATTCACTCCTAAGTTGCCTAAAGGCGTGGACGGAAGCTAATTGAATTCGGTCGGACTGGTCGCAGTGCGATCTGACCAAACTCAAGCACAAATACGGGAGTACACTGAACAAGTCCGATCGTAGGCCTTTTTAAGGTTCCGTACCCAAAGGGTAAAAACGGGACCCTATTACTAAGACTTCGATGTCTGTCCGTCTGTCTGTCCGTCTGTCTGTCTCCAGGCTGTAACTCAAGAACGGTAATAGCTAGAGATTTTAAATTTTCACAGATTGTGTATTTCTGTTGCCGCTATAACAACAAATACTAAAAACGAAATAAAATAAAAATTTAAGGGGGTATCCCATACAACAAACGTGATTTTTTTGCAATTTTTTGCTCGATGTCAATGAAGGCAACAGGTAGAAACCTAAAATGTTCACAAAATACTCAGTTTTATTTATACTTTAAAAATTAATAATAAAATTTTAATAAAAGAAATAATTAAGAGGGGGTCCCATACAAAAAACACAATTTTTGCCTATTTTTGTTCTATTATGGTACGGAACCCTTCGTGCGCGAGTCCAACTCGCACTTGGCCGGTTTTTTTAATTGGGAAATACCTTACGTAGGTATCCCCGACGGATTGGGTATGTCGGCTGGGGTATGTAAGACTCCTCAGTAGGATCTACTCACTAAAACCCCAATGGTGCTTCACTCTGGCTTAAGGCAGAGTTACAGGTACAATAGCCGGTCGTCGGCCTGCGAATTGCGATCAATCCAAATGGATATATCGGCCTCCGGCATATTTACGGCATTTCAAATCCATTCACAGCAATTTGCGAATTCGTTATAAATTTTGTTGTTTGTATAACTTGTTAACGATTTAACTCTCACGCATCATACAGTAATGTCGTAATGTAATGTCCGTTTTCTTGTCTCACGGTGTAATAATGTTATGACATTCACAAAAACATCATGCACTAACATAGCCGACGGAGAACATATTAGAAAGGTTATGTAACTTATGTAAAAAGTAATGAGAGAGATCTATATTGTGGAACTATCTGTCCTGGGTCCCGATTTATTATGAAGTTTAGTATAAAAAAATAAATGAATCGTTAGGTGAAAACGTATTAAAAGGGGTCGTGGCCCGTGGGATGTCCACAAATTACGCAAGGTATTTAGGGTGGTACTTGGTAGAGGGTCCAACCCACAGACATAGATCAGGATAGATACCGCATGTCGCTCCTTTTGTATGAAAACGAGCGTGTCACTTTTTTCCTACCACTGTGACGTACCGACGATAAGAAACGTGTCCATTATCAAGGCCAACGTTTCTATTTGAATTTCTACAGCTCAATACGGCTCTTTTAGGTATTTAGGCATTTTTTAAATTCCGATTGACGTGCGTTTTCGATAGCAGACTAAAGAACAGACTTTCGAAAGACGAGCATTGCTCGTCGTTTGGGAACGCGATATGGCACGCGAAGTACATACACATGCGGTATCTATCCTGATCTATGTCTGTGGTCCAACCGAATCTCACTTAATTTACGGCCGTTCCCAATATTTGATCTATCTCTGGTTTTGCCCTACTAGAGATAGGAATAGCTCTCATTAGACATTAGAGACATATATTTTATGTCAATTCAATGTTAGCTGCGATCGGTCGTATGTCAAACCAGAGATAGATTGAATATTGGGAACGGCCGTTAATGTATGGGATACTTAGAAAAACTACACGTAATATTGTGTTGTTCTAAAAATTTGTTCGCGCTTCTATTATTTTTTAATAGTTTTTTTTGCTAAATCTTACACGAGCTAAGGGGAGTCGAGACGAATCTTACGATATTATGTTACCAAAGGTAGAAATGGGGTTAAAATAGTCAAAATCGTCTTAAACAATCTAAGAACGTCCTCCTACATAATATATTGTAAAAAGTAATATTATGTCAGACTTTCCGAAATTTTGGTTTACCAGGATACAACACAGTCAATTTTTGTATCCTGGTAAACCAAAATTTCTTTACAATATAAGTAGGAGGACGTTCTTAGATCTATAACTAGAAACTACAAGGTAAAAAGCGTGGACTATGGTGAAGCTCGTTATTCTAGCTTATCAACATAGTAAAATACCATTATGTAAACTACTGAGGTACTAAAAAGACTTAAATGCTTTCAAAAAAACTAGTTGTTGTCGACAACTATGTTCCTGCTGTAAATATTTTGTCGTTAAAAAAATGTCAATGTTGGCTTTTCCATCTATCATGATCCAGAAAAAAGTACTCAAAAATACCACAAATGTTGTCAAAATCAAAACTTCGGACGTGCGTGCAAAAGTAACAGACAAAACGAAATTCGCCTTTATGATATTATTTGCACGGATTATTTATTTTATTACCATCACTAACTTTATGTAATATTTTTTTTTTCTCTCTTCCATTAAACGCATTAACATTATTAAGTGCTTTTGGTACTTTCCAACTCTTTTTCACCACCCGTTCCTCCACTCTGCACTGCAATCTATGGGAATATGGGTTAGATGCTAGATCTTCCCACCGAACCGGCTGCTATGATCGGTCAGGCCGATGTCCAATATTTTTTTTTCGGAATTCAGCTGTCTTTCAGCTAAATTGAAAAAAAACTTCTCTAGTGCGATGCAAGATTTTTCGCTACAAACATAGTCCACTGCGGGAAGGCAGTGGATAATGAAATATGAAGTATTTTATAAAATTTGCCCCTATTGTTTCTCATGACGAACCAGCGCAAGGTAAAAAGCGGGTTAGTGTAGCAGCTACAGATATAGGAACTGGTAGAGATGGCTGGACGGATGGATGGCTGGCTTACGTTGGTTGAGGCATACAATTTTAGGGTTCCGTACTCAAAGGCTAAGAACGTGACCCTTTTACTAGGACTTGACCTACAAAACGAAAAATCCATACGAAAAACGCTATCTTTTGCCTATAATATTACAAACAATATACAAAAACTTTCAAAAGTAAATGATAAAAATACTTATACTAATATTAAATAGTAACCTCATATTATCTGCTGTACCCAATGTGTATATTTTTTAATCACTTAAAAGACGAAGATAGCAAGATATGTATAATTAACTTTTGGCATATCTATCCCATTCTTTCACCTGAGCCCGCGACACACAACTGTCGATCGCTATCTCTGCAGATAAAACAATAACAATTACTGTACACCGTATATAAACATCATCATCATTTTCTTATAAAATTTTAAATACTAATATTTGAGACTAATATTATAAACGCGAAAGTGTGTATATCTGTCTGTTTTTCTGTAACCTCTTCACGTCAAAATCCTTGTACCAATTTTGCCGACATGGTATGGAGATACCTTGAGTCCCGACTCCCGGGAAGGGACATAGGATACATTTTGCCTCAAGAAAATGTGCGGCTCTCACGCGATAAACAAATTTTGAGGCAACAGAGTTGGGCGTCATCTAGCAAGTAACAAAATTACAAAATTAAATGGACGCTTTTAAGCATTTGTATATCATCCTACAAAAAAAAAAAAAAATACGTATTAAGCTATGAATGCAGTCATGTTCTTTAGATCATTTTAGAACAAGACTGCATTCATAACTTAACAAAAAAGTTTTTTTAGGTTATAACTTATAACATTGCTTAACCGCGACCAAATGTGAATACATTTTTGTAATATTTCTAAAATATTATGTATTTGCAAGTTTTGGCACCTAAGGAAAAAGAAAGAGCTATTTCCAAAGTGCGAATATCTAACAAGATGACTTGGATTTTACGCCGTTCGAACTTTCTTCCGCGTACGGGACCTTTCCTATAATATTATGTGTACGTGACATTATTGCCTCTCCCATTAGTTATATCTCCTCCAGGCGCGGTCGCAGCCTGAAATGGAGGGGGTCACTCACAAAATTTGTCGCTGCTATGGGATAGCTAGAAATTTCCTTTTATTATTTGGCAAGATTTTGAGATTTTTCAATTTGACCTCGGATTTTGGGGGGGTCATGTCCCCTGTGACCCCCCCCCCCCCCCCCTTCGGACCGCGCCTGATCTCCTCTCCTAATGTCACCTAATGTTCATATAACACATATTATAAGGTTTAAATAAAATTAAATTTTATCAAACATGGGGTAACAGCCAACAATCTGCCAACTGCCGAAGACTCCTAAACAGATTGTGTAGTACGGGCACAGTATATTACAATATTTTAATACTGTGATACGGGAACGTTTACTTATTTCACTAAAATATTTTTATGAACCTATTGATCCTCCCCTTATCATAAATGTAAAAAATGTATGTGTGTTTCCTCTTTCTGCTCAAACCACTTAACTGATTTAGATATATTTTTTTATATGGAGATACTTACCCTCTTACTAATAAAAACTTCTTAAAAATGCGTTCAACGTGTGAATAGTTAAACAGGAGTTTTTAAGTTAATACACACGTTACACAGAGTGTATACAGAGAAATTAGTATGGAAATGACGGCATCGTTATACAGGCCTTATGTCAAAAAATTATTATTAATAGAAAAAATCTTATGCACCCTCTATACACGCTGTGTAACTTTTTTTTAGTTAGAGGGTTAGTGTCTAAAGAAAATAACATGGGAAAGTCTGCGCAAATATTGTCATTGCCAATGTCTGGTTATAGCGCAAGCTCGACAATATCAATAAGAATAAAAGCACTAGGCAGTAAGATTTTCTAGACCATCCGTTCTAACGAGTAATCTAGTTTGACTAAAAGACACTTTTCTAACTTTTCTCGAAAGGCTTTTCTTCCTATTATCTAGTGTAAAGCAGGAAAACCCGGTAAAAATAAATTAAGACTCTTTTAAGATTTCTTAGGCCTTGTATCATATGAGAATCGATTGGACTCCCTTCATCTATACATATAATAAAACTGTAGAAATGAAAATTCTGTACATTAAAGATATTCAAAAAATAATAAGCGGGAGGTGTTACTACATCGCTATAGAAGCCAAAAATGTGGTTAGTTTTTTTGTCTGTCTGTCTGTCTGTATGTTTGTTCCACTATCACACGAAAACTACTGATCCGATTTGAATGCGGTTTTCGCAGATATATTTGTCTTCTTCCAACTTAACATCTGGTGTATAAAAAAAAATTCCCCTCACCCCTCTAAAGGGACGAAAGAGGGGGTCAGATTTTGTATAAGACTTTTGCTTTAACACGAAAACTACTGATCCGATTTGCATACGGTTTTCGCAGATATATTTGTCTTCTTCCAACTCAAAATCTGGTGTATAAAATCAACCCCCCCCCCCCCACCCCTCTAAGACCCCTTAGAGGCAAAGAGGGGATCAGATATTGTATCAAACTTTTTCCTTTAATGGACTTACTTCATATTATTAACTGTTTTTTCCAACTTAACATCTGGTGTATAAAATTTCCCCCTCCCCTCTTAGGGGACAAAAGAGGGGGTAAGATTTAAATACGTTAAATGGCAAAACAACGTTTGCCGGGACAGCTAGTCCTACTTAATTTTACGTGAGATTTATCAAAAAAATGTAGTTTTAAAATGTAATACAAAAGATAATCTTAAGACTAGTGTTCACGTGGATTTTGTTATTTGAGTGTTCAGTGAAAATATACTTCTCTCCTCCACATGAGATTCAGTTCATTGACTGGACTCCTTCCCTCCTAAATATCTTGCATAATTTGTGGACGCCCCCTAGTAAGTTAACCTATTTCTGCAAAATATTTTAGCGCGCTTATACACAACATGTTATGAGTATTTAATCTCAAATATCCAGAAATTTTATTTGCATAGATGATAATTCTAATTCTTAGAATCTTTCATAATACTTTCACCAATTAATAGTTATTCTATCGGATTAATTACTGTGGAATATGGTTGTTACGATAAACTGCACGGTAATACCGATTGAGGTAAAAGTGAAACCTTCGCTATGGTTATGTGCGGCTGGTAATTTGGTTTTTTGAGCGAGCTTTAAGTATGGACTGAACCAAAAGGCGAATCAAAACATTTCATAATATTTAAAAACTAGATAACATACTCCCTGGTATTATTGATATAACACTACCGTATAACACCTTTGAAGCAATTTTTTCTCAAAAGCTTACAAACATTAAATTTTTTTCCTTATAAAACCAAAAAACCTTTAAAACTGTTTTCTTAAAGTTGTTTACTGGAACCCTATAACCATTTTAAATCTGTGATTTATTTGATCTTTTGTACTAAAAGTGCATAATCTGGATAAAATGAAGAAAAGACGAATTGTATCTCTGCTTTCCCTTTACAGAAGCGACGCAATTTGCCAAACATTCACTATCTTGTCAAAATATTGTTCCCTTGTCGATGTAGATGATGACGATAATGGCTTTGATGCTGACGATAACGATTTTGATGATAAGAAACATTTCGTGACTCCACGCTCCGAAGACGGTCGTGCGCGGCCTGTCCCACTTGCACAAAATAAAGTTATTAAAACTTCATCTGTTTAATAAATCGTAAAATTATGGATATTAATCGTTTTGTTCTCCAGCCCCGTGCAAAGTAAAAGCTTTTTGCAAAGTTTTCACTATAAATACATCAACGGATAATATACTTAGTCGTCAAATAAAGGTTAAAGACTAAAGAAGTATAAGGGTTTTAGTCTGACTATACTGTAAGATTGTAACTGAAATATTAACCGAACATTGAGTAAGATATAATTAGGTAAAGCGGTAAATGTTTTTATTAGAATAATTTACAATAACAACAAATTAGTCAACCAGCTATAACTATAGTACATACCAACGTAAAATATAAAAATAAAAAGATACTTAAACTATTAAGCCAATTATCCAATTAAATCATTGATAACATTATTTACTCATTACTAGCCGCAGTGCAAAAGGAAAAGTGATAGATCAAGACATAATCTTGTGAGATTTAACAACTTAATATTATATTATTACGAAAGTGAAAACACATAATCATTTTATTACAGAGTCGGGCAAATGAGAAGAACCATTGTATCGAAGGCCTCGTTAAGATCCGTGATAACCCCTGAGAAAGAAAGGTTAATAGAGATAAAACAAAACTTGTCATTGTTGTAGTAAACAAATGATTAAAAGTAGGCTCGAGAGTCGAGCCCTGCGGCGCGCCGGACAAAATGAAGAGTTTGGAAAGAGCTCGGCGTAAAAAATAAGGCCTTTGTTGATAATAACTTATGTAACGAGAAGAAAATACTTGGGAGAAAATACAACCTGAAGATTTTCAAATTCTGATTGAAGAAATATTACGAAAATTTATGGAAGGAGAGAGAGAGAGACAGTTGCCTTAATTTTTTGAGTGAACTAAACGTTTGAGGATGACCACCTGTCAAGACGTTTTAATAGAATAATACGGAAGAAGATGTTATGTGGAGCAGGAAAGAGAAGAAAACCGACGTGACGAGTGGCTGAAGAAAAGAAGAAAAGGACTTGAAGATGGAAGACCAGACTGTAAAGTGAAGACTGAGGTAAGTGTAATTGTTTTTACAATAGATTTAACATACTAATGTCATATCAAGGGAATTGACATTGAAAAATGGGCGATGTAATTCGGTCGGGCTATGTCAAGCCTAACCAACAAATCATGACTAATATAGACTTGACATAATCCGACCAAATATCGGAGATCCACCATCTCCATATGAATCAAATTCTTTAATAGTATCTAACATAGTCTGTTGGATGTTGCCTGCAAGTTCACTTATGGCGTGAGATCCGTTGACTTTTCCGTAATTCTGCGGTGAGGACTCAACATACAACATTTAGAACTTTAACCAGGAAGAAATGATTGTTAGACAGACAAAATCTTCGCGACCCTTCCATTTGCCCTTGGAAGCAACGTAGAATAGTATGAAATTATTAGGAAGACGAAGTCGTCAAAAATTCTTATTGACAGTTTACAAAACCGCTACAATATTACAATATAAATTACAATCATTCATCTACATACTGCATTATATACTACGGTATATTTAGCGAGGAATCAATGGCTACCTTGCATGTAGTAGATGTAGAGATAGGGCGCTTACGGCGAATCGTGATGGAAAGTGGAGGCAGAACGGTCGTGCTAAATAGCGTTACGGTTAAGGATTTAGGAATTTACTGCGCTGTAGGTTAATGATGTACAAAAATATTATATTATGCAAATCTAAGTAGTCTTTGGGTTTTATACCCATATTTTTTTATCTCTTTTACAAAATTAATTACTGTACCAAAGAAATATGATAATAATATAATTATATTATCATAGGGTAAGATCTAAGTAATTACTAAGATTTATATTGCCCCACAGTCGGCAATAATGCTCATGAAGAAGCATAAAAACAATGGGTAATATATTGCAAAAAAAAAAAAACTGTTTCTATTATATCCCCCGTACCCTACTCCATCTATACTTAATAAAAATCTTACTTATGATTTACAAAAAAAAGTATTAAAAAAAATTATAATGTCACATTAGAATTTATACTCAAATTGATATTTTAACAAAATAATTAATACCATAGTCTCTGTTAATACATACTGAATAGATACTACAGTGTCTACAGTTCGCGTTGAGTTTGAAGTGTGTTATCAGTGAAAATGTCATACATAATACATAATAATAAATAAAAAAAATAAAAAAAATGTGACCCCGTTTCTACTCTATACTAGACTTGATGACATTTGTCTGGACCCCTTTCCCCCCTAAATACCTCTCGTAATTAGTGGACGACCCCTACTACAACCAAGTCTTCCAACAGGTGACAACATTTAATTATCTAATTCAAGACTACCGTGCCTAATATAATAATGTATGGAATATCATACACATGTTACATGTATGTTTCAATTTAAATTGTATGCGGATTTTGATGTCAAATTAAGATGTCATGAATTTTAGCTTCAGTGATGTCTTTAGATATTTTGTTTATGTAGATTCGCAGTCGGGATTTTTAGGGCCTGCCACCACTTCCTGATAAGTGCAGGATAGGCTATCCGCAACTAATCTGACAAATACTCCATACTCTATCTGTCAGATAAGTTGTGAATAGCCTATCCGGAACTTATCAGGAAATGGTGAAACAGCCCCTTAGTATTAAATACCGTTTTTACTGGCTTCTTACAACTTTCTGTAGAGAAATATACGCGCATAATTTTGCCTCTATTCAAAGTTATGAAGTAGCCTATCAATCATTTTATAGAAAATAGAGCTGATAATTTTACATAGACTTTTAACATTATGTATTCGAAAGTTAGTAGTGACAGGTTGACAGCAGATTATAATGTTTTTAATACCTACTTGGTATTAGTTGTAAATATACCCATTATTTTAATGTATATGTCACGCTCAAAGACCGAAAACGCTCAGTGAGCGGAAAAATAGCTCACAACGCGTTGTGGTCACAGTGAAACAGCCACGAGTTTTCGGTCTTTGAGCGTAACATATACATATTATAACTTAGCAACGCAGTAGCTGTAGTCCATACAAAATATAGGAAGAGATTGGTATTTTTATTGTTTGTGTATATTTTGGTGTTTTATACAGCTACAGTGTATTTAAATTGTGAAGATTCTCGATTCTTTCACTGTGACCACAACGCGTTGTGAGTGAGTTTTCGGTCTTTGAGCGTAACATATACATATAAGTCATATAACTAACTTAGCAAGGCAGTAGCTGTAGTTCATCTATATATATAATAAAATCGTAGGAAAGTCAATTCTGTACATTGAATATTTTTGAAAAATAATACTTGGGACGTGATCTACAATCGATATGGAAGCCAAAAATATAGTTTTTGGAATTTTTGTCTGTTTGTCTGTATGTATGTCCGGGATAAACTCAGAAAGTACTGACTGGATTTACTTCAAATTTTGCACGAATATTACTTAGAGCATAGACTAAGGAAAATATATATGTATATTTTCTCTATGCTTAGAGGTCGAGTCAACACATAGGCTATATATTATAACGATATCACCTAGGGTGGGGGGAGGGGCTCAAGTTTCAATATATTTAGTTTTTTGCTCATATCGCTAAAACGGTGCGTTGTAGAGAAAAACATGTTCTGTTCATAATGAAAGCTCATAAAATTTCCTACAAATTTGTGTTTTACACTTTGTATCTATCTTCACTCCTTGCCTTGCTATGAGCTTTTATCTATCTTATCTATACAGATTTCGAGTGTCGTTTGAATTTGATTAATATGCGGGGGAGCTCCTGAAAATTTTGCTTAAAACAAAACGGTGTCTCGGCGTTATATTTCTCCTTTTTTAAGAACAAAGTTAAAAACTAAACATACGGTTTTCGAGAGTCATTTGATTTGGTGGGGCTGCGCCCCCCTCATGAAACTGTTGCTTATAACGAAACGATGTCGTGGCGTTTGTATTGTGTTTTATTTCTCCTTTTTAGGAACAAACTAAGTCATCTATACATATAATAAAATCGTAGGAAAGTCAATCCTGTACATTGAATATTTTTGGAAAATAATACTCGGACGTGATCTACTATGCTAATTGCTAACGCGGACGAAGTCGCGGGCAACAGCTAGTACAAAATATAGGAAAAGATTGGTATTTTTATTGTTTGTGTATATTTTGGTGTTTTATACAGCTACAGTGTATTTAAATTGTGAAGATTCTCGAATCAAAAACTAAAAAGCCAACATCACGCGGTATTCCCAGGCGGTCACCCATCCAAGTACTAACCGCGCCCGACGTTGCTTAATTTCGGTGATCGGACGAGAGCCGATGTATTCAACGTGGTATGGACGTTGGCGTTAGTTGAAATTTTAGTACTTACATAAATTTACAAGTTTAATAATAATTGCAATTGTCATAAATTTATTAAGGAGGCTCTTCCAGAATGTTACATGATACCATATACCGTAAATAATAATACCGTAAAAAGCAACATCTTTTTTTTAATTTAAAGATTGGAATTTGAAGTAGTAGCGCCATCTATGGTGTAAATAAAAAACTGCACTAGTACTGATGTTGGGAAAATTTTTCTTATTTTGACGATAGATGTCAGCTATTTTTGAACAAGAACATCGCTTGTCTATTTTGTATTCGAATATTCTAAAGCGCCATCTATATTTAAATAATAAAACTATGATGGAGATGTTGGAAGTAACTAGTTCGTCTTAGAAACACTAGGTGTTGCTTTTGAGACATCTTTAAAAAAAGCAGCAGCTGTGCTGTCTAGTTCAGGGATGTCAGACCGTGTAGTCAACTTCTTGGTAAACATACCAGGTTTTGGTTCCACGTACCATGTACCAAGACTACTTGGTCCTTACTCCTTGTACGCAAAAATACCAAGATTGGCACTTGAGCGACAAAATACACTGACTGACAATACTGACCATATAGAATAACCGGCAAATTTCAAAGATGCATGTAAAAAATCTGCATCAAATGGCGCAACGGTAGACACTTTTAGATTTTCTATTGGTCCCCACCGATCTGAAATTATCTGCAGGTTAGCATCACTGACTACCTACATATTGGTTATGTTTCTAAAAAATATCAGTGTACTGTCAAGTGTGATATTAAATAAATCAAAATATCTCAAACCAAACCTAGTTTCCATTAGCATATTATTAACATAAAACTTTAGGTAAGTATAGGTCTACCAGAAACTGATGGCAAAAAGTGAGAAAATAAAATGACTCTAGCATTATACGGGGGTAATTGGAATAAAACATTTTGATCCGTTTTTTTTCTTATAGCCGCTGATTCTGTGTGTTAAACATGCAAATATAAAAATTTATCCAATGATCAAGGATATTTTTTTAAAAACTGCTGTCAAAAATGCCATCAGATTCTGGTACACCTATACTAGGGTTGCCAACCGTCCTGTTTTCCCAGGACATGTCCTGGTTTTTGTAGTGTCCTGGGACGTCCTGAATAGTTTTTAAGCAGCGTCCTGGGTTGTCCTGGGTTTTTAATTTTAAAATTCGCGCGCCTCTTTTCAAATTTTTACGCTACGAGCGGCCGCACGGCTCGCAAGTAGTTGCGTTGCCGCGCTGCCATGCTATTTCAAATTCAAAACAAAGGCGCAACGTGCCACTTGATGATATCTCTTTCGTTCTACTATCGTCGCGCAGTAAATCAAAGCAGCAAAACTAACGCAAAAAATCAAACAATGTCCTTCTCTCTTTACACTCACGCCCGTCTTTCATATGCCAGGTGAAAAAGGACGACGCGGAATCATCGCCAAGTTAGTTTTTTCTTAATAACTCGATAAATATACAACATTTTAAAAATCCGCCAGGTCAGTGTCTCAATGATAGAATTTTATACAATGTGTTAAAATATTAACTTAGTTTAATGCACGGTTACGGCAATATATGAAAAATTGGTGAAAATTAGATGCATATTTGTGATTTTTTTCTATCAAAAAAATTTTTAGATATCGTGTTTTCGCTCAAATCAAATTCTTGAAAATATAATGTAGTATCTATGTTTAGAAAATGAAACAATTTAGGGCTTATTTTCAAGTATGAAAATGAATTATAAATCGACAATTTTGGGTTAGTCGCCCCCTTAATGTGTCCCGTTTTTATACTAAATTGTCCTGGTTTTTCCAACTTCAAATCCTGGTTTTTTAAATTTGAGGTTGGCAACCCTAACCTATACCTATGTATTTATACATTTCCATATATTTCTATCATTTTTTTTTTATTTCATTTATCTATTTTTTTTCAATATATTTTACATTTTATACCCGAAATGCAGTATAGTATCAAAAAGATATGTTTAAAATGATATTTCTTCCGTGCGTTCGATGATTACTGCCCTCTATTAACAGTATACGAAATTAAAATATTTTTTTTTTCACTGGGATGCGACTTCCGACACAGTTTGTATAATATCAGTGTTCGCAGCGCCGCGCCGGAGCGGAGCACAGGCGTACCAGTTTTCTGTCTCCGATACCAGTTTTCAGCCAGCTCGATACAAGGATTTCCAAGTGGCCGTCTAACATCCCTGCTGCAGTTAGCGTGTTACACGCGGCGCCGCCGCGGCAGCGTTTTTCGCCCCCGCGGCGCGGCTGCGGCGCCGTGTCATGGGCAAATAGAAACACAAGGATGAGTAATGGAGCGGCGCGGCGGCGTGTGTGTAACAGCCTTAGTCGAGTTTGTTTAAAGTCCAAATTCAAACCCAAGAGACGTATTGTCAGAAATCAGAATATATAATTATATATAAGTACGAATTTGCTCTTTAATAAAAATATAATGATGTATTTAAAATCTTGTATTATGGTTTCAATTTTTCAAGGCAGAAAGCTGATAGCACTCTAGCAAAAGTTTTGTCGCTGCTTACTTCTACTGAGCGACAAAGGCAAATTCCGGAGTACAAAATTCAAAATAGTTATACTAATAATAATTACTCAATGGCATTTTACTTGAATTATAATAATTGAACTTTATATTATATAAAATAATTACTTTTCCTCCGCTTTTTAATTTTATAAAAATGTTAAATAAAAGTTGTACAAAAAAATCATTTTGGCAACGGCCAACGTCCATACCACGTTGAATACACCGGTTCTCGTCCGATCACCGAAGTTAAGCAACGTCGGGCGCGGTTAGTACTTGGATGGGTGACCGCCTGGGAATACCGCGTGATGTTGGCTTTTTGCATTTAATTACTAAGTAATTTACTATTATTTTCATAACTTGGGTGGGGCTGCAGTAGTTTTATTTCAACAGTATTTTAGTAGTTTTCTTTCAAAATTAATATTTCACCAGGCCTTGCTCGGAGTTTCAATAGATAAGAAAAATGCACGGTTTTAGTATAAGACTAGGTCTTACCGCCGTACTCAGAGACATAATATTTTAATTATGATTAACCTTCAATTTAATGAACAATTTGACAGATAATGTATGGGGCTTACGTCAAAAATTTGAATTAATTACATTTAGCCCGGCCGCACATTATCCGAATTTCTGATCAGAAAAATTCGGACGCCCCGCCCCGCTCATACATTTTGACACAGAATTCTGATAGTATGCGGGGTCCACAACAAAATGTATGAACAGAGTGCGTTCCGTTGGGGCGTCCTAATTTTTCTGATCAGAAATTTCGGATAATGTGTGGTCGGGCTTAAGTAATTAATGTTCCACTCTGAGCGCGGCAGTTAGACTTTTTTTTCTCCGAAAGCTTATAATTATTATCTTGTTATAATACTAGATGACGCCCGCAACTCCGTTGCGCCCAAAGTTGTTTACCGTGGGGGAACCGAACATTTCTAAGCAAGAAAAACTATCCTATGACTTTTCCCGGGACTCAAAATGTATGCATGCCAAATTCCATCAAAATCGGAAGAAAAACTATCCTATGACTTTTCCCGGGACTCAAAATGTATGCATGCCAAATTCCATCAAAATCGGTTTAGCAGTTTAAACGTGAAGAGGAGACAGACAGAGAGAGACACTTTTGCATATTTTATAACAAAATTTAATACTGACAAGTTGCAGCTGTTGCTTTGAAGCCAAACCCATAACAAAAGTATTTAGTCAAGATTATTTCGTTTAAAGTTACATTATTAAGTTTAAATTGCCTGGGAAAATCGTCAACTTTCTAAAAACTGTGTTAATAACCGTTGAAATACTGTTAGACTTTAGAGCTCCATATTATTATTATACAAAGTGTAACAAAACAAAGTGATAATTCTTTAGTAAGTATGTGAAAGAGGATGTTTTGTGATTTGTATGGGCAAGTGCCCCAGCATCAATATTTTTTAATACAAAAGTAAAAAAAGTTACTCTTTCAGCGCTGCTACTTTCACAGTGAACTCTATATAGGAAACTCCTACACACCGTATACGTATTATAACTTAGCTACTGTTCACTAAGGGTGGGTTGCACCAACTTACTTTAACTACTTCTTCTTCTTTTTTATTGATGGCTCCTTAGTGAATCGCCAATGTCAGAGTGCGTTGACGAAAACTCTGCCTTATAAGTGGGTTTTATGAAAAAACAAGGGTACGGTGAATTACGGACGTGTACGGTGTCTGTTGACAATTCCTTAACCTAGAACAAACATACTTTAACTATAACTGTAACTTTAACTTTAACTACAATGCAAAATGTCAAATCTTTGGTTAAAGTCAAAAATGGACGCCATATTTAACCATAACCATAGAGCTCGACAAGGCTTTAAATGCACGTGGCAAAAAAAGGAACTAACGCTGTCATCATACAAAAACGCCATTTTTGACAGTTCTCTTTTACCAGCAGCGCCCCCGCCCACGTTCATTTAAAGCCTTGTCGGACCAGCAACGTCTTCTGTCAAATTCTGTGGTCAAAGTTAAGGTTAAAGTTAAATTAGCCTTAACTATAACCATAACTTTGACCATAACTTTAACCACGCCTCTGGTGCAACCCACCCTAACGCTATAATTCCAACTCACAAAAGCGTAATTTGACCAGTTACAATAATATTCACAAATATTTTTAAGTAAACAAGAACATACAAGTTAAAATTATTGTTATAATAAGTAATTTAATTTTGTTAAAAAAACATGAAGCTTTAACTTTTAACCGACTTCCAAAAAAGGAGGAGGTTCTATGATTCTATGTTCAGCTGACAGCTGTGGATATTTTTTAAGACGTATATTCAACGATTATTCCGGCGTTAGTTTTTTTTTTTTTAATTTTTAAGTTTTTTGACGTATGACACAAGTACAAAAAATTGTGTAAAGTCTATTTTTACAGTATGGATGTGATCACTAAGGCCCGTATTGACCAAAAATACGGACCTAATTGACTAACTTTCGCACTCAGAGACGAATATTAATAACTTAAATTGACAGATATTGTATTGGGCTTATGTCAGAATCTTCATTTAATTACAGTTAAGTAATTAATATATGTGCGAGAGTCTCGTTAGTGTTAGTGTCCCGTTTTTTTAACAGGTGCTTATAACAGCTATTCAACAATATTGTTGATTGGCTAACTTTTTTACTTAAGCCAATCGAAAGCACTACCCATAGCCTAGCGAATATCATAACTCCTGCCAAAAATCCTCGGAAATCCAGCCTAGGTTTGATAAGAATGCCCCCAGGATATTTTTTATGACACAAATTCTTTCGTTACGTCACATGTAGAAGACAAACTTTAAAAACATCGGTTTTAATCGTTCCACATAAGCTAAGTAGACCACCTTACCGTTGGGCGATCAGTCTACTCGCTTCTCTTGTGATGTGCGCGCGTGTTTTTTTACTTAACAAACTGGTTTTCTAACGGTAAGTTAAATTATAGTTAAGTCAAGCTAAAGGCACTTGCATTCGAAAAAAGTTAAAAAAAAGAAAAAAGTTAACGTCAAAATTTGATTTTGGAATCGGTTGCTGTTTTTGGCCTTTTCGGAAATTCGAAAAAAGTGCACATGTCAAAATTCTTTTGGAATCAAATTCAAATTTCGAATTGTTTATTTTTTTGTTATTAACTCATGTTTTCATTTTGTTTGAATATATTCTTTTCGACGTTAATTTCAGTGAATAAGTTAATATTCATGAAAAAGAAATTGCATTAATAATTAAAGGAAAACTTTCGTATTGAAAAGTATATTTATGCGGAATATTAATTAGTATGGTTTTCAATACTTAATTTATAAATATTTTTAACGGAAAATTCGAGAAGGGACGCCTTTCGATCGAGAAAGTCCGGGTTTTCTACTGGCCGCTGCGAGCTCAGAATTTCTACTTATTCGCATTTCTACATGACCACAATAGATATATTATAGTTTTAGGGATATTTTGGCAAATTTTATTAATCGATTCTTTCCGTAGAACAAAAATACTTTTTTGCTTGTCAAGTTAAGTGTCAAAATATAGGGATTATTTTAGAATATAGGAACACCTGCTAGTATAGATCACAAAAAGTTACAATACCTAAAATAACGAAGTTCTTGCATTGAAAACGTATATTTTCAACATCAAAACTTCCTTGACCTATCCAGGGACTCAAAGCATCAATTTCCATTCCATAGGTTCAGCAGTTTAGTCGTGAAGTGTTAACAGATAGACTTTCTCACTTCTAAAATTAGTTTTAACAATGAAAGGATGGATAAGTTATTACAAACTATATAATATCCGAATAAATTATCCGAAATTTAACTTTAGCTCCACAACGCACCATTGCATCTTTTAACACAATATTTAACACAATAAAGTTAAAATTTTAGGTATGATATAGCTTCGGCGCTGTTGTGGGAACACACAAACGTGCTTAAAATGCTGTTAATTGTCACTTTTAACAAAAGTAATTTTCTCATTTTTTTTTTAAATTATGATACTCATAAGAAAATCGCTTTGGATTTGGAGCCAAGCCTGGTAACAAAAAAAAAAAAACGGTCTAAACCACATATTTTATTAAGGCAAAGATCTTTTATAAAGATATGATAACTTCATATTTAATGTTGTTAAAATTATTGTTATAAAACTTTACTCGCTTCTTGATCAGCTTTCAGAAATTCATTGTCAATTCATAATTTTCATTGTCAAAGTATTTTCACTGTCAACATTATTAACTGTCAACTGGTGAAAGTGTCTGTGGGTGTATCGGGTTCCCTGGTTAACCCACGAGGGTCACTTTCGTTTCTATTGATAAATTTAACACTTTATCAAAATCGATCCAGCCAACCTAACGGAAAAATTGGATAAAATTATGACTTCTGGTACAGTTTCCAAAATGGTTTTGTACATAGAATTTTGCTAGATAGATTTTTGGGTTGTTCTGGGGCCATTGTAAAATTTGAAATTGGCATAACATGCAGTAACTTTTGTGTGAAGGTGTTTAATGTGTCAATATTTTGTCGTAGCATAATCTATGTTTTATATCCTAAAGATCAGTTGGAGAAGCTACTTCAATTAGTCAAAGATTTTTGTAACCAAATATGAATAAAAAAAAATCGTGATAGCATACTTATTTTTTATCATATGTACGTACTTTTTTTGTACTAGAGGTTTTTGTAAAAGTTTAACTAAAGGATCATTTTATACACCCCTATGTATAAAATGATCCCTTGAGTTGGGGTAAAATAATCCCAGAGATAATATTTGTTATTGATAACCAATTTAAGCATATAAGCAAGAAACACGCATCTTTTAGTTTATTAGAAAGTCTTTTAGGCTTCCGTAGCCAAAGGATAAAAAGGGTAGCCAATTTATTAAGACTTTGCTGTCTGTCGGTTTACCGGTCTGTCTCAAGACAAAAAGTTGGGACTTCTGAAATCAATATCTTTGATTTAGTATATATATTTGTTCTTTAATATTAAAATTAAAATAAAATAACAATTTCATAAAAAAAAAATATTCGCCAATTTCTACTTTATATCCAGGGATCATTTTATACAAACAAAAAGTAAATTCCAAGAAATCGATCCAAACACAACCTTCAAATACCACGTGGGGTGATCTAAAACTGTTTAAATATTAGGTAAGTCTATTAATACCCTATAACAAAATAACATTTAAATAAACACGAATTCGTAAAATGTTATGAAAGTCCAAAAACAGGCTTAATTTGGATCAGAGCGACACTTTATCGCGATCAGAGCGATACTATGAGAGGCAACTGGCATGGCAGGGGTATGGGCAACATGTTTCACGTGCATTTGGAAAGATGCCACTGGTTTAATCTGATTTAAGAGGATCGTTTTACCTCACTTTCCCCTACATTAATTAAAAGTAGTTTTTCATTTTGCAATTAAACCTATAGAGGTTATATTATGATAACATAGTTTTAATAATGAAAAAGAATAACTAACATTTCAGAATATAATATTATAATAATAATATCTCTGTCACATCACGTCAGTCTGGCCCCGTGCTAAGTACCTGAAGGACTTGTGTTACGGGTACCAGACAACGGAAATATATTTAATACTTTTATACTATACATATATTTAAGATTTTTATTATATAATACACATATTTAATACACATCCATGATCCAGGAACTTTGAAAAATGTTTGTCCCGTCGGCGGGATTCGAACCCGCGACCCCCGGCTTGAGCTACCAACAGCCCACCAACTGAGCCACAGAGGTCGTCGTATATTACATCTCGTGCGGGAACCACACATTTTTCCGGAATAAAAAGTAAAGGGAAGGTCCTATCCCGGAACTCAAAGTATCTCCATACCAAATATCAGCAAAATCGGTTCAGCGATTTGGGCGTGAAGAGGTAACATACAGACAGACACTTTCGCATATTTTATAATATTAAGCATGGAAGTATGGATATCAAACTGTCAAATTAGCCCGTCATAATCATCATCAGCCCGTCAGAATGTAACCGTTTTAGGTTATGTGTGTCGCGCGTTGGAATTTAACGGTAAAACTGACCCACAGAACAAAAGGCAATCAACAGAATCACATCGAAATCGGGTTAGTGTACCGGTTTTGACGCTTCGACTTGGAGTTTGGACCCATAATTTGCTATATCCTTTATTTGGTTCCCATAGTTCCGTTTCCTTTTGATAGCAACTAGTGATGAGCAAAACAAGACTCAGACAGTCTTGGTTTTGGTATTTCTAGTACAATATAATTGGTCTTGGACTTGGTCAAATCTGCCTGATCTCGGTCTTGGATTTGGTTTTTTTAGTCTTAGGATAGTCTTGGTCTTGGCATTGCTTTTTTCCAAGACCAAGACTGAGGCTGCAAGACCGATTTTGCTCATCACTATAATAGCAACTTCTTTTAATGATAGATCAACAAAAGATCAATTTATAAAATAACCCGGCGACTATGCATTAAAAAAAAAATGATTGTAGCCTATGTCAACCGCGGCATCATTATTAATCTATTGACATCTCATGTTTTGTCAAAATTGGACCAGTAGTTTAGCCGCTACGAAACATACATACATACATAGCCTGCCGATGCCACTTGTTCTTCCTTTTGTCATCGCTGGAGACGAGAGAAAAACCAAAACCAAACTATATCTTTACAAATACAGGTTGTAACGAAACTAAGTGATAAGCAGCGCTGGAAGACCAATTTTTTTGATTTTTATACACCAGATTTTGAGTTGGAAGAAGACAAATATATCTGCGAAAACCGTATGCAAATCGGATTAGTAGTTTTCGTGTTAAAGCAAAAGTCTTATACAAAATCTGACCCCCTCTTTCGTCCCTTTAGAGGGGTGGGGGGAAATTTTTTTATACACCAGATGTTAAGTTGGAAGAAGACAAATATATCTGCGAAAACCGCATTCAAATCGGATCAGTAGTTTTCGTGTGATAGTGGAACAAACATACAGACAGACAGACAGACGGACAGACAGACAGACAGACAGACAGACAAAAAAACTAACCACATTTTTGGCTTCTATAGCGATGTAGTAACACCCCCCGCTTATTATTTTTTGAATATCTTTAATGTACAGAATTTTCATTTCTACAGTTTTATTATATGTATAAATATTAAAATATATTAAACCGACAATATTATAATCCCTTTATAATATTAGTAGGTATAGATCAGTGTATAAAAATTAACTGAAAGTACTTTTAATGAGTTTTCGTGACATTTATTTCGTGTACAGCTGCAGTTCCTACATTCATTGGTTTATTGACATGTCGCAATTTGATAATTTAAAACAGTTTTTTTACCCGACTCGAATTTTTGTTTGTTTATTTGGCACACTCTAGGCTTGATATTGAACGGGCTTTAGTTTTACATTTGGAGCACTATTCTAATTTTTCGAAATCGCATTCGCGCGTGACTGCTGGTAAAATTATTACTCATTCAAGTTCGACCAAAAGACCCCGTAAGGTTGCATAAATTCCCACCAAGCTGAAAATACATGTACTTAATTAGAAAGAAGAAGAGTCATTATTCATAAATGTAATTATGTATTTTTAATTAACAGTTAATGAGTAACATACTTAAATATTATGTCACGTATAATTTCCGGTAAAAAAACCTTACCCAACACAAAATCACTGAACCAAAAAAACACACCCCCTATTACATATTGCAACCTGTTTATTGGCAATTGCCATTTGCCATAGTGTTTAGTGTCGTCAATTGCCAGGTTGCCAATGGCTCATGTGACAGGTGGAAATCGTTTCTTGAAGCAGTGATGCATCAAGCGATTGCCAGTTGTATAACTAAAATTATGGAGCACTATGTAGGGCACCTGAAATCTATACAAAAATGAGTTCGCATTGTTAGTCTCGCTAAAACTCGAAAACGTCTGAAACGATTTGACTAATTTAAGTTTTGGCATATTCATGGAAGCCCAGGGAAGGTTTATATTAGGAGGGAAGTGATACGAAGTTTACTGACTGGGTCATCTAGTGTAATATTAAAATGATACAAGATATCATGATACCATTTGAATATACCACATTAACAAATTAATACCAGTACGGTTTAAAATTTAGTCTTGTAGGGGAAAAGGCCACCTACACCTTGAGGGTGGAGCGTCTGCACTCTCGCCACAAAGTGAATATCAGTTCCTTTGTGGTGAGAGTGCCGACTCAAGTTTTATCCATCTTCGAAGTGGAGGAGTTCTGGCCCGCCGGTGTAGTTTACCGGAGGTTCCGGGGGAGGCTCCCGAACGAAGCGCGCATCACGTCACCGAAAGAGACTTTACGTGATAAAGTGTAGTGTGATTGTGTGTGTGAATGTGATATTAGGATAAAATTGTTCGGCGTGCATCCGTTGTCTGATTGCCACAACACAAGTTTTTACGACGTGATGTACGCTACCTAGCTTTTATACTATTGTATATTATTGTATGCTTAATAAAGAATTTGAAATTTGAATTTGATAATTGGGAGGACATTTCAGCATCTTGAAGTGGTGATAATGCAATATAGCGTTGCTCGCGCCTCGGCTGCACTCAGAGACATAATATGATGATGATTAAACTTCAATTAAATGAAAACTTTGACAGATTAGGTATGGGGATTATGTCAAAATTTTATTTAATTACAGACTACGAATAATAAAAACTAAGGAAACGTAACTCCCATACTTCAGTCGTTTTGAATTTGGTTCTCAAGGTTCTTTTCGCACACTAAAATAATATGGCAATAGCTACGAAACACTACATTCAAATTGACAAAATAAAGCCGTTGACAATAATTGTCACTTCTAAAATTACACAAAATTCTTGCATGTATTCGGGTCTCATTTTGCATAAAGTATGCATGTATTCGGGTCACATTTTGTAGAATCGGAACAAATTTTTTGACACAGTTACTCTTCCTTAGTTTTTATTATTGGTAGATTACAGATAATTGATAAATAATTATTATTCGTTTTTGAGTGCGGCGGTTAGACTCGTCTCAGAGTTAAGCGTTGCTTTCAAAGACACAGTTAAGTTATTCTACTGTATAAAATTAATACTATAGTGCAATGTATGCCATGTGAACTTTATACCGAAATACTTGGGATTGTATAATTTTTTTGTATGTTAAAAATATTGGCTAACAAAAGTAACTCTACGCAATATTATTTATATTAGGTTATATAAATTTTATTGTAAAATGTTATTTTGAAATAACTGTTAGCATACAATTGAAATATTTTATTCACATAGAAGGAAATTATTAATAAAATTAATTTTCGAGTGATAAACTATTTTAGCTACTTATATAAAATGGTATTTAGGCAAGTTTTTGTCCAAAAAACTATTATAATATAGCATTTTAAATAGCTGTAGAGCTAACTCTACACGTAACACATTTTTTTTTTGTATTTTTGGTGATAGCGAAAAAGGCCTATGTTCTTGCCGCACACCGTACAATTAAAAAAAAATACACATAGCCGAACATAATATAACCTCCTTTTTGGAAGTCGGTTCACAAAATGTCAGGTTTTTGTATAATACAATTTGCTTATAAAGGAATCTGGGTATTTTGAGCGTGTATCTTTTGAAGTTGCGTTTTTTGTGTAGCCTTCTAAATAAAAAAGTCGTGAGAAATAAAACCCTAGAAATCTTCTAATAACACCGTAACCTAATTTTCCAAAAACATACTATTCTTTTGTCGACTTTCAAAACATAATATTTAATAGCTGCTACTTTAAGGGATATTGCTAAAAATAATAACATAGTAAAGTTTAAACTTTTAAGACCTTTCATTGGCTGTTAGTACTTTCCCTTAAGGGCGTATTGGGGCACTTTCTCCAACATGGCTACTGCTTAGGTGTGAATTTCACAATCTATACTCATTATATTGCCTAGGTATTTCACTTTACACGAGTCTTGTATATTGATAAAATTGTTTTTTTCCGATCATTTGCTAATCCTATGCTAGATTATTGTCCTTTTCTCTATTAATACAACACGACATTTTAATCCAGAATTGTCTTTGGTGTAAGTGGATCTAGGAAAGTGCCTG
The DNA here is from genome assembly GCA_905187585.1 of Cyaniris semiargus. NCBI lineage: Eukaryota > Metazoa > Arthropoda > Insecta > Lepidoptera > Lycaenidae > Cyaniris > Cyaniris semiargus. Next base: position 13,616,233 of record LR994563.1, on the reverse strand, counting down.
AATTGCGAATATTTTTTAATTTATTATTTTAGTTTGTATACTTTTTAGTTTTTTTTAATGCTCTTGTGTTGTTGAATGTTGTGTGTTGTCCCTAGCTTTAAATGCTTTGATTCTTAGCTGTAAAGACATTGTTGTTTAATTTTGTGGACGACCAACCATTTTCCACAAAAGTCGTCAGTTTTGCCTGTCCGTCCTGTAGTCTGACGAGTTTTTCCGGTAGTCTGTCGGTAGAAACGAGCACGCATTCCAATACGTTGGCGCTGCAGTTATATTATTAACATAATAGTTACGGTCAGCTTGCTCGAACAGGGCATAAGCGGTAGCGGATAGCGTCTTAGAATGGTACTAACAGGTGTTATCTATTTTAAACAATGCAAAACAGTGCACCAAGGACGCCTGAAGTTTATCTATACTCTATAGTGTCTGAGGGCCCTAGCACACTGTGACTTTTTGTAGCGACTTTTGCATCAATTTTGCGAAGCGGTCAATAGCTGTGTGCCTAGCACATGGAAGGTTCATTCAGTCGCGATGCAAGCGCGATTCAGTAACGACACAAAAATACCTGAGAAGCCCCTCCCTCCGTTTTCTCTCGCGCGTTTGCGACGCAAGAGTCTAATAGGGATGCAATCGCGCGTTTAAATGTATACAAATATACAAAATATATACGTACTAGCTGTTGCCCGCAACTTACATACACATTTACCAATATTATATAACTCGTATTTTAATCATGCCAACAAAAACTCGGACTTCGGTTATATTTACCAAAAAATGCTCGGATTATTTTGAACAGCTTTAGAATAAATCTCTATATCTTATGACTTGATCCACAGAGTCAACGTACTGCACTCGCTTTAGATGTTACGGTCAACTACGGTTAATGTACACGTAGTTTAACTGCTCAGTTAACTAACTGCATCTGTTTTTAAACTGGGATGAACAAACAAGATTTCTAATAACATAAACAAGATTTCCTAAGATTAATTTAAATTGAAATATTTATAAAATAAGAGAAAAAACAAAGAAATGTCTTTCAACACAAAAATCTATGCTAATATTATAAATGCGAAAGTATCTCTGTGTGTCTGTCTGTATCGCTTTCACGCCAAAACTAAAGAACCGATTGTAATGAAATTTTGTACACAGATAGTCTAGAGATGACGTCCGTAACTCCGTTGCGCCAAAATTAGTTTATCGCGCGGGAACCGTACATTTTTCCGGGATGTAAAGTATCCTATGTCCTTTCCCAGAACTGCGTTTGGGCGTGAAGAGCTAACAGAAAGACATAATAAATATTATACTTTTGCATTTATAATCTATATATAAAAATAAATCCATATTTCGCGTGGTCACGACATCACGCCTGAACGGCTGGACCGATTTCACTATTTCTGTTTTCGATGTGTTTGTTATTGTCCGGAGAAGAAGAATATGAAAAAAAATGCGCGGAAAATTAGAAAATTTAAAAATTCTTATTTCCACTCTTACTTTAGCGCTTTGGACAATATGTATAAACTTTTTAAATATAATATTATGACATTTGACATAGAATTGGCAGAATGCATTTTTTGTGCGATGGGATAGCGATTGACGTTGCCATGGTGCCATACTTATTTAGTCACTTCAATAAAATAATATGGGCGAAATCGGAAATCCATACTAATATTATAAATGCGAAAGTATGTCTGTCTGTCTGTCTGTCTGTCTGTCTGTTACCTCTTCACGCCTAAACCGCTGAACCGATTTTGCAGAAATTTGATATGGGGATACTTTGAGTCCCGGGAAAGGACATAGGATACTTATTATCCCGGAAAAATGTACGGTTCCCGCGCGATAAACGAATTTTGGCGCAACGAAGTCGCGGGCGTCATCTAGTACTTTATATGGCAAAACAGCGTTTGCGGGAATGCTTGGGGACAGCTAGTTTTATTATAGATAGTATGGATTAATCTATTCTACTTGATTTCTTTCCCAAATTATTTCTCAACATAAAGTATAATCGAATACCCACTTAACTATAATCTAATTAATGGAATATAAAATCTAAACTAACTAAAAGCCGAGCTTTGTGAGGGCTTGCGTCGCCACACCTTAACTGACTGATAATAACACATCTACATCTACATATAAATTAAAAATTACTATGTTAAAACACAAATCAATAGGCGTGATAGTTTTTCCGTAAAGTGTCACAAAATGTTCGTTGTGGGATAAACTAGGGCTCGCTTCGCTCGCCCTGGTTGATGTTTCGACAAAAATTGTCCACCTGAGACAATATTACGAGGAAAACGAAGAAATATTTTTTGGTAGTAACCTCCTTTCGAGTAAAAGTAAAAGGAGGTTTTATTAATGTCCTTAATTTGAATATCTATTAATGAACAACTTTCCTATGACTCATTGGTCACAATCCAAAATATCCATACTAATATTATACATGCGAAAGTATGTCTGTCTGTCCGTCTGTCTGTCTGTTACCTCTTCACGACCAAACCACTGAACCGATTTTTCTGAAATTTGGTATAGAGATACTTCGAGTCCCGGGAAAGGACATACGATACTTTTTATCCTAGAAAAATGTACGGTTCCCGCGCGATAAACGAATTTTGGCGCAACAGAGTTGCTAGCGCTTGTTGGTTATAATACAAAAGTAAGTATTCAGTAGTTTAACTCTGTCATGTTCCTGAACTAAATTTTAGCGACACAATATTATTTTTGAAATGTTAAGGGCCTATTACACCACTTCCTGATAAGTGTCGAATAGGCTATCCACCAGTTAACTTGACAGGTACAGTATGGAAAAAAAGCTGTGAATAGCCTATTCGGCACTTTATCAGAAAGTGGTGAAACAGGCCCTTAGTCTTCTAAGGAAATAAGGAACCATTTTATTGTCATCTGGTTCACCATTATCAAATAATTATTTAAAAATGAAAATTGAATGACAAGCCTGGGAATAACTTAGAAAGAAAGATAATTTTCACAAAATTACCAATTTGGCTAAATTGGTTCAACCTTTTGTGTGTTTCAAGTAACAAATTCACTAGAAATACATTGTGAATAGGTATAATACATACGTTTTGTTCAGAAATAATTAATGGTTACTTAAGGAGTGACAGTACACAAATAGTCCATACAATTTTCTATCAAAGACTTTATTAAATGGCTACTCAAACATCTTTAGAGAAAAAAAAATTAGCCCACAATTTATAACTAACATCTTAAGTGCTATTTTGTCTTCAAAAGTATTCAATCTTTGACATTCACTATTTGTATGCGTTTCACTGTATGCCATACTAACGGTACCACAGAACCTGTCCTTGAAAGTAGGCTGATCGGTCATGGCCGCCGAGGTCATTGAACTCAGGCGATTGAAAACGCAAGTTTTGTTATTTTGGGTCAAGATATTATAGGTTATGTTTCCGGAAAGCACAATTTTTGGGGACGAAAGTAGATTTTTTTTTTGCGTTGAGTCTTTATTAAAAAAAAAATAGTTTTATTACGTTCTAAATAGTTTTTTTACAAACAGTATTGCTATTTTTATAGATGTGTATTTTTGTGGTTTAGCTAAACATTAATTTTACTATATTTATACCAATAAATATGAAACTAATGTTTAGTCTAACACGTTAAACGCCGACCGAAATTGTATGGTTTTCCGTTTAGTCCATGGGGGGCACCATTTGAGCGATACTAGAATGTTCCATTTGGGCCGTGGGGGACACCATATGACCGCGATGTAGTGTCGACTTCAAACCCATCTGGCAGGCCAACGGACATGCAAACTTAGCTTTTGTCAATACAATGAGACCCGCGTGGCCCTCTAGAGTCTAGACTAATGGGTTTTACTCGGTTTTCGGCTAACGGCAGGACATAGAATTTTTTAGAGAATATTTGTGGGAGAACTTTTTTATACCCCATATCCCTTCAACTGTTGACCGCGCTCTAGTAGGAGCTTGATGTCAAAAATGTGCGCATCTGTTGACCCCTCTCCTGGAGATCGATTATCACCTCCGAGTTTTATTTTAACCACAGCATATCGTAAACTATATCTTTGTTGCTCTAACTTGCACAAAGTGTACTTAAAATAACAAAGATGGGCTATAGTCACTTCTCATGGCCCTAAATCACACTTACGACAATTAATAGAAGTTTCAAATTTAACCCTTGTCTTAAAATCGCGCGCGTACTGACGAGTTTTGTTTTTTGTAAAGCTTGTGAGGTGAAAAAATGTATGGAGAAGTATGTTTTTCTTATTTATTAATGTTAAATAATGTATGTTTATGTAAATTAAATAAAAATATGTTTAAATAATTTTTCACTTTTTTTTAATTATAAGGATTTTTATACAATAAACTGGAAAAAAACGTTTATTCCGATTTAAAGTTAAAATTAATAAAACTTAACTTGGCAAAATTGGACAAATTAATTTTGATAATCTTTTCTTAATTCATACAGGTTCCAATGACATAGTTATTACATACATAGGGAATTTTAGAGTTATCGTCATTTTAACGCGACACGCGAGATCATCCAGAAGTAGCCCCATAGATGCGGCTTATTTTTGCAATATGGCCGCCACAGTTGAAGGGATATAACACTATACAGTGTTTATTACACAAAAAATCACGTTTGTGTTATGGGGGCTCCCATACAACCCTTAAATATTTATTTTATTTTGTATAGTAAAAGAATAAAGGAAGTTAAAATGAAGTTTTGTAAAGGTTGTAAAGGCACGGGGGGTGTCCGACACCGCGTCAACACCGCGACCCGCGCGGCCCCTTGTAACGAAAATCTTAGTTTCTGCTCGCCCAGACCATTGGGGAACCCGGGGTGAGCGACAGTGGTTTTTGGGCATTTGTATGTAGTAATTATTAACAAAATTCTATTTGAAATTGGGTTTTAATACATTTCCTACAAAATGGAGCAAAAATAACGAATTTGTAAAATTGATGAAAATCGTGTTTTCCGATTCGGCGCGCAGGGCAAGTGTACTGTCGGCCAACTGGTGTCCCCCATGGCGTGTTAAAGTCCGCATCAAATCAACACAATAAAATGATTAAAATTTTTAAACATAATATTTTTCCTTGAGATTTTTGGCTCGAAGTATGTTTAAGGCACAAACAAATTGACGCATAAAGAAGTTTAAACAACGAAAGTTGTATGTTGTGAATCAGTAAACCACACAAATTAGCATACAGCTCATAGACCGCAAAAGTGAATTTCATTGTTTACTATTACAAGTTCAATAAACTTTATACTTTACGGTAACTTTGTCAGAAAACAAGAACATTTGAATATAAAGTTTTCCTTACCAGTATTTTAAGAAGGAAAAGATTGAGAAGAAGAAAGTTCTTCTTTTGATTAAAAAAAGATGACAGAAAGGAAAAAAAAAAACAAATAACGTTGCGACGTGTTTTTAAACTTCCTATTGTGTTTTGTTCTTTGTCTCTTGTAGTCCCTTTATTAATTCTACTTCAAAACTATTTATATATAACTATAAGATACTTTCTAACATTATTATTTATATCTTTACAGGTAAAGTTCGTGATTTCGACAATGGCGCGAAGAAAAAGTGTGTGTGTTAAGTGGACTGTAGCATTAGTTTTAGTTTTATTTAGTTCTTTTGTGCTTTCTCGACCACAAGAGCCCACAACTTCCGAACTCGAGAAAACAACTGAAAACATAATAAGGTATAGACGTAATGAAATTAATAATAAGTTACCTTTATTTAGTTATAGTGAGAATATTCCTTTTGCAGATAAGGTAAGTATTAATGTAGGTATGAATATTAATAACCAAAAAGATGTAAATGAATTAACTTATAATTTAAACGAAACTGATAACTTTAGTGATAATCGTAATAGACGCGAAACACAAAATGATAATATATTTTCCAATAGAAGTCTAACAAACAGAATTTCTAGGGCCAGTAGTGTCAGTAATAAACCAATTATAAAGAAAATCGTTACAAAATGGACTGATAATGTAAAGAATTTAGATTTATCCCATGATGATAGTAGTTCGAGAGAAAATGGCCTCAAAAATAAATATGCCAGCAACGAATACTCTGACGAATATGATAGCAAAGAAGGTAGACCATCAGGTATTATTGTTAATAGACCTAATAAAAAGCGAGTTCCAAATAGATACAATCGACCACAATCGCAATATTCCGACGAACAGATTTACACGAGTAACCTACAAATAGCTGGTGACCATCCGTATACTTACACGCGACCCAATTACGTATACACTACGGCATCTCCCACACCCATTATAACAAACGTAGGCTATCCAAGACCATGGCAACAAAATAACCTACAAATTATTAAAAAACCAAACAAGCCACGCCCCACAAAGCCCACAAGACCTACTAATAATTACAACCAAAATAATCTATACCATCACTCACCCTACCCCGGTAATTTCGAAGTAACAACATTCCAACCTTCGCCAACGTACACAGACCGCATTGTTATAAGGCCAGAAGAATATGCAGCAGATTCAGAGGATTGTCCTACTATTTTCATGACTTTAAACAATACTTTTCAAGGCGAAGGTAAGGAGGCGTGTCCTGATCTTCATATCGCAGTTAACACAAATGTTATAAACAAAAATAACGTAGTAGAGTCCGAGGAAAACAATGAAGCAGCTCTTACTGATATATTCGGATTACCATCTGAAGAATCAGGGAGTGAGGAGAATGCTAATGACAATGAGTATAGTGCTTCCGATGAAAATGAGGAAGAATCTGAAAGCGCGTCTATTGAAGGGCTATCGTTACCGATTTATAACTCTGATAACGAAGAGTCCGGAGATAATTTTGATTCCCCGAGTAATGCTCTATCAGAAATCAAAAGACCTAATCGACCCAGTAAAAAGAAAAACGAATTAATAGATTACGATTCCGTGTTTGACTACATCCAACCTTTAATTGGTGGTTTTAGTTGGTTGGCAGCAATTAATCCCTTCAGCTTTAGCGCTGTTTCGTTCCTTTTGACACCGATAATTCTAGTTGTTGCTGCTGTATCTGGTTTCATCGCTTTATTCTCACCATTTTCGTATGGGAGAGAAGCGCCACAAACTCCCATAGAGTATCCAAGTTGGCAATTGGAGGATTATTATAAATCTTGGTATTATAATTCTTTAGCAGACAGAAGAAGATGGCAACAAGACAGTCCTCGTACTTTCTTGGATAGTAATAACAACACTCTCTCACGAAGCACTAATTTACTGGATAGCATAAAAGAGTTTTTGAAGGCAATTATAGTGAAAGTTAATGACAAAAACAAAAGCATAGCCCAAAATAAGAGAAAGAAAAGAGAAACTTGGATGATTCGTGTAAAATAATTAAATGTTTTTTTGATGTTTAAGAAAAGCCACATCGAAAATAATATTATAAAAGATCAATGTATATAAATTCGATGCTAACTATGCACAAACCACAACCGTTTTTTCGATCCCACCTATTTTTTTATTCCCTAATTATTAGATTAGCAATAATTTTTAAACATTACATTATTAGAATATAAAGATAAAGTCGTAAAAAAAATACAACAAAATATAGTATACTTCGTTGTTTTACAACAAAAAGTATTTACAACAAAAAGTACAAAAAAGTATAATCAGCATAATAATTATACACATAGACGTTAATAATAATTAATAAATAAAAAAGTATTTATAATCGTATTATGCAATTCTACTCACATGAAAAAAATGTGAAAACGCAACTTAAAATATACACAAAAATATGATTATTTCGAATAATTTAAAAAGACCCAAAAATGAAGATTCTAAAATATTGAAATTATTTTTCTTGTAATTGAAAAATATGAAAGTATATTATATTTTAATGATAAATTTAAACACTATAAAATATGTTTCCAGGTATATAAAAATAAATCAGTTGAGATTATTTTTATATATTACTTCATCACAAACACGGCCTTTAATATTTTAAGTATATTTAAGTTAATTTTGTATTATATAATTATAGTTACCTACAAAAATTATTATTTCAATGAAAAATATCATAGATTTAAAATACCATCCTAATAGGATTGTAGTCATTTAAGTTTTAAATAAGAGTAACTCCTATTATTTATTTTAATAAGTAATAATAATTTATTATTTAGTTCATAAAAAAAAATAAGTTATACCTTTAAATCGCACCGTTTCCTGTTGAGTTTGCAATAATTTATTTTTTATTTGACATTTATAATTTTTAATAAACTTTATTAAATAATAATTGTTGTTTTATTTTTAATAAATAAGTTTTCTTTAAACTTAATTTTCGTTCTACAGGGTGTAACAAAACTAAGTGATAATACTTTAGGGTGTGTATGTGTTCCTTGTAGAGAGTTCACTGTGAAAGTAGCAGCGCTGAAAGACCAATTTTTTTTTCATATTTGTATGGGCAAGCGCCCCAGCGTAACCAGTTTCTCCATACGAAAGTGATAATACTTTGTATTATCACTTAGTTTTGTTACACCCTGTAGATTTATTTCAAAGACAAATGGCAACTGTAATAAATTTTAAAGTAGAAATCGAGGAAGAATTAATGTACGTTCTTTTCAATTATTCATAAGTCTTCTTGAATATTAGAAAATAATATTTTTTATTCGAATCGTTGCAGATGTTATTACTGAATAATAAATGATTAAAAACAATGAATTATTTTTAAAGATATTTTTTTTTTGTATTAAAAGTTTAATACTTATTTAAATTACTATGATTTAGTCCATTCAATAAGAACAAATAGGTTTGATTTTATGGATATTTTTAGGATAATTTATTATTATTATGATATTAGAAATATTACCCATTTTGTATTTATGCAACTTTGTATTCTATTTTTTACAGTTACAAATATTTTAAAATATATAGTAGGTAATATTGTTTTGCTACTTGGCAGTATTTGTATCAGAATCTTGTAACAATAAGGTTATATTATATTACTTTTCATCTTTATCATATTATTTCATACAGCCATGTTAATTTAATAGTTTAATTTCTCTCTTTTAGGAAGAGAATAAAAATCATGTTAATTTTCTACACTGAATTTTACATAAAATATCGAATGTTTCGCACTAAAATTTGAAATTTCTCATTCCAGGCATGAAACCAGCAATGATGATACAGCACCAAAGACGGCGACAGAACCTGACTCAGTACCTACCTCTGATACATCAAGAAATGTCAAGAGCAAGGCCCCAGTCCTTGGTGAATCAATCAAGATGGTTGCTAACCAGCTTTTGGACAAGCCACAAAACAAAACCTCGGACACACCCGTAGTTCCCGATACCAGAATTCCACCAAAACTAAAAACACAAATTGCACAAAAGCTTAAAGTGAAAACAAGACATGATGATGGCATTGATGGAGAAGAAAATTCACATGCTGGTATCGCGGTACCCGTGAGCGTCGAAGAATTAGAATCTGAAAACATGGAAGCGGCCAGTGAATCATCAACAACTCATGAAGGTATATCGACTTGGATTTTAGTAAGTAATCCAGCAAATAAGGAGACCACTAGCGGAGCAACGGAACCGACCAAAATTGACGAAAAGAAACAGAAACCTAATGCCTCTAAAAATAAAAATAAAAGGCCGCAAAATAATAAAGTCTTTGCTAAAAGACCCATCATTGGAAGCACGAACAAATCAGACTTAGTTGCGGGCGGGTCAGCAATTAATGAGAATGTGTATAATAAATTGAAGGACACTGTGTTATCTAATGTACAGAAAAATAAAAATAATGCTAAGACGACAACTGTAAGTACTACAACAGCAATGACTTCAGAACTACCAACGATTAAGCGAGAGATCACGACAACTTCAACCACTGTGAAAAAGGTAAACAAGAAAAATAAAAATAAGCAAAAGCTTACTACAACTACTACTGAAGCTGCGATTGCTAGTGATTCAGCTATTTTACCCATGGAGGCTAAAGAACAAGAAATTGAATTGGAAATAAGCACACCAGCGACAACCACTAAAAAACCAAAACGCTCTTCTACAAGAAAGAAGACTAAAACAAAGAAGCGTAAAACCACTAAGCCAAAACAAGAGACAACTACTGCGGTTACTACACAAGTTAAGACTGCGAATAAAACAAAGTCCACAAAATTACACAAAAAACCTAGTGCGACAGATACAGGACCGATCACAACGCAAATATATAACTACCTTTCAAGAGAAGTCATGCCTTCAGTTGGTGTTGGTGTTATTGGGTTAGCAGGCCTGCTAGGAATAGCTGGATACTTCTTATATCCATTTACTGGTACTCCCGTAAGACGTACATTTGAGGTTGACAAGAAAGACGATATATACAAACACAATGCTGAAGAGTATGCAAATGACGGAAACGGTCAACCCGAAGAGGAAATGCTAGGAACCGTTTTGGCAGGTATGCCAGCCACTATGAAGGAAAAGTACAACCCGTACTCGGCTCAGACGACCCATGTCCAACCCAACCGATATCCGGCTAAAAAGGAACAGGATATACGATATCGTCATGTAACAAATAGCTATGGTACAACTAGCAAATATGGCCCGAAATATAATGTTCACTACCAACAAAAAACGGGTTTAGCACATGGCGCGGTTTATCCTGAACCAATAAATTACCATTATCAATACGAAGGCAGGCACTCATATTCAACTGAAAAGCCTGTAAATGCAGTCTCATATTCACCGTATGGAGCAGTCGAACCTATTTATGCTGCGCCTCAAGTTGGATCGTCGGCGTATGGAAGTGACTCCTCCGGCTCCGTGGTATACGGAGTAAAGCCTGCAGAAGATGCGGATTTTAAGCCCGTATATCCCTATGATCCCCAGTATCACAGCGAAACCACCACCAGCCCAGTAACGTATTCACCAACTTCTATGTATTTGGGATCCAACAACGAAAACAGCCAATCAGAAGACCAAAAATATGATGATCAAAATGATAACGATGAATCAGTAGACAATAAGTTTGTAGTTGGTAGCATACCAAAAGAATTTTCAGATTCAGCTACGCCCGCAGTTGTCCCTGAACATGGACCAAGAAATCTGAGAAAGCGCAGAAACATACGTAAAAAGCGAGGTGTGGTAGGTTCCATTGAAGAATTGTTAAAGAATGCGAAAGAAAATAAAGGTAACGAAATTTTTATAAGCAACGAGATAGACGATACTTCTACCAAAGTATTCTTAGCTTCTGATGTTGATGATAAATTCGTAATTAGTCCGAATGATAAAGACGTATATACAGTTTATGCTGCATCAGCGGAACCTAATGATCCATTGTCAGTAATACCAAACACAAACCAAAACGAAGTCGTTGAAAGCGTATCAACTCTACCAATCCAAGATAAAATGGAAACTGAGGCACCAAAAGTAACGGAGGATACCACAAAATCTTTCAAAGTTTACGAAGTGTTCAATGCTGAAGGCACTCAGAAAAACAGTCCTATCATTGAAGGTGAAGTAGAAACAACAACAGTCTTCAAAAGCATGAATACAGAGACAACAACGGAGCAGAAATTTGAAACGACGTCAACAAACGTTCCACCAACGGTCCCTGAAACCACCAAGAAACCCAGACCTACAGATGGAGATATCATTACATACCCACCATCCACATCTTCTGGTGGAGGATTTTTTGACTTCCTCAAGCGTCTTGTCGAATTCAAGTACAGACTTGGTCTGAGCATCCTTCAAACCACTTCAGATAACTTGAACAGATATCTTCGTAGTTTTGAGAATGCACAGAAAAAGTCCAAGTCTCATTGACTATAAAAGATACTCATACTATTAAGGCATATTTTAAGAATCACAAGTAGGGACATAGACTAAATATAGACTGTACATGACCACAAAAAGCGTGTTGAAAGTAAATTATTTTGAAAGGTAAGGAAAATTACGACTAAGAAATTTTAGTTTTGTACCTTTAATTCTTTCAATGTATGGAAAAGGTAATTGTTTTTGATTTTTAACTATAGGTAATCATAAAACTTCAACAACCTACAACAAAGACGCATTATAAGACTATTTTTAAAACTGTTGCTAAAATTATTGTCAGTGGTCTATACTAAAGCATTTATTTTGTATAAACTATCATAATAAATATTACACATAAGAGTTAGACTGAATTTTAAACATTTGAATAAGTGTATTAACGACTTTATTAACGAATTACTAAGTAAAGACACAAGATCTTGAAGAAACTATTGCGTCCGTATTTAAAAAATGTTTATTTTAATGTATTCACTATTTTATTTAAGAAACAGGGATATTTTATAATGAATTATGTATTTATTATATATCTTCAGAATGTCTTCCTCGTTGTGTAACTGAGGGAAACCTACTGAATTTATATTGTGATAATGTCTTTATACACTTTAAGGTAAGAATAATATATTTACTCCCTAGATGTATTTATGTTTAACTATTTTATATTTCTATGTAAATACAAAATAAAAATGTACGACTAAGATGTTTTTTATTTAACTTCATATTTTTACAGTTCATAATTTTTTAAAAAAAATTCTATTAAAATAGGTACAATTATTATTTACACATTTTTCCGGGATAAAAGTATCCTATGTCCTTTCCTGGGACTCAAAGTATGTTCATACCAAATGTCAGTAAAATCGGTTCAGCGATTTGGGCGTGAAGAGGTAACAGATAGACAGACAAACTTTCGCATTTATAATATTAGTATGGAAGTATTTAACCGTAAAATATACCTTTCCCATAAGATTTCCATTCATAATAATATGCTATAAATAGAGGTTGCCTAACTTTGTTTTGCAGCTGCAGTTCAAGCAAAAAAAGGGTAACAATAGATTATTGCAACGTTTTCACGCTAGACGTCAGCACCAGCGATGACAGTAAACAAAAAGTTTTGTTCGACGTTCTACAACGTTTCTGTCAATATTCTGATATGAGTGCAGTATGTGGGATTTTGGTCGGATTATTTGCTGTATGTGTTTGTAGCGCCCTCTGTTACGACTTTTGCATAATATTTTCTATTAACAGTCATGCTTTCAACAAATTATTATAGATCATAATTCATAATATATAATATAATAAGTTAGAGTTACTTTTTTCTTTATTTTCCAAACGTCATTGCCTTATAGACTATAGTTTGTATTTTAGGGTTTCAGTGTAGATGGCGCTTTTCAAGGTTTGTTAAAACTTTCAAAAGATATTACTAGATGGCGCTAAGATGTAGTTTGTCGTACATAATATACAGCTGTAAGACATAAGTTTTGAAATCAAACGGAATAGTATTTTATCTGAAACGGTAATTTCTAATTCGTTATCTTTTTTATTTTTATTTATAAAATAGAATAAATAAAATAAAAATTGTGTGTTGTTTTCAAATTTTTTAACTTATAAGTAATAAGCAACATAGTTTTCTAATACGTATTCAAAAAGGGTTAAATATAAAACTTTTTGTTCCATCTTTTGGTACATTCCATAAACACACATTACTCAGCCGAACATACGAAAAAGTCAGTTTGTTAACTGAGAGAAAAGAGAACTAACTCAGATTGTAAGTTCTCATGAATCTACGAATCTGAAACGTAACATTTATTAGACTCGAGACTTCCAAAGGCTCTACAATTCAGTCTTCTATCGACAAGGAACTGACAGATTTAAGTCACTTGAACCGCTCATTATTTTTAATGTCTTCCCTTTGATAGTAATAGTGACCCCACTAAGGGTACTTAATGTTGCTCGAACCGCGGAAGGTCAAAGAATGGGTTCCCCTGAGGGTAATTTGAAGGTCTACTTAGGAACATGTCAGGTACGACGAGGGTCCAACCGACAGCTCGCATTATGAACCAATTTGCGTTACCACCGAAACCCGAATGAAACTCGATAGTTTATATAAAACTGGAACTCGAATGAAACTCGAGTTAACTTTAAACAATATTTATAAAATTTGCAAAATATTAAAAGTTTAATAATTTAATTGTAAATTATTATTATTTATGACTAGATGACGCCCGCAACTCTGTTGCGCTAAAATTCATTTATCACGCGGGAATCGTACATTTTTCCGTGATAAAAATATTCAAAGTTTTATCCATACCCAGCTAAATCGGTTTAGCGGTTTGGGCGTTAAAAAGTAACAGATAGACAGACAGACACACTTTCGCATTTACAATTTTAGTATTAATTATGTTAGTTCTTATGATTGTTGACTTTTTAGTAAATAAATCCCCCTAGGCTATACATTTTAAATTCGTATTCGTAAAACGCCCACTAATAAATAATAATAATACTATTGTATTATATTAATATACAGTAAAAATATTTTTTTTGTTTTACAGTATAAGCTGTAAATCTCAAATTCCTGGATATTCAGTGTACAAAATATTTATCGCAATAGGTTATTTTTAATATACACCCAAAATGAAGACAAAAATAAAATGTAAGACTGCAGATATTATTTTTAATTTTTAAATACGGTGTTTGCATATGTATAGATATTTCTGATGATGATGATTTCACATTCGAGTTCGAGTTTCGATAGTAACGTAGTTGTATACGGCAAATCGTTTCATGGACGGATGCACTGAGATAAAGGCTACCTGCCTGATGGGATGGCTGTGTCATCTTAATTTCAAAGGCAGTCAATTAGGGGACCAAACGTGATTACGTTCAGCATCACTAGTGATAGTATTGTTAATTAGTAGTATTGACAAGATTGCTAATCAATTAAATAATGTGACAAACCATACTAAAGCTGATCGCACATTTGTCAGCATCAGCATCAAACGCACTGCATAGTTCACTGGCCTCCATTATACAAGTACGCTGGACTAATGATACCCTTTGAAATGACAGCAATTTTTTGTGCCTATTTGAAGCGGAACCAGCTCCCCCAATGTGAGTGATAGGAACTAAATTTGACGTAAAAATGACGTTTGAAAGTCGCCATATTGGCGCTGATAGCAGTAGTGGGAGTATTTGGAACTAATACTAGTGATGACAACCAATAACGATTAAGCGGCCATTTGCAAGTTACGTCAAATTTAGTTCTCTTCCCTCTCACTGGGGGCGCTGATTCCGCTTCAAATAGGCACAAAAAAGTGGGTATCATAGGTCCAGCGTACTTGTATAATGGAGGTCAGTGGCATAGTTCCATAGTTCATAAAATAAGGCGCGTACGGTGCGGACGAACCACAAGGAACTCTCATAATTTCAGTCTGTCCGTCCGTCAGTTCACCCCTGATAACTTAATAAATTAAATAACTTTCAGCCATATTATCTTACTTCCGACTTCATTTTTCACATTATTAAATAAATATAATTCGTGTGTTTAAAAGTCGTTTACAAGTTTTTCCCCCTTTTTTCATTTCTACAAGGTGTAACAAGAATAAGTGATAACACTTTAGGGTGTGTATGCTTATGGTAAACCTTATAATTATATAATAATAAATACCTTAAATAAAGTTAACTTACAGTATAATATATTTTACTATTTTCATACTGAACTCTATATACAGGAAATACTTTCATACCCTAAAATAGTGTTGGTAAAAATAGCATTAGCAATAATAATTAATTGTTAAATGCACTAGCAATAATTGAATTAATCGTACTTGCTAAAAAATACGATTGCTAATATTATCGTGCGTAGCATTAGTCAACTCACTGTGAGCCCCAGTGTGAACGTGAAAATATACGGTATCGAATGTCCGCGCCTACGCCTAGCGTAATGGCGTATTGTCGGTTAGGTGTGAACGAAAAAGTGAATATGTATGGAAATACAATAAACTGCGTAACGTTCGCTCACATTCGGCGGCTCACAGTCGGTTTGATGTGAACACTGCCTAACTGTTATTTTTAACTCGATGCGAAATAATACTAGACGCGAGCGGTGCGATGCGAATCGATAATTATTCACGATGTCGCGTTTTTAGCAAATAGCAAAGCAATAATACTTAGCTACTATGACATCAAAATTAGCATGATAATGAAATTAATAGAAAATAGCATTAATTTCCATTACTACCCAAAAATATCACTTAGTTTTGTTACACGTAGTAGTAAATAGTTAGTAATTAACTTAATATATTACGACTTACCCTAATCCTAAACTACCATCTTTGTTCAACATGGGGACAGGAACAATCGATCCCTTATCCCCGCTAACGATACGGAACAGAATTAAGTCAGCATGAAAGTTTTCGGTTTGCGTCCCTGTGGGCATTCTAATAGCAATTCTGCTTTAGAATGTGTTAGAACTACAGCAATAAAAACTATTTTAAAGTGAATTTCTTTAGCAGCTTTGTTTAATGTAAAAAAAACTTAAACTAACGTCAACGTATAGGCATTAGGCAACAGCAGTATTTCCGACAAATACGACATGCAAACCTTTACGAAGAGAGCGTATTCCTCCTTAAAAAGCAACGCACCTGCAACTCTTGATGTTGTGAGTGCCCATAGGCGACGGCAGTTGCTTTCAATAAGGTGAGAAGTTGCTCGTTTGCCCCCTTATTTTATGAAAAAACTTGATTGAAAATACATAAGACGGAGGGAGAGTATTATTTACAATAGATTGCCATCGTGGCGTAGGAGACTAAGGGCCTGTTTTACCACTTCCTTGATGAGGTGCCGGATAGGCTATCCACAAATAATTTGACAGATGCTCCATACTCTATCTGTCAAGTTAAGTTGTGGATAGCCTATCCGACAATTATCAGGAAGTGGTGAACCGTGAAACAGGTCCTAAGTATAATATTTCAGTCTTTCTACGATATATTTGCGCCCCTGCTGCTGCTGTTTTCTGGGCATAAATACAATACCTTAATTCAATGAGCATACACCTTTTTTGGCGCGTGGGTAAAACGCTGATACGCTAAATGCTTTAGAACCACGTTGTACACACTCTAGTAATCATGCATTGTTATTCTCCCTCGAATAATACAATTGCATACAGTAGCGTAACTCTGAGTTTTTGAAATTAATCGAAAACGGAGATCTAGAATCAAAATATTTATGGAAATTAAACACCACGTCATTCTAGCACTCTAGTCCCATGCTAAGTTCTGGAAGAACTTAATTTATTACTGGTACCAAACTACGAAAATACAATAAATATGTTTATCGCGCGGGAACCGTATACTTTTCCGGGATAAAAAGTATCCTTTGTCCTTTCCTAGGACTTAAAAAAGGCGGTTTAAGTGTGGGTAACAGACAGACAGACAGACACACTAAAGTGTGTCTGTTGAAATGCTAAAGCATTTATAACATTAGTATGGATATTTTAATATCCAACCCGTCTACCAGCTTGAGTGTTAACGCTACGGCTGCTCTAACTGAGACAAATACAATCTACTGTATATTATTTATACTATGTTAATATATTGTTGAGACTCCCTCACAATGCTTTCTTTCACAGCCGAATAATTGAGATTAGAGGCACGTGGCGAAATTCTTTGTGTTCAATGGCCACTGATTGTATTGTCGGGGGTTCGATGCTTGAATAATGAATTTTCCAGTGCATTACTCAAAATAATTGTGAAACCGCCTGTGACTAGAATAGACGAAGTGAAGAAAAGTTTTGCGAAAATTGGTTAAAGAAATTTAATAGTTAGATTTAATTGTTACTTTAATAGTAACAAAAATATTTTATATTCTTTGTATCAACTGTTATAATATCATTACTGTAGCTATTTTGGTATCGGTACCTACAACATAATATTATAAAATTTCGTTTAAATAGTTAAAACTTTTTACGTAAAAATAAAAACTAATGAGTATTTATTATATTTCGTTTCTAGTCTCTAGTCTTAAAATTAGGCTAGAAACTAGAATCCAAATATTATTTTTTCTTCAAAATTCAACATCAAGAGAATTTTACATAATAGTATGGGAGCCCTAGAACAATTTTTTTTTTGATTACTATCAAGCAAATTTTTTGTGAGTTACTTCATTTTGATAGGACGAACAACATTTTTATTTACGAAAAATCTCGATTTAAGAGTAAGATTGTCCTACAAATAAAACAATCCATATTTTAGGACCATCAATTCAAAGTATGAAATCCTTTCTATCTCTGTTAGCTACCACTTTCGAGATTTTTCGCAAATAAAAATGTTGTTCGTCTTATCAAAATGAAGCTACTCACAAAAAATTAGCTTGATAGTAATAAAAAAAAATGTTCTAGGGCTCCCGTACTATAACAGCTTCTAGGCTTCAACAAATATTCGGTGACTCAAAAGAAAATTCCGCAGAAAAATTTGCTAATGTCCTTTAAGTATAGGATCCCACCATAGAACGACCTTCACCGAGCTGGTAAATAGATGAAAAGTATTTTATATTCAATTACGTATGTCAATAAAATTGCAAGTGGGTTTTTTTATTGTTTTTATTTTTATTTTTTATTCTGGACTAAAATTTT
Source organism: Cyaniris semiargus (assembly GCA_905187585.1). Lineage (NCBI taxonomy): Eukaryota > Metazoa > Arthropoda > Insecta > Lepidoptera > Lycaenidae > Cyaniris > Cyaniris semiargus. Next base: position 13,597,828 of record LR994563.1, on the reverse strand, counting down.
GTAGGCAACCCACTTGCAATAAATTTATTGACATACGTAATTGAATATAAAATACTTTTCATCCATTAACCAGCTCGGTGATGGTCGTTTTATGGTGGGATTTTAGACGATTTAACGTAGTCTACCCTTTAATAATAATTCTTTTGATTTCATGAAAATCTGTGCAATGGCTTCGAAGCCTATTTGATTAACAAAAAAACCTTCTTCTTTATTATTTTAGACTAGTTGATCTGGCGAACTTAGTCTCATTTTCCTTCTTATAACTTCTCTGGACTTCCAGGAATATGTCAAGACTAAAAAAGCCGTTCGAGTTTTAGCGAGACTAGCAAAATTTGAAAATATACATTTTTATTTATATAGATTATTCAGATGTTAAGATTATGACACCCGCCTAAATTAGTTTATCGCGCGGGACCCGTACATTTTTCAGAGATAGAAAGTACCCTACCCTTTCTCGGGACTCAAAGTATCTCCATACCTTTCAGCAAAATCTGTTGACGGTTTTAGCACAATAACAAAAAGAACCATTTCGCATTTACAATATTAGTATGAATTGTAACAACGCTAAACAAAACCAGGAAAAACAAGTAACAATTTACATTACATTATGGAACGTTTTCAGGTCAAGAAACGAAGATGATTACATGAAAAATTCATTTGAACCAGCTTTTAATAACGAGAGTTGTGCATAATATTACCGCGGGACTATCTCGTTGGTAATTTAATTATTTTTATGTAAATTAAGCAGGCTCGCAGATGACAGACACTTAATATTAGAATGATGATGATTAAAAGTTAAAATCTATACTAATGTTACATATGCGAACGTGTGTCTATCTGTCTGTCTGTCTGTTACCTTTCACGCCCAAACCGCTAAACCGATTTTACTGAAATTCGGTACGGAGATACTTTGAGTCCCGGGAAAGGACATATAATACTTATTATTCCGGAAAAATGTAGTTTCCGCGCGATAATCGAATTTAGGTGCAACTCTCATTAGTCATCTTGTAAAATAATAAAAATCGGAAAGAGAAGTTATAAAAAATGTAATAATCGGCGACTGCGCTACGGCGTAGCACACTGTAGCGCAGTCGTAGCTTCGTAGGGTTTCAGCTTTAAGGGTTAGTTAACATTGCAACGTGAAGAGCCGATGCAATGCATTTTTAAATGAGCCATTGGAAACTGGATCAGGCAGCTCATCGATTTAAAAAATTTATTAATTTTATACTCACATAATATACCAGTAATAAGTTTAAAAATTAAGCTTTTTTTAACTTTTTTACTTAAAGGTGCTACCTCACCGGGAGCATTCGCTTGTAATGTAACGTTACAGAGTCGAGCATAACATCAGTGAGGGAGGAAAGCCGAGTATTACAATGCGCACCTTGTAATGATACAGTGTGTAATATTATCTTGGTACAATTTGTAACATCAATGCGCTCCACTCCCGGCCCCGCGCTATGGAAAGTCGAATGTTACATTACACGCGAATGCTCGTCAGTCAGGGAGGTAGTATTGTAATGTAATGCTCAAAGTCGAATCTTTATTGTTACATTACACGTGAATGCTCGTCGGTCAGGGAGGTATTTTTGTAATGTAATGCTCAAAAACGAATCTATAATATTACCTTACACGTGAATGCTTCCGGTGAGGGAGCACCTTTAGGTTGTGTAGTCATTTAAAATTAGTGATGTTATGTAGCCTATACTCAACCAGCGGACGAACAAGGCTTCCAACGAGACCTTATTTGCCAAATTATTATAACTAGTTTAGAAGTTACGAGAACAGATGAACATTCATAGCCACATACACTTCAAAAACATAACCCTACTTTTTTCGCCGTAGTTGGATAAATATATCGCTACTTATGTAATCTGAGTTTCGAGATTAAAGATATAGAAAAATGTTATCGGACTTGATGAAGACCTATGTCAGGACCCGTGTCAAAGTGACACCCAACTTGACACAGAATATGACACGATTGAACCTAAATTGCGTCATCGGGGCGGCGTCATTTGGTGACAATTTATGAGTTTAGTGTCAACTGCTCGAAGTATTTTTGGATTAAAAAAAATTACAAACAGACGAACATAATATAACCTCCACATTTTTGGAAGTCGGTTAAAAAATTATATTATGTAAAGAGTTGGCTTTATTAAAATTTGATGGATAGTAATTTTGGTTTTTTTTTACGGTGGGTTTGAAATTTAAATATAGGTAGTGTAATGTCGAAATTATTGAATAAACTTTTGTTCATTATATTATGTTATAAGGCAATACGGGGTGCAATTAAAACTTCCGGCCAAATTTAGTTATATTGATCCTTGTAAAAAAAAAAAATTCACGTATTTTTTTCTTTTATAATCGCTTAGTACTAAAATGTTGAGAAATAGCTTCCGAAAGTTATCCTAAAAAACACTACAATTAATAGACACTACGCGTAGCCGGCGCGTGACGTGTCCCCCGCTCTACCCACCGCCGCGAAGTGACGGTTCTGCAACGATTTTAAGTGGGATAAAATATGTTATAATTAAAAAAATTAACACCCTATTTTTTTTGGTTAAATGAATTTTCCTAATGATACCTGAGCCTTAAAAAAAATTGCCCTGTAGGTTTAATGCCCTGTATGTAGAAGGATAAAAAGAAATAATTGTCATTTTGTCCGCAATGTTATTGGAACTTGGGATATTATTAGTTGTAACGAATCTACTGACACGTCATACAATATTGGTCGTTGGTTAATGGTTATACTTTGCTGGTCAGTTGTCCGTAACCGCCGCACTCTTAAACTGATTATGATTTTAATCTGGTATTAAATCACTCAAAGTGATCGCCAAAAAAGCTAAAATTGACCTGTTTATAATATAAAAAATCTAAATCTTATATACAAAATTTTCGTATCACAGTGTTTGTGCGCGAACTCCTTCAAAACGGCTCAACCGATTTTAATGAAATTTTGTATGTATATTGACTATACTCGTTTGGCCTGATTATAGGTTTTTATCTACTTTTTTAATTGATGCTGGAAATAATTTACATGGAAAGAGTTGACAGCTGTCAAAACTGAATAAACATCGTCTTCAAGTTAAAATTATAGACTTTGCTTTTAGGTTGCGTGCTTGTTACAAGTATTCGGGCTATTTGTAAAGTTTTCTCGACATATCTTTGGATTTTCTTTGTGATTTCTCGTTATTATTGTACTTTTTGTGGTGTTTTTGTGTTAGTTGTAATGTTTTTGTGTAAGTGTTTTTTCCTAACTAGTTAATTACAATGGATACCGATCCGCCGGACCCCGGTGGAGGTTATGTTTGTATCACGCCACCGAATGGTCTAAGTATTGCCCCAGATACAGGAAATATTCCTAATAAAAGACCAAGATACAATCCGCAGGTTCCCTCAACCGGTAATACTCCCACCCTTAATGACCTTTATTCATTTGCGAAACCTGAGTTCTTAAACAAACGTAAGTACTCCCACAATGATTCCTCTCCTTTTATTATGCATGTTTCCAAGACAGATTCAAGTAGTCAGATTAGTCCAATGGAGTTCGGCCGCTATTTATTTCAGAAAAATATTACCACAGTTGCCCTTGGTGGCATTAAACGCATAGGAAGAAATAGGGTCTCTGTTGAATTTAAAAATGTAGACGATGCTAACAACTTCTTGGAATCTTCAATTCTTACTGATGCAGGCTTCTCTGCTTCCATTCCGTCGTATAATGTATCTCGTATGGGAATAGTAAGAGGTGTTGCTACTGATATCTCGATGGAGGAATTTGCGCTAAACTGCTCTGTACCTACAGGCTATGGTGACGTTATCAAGGCTCATCGTATGTGTCGCAAATCTACAGATTCCAACGGAAGTGTATCATGGATTCCAACACAAACAGTTGTGGTAACTTTTAGTGGACAGAAACTTCCTCCTCATACCTATTTATATTTTACTTCATTACCGGTAGAATTATATAAGCTCCCAGTTATTCAATGTAATCGTTGCTGCAGATTTGGCCATGTAAAGTCATTTTGTAGGTCTGACCCTAGGTGTTACAAGTGTGCACAACCACATGAAGCTGAGTCTTGTAATACCCAGGTGGTATCATGTTTATTTTGCTCTGGTGCTCATTCTGCCAACAATCTCAACTGTCTGGAATATATACGACAGAAAGAAATAAAGACTGCAATGTCGGAACACAATATTTCCTATACAGAGGCCTCAGCCAGGTTCCCTAGTGTGCGCAGAGCTTATACAGATGTTTGTGTCCACTCGGTTATCTAATCCCTCACAAGTCCGCCATTCCACTCTCTCTCCTTCTTCTCCTACTGTATCTTATAGAAAGACAGTTTACACTCCTCGCCGTACTATTCCTACTCCTCAACCTGGGTACGACCGTATTGCTCATCAAGCTATTATTCAAAATCCCATTTCTGAGTCCCCCAATGGATCTGCTTTCCCAAATAACTCCCTATCCAAGAATGATGATTTCCCAGAAGTCCAGGGAACTTTTATTAAATTTATTATCCCGCTTCAGTGATACTGGAATGGGATATTGGACATCCAATACTCTCCGTGAAAACTTGACTAAGCTTATAAACATTACACAGATAAATACTACACATAATGAGTCGGAGGACACTTGTACAATGGAACTGTCGTAGCATAAGAAATAAATCTAATGATATTTTATTTTTTATAAATAAATTTAACCCCATTATTTTTGCCATTCAGGAGTCTTGGTTGAGGCCGGGTTCTCAATTTAGAGTTCCTGGCTTCTCCTGTCTCCGGGATGACAGAAGTGATGGAAGAGCTGGTTCAGCTATTTTAATTTCTATGTCTGTGATGTTTAATTCTATCCCTCTCCCTCCACACAGTAATTTTAATATTACTGCTGTTCGGATCCACAATATTTCCTTCCTGTCTGTATACCTTCCTGACCCCACTCCCTCAGTCATTTCTGATCTTTTTTCTATGATCAGCCTCATTCCCCCTCCTCTTTTCCTTTTAGGAGACTTCAACCTACAACATCACGCCTGGGGTTCGCAATCGTGACTCCCTTGCTGATTTATTATTTAGTCACCTCGATGACCTTAACTTGGTTATTTTAAATAATGGAGCTCCTACCCGACGAGTTCTCCCATCCCAGAATCCTAGAACAGCAGTAGATTTATCTATCTGTTCCTCTTCCTTATCTTCCCTGGTCTCATGGTCCGTTGAGTCAAATTCCTGTGGCAGTGATCATTTCCCCATTATCATTACTTGGTACCTTTCCTCCATTCCCAATATAGTTAGGAATCCTCCTAGACTTAAATTTAAAATTTCTGATGCTGATTGGCCTTTATTTAAAATCCGTACTGAAGACCTTACTGCCTCTTTTCCTCCTGTTAACAGCAATAATGTACATGACTTATATCCCCGATTAACGCAGGCGCTTCTTGAAAGCGCGCAGGCTGCTATTCCTATGCGTAGTTCTCATTATGACCGTATCTTCTCTCCTCCATGGTGGGACAATGAGTGTACCTCTGCATGTAAAAAACACAAAGAGGCAGAGAGAACTTTCTCATCTAACATGACCTTAGGAAATTATAATGACTACAAAAGAGTAGCAGCGGAAACAAAACGGCTTCTGTCTCACAAGAAGCGTCTGGGTTGGCATAACTTTTGTGAGAGCTTGTCTCCCCAGTCCCTCCCGTCTTTGGTTTGGAGCAATTTAAAAAAGTTTCGTGGCTCCTTTTCCTCCAACTCTAATCCTCTTTCTAATGATCCTTCTCCTTGGCTACATGAGTTTTCCAAAAACTTGCTCCTCCTTGGGTTCCGACATATGAAGAGTCCCAAAAATTTATATCATCTCCTTCATCTCCTTCCACTGAATTTGATTCCCCATTTTCCTTTGAAGAGTTTAAATTAGTTATAAATTCTCTTAAAGATTCTGCTCCTGGAGCTGACGGTATTCCATACTCTTTTGTTGTTAATAGCAGTCTTAGTACACAAAAATTAATTCTCGATTTTCTCAATTCCATCTTTGAATCAGAATCCCCTCCAGACGAATGGAAATGCCAGATTATTCTCCCTATTTTGAAGCCAGGCAAGTCTGTAGATAATCCAACTAGTTACCGTCCCATAGCTCTCTCTTCCACTCTTTCAAAAATATTGGAGCACTTAATTAAAAATAGACTTGATTGGTTCTTAGAGAGTAAAGGAATTCTTTCTGGAAACCAATTCGGATTTCGTAAAGGCTTTTGTACCATGGATAACGTGTGCACATTAGTTTCAGACATTCGAATTGCTTTCTCGAATGAAGAGACTCTGGTGGGGGTGTTTTTGGATGTGTCGTCCGCATATGATAACGTCCTACTTCCGGTGCTCAGACAGACTATGCTGGAGCTGAGTATTCCTGTGAAGATAGTTAACTACGTTTGTAATTCCCTCTCCGGTCGGTCCATAGTTATTTCCCATGAAAATTCCCCTCCTCATTCCAGATTGGTTTGGAAAGGTCTCCCGCAAGGTTGGGTCCTTAGTCCCTCCCTTTATAATATTTACTCTTATAATTTACATTTATCCGTTTTGTCCTTTTGCAAAATCACCCAATATGCGGACGACATAACCATTTATGCTTCTTCCAAAGTTGTTTCAGAGGCAGAGGCACGCCTTAATTCTGCTCTTTTTTACCTCTGCGAGTGGCTGACTGATCATGGTCTTAGTGTTTCCGTGGAAAAGAGCAGCGCTGTTGTTTTTTCTAGGCGTAGATCTATCCCTGACGTTTGCATATCTTTTGATGGTATGGTTTTTCCAGTTTCTAATAACATCAAATTCCTCGGGGTCTACTTAGATTCCAAAATGTCAGGGGTCCATCATATAAACCATATCATCAAAAAATGTGAAAAAAACATTAATATCATTAGATGTCTCTCTGGTGTCTGGTGGGGCTCTCACCCTTATACTCAGAATTTAATTTATAACGCTTTAATTAGAAGCCACTTAGATTACGGATCTATTATTCTCGAGCCTTGTAATAAATCTGCTCTGAAAGAATTGGACAAAATCCAATCTAAGTGCCTCCGTCTGATAGTTGGGGCGATGAAATCAACTGCAAATAATGCCCTGCAGGTTGAGTGTGCAGACCCTCCCCTAAGTTTGCGACGTCAATATTTATCGGATAGATTCTTCTTTAAGATTCTTCAATTTGCTCATCACCCTCTCATTCCTATGTTACATACCCTATCTCAACTGTTCCACTCTTCACCTTACTGGACTCATAAAGACCGTCCATGTCTTCTTAAAAGTTATCATAAATTCACTAGTTTACCCTGTCCTGTATACCAAAATAAATTGCTCCCTATTTATGAAGTTCCTTATAAATCCCTTGTTTTTTCTCCTTGTATTTTCCTTAGCTGTGGCATCCCTAAAAACTCTACATCTGCCAACAGTCAATTTAAAGATATTATTAATTCAGTATATAAAAACTGGTATCACATCTACACTGATGCATCGAAACTTGATAATTAAGGTTGTGTAGGTTCAGCAGTGTGGATACCAAAAGTCAATGTTATTTTAAATTTCAAATTGCCCGCTACATCTTCAGTGTTTTCAGGGGAAGCTGTAGCAATTCTTGAAGCTCTATCCTTTATAGAATCTCACCGCTAATTCCGTTATCTTTTCTGACTCACAAAGCTGCCTTCAGGCTATTTTGGCTAACCCTTTTCGTTCTAAATTTAAATATCCATTTATAGTTAAAATAAGACATATTCTTTTTAAATGCCACTTACAAAATATACGGGTTGAGATGGTTTGGATCCCCGGCCATAGCGGTATAGTTGGAAACGAAAGCGCTGACTTTTATGCAAAACAAGCTATTTACACGGGTGGTCCTGGCCACTCCAAAATTTACTGTAACGATCTTATCCCATTAGCTATCGAACATTTGCTGACTGATTGGAATGTGTATTGGACTGCATCAGGAAGGGTTAAGGGTAAATTTTTTTTTTCATTGCAAAGCCAGGTACTAGTAAAGCCTTGGTTTTTTAGATACAGGAAAGCTAAAAAATCTGTAACTTCCACAGTTTGTCGATTACGTTTAGGCCACTCCTATACTCCCGTTTTCCTTAACAAAATTAGGGTTAGAGATTCGTCGCTATGTGAGTGTGGACTTGACGAAGGCTCTATTGAACATATTTTCTTTAGCTGTCCAAACCGTCTGTCTTCACTGTACGATTCACTTCCCCCTAATATCCCTCATCCCTCTGATTTCCGTTCCCTTTTATCCTTAGTTCATACTCCTTTTGTAGATATTCTGTGTAATTTTATTAACAATAATAATATTAAATTGTAGAATTGTGTATGTGTTAAACTAATAAACTAATTTTTGCATGTTTTGTATTATTTCAGATTTACTATAATAAGGAAACTGATTCACGAATCACGATTTGAACTTGTACCCGGTTTTTAACGTTTTTTTTTTTTTTTTTCTAACTTGTACTTTCACAAATGCCAGTAATGCAAAGTTCTCACCATCGACAAGTCTTTCTTTTTACGTCATAAAATTACTGACACTGGCTATTCCTTAAGGGAGGCCATTAATAAAGAAGAAGAAGAAGAAGTTAAAATTAATTAAAAATATTAATACTTACTAAATTGATTAAAAAAGTCGACCAATAACATCGTGGTAACCTCAAGCAAGTGTGCAAGTGTTCTTAACAAAATTACTACAACAGGACTGTAATTGTGAGTACTGATTCATCAACGAACACTATCCCAGGATTATCACAAAATCGCTAATGTGAACACCAAATAATATTAAACCTGAACATCACTACTAAAACACCTACTTAATTGGATCTCCGACATTACAATATTTATGAGGAATTCATCGAAAAATACTTTGCCATAGAAAACATACTTTCTGTTGTCATTTTCAAATTCAAATTTTAAATTTGCGTATCAACCGGATAAATTAAACAACAGACCTTTAGTGACAACCCTAGGTACAAAAAATCCGACTTTTTATTAAAAAAATTTGAATCGGATATAACTTCTGACACAGAGGTTATTAGAGTGTGATTTTTAATAATATTGATAAAGGATTACTCACCCTATCGTTTCATGCTTAAAACTTTTTCTAATTCGATCTAATCGCGAAATTAAAAATGAAAAACTAAAATTAATAAATAAATTAATATCTCCCTACTTGATCACAGTAGGTTAACCATATTTCGAGAAAAACTAAAGTATTAAGTGCTTATTCAATTGGTATAAAAAAAAAATTAATGTTACTTGATTAGTTTTTTTTTTATTAATTTTTTATGCAAATTTATGACCCGGAAAAATGACAACTTTGACACTCTTTAAAATAAAAACTACAAAGAATATCGATCTAGGAGTTTTACTGTAATGTTTATATAGCTATCATCTATAGTATTTTGAAAGAAAAACGCGGTGAAACAAAACCGAGGTTTTTATCACACTGTGCGGAGGGACTAAATTCTAAACGACCTATCACAGCAATCTTTTTGGACCTATCAAAGGCATTTGATTTTGTCTCACACAAAATTCTCCTTCAAACATTAAATAAACAAGGCATCAGGGGTGTAGCTACTGACTGATTTAAAAGTTACCTCACAAACAGATATCAATGTGTTAAATTGAGTAAAATAAAAGGTAAACTTAAAAAAGCTTGTAAGTCTGCTTATATGCTTAATGGTTATGGTGTACCCCAAGGCTCAATTCTAGGACCTCTACTATTTTTATTATATATTAATGACTTCCCTGACATAATATTATATGAGTCGATTCTTTTCGCTGATGACAGTACTATAATAATTGACAATAAAGATAACCACAGAGCTGAAATAATTAAAACTCTCACAAAGATAATAAACTGGCTAAAGTCTAAAAACCTAATGGTAAACACCTCGAAAACAAAAATAATTCAGTTTCAACCTTACAACAATAAACACAATGATCTAAATATTTCTATAGATAATAATAATATTGAAGAGGTCTGCTCAACTAGGTTCTTGGGAATAATTGTAGATCGCCATTGCACATGGAAGCAACACATAGATAATGTATGCCTTAAACTGGAAAGATTCGTATATATATTAAGAAATGTAAATCGAACCATATCCGAGAAAGCTGCATTGTTAGCATATCACGGATATGTATCGTCAATATTACGATATGGTCTAATAATATGGGGTAACTCCACAGATTTCATACGAGCTTTCCGAATACAGAAAAAGTGTATTCGATCTGCCTGTGGGGCGAAGGCCTTAGACAGCTGTAAACCACTGTTTAAAAATCATGGCATACTTCCTTTAAATTGTCTTTATATCCTAGAAGTATGCATATTTATTCAAAAGTACAGTACTGATTTCTACTCCAGAAAAGTGGAAACGGCAACAAAAAGCTGCAGACTACCTGATAAAATATGTATTCCTGATCAGAGAATAGGTATGTGTAGTAAGAATGCATACTGCTTTGCTGTTAAAATATACAACAAACTACCAACGAAACTAAAAGAACTTAATACAAATAAACTAAAAACCGAATTGTATGCATTCTTACTCTCCAAAATGTATTATGACATAAATGACTTTCTAATAGACAAAATTAGTATACAAACAATCTGACATTCTGTGATTTTAAAATACTAACTAATTACTAAATTTGATCTGGACATAATAATATTATTATAAGCAATGAAATCAATGTAATTTTTGTAATTGAATTTTATTTTGACCTAATGTATCAATAATGACAGATTATAGTAACTGGACATATTATTAAAATCAATGAAATTTTGATGAAATCAAAGTGAACTATGTAAGTAATTTATGCATTTTATTTTGACCTAATATAAAAAATAATAATAATGACAGATTATAGTAACTAGACATATTATTGTTAAGCAATGAAATCAATGCAAATTTTGTAATTTATGAAATTTATTTTGACCTAATGTAATAATAATGACAGAATAACTGGGTATATTTTTATTAAGGCATAAAATTTATGTTATTAATGTAAATTTATTAATTTTACTTTATTTTAATGTAATAATGACAAACATAATAATAAATACAAAAGGTATAATATGTTGTAAATTAATATTAAGTACTAATTGAATTGTATTGACGATCTTTTAAAATAACTGCATAACAATAATTGTATCTACCAAATGATTTTAAATAATATTATAAGAATGATGTCACAATTAATTCTATTAATGTATATAATAATCATCAGTTGAAATAAGTTTTGAGTAAGTTAAAATGTCAGATTATATTTTTTTAAATTTTAATATTTCTACACCTAAAGGCTGAAATTGTGATACACATATCTATAAATAATAACACTTTATGTACCAATTTCCTGAAATAAATGATTCTGATTCTGATTCAAAACAACATTTGCCGGGTCAGCTAGTTTTTTTATATAAAACTAACTTCTTCGCGAACGAAGTTATGGAAAACGTTTAGTATACAGTATTTCTTTCACCGTTTTTCCCCTACACCATAAAATATATTAATATAGTATGATAAACAATCGCAATATATCATCGATAACAGCTGTACCGTGAACTCTGTCACGTATTAGCGCGCCTCATAAACTTTTTTGTGGCAAACCTCCATAGCTAAGCCATATTGCGTTGCTTCGTCGTCGTCGCAATTCTTTCGTTTTCGTTGGAAAAACGCATTATATGCTAACTGCGTTGCGGCAACGCACTACAGCACAATATATTCAAACGGTAATAACGCTTCGGCAGTATCGGTGGGATAACTCGATTAAAGGTCGGCACCTGTACAATTTCTTTCCTTCAGTTCGCGAACGACTCGCCATGCATTGGATAGAAATAGATCATTGCGATACACAATTCCTAACTGGTCACGGCAATTTTAAAGCTAAACTTCATAGATTCAAGTTAGTTCCATCTCCTCTTTGCGAGTGCTCGACCGAAGACAGCCCGCAAGAACAAACTGCTCATCACATACTCTGGGAGTGCGGTCTCTGGCATGAGGAAAGAACCGATTTATTAAACAGCCTCCAATGTGTCTCTGGAGTCGTATATTACGATGACCTCGTAGGCAGCGCAAAGAATTTCCGTGCTTTCAAACGTTTTTGTCATAAATTCTGGAAACAATCGAACACAAGTTTGCCATTATAAATAAATGTCTTTTTTTTATGAAGTAGGCATATTATATTAAGTATATTTTTTTTCCCGTGGTGCTTCCCCCTTTTGTTCGGACATCAATGTCATTACAATTTTGGCTGTCTCCCGCTTTGCTTGGGGAGGGAAATTGGATATCTCCTACTCCTCCTACATTTCTTCTGATTAATTTCGTTGCGGGTCCCAAGACAGATTTAGCTTGTCCCTCGGGCATCCCTGAGATCATATCAAAGGGTTTTCGTGGTTGGTTACCACTGTTGATCCTGGCGACACAGGAGTTGCAGTGGTGGGAATGTGTGGTGGGCCTTTTGCCCGTTTAAAAAAATAAAAAATAATAACGCTTCATCATTCCGTAAAAAAGTCGCATCCGACGATCTAACGAAACGAAAATATAAAAATACTAGATGACGCCCGCAACTCCGTTGCGCCAAAACTCGTTTATCGCGCGGGAACCTTATATTTTTCCGGGATAAAATGTATCCTATGTCCTTTCTCGGGACTCAAACTATCTCCATGCCAATTTTCAGCAAAATCGGTTAGCGGTTTGGGCGTGAAGAGGTAACAGGCAGACAGACAGACAGATAGACACACGTTCGCATTTATAATATTAGTATGGATATACAGCCGAATATATTATAACCTCCCCGTTTTTGACGTTGTGGCAACGTAACACGTGACTCCGGACACAATAAAAATCGACCCAACTTGATTTCAATAGCTATTGGCAAACGCGATATGCCGATTTTGATTTGACTTTGTCCGGGGTGCGGATCGCGATCGAAGCCAAATCAAAATCGATATCGGATTAGATTTGAATCAAAAATTCTCACCTAAAAGTATTAGGACTATGTTGTTCGTATGTATCCAATTCGAAAAACAAAATATGTATTTTTTGTCAAAGCGAGTTGTAAGCGTATTGGTGTATTCTCAGAAATTTACAATTAAAATATAACTAAGTATAAGAACTTCCATGGTTCCGTGATTTCTGAGAATCTAGAATGTAGACTTTAAGAAAAATCATGATCACCAAAAGGTCATAATTGTCACAGTTACTCTACTGTATATTATATTTATATTCTTTCGATACTGACATGCAGCGTGCTAAATTTGGTTTTCTATATACCACGAGTTTCAAGGCCATGTTACAATAATTACTCTACTATATTTATATTGTGACTATACTGACCGTGTATAAGCTGCGTTTCTATATCCAGCAACTTTCAAGGTCATATCCCATTTACTCTACTGTACTTATACTGTGACAATACTGACCGTGGTAAATGAGGTCTCTAGATGCAGCGAGTCTCGAGGACATGTTACAATTACTCTACTCTATTAATTATACTGTGGCTATACCTGTTCCGTATTTGATCTTAAGGTTAAGGGTCAATTCAGACCGCAACGCGACGCGTAGATGCATTTCTATATTTGTATTTAATTGACAGACTTGCAAGACGTCTCACGCAATTGAAATCTGTCAAGTCCATACAAATTTAGAAATGCATCTACGCGACGCTATGCGGTCTGAATTGACCCTAAGTTTACTGTATGTATTTATACTGTGGTTTTACTGACCGTGCTGAAGCTGCTAAAAGCCTTCATTATTTAGGTGTAACAAACGCTCCATACAGTCACGGCACAAGATATACTGGACTCCAAGCACTTAGCCTTAAAATACAGGTGTGAGATGCTTCTATTTTAGCAGTTTTCTGTTATACTAGTAGAAAATATTATAATAATGTTATAATATGCATATTGCAAAATAAAGAAAAAATGTATTCTTTTATACTAATAATAAATGATCCGGAAAATTTTGTTTTTCAGACCTACAAAGGATACAAAATTTCATTCAAATATATAAATAAGCCGTTTCAGAGAATTTCAGGCAAAAAAACCCCCCATACGAGAATATAGCATGTTTAATAAAAAAATTGTGTCTATCTCTCTGTTAATGAAATTTGGTATGGAGATGTTTCAAGCAAGCAAAAACAACAAAAATATAATTATAGGTTAATTTGTATCCCCGAAAAAAAGATTCCTAGATAATAAGCGAATTACAATTTTTTTACTTCTTTTCTTATATTTTATGTGTACTAATATATTATTGAGTTTATTGTATGTGGCGTACTTAAGAGGCCGGGTGCCATCGAAATTCTCATAAATACGTAATACCAAAATCATTTTCTCATACGAAAATATTTAATGTGTTTGAGTTATTTTTCAGCTTAAAATAGTAATTACCTAGGTTCCTGCACAAAAATTTACTACAAAATATTTAAACACTAAAAAATATTTTTTAGTTTAAATATTTTGTAGTAAATTTACTATATATATATATATATATATATATATATATATATATATATATATATATATATATATAGTAATTACATATATATATATATATATATATATATATATATATATATATATATATATATATAGTAATTACATATACATATATATATATATATATATATATATATATATATATATATATATATATGTATATGTAATTACTATTTTAAGCTGAAAAATAACTCAAACATGTTAAATATTTTCGTATGAGAAAATGATATTGGTATTACGTATGTATGAGAATTTCGATGGCATTTAAAGAGAAATTTGGTTTTTACTGCTACTCATTTTTATCCGTTTCATTATTCGACTGCTAACTTTAAATTTATGCTAAGCACAGTTAACACACGTAGTTCAAAGTCAAAAGACAGATAAAAGCGACTGCAATCTAAAATTTTAATCAATTAAGGCATTGCAAATCGGTTTCTATTGCCAGGGGACTCATTGTAATAAGAAGAAAACTTTTTACAACCTTTATTTAACTTGAGTCACTTCGAGGCTATGTCTTCCTACTGAATTTTCCCACGGGAATCGTGAATTGCCTGTAGTTTTAAATTGGGTGACTTTTGACAGAAAATTGAAGAATTTTTGGCAGTCGATTATGAAAATAATATTTATTATTTCTGCTAGCTTGCTGCTACATTGCTCACCTTTAAGAGCGGGCTGCCAAATTTTGCTGTGTTTTCTAATAAGTATTACGATCCCGGAAGACGATTTACTTAAATGAAATTAAGATTTATTTGATCATTGTATATTTATCTGATATTTGCTTAACGGAAAACACGATTCACTTATTTTGACTCGATAGTTATATTTTTCGAAATTATGAATCTTTCTGGGCTTTTTAACAAATATCTGTTACACTTATGAGTTACTATCATTAAATAACTTGCACTACTCTAATCACACACTTTATAAAATAATAGCTAAAGGAAATATTAGTATTGTATTTAATTTTTAAGTAATCATTAAAACAGTTTTAGGACCTATGACTTTTACTTTCGTGCTATAAATGCGGGAACCGTTGTTACGCGATATTGTTCACTATTAGGTGCACCGTAAAGCACATTGCTTGGGGGCACGATTCATGGAATCATTATATCACGATTGGAGGATAGCGGGGTGTGTAGGCGGGGCTAGCGTGCTCTGATATTTTTGGCAGCAGGCTCTTAACTGTAAAGTATTATCACTTTGTCTTGTTACAGCCTGTAACAAAACAAAGTGATAATGTTATGATATGAGTTAAAACACAAGCAATCTGATGCATATAGCCTATTTAAATATGCATAACGTCATATTCATTCATACTAATATGCTGGAATTTCGTTCATTATAATAAAAAAATATAGGCTCGCTTTTTGTTAAAAAGTACATTAGTGTGCCCTCTAGAGTGCTGTTTCGGAATTCATTTAAGAAGCGCCGACCCAAGGTCGAATTACATTCAAAATTATATTTCCTCTCAAATAACCTTTATGATGACCGCATAAGATTCATTTTTGGAGGTAAAATAACTGTGAATGAGCGTAATTTAGGGATATTACAAACACGCTAAAATATTACGGCGTATTTACGAGCTCAAGTACCTATTTGTTGTACAATTTGGGTATGAATACGTCATAAGTTTTTATGTTGATTACGTTTTTTAGGGTTCCGTAGCCAAATGGCAAAAAACGGAACCCTTATAGATTCGTCATGTCTGTCTGTCTGTCTGTCTGTCTGTCTGTCTGTCCGTGTATGTCACAGCCACTTTTCTCCGAAACTATAAGAGTTTATACTATTGAAATTTGGTAAGTAGATGTAGTCTGTGTACCGCATTAAGATTTTGATACAATAATGGAAAAATTATTAAAAATTTTAGGGGTCCCCATAGGTACAACTGATTCAAAAAAATTTTTTTTTTCATCTATCCTATGCGTGTGAGGTATCTATGGATAGGTCTTCAAAAATCATATTGAGGTTTCTCATATCATTTTTTTCTAACCTGAATAGTTTGCGAGAGAGACTCTTCCAAAGTGCTAAGATGTGTGTCCCCCCCTCTAACTTACTCCCCCCTCTTACTTTAGAAAGTAGGGGCATGGTAAGTCTAAAAAAAATATATGATGTACGTTACTATAAAAACTACCAACGAAAATTGGTTTGAACGAAATCTAGCAAGTAGTTTTTTTTTTATATTATTATATTAAAAAAAAAATCTTTTTTTCATCTTACCTTAGATGCGTGTATGGTATCTATGGATGGGTCTTCAAAAATTTTTTATTACATGAATAGTTTGCGAGAGAGACTCTTCCAAAGTGCTAAAATGTGTGTCCCCCCCC
Organism: Cyaniris semiargus; assembly: GCA_905187585.1. Taxonomy (NCBI): domain Eukaryota; kingdom Metazoa; phylum Arthropoda; class Insecta; order Lepidoptera; family Lycaenidae; genus Cyaniris; species Cyaniris semiargus. Next base: position 13,580,995 of record LR994563.1, on the reverse strand, counting down.
TCTAACTTCTAAAGTTGGGGCATGATAAGTCTAAAAAATATATATGATGTACTTTACTATAAAAACTACCAACGAAAATTGGTTTGAACGAAATCTATCAAGTAATTTTTTTTAATATTATTATATTTAAAAAAAAAATCTTTTTTTCATCTAACCTATGCGTGTGTGGTATCTATGGATAGGTCTTCAAAAATAATATTGAGGTTTCTAATATCATTTTTTTCTAACCTGAATAGTTTGCGAGACTCTTACAATGTGGCAAAATGTGTGTCCCCCCCTCTAACTTCTAAAGAAGGGGCATGATAAGTTTAAAAAATATATATGATGTACTTTACTATAAAAACTACGAACTACGTTTGAACGAAATCTAGCAAGTAGTTTTTTTTATACGTCATAAATGTTAAACTTTATTTAACTTTCATTAAATCAACTGAAATATAAAAATAAATCAAAAACCTTTTTATTTCATAAAAATAAACCTTATCGCTGCTGCGGAACCCTTCATGGGCGAGTCCAACTCGCACTTGGCGGGTTTTTTTTACTGGAAAACGGTACCCCAAGTCTACTAAATACATATTAATCTACTCTCTACTAAAAACGCCTCTGTGATCCAGTGGTAATAGAGCGTGATTTTTGACTCGGAGGTCGTGTGTTCGAATCCCGCGTTGGAAACATATTGTTATTTCCAAGTTTGGTTAGGACAATGCAGGCTGTTCACCTGAATGTCTGACAAGTAAGACGATCTATGCGTCGGATGAGTATGTTAAAAGTAGGTCCTGCGCTTGATCTCTCGCCAGTCGTGTCGGTCTTCCGTCCCACTGGGTTGTGAGAGTAAAAGGAATAGAGAGTGCTCTTGTGTGCTGCGCACACACTTGGTCACTATAAAATTACTCCTGCGTAACTGGCCTGGTTTCAATGAAACCGGCCACCGTCACCGAAACCGGCGTGGGAGTTATAATAATCTGTTACATATATTTTATTTATTCGGCACAGTTCATGTTGCATTTTAAAATAAGTCATACAAAGTCGGAATTGGCAGCCCCAAAATCGCGAGCGGCAGGTCTGTCAATTTAATGTGTATCTTCTTGTATATTAAATAAAGTTTAGTTTTAAATGGATCAATCAATCATGCATTGCAGCGCCTTGTCACGTAGCATTTCGGATCGACGTTTTATAAAGTGTTATAAATAATTTACTCCAATTCGATCTTTAGTGGTCGGTTGTAAATTGAGGATCATATATCGCTTGCTACCATCGCAATCGCGATCGTTTACGATGGTCGCAAACGAGTCATAACGTCAAACTCGTACGATCAAATTGGCTTCCAGTTCCATCCCAAATGAAATCCCCTCAAAACAAATAGGACTTAATCTAATATTTTGATGTGGCAAGCCAATATTAAACTTCAAAGTTTTTCCTTGACACGTGCAGAACGGCCAGGGTTAATACCTAAAGTAAACCTTGGGTTAAGTCTTATGTAGCACTAGTTGTTGCGCACAACTCCGTTACGTAGAAATTCGTTTTTAAGAACCCCACATTTTTCCGTAACAAAAACTATCCTTGGTCTTTTCTCGGGACTCAAAGTATAAAAGGATAAGTATCATCAAAATCTGTTCAGTAGTTTCAGCGTGAAGAAGTAACAGATAGACACAAGTGTGTTTGTCTGTCTGTTGTCGCAATTATAATATTATTACTGATACGTTACTTTAACACAGGGTTAAAAGTATGAATTTAAGGTTAAAAGAATACTTTTACCCCTGTGTTAAAGTAATGTATATTACATTAACACAGGGGTAAAAGTATTCTTGTAACTTGACCGGCACCTATACAATTTTGTTCCTGTATCGCCCAAAGGTTGACTGGTAGATAATACCATTAGGCATTAAGTCCACCTTTGTACTTGTATGTGCATAAAGTTTTAAATAAATAAATAAAATAAATAAAAGTCGGGTTGGTGCCACTAGCCCTTAATGGTTTTTATATCGTAACGATAATACGACAATGTACTCTGTCCCCTGCGTCCTCAGAGAGTACAAACTTGGTTACAATTATTGCACTTTAAATATTCAATGTAAACTGAGACGAAAAAAATACTCAAATTTACTCAGCGTAAGGGTAGGTACCCAACAAGTCGCGACACGACGCGGAGTTTTTAAACCAAAATAAAGTTGATTCGATTCAATTGGAAGGTCAATCGTTCCAGTCGGACTGATCGCCGGTGACCGGTCGACCGAACTGGACTTTTTGTGTGTGCTTCCGTGAACGAATCGTGTCTTTGTGCCTCCCAAACGTATGCACCGATTTTAATCTACTTTTCAAAGCTGACATTACTATAATTCATTATAATGATTTTGACTATAATATTTCGACAACTATAAGATTTGACGACTGTATTAAGATTCCATCAAGTCAGTCAAAGTTGGCTTGTTCTCAACATTTTCCTTAATCTTCAAATTGGGGTTTAAGGGCCGAAACACATCGCACCTTTAAAGTAAAACCGTTACTAAACGAAATTTTTCATAAATTGAGGTATCAATGCCATCTATATGATAAATAACTTTTTCTAAATGGCATGTCATAATATAAACAGAGATCTATCATAAAAACTCATTAAATAGCTTAAAAAACCCTGAACTCAGATTTTATTTAGAAAAAACAGTGAATATTTTCAAATATTTGCCTACCTGTAAAATTTCATAATTTCGTTTAGTCACGGTTTTACTTTAAAGGTGCGACATAACTGCGTTGCGGCGCCGCGCCGCGCCGCTGAAATCGGCAGTGGCGCCACTGCTGATTTTAGCGGCGCGGCGCCGCTAATTCCAGCGTTATGACGTCACACTTATTGGCAATGATTCAGTTTGTTTCTGGGATTCCTAGTGTAATAAATATCAATAAAAAGTATTTGTTTTATTTGACCTTATAGTCAAGCCCAGCATTTCCAAAGCAGTAACGGGTTTCCTTCCTTTTACATTATTTTCCTGTATATACTTTGATAACCCGCTTAATAGCTCTTCAAATGATACTCATACTAAAGTAGGCGAAATTTTTTTTTTTTCGTCTACCTTTAATGCTTCGTATTTTCAAGATAAGTACTCGCCATTCAAAGCCTTATTAAATGGATGTATTCAGTATCTTCTGTGTCGTATATTTAAAACCGAGTAATGTCTTCTTAATAACAAATAAGCAATAAGTTTCTTTCGACGATCCATGCCAGAGACACGTCCATTCACAATAAAAAATCACGAGGAACTGGTTACTCTACCAAAACGCTGTTTTTCGCGACGCCGCGACGCCGCAATGCAAACTGCCGATTTCGGCGGCGCGGCGCCGCAACGCGGTTATGTGTTTCGGCTCTAAGTTTTAAGTTTACTTACTTCATAGTTCGTATACTTATATCCATTTAGAAAAAAGATTTGACTTTCCCTTCCCCCTATTTTTTTAATTTCAAGTTTCCTGTTACATTTCAAAGGGAATGGCGTAGACCGTAGTATCTCGTTCTCCTTTCATTTCTGCACAACGTTCTTTAACATTTGCTACGGGATAAAGGTCACAGCACACATATCAACTCGGAAAGGGATCGTCACCGTATCGCCTTTCGCCTCGCCGTCAACCAGTCGTAAACCTAACGTATGGACGTTACCAAAGCGTATCAGTAGCGCCTGCACGTCAACTCGGCTACGGCTAGGCGACGCCTCGCTTACGGCTCGGGGAAGGGGAAAGGGGCAAGGGTGGACGAAGAAACGTAAGCTTGAGTACGGAGAGACGTAAGCACGGGGATAACGAGCCGTAAGCGGGGGGACGACGAGCCGTAAGCGAGGGGACTGCTAGTTGACCACGCATCGCATCGCGGTTCGGAGCCTGTTCCGAGTCGAGGCGATTACGTTACGGTTCCGCTTAGTGTGCGTTGCAGTAGGGGTTTTTATACAAACAATATTGAACGGCTCGAGGCGATACGGTGCCGATCCCTTTCCGAGTTGATATGTGTGCTGTGACCTTAATTTTTCATGTTACATTATGGATTATTTCTGATTGACAAAGGTCTCACCTCCAATTTCCACATAATCCCTTCATCTTTGTTGACAATGAGGTAAATCCTGGAATAATCTAATAAAATACGCTTGATTTATTATTTGATATTAATTGATGAAATTACGCTTGATTTTTTCCGACTACAGCGAAGCCAAAAGGGTGATGATTTTGGCAGTTTATGTATATTGTATGCGCCATCGTAGCGGCTAAAGTATTGGTGCGATTGTGACAAGTGATATAGCTTAGTAATGATGCTGGTAGTGGCATAGGCTATTTTCTTCAACATTTTGTATTTTGTACATAGTCGTATTAAAGTTTTTTTTTTTTTTTTATAAAACTAAGATATTTTGTAGTCAATTAATTAAGCTATTTCTTTTGCACACTCTCCACATGCTCCATGATGGACCAATACGCAATCAAGGTGTAGAGGGGCAGGGGCCTATGATTTCCCTGATTCAGGTTAATTATCCATGGTAGCCACAATCATAGTGGCAATCATGGATATCTATCATGATCTAACGTGAAGTTAGAAAAACTTTAGAATCCAGTATAAAGGGTGTAACAAAACTAAGTGATAATACTTTCGGGTGTGTATGGGTCCCCTAAATAGAGTTCGCTATGAAAGTAGCGGCGCTGAAAGAGTAATTTTTTTTCATCTTTGTATGGAAAAAAATATTACGTACGGGCACTTGCCCATACAAATCACAAAAAATTTGCTCTTTCAGCGCTGCTACTTTCACAGTGAACTCTCTACAAGGAACACATACACACCCTAAAGTATTATCACTTAGTTTTGTTACACCCTGTAAAGCCACAAAGAGTTCATATTTTATTTTAGAAGTGAATATAATATTATGAGGTTCTTTAACCTTCAAGCGGTCGCACGACGTCGAATCGACTCCCTTCAATATATTTTCGTTGATATTATCGATATTTCTTGTTGTATCCGTATCATTCTCTCAGTTATAGCTTTTCATAATTTATCTATCTACCAAATAAATAGCTTGCACTTACTCTCCGCACCCTCTTTGCAGCAAGGAGCTCAATTGTTTTGGTCTCGGCGCCGGCATCGAAAAGACTCCGTGCGCCTCTCTTATAATTTTATATACAGTTTTCATATAATTGAGGCAAATCCTATGTTTATTTATAAAACTAAGTCGTCATTGACCGATAACATCGATTGTTATTGTTAGATGAAGAAAAAATCGGAACTGGGATGAAAAAATTCCGATCACTTTTTCTGCCCCTGTTCACACAAGATAAACTACTTTGGGTCACCGGATTTTATAACTAAGTTTTTACTAAAAATACATTTAATTTTCTGGGTGAATTGATTACTTTTAAAAAGAGTAATAATTAAATTTATGAAATAATAAATAATGTTGAATAAAAAGTGTTTTGTTTCCCAATTTCACCTAAGACGTCTTTTAGGTTACGCGCGACCACTGCCGTTACAAAATAGCGCGCGCACGCTTGAAGGTTAATTGTAGAAAATTACTTTGGTTTGAATACAAATAATGATAAATCATACTAATTATAACATTATAAATGTGAAAGTGTGTCTGACTGTTACCTCTTCACGCCCGCTGAACGGATTTTGCTGAAATTTGGCATGGATATACTTTGAGTCTCCGGAAAGGACATAGGACACTATTATCCCGAAAAAAATGTACGGTTCCCACGCGATAAACGAATTTTAGCGCAACGGAGTTGCGGGCGTCATCTAGAATACTTATAACCGTTTTCTGGTATGGTTTATTATTCAAACAAAAAAACATTTCGTCTTAATATGGCCCTCATAATGTGTTTTTATAACACTTTGGATATCGTCAACTTGGCACCGGGTTTTAGGGCTCTGCCAACAATATTCAGTATTTATGATCTGTAAAATAAAATTATTATTTCATGCCTACATTAATCGCCCATAAGCAAAACAATATCAATAACTTTTAAGGCCCTTTAATGATTAATAATTCACTTGTAATTTTATGATATTACTAGCTTTTGATTGCAACTTCGTTACGCTTTAATTCGTTTATCGTGACAACCGTACATTTATATACCACTAGCTGTCGCGGCAAATGTTGTTTTGCCATATAAAGTATTTCGTCCATATTATTTTACTGAAGTGACTAAATAAGTATGGCACCATGGCAACGTCCATCGCTATCCCGTCACACAAACAATGGTCGTCGTCAGTCTCGAGTTGTAATAATTTACTATTATTTATTCAACAAATACACTCATCAATATAAAAAGTAGCCAGTAGCCGATTCTCAGACCTACTGAATATGCAAAATTTGGTAAAAATCAGTAAAGCCGTTTCGGAGGAGTACGGTAACTAATAACTAACACTGTGACACGAGAATTTTATATATAACTAGCTGTCCCGGCAAACGTTGTTTTGCCATATAAAGTATTTCGTCCATATTATTTTACTGAAGTGACTAAATAAGTATGGCACCATGGCAACGTCCATCGCTATCCCGTCACACAAACAATGGTCGTCGTCAGTCTCGAGTTGTAATAATTTACTATTATTTATTCAACAAATGCACTCATCAATATAAAAAGTAGCCAGTAGCCGATTCTCAGACCTACTGAATATGCATATAAAATTTGGTAAAAATCAGTAAAGCCGTTTCGGAGGAGTACGGTAACTAACATTGTGACACGAGAATTTTATATACAAGATGATGTCCTTTACTGGAACCTTAAGTACCTTTATAGATACTAAATTTCATCAAGATCGTTTCAGCAGTTTATGCGTAAAGAGTTATCAGTTAACAAATAGACAGACAAACAGACAGACAGACGTGTTATTTGTTCCACTGTTTTTTCCTTGACCAATCAAGGAGCTCTCGTGTATTGCGCACATACATAAGCAATATAAAACCAGCTATGTTTTAGCGAAACCGCTAATACACGTGTCTAACAAAGTCTTCGTGACTTCCTTCAACGGAATTCTATCCCAAGGGAGCTGTACGTTTTGCCGGGATAAAGTGCCCTCACTTTATAAGCCGAAATTACCGTCGCTTAATTTTGTCCGCACCAACACGTGTAGCTTTGAAACCTTTCCTAAATATTCTTAAGATTAGCATAAAAATGTTTATTTTGTTGGTGAATATTTTGGGTACCTTCGGCGATTTTTTTCGATGTCTACTCATAAACCTTCAGTGCTCGATGGAACAAAATCGTAACACGAAACCTAGCTGCACCCGTAGCACGGCTACAGTAGAAATACGAAAGTATAGACAAACAGCGGAGATAAACTGAAGGTGCCATTCCGATCTTTACCGCGGCTAACCGCGATCGACGAAAAATCAATTAAAATGCCACTTCGGAATTCGGAACGGCACCTTCAGTTTATCTCCGCTGTTTGTCTATACTCGTATTTCTACTGTAGCCGTGCTACGGGTGCTGGTGTAAAATAGACGAATGTTTAAACGATGTAGGTCAAAACATGTTGCGGAAACATTGCCAAAGCTACTCTCCGTGCGTGCCAGCTCATATAGCCGTTACAGAAATGTGAATACGTAAACCGACTAACTACCTCGAACGCCTATTATATACTAGATAGTGTACTATCAGAGAAGTTGATTCCTAGGCAGATGGCAGACCTACGTAATTTGGTCATACGGCATACCCAGCCGATAGATCACACCTTACCTACATTGAAATGACATATTATTCCGGTCAAATTACGTAGGTCCGGCGCATAAAGTTAATATACCTAGCGGAGTAGAGCAACAATCTCGAGCTGTCAAACGAAACCGAAATTGGTTTCATATGTGTGTAAAAATATGTGTACGTATACACTTACACAAGCATGATTGAACATGAATTCTATGAGATTAAATTGTCAACGTGCCGATAAGTGCCAACTGGACGTCAAAAAAAGAGTTCTGTTGTCATGTATCACACGTCTCTTTTTACCACGCAGTGTTACCGATAGTGACATCTCGCTTGCTCAGGCCTTTGTTTCTCTATTCCGCTAGGTATATTAACTTTATGGTCCGGCGTCTGCCTATGAATCAATTTATTCGGTGGTACATTCTGGTAAAATGTTCGGTTCCCACGTGATAAACTAACTTTGTTGTAACGGCCCGACCAAGAAAATTAAAATACACGAAATTTGGCCCCCGGTTAAAAATATTAACCCCCGGATAAAAATATTGACTACCAGAATATACAAATAGACTTTTGAACCCCTAATTTTGGGTTCCCTCAAAACGTGCCCATATAATAATTGGAGTTAGCAAGTTACACGGCAATCATTAATTCCGACAACTCCCTGATTATCCCTGTTTAGAACAAGCCGTCTTTACTAAGCAATGAGTTATTTGTACATTCATCAAACTTGGAGTTCCTTCTTTAATATTATAAATAGAAAATGTATTTTGTATAAAAGCTATTGGATAAGTTTTTTTGCTTTTAGAGCGCTACATTATTTACTTTACGTAGTTGTCAATACCAGAGTAAACAAAACCAGAGCATACAGAACTAAGTCTATTGTGACCGAACTAACGAGTAAGTCGACTCAGAAGAGACCTCGAAATTTCAAACGAATTGACGTAGTATGTCAGTCATATCGGCCGGCGCGCGCCGTACTAATACGTTTATACCACTGACCTCCATTATACAAGTACGCTGGACTAATGATACCCTTTGAAATGACAACTATTTTTTGTTCTTATTTGAAACGGAATCAGCTCCCCCAATGTGAGTGATAGGAACTAAATTTGACGTAAAAATGACGTTTGAAAGTCGCCGTATTGGCGCTGATAGCAGTAGTGGGAGTATTTGGAACTAATACTAGTGATGACAACCAATAACGATTAAGCGGCCATTTGCAAGTTACGTCAAATTTAGTTCTCTTCCCCCTCACTGGGGGCGCTGATTCCGCTTCAAATAGGCACAAAAAAAAGTGGGTATCATAGGTCCAGCGAACTTGTATAATGGAGGTCAGTGGTTTATACTAAGCATTGTGAAACATGTTGAAACTTGAAAATGACATTAGCTGCGTCACAGAATACATATTAGTACAAGGCTGCGCCCAACTCGCGTATTCGCCCGTTTGTTTGAAGTCGAGGTACTCCTTAGTTCTGTCTACTCTGTCAATACACTATACTGTACTCGGCGAAACGAGGCGGTAGCGGTCATTGATCTTTTTAGTCTAGGCGCTAAATGAAAAATGCTCGCACTGTATTAAGAATATTTAAGAATAAAATTGACCTCTTATAAAGATACAGATTATTACAGATTCATCGGAAAACCTCTTGGTAACTCTTAAAATGATAATCTCCAACTTTTTATGAGTTCGAAGTGATATGCTTCATATTCAGTTCACATCGAGTATGCAAAATACGACATCGCCCTTAGACTAGGAACATCTGACACTTTATTGTCCATTGCGGTTTATAATGAAAATGACAAGTTTTTTGACAGTGAGTTAATGACCGCTACTGTCTCGATTCCCCGAGTACACCATAGTACAAAAGGTTTTTTAGAGTTCCGTACCCAAAGAGTAAAAACGGGACCCTATTATTAAGACTTCGTTGTCTGACAGTCTGTCCGTCTGTCCGTCCGTCTGTCTGTCTGTCTGTCTCCAGGCTGTAACTCAAGAACGGTAATAGCTAGAGAGTTAAAATTTTCACAGATTATGTATATCTGTTGCCGCTATAACATCAAATACTAAAAATAAAATAAAATAAATATTTCAGGGGGGCTCCCATACAAATAACGTGATTTTTTTGGCCTTTTTTACTCTATATCAATAATGGCAACAGGTAGGTACTTGAATTTTTCTTAAAGTACTTAGTTATATGTGTATTTTGATATTTAATAATAATATTAAAATAAAATTAAAAATTAAGGGGGGCTCCCATACAAAAAACACAAATTTTGGCCTAATTTTGCTCTATAATGGTCCGGAACCCTTCGTGCGCGAGTCTTACTCGTACTTGGTCGATTTTTTACACCCAGCTGACAGTAGAATTTGAGGTGGAGGCCTCGTTAGGCTTTTGATAAGTAAATTTTCCAACATGTGTGTGTGTGTGTGTGTGTCTTCAAACTATTTTGATGTTGTTTCCACGCAATTCTTCTTAATATAGACAGAAAATAGTGTTGTATATTTTTATCGGGTAACTTTTTTATGGAAAACCATTAATTGAATTTACAATTCGGTGACGTCGATAAAATCCGCGGTATTGTGAGCCCAGAGCCGGGGCGTAATTGTTACGTTGACATTTACAAATGAAAATGGTTTAAAACAATGACGTCATATCTTTTGTCGATTTTACACGTGTAAATAAAGCTATTGCATAGCTTAAATCGCGGGCTTTGAGAACGGCGACCGAATCAAGAAATTCCGTAACGAAAATAGATCTAACACCTCCCACACCAACCGGCACAGCGGTGCGGCGTTGAAAGCCGTCTAACGTCGTTTCAGTTCGGCAGACTTCGGCACGGTGTTTGTGTGCGTGCGACTAGACGAATGCATATCGGTCACCAAGCTCAAAAAGTGTAACTTGAATTAAGATAAAAAAATACTGCATAAATAAAATAAATAAATAATTATAATTGCATCAGTTGATAAAAAATGCTACATAATAACTCAATGTTTGCAATAGCTTTTTTGCGGCAGTCCCCGAGTGACACAAGTATTTGTTAAACATCTATTATAGTATTTCGCTGTGTAAATCGTAGTACCAGTATGAATATACCCAGTTATTCTAAGCGTTCCTCGAAAATCGGTTCAAATCACATTTTAGAGGACGTTTCGAGTTGTGTCTGTTTAGAGTTTCATTTGTTTACCTTGAAGGGTTTAGCGGTATCAAGTTCTAGACCGGGAGCTGAGTAGAGTTGAGTGTGCAAAATATGAGGACCGCATTCTATAAATAGTTTTGAACTCAGAAAAGCTTGCAGATTATGATTCTAAATGTTGCCAGGAGATTTATTGGTCTGATTTTTTTTACCCCACCCCCTTGGATATATCGAGCAATTAGACGGAACAAATGCTTTACAACAATTTTAATTGTTGTTTTATTGAAACTATCCAATTGTTTTTAGGATTCCATAGTCAACAAGGAGCCCTTATAGTTCCGGTCTGTCCGTCCGTCTGTCCGTCCGTCTGTCTGTCCGTCTGTCTGTCTGTTCGCGGTTTTTCTCAGAGACTATAGGACCTACAAAGCTGTGATTTGGCATGAATGCATATATTAATGATGCCGACAAAATGGTACATGAAATTAAAAAAAAATACTTTTTTTTATGGTACCTTCCCTACACATCAAGCGGGGATGAATTTTTTTTCGCGTCTACCCCATCGTGTGTGTTGAATAGGTTTTTTAAAAATATTATGTGTATTCATAGATCATTTTTCTATTTAGAGATCCGTTTGTGAAATATTAAGTTTTAAAGTGGTACTACCGGAACCCTATATTGCGCGTGGCCCGACACGCCGGTTGGCCGGTTTTTTGTGACTAAAATACATATAGCTACTCAACTACTCAATAGAAATAAAAAATATATATTTTTAAGATTTCATGTACCATTTTATCGGCATCATTAATATGTGTATTCATGGCAAATTACAGCTTTGTAGGTCCTATAGTATCTGAGGAAAACCATGGACAGACAGACAGACGGACAGACGGACGGACAGACCGGAACTATAAGGGTTCCTTGTTGACTATGGAACCCTTAAAACAATCGGATAGTTTCAATAAAACAACAATTAAAATTGTTGTAAAGCATTTGTTCCGTCCAAAAAAAATCGGACCAATAAATCTCCTGGCAACATTCAGAATCATAATCTGCAAGCTTTTCTGAGTTCAAAACTATTTATAGAATGCGGTCCTCACATTTTGCATACTCAACTTCCTTTGGCGCCTGCACTATTCGTGAATTTCATCAAGAAAAGGGTTTTGTTTATAGAACATTAATGAATTTCGGAACCGAATCGGTGCCTTTGAGCCCTGCCAAAGTATCAGCCCTAAACAGAATCTTGTTTCGGAATTCAATTATAAATTTAAATGTAAAACGAAGGTAAATTAATAAGGATTTATATTATGTGCTTATTGGAGTCGTGTATTTGAATTGTAAAGTTTATTTTGATTATTGTTTCTTTGAAGAGTTGTTATCTGCGTCTTCAAAGTATGCAATGTCTTCCTAAAGAAAAGTTAATTTTTGCTAGACAGATCTAATTCATATTTTGGAGCGAAAACTTTTTATTGATATCGACTTTTTGGGATTGGTAAAAATGTTTAAATTGCATCAGGAGACCCGTTTATAATAAATAGCTGTCCCCCGCGGTGTTACCTGCGGTTTAAGTGATATAATAGTTCTATAATGGTTTATGCTAGTGATGATGATGATGATGATGAATGTAATTTGCATAGTAGCATATGCTTTCCGTTCTTAAAACAACGTCGAAACTCCCAAACTTGTATCTATAAAGAGTCAGGAGTTCTCTCAGCACCTTCCGAACCATGGTATACCTTGGTGCAAAATCTTGCTTGTTGGTAGCATATGCTTAGAATACTGCTCACGAAACCGAAGTCACCACATGTTTCCATATTAATTTTGAGGAGTTCCATCGATTTCTTATGGATCCCTTCATCAGGTCACCACTTTTATGAATATGGTACTAAGTTGGGATAATAATCTATACACCAAAAGAAAAATTTTGAAAATCGGTTCACAAACGGCGGAGTAATCGTTCAACATAAAAAAACGAACATAACACCTCCTCCATTTTGAAAGTCGGTTAAAATTGTAGTCTATGTGTTATTATGATGTATAAGCTATATTATTGTAAAGTTTCATTTAAATCCGTTCAGTAGTTTTTGCGTGAAAAAGTAAAAAACATCCATACATCCATCCATACATACATACATACATACATACATACATACATACATACATACATCCAAACTTTCGCCTTCATAATATTAGTAGGATAAACCTGCAACATCTTAATAAATAAAAATGAATTTTTAATTTTGTCAGTCTCACTTAACCTCGAAAACCTGCAATGAACCGATTTGGCTAATAATTATTCTAGTCTTAAAAAATTTAGGAAGTCCGGGGACGATTATATTAGAAGGTAAGTGGTACAAAGTTAACCGGTCATCTAGTATGGTATATAACGCCTCCGTGGTCCAGTGGTTAGAGCGTGGCTCTTGACTCGGAGGTCGTGGGTTCGATTCCCGCGTTGAAAACATGTTATTTCCAAGTTTGGTTAGGACAATGCAGGCTGATCACCTGATTGACAAGTAAGATGATCCATGCGTCGGATGGGCATGTAAAAAGTCGGTCCTGCGCCTGATCTCTCGCCAGTTGTGTCGGTCGTCCGTCCCACTGGGTTATGAGAGTAAAAGGAATAGAGAGTGCTCTTGTGTACTGCGCACACACTTGGGCACTATAAAATTACTCCTGCGTAACTGGCCTGGTTTCAATGAAGCCGGCCACCGTCACCGAAACCGGTGTGGGAGTTATTATTATTATAGTATGGTATAAAATATAGGTAGTGTAAATAAATTTCATTCACCACATAAAACGAGCTTACTAACAAAAGGCAGTAAGTCAATATTTGTATTTTTTTCGGACAAAGCGTTTTGATTTATCATCACCTGTGTCGTTATTACGGGGTTGAATTTCCGGTGGTCGAGGTCAGAGGTCGGAAGGGACCTGTAATGCCTTTGTTTCGGTTATGATTAACTTAAAATGTTACACGAAATTAAATTTTTTTAGGTTGTTTATATGTCTTGGATAGTATTTTAGAAGTTTAGAATCACTGAACGATTCGCGAGAAATCTTTTTGCTTTGAGTCCCGGGAACGGACATAATATTACAGCGAAAAATATACGGTTCCAGTGCCGTAAACTCTTTACTAATTACTGTAGATATTTACATAGAGAATGATTATACGAGGTCTGTCTTTGTCTGGTATATCGTAAAAGCCACATGACTCACAGACAGCGGTCCATAAAATATATTTAGGGGGAGCGAAGCGAGCTGAGCGAGCGAGAAGTATATCCCACAACCTGAGCACTTTTGTAGTACACTTTACGAAAAAACTATCACGCCTATTGAATTCTGCTTTAACATAGTAATTTTTATTTATATGTATCAGATGTGTTACCATCGGTCAGTCAAGGTTCGGTTACTATTAAGAGGGAACGCTAACACTGTTTTTCCATACAAACGTATTCCCCAATTTACTCCCTGTACAATGCGTTTAGACAAATGATTTTTTACAAAATATTGGGATCTGTTAAAGCTATGCCTCTACGTTCGATATTATAAATTTACTAATAAATAAAAAAATATGACCCTTCAAAAATCGCAAAAGATGAATGCCCCGTACCCCGACAATCCACCGATCATAAAAAAAAATTTGAAAGATCTTTAAGATAAAATTAAAACGTAGAGGCATAGACTCACTCTTCCTAAATATATTTAAAAAATAATAATTAGATAGGCTCTATTTTGTAGGAGGAATCAGAGGGCTACGTTACCTCGATTTACTGTTTCTGTCTCTATCACAATACACGTGCCGGCGCAGGGTGAAGTGTGATGGCAATAGTTCCTTAGTTTAAATTCTACTGAACCCGCCTTCCCTCTTAAAAAAAACTGTCTTTAAGATTATTACCACGCAGGAAAACGACGCGAGCCCGGCTTTTAGCTAGTTATATCTATACTAATATTATAAAATTTATTTTAAAATTTTTATAAAATTTTTATAAAATTTATTAATATTTATTTATAATAAAAAAAATATTTATTTTATTTAATAAAGCGGAAGAGTTTGTTAGTTTGTTTGTTTTTTTGTTTGTTTGTTTGTTTGAACGCGCTAATCTCAGGAACTACTGGTCCGATTTGAAAAATTATTTCAGTGTTAGATAGTCCACTTATCGAGGAAGGCTATAGGCTATATTTTATCACGCTAAGACTAATACGAGCGAAGAAATAGAGGAAAATGTGGAAAAAACGGGGGGAAATTATTTGAAAGGGCTTATTTGAACGCGCTAATCTCAGGAACTACTGGTCCGATTTGAAAAATTCTTTCAGTGTTAGATAGCCCATTTATTGAGGAAGGCTATAGGCTATATAACATCACGCTGTGACTTTTAACTTGAGCGAAGAAACAGAGGAAAATGTGGAAAAAGCGGGGGATTTTTCCTATTGAGCTGCGTGCGCTGCATAAACGGTAAAAGTTTCGCAAAAATCATGTATGACAGGATTGTTTAAAAGTTCTAAAAAAAGTCCGCGACAGTATATGTCTATCTTTTAAGATTAGCTCACTATAACCTTTTTTATGCTAACCAAATTTGTTCTAAAATAATGCATTATTTGCGTAGGTGTTTTTATAAGGATGATATTTATCCTTATCCAAATAAATACGTTATTCATCACAAGTATTTAATTTAAAACAAAATTGCCCTTTACATCATTCGAAAAGAATACTTTAGGAGATATCGCAGATTTAAAATAAAATCACAGCAAAATAATGTTCTTAATAGCGTTCATAAAACCATACATTGACGCGGACGAAGTCGCGGGCAATAGCTAGCGTTACCATAATATTATCTGTATTAGTAGGAGAGCCAGTATATTTGTTAATGTTGTCTAAAATCTTTATAAGTAATGTGGCTAGTGTGTTTGTAAATGGTTTGTTTACACTTTAACTAAAGCACGTATAAAAGTAATGTAACCCAGCAACGGATCTGTTTAACAAACTAAGTGGCTGCAGAACAAATAGCGTTCTTAATTAAATTAACTAAGCTTAATGCACGTAAAGATATTAAGGCGAGGACTTATCTCAATTCCAAACGATAACCTTGCACACAACCAAAGACCAAGCGTGTACGCATCGCAATTGTAGTGGATAGGATCTTCTCTATTTTTTATGTGTTTTTTAAATATCTTTCTAAATAAATATTAAGAAAAAATATTATTCGTTTCAGACCTTTTTAAAATAGATTCATTAACAATTTATTAAAATAAAATGTAAGTTATTCTTGTTAACACTTATATTTCGATGACAAAGAGTTTTGTCGGAGGTGAGTTTGTAAATTAATTACAGCGAAAGTATTATTTTTTATTAAAATGTTTTTGATTTAAGCCCTTTTAAATATTGTGCTCTTTATTTCATATTTTTTTTAACATTTTGTTATTATATTGGAACTAGGTAAATCGGGTATCAAGAAATAAGGAAATGGGGTTTCAGCCCGCCTTAACACTACAGTGTAAATAAATAGTCTTTTGCCCGTGAAATGTTAAATATATCTGCCATACTTTGATGTATATAAGTGAAAGCCGCCTTTGTGGTTTAGTGGTTTGAACATGTTTTTGAATCATGGGTTTTGGGACACTTGGTCGTGGGTTCGATCTCCGTGTTGAGATGACAAAAAATAGTTTCTAAGTTTGGTAAGGACAATGCAGGCTAATCACCTGATTGTCTGAGAAGCAAATTGATCCATGCGTCGGATGGGCATGTAAAAAGTCGGTCCTGCGCCTGATCTCTCGCCAGTCGTTGTGAGGGTAAAAACGAAGGCAGAGTACTTCTTGTGTACTGATGAGTACTATTAAATATTGCGTATTTTAATTAAAAATCTGTACGAAATAAATTGTGTTTTGCGATCATTTAAAAAATCGGCCAAGTGCGAGTTGTACTCGCGCTCGAAGTGTTCCGTACCATTACAGAGCAAAAAGAGGCTAAAAATTGAATTTTTTGTATGGGAGCCCCCCTCAATTATTTAATTTATTTAAATTGTATAATTAATTATTAAAGTATAAATACAATTAAGTATTTTGAGAACATTTCAATTGCCTATGTGTTGCCGTTATTGATTAAGAGCAAAAAATAGCAAAAAAATCACGTTTGTTGTATGGGAGTCCCCCTTAAATATTTAATTTATTTTATTTTTAGTACTTGTAGCGGCAACATATATACACAATCTGTGAAAATTTCAGAAGTCTAGCTATAGCGGTTCTTGAGTTACAGCCTGGTGACAGACAGGCGGACCGACGGACAGACACCGAAGTCTTAGAAATAGGGTCCCGTTTTTACCCTTTGGGTACGGAACCCTAAAAACGGGAAACATGAATATTGAATTACAGTTTACCCCGGAAAATTGTAAACGCCATTTTTGCGCAAACGATGTTGCGGGCAATATCTAGTTGCTTACAATATCAGGGTTACAACGGCACAAATGTCACGAGATCCGATACGAATATTACTTTCCCGAGTTCCGTATTCATTATCGTTTATCATCCTGGTCGGATCAGACTGCAGACTTTTTGGACCTTTATTTTTTTAAATTTAGACTTGGTGTGACGCTTAAATAATTTTAGTGCACACAACAAAATGATGTTAGAAATTTACTTAAATTTAAAAATCTTTGTATATTCAAAGAACAAGACGACAACGTTCCTTTCGGAAATAACGGCAAAAGCCAAAACGAAACAGCAAGAAGCAAGATTCTCGCTGTGTGGGAGATAGATCGATATTTTCTCTCCACACCGCGAAGCAGTCTACTAGCGATAGTGACTATCAGAGTTACGTGTCCTGATGATAATTTATTATTTTTACCTATGCTAAAAACAATTAGTGTATAACACCGAAAACTCAAAAAAATATATAAAATTTTCGAAATATTTAGCGGCGAAGGACGAATATTGTCGTGCAATGATGCAATGCAGTAGATGGCATACTATTTAATTCTCAATTTTGTCGGACGCAACGCATCATAACGCAACGGACCAATCATTAGCCCCCAAATCTCGTTGATGTCTTTTGTATGTCCAGGTTTTTTTATATTTCTTTCTTTCATTAAAAGTACCCCGTCTGCTCCATCCCCGAGTCGCGCAATATTATGATCTTTATAATGCAAAGGTATACTTTAAAATGATCATAAAATTGATATATAGTCAAGTTATATTAAATTTTTAAGTCTTTTGAAGAAGTAAGTTTTATGGACGAGGCAGCTGCATTGTTATTTTATTTGAAATTGAACTTGAATTTTGTAATGAACTATTAAAATATGCTATTATTGCATAACGCGGAAATTTGTTTATTGAGCGGGACCCTACATTTTTCAGGGACTGTCTATAGAACATTCTTGTCCATTCCAGGGACTCAAAGTATCTCCATACCAAATTTCATCCAAATAAGTTTAGGAGCTACTGTCTGAAGAGGTAGCATACGTACAGATACTCTCTTTTGCACATATAATATTGGTATGGATTTCTTAATAGTAATATGAAAGTTCTCAGCAATCTAAAATTTATCCGCAAAAATTTAAAATTGTGGTCGCTTCCATTGAATTGTCAAAAGTGCTTGGTGTTATTGACTGTTTGATGTATTTTCGATGATCTCACAGTCGCAGATCGTGGTAGAAAATGTTGAACATTGTTAGTCTTGCTGGTGACCATAATTTCTTAATAACAATGTACACGTAAATATTTATTCCAATCTTTCTATTTAGGCAAAAAGTTAAGTTTATTTGAATCTATACTAATATTATAAAGCGGAAGAGTTTTTTTGTTTGTTTGAACGCGCTAATCTCGGGAACTACTGGTCCGATTTGAAAAATTCTTTCAATGTTATATAGCCCATTTATCGAAAAAGGCTATAGGTTATATTTTGTCACGCTAAGACTAATAGGTGCGAAGAAATAGAGGAAAATGTGGAAAAAACGGGGGAAGTTATTTGAAAGGGCTTATCTCACGAACTACTGGAGCAATTTTTCTGTTATTTGGCACAGATAAGAAGTAGACCACGTGAAGGATCATAGGCTATTTTTTGTGGACTAATTTGTCTGTGAAATATCTAATTTACGCAGGTGAAGCCGCGCGGAACGTCTAGTTTATAATATTCTTTTGTATGTAACAGACAACACTACGTTTAAGATTTTGTCAACCCCTACAACACAAATATTCTTAGTGTAGGTGTTGGGCAATTCATGTTGTAAACCATTTTGTCCTATCCAAATTTGTATTTATTAGGAGACAATTAAATTGTACTTATTTATTAATTTAATATTTTTATTACACTTTAAGTGTTGGGTTATTTGATCTGTTATTAATAGTTTTCATTTCCATTCTCAAAATAATTATAAATATAATTTAAATGAGAAAAAATAACGACCGTTTATAACAAACTTTCACTGTTCATATCTGCAGCAGAATTTCATTGTGCTTATAAAATTAAGTATAAGCGCACTGGCACTCAAAAATCGCAAATAAAAAGTATTTTCCAATAATATACAGCTAGAATACCATACAATTTTTTATGTGTAACTTCCCTGTCGAATGCACTTTGACGTAGTACCCTTCTACATCTGTTTCCTCCTCGTATTTTATTGTCCTCAACATTCCAGTATTTATGGTCACCGTACACGGAGTAAACGTCACGTAGCTCTAAATCAAAGTACTGTAAGTTCAGTCGACTCATGAATTGGGATATTTTATTATTGGTACAAATAATACGATGTAGAATGTAGGATTTTTCATTTTATTGAATTGCTTGACCACCTTTCCTTTTTTTTTTTCATAAGGGCAAAAGGAAATTTTATAACAGAGCTTCGTGACTTAAGAGGCCGGGTGCCATCGAAATTCTCATACAACGTAATACCAAAATCATTTTCTCATACGATAATATTTAACACGTTTGAGTTATTTTTCAGCTTAAGGCGGGCTTTAACCCTATTTTACTATTTCTTGATACCCGATTTACCTAGTTTCAATATAATAACGAAATGTAAAAAAATATGAGATATAGAGCACAATATTTGAAAGGGCTAAAATCAAAAACATTTTGATAAAAAATAATTTCGCTGTAATCAACCCGTCGATCGTAGGAAAACGAGACACAATAGATATTTTATTGTGTATCGGTCATCGGTGACCGTATGGGGCTTGATGAATTAATTTACAAACTCACCTCCGACAAAACTCTTTGTCATCGAAATATAAGTATTAACAAGAATAACTTACATTTTATTTTAATAAATTGTTAATGAATCTATTTTAAAAAGGGCTGAACCGAACAATCTTTTTTCTTAACATTTATTTAGAAAGATATTTAAAAACACATGAAAAATTGAGAGGATCCGCCCCTAGAAACTACAATTTTATGCTAAGCTAAAATGAATCTTATATCGATGTGTACACGCTTGGTCTTTGGTTGTGTGTAAGGTTATCGTTTTGGAATTTAGATAAGTCCTCGCCTTAAAATAGTAATTACCTATGTATATAGTAATATATAGTAAAGATATGACAATCATTTTGGGTACTAGTATGTGTTATTTTATAGAGTTGAAAGTAGCAACGCTGAAAGAGTTAAGGCCATCCCCTGAGCAAACGACCTTGACCATACATTTGACGCGTCGCCGAGATCGCACAAAATTCCTATTTTTTTACTTATCATAGTTCAAAATTGATCTAAAAAAAGTTTAAAACGGGGAATATATGTAGTTAATGAAATTGTCTATCTATTGTCGTGTGTTTCAAATAAACGTAATTTGTAAATACATAGTAAATACTAGGGAGATGCTGAAAGTATGCTTCAATTTTAATAAATTGGTATTACTTTGGAAGCTAATATTATGAGTATAATAAACAAAAATAGAAAATTTAAAACGGGGAAATAATGTTGATATACTCAAGATTATTGCTGTATTTTTATTATAACTTTGTAGCTTTCAAATTATGAGTTTATAAGGCTCTAAATACGGTAAATTACGGAATCTCCGTAGGAGAGGGGCCTTAATTTTGACTCCTATGTTCTATCCATACTTCCATACTAATATTTTAAATGCGAAAGTGTGTCTGTCTGTCTGTCTGTTACCTCTTCACGCTCAAACCGCTGACCCAATTTTGCTAAAATTTGGCATGGAGATACTTTGAGTACCGGGAAAGTACATAGGATAGTTTTTATCCCAGAAAAATGTACGGTTACCGCGCGATAAATGAATTTAAGCGCAACGGAGTTGCAAGCATCATCTAGTAACAAATATCTTATATATATATATATATATATATATATATATATATATATATATATATATATATATATATATAGAAAGGATTTTGATCAATTCTACCCCCAAGGGGGTAAAATAGGGGATGAAAGTTTGTATGAAACTTTGTCACTTTTAAACCGATCGGGCTGAGACTTTGCATGCATAAAGCTACTATGACGTAAGCATCCCTTAAGAAAGGATTTTAAAAAATTCCACCCCTAATTCTACCCCCAAGGGAATAAAATGGGGTATGAAACTTTGTATGAAACTTTGTCAATTTTAAACCGATCGGGCTGAGAATTTGCAAGCATAAAGCTACTATGACGTAAGCATCCTCTAAGAAAGGATTTAAAAAAAATTACGGGGGTAAAATAGGGGATGAAATTTTATATGAAATTCTCAATTTTAAACCGATCGGGCTGAGACTTTGCATGCATAAAGCTACTATGACGTAAACATCCCCTAAGAAAGGATTTAAAAAAATTCTATCCCTAAGGGGGTTAAATAGGGGATGAAAGTTTGTATGAAACTTTGTCAATTTTAAACCGATCGGGCTGAGATTTTGTATGCATAAAGCGACTTTAACGTAGGCATCCCCTAAGAAGGATTTTAATAAATTCTACCCCTAAGGGGATGAAATAGGGGATGAAAGTTTTTATGAATTTTCTTAGACTTTCGACTGATTGAACTGAAATTATTAAAGATTTGAGCCTCTATGATGAAAACGTTCGCTTAAATAGGATTTTGATAAATTTAACCCCCATGGGGATAAACTAAGGGATGATGGAGGATGTAAATATATTATTTTGAACCTATCAGTATCTAATCTATACATATAATAAAACTGTAGAAATGAAAATTCTGTACGTTAAAGATATTCAAAAAATAATAAGCGGGGAACCCCCCCGCTTATTATTATTATTATTACTACATCGCTATGGAAGCCAAAAATGTGGTTACTTTTTTGTCTGTCTGTCTGTCTGTCTGTATGTTTGTTCCCGCATCACACGAAAACTACTGATCCGATTTGAATGCGGTTTTCGCAGATATATTTGTCTTCTTCCAACTTAACATCTGGTGTATAAATTTTTTTCCCCCCACCCCTCTAAGGGGACAAAAGAGGGGGTCAGATTTTGTATCAAACTTTTTTCTTTAACACGTTAACTACTGATCCGATTTGCATACAGTTTTCGCAGATAAATTTGTCTTTTTCCAATGTAACATTTGGTGCATAAAAAAATTCCCCCCACCCCCTCTTTGGTCCTAAGGGGACCAAAGAGGGGGTCAGATTTTGTATCAAACTTTTTTCTTTAATGTACTTACTTCATATTATTTACTGTGTTTTCCAACTTAACATCTGGTGTATAAATTTTTTTCCCTCCACCCCTCTAAGGGGACAAAAGAGGGGGTCAGATTTTGTATCAAACTTTTTTCTTTAACACGTTAACTACTGAACCGATTTGCATACGGTTTTCGCAGATAAATTTGTCTTTTCCTAACGTTACATCTGGTGCATAAAAAAATTCCCCCCACCCCTCTAAGGGGACAAAAGAGGGGGTCAGATTTTGTATCAAACTTTTTTCTTTAACACGTTAACTACTGATCCGATTTGCATACGCTTTTCGCAGATAAATTTGTCTTTTTCTAACGTAACATCTGGTGCATAAAAAATTCCCGCCACCCCTCTAAGGGGACCACAGAGGGGATCTGCGCCCCCCCCCAGCCCCCACCCCCCCCCTCCTGGAATTGTAGCTTAATATATCAAAATGGTGTCGCGTCGTTAGTGTTGAGTTTCAGTCCTCCTCTTTAGGAACAAACTAAGTTAATAATTAAAACTTAATTTATTCTAACCTAAACTTAATATACACTTTTTCATCGTTTGATTAGTATACTGTATTACTATACTTCCTATATATCTACCGTCCACTGCTGGTTATAAGCTTTTTATGACTATCCATACTAATATTATAAATGCGAAAGTGTGTTTGTTTGTTTGTCCTTCCTTCACGGCCTAACGAAGCAACAAATCGACTTGATTTTTGGCATATACTTAGTTGAAAGGATGTAGAATAACTTTTGGTCTTGGAAAAATATCATGTTTCCAAAGGAGGTTTACAAGAATATTCGTATTTTACGCGATTTTTGAATTCCACGCGAGCGAAGCCGCGGACAAAAGCTAGTTTCCCATATAAAATTAAGAAAGTAACTCTTTCAGTGCTGCTTTACTCACATTGAACTCTGTATATAGCACAGACATAATATTTGATCAAGATAGATACCGCATTTCCAGTTCCCAAACGACGAGCAATACTCGTCTTTCGAAAGTTTGTTCTTTCTTTTTGTATTCTGTAGAACAGAAGATCGGATATTAAAAATGATCGAATTTCGATTTTGAAAATGATCGATATTGAAAATGAATCGATTCCGCGCGGATGGGGAATTCCCATCACTAAAGAGCTCTTGTGACGTCACAGTAGGTAGGAAAAAAGTGGCACGCTCGTTTTCATACAAATGGAGGGACATGCGGTATCTATCTTGATCTATGTCTGTGGTATATAGGATTCATACTCACTCAAGTATTGTCACTCATTTACGTTTCACTTTCGGTATACTGGGTTTGTGTAAGGCGACGCCTTGTTAATTTGGCTGTAGCAATATCGATTTTTCTCAGCAATGACTAAAGCTAAGAAATTAAAGTTCATTGTCAGTATTCATCATGTCGTTGTCTTTGAATTAGCCATAGCATAACACGATTGGTCAACTTTTATAACACAGAATAATCAACCAAAAAGACCTCTGTAAAAAAAGGGATTCTAATTTTGCCAACAGAGGAGAGTGATTTAAGCTTCCAAAATTTGTACATAAATTGATTCAAGCATACAATTTAATTTGCACATAGCTTATATGAAATATATTTATGGTTTTTAAATTACGCGACAAAAACCATTTTGTCGCTTACGACCTTTCCATTTCTTGCTGTTCCATTTCTTGTTGCCGGGCCGGCCTCTCATAGAAAACGAGCAATCTAAAACATATCCAACCTTCACGTAACCTTAATATTCTTTTGTCGTACTAGATTCTAGAACGTGTATATTATCCTCAGATAATAACTCTTATAAGTCCTTTCTAGGAACATAAGTAATTCTATTCTCATCCTAATTGATTCAGCGCTTTAAGTATGAAAACGTTACCTTAAAAAGACACAATATTATCGCATAATTAGCAATGCATCATCAGCTCAGGTATTGCAAAATATGCAATGAGCAAGGATATTAGCCGCGTACTGACCAAGCGAGCCGCCTCGCGAGGCAGCCTCGCGCGGCAGTTGCTCGGTCGGTCAGGACGTGGCTCGCCCGAGGCAAACGCATGCGTTGCCTCGCCCGAGCGTGCCGCGGCCCGAGCCCAGCGTTGTCGGTTTTTGTCGATGCTCAAAGGCGCCTCGGTACGTTTGCCGCCCTTTCTCAAGACGGAAGTGTTTTGCCTCGCTTATTCGTTGCGTGTTAGGACTTATGCGTCGTGGATAAAGAACAGTGTCTTAAACTAATACAACTATATGGTGAATATAGACGACTTTGGAATGCGCAATGTCCTGATTACACAAAAAGGGGACTAAGGGAAGATGCATGGAGAAAAATAAGTCTGGAAATGAACCTTCTAATAGCTGAATTATTAAAAAGGCAGTGGTGGCGACAGCTTTCCGAATGTGCGGCCTCATGATGGTCTCGGGCAAACTATACGCACGCGCGGTCTCTATTCGACTTCAAGTTTAAACTGAGCGTCGATGCTGGCTCGGCCTTAAGCTGGGTATCCACTAGAGGCAGCCTCGGGATGAGCAGGCGCCTCGACCCGCGGCTGCGCTTATGGAGACGTTGCCTCGAGTCGAGGCTGCCGCGACTCTGAGGCAAAATGGTGTGCTCAAAGGAGCCTCAGTGTGCGGCTGTGCGCGGCGTGCGTTCAGTGGAGACGGTCGTGCGCATGTTCGGATCGCGGCAAGATGGAAAATAAAGAAAAATTTGTTCAAAAGAAATACTGAGGAATTTTCGGCTCAGGGTCGAGGCTTGTATTTTCGTGAGCTCAAGTGGAGACGCATTGACTTTCCGCGTGTCGCGGCAGGCTCAGGGTGAGGCTGCTCAGCCCGAGGCTGCCTCTAGTGGATATCCAGCTTAACGATGGCTCGGCCTTGCCGCGCGAGACAGCTTCGGATTAAAAAAATACAGACCGAAGCTGCCTCGCGCAGCATGCGTACCGCGGCAAATGTCCGAGGCTGCCTCGCGAGGCGGCTCGCTTGGTCAGTACGCGGCTATTGGCGTACCGTTATTATATTATGTATACGCAAAGAATACATATTAGTACAGTATACGCCTCCGTGGTCCAGTGGTTTAGAGCGTGGCTCTTGACTCGGAGGTTGTGGTTTCGATTCCCGCGTTGGAAACATGTTATTTCCAAGTTT
Source organism: Cyaniris semiargus (assembly GCA_905187585.1). Classification (NCBI taxonomy): domain Eukaryota; kingdom Metazoa; phylum Arthropoda; class Insecta; order Lepidoptera; family Lycaenidae; genus Cyaniris; species Cyaniris semiargus. The sequence continues at coordinate 13,555,486 of LR994563.1, read as the reverse complement.
GGTTAGGACAATGCAAGCAGATCACCTGATTGTCTGACAAATAAGATGATCCATGCGTCGGATGGACATGTAAAAAGTCGGTACTGCGCCTGATCTCTCACCAGTCGTGTCGGTCTTTCGTTCCACTAGGTTATGAGAGTAAAAGGAATAGAGAGTGTTCTTGTGTACTGCGCACACACTTAGGCACAATCAAATTACTCCTGCGTAACTTGCCTGGTTTCAATAAAACCGGCCACCGTCACCGAAACCGGTGTGGGAGTTATTATTATTATATTATGTACTTGGCAATGTCTAACTGGTACTGATCATGATGAAGTCTCCAATCAAAGAATGAATCCATTGTCATAAATTAAAATATTGAAAAGTCACCCGAAGGACCTTTGTCTGTCTTGAAAAATTAATCGCCGCTTTTATCGTCTCGTTTAAAGAAATATTTACAAAAGTTAAATTGTTTTTTAGATTGATTAAAAGTTGTTTGTACACTTTTATTTATTTAGTAGATGTTTTCAGTGACTTTGTAATTAATCCATAGTAATATTATAAATGCGAAAGTGTGTCTGTCTGTCTTGTCTGTTCCTGCCTGTTACCTCTTTACGCCCAAACCCGTAAATTTTGTATGGGGATACTTTGAGTCCCGGGAAAGGACATTAGAAACTTTTGGAACGAAGTTCCTTATGGCGCGTTCGGCGTTGCGAAAGGAGGCTAGACGGAACGACACTTGACCTCGACACTTTTTTATTAATACCTGCATAGTAGGGGCAGAGGGCGTTGATAGTATTCCTGTGTGTTAACTAGATGGCGTTTTTGATAATAAACAGCGACATCTACCGGACGTTTAAATAAATGTTATTACAATTCCACAAAAGTATCGTTGCTAATATTCCTGGGCGTCAATAGATGGCGTTTTTTTTCGAACGATTTTTTTTATTAATTTGTTCCATCCGGGTGTCCCTTGACACCTCTCAAGTTTATTTTTATCCCGGAAAAATGTACTGTTCCATCGCAATAAACGAATTTCGACGCGACAGAGCTGCAGGCGGCATCTAGTAATAAGAAATAAAGAATCCATGCTACTTACTATACTTGTGCCCTGTATTCATGAGCACAATTTTATTAAAATCGGTTTATTATTACGTAGCCTATCAATCGAAACGGCACCGTTTATTAATTAATCACGACTAAATTGCGTGTATTTTAAAATTAATGAACCAATTAAACGCTAATTGGATCAAACTGTCATCCGAAGCTAATAACTCATAATCCTTAACGATAATCAATAATACACTAGACTTAATATGTCGACACCTTGCCAAAATTAAGGCCTAAATATAAGGGGAGGTCGATCGTTAAGGTCGGAATGATCGCATTCCGATCGTGCTACTCGGACTGATCGCAGGCTGATCGTGTTACTCGGACTGATCGAAGGCCGATCGAGTTAATCGGGCCGATCGCAGGCCGATCATGTTTCTCGGACTGATCGCAGGCCGACCCGACCGGACTGCTTACATACTGGAATGCTCAAAACAAGTATGATCAGATCAGCCTGCGATCAGTCTGATCTGATCGATCGGACTGATCGCAAGGTCGGCCTTCCCTTATATTGGCCTTAAGGAACTGTTACAGTTACTTGATTTGCAGGAAGGTACAGAGAAAACAAATGATACTTTTTGAAGCGAAAACTTCTTTAGCGGCAATTTGGTGATGCATAAAAATATTAAACTAACGTTAGGCCACGTGACCTGATCGAAAATTCGTAACATTGAGGGAGAAAAGTTGCGTTTTTTCCTTCTCTCTTTCTACCTCGAAAATACCATGCCTGGCTACTGTTTTTCAGTTGACAATATCATCAACGGGAAAATTTTTCCTTCTCAAAGTATGGATGCACACTGCTGTTGCAGCACGAAAAACCGGCGTAACAAACTCCTAAAATATTAAAATATCCATATTTTGAAATAAATTATCATAATTTTATTTTTAACGTTATACGCATCAGGTGTTGGGATCGTTACAAAAATATGCAAATTAGTAGGAAGATAATCGCCTTACTCTAAACAAGATTAATATTAGGGAAAAATAATCGGCTTTATTTGTGTTTTTGAATACAAAGTAACGTACGAATTTATATTAGAATTGAAAGAAGATTTTTTACCGAAGTTATTTTACAATATGCATTTCATAGCTTTTTTTATTATAGATAGGTTGCCTTCGACAGAAGCTAAACAAAGTAGTTACTTTGTTTTCACTTCTGCCAGTTGGCAAGAATACATTTTAAGTAGAAACAGAGTGGGATATTACTTCTTCTCCTCTCCCTCCGTCTTCTATAGTTGACTTGTCCTGATTATAGTCAAAATAATATAGGTGGCACCAGCGGTCATTGTCCTTTCTAGTATAGGAGTTATGTGAAAAATGCTCGCACTGTATTCTGTGAACTTAAGAAAAAAAAAGATTTGTAAGGACACATACTTATATAGATTCATTAGAAAACCTCTTGGTAACTCTTAGTATGATAATCTCTAACTATTTATGAGTTCAAAGTGATATACTTCATACTCAGTTCACATCGAGTATGCAAAATACGATATTGAACTTAGACTGGAAACATCTGTCACTTCACTGTCAATTGCGGTTTGTACAGAAAACGATGAAATATGACAAGTTTTGTCAGGGGTCAATGACCGCTACGGACAGAATTCGACAATTTGAGAATAGGCACCTGCCGTATTCTGTCCGTAGCGGTCATTGACCCCTGACAAAACTTGTCATATTTCATCGTTTTCTGTACAAACCGCAATTGACAGTGAAGTGACAGATGTTTCCGCAACCACAATTGACGGTGAGGCATCGCTTTGTCACGTTGCAATATGAGCTGACCCTATGGGCCTTGTTACACATATCGAGTGGCGAGACAGTGCTCTCGGCCAATCAATTTACACTGTCTCGCCACTCTACTCGGTACATGTAATTAGGCCCTAAGTCTAGAATCTTGCTGAGAAAGAACGTATGTAACCCTCGCTTAAACGCAACAGTCTATTAAGTAAATGAGAAAAATGTAAGAACGGGAGCTGCTGTAAAACCCCTTTTATATTTCGAACAAAAGTTTAAAGAAATAATTCTCTTGTGTAGCGAATATATTGAATTGTATGTGGAGTGCACTTTCTTTATTTTTATGAAATCTTGAAAAGTAGAGATCAAAATATGCTAGCGACTTTGTGCGAAGAAAACATAGATACTACGATTAAATGTAGCTTATGTCTTTCTTTGTGCTTTTTTTATTACCTAGTTACCTAAGTAATTACCTAAGTTTCAAATAAACTTATTACTTACGTTGACCCTTTTGAATCTTTACTTTTTTCATCATCTCGTTTCTTATTCGAAGTATTTCTTCACATTTTTTTTCGCCTTTTTCATCGATACGTTGCTAAAGTTTTTTGGCTAAGAAAACGACATTGAATAACTGTAAATACTTGCAGCTAGACGTATGCGAATTTAAAATTGCATAATTTGATAAAAATATAATATGAATGATAAGATAAAAAATGCTATGCAATAGCTTTATCGCGGGAGTCCCCGAGTGCCAGACATATTTTTTATCGTATGACTCGTCTCACGGCTATGACTATAGTAAGGATCAACCACTCAAACTCAAACACAAAAAAATTTATTCAGAATAAATTTTTTCAAATATTCTCTGAACGTCGGGACTATATTGGTGCCTACCACCGGTTCGGGAACTAACCCGGCGAGAAGAACCGGCGTAAGAAACTCGCACGGGGCCATCTTTTACAAAAAAGATGGAAAATTACAAAAAATATATAAAATTACAGTGTCATTATGACTAAATAAAATACAACAACCCAACATTATATTAAAGTTAATTATGACATACATTATGTACATACATTACCTTCATTACCTTGTGGTTGGTTGAATAAATAATATCACATTAACATCCTGTATACATTAGGGTTAATAATATAGTGTGTTGCACCAATTTTACTATATTTCCAACTATGTGCCCTTTGCTTTTCTCTTCACACTCACTCTCGTCTTTCATATGCCAGGTGAAAAGGGACGACGCGGAATCTTCGCCAAGTTAGTTTTACTATGAATAAAAGACGAACTATAATGATTATGAAAAAAGTATTTTGAGCAAATTTAGGTTTTATCAATGCCTTTTTAGATATTAAAAAATATTAAAGAAAAGACAGCAAACTTCGAAGATCCAAGCAAAAATGTGTCTAAAACAAGGTTTTTTGTAAAAAAGAAACTATCGAGCATTTTTTCAGTAATCGTGTTTTCATTTTGAGCATTTAATCTTCATGAACTGAAGTTACTTGTGTAAAAAAAAACAGTTTTCTAGACCTTACAGATTTTGAGATCTAGGTTTAAGTATGTAGTCAAGTTAGGGTCAGGTGCATTCTTAATAGAATTTAATGCAATTTTTTAATTGGAGGTATCTTTCATAATATCTATACTAATAATATCGTGAAATCGTAAGTATGTCTTTCTATCTAAAACGCTTAAATTTTATTAAAAAGATCACACCTATTAATATCTTTATCAAAGAAATCTCATACAATATTTCTACACTAAGCAACATATAAATTAAATTATAACTTGATCTCTTTATTAAATAAACTTCTATGCAAAGAAAGGTCAGCTTATTCTGGTCTTTTATTTCTCCTCTTGTACGCGAAAAGGTTTTACTAGTCACGAAACATAGACATCAATATTTGCCATCTAATTGAATGATTTTGATTGATTGACATACGCTGTAATAAAAGTTGTTAGGAGAATACTGGGAAAATCACTTTATTTTCCTTCGCTGTAACTAGACACGATATTTTTTTAATATTATATTATTATAAGTTTGGAATTTTAGAGTTCTGTGTCTATTTAAATAAAAATGAATTTTCAATTTTATTAGCCTCGCTAAAACTCGAGAGCAGCTGAACTGATTTGGCTTATTTTAGTCTTAAATTATATTATTATTTGTAGAAGTTGAAGGAATACTTATAAGGTTCATATTAGGAAAGTGATACGGATTTTACCGGGTCATCTAGTCGATAATAAAACTCTTTACTGTTGTCTGACTTCTTGTCACTCTGAAAAGTTTGGTAACCAGTTTTTAACCGGTTATAAGTAGCAATCAATCATTATTATCAATAATTCGAATATGATAAAAAACTTAAACATGATATGTTGTACAATTTCAACGTATCTCTCATGGCCGAAATAGCTCAGTTGGGAGAGCGTTAGACTGAAGATCTAAAGGTCCCTGGTTCGATCCCTGGTTTCGGCAAATGTTTTGTTTATTTTTTCTCTTAAAGCGAACAAGTCTTATTAAAAATCCTTTCATTATTAATTCAATAAATTAGTTTGCCTACAAAAAAATTGCCACTGAGTTTTAACGACAACGTTTAAGTAATTTATTGTATTAGACCTTTTAAAGGTAACAAATCATTTTTAAACTCAAATATTTGATTAAAAACCAAACTAGGCAATGCATTTTGGTAATAAAATAAAATCCTAGGTATCCTTCCTGCGGGGCTAAAATGGTCGCTTTGGAGAATCATATAATGAATCATAATATGATTCAATTTTTAAAAATCGCAAAATGACACTGTTTGCAATTCAGATGTCTAAATTCGTACTAATTTGACTTTTTTATTTTATGAAATAAGGGGGCAAACGAGCAAACGGGTCACCTGATGGAAAGCAACTTCCGTCGCCCATGGACACTCGCAGCATCAGAAGAGCTGCAGGTGCGTTGCCGGCCTTTTAAGAGGAAATAGGGTAATAGGGGAGGGTAGGGATGGGAAGAGAAGGGAATAGGGGAGGGAAAGGAAGGGAATAGGGTAGGGGATTGGGCCTCCGGTAAACTAAATTTTCATTCGTGAGTTTTAACTAAAATTGACATTCGTAAGTTTGACAGTTTTGACAATTCATTTTATGAATTGATTGAGAGGAATTGCTAAATGTGACCATTTTAGCCCCGCTGATACCCAGGTAGCTAATTTTAGCTATAAAAACTATAAAGTTACATTTTATATCTCTTGGCACAGCGGAATTGGCTCAAAATCAAAAGATAAGAAAGCCTGGAAAAACCTTAAGCGCTTGTTTAGATGTCCAGCTATAAATTTACTAGCATTTGGAAATTGCTAGACCATAAAACTGTTGAAGTAAAAAATACATTTTAAAACATTGCTGTTGTTGAAAAACCCCGCTGTTTAGATGCTGAAAAGTGATAGTTTATGGAAGTGAAAATTTCTTTAGTGAGCACCACTGCTCTAATTTTGGGATGTTAAAATGTGAAGGGTCTAAACATGTGACCTGATAATTCGTAATTCGGAGGAAGAGAGCCTGTAAAGCGTAGGAGAGGAAGTTAAATATAATAATTATAGAGGAGTAATATTATATTTGTAATTTATACTAAGCTTCCTTATCTTATCAACGGCTGCACTCAGAGAGATTTAAATCTCTGTCTGTCTGTAATCTGTAACCTCTTTACACCCAAACGGCTAAACCGATTTTGCTGAAATTTGGTATGGGCATATTTTAAGCCCCAAGAAAAGACAAACGATACTTTTTATCCCGGGGAATTAATTTCCCGCGTGATATGCAATGGGGATTGTCCATTTTTTTTAATTGTGCCCATTACAAACTTTCGAGGAATAAGGTCAGTGATCGTTATTCTGTATATAAATTCAAAAAATATCCATTGGTTAGTTATATTTTTAAACAAATATGTTTAACCTTAGTTTGACCTTCAATGACGTCATCACTGGAAGCCATACGTTAAATTAGCAATAAACTCGACCAACATTAAGTTTTGAACTTTTGGTATGCTTCTCGAATCAGTTTTCACATAAATAAGAGAACTTGCATTCATTTAACACCATGTTGATACTTGACAATGTTCTTTTTTTTTATTTTTATGTATTCAATGCTGCCGGCCGCCGATGATGACGTCATAGGTCCGAAAACTTTAAAATTTTATTTAAAAAAACTAGCCAATGAATTAAAAAAAATATTTAATTTATATTCTTAAAATACTTACCTAATTTCAACGAAAAAAAAATAATATAAAAAGTACATGTGATTTTTTTTGGACAATGCCCATTGGCGCTACGGACTTGGGTTAGGTTAGGTGTCATTTAGTACCTACTCCATACTATTTCTGACACTATTCATTATAATGAAGTTATGTCGTGAATGTCATCATATTATATTAGTAGTCTGCATGCAGTCGTCATTCACCAACCAAGCGTTGCTTAACGGTGCCGGTTTTCTGGGAGGCCTTGTTTTGTTTGTCTATTTGTGCTAGCAATCTCCAAAAAGAGAACTAGCTCGAATCGCGGTTCGGTTTTTTGGTCTTCGGCTGGTCCATAACGTCCGTCGGGTCATCTATATATTAATACGCGAGCGAAAAACTTTGGATCCCTTTTGATGAAAAATGCGGAAACGTACTCGTAGGTGATTGAAATTTTGCACAGTTATAGTTTATATGGTGAAGGAGTGCATCGAGCTAATATTGTTTTGAAATTATGCTTTTATCATACATTTTTTTAACAAATAAAACATTACACACACTACAACACACACACTAGGAGATTTTGATTGGCAAGCCTATACACACGAATTGTATTCTTTTAGTTATGGTTTAAGTCTGTTGTCAAATTGAAAATGTTGAAAATAGATTTAGTTTTTTTTTATTGAATCTTAAAATACTGTTAGACAATTATTACACGGCCAGTCTGTCATCATTTGACTTTATTAATCTGAGACTGTCGCAGGAATTATGTCTAAAAATATTTAATAAAGTCAATATTTTGACAATATATAAATTTGAAACTTATAATTTAAAATTTATAAATAAATTTGAAACTTATAATTTAATTTTTTATTTAAGATGGAACTTCGACCATTGGGCGATCTCTAGTTACTAGGTTATATAAGTTTACCACAATATCATTTCTAGAAGGTTTTCCAGTAATACTTTTCATGTCAACTGTCACGCAAAAATAAACTCTATTAATATGACATTTCGATGCAATGTCCCTTGAGAGTAGTCGAACAAAATGTCAAAGTTAGGATTACGTTGGCGTCATTTGGCGCAAGTCACGTACTGCAATTATTTCGATGACAAAATTGAAAATACTTTTTGTGTGTGAATTTTGAAAATTGAAAAGATAGTTTGAATTGATTTTAGTTTTTTTAGCAATTGCTTGAAAATAGCTATACTGTACTCGGCGACACATGGCGGTAGCGGTCATTGACTCCCTGTCAAAAACTTGTCGTTTTCTATATAAACCGCGATTGACAATTAAGTGTCAGATGTTGTCAATCGCGGCTTTGTATAGAAAATGACAAGTTTTCGACAGGGAGTCAATGATCGCTACCGCCATGTTTCGCCGAGTACAGTATAGCCAAGTTTTATAGGTAATAAGGCTGCATTTATAATATATACATAGAATATACGTACATAGAATATACGTGCGCCGAACGCGCGGTTTGCGGCTACACCGCGAGATGTAAATCGGTTCAGCGGTTTAAGCGTCAAGAGGTTACAGATAGACAGACATACTTTTACAATGGATTATGGATGGAAGTATGGATTTCATAAATAAATAACTGACTTGAAAAATATTGCGTTAGATGCGCTTATGCTTGTAAATTAACTTAAGCTTCGCTCCAGCTTAACATACGTTTTCAGATATAGGGTTTCACGTAATACCTTGACAATAAGTCTTATTTTATAGCTAGATCTAAAGAGGCTTAGAATTAATGTATGCTTAATTCTAGACTTAGCCTAGGTTGACCGTTTGAAAGCACACTTTTTTAATGATTTTGACAAAATAAGCCATGTGATAGTTTTAATTTTTAATACCATCATCCATCATTCGTTTTTGCGTCAAAAGTGCTCCATTGTGTTACGGTGCGTCGCCGCAGCGGCACTGCTTTGTCCTGATGCATATTTTACGATATTATGATATGCCACGTAAGTATTTTACTCATTTTGATGGACTAGGAGTTGAAGTAAAAGTGTAAAAAAATGCGTTGGGCGGCCTTGCGTTGCGTTGTCCCGTCGCCGTAGCCCGTAACGCTTAGAATGCGTTATTCCATTCCAACGACGCAACATACTGCAACACACCGCACATGAATCCGATAACAATCTCTCTTGACGTACCAAATTTTCAACATGTCAATATTATGCTTGTTAACTACTCAGTTACCTAAAACTGTGTAGTTAAGTCAAGAGGTTAAAATTTGGTATTGGCGTTGACTAATCGCTTTAAATTGATGATCGTAGCTCATTTTCCTGCTAGTGACATGTTTCTAATTCGGAAATTATTGTCTTGGATCTACTATGTTACAGTCTCAGGATATTCAGTTAATATTGCAACGTTACTGGGCGATAAAGTATTTAAAAGTGCGTGGTTCAAAAAATAAAAAATATATGAAAACTAGATATCCGGTTGGGGTATCACGTATATTGCGAGAGCAATGCGATAGCAATTATTGCGCGATAATTGCTCCAAAATCGCAATTTCGTATCACGTATCAGCCAAAACAATACGATTGCAATCGATCGCTATACATGATACCATTGTTTTTTATACCCAGCAATCAGCGATCATTGCTAGTGGATTGTTGATCGCTATTTTTACGTGATAGCCCTGCCGGTGAACTTCGTGACACTAACAAACATTTCCTGTAGCCCTAGCACGGCGACCAGTAGAAATGCGAAAGTATAGACAAACTGTGGACATAAACTTAAAGTGCCGTTCCGATCTTTACCGCGGCTAATCGTGACCGACAAAAATTCAATTAAAATGCCACTTTATGACAGACTATAGTATATGTCATAAAGTATTTGAATATTATTTGAATTTTTAGGACTATAGTCTGTCATAAAGTGGCATTTTAATTGAATTTTTCGGAACGAAAAAAGATCGGAACGGCACCTTAAGTTTATCTCCGCAGTTTGTCTATACTTTCGCATTTCCACTGGTCGCCGTGCTAGGGCTACTGGACATCAAGATTATTTTAAGACAAATTTTAGCCAAATCGGTTAAACCGTTCTCGAGTTACAGCGAGAGTAAGAAAAAAAAACATTTTTATTCATATCGTACTTGCAGCTGTTGACGAGAAACCAATTAATATAATATACGGGACTGTCTTGTTTCAAATGTAAGATCATCAAAAAATACCCTCACTGGCTTTACATTATACCACGTAAAGCGAAATGGATTTAGTTAATTTATACTAAATAGTCAATTAAAGTTCGAAGTTCGATTTGTAGTAAGTCACTTAGTGCCGTCGGCTAATCCTAAGTAAGACCTAACTGACGGTGATTGGAACGAATTAAACTTTCGACGTATTGACCGTAGTGTGGCTGAAGTTTAAAAGTCAATAGTAGGTTAGGTTAGGTAACAGGCAACAGCTGTAGATTACAAACATCATCATCACTAAGACGTAGGTTACACGTTCAGTGTCAGAATGACGCCAGAATGATGACAGATTGATGGCAAAAAGTACTCATATTAAAGAAAAGATCAGTCCGTCAATCAAATGGTTAGACGTTCAGTTTCGCTAGTTAATAGAATCAAGCGTTACTTTGCGGAAATCCATAGCTTAAAATTTAGTTTGTTATTATTTTTAGCAATATTCCGCGAAATAAACCTCAACCTTTAAGTAAATGAGTGAATGTACGCATAGGCATGCGTACAGCACCTCCCTCCTCTCCCACACTGCCTATGCGTACACTCGCATGCAAGAACCTGCAAACACCACCACCACACAAGCAATAATGTTGGCAAATCCGTGCAAGGTCCCTCACCACCATGCAGGTTGAAAACCTCGACGCGCGTTTCGCCCCAACACCGGAGCATCCTCAGGCTGTGGACTCTACGAATCTACTTGACGGACGTTGTTCGTAGAGAGGTTTAATCGAGTAATTTCTGATCATTCACTCCAATACTTAATTCTTCTTTGAGTAGACTTAGAGACTTCTTTTTGTTCCCAAAGAAGTAAAAAGTATAAAATAAAAGAAGATAACTTAATGCTTGCGTATCTTATTAAGTTATACTCTTGGTCAAGATGAAACTAACGATCTAAAGCTTAGTCCGACTACCCGTTTACTGTAGACCTAAGAACAATGTAAAGAAAAAATTTAAATCTAGGTGCCTCGAAAAGTATTATAACTCTCCTGCAGGCTTATCATAATAACATAAGAAACGGGAAAGAATAGACATACACATTACACACAGATTTCAGCGACAAAATGGCGGATTTTCTTTGTCAATCACTCACTTTGTCTATTCTTCCGTAGAAAGAAACCGTTTCTATGGTGATCATGCTAAGCCTGCTGATGGAGTCGATAAAAAAGAATACGTCAATTTTTAGCAACAATCCAACATACACTCAACATTCATTTTCCCATTCCCTTCGTCATAATATTTCCCACAAGAAAAGTTTTAAAACTAAAAGTTGGGCCACATTGATCGCATTCCCGTAATTACCCGTAAACTTCGACGGCCATTATTCTGGCTATTAACTTCCTTTTATTCGTTTATGATTGGTTTTATTCGAACCCTCAATGTTATAATTTGGTTCATTTAGAATTTGTGGTCATTTTTGTTGCAAAGTAGGAAAAGAAAAGAATTTTGCCTTTTATTTATACTATAACAATTATTCGTTTATCCATACTAATATTATAAATGCGAAAGTGTGTCTGTCTTTTACCTCTTCAAGCCCAAAGCGCTGAACCGATTTTGCTTAAATTTATTATGGCGATCTCGGAAAAATGTACGATTCCTGCCTGATGACTGACAAACGAATGTGTATTGTGTATGCAACGGAGTTGCGGGCGTCATTGCTTATTTATTTACAACTCCGTTGCGCCGCGCGGGAATCAAACATTTTTTTTGGGATCTAATCAGCGATTTGGGCGAGAAGGGGTAACAGACAGACATGCCGACAGACAGAAACACTTTCGCATTTGTATTTTTTCTAGATGACGTCCGCAACTCTGTTGCGCAAAAATTTGTTTATCGCGCGGGAACCAAACATTTTTTCGGGATAAAAAATATTCTATGTCCATTCCCGGGACTCAAAATATCTCGAAACCAAACAGCGAAATCGAATCAGTGGTTTGAGCGAGAAGAGGTAACAGATATTAGTATGGATGCACTGACAAAATCATTGCCTCTTTTTGGCCTCGCCACAGTCGGATAAACCACTTAAAAGTCACACATAAAACTTATACTATAGCAAGTCGTGTTTTACGATTGTTTTAGTGGTATTTTACTGCATACGACAAACAGAACTTTAGTTACGACTTACGACTTTTCATAGACTACTTTTATCAATCGATGCAGTGATAGGTCATTTTGTCATAAATCATAATATGACGTCTGATTGGAATGCCTACACTTCACGCATTTTATACAGGGTGTAACAAAAATAAGTGATAATACTTTAGCGTGTGTACGTGTTCCTTGTAGAGAGTTCACTGTGAAAGTAGCAGCGCTGAAAGACGATTTTTTTTTTCACTTTTGTTTGGGGAAACTCGTGACGCTCGGGCCCTTGCCCATACAAAAGTGAAAATTTCGTCTTTCAGCGCTGCTACTTTCACAGTGAACTCTCTACAAGGAACACGTACACACCCTAAAGTATTATCACTTATTTTTGTTACACACTGTATAGATAAAGGGAAACATACTCAGTACACACCCTAATGAATTGCTACACCCTGTACAAAATGCGTGAAGTGCAGGCATTCCAATCCGACGTCATATTATGATAAAATGATCTATCACTGCGTTGATTGATGAAAGTAGTGTATAAAAAGTAATGACCGACCGAACTTTCGGTTTCGGTTTCGGTTTCGGCCAGTTTCGGCCAAAAAATCTAGTTTCGGCCTTAGTTTCGGTTTCGGCCAAAATATAGCCGAAACTTTCGGACCCGCCGAAACTCCAGCTTTCGTGAATTTTCGTGCGTCGTTCGGTAAACTTCGCAGTAAACTCCTGCTGGCTCGCCGGCGAGGCCCCGGCTCATTTCGCCACCGTCCATTTAATCGTGTTTTGAGGTTATGTTTTGCAAATTAGTGCCAAATTACTAAACTGTATTTATTTTGTTTTTATTAGTACTTCGTTTTATTTTCATCAAACTGTCTAAACTTAATCTTATCGCACATTAGAGGTATATTGTTGAATTTTATTTCTAAACGACAAACGCACGTTTATTTAATATAATATGTAACTGTCGGTGAATTACGTGCTATGTTCTTATTTTAACAATGTTTCCCAAACAAACGATTAAATAAATGCTATGATAAATTGATTTTATTGTGTGTGAACTTTATTTACTTAATAATTTTATTTGACTTATGAGATATAGCTTGCGAGATTTTTCTTGTCAATCATCTCGCCTCATTCTTTTCCTTTACCACGCGTTTTATTTATATTTAAAATAATTAACCTTTAACTATGGACGCGCAGTCTCACAGACCGTTCCTACCTTGCTAGAATATTATCTACCCCACTTCCCCGTAAGCTTCACACTTGCGGTAAATGCGGTCCTCATTACACAAGTCGACAAAAAAAATATTTTTTTCTTGTGCCTGTTACTTAATGACTATTATCCGATTATTTGCATTGAAAATTAACCAGAAACAAAAAAAAAAGAAAGTTTGCTTTTATAGTATAAGCGAAGATAAATAAAAATATAAGATTTTTTCAAAATTCTTAGAGACTATAATGCTCATCGTGACTAAGATAAAGGCGTTTGGGGGACATCAGAGTTGAAACGGGAAGTTTGCCGCTGGCTCTTACTGTGTATATTTAATTTTTAGAGAAATTATGAGTATTATGTACTTTAAAGCGTAAAAATATCATCAAAAATGTGTAAAATGGACGTAAAAAGTTTTTGCTGTATTTGCGGAAAATTTATTAAAGTAACAGTGAAAAAGTTACTTGCACCGACAAATAAAAGGGTTTATCAAGCCTTTAAAACAAATTTTAAACTTCCTATTAAAAATAAAAAAAAATATGGGTGCCACATAATATTATCTCACGTACTTATTAAAGAGGCATGCTACAAGCTATGTTTGGAGTATGCTCACATAAGTACAAAAAATATCAAATTTTAAACCTAATTTATATATTTTTTCCTTCTAATTCTTTTTTTAGTGAATGTTAGTACTAAGTAATGATATAAATGAAATAAAAAAAATATATTTCATTCTTTTAACACCTAAATAAAAGAAATGAAATACAACCTGCATATGCATATTCTACAAAATACACGAGAAAAGTTTTTGCTACATTTGCGGAGAATTTATAAAAATAAGAGTTAAAAAGTTAGTTTCATCATCAAATAAAAGAATTAGGGTTAAATCAGACCGCAACGCGACGCGTAGATGCATTTCTAAATTTGTATGGATTTGACAGATTTGCAAGACATCTCACGCAATTGAAATCTGTCAAATCAGTACAAATTTAGAAATGCATCTGCGCGTCGCGTTGCGGTCTGAATTGACCCTTAGCGTGTTTACACACGGCGAGGCCGCGGCAGCGTTCTTCGCCGCCGCGGCGCCAGCCGCGGTAAAGAATCGCCGCAGCCGCGGCGGCGCCGTGTGTAAGGGCAAATAGAAACACAAAGGTGAGTAATGGAGCGGCACCGCCGCGGCTATCATACTGAAAAGTTCTAGGGAACGATTCGAGTCTGAGATTAATAATATTTATTTCAAGAAATGTCACACAAAGTAAAAAATCAATGTTTGCACTTTTTCTTATGTGTTACCAAATGTTACAGAACAGTAAATTTCAGTAAATAATAGTCATTTTAAATGATTTATCAAGTTTCGGTTTCGGTTTCGGTTTCGGCCGAAACTGAGAGTAAGGCCGAAAGTTCGGTTTCGGTTTCGGTTTCCGCTGAAAAATCAGTTTCGGTCGGACACTAATGAAAAGTCATAACTAAAGTTTTGTTTGTCGTGTGGTAGCGCTAAAAGAACTGTTTTTTTTGTGATTTACATGGACAAAAGCCCCAGAGTCTTGAATTAGCCCATACAAAAATTACTCCCTCAACGCTGCTACTTTCACATTGAACTTGATATTAAATATTATGGCTTGCAGTTTATAGCCCGGTCACCAAACATGTAGAAATTTTCCCGTTAACCTATCATTATACTGCAGTCATTTTCCCCTTCAATGGCAGAATATCTATACTTAGGGTGAGGCCAAACGAGCGTAATTTTGTAAGTCGTGAGTCGCAGAATTTCGGTCGCGTAAATATTTTTTCATACAAATCATGATTCATGACTCACAAAATTACGCTCGTGTGATTCAAACAGGACTTTTGTATGAAACTGAATGCAGCAGAATTTCTGCCAGCCGAAATTCTGCGACTCACAACTCACAAGTTACGCTCGTTTGGCTTCACCCTTAAAATAAAAAGGAATTAAAATTTTGTTACTCTCACTAAAACTTGAGAATAGCTGAACCGATTTCGATAGTTTTATTCTTCAAATATTCGTGGAGGAAAAGTCGTCCAGGAAAGATTTTTATTAGGAGAAAAATTATCGGAAGTTCATCGTGTCTTCTGGTTTTAAATATCAAGCGTAAATTTAATGTTTAAATTATTAAATAAAGCAATTAGTGATTGTTCAATTGCCACTATATATTATACTAGTTCAATCGAACTTTACAAGAAGTTTTTTTACGTGCACAAAGAATGTTATAATTAACATTTTCCCTACAAATTCGCCTACTTTGTAAGGATTTTCATCCAAGTATCATTAGCAGGAGTCGTTAAGTTTATGGTCATATAAAAGCGATTTACAAGACATAAGTCAGAGAAAACGGCCTGAAGGTGTCTTTGCAGGTAATTAAGAGGTTCCCCCGTTGGAGCGCGACCAAAGGCTTAAAATGTATAGGCTAGGTACAGGGTGGATTTTTCAAAGGAGCATGGCTAGCTTATACTATAAAATGTACTAATAAAAAAAATACGTGTGGCACTCGGGGACTGCCGCGATAAAGCTATTGCATAGCATTTTTTATATATAATTCACATACATCTAGTCGCACGCACACAAATACGTTAAACGATGCATGGTACGCCGCACTGACCGGCACAGCGCGGCAGCGGTGTGGTGTTGCGGAGTGGGGGGTGTTAGGTTTTTCGTTACGGAATTTCTTGGTTCGGTCGCCGCGCTCAAAGCCCGCGATAAAAGCTATACAATAGTTTAAAAACGCTTTTGTATTTGCGTTTTAGGTTTAGCAGTACAATATTCGAAGTTATTTTTTGCAGTCATATGAACAACATAGTTTTATTCTTCACTTATGTGCTCAAAATAGCTTTTATTGATTTTACCTTGACTATATTTATTTTATTACAAGTTACTAGAACAAGAAGTGCGCTTGTAATTAATACATAATATACTATAAATTACTTATTTGCCTTGCTAAATAAGCCGGTTCGACCTTGGGTTATAATAATAATTATGCAATTTTTAGTTTTTTAAATCAGGCTCGAAACATTAATATGTTCACCCAAAAGTGGTACGCCCACCATTTAAAAATTCACCCTGTATTCTATATTTTAAGAAGGTAGCTTATAGATAACTGTTTATTGCAGTCTTTATTATGTAATTAAGCTTCCTTTGATGACACTTTTGTTACCTTTATTTAAACAAAGGTTGTTTGTTAAATGGCTTTTTACCACAAAATGTTTGTAATAGCTTTCATACACACTTGTAGTTAAAAAATATTTATTTTATTCAGGTATATGATAAGGTGTAAGGTTTGGGGAAAAAAAGACTTTATTACAGGCTACAGTTCTACAAAACTCTTTTGGTGCGCCGCCAAAATCAGAACTTACGCCAAGTTGTAAAGTGTCACCTGAGAGACTTACTTAAAGTGGTACTTTGATGACATAATTAGAAAAGCGGGACCTTTCTAACTATGTCATCAAAGTACCACTTTTGTTCCAAAAATTGCGTAATAGGAAAAGTATCATAATAATAAAATTGCTATTTAAAACGTAAAAAGATATCTAATAAAGGATAAACGTCAAAACTCAAGTTATTAAAACGAGGCCATGCTTCGCTAGTGCGTTGCGTTGTTGGAACTGAATAACGCGTGGCATAAACCACATAGTTGTGTTGTGGCGACGCACGTCAACACAATACAAGAAGGTGACAGCACACCGCATTATTAATAACCTACGACGCGACGATGCAACGCATCAACGCATAAAATCCCTACTATATTATAATAAATGCGAAAGTGTGTCCATCTGTCTGATACGTGTTCAAGCCGGTGAACTGATTTTGATAAAATTTACATAATGTGCAGATACTATAAATTCTCAGCTACAGTTTTGGAGTATCTGAATTACTGATAATTTACTATATACTGATAATGTGATAATTTCAGGCGACATTTAGTGCGTATAAACAACTGTGCCGCTGCGGAAACGCACCGCAACGGAACAACGTGGATCCGCTAAGCTGTATAAATATCAAGGTCATTAATTTTCCAGTTTATAAATACAAGGCCCGTGTAATAGAGACGTTGTGTTTATTCATGTAGAATGAGTTTCCGAAGTTATCTTTTCCGTTTCATTATAATTTAAGAAGTATTATAATATTAACAGTACAAATATTAAGAGTCCTTATTACGAAAAACGATTTTAAATTAAGAATCTGACTTTGACTTGGATTAAGCTTCAATCGATAACGATTCGAATTAGAATCCGTACTCCCGAAAAGTTGATAATATCAAAATGAAAGGCTAATATGAAATTGACATCTTTAAAAAAATAAACAACGGGTTGTACTGACAAAGAAATTGATTCATAGGCATATTGTGGCTACGTTATTTAGACGGGTTATGTTCAGTCCACCTGACAAACCTTGTCTTACATTGACTCGGCATTAGCGGACCAAATTACGTAGGTCCGCCATCTGCCAATGAACTTATTATTCATGGAAATGCTACAAGAAAGGCCATGCTAAGGGCCTTGTAAAACCTACCGAGTAAAGTGACAAGACAGTGCTCTCGCGCGGCCAATCAATTTGGTCAACAGCACTGTATCGTTATTCGGTAGGTGCAATCGCACTAAAGGTCGAATTGACTTTTTTGTTGCTTTCAAACATTGCTTACGATGCCGGTTGGCAGCGGACGACATGAAGCAACCGCAGACGACGTGTCGTCGCGATACCACTGGTTTCTATGTATTTCTATGAAATACCCTGCGCAGCTAGCGACACGAAGCTAACGACACTTATTCATAGAAATACATAGAAACCAGTAATGTCGCGACGATACGTCGCCGTCTGCTGCAACTTCATGTAGCCGGCTTTCAACTTGTACCTTTATGCAGAAGGAAATATGAAGTACGTGTAAAAGTTTCCCAAAAAAATGACATCTCATCACACATCTTTGAGTACATCAAAGGGCTCCAACTCAATTTGGTTTTCATCCATTCCACCTCACAAAGGGAAAAGTTGGTGAAATTGCATTCTGTTTTCGGGGATTTTCAATATTGTTTTTTTTAATCATCCGTAAAGATACAGAGTTGCATTTTCCGAAACCCAATTTTAAAGGCGACGCAAATTTTTTTTTTTCTTATACATAAATAAATATTTACACTAGTTAACCAGTGAACTTCGTATCGATCCGAAATTTTCTTACCGTATTAAGCTTCTCTGGACTTCACACTAAATTTAGCCAAATCGGTTCAGCCGCTCTCGAGTTTAAGCGAGACCAACAAAATTGAGATTTTTATTTTATTTATATAGACAAGAAACAGTCAATTATTTAACTAAGAACAGTTCTTTAACTAGCAATCCTACCCTTAACTCCTTACGAATAAGCTTTAATAATTAATTAGTCATGTGAGTGGTGACTTTTTCAATATGCCAGACAAAGAAAAGCAGTTATTGTATTAGCTGTGTGACTATTTATTAGTAAGGGGGTATGTCGTTCGATTTAGGTTGACCGCATACACACGTTTTCCGTATTCGATTTCCGAATTCGCTTTCCGTATTCGAAAATCCGAATGCATAGAAATCAGTTAAAAGTACATTTATTGCCGCGCGTACGTTTCGAATGCAAGCCAGCGCGTTCTCGAGAACGAACGAACGTTTGCGCTAGTCACACGGAATTCCAAATGGAAATTCCACATTAGGAAATCACATACGGAAAACGTGTGTATGCGCCAGCCTAACGAAAAATAGTGAAAACAAAATTGACTTAACAACTTGTACGTTTAGAATCAACAAACATATCCGGAGCTGTACAATATTCAAATACGTAAACAACTCCCTTGAGGGGGTTAAAAGGGGGAGAGGAAGTGGGGGAAAGGGGGGAGGAATCATAAATCATGAGGAATTCCCCACGTATTGATGTCCGGGAGAAACAAAATCGGGCGGCGATTTATCACATGTGAATGAAAATTTGTTTATGACTTGTTATACAATTGTTTTGATTCTTCGTGTATCGGCGAAATTGATTCATTGATTTATTTGGTCGGGTTATATCTAGGTCAGCCTAAGATCACGGCTAACGTTGACTTGACAAAAGACTAAGGGTCTATACAGACGGACCGCATTTCAACTGCAATCCAACCGCAAATTGCAGTTTAAGTGCAGTTTGAATGCAGTTGACACGACTGCAATAGAACTGCAAACCAAACGCGCAGTCGGATTGCAGTTCAGTTGCAGTTGGCGTGCAGTCGTGTGAACAGGATGGTGCAGTTTGGATGCAGTCGGTATGCAGTTCACACGACTGCACGCCAACTGCAACTGAACTGCAATCCGACTGCGTGTTTGGTTTGCAGTTCTATTGCAGTTGTGTCAACTGCATTCAAACTGCACTTGAACTGCAATTTGCGGTTGGATTGCAGTTGAAATGCGGTCCGTCTGTATAGACCCTACGGGATTTGACATAAGGTTATAATCAACGCGTTGTGTAAAGTCGTAATGATTGTAGTAGTAATTTGTATTAAAATCTTGTAGCCATTATCAAATTTAAATTAGCGGTCTTACTCTATGTAGAGCAGATAATTAGGGTTCTTTTGTTGTTCAAGTTCGTCAGTTATTAAGAATACACTGGACGATGTAACTTAACTGTTGGCATGCAACGGAAAATTTTGGTAGATTCTTTAGTTTTAATTAGCGAAATATGTCCAACCTTTTTTTTTTTTTTGATGCGCAGGGGAAACCCATCATGGGTGCCCCGGGTTGGGGATGTGCCTCCGTTAGCTGAAGCACCCCGGGGGTATGTGGGACTCTTACCCACTAAAACCACCTGCGGTCTGCCTTCAGCCGTATACGGAAGGATGTCCTGGATCTGTCTAACACAGGACTCCCTCCACGACCGGCCGGTCTACCTCATAAGGGACCGGACTTCCACCAAAGTAAGAGAACGCTTAGGCGAAACATGTCCAACCTAACCTAACCTGACATTAATATTTTTACTTCCTTACTTCACCTAAAAACAAGCTTTCATATTTCAGAGGTTTGTTACAAACAAGCGATAAAGATGACAGAGATTCGAAGAATCTTGTTTCAAAGGGCCTCAAAGGGAGCATTTAAAATTCATTTCACAAACCTAAGACAAAGTACAAATTGTGCTGTTCAATTTTAAGTGGGGCTCCGGAACTAATGGTCTGGTCTAAACTTCAAAAGACTGAAGTACAATAATATTAAGACCAATGATGGCGAAAAACAGTTTTGCTATTCTAGTTGTGTTACAGAAAGGAATGATTTTGATAAAGTTGTTCAGTTATAATAAGCATTAAGTACTATCAGAGAAGTTGATTCCTAGGCAATTCGTAGGGAATTAACATGATCCGACCAAATGACGTTGGTCTGTCAACTGCCTAGGAATCAATTTCCTCGATGGTACATCAATGCTAATATTATTATGACTGTGAAAGTATGTCTCTTTGTTACCTCGTAACACTTAGGGTAGTTGGTATTGCGAAAAATATACGGTTCCCGCAGGGTTGACGCATTTTAGCGCAAGCGTGATCTTTTGTTATAATCAGCTCGTTAGGGTTCCGTTATAGGGTTCTGTAATCAACAAAACTTGGTTGACTACTGAACCCTAAAACGGAACCGTAACAAGCTGATTTTTTGTATATTGATAGGTTAATAGTTATATAATTTAAGAGTAACATTGTCCTACAATTAATAGAACAATCCATATTTTAGGACCATCAAATCAAAGTATGAAATCCTTTCTATCTCTGTTAGCTACCACTTTCGAGATTTTTCGCAAATAAAAATGTTGTTCGTCTTATCAAAATGAAGCTACTCACAAAAAATTAGCTTGATAGTAATAAAAAAAAAATGTTCTAGGGCTCCCGTATTATTATCAAATTTATATTATCTTCCCCAGATCCTTTACTGTGTATGATGTAATTAACCCTCTAATATGCATGACAAAATAATTGTGGTAGGTACCTACATGTGGTCTGTGAGACCTGCCTTCCTTTAGACGAAATGCAAAATTTTCTAACTACAATTTAGTACTTTACATAACCATATTTTTTATTTATCAATAAAAATCGGCCAAGTGCGAGTCAGACTCGCGCACGAAGGGTTCCGTACCGTTATAGAGCGAAAGTATGGAAAAAAATGTGTTTTTTGTATGGGAGCCCCTTAATTATTTATTTTATTTTAATTTTATTATTAAATATTAAAGTACACATATAATTGAGAATTTTGTGAAAATTTCAAGTGTCTACATTATGGATTACGAGCCGAGAGGTAGGAGGAGGAGAGGTAAAAAAAATCACGTTTGTTGTATGGGAGCCCCCCTTAAATATGATTTTTTTTTGTTTTTAGTATTTGTTGTTATAGCGGCACCAGAAATACACAATCTGTGAAAATTTCAGAAGTCTAGCTATAGCGGTTCTTGAGATACAGCCTGGAGGCACCAGAAATACACAATCTGTGAAAATTTCAGAAGTCTAGCTATAGCGGTTCTTGAGATACAGCCTGGAGACTGACAGACGGACAGACAGAAGGACAGACATCGAAGTCTTAGTAATAGGGTCCCGTTTTTACCCTTTGGGTACGGAACCCTAAAAACATGTCAGTTATATCGTGTATTTTATGATACACGGTCGAGTTATGTAACGCCAATGTTAAATCATGATCTTAACTTATCCTAATCTAATCAACCGTACATTTTTACGGGATCAAATGTATCCTATGTCCTTTCCTAAGACTTAAAGTATCTCCATACCAAATTTCAGCATTTAAATCGGTTCAGCGGTTAGGGCGCGAAGAGGAAACAGACAGACACACTTTCGCATCTATACTAATATTATAAAGCGGAAGAGTTTGTTTGTTTGTTTGAACGCGCTAATCTCAGGAACTACTGGTCCGATTTGAAAAATTCTTTCAGTGTTAGATATCCCATTTATCGAGGAAGGCTATAGGCTATATTTTATCACCCTAAGACTAATAGGAGCGAAGAAATAGAAGAAAATGTGGAAAAAACGGGGGAAATTATTTGAAAGGGCTTATCTCACGAACTACTAGAGCAATTTTTCTGTTATTTGGGTCAGATAAGAAGTAGACCACGTGAAGGATCATAGGCTATTTTTGTAGACTGATTTATCTGTGAAATATCTAATTTACGCGGGCGAAGCCGCGCGGAACGTCTAGTTTATAATATTAGTAAAGTATGGATAGGCACAGTTATCACACACAACAAAACTTCCTAATTCAATAGCGTGGAACGTGCGGTCTGCGAGACCAATCGACGCACGTTTTCAGGTTAAGGTAATGAAATCGTAAGCCTATTTTAACAATATGCGCGGTGCGGCTCAACTGAGACGTGATGAATTAAGTAATTAAGGGGGAGTTTCGTCGGATTATTTAATGAAATTCGCCTTCTTCATGTTATATTGCGTCGATTTTTAAAAGCCCGTGTTAAACGCGAATATGCGAATAAAATGCGGCTACACTGCGAGATTACAAGCAAATGTAACGATTTATTTATATAGCGTCGCGGTCGTGCTGTCATTTACTTACAATTGCTTGTGATCTTGCGGTGTAGCCGCCAAACAGCGCGTTCGCGCCGCTGCATTATAAATCCAGCCTTTAAATCCCATATTATAGAATCGCCGCATTATACGCGCAAAAGTTTGAGATCGCTAGGCAAAAATGGATGAACTCACTTGATTTTAAGATTTTATTATGATCTTAAATTCTAAAAATAAGGACCTACATTACATCATTTGGTCGGATTATTATCCGTGATATGTCGGTTGGGTTTGATATAAAGCGACCAAATTACGTAGGTCCACCATATGCCAATTAATCAACTTCTCTAGTACATCTGGTAAGTTATAATTATCATATTTATTAATACGCGAGCGAAAAACTTTGGATCCCTTTTGACGAAAAATGCGGAAACGTAGGTGAATGAAATTTTGCACAGTTATAGTTTATATTATGGTGAAGGAGTGCATCGAGCTAATATTATTTTGAAATTATGCTTTTATATATATATACATTTTTTTAACAAATAAAACATTACACACACTACATTGTGCACACTACCATCTTTTTGAATGACAAGCCTATACATACGAATTACACTCTTTTGTTTATGGTTAAAATCTGTTGTCAAATTAAAAATGGATTGTTGTTTTTTTATTAAATCTGAAATAGTCAATACTGTAAACGGGGAGCCAAAAGAAGAAGATAATTAAATTTAAGGTCGAATTTCGACCATTGGGCGATCTCTAGTCATTGTAAACAACTCAACTTCGGAAGACCCGGGACAAACCGAACATGTGAATAAACGAATCATACTTGAGTGTAAACAAGACATGCGAGGGCCTTTGTGACATTTATTTAAGTTTCAACCCTTGTGGGGCTAAACTTGAAATTGTTCAAGATTTGTTTTGCCCAAGAGCCAGCGACCCCTTCTGTTCTTTTGCTGGGCATTCTTACGTCTGTATGTGTCAACTGTCATGTACTATCAAAGAAGTTGATTCATAAGCAGATGGGCGATGGCGGACCTGCGTAATTCGGTCGCGTTACGTCAAACTTATCCGACAGATCACACCTAACATTGAATTGACATAATGCGACCAATTGACGTAGGTCCGTCAACTGCCTATGAATCAATTTCTTCGATGGCACAAAATACAGGAGAACTTTCAGCTTTTATAAAATGACTAAAGTCTGGCTGTCACTGGTTCTATCTTGTCTTAAGTCAGTCTGATTTTTTTCGCTTTTTTCTCGCCAAAAATTGGCGAATAAAAGCGATTAAGAATTTGTAAAGTATTTCCGTATTCAATTTGCCTACAAACGACGTGGATTGTGCAATGTGCATGCTATAGAATATAGACAGTTTCGCAATCATAATCGTAATCATGGTAATCCGTCATGAGTCATGACACAACGTGGAGAGCGTCCTTAAGGGCGTTCCTTACGGAGATTCCGTAATTTACCGTATTTCAAGCCTTATAAACTCATAATTTGAAAGCTACAAAGTTATAATAAAAATACAGCAATAATATTCAGTAAATAAACATTCCTTTCCCCGTTTTAAAATTTCTATTTTTGTTTATTATACTCATGATATCAGCTTCCAAAGTAAAACCAATTTATTAAAATTCATGCATACATTCAGCATCTCCTTAGGATTTACAAATTACTTTTATTTGAAACACACGCCAATAGGTCGACAATATCATAAACTACATATTCCCCGTTTTAATTTTTTTAGGACAATTTTGAACTAAGATAAGTAAAAAAATAGGGTTTTGGTGCGATCTCGGCAACGCGGCAAATGTATGGCCAAGGTCGTTTGCTCGGGGGACGGCCTTAAAATTTAAAGCGTAAAAAAGTACGTCATAAATGTGAAAATTATTAAAATCTATAGCTACTATCACAGAAGTTGATTCATAGGCAAATGGCAGACGTACATAATTTGGTCGCGTTATGTCAAACCCATCTGACAGATCACAGAATTGACATAATCCGACCAATTGTCGAAGGTCCGTCAACTGCCTATGAATCAATTTCTTCGATGTTACATTTCAACACCAAAATTATAACGAGTGCGATGCCAACTTAAAACCGTTTCTTCCCTGCGAGGACTTCCGAGTAAAAAAATAGTAGTTTTTAGTAAAAGAGATTGATTGATTGAAAGGAATTAATTTTATCAATCAATCAACTAAATATCTTCAAAAATATTCATCTCCGAGTCCAACCAGCACTTAACCGGTTTTTATTATTTCGTGAATATTCAATACATTGAAATTTCAATATTTTTTACTATTCAATAAATTAACAAAATAAATGTACTGGCGCGGCCACAATCGTTGTCGGTTCGACATTATTTATTTTTTTCACCCATTTATCACCACTCGAATCGTAAATTTTATATTTCGCTTTATTTTCGGATGAAATTTCAATTTGACAATGGCACGAATACAACTGCGTCTTTTTTGGAAATCGCTTTAAAAATAAATGGGCACTGTCGAGTTTTAAAGAAGGTTAAGAGAAAGAAGGCTAAATTAAAGTTGGATAAGCGATTATATAGCGATACATTTTATAAAAGAAAAGAAATGATATTATGAACGTGTAGAGTTACGATCGACGAAAAGTATGTACCATCGAAGAATTGATTCATAGGCAGTTGACGGACCTACGTCATTTGGTCGAATGGGTTTGACATAAAACGACCAAATCACATAGGTCCGCCATCTGTCTATGAATTAACTTCTCTGATAGTACCAGTGCTTTTTAAGCATAGAGGCTTATACTTTCTACATTTCACCAATCGCAAGGTATGAAAGGCTCTTCATGTAATCTGTGCCAAAATAACGGATTTCAAAAAGACATAAATAATGTCAGCACGCAATTTATCACACACAAAATCTAGGGATCAAACACAGAACCCATAATTGTAATACAATTAAGGCTATGGAATTAAAAAACGATTATATCATCAGGTAATCCACATTTAAAAATATTTTATCACAATTCTTTGAAAACGAATTTCCCTAAACAATGGCAAATAAAAGCTACAATAACCATACAATGACCATTGGGCTGCCATAATGGCGATATAAATCTTTATGGATTAATAGCGGAATCCCCACCGCTTCGTGACGGTAAATAACTTTTTTCTGTGCCATTCTGTGCCATTTTTCATGGTTAGTCTGTTTTCTGACTTTACTTGAACGTGAGAACATAATAATATAAATTCCAGTCTACGTAAGAAAAGTATACAGGCTGTAACAAAACTAAGTGTATGAGTCCCGTGTTCCCGTTCCCGAATAGAGTTCACTGTAAAAGTAGCAGCGCTGAAAGAGCAAATTTTTTTTCACTTTTGTATGGGAAATCTTGTGACGCCTGGGGCGCTTGCCCATACAAATCACAAAAAATGGTCTTTCAGCGCTGCTACTTTCACAGTGAACTCTCTACAAGGAATACATAATATCCTGTACAGTACACCTTGTACTATTTCTCCCATTGAGATAGACTAAGGAGAGAGCCTTATATCGTTGTATAAGCGTCAAAAACGTGTAATGTTATGTCCTACTTCCTAGGACATAACAAAGGAGTCGGTCTGCATAATATTTCATGTATTAAAGGTTTTTAGTAAGCATCTTATGCTAGATATTGTTGAGTTTTGTGGTTCCGGTAAATAATAAACCATAAGAACGGCCAAAGAATGCCTCAAACACGGGGATTTGACATTAAATACGTAAGTTTTGAACAACGTTTTTTGGGATTTTCAATCGGTATTTTTGTAAGCTAAAAAGATAATTTATAAGTTTAATAATCCCTTATCCTTGCTATATAAGGCATTAGTGTTAAAATGTCACATCAATTAATAATTTGGCTACAAAAATTGCATAGCTTTTTACGTGTGTTTGCGGATTCTCATTACTTGAAATATAGTTTATTGATATCATGAACTAAATGACTTTCTTTTCTGAATTATAATGTGCTTCGAAATGATCGACAAATAGAAATATTCAAGAAAATACACGCACACTACTTGTATGAAAATAAGCATAAAATGGCCACGCGATGACGGGCTAAGATTACATCTATACTATAATACTTTGTCTATGATTTCACCAGAGAGTCCATAGGCGGATGGCGGACATACGTTGAGGGTTATGTGAAGTGGAGGTTGAGCTTCATATAGCCCTGCCAATACTTATAAAAAATCAGATGACGCCCGTTACTCCGTTGCGCCAAAATTAGTTTAACGCGCGGGAACCATACATTTTTCCGGGATAAAAATATCCTATGTCCTATCCCGGGACTCAAATTTCAGCTAATTCGGTTTAGCGGTTTGGGCGTGAAGAGGTAACAGACAGACAGACTCATTCTGACATTTATAATATTAGTATGGATTAGATTTTTTTAATTAGCGAATCTGTTTTTTTTTTTTGTCTAAGTAACAATATAAACAACCTGCACCCGTAGCATGGCTGTAGTAGAAATACGAAAGTATAGAAAAACAGTGGAGATAAACTGAAGGTGCCACTCCGATCTTTACTGCGACTAGCCACGATCGACAAAAAATCAAATATAATGCCACTTTGTGACATAGACTATAGTCCTAAAAATCTAAATAAAATCCTACTTTATGACGTAGACTATAGTCTATGACATAAAGTGGCATTTTAATTGAATTATTGTGGATCGCGGCTAGCCGCGGTAAAGATCGGAGCTGCACCTTCAGTTTATCTCCGCTGTTTGTCTATACTTTCGTATTTCTACTGTAGACATGCTACGGGTGCTGATGTGATTGGTTCTATACAGGGTGTAACAAAACAGTGTTTATAATTTAGGGTATGTACATGTATCAAAGTTAAAGAAAGTTATTTTTCAGCGCAACTACTTCCACAGTAAACTCTATAATATAGGGGACTCATACACACGCTAAAATATTATCACTTGGTTTTATTACATTCTGTATAACTAGCAAGACTTACATACACACTGAAACAATATGTTTGACCACACAGGCACACATATTCACACAATGCTTAAATTATATCTAGAACTAAGGCTAACTCGAGAATAATTGACAAAGCTCTGAAGCTGCTAAGACAAACACGAAAAGCGGCACAGAGTCCGGAAAACGGATTAGTATGACGTGACGTCACAGAGTCATTAAAATAATAAGACTTGAATTACGACTTCGGTTTGCACACAGAGCTGCGTCGTCGCGTTCACGTTGGGTTTTATTCGGTGCGTAAAAAGTGATTTTTTTTTACACACTGATTTTTTTCTAAGTTTAAGTCTCTACAGGATGTAAACTGTAACAAATAAAGTAATAATACTTTAGGGTATGCACATTGCACACATAACATAACATAACCCACCCAAAAGTATTATCACTTTGTTACTGTATACTGTATTTTAAACAGCAACGAATAATCTTTGTATCATTCTTAATACTCTTATAATACAATCTTAAAACATACTTAGTAACAACAAATGCTAAAATTGCTTTACTTTCATAATTATAATTAACTACAGTAATAAGTAGTCTTTAAAACAATTATACGACTACGCTTTTGCGCATAATTATATTATGTAGTCGTATAATTATTATTTTGAATAAAATCACAGCTACCCCTATCGCAAATTTCCACTGCGGTGCGTACCCGCAATTCTGTGTAAAGCCCTACTCTGTTTGACACTTCAGAAGTGTGAATTTATTGCATTTACTTCGTAGCGTATTCACGGTCCGGTACTTTCTTGCATTTATGTAATCCTCGTACATTTCGAGAGTTATTTTTGTTCGCTTGACACTTGCATAATGGAATAACTACAGCTTGTACAGCTCTACAATAATGAACGAGGGTATTGTTTTGAAGTCGTGGGTGTGAAACTGGTCACTTAAGGGCCTTCCCCTACGGAGATTCCGTAATTTACAGTATTTAGAGCCTTATAAACTCATAATTTGAAAGCTACAAAGTTGTAATAAAAATTCAGCAATAATCTTCAGTATATTAACATTCCTTTCCCCGTTTTTAAATTTTCTATTTTTGTTTATTATACTCATGATATGAGCTTCCAAAGTAATACCAATTATTGAAGCATACTTACAGCATCTCCTTAGTATTTACAATTCACATTTATTTGAAACACACGACAATAGATAGACAATTTCATTAACTACATATTCCCCGTTTTAATTTTTTTTAGATCAATTTTGAACTAATATAAGTAAAAAAAATAGGATTTTTGTGCGACCTCGGCAACGCGTCAAATGTATGGTCAAGGTCGTTTGCTCGGCGGATGGCTTTAAAGTACGTTACCACTAAAAATACGTTAAACACTATTATAAACTAGCTAAAAGCCGAGCTTTGTGAGGGCTCGCATCGTTTTTCTACGTGGTAATAATCTTTAAGGCAGTTTTTTTATATTTTTAACTTCCAATAAGGAGGAGGTTATATGTTCGGCTGTGGAGATTTTTTTTTTATTATTTTTATTTTTTTATTTTTGTATGTTCAACGATTACTCCGCCGTTTGTGAACCGATTTTCAAAATTTTTGTTTTGTTCTATTAGGTTTTCCTTCAATTTGGTCCCATTTTCACAAAAATGGTGATCTGATGATGGGATCCATGAGTAATCGAGGGAACTCCTCAAAATTTATATGAAAACATATAGTGATTTTGGTTTTATGAGAAGTATCCTAAGCATATGCTACCAAAACGCAAGATTTTGCACCCAGGTATACTATGGTTCCGAAGATACTAAGAGAACTCCGGATTCCTTATAGATACAAGTTTGGGGGTTTAGGCGCTGTTTTAAGAACTGAAAGCATATGCTTCTATGCAAATTACATTCATCATCATCATCATCATCATAATTAACACGTCAGGGTCACCAGTGTCACATGGTTGTATATGGATACAATGTGCCCCCACAACACCATAATTATATCATCACGTTATGTCCTTATAATAATTGGTGGTACTTTTCATAGCGATGTTAATAAAAATATAATGTTGTTTCAAAATAAATGATTCAAGTTCTAAGCGACTTATGTACCACAAAATTGAAGATAACAAAGTCAACCTTAACTCCAGAGCGTAAGGCACACATTTGACATTACTTTTGAGATTCGAAAGAAAAAAGAGAAGTAAGTTGCTTCGATAGGTACAACACTAGTTTAACTATTAACCCATCAAGCCCAAGCGGCACCCGGCTGCCGCATAACAATTAAAAATCTATTGTGTCTGCGATTCCCACGATCGAGGTAATAAATTGAACCCTTAGTATGAAAATACTTACATAGGAAAACAATCTACATCGTAATAGGAATAAGAAACACAATCGCATTGAGTGTGACTCTTAACAAATTGTAATAAGATACGTAGAATATACGCGATGGTTTACTAGGTAACTAAAAAGAGTGAAATTATTATTTTTAACAAAAAATTAAAACCGTCTTCCAAGGTAAAAACAATAATAAAATCCTTATAATACGAACTAAATAGTATTAAATAATGTTTCCTATCTAATAGTGCCTTTTTCCGAATTCGGCTAAACCTCAACTATTTCTGTACTCAATCTTCATAAGTTTGAAGTCGGTGCCAGTTCCAAAAGTTTCAAATACCTATTCTGTCAGAGAACTGAAGATTCCCGACCGTACCGAAGTACCGACTTCAAAATTATGAAGATTGAGTACAGAAATAGTTGAGGTTTAGCCGAATTCGGAAAAAAGCACTATTAGATAGGAAACATTATTTAATACTTTTTAGTTCATATTATAAGGATTTTATTGTTGTTTTTACCTAGGAAGACGGTTTTAATTTTTTGTTAATAACAGTAACCAAATCTAGACTGAATGATGATAACACATCTACATATAAATAAAAATTATTATGTTAAAGCACAAATGATATTTAGAAGTCATTTACAGAAGGGCGAATTGAAACAGTTGCCTCTCCAGTGAAGTAAAGGGACAAATCGAATTCTCATTATTTTTGGCAACAATTCCATCCTTGTACGATTATCGAGTACGCTTAAATATTATGTATACGAAATGATAATCCACACTAACACTGCCTGTTGCCTCTTCACGCTCTAACTGCTGAACTGATTTTGCTGAGGCATGGAGATATTTTGAGTCTCGGGAAAGGACATAGGATACTTCGGAAAAATGAAATTGTTATTTTGTTGTTTTGTGACTGTGTCCAGTATGCTAAAGTAGTGATGTAAGGCTGGTTTTATCGCTAAGCGTTTCGGCAGCGCCGTTGGAGCGCGCGCGTTCGAAGATGTATGGGGATAGTAGTTGCGTTATATAGTCGAGTTTTTTACATTCGCAAATCGAATGAAAATACGAAATTTTATCTTTAATATTCGTGAAGACGGATGCGAATACGAATATTTGTCTTCAATATTCGCAAATATTATTCGTATTCCTAAAAATGTGCGAATATTCGGGAAGGCGGATGCGAATGCGAATATTCGTTAAACCACTATCCTAAAGATCCCTTCGATGGATATTGGATACCCTCGGGATATATTGGTGGCACTTTCTAAAGCCCTTGCAAGTGCTTCTATAATTCACCAAGTGCCTTAGTTTAAACAGATGGTGTAATAAGGCTTAAATGAGCAAGTTTACATTAGCTCGGATCTCGTGGGGCGCGATGTTCATGAATACTAAGCTAAAAAGACAAGAATAGAGAAAAAGAGAGAGAGAGATAAATGAATGTAAATATTTATTATTTATTGTTAGTCCGAGCAATATGAACTGAAATACAGTTGCCTTTTAAATATACTTGGATGGTTCGTCCAGACAGACATACAGACACACTTTCGCATGTGTAATATTAGTATGGATTATATTTTTTGGTTAGGGCTTAAACGTTTATTAACAAGTGGTACAACTTTTAAATACGAAATTGTGTGCTCTAAAAATCTTCATTCAACCCCTTTCTTTTGAAAGTCTTGAGAAAACAACTCTTTGTGCTTCAGATAATAACATGCTCTTGGTAGCTCGTTCATTCAACATAGCATCACTAACTAGAGAGAGGTACTGAAAAGAATTATTCTATTTTCAAATGTAAATTGAGTTTAAGTCTTATTATAGTTGAAAGAGCCGTCTCTTCGTAGAGTAGTATAGTCAAAATAATTTAAGGTGGCACCAGCGGTCGTTGACCTTTCTAGTCCAGAAGCTATGTGAAAAATGCTCGCACTGTATTCTGTTAAATACAGTTTTTTTTTAACTCTTATAAAGACACAGATTATTATAGATTCATCGGATAACCTCTTGGTAACTCTTACTATGATAATCTCCAACTATTTATGATATCAAAGTGATATATTCATATCGAATATGCAAAAACATCTGTCACTTCATTGTCAATCGCAGTTTGTATAGAAAACGATG
Source organism: Cyaniris semiargus (assembly GCA_905187585.1). NCBI lineage: Eukaryota > Metazoa > Arthropoda > Insecta > Lepidoptera > Lycaenidae > Cyaniris > Cyaniris semiargus. The sequence goes on along the minus strand of LR994563.1, from coordinate 13,523,065 downwards.
AAATATGACAAGTTTTTTGACAATGACCGCTACGGACAGAATTCGACAATTTGAGAATAGTAGGGCCATCATTACTACCCTGATTACTAAGTTGCCAGCATGTTCAATCGATGTTGATTATGGGGAATATATTGTCCCTCATTGCCTATTATGTAATACCCCTCTACTCGTCATTTACCTTACGTACAGAGTTACCATAAAATTCAAAGCATCTACAAAGTGACCAAGTTTGAACAGGGCCAATATTTGTCAGAGATATTGATTCATAAGCAGATATGGCGGTCATATAGCCGCGTACTGACCAAGCGACCGGCTTCTTGAGGCAGCCTCGGATATTTGCCGCAGTAGGTATGCATGCCGCACGAGACGGCCTCAGTCTCGAAGTTTTCTAATCCAAGGCTGCCTCGCGCGGCATGGCCGAGCCACCGGGCTTAGCTAGCATCGACGCTCAGTTTAATTTAAAATGCACAACTAACACGCAACGAATAAGCGAGGCAAAACACTTCCGTCTTGAGTGAGCGCGGCAAACGTACCGACTACCGAGGCGCCTTTGAGCATCGACAGAAACCGTCAACGCTCGGCTCGGGCCGCGAACGCTCGGGCGAGGCAGCGCGTGCGTTTGCCTCAGGCGAAGTACGTCTTGACCGACCGAGGATTTGCCTCGCGAGGCAGCCTCGCGAGGCTGTTCGCTCAGTCAGTACGCCACAGTACAGTGACAGACAGATTATGTTATATCTTTATCGTGATCTGTTGGCTGGACTTGACATAGCCCGACGAAATAAAATAGGTCCACTTTCTAGGGAAAATAAATGTTCTATGCTGTACCAGTAGGATGGTACAAAATGTGCAGTATTTTTCGTCCATTATTACCTCGATCGTGGGAATCGCAGACACAATAGAATTTCAATTGTTATGCGGCAGCCGGGTGTCGCTTGGGACCAACCAACGACACTTTACTTTATTTAACCCATCAATAGATGGGTTAAATAAAGTACATGTAAGTAAATAACTTTTATACCTTGGTAACGGTTGTGTCTTACAATCTAGCACTGCCATACATTACAGAGCGAGCTCAGCAGAACGAAATTAAATTCTGTCGTTGGTGCACACTGTACGTTTTCAACAAACTACGAGTCTCTAAATTACATACCACAATTTGGAGGAAATGATAAAAATGGCAAAGAAAATAATAAAATAAGAAGAGAGAAGGTTTGCGGTGGGTTCGCGTTCCTATATCCTATTACTTAAAGAACACGATAACTCACATTTTGGAACATACGGACATTTACTGATATTTTTTTTTCTTATAATATATTAAAATAAACCTTGTAACTTATCTACTTCATCACCTGGCTAATATATTTGGCTACACATAATATTATAATGCACAGTTTTTCAAATAATTTTTCCGGCCCTAAAAAATGCCGTTTTTTTGCATAAATGGAGGCTCCATTTGTGCAAAAAAACGGCATTTTTTTACTGTTGGTTATCGTGTTCATCCACTCACGTCTTCAATTATTATAAAGAGCTACTTCTGAAGAACCAACCTTCTGACGAACCAAAAAACCATTTAAAAATTATAAAAAAATTAAAAGTTACAAACAAGCCTTATAATAAATGTCGGAAAATTAATTTCAGAAACATTTTAAAATTAAGAAATTTAAGTAACCCTAAATAATATGTTTTCTGACTTTGAATCCATACTAATATTATAAATGCGAAAGTGTGTCTGTCTGTCTGTCTGTTACCTCTTCACGCCCAAACCGCTGAACCGATTTTGCTGAAATTTGGCATGGAGATAATTTGAGTCCCGGGAAAGGACATAGGATACTTTTTATCCCGGAGAAATGTACGGTTCCCGCGCGATAAACGAATTTTGGCGCAACGGAGTTGCGGGCGTCATCTAGTTAAGTATAATTTTATACTTGGCATCAATAATTATTGGCCTGGGTAAGCTTTTTTCTGCAGATGTAACTGAGTAGAACACATCTATGAAAATAAATGCTTATAATCAACTACAAAGGCAGTAACACACGTGAAATTCTACCCCTCTTTTTGCATCAGGTTAATAAAGGCATTAGAACATCAATCAAATCAGTTTTAAATCACAAAGGCAATTAATTGTAGCCGTGATTAAAGACCATTAACTCTGAAAGTGCTAATTTGTGAAGAAAATCCCATTCATGAGGGAAAAATTAATTATATCATTTAAAAACTCGACCCTTCCATACCGATCCCTTTTAATGTTCAGTCAACTCTAACGACTAGTGATGTTAAAGACACTCCGTATAAACTCCAAAACATAATTCGTAACCGAATTTGATAATTATTATAAATTATTATTTGACGCCCGCGACTCCTTCTATGTTTATTTGTCCGTCTCTTACGCTTAGTCGGCTGTATATTTTGTTTTAATTGAATTTAGTATGGAGATACTTTGAGAGATGGGAAAGGACATAGGATAGTTTTTGTTTCGGAAAATGTACGGTTCCCGCACGATAAACGAATTTTTGCGCAACGGAGTTGGGGGAATCATCTAGCCATACATAAATTATTTTTCTTTCCTATAACTGATTTTTCAGATGCTCTAAAAACACCCGAATTCAAATCTCAAAAATCATTTACATCCCTTCTAACGAGATAAAATTAGAACACTTTTGGGCAAGTAATTAAAATTTTTAAATATTATCAAGAATATCAAGATTAATGATAGCTGTCTTCTCCAAGCTCAGGTCAAGGATATTATTTAATTAGTCGTCTAGAAATATACTTTCGGATAAAGATTTTTATACCAAGAATTTATTAGAGTGATTGTACAGATTAGCTTTTTAAGAGTTAATTATTGACAGTCATTTTAAATACTACATTTTTCCATTTTTGTTTCTTTCTTCTCACAGCAAACAAAAACTACTGGACCTATTTTGATGATTTTTCTGCATTAGATTTACATTGTTTACATTACAAATTGGCAATTTTTCATTATTATATACAAGTTTTTAATGTTAGCCCTAAACAGTTAGAGCGCTTTCGTACTACGTCCGATCGGAATCCGATCCGTACCCGTGAAAATACGCTCCGGAGCAGACGTAGAACTGTTTCTATGATAGCTTACGCACTAAATTCGACTTCGAATACCTCATTTTTCTACGTCATCCGTGAATCTCGGGTTCGGATCAGATTCGGATCGGACGAAGTGCGAAAGTGCTCTTAAGGGTAAGTTAATAGCAAACAACGACTCTTAAATAATTATTATTATATAATACGAACGTCCCTATGTACTAACAGAGAAATTGATTCACAGGCAGTTGACGGACAAACGTCATTTGGTCGGGTTATGTAAATTCAATGTTAGTCGTGATCCGTTGGCTGGGTTTGACATAACGCGACCAAATTAGGCAGGTCCACGAGATGCCTATGAATCAACTTCTCTGATAGTACTATTATAGAAGATGATTCATAGGCAGATGGCGAACCTACTTATTTCGATCGCGTTCCTATTTCTAAAATCCTAATTTTTTACTTATCTTAGTTCATAATTGATCTAAAAAATAAAATAAAAAAGTTAATGAAATTAACAAAAAAGTTAATGAAATTGTCTATCTATTGTCGTGTGTTTCAAATAAACGTAATTTGTAAATACTAGGGAGATGCTGAAAGTATGCTTCAATATTAATAAATTGTTATTACTTTGGAAGTTAATATCATGAGTATAATAAACAAAAATAGAAAAGTTAAAACGGGGAAAGGAATGTTGATATACTGAAGATTATTGCTGTATTTTTATTATAACTTTGTAGCTTTCAAATTATTCGTTTATATATAAGGCTCTAAATACGGTAAATTACGGAATCTCCGTAGGGGAAGGCCCTTAATTTGCAACAAAATAATATTGTGACTATAAATTGAGATGTAAGCTATCCTATCTTTTAAGTTGAATCAAATGCACGCGATGCACAAATCAAATTTTAAATCGGTTCAGTAATTAAGGAGTCCATCGCGGACAAACAACAACAAAATTTTATTTAATAATCGGCCAAGTGCGAGTTTGACTCGCGCACGAAGGGTTCCGTACCATTATAGAGCAAAAATAAGAAAAATACGAGTGTTTTTGTATGTGAGCCCCCCTTAATTATTAATTTTATTTAAATTTTATTATGAATTATTAAAGTACAAAACTGAGTAATGTGTGAATATTTAAGGTAAGCAAAAAATGTTAAGAAAATCACGTTCGTTGTATGGGTGCCCCCTTAAATGTTGAATTTATTTTGTTTTTAGTACTTGCTGTTATAGCGGCAGTAGAAATACATAATCTGTAAAAATTTCAACTCTCTAGCTATTACCGTTCTTGAGTTACAGCCTGGAGACAGACGGACAGACGGACAGACATCGAAGTCTCAGTAATAGGGTCCCGTTTTTACCCTTTGGGTACGGAACCCTAAAAAAATAAAATTCCGAAAAATAAATCGGTGATGATATTTTAATCATTTCATCCAGATTTTTGTCTGTCATAAAAACGAATTTCGATTGCTTTCGATATTGTATGAAGTGCATTTCATAGTTCTACTTCAATAACGCTTAATAACCGAGTGTTGGTGAAATTTCAAAGCATTTTTAATTAATAAAAATTGAATATTTAGATCGGCGTCGATTTAATTTAAAATAAATGTTTATTTCAATTTGCACTTACATACAAGACTATCGGCAATGGCTGCAATTCTCAATGAAATTAAAAGAAAAAACGTGGTTTTGGTGTAAAAAAATAAATAAGTTTATTATTTTTTTTTTTTGCTTAATCACGTTATTCCTCCCCAAGTGGCCTTATGATGGACAAATATAGGTGAATACGAACTTTGTGTTTGATATTCGACAATTATTGCCCTTAATCGACGTCGTATTCGTTCAATTATGGCACATTTGAAGGCGTGGGTGGAAGAACACGATAACTAACAGTTAAAAAAATTGCCGTTTTTTTTGCATAAATTGAGGCTTTAGGGTCGAAAAATGATTTGAAATAAAAAAAACGATGTGCATTTTCTCACGCAATTGAAATCTGTCAAACAAAAGAAATGCATCTACGCGTCGCGTTGCGGTCTAGATTGACGCTAAATGTCCGTACTATGCTACAAAATGTAATCGTGTTCTTCCACTCACGTCTTCATTTGTAGACAATTCATACGACATTCATTTCATAAACTGTCCTCCCAATTACATCGACTTCATCAACTTTGCAACTTTTAATGCGGAGCCCACGGAAAAAGTTACGCTGTTATGAAAGTAAAAGTTTATCAGAAAGGAATTTGGTGTAATTCTCGCGAAAGTTGGCCCCTCACGAGTCACGACATAATTTGTTGCCGGAATCTCACATTTTAGCGTTCACGATTAGGTGCTCAATTCTAGTGTCTTCGATCTTTGTCAGAAAGAAGGAAATGTCTTATATCCTGGTCTATCTGACGTATTACCGCCTCCGTGGTCCAGTGGTCTAGAGCGTGGCTCTTGACTCGGAGGTCGTGGGTTCGATTCCCGCGTTGGAAACATGTTCTTTCCAAGTTTGGTTAGGACAATGCAGGCTGATCACCTGATTGTCTGACAAGTAAGATGATCCATGCGTCGGATGGGCATGTAAAAAGTCGGTCCTGCGCCTGATCTCTCGCCAGTCGTGTCGGTCTTCCGTCCCACTGGGTTATGAGAGTAAAAGGAATAGAGAGTGCTCTTGTGTACTGCGCACACACTTGGGCACTATAAAATTACTCATGCGTAACTGGCCTGGTTTCAATTAAACCGGCCACCGTCACCGAAACCGGTGTGGGAGTTATTATTATCTGACAAATTGTGCTTGCAGCAGACTATTGGTCGTCTATCACGTGATAAATGCAGCTCTGGATTTATGTATAGCCAGTATCGGCCATGGTCTATGGGCAGCAGCGTCGTATGGCATCCTAGGAGGGGCGGCAGCGTCCTAGGATGGCGGCAGAGCTAGTGGCGGCAAAATGAAAGTGGCCTAAACTCATGAAAAATATAAATCCGGCACTGGATAAATACAGCGATTAGCTGCCGATGACGTTATATGCCGTCGAAGACACATGAATCCAAAGGGGGCTACATTCACTCTCTATCAAATATTATGCATAGATGCATGCTAGACGGAAAAAGCTGTAACGACACTTTGTTTATGTTTTCAATAATATGTTGTTAATTAGTTTAAAAAATCTCAGAGACTGACCATAACACAGTTTGAAATTACTCGTACGTTATTGTAAAAATCAACGTTCTGTACTTAGAAATACATATATATTCTCTTATTTTAAAATAAGAATGACAAAATGTTGCCAGTGGCACTATTTCAAATTTACGCCACACTCTGCCAAGGCAACCACAAATTTAGTGTGGCAATTGTTTTCGTGTCTTGGCAACACTGTTCCTAACTGATTTATACAAGCTTCTCAATTAGTAGCTTCTTGCAGCTTGTTTTAATGTTTTGGCACTTAGATAAGTAATACTGGCGATTTCAGTATTTCACAGATTTTCGTGTTAGTACTGACATTATAAAGCAAGCCTTGGGGATTAAAATGTGCGTGTAAATGTAAGATTTCTGCACATTTTTCATTCGTAAATGGCATCCAGTTTTAAGATGATATTTCTTTAACAGTACACGCGTGGACTACTATGGTAGACCGGGGTCACTTTTTCAGCGATATTTTTTCAGTAAAGCGCGCTAGAAACTTGCCATTCCAGGTAATCCTCGTTTGATAAATTTGACAAAACCTCAGTACCTCCTGCAACGTGATAGTCGATTGAAACAATAGTTATTTAGCATCAAAAACGCTGGACTACCATAGTAGTCCGCGCGAGTATCGGTGTACTAAATTCAATCATGTATGTTTTTTTTTATTTATTGATTTATAACGTTTTTATTGTTTATGATTGTATATTTTATGCATTTATACTAAAATATATTTATGATAATTTGATTACAAATACTAAAATTTAATTTTTTACATACTTATACAGATTGATGTTGTAACCATATTATGACTAACCAGAAACAGGAAATCTCACCAAATTGCAAAAAAATAATCAAAAAATTAATAAAAATTACATACTTACCTAGTGTTAAGTATTTAATTAATCAATAAATAAACTATTTTGTAGTTTTTACCATGAAAACTTAGCGCCATCAGTCCCGGTTTTCTAATTTCCTCGTCAGGCTTTTGATGTATATTTCGAAATGGAAAATTGTGATCTAAGTTGGCTGCTGAAACTAAATAACCGATCAAAAGTAATACAAGTGACAAAATATATTGACCAGTTTTGTAAACCCCAGTCTAGGAGTCACACTTGTATGAAAATGTGCTAATCCGGTGACTTCTGAAGTTTAGGGTCGTTTATTCTTAGAAAAAATAATCAAAATATAAAAATGATTGAGTTCATAAACAGAAGAAATAACTTATAAGTATTTTATGTTGTATAGTTCAGGATTTTTTTAAATCCAACAAGATTTAGCCCCACCGATAAGACGTATGGGGCAATGTCAACGCTGCATGTTAGCCCAAATTTGATCGCCACAAAAGTGGTGCTAGATTTGTCATTTCTGGTTCTATTCTGACCTATAAATAGGACTGAATCTCTAATAACATAAAACAAACAAAAGTCTAACTTATTCTAGTTTCACGTAAGGAATAGACATGTTTGATTTCATCAGTACGATTTTTGTCACATTTTCATAGAAATTCACAAATTTGTGGATTTTCAGTAATTTTATAATCTATTAAATAGTTTTTGGTTTTAAAAGTAATTAAATTAACTATATTTTTTTATTTTATTTCTAATTTTAATAAAATAATATTAATTATGAAAACAATTAAGATTTTTAGATGGCTTACCATGGTAGGCCACGCGAGTACTCGTGTAAAAATAAAACCGGCCAAGTGCGAGTTGGACTCGCCCATGAAGGGTTCCGCAGCAGCAATAAGGTTTATTTTTATGAAATTAAAAGGTTTTTGATTTATTTTTTATATTTCAGTTGATTTAATGGAAGTTAAATTAAGTTTACCATTTATGACGTATAAAAAAAAACTACTTGCTAGATTTCGTTCAAACCAATTTTCGTTGGTAATTTTTATAGTAAAGTACATCATATATTTTTTTTAGACTTATCATGCCCCTTATTACTTTAGAAGTTAGAGGGGGAGACACACATTTTACCACTTTGGAAGAGTCTCTCTCGCAAAGTATTCAGGTAAGAAAAAAATTATATTAGAAACCTCAATATGATTTTTGAAGACCTATCCATAGATACCCCACACGCATAGGTTAGATGAAAAAAAAATTTAATATAATAATTAAAAAAAAAAAAAAACTGCTTGCTAGATTTCGTTCAAACCAATTTTCGTTGGTAGTTTTTTTAGTAAAGTACATCATATTTTTTTTTGACTTATCATGCCCCTACTTTAGAAGTTAGAGGGGGGGGACACACATTTTAGCACTTTGGAAGAGTCTCTCTCGAAAACTATTCATGTTATAAAAAAATGATATTAGAAACCTTAATATGATTTTTAAAGACCTATCCACAGATACCCCACACGCATAGGTTAGATGAAAAAAATATTTTTTTTGATTTAGTTATACCTATGGGGACCCCTAAACTTTTTAATATTTTTTCCATTATTGTATCAAAATCTCAATGCGGTTCACAGACTAAATCTACTTACCAAATTTCAATAGTATAGCTCTTATAGTTTCGGAGAAAAGTGGCTGTGACATACGGACGGACAGACAGACAGACAGATAGACAGACATGACGAATCTATAAGGGTTCCGATTTTTGCCATTTGGCTACGGAACCCTAAAAAGGGGTACGTGTACTATAGTGCTAATGATATTTTTTTGGACTAATGTCGAATCTTAAAAACATTCATCCAGAATAATATTATATTATACAGAATTTCTCAACCTTTCTATATTCCTTTAATAGTCAGGGTTCCCTAGAACAAATTTTTTTTTTATTACTATCAAGCTAATTTTTAGTGAGTAGCTTCATTTTTATAAGACGAACAACAATTTCCTCTGCGAAAATTCTCGAAAGTGGTATCTAACAAAGATAGAAAGGATTTAATATTTTGATTTGATGGTCCTAAAATATGGATTATTCTATTTGTAGGAAAATGTTACTTTTAAATTAAATAACTATTAACCTATCAATAAACAAAAAATCAGCTCGTTAGATTCCGTTTTTGGGTTCTGTAATCAACAAAACTTGGTTGACTATGGAACCCTAAAATGGAACCCTAATCAGCAGATTTTTTGTATATTGATAGGTTAATAGTTATATAATTTAAGAGTAACATTGTCCTACAAATAGAACAATCCATATTTTAGGACCATCAAATCAAAATATTAAATCCTTTCTATCTCTGTTAGCTACCACTTTCGAGAATTTTCGCAAAGAAAATTGTTGTTCGTCTTATCAAAATGAAGCTACTAACGAAAAATTAGCTTGATAATAATAAAAAAAAATGTTCTAGGGAACCCTGACTAAAAGGTACAGAAATTGAAAACATAGTTCCAAATAGAACATAGAACGAATATAATCAAAAAACCGGAACATTACATAAAGTACGCTTCAAATAAGCATCGTTTATTGTTTAGCCGCGGAGAACTCGGAAATTATGTGAGGGTAAATGGCTCGATACGTTGTTTATGTGAGTGAAGACGTAGTGATGGGCCGAAACTATCGATAGAAGGTGAGTGTCGATAGTATACTTTTTTGTTCTTTGTCTTGTCGATAGAAGGTGACATGGTGACAGGTAAATGATATCGGTTTATCCTATCCTTTTTTTTGTTTCCCTCCTATTTTTATTCCACGTCAAAATCAAAGAGGAGTTTGATATGTCTGTAAATTAAACCCGGAATAAAGAGCTGATGTTATTAGTTTAATGCGTCTGTCTATGTATGTCTGACGACGGCATAAGACACTTTAGTAAATCAAGTAAAAAGTCCATTAATTTGCTAGCAATATAGTTTTTACGTTACATTCTAACTCACTATCATGATATTGAAAGTTAGATCTTATCACGTCTGTACTAAAAAAATCACAATAATGATAGACGAAATCAAAAAGTTTCTGATTATCTATTTTCTCTTACATATAATATCTTACATTAATCCCAAAGTTTAATTTAATGTTAATAAAATCTTAATTTTCTGCTAGGTTTCTCAATTCTGCCTTGTTATTTTACGTTTTTGTGTTTTCAATAATTTTATCGAACAGTTAAATTTCCATCACTATTGGCATACTATTTACCGTACGTTTCCGAGTCAAAATTTACTTTTTGTTGTCACCTGGAAGACTAGGGGTATATTTTCGTTACAAAGTGGTATTTTGTGTATTCGAAATTCAATTTTAGGAGTACTATTTGTTGGTATAACATATGAAAAGTTTATACAGAATTTCAAGAAAACCGAACCAAGGCTTAATAGTACAGGTTCCCTAGAACAATTTTTTTATTACTATCAAGCTAATATTTCGTGAGTAGCTTCATTTTGATAAATCGAACAACAATTTCCTCTGCGAAAATTCTCGAAAGTGGGAGGCGGTAGCTAACAGAGATAGAAAGGATTTAATATTTTGATTAAATTTGATGGTCCAAAAATATGGATTGTTCTATTTGTGGGACAATGTTACTCTTAAATTACATAACTATTAACCTATCAATATACAAAAAATCAGATGGTTAGGGTTTCGTTTTAGGGTTCCGTAGTCAACCAAGTTTTGTTGATTAGTATACCTAGCAGTGCATTTTAGAGACCTAGAGAAGTTTTAAATATTATTGAGAATAAAGTCTCCTAAAACAATTTTATACCTTTAAATTATTATGAATTGTAAAAATTATTCCAGTTTAAATTAATTTAAGCACTATTAATGGCGAGCTTAGGGCACAGAAAATAGAATAGTATAATTTACTTAGACGGAGAGGCCTGTTTCAAAATATCTTAAATTAGGTAAATGGAAGGCTAAACACGTATTTATTCACAGAAAATCCATAATATAAATGTATACAATTCCACTGTATACATTTAAATATTTTGTATGTGGGACATACTTGGGTTTTGTATCTATCATAGTACAACACAAATATGCTTCACAGACCAAGCATGATTTTAGATATTTCGAAGCAAAACGATGCAATATTACATTGCCTGTTAAAATTGTTTCTGTATTGAGCTAGTTTCATTTTGACAAAACGGCTTAGTTACTCTATAATAATAATAATAATAATAACTCCCACACCGGCTTCGGTGGCCGGTTTCATTGAAACCAGGCCAGTTACGCAGGAGTAATTTTATAGTGCCCAAGTGTGTGCGCAGTACACAAGAGCACTTTCTATTCCTTTTACTCTCATAACCCAGTGGGACAGAAGACCGACACGACTGGCGAGAGATCAGGTGCAGGACCGACTTTTTACATGCCCATCCGACGCATGGATCATCTTACTTGTCAGACAATCTATTTTCAATTCAATCAGTCAGACAATTTTCCTAACCAAACTTGGAAATAACATGTTTCCAACGCGGGAATTAAACCCACGACCTCCGAGTCAAGAGCCACGCTCTTAACCACTAGACCACGGAGGCGTTGTCTAGTGGTTAAGATAAGATAATATTAATACTGTGGTAAGAGTACCTAGTCATAATATTATTTGTTAGTGTTGAATTTAATATTCAACAAGCCGCCTGTTGCCTGTCACTTCTTGCACATAAAGATAATTATTAACCCGCCAGCACCCGCGCCCCTAAAAATTACGCGAGCACTCGCGCGTAGAGTATTTTGCTCACGTTTATAAGTGTCATTAAATGCCGGTTTTAGGAAATAATATTTTTATTTTTCCATTTTTAAATAAAATACACTTTGTTTATTATAAAAAAACATACATTTAAAACTTTATCAACATTAATCTTTTTGATTTTCATTCTTATTCATGATAACAAAATTTTCAGTCTATTAATGCAGTATGAAAGAAAAAAAATCCTAAATATTTTTTTTTTCAAAAATAAACTTAGACATATGGGAAGATTTAATCTTCATTATATTTCCAAGCTTTACACATATCACAAAATGTATGACTTTGCTCAGTACATAATAATTTTTGGCAGTAAATGCAGGTCTTTTTTAGTCTTCCAGTTTTGGCGTCTTAGGTAAAACACTCGGATTCTATTTGGTTTTTCTTGTCCTGGTAACTCAGATTCTAGTATTAAACATTTATTAACGTTTAAATACGATGATTATGTAGAAGATATGCAACGTTTGCAAGGAGCTCTTCTTTGGATATGAATACACCAAAGTGCATTCATCTCTCCTTTTCCAATCCATTTACGTAAAAGTTTTCCGTAACAGTAATTTAAAACCATAATATTAGATAAAAGTAGCAGTAAAACTGACTGATGATGAAAAATAATTTATTCATAAGGAAAAAAAGGACTTACGTCGATACCCGCGCGATGAGCAAAATGCCGCATGACGATACACGACGCAACAAACCTCCTCGTACAACCAAATAGTGCACCCTAGCGAGAAGTGAGCTGTATCCAGTGGTAGGGGACGAAAAAAAATTCAGCTACTGAAAAAACGATGGCCATAAACATAATTTTGACAAAGTGGCACGTGTTTTAAATGTTCTGTGAGCAAAATGCTCATAGCGCGAGTGCTCGTGGGTTATAGTGGAACTCAAGTTGTGGCTATCATAAAAGTTGCCTACATTAGCGTGCCTGTGTGAATGTTATAGCAAAATTGTAATATCCATGCGCAAGCGATGATTCGATGAATAATTTTCTTTCACTTTTATACGTACAATGCGGCTGCACGTTAATATATGAACGTTGATTTTAGTTCAGGAAGAACAAAAAGAAACATCTAAAAGTGCATTCATTTAGGAATTGTTAAAATGTACCAGTATTTGCGCGCTTCACGCTAGAATACAATTTGGCGGGCGGACAATTTGCAAAACTGGCATCCCGTGAAAACCTTTACAATATTCACGCGATGACAGTACAAAGTGAAAAAAAAAAACAATTAACTAAACAAAATACAATTCGCCGTTCGAAATAATGAAAAGAGCTGTGTTGTTTTTTTTTTTCGTGTTTATAATTTTCAAACGTATGTTTTTGAAGTGAAAACTTCTTTGGTGGCGTTTTTCACTTTTTGGGATAGGTAAAAAAATTAAACTTGCATCAAGACGTGACGTGATTTGATTAAAAAGAATTGAGTAAGATGGTGGGAGACTGCTGTATTTTACAGCCTGGTGAAAATATACGGGTGTTTCTACTTTTTCCTTTTAATATTTTCACTACCTGGGAGAGCAATAATTGTCTCATTTTAGGGTTCCGTACCCAAAGGGTAAAAACGGGACCCTATTACTAAGACTTCCAGGCTGTATCTCAATAACCGCTATAGCTAGACTTCTGAAATTTTCACAAATTGTGTATATCTGTTGCCGCTATAACAACAAATACTAATAACAAACTAAATTAAATATTAAAGGGGGCTCTAATGATATAACAAGTTATCTGAAATCACGCAAATGTGTGCGCGCTTCATCCAACTTTATACGAAGATGGTATTTTTTTAATAAGAAAAAATTCTGTATATAGCATAAATTGTAGTAAAGATCAGTTACTTTTAAAACAAGATAAAATGAAAAATCTCGTATTATGTTTAATCCAGTTGTATAATATGAAGACGGTATACTGTTTATTACTTATACTGTGGTTACTTTTTAAACAAGATTCAATGAAATATCTCATATTATGTTGACTCGAGTATACACTTTGAGTTCAAACGGGTTCTTTGTAACATACTATCCTTAAGTTTGAGTAAAACTTAAGTTACCGCGAACTTCACCAAAGTCGGCACTCAGATTTAACTTAGTGTCACTTCAACTACGAGCAGTCACTTAGCTGGTGCTTGTAACAGGAGTATTATCTACTTACGAGGTTCTTGTAACTAAAATAAAACTTTTGTTATAGATATAAGGACCATAGACCATGTAAGGCCACTCTAACGGGAAAATACTTTTTATTCGTTAACTAACTAAATAAATTAAAGAAAAAAATTATCAAGTAATGCTCTGTTTTATCAGGTATCATATAATTATAAATCACTTTTTAACCTAGCTTGAATAGCCATTTAATAAACTTAAGTTTTGTTAAGCTCTTCTAAATGGCCTTGCAAGGAACACAGCTCCAAACAAGGCCAATATTATACATCAGTCGTTTAACTTGAAAATAGAGTTACAAGTATTTATTTTTCTGCTTTTACTAAAACGATATTATAATCTCTTTCAATTAAGCAACACGTGAAATGCTCAATATATTTATATCATCTAAAAAAACTTTAACGAATATTGCTTGAGCATCATTTTATAACTAAGAATATATTAATGGAAATTCTTTTAACATAGTAGAAATTTTATTTGAATTTTTACCGGTCGCGGTCGCTCGCGGCAAAGATCCGAAAGCCACCTTTGCATAGAGTTCACTGTAAAAGATGCAGCGTCATAGACTTTCCCATACAAATTAAAAAAAAAAGATACTCTTTCAGCGCTGCTACTTTTACAGTGAACTTTATACAGGGGACACACCCTAAAGTATTATCGCTTTGTTTTATTACAACCTATATAGCAATATTGAAACGACAGTTAGGTATTATGAAAGAGCAAGGGCTCTTTCTGTCAATTGTATTGTCAAACAGCAGTCATATGCCATCAAGCTACAAACTGAAAAACCCTCATCCTTACACCCAAAGAATGAGCACACAAAATTTCAACACAATCGGTTCAGCCGTTTCGGAGAAGTCATAATGGTATCAAACACCTTGATACAAGAATTTTACAAATTTTATGATAGTAAACAGTTACTTTTTTAGGCAATTCAAAACATTTTCAGTTAAGCAATTACTTTTTGACCTATTTCAGGATATAGTCAGAATTGCTGAAAGTTATTCTAACTTTTTAATGGTCCAGAGGTGAGTGTAAAGTTACGAACACAAAGTACGTCAGAACTGATTCAGGTGAAATTGACTATTGTATGGGAAATATCATCAGCATTTTATAGAGCCTCTCTCTATTACTATGGGGAGAAAAATTGATCTGTATGATCGATCAAAAATTTATCTGTCAGTCTTAACCCTTACAAACGTTAGCGTTAGGTAAGATCTTTTTTATGGCAAGGCCATAGAAACTAAAATTTTTTTCTTTCTCTCGCTAGTCTTGTCAGTCAGTTTTTTTTAAATCAATTTTTGTACTTTTCTCTTTAATTTGTCCCACTTTCATTTTTTTACGTTGTTTCTGTCTTGTTTCTGATGTTTACTGTGCTTCTAATGGCACCTTATTTTATCTACCTTTACGTTTAACTCGGACGTTGTAATCTCATATATATTCTGTACAAACAATCACCAACTATAACAGGGTAAATATACACTAAATTAGTGTATTTGAATTTCATTGAGTTTACGCATCAGTGGATTGTATCAATGTATCTAATAATGTATGAGCATAGTAACCAGCCTGTCAACCTGACCCATACGCCGAAGATATAGGGTTAACTTTCATTGATTCGGAGGTAAAATAACTTTGAATATGAATCATAATTGAATTGCGCATAATTGCTTATGATTTTGAAACTAGATAAAATGATGATACAGGGAAATTATCTGTAAAGCTAGCCAGAATTTAGCTGAATAAGCTGTACCCCAAATCTACTATCTAATATACATATTAATATTCCCGTGTCACAATGTTTGTGCGCGAACTCCTTCAAAACAGCTCAACCGATTTTAATGAAATTTTGTATGTACATTCGTTAGGCCTGAGAATAGCTTTACAATAGCTTTACCGCGGAAGTCTCCGAGTGCCACAAGTTTTTTTTTTATCGAATTCGCGATGAACTAAAATGAACAAGTATTGCAGTAACATTTAGTTTGTAAATAATTATCTTCTATAAAAAGATCGTCATTATAATATTTTGTAGTGTTGCATTCTCTTTTATAACTGCGCTAGTCATAAAACCAAATGGCGGAAAAGATATTGTGTATAACTACGCTCTTAATGTCTTTCTCGAATGATCGTTTTATGCATTGTTTGTCATTTTATTGAAGTTTGCCGTACTCGGCATGAATTGTAACTATTTTCTTGATATTACTATATCAAGAAAATAGTTACAATTCATTTATATGATAGATAAATTGCAACTGTTGTCTTATATAGTTTGTGTAGCTTTAGCGTCAATTCTGACCGCAACGCGACGCGCAGATGCATTTCTAAATTTGTATTGAATTGACAGACTTGCATGACGTCTGACGCATTTGAAGTCTGTTAATTCAACACAAATTTAGAAATGCATCTACGCGTCGCGTTGTCGTCTGAATTGACCGGGGTAAAAACTGAAACGAGACGTAACGAAAAATGACGATGGATAATAGCAACTGACCCTAGGAAGCAGTTTTGCGATGCATTTTTGATGATGACCTATTCATATTTAGAATGTTTGACCATTGACCAATTCAAATTTGGAACACGCAGCCTAAGGGTCAATTCAAACCAGATCCATTTCTAAATTTGTATGGATTTGACAGATTTACAAGACGTCTCACATAACTGAAGTCTGTCAATTCAATACAAATTTAAAAATGCATCTACGCGTCGCGTTGTGGTCTGAATTAACCCTAATATTGCGAGTGACAAGCAAATGAAATCAATTTGTATCTTCTTGTGTTGTGAACAAGGTTCTGTTTTGTATGGGTCATTTAAAAATGCATCGAATCGCCTCGTCACATTGCAATGTGAAATGACCCCAATCCGTAAGGCATTAAAAAAGATCGGCCAAGTGCGAGTTGGACTCGCGCACGAAGGGTTCCATACCATTACAGGGCAAAAATAGGTAAAAATTGTGTTTTTTTGTATGGGAGCCCCTCTTAATTATTTATTTTATTTAAATCTTATTATTAATTATTATAAATAGAACTGAGTATTTTGTAAACATTTCAAGTGCCTCCCTATTGCCATTATTGATATCGAGCAAAAAATAGCAAAAAAATTACGTTTGTTGTATGGGAGCCCCCCTTAAATATTTAATTTATTTTGTTTTTAGTATTTGTTGTCATAGCGGCAACAGATATACACAATCTGTAAAAGTTTCAGAAATCTAGCTGTAGCGGTTATTGAGATACAGCCTTTTGACAGACAGACGGACAGACAGACATCGAAGTCTTAGTAATAGGGTCTCGTTTTTACCCTTTGGGTACGGAACCCTCTAAAAAACACACTTGTAAACTATTAGTTATAATCTATAGGGTATAGCTGTTCCCATAGCTCAAATCTTTCTTCACGTAGATTCTTGTGCAGGGTTAGGTCATCCGATATTTGGAGGTAGGTTCTATTGTCTGATGTCATCGAGGGCCAATGCAGTCCCAGCTCTGCGTCGATAGGGTTAGGGTCGCTAAAAATAAATAAATAAATTAAAAAAAAAAACTATAATTAAAAAAACTGAAACGACAATCAAAATTCAAAACTGTAAAAATTTAAAAAAGTAATCAATAGGCTACTTCAATTTCATTGAACAAATGCATATTTCTAGTAGAAATTGGCTTAGGAAATCGTATTTCACCCTTATCATCAAATAAAAGCTTATTATTGATAAATAAAGTCGATTTCGAAATATGATTTTATATTTTTTAATTTGTACTGACAAAAACGCTTTTGCGGTACTTCCGATTTGGATGTGTCGTCATCACACTAGTAATTTAATATCTTTTATTTAAGGTGACGCCGCGTTAAAGTAAAAAAACCGGGTTGGATATGTTTTAGATTGCTTGTTTTCTATGAGAGGCCTCAAAGAGAACAAGGCCTCAAAGAAAACAAGAAATGGAAAGGGCGTAAGCGACAAAATGGTTTTTGTCGCGTAATTTAAAAACCATAAATATATTTCATATAAGCTATGTGCAAATTAAAGTGTATGCTTGAACCAATCTATGTACACATTTTGGAAGCTTAAATCACTCTCCTCTGTTGGCAAAATTAAAATCCCGTATGTAAGTAATATTTCCAGAACTGCCCAATTTTCGTATATATTAGTCTATATCAGCGTCTGAACAAATGTGCCAAATTTCAAAAGTGTATGTATGTATGTATGTTTTTATGTTTGTGTTCGCATATCTCTGGAACTACTATTCCGATTTCAGTAATTCTTTTTTTGTTGTACTAGGTATTGTTCAACTTAGGGAATAGTTTTATCAAAATCTGTTCAGTAGTTTTGGAGATAGGGAGTTTTAATTCTCAATTACGTACAACTTTGAAGTCGGTTTTATCTTTTTATTTACAGAGGTCTTTTTGATTAATTATTCTGTGTTATAAAAGTTGACCAATCGTGTTATGCTATGGGTAATTCAAAGACAGAGACATGATTAATACTGACTATGAACTTTAATTTCTTAGCTTTAATCATTGCATCGATATCGCTAAAGCCAAATTATCAAGGCGTCGCCGTCGCCTTAACGCGCTCGTTATATGTAAGTTTATCTGTACATAAATAATAAGAATAAGCCTAGAAAGATTTGTAAAAGTTTTTTTGGTGAAAATGAATGATTAAGAAGCGATTAGCATGAAAAAAAAAAGTAGGTCAAGTAGCCTGTCGTGCAGTTATAACAAAACGAAAATATTTTTTTTGATGCACTCCGCTACAAGGTTACGTTGTGGAATTTTGATGAACTGTCAAATGTTACCTATTAAAATGACCCGACTGCAGTTTATAATTTACAAATCGCGCGACAAGCTTTTATTATCATGCAAATTGTATACTTAAATTATAATATATTGAGGTTATAACTTAATAGTTAAATTTTTTAAGGAGAAATTTATTTTCTTTTTTTTTTTGGAGTGTTTATATAAAAGTTTTATTTCAAAAAGTTTTTTGAATACAATTTCAATTGAATATCAAAATGTGTATTAAATTTCGTGTCATCTTTGTTTGGACCTTAAAATCCCAAAGATGGTATATCTTACCCATATTTGGCGAAATTATACCACATCGCCGTCATCCGATCGACCGTGACCGCGTCTCTTCCGGTCAGGCCGATCTGCTCACAGTAGTACGGCGATGGGAACAGGTAGAGAGTCTCGTCCTAATGGACTGCACCTGGAGAAGCAAGATTGATTAGGAAACAAGGAGATTTAGCGATTTCCGCAAATGGATAACAAATAAAAACATCCTTACCAAACGTACATGTGACAAAACACAGCCAGAGTTTATAAATAACGGACAATCAACTTGACATAACGCCACATACAACACTTAATTCTTAATAACTATTATGGTCATGGCCAGGCCACACCGTAATAAAGGAAATCGCCATACTTTAAGCTTCCATCCAGAGTTAATCTAAGATTACTGGGTAAATGTTATGGATCTACACTCTACTCACTTAAAAATATAGGACTATGCCTATAAGGATAGGTTAATACTAAGCGAGTAACCTCCGCTAATGTTGCACGCACGAACAGCGGCTCCTGATTAGGTTTTCTGTCTACTCCTTTCACGATTTAAAACAAAAAAAAAAAAAACTTGTGGCACTCGGGAACTGCCGCGGTAAAGCTATTGCATAGTAATTTTTATCAACTTATGCAATAATAATTCGCAATACGTCTAGGCGCACGCACACGTGTTCGGCATGATGTTTGTCTAGCAACGCCGCACCGACCAGCACAGCGGTGCCGGTCGGAGTGGGGGGGGGGGGTGTTAGGTTTTTTCGTTAAGGAATTTCTTGATTCGGTCGCCGAGCTCAAATCTCGCGATAAAAGCTGTGCAATAGCTTAAGGCTGCCTTCACATTAAGTCGCGCGGCTGCCGCAGTACTCGCGACTTAATGTGAAGGCAGCCTAAAAACTACTAACGATCCGGTTTCCCAGTATAGGGACTGGTGTAGTACCCACATTCGCCAACATAGGTGAAGAAGAAGTACCACACGGGCTGGGTACAGTGACGGCACATCAGATTAGCTAATCTGTAAAGTAAATAATAATATAACTATATTATTAATCCATACTAATATAATAAATGCGAAAGTGTGTCTGTCTGTCTGTTACCTCTTCACGACCAAACCGCTGAACAGATTTTAGCATGGATATACTTTAAGCCCCGGGAAAGGACATAGGATACTTTTATCCCGGAAAAATATACGGTTCCCGCGCGATAAACAATATTTTGCGCAACGGAGTTGCGGGCATCATCTAGTATTATGTATATTAGTATGAGTATGGGATTGTTATGACTTATGAGTAGACATCGGATTAAATGCATTTGCATATTTGCATATGCAATTGCATATAATGGCACTTTTTAGGCGATAGTGCATATTTTGGCATTTTTTGTTGATAGTGCATATTTCGGACGTATTATGCCCTCGTAGTCTTCAAACTACATAGCTATCATAATTCCGAGGCCACGAAATATAGGTACAATAGATCAAAATACATACTTCAAATATGTGACCCCATCCCTATGTAAGGACTTCTGCAATAAGCCCGATAGGTAGTAACATCTTTCTAGAAACAAAATTTCACATTGTAATTGGCAACATTAGAAAAAAATTTAATAAAGTAGGCAATGAACTCCGATGGGCATTAAGATTACAATCGGAAACGTTACTAGAAAATTATTGATTCTTTATAAAAAATTATGCCAATTTTCATCATTCCATCAAATCTTGGATTTGATGGAATGATGAAAATTGGCGCATTTATTAACGGCACCACCGGAAAACTCTTAAAAAAATGATCTATAATTTAATGTAAACAGGTTATGTATACATAAACTATTAAATAAATAAATAATAAATTTTATTAATAAGTGACTTGATTATGCATATTTTGTGCATATTTTGGCCATTTTTCGTGCATATTTGCATGTATATTTCGGCAATTTGATCGTGCATATAATCCGATGTCTACATATGACTTATGAGTAAGGGAGAAAGCAAATTAGCAAACGTATGCCTTGAAGAGGAAAACTTAGAAAAGAAGCTTAAGTTGTTTTGATGAATGAACCAATTTTGATCAAATTTGTCACGTCACAAAAATACCATGTATGGTTCCAGGTTTTCTTTTAAAGCAGATGAAACAAGTTCTTCAAGATTTTTTTTAAACATTTGGGTACCTTCAAAGTATATTATCAGCTGTGCACTATAATATTCCCTTACCGATGAACTGGAAAAGCAACACTTGAGTCACAATACAAAGAGCCTAGCCTCTCCAAACTCTCACGACTGTTCAAATACAGCGGTCGCTTCTGAAGGTACACTTTTCTTAGAAGTTGTAATGCTTTCTTCAAGTTTGTCTTCGGAAGAAGAAATGCCAGTGGTGCCATTATTTCCCAATCTTCATTCATTTGTTTTAATATTGTACTGTTTGTTATAATAGCTGAAATAAATAAAATATATTAAGTAACTTGACTATATGTGAATTCAGAGAATATTCAATTTTATACAAAGAGTCATTCAGAAAATTATTGCATGGATGTTACCTGTAACTTTGTAAATTCGCCTGAATTCGATTATCGGAACAGAACATTTTGTCGGGATAGAAAGGATAAGATTCTAAATAAAATTAAACCAAATATTTCCTAAACGTGAATATTATCTTTTTTTTTTTGCTAAAGAAAATCTAGTATTTTAAGGTTCAGACTTACGAGGTGCCATTGAGAAGAACTCAGCAGTGTTTTGACTGATGATGATGGGGAGGTGAGTCATGTTGCCTTGTCTGATTGCTTCCATTATGTCCATGGTGAGAAAATGTTCTTGTCCAAAGTCGTTTTCAACTACCATGTCCCATTGGTGAATTGGATTTCTATCGAAAACCTGGAAAAATACAATTCTTCTTTAAAATTCCATTTATGATATCAGGGTAAGGTAAAGTAAGTCAAGTCAGAGTATCAGTGCTACGTCTCCACATACAGAGGGCTGATATTGCACATTGTTTGCATTTAGTTCATATAATAATACGAGTAACGAACATAATATATCTCGTATGTACTATCAGAGAAGTTGATTCCTAGGCAGATGGGGGACCTACGTAGTTTGGTCGCGTTACATCAAACCAAGCTGACAGATCACAATTAACATTGAATTGACATGATCCGACCAAATGACTACTAACGAATGGTACAAAGGACACTCGATACACTTTAGGTGTAATCAGGTAAAGACGGAGTGTAAAGAACTTACGTAAAACTTATCATATGTCCTCGCGAAATCCTTCCAGGGCTTAGTCTTGAGACAGTCCACAATGACTGATGAGTTTGTTGTTGGACAATCGAGGAGTCGAGCTTGTTTATTCGCCCAAGCATATTGGTCTGATGGCATTTTGTCAATCTTTGTTGGAGATCCACTGATTGCTATGGCACGGTGGAAAAGTCCTGAAATGATAATGCTTGAAAAATTAAAGAAATAGATGCATCAAAGGGTATATATCAAAGGGTAGGTATGGGTGGGGGTGGAAGCCGTAGTTTTGACTGGAGGGACAAAAAATAATATCCAAATGATCGAACTAATACAATATCTTCTTCCAAAACCACGATATCTCTTCATGATCTCAGGGGTCTCGAGGAACATGCTAAAGATATCATCGGTTATGATACAACAAATTTAATCAGATAATAATATATAATAATAAATAATAAGATCCCATTACTAATTTGAATTGATATTTCTCGAATTATTCACAAATGATAGTGAAGCCATAAGGCCAGCAAAACATTAAAAAAATTCTCAGGTTAATCATAAATACCTTTGGACATAGGAGACACCATATGCGCTATGACACTAACTGACCCAGAGCTGCAGCCAGATATCGTCACACTGTTCGGGTTCCCACCAAATGCCTGAATATTCTTCTGAATCCAACGAAGAGCTATAACTTGATCCTTCATTGCATTGTTACCTGGAGCAATTTTGTCGCCAGTACTAAGGAATCCTAGAAATGTGTATGATATCATTATTATTTGAGTGTTGTTTTGATCGCGGTAGCGAACGGTCACACACCGCTCAACAACACGCAGCAAATATTAATAAAATTATTTAATATTTCGCGAGTCGCGCGGCTCACAGCCGCTGCACCGACACCATGGCGCTCGTATCCAACGAGTTGCTGGCGTTCGTACAACACGTGGTCAACACCATGGACGACGATAGCATCGTGCAGCTCTGCAGGTCCACCTACACCAGCGAGGAGATCTGCAAGGGCAGACTGATGCTGTACGAAGCGCTCGGCAAGACAGCGCAGATGACGTCCCGGAGGAGAGACGGAAGCGAACGAAGCTTGCAGGACATCATCTCCCTGCTCAAGCAGACTAATCCTGCGGAATTGCCGGTGTTTGTGGCCAAACAGCTCCACAAACTGCCGGCGGTATCGATAGACCACGTCAACGTCTCCAGCCTGCTCCAGAAGTTCAACATCATGAGGGCAGAGCTGGATGAGATGTGAGGTAGATTGGATGCCTCGGAATCCACCATCAGTGAGTTACGTAGTGAATTATTACAATCCTTTGATTGTGGATTCTTGGAAATCAATTGTTGTCGCGATCACCGGTGATCTTATGGGGCTTGATAGGTTAAAAAGTAATAATTCATTATATTATGTAGGTCACCCAAGCATCCGATCGACTCGATAAATAATTATGCATCGCGGAGCTCAGCGCGACTCGCCGTTTTGCACATCAGCGAAACCGAGAGGGTCAGCAACAGCCGCGTGATGTCGACACGAAATTGAGGCCATAGACTCAACAGAAAAATTATGCAAGCGTCGCTGTTTGCCCCGCACCGCCCCTGCGGGTAAAGGCGAGGGGTGCAAAGGAGGGCCGCAAGGCTGAACATCTTCGACTCGACAGGGACGAGAGCAGGAGGTGCGATAAGGAGGGCTTCGTTCTGGTGGAGAGGAGGAAAAAGAGGAAGCCCGCCGTCCGCAACCACCGCGGCACCGCACCTGTGCCCGAGCTGCGCCTGCGCCGCTCTACGTGTCGCGCCTGCACTGGTCTATGACGGTCGAAGACGTCGTAAGCTACATCCGCGAGAAGACCACCTACACCTTGAGGGTGGAGCGTCTGCACTCTCGCCACAAAGTGAATTTCAGTTCCTTTGTGGTGAGAGTGCCGACTCAAGTTTTATCCATCTTCGAGGTGGAGGAGTTCTGGCCCGCCGGTGTAGTTTACCGGAGGTTCCGGGGGAGGCTCCCGAACGAAGCGCGCATCACGTCGCCGAAAGAGACTTTACGTGATAAAGTGTAGTGTGATTGTGTGTGTGAATGTGTAAATAATATGGATTAGGATAAAATTGTTCGGCGTGCATCCGTTGTCTGATTGCCATAACACAAGTTTTTACTTAGCATGAGATTAGACGACGTGATGTACGATACCTAGCTTTTATGCTATTATATATTATTGTATGCTTAATAAAGAATGTGAATTTGAATTATGAATTCTTGTAGGGATAAGCGTGGAGGCCGCAAAGGAAGATCTTCCGACCGAGCGAGGTGGTATGCTCGGTCAGGTCCAAGCCCACGTGATTGATTTCAACTGTCGTATATTATATACCGACGCACTTAGAAAACTTCGATAGAGCGATGCAGGAATGTGAGGCTAATTCCACAATTTTTCAAATTCCTTTTTGATACGCCACGATTTTTTTTTTGCTGTGTCAGATTATTTCGTGTATAGCTCTCGTTCTATAATGCCGATAATATAAAGAAAAATATATAGAGTTACATAAAAGGTCTGATATGTTCTTTGGAATGCGACCTGTCTTCCTTTGTGTGCCGCTATGTTTAACATTATGAAGTTTTTAATTTTTAACTAAATCACAGTACACAATATTGAAAATAAAACTTGCCAAGTGTTGCGAGCCTGTAATTAAATGTGACCAAAACGATGTCTCGATCAAGGAGGTAGTTTGGTTCAAAAATATCACTGCGCGCTGTCTTAGCGAGAAACGCACTCTGATGTATGAAGAATATCACTGGCAACAGTGTTTTCCTGCAAAATAATATAATATCAATAAGTAAATCAATCTTATACACATGGTGTCGCGACGTGAGTTGCCACATTCCTTCGAAGCGACTTTGAAATTTTGTGAACCCTTCTGTAGGTCTGATGATACACGTTAATTATTGCAGTTCAAAATTCGAAGATTTGAGGTATTTTAAAAAAAGTCAAGTTTAGCACCCACCTATCTTTTTTTTGTGGAGTATACACGTTCATAAAAAGACAATCTTCATCCATATCTTTGTATGGTGGGGTACGACAACAGTTGTTCCAAGCTTGTGGGCAAACATGGCCGTCTCTGGTGGCATTTACTAGCGATTCGTATTTGTCGATCATCTTCGGTGGCTGCCAAGGAAAAATTTAATTAAACCTGTAGGATTACTTTTCGTGCTAAATATCGAATAGGTATTAAAATTTGCACGTACAATGTTCGATGTATGTCGCATTCTCGAAATTTCTGCATTAGTATAGAGATTAGAGACCAAAAACACACTAAAAAGTAATAATACTTAAATTTTTTTAATACTTTTTTTGGAACTTCGTAGGTTTTTTATTTATTAATATTATGATCGACAATTTTTTTAGTTATCCAATCAGAAATGTTTTGACAGAAAATAAATATGACCAGGTTATTACCTAACTAAAAGAGTATTAATTATACCTGAAATCTAAGGTCTCCGATTGGAGGTTCAGCGTATCTGATGCCTCGGTAGGACTCAAACCTGCGACCATGTCGTGTGACATTATACAATCCCAATATAGTCCCTGATGGAGTCACTGTGACAGGTTGCAAATCTGTACGAATAAATTTATTTAATTAAAAATAAATTAATGTATAATATATTATTTGTAATAATATTATTCAAAGTAAAATTTTATCATTTTACTAGATGTTGCCCATTTGTTGCCCCGGATATAGCAATCGTTATAAATGGAGAAGCCGGTTTTTGAATTTGTAATATTATCGTACGATTCTGTATCAATCCATACTTAGACTTACAAATGTTATAAATGTGACAGTGTGTCTGTCTGACTGTTACCTCTTTAGGCCCAAACCGCTGAACCACTTTGATGAAATTTGGAAGATACTTTAAGTACCGGGAAAGGACATAGGATACTTTTTTCCGTTCCCGCGCGAGAAAAGATTTTTTCGCAACGAAGTTGCAGGCGTCATCTAGTTAGTAAAACGGTGAGATATTTTGATGTTTTTTAAACAGTGTTAGCTATCATTGATTCTGAGAACCGACAAGAAAATTAACGTTCAAAATAATTTAAATACGAATCTTCATATCAAAGAATAAACTAATAATAATGAGCATTACCTAATTCTATTTGTTTATCCGAATGCAAAGCAGCACCAAGTAAAAGTAAAAATATACTTGAAATAAAATTCAATAACTCCTGCATATTGTCACTAAACCAACCGAGCCACGAGTAAATTGATAACTGCCTTTTAAAACTCCATTAAATTTAGTAATTTATGATAATTAAAACCAATTCACATGGCTATCTATATGGTAAATAAAACTTCACGCATGTACGAAATTAAATACCTAATAAAAAAAATACCTAATATAATATGAAATTCTCGTGTCACAATGTTTGTGCGTGAACTCTTCCAAAACGGCTCAACCGATTTTAATGAAATTTTGTATGTACATTCGTTACACCTGAGAAAAGGTTTTTATCTACTTTTTACATTGATACTAGAAATAATTTATATGAAAAAACAATGTTTACCGGGTCAGCTAGTAATACTCTAGATATTATCATGTTTTCTATGCATACAAAAATATTAAAGGAACATTTAAGTATCTTTTCTTGATGGGCAATATGGCTAAGTGTAAATATCATTTTATAGATCAATAAATCATTAGTGACAGTCACGATTTGGAATCGCTTATGAGTATGACCACCTCATAACTAAAAAGTAATTCTTTACAGCTATAGTTCTCGATAATAGCGGTTATATAATTTTTACCCGAACTCACCGCCTACTTGGGCGAAGACACAAAAACGATAGGAAAGATAATATTATGAATAGGCGAATGCCAAGATGAAATAAAGCCTGACATAGTACATTATCCCCATTAATGTTAACCAGTCGCCTTGGAGTAATAACATTAATTGACTAGGAGGATTATACACGGGTTATATTAACTAGGGAATCAATAGCTAATGTTACTCTCGTGGCTTTGAGCCAAGAAATATACATTCTGATAATGTTGCTTGAAAGGTTTTAGACAGTGACGTTAAAATATTAAAATCTTATCGGCAATCTTTAACAAGCGTACAAAATTATTATAATCGTTATGAAAGAAGCTAATAGTAAATATTAGAGATGTGCCGATCATGACTTTGGCCGACTAGCTGACTAGCCGACTAGTCGGCCAAACCGATCATGGTTTTGGGATGTTTCCGTAACGCTTCGTTTACTGCTGATTCGCGGGTAAGTCGCATACGCAGCCTGCGAACGTGTCGGATCGTGTTTTGGTTATGTTAACGTTATGAATTATGATACAGTTGAAGGTTTCCAGGATATATATTTTTTACTGTATATCATGTGTAACATGCAATCTTGCTTTAATAATTACCTAATTTGTTAATACAAAATCCGAGTCTTTTATATTATAAATGAGAATAAATTTTCGTTATCTCTTAATATATAAAATTCTCGTGTCACAATGTTAGTTACCGTACTCCTCCGAAACATCTTTACTGATTTTTACCAAGTTTTATATGCATATAATTCAGTAGTTCTGACTCTGAGAATCGGCTACTGGGTACTTTTTATATTGATAAGTGCATTTGTTGAATAAATAATAGCAAATTATCACAACTCGAGACTGACGGCGACCATTGTTTGTGTAAAGGGATAGCGATGGACGTTGCCATGGTGCCATACTTATTTAGTCACTTCAATAAAATAATATGGGCAAAATACTTTATATGGCAAAACAACGTTTGCCAGGAGAGATAGTACTTTTATAATTTAATATCTAAATGTCATAGATATTTCTTTGCCAGCAAGTAATTTCAGAATCAATTCATTTAATTTCAACATAATTAAGGTTTTTCTTAAATGTAAGTTCAATAATAGTATAATAGTAAATAATAAAAAGCCGGATAGTCGGCGATTTTTGCCGACTATTCGCCGACTAGTCGCCGACTACAAAAGTAGCCGGATAGTCGGCTTTACCGACTAGTCGGCACATCTCTAGTAAATAACAACACAAATAATAGGAAATAAAAGTTTCTTTAGGGGTATAATATTTTTGTTAATTTAATATGTTACTTCAAATATTTAATTTTTGAGCTATTTCACATGGCATAATTGTGATTATTTTTAAAAAAGACGGTAAGTACTAGCCAGAAACAGCTTTGAACAAAATCCTAAGAAGACAAAATATTATATTATTATGTACATCTGATTTAATCTACAGATATTTTGACCCGGTTATTTTAATAAATTATCTTAGTAGCTTTTCTTATAATAAATATAAAATTATATTTTATAATGGATAAAAGGAAATCATTCAAAATTGCAAAGGTTTATTCAAGATCATTGTTAATTGTAATTAATGGGATACAGTTCTTCCCATATCTGCAATCTTTCTTCCTTCAAATTCTGACTCAGGGAAAACGTCTTGTCAATTTGCAGGTATGTTCGGTTGTTAGCTTTCATCGCAGGCCAAGTTACTCCTTTCAACTCGGGTGTATTGTATAAACGTTTAATAGGATTCCTGTAACAACATTAAATATGTATTTAATATCAACTATATTTTTTGTAGAAATTTTTTAGAAAACCTCCGAATTTTCAAGCAGTTATAACTTATTTATGATGTTGAAACATGAAATGCAATTTTAGAACAGTAATATTATCATCTTGCCCTTCTTAACTTTTCGAATCAAAAACCGGTATTTTTAATTATAATAATAACTAGATGACGTCTGTAACTCCTATGCGTAGAAATGCGTTTATCGCGCGGTTACCGTACATTTTTCCGGTATCAAAAGGATCCTTTGTCTTCCCCGGGACTCAAACCATCTCCATACAAAACATCAAAATCGGTTTAATGGTTTAAGCGTGAAGAGGTAACAGGCAGACTAACAGACACACTTTCGCATTTATAATATTAGTATGCATAAAATGTATGATCAAAAAATATTTCAGCCACTTACCCATATGAAGCGAAGTTGTAAATTATGCCAGTCATTACGTTCACCATTCTGGCATCGTCACCTTCTTTTCCAATGTTAGGAAATATGCGCGGTTGAGAAAGGAAGTAGAGAGTTTCATCTTGATGAACTGCCTCTGTGAAACATGAAGAAAAAAATTTGAGATACCTGCTTAAAATTTATGGCTGACGCTTGCTAATTTTTATAAAGTTCAAAACTCATATTTGCCAAAATGTCGTTTACGACAATTGAAATTTCCGATATTAAAATAAAATAAACAGCATATAAAAAAATAATCTAGGTATGTATATTATGGTAGATCTGTATGGTAGGCATTATGTACTTAGGTGTACTTAATATCGAACCTTCATAATTATGTTTTAAAGACAAATATTCAGTATATTGTAATTGATTTTACTGTCGGTTCTTGACGGAAATTCATTTTAAACACAATTAAAACACAATATTACTTGCACTTTTTCACGACCGGTTTCGAAATAAATCATCAACAGGTGTTATTCAGTAGTTTAAGTGACATCGCAAAATTTGTAATAGAACAAAGTCACTTACGAGTAGGCTTATTAGCTGAAAATTCTTCAGTGTAGCTGTGGTTGCCGACATAGGTGAAGTAATAATAGTAAACTGGTTTACGGGAATGAATCGACAATAATTTAGACAACCTGAAAAAAATCAAACCAAAATTACCACTTAAATAAAAATATACTTTACCAAATTATACAACACTTGAGCCTATAATTTTATTTCACTACTATTTTAATAGTAATCTTATAAGACTTTATATTTTTTCAATTATTAGCACTTGGCTTTAATAAATAATTTTGATGTATTGTTAAAAGCTTACCTTTCCACTGGAAAAGCAGCACTGTCATCGCCGTAGATTGTCCCCAGTCTATCAGCACTCTCATCATCATTGTATAATATTTCATTCTTAATGTAATAACTGCGTAAAACCTCTAAGGCCTTCGTCTTATTTTGTTCTGGTAGGAAAAATGCTATAGAAGCAAATTTATCCCAATGCTTATTAGCCATTTTGAGAAGTGTCTCATTGTTTAGAATTGCTGAAACGTATGCATTGTTATTGTAATCATTTATCAAAAATATTACCCGTTTGCTATGTATTAACTTATTCTGATAAATTCTTACTCGAATATTATGCTCATCATAGTGAAATACGTTACTCATTACACATACTGTTTCAGTGTTTTATACTATAGAAAATCAATGTAACATAATTATTTCTACTTACGATATGCGTAAGGATATTGTTCTGCTGTATCCTGACCGATGATCATCGGTATATTCATCATCTTCCCTTGCCGGATTGATTCGATCGCATTCATTGTTAGAAACCGTTCTTGTCCAAAGTCCTTCTCAATTATTGGCTCCCATAGATGACTTGGATTGTTTGTGAATGCCTACAATATATTATAAGACTATAGAATTAATTTTCTTCGTTTTTAATAATTTGTACAATTTTAAATTAATTCTATAAAGACGCTATTATATCCATGGTGAAAGAATACAATGCTAGATACTAACTGTCCAATGCTCATGAGTACTGGAGTTACAATTACAAATATAACTTTAACTCCACTTACCCAAAATTTTGAAAACGTTTTTGCATAGTCAATCCAAGGTTTTTTTTTCAAGCATTCCACTATTACTGTAGAGTTGACAGTTGGACAATTGAATATTTCCGCTTGTTTTACGGCTAACTCGTACAAGTCTGTTTTGGTCTCGTTGTTTCTCGTTGACGATCCACCCATTGCTATGGCCCGATGAAATAGTCCTGTAACAAAAATAAACATGGCTTTGACTATTATTTACATATTTTTGTTTTAATTTTACTTATTAATTTAGTAAATAGGTAAGTTATTTTTTCGACTTTGTATATTACTTTTCTATGTCATACCCGAAGGTCATGATCAACCTAACTGCTGTGTCGAATTTTAGCTGGAGAGATATCATTAGATTCGCTTTAGTCGTGAGACTTCATTGAAAGAAATACTAGGAACATCAATGTCATGTTCTTTGTTGCTAAAAAATGTTAGTTTCTTCTAGTTAAATTTGCTATATCTACATTACCTTTTGCCATCGGCGATACCATGAGTGAGACGATGCTGATTGATCCTGAACTATACCCTCCGACTGTCACACTACCGGGGTTCCCTCCAAAGGCAACTATGTATCTTTTCACCCACTTGAGTAATGTAACCATGTCTTTGAATCCATTATTCCCTGGAGCTAATTCATCTCCTGTACTGAGGTAGCCTGTTAAGTTACAGTAATAAATTTTTAATTTTAATGACACCAGCTGTAGATAGTAATATTATACTCGTATTGAGGTAAAAATAATATTATGAAAATGTGTGTCTGAAAATATTATATTATTGTGACAGCTAGATATCAATATCTGTTATGAGCACAAACACCATTCATAATAATTAATTCAGGGCTTCCCAAACTTATTTGTACTGTGACGCCCTTGGGACTTTACCATTTCTTTAAGACGCCTCTCAACCCAGCCCCCAAAAATACTTTCTAATTTTAGAACCTGCCTACCCAACATAGGTTATCATAAAACACTATTTGGACATTTATATTGTTAGTAGGAAATAATGACCAAATTGAAACACAAGCATAAAAATTAAAAAAAATATTTATGAAAGATAAAAGCCAGCAAGGCTGGCTAATGTGAAGGATGCGCTTGCTTTTCTGAGCATAGCTTCTGAAACCGGGGATTTAGACTGCCTGGGATGTATGAAAGACATAATGGGCGAGGCGTTTACTCGATTTGGTTGTGTTGATATGCGACGCCCCTGGGACAATGTTGCGACGCACCGGGGCGTCGCGACGCACAGTTTGGAAAGCCCTGAATTAATTGAAAGTCTAAGTTAATTGGAAGAGTTGCAATCTAGATACTGGACGTGCTAAAACTATTTATACTTGTAAAAACCAGTTTTAAACTGTATAACTATTTATAAATGATAAAAAAATATCTTACCTAAAGTTCCAAGTCTGTAGTTGAACGTAACAAAGACTATATCGCGGTCTAGAAGATAGTCGGGTCCATATAAGTCACTACGAGAGTTTTTGATGTAGAAAGCGCCTTGGTGAATGTAAACAAACACTGGTAAAAGTCGTTTCCTAAAAAAACGTAAAAATTATAATTTTAAAAAAATATTTCGAAATGATTGCATTCATTGATCATTTTTAGTCAGTTCTGCATTGGTTAATATAAATTACGTTTTATTGAAGCAATTATTGGAACATTTAAGTCATAATTAATCCACGAATTTGGCAACCAGGGAATCACCACGATTTAAAAGATATCGTTGTGGTACGTGGAACAAACTGACGGAACTATTGTGAAAAAGTCAGCAAAATCCCTTATTACTTTCTTCCTGATAATTTTTTAGAAACAGTAGACACTCCGTTCACTGGTTTCAGAAATTCGCATTTAAGAAAAAATGCATAAAATGTATGATATTAAGAGCTAATGCGAAAGTCTTCACGCCCAAACCGCTGAGCCGAATTTGCTGAAATTTGGAATAAAGATACTTTGAGTCCCGGGAAAGGAAGTAGAATACTATTTATCCCAGAAATGTACGGAGTTGCAAGCATCGTCTAGTTGTTTAATATTTACCTGTCACTCCGTTGCGGAGTATAAACATTGACAAACAAACAGTCTTCGTCCATATCGTCAAAAGCAAAGGTGTTGTTCTCGCTCGATATTTGGGGACATATTTTACCATCTTTGGTCGCGTTTACCATTCCTCTATAGTATTGAATTAGTTTCGGTGGCTGAAAAATAATATTGCTTCAAATTCTGTTGCAATTCGTTTCGGTGTATTGTCACTTTTATAAATACTATGGAATGAAGTTAATGCATCAAGGACATTAATCGTTACGGCAATTATTATAATATCATTATTGTAGCAAGTCTTTACTATTTACTTCCTTAAACACATAATAAAAATTGTCTAAAACGGAAACTATCTACTTTGACGGATATTCTGCATGTATCTCGTCTTTGAACCTAATCGTCTCATCTTTCTAGGGTTCCGTACCCAAAGGGTAAAAACGGGACCCTATTACTAAGACTTCGATGTCTGTCCGTCTGTCCGTCTGTCCGACTGTACGTCTGTCCGTCTGTCCGTCTGTTCGTCTGTACGTCTGTCCGTCTATCCGTCTGTCTGCCTGTATGTCTCCAGGCTGTAACTCAAGAACCGCTATAGCTGGACTTCTTAAATTTTCACAGATTAGGTATATCTGTTGCCGCTATAATAACAAATACTAAAAACAAAATTATTTAAATATTTAAGGGGGGCTCCCATACAACAAATGTGATTTTTTTGCTATTTTTTGCTCGATATCAATCACGACAACACAGAAGCACTTGAAATATTCACGAAATACTCAGTTGTATTTGTACTTTAATAATTTATATTAAAATTTAAATAAATTAAATAATTAATGCGGGCTCCCATACAAAAACACAATTTTCAGCATACTTTTGCTCTATTGTGGTACGGAACCCTTCGTGCGCTAGTCTAATTCGCACTTGGCCGATTTTATTTTGTACTACAATCAATAGGTTTATCAGATATTAAGTTTGAATGAAATTCTCATTGGTTTTAACGTGATATATTATAAGGCACTATTAAATTTCCTTCCAGCTTAAATTAGTGTTCTTGCTTGTAATTGTATATGAGAAATTGGATAAATATAAGAGATCAATCAGTACGGCGCAAGTGCCACTTTCTTTAGGGAGCTAGCGAAAATGAAGATAAACAAGAATATTTTAATACGCTACGAATGACAGAAGACTCCTTTAATTTATTGTAATCTAAAGTAAAAAACGAAATACAGAAGAAAGATACTGTATACGAAAAACTTAACCCGAGTACGCCACTACACTTATGAATTTAACTAAATTGTGCTTTGAATGTGCCTGTCAAAACGTGTCAAGTGACAAGCCCCGCCCGCCAACTTAACAGAAAAATAGACGAAATTCTAATTATCTTGTTTAGTACTTAACTAAATTTTAACTTGCTACTAAATTTTGTGTTTACATGCAATTAATAACTTAAAATTAAGTTAACATTTAGTTAACTACTTATCAACTTAATACGTGTAAACCAGCCATAAGATAGATAATATTATTGATAGATGATAAACTTACTTGAAACCTCATAGAGCCAACTGGTGCTTCAGCATATGGGATCCCACGGTAGGACTCGAAGGTACGGCCGAGACGTGTTGTGTTATATGTCCCCTCAAATTGTCCATAGCTGCAACTTGCGGTTGGGTTCGTAATCTTCGTATCCGAAACAAATGAATGTACTGGAAGAAATACAGATAAGTCTATGCTAATAGGCATAATGACATTTTTTTTCTTATTGGTAATTGAAAGACCCTTAAAAATAGAAACATCGCTGAAAGAATGACTCTGATAGCTTAAAAATTCACCAAGATATGACAATTCAAACATCTCATAAAATAGACCTGCCCGAAACGCTCCTTACAAAGTGCTACGAAAGAATGACGTCACTCTTTCGTAGTTTGTACGCATCGGGAGAGGACTTTGTTCGATAGGTATATATGAAACCACTTTCATAAATATTGCGTTTATGAAAGTGGTTTCATAACAAAAGTTGCTTTTAATTGCATAAGTTATCGAATGGTATACAAATATTAAGAAATTTAATTGAAAAAAAAGTCGACTTGATTATCCAAATTTGAAGACGCATAACAAAAAAAAAAATACAAATGCTATCAAGCTGAAATTTTGGGAACACTTACTTTTTACCGTGATTTCTTTATTTTTATTAACAAAATTCGCTAATCTTTGACCTTGTCATCATCGCTATTATAAATAGGAAAATATTATTTGCTTCCAATAGGCTTAAAAGTGCTGGGGTGATTTTGATAAAATTTGGGTTAGTCATTAAGTAAACCATGACGGCAAAGGATATAGAATATTTTTTTATCATGAAAAAATATAATGTGATTTTATTATAGGTGCAGTTTATTACGCGAACCGAGCCACGCGCAACCCAGTCTTAAGACATACTATTGCAATACTAAAGACATAAAAATGACATAACAATGACATTTAAAATAAATAATATACTGTATTTCCATAGTCGGTCTCGACTCTCAACTTCAAGACGTGTCGTGAGGAGGATACGCAATATATGTCAAGACATAGTGGCTGGGGGCTGCATTCGTTTTTGGTCATTTTTTATAAATTATGATTTTTCATACGTCTCCTGTTGATTCATACTTAATATTATAAATGCGAAAGTGTGTCTGTCTGTTACCTCTTCATACGCAAACCGCTGAAGTGAACCGATTTTGCTGAAATTTGCTTTGGTGATACTTTGAGTCCCGGGAAAGGACAAAGGACACTTTTTAATGAGGAAAAATGTACGGTTCCCGCGCGTTAAACGAATTTCGGCGCAAAGGGGTAGTGGGCGTCATCTAGTTCTATATAAAAACGAACATTGTCACTCATACAAGCACATGAATGTGTGCGTGTATATGTACGCAGTTTAAGATGTCTGTTCCAAGTTTCGGCGACTCGTCCTCTATTGAGGGCTCTGTGAATAATCATAATATTTGGTCAAAACTAACGTGTATTTAATATATTTATTTTTTACCTTGTCTATAAAATGTTGTACTGAAATGCCGTAATGACTCTTGTAGGCGCATAAAATGTTATCGTTATATGTTTAAAAAGAACGCGTTGAAAAATGACTTATTAAGGCAAGGATGTTCCTAAAATTAGCAGGTCGATGTCTGTCAGTACGAATATCGACGTAAATGACATTAAAATAACATTCATATCAGCGCGCCTTGTACAGTAGCTGTTACGACGATCGCCACGTTCTTGATAGGGCGAAATAGGAGAAAATTATACATTTTATTTTATTTTTTTAATGACCGAATATTTTATTAAAAAACTATTCGGTTATTTTGTTAGAACTATAAAAAAGCTATCCTTTTTGTAAAAAAATATATGATTTTTTTTTTGCATTGTCATTGAAAATTACGAGATGTTCGAATTTGAAGTGTATTTTTATGGTGATATTCAAGATTTTTTTACAGAATTACCATGCCATTTTTCAATATTCTGTTCGGTTATTTTGTTACTTTGTTCCTTTTTGAGTCTACATCAATTTTGGTGTAAGAGAATTCCACATAATTTCTTCAGACTGGAAGCTTAATAATCAGTCTTTTCGAACTGGCCTCGCCTTAATTACTTCTATACGTATATTTTTTAATGGTGATGTTCACTAGCAAAAAACCAAGAAAGTGTTTTGCATCGTTCCTGTTCCTGTGAAGTTTAGAGTGTTTATAGATGGTAACCGCTTATAATCAGGAGATCCGACAGCTTCTTTACTTTTCAAAGTACACAAAATCACCACAAAGTACACTGACCTTTTCTAAACAATCTTTTCAAAATATTTGTACACTGTACTTCAAATGTGAATGCACACAGAAATATTACAAGTATTAGCCGCATCTTAGTCGAAAATAAACGCCAAAATTAGCCGCTCTTTCTATATATAGGACAATACGAGGTTAATGAACTAAAACATCATTAAATTTAATCGATATTCTTTTATCTAGACTCTAGAGGTATATACAAAAACTTGTTCCGGTACGTTGGTCGTTTTACAATTTGACAACCCTAATCTGTCAATATTATGTATTTAGTATAGGTATTTTAAAAGAAATAATATTGGCAGATTATTCTCTATCTTCCAGTAGGCTAAGCCTGGCTACCATAGAAAGGTTTATTCTTACGATAAAGTAGACAAAGTAATCGATTAACAAAGGAAATCTGTCAGTTTGTCCGTAAAAACTGTCAGCGTTTCTATTGCGTGGCCATGCTAAGCCTGCAGTTGAGGTTTTCATAAGTTAGTGTGTAATTCAGTTAAAGTATTTTATTATGAAGTTTATAAAGCTATGTGTATTATTTTAAATTATTATTCTATTATCTATAGGTATAATAATCTTACTATGTAAACTTGAATCGGCATTGCCACTATTGGAGAAATTTAAGATTTAGAACAATTGAGCCTAGAAAATATGCAAAATAAAATGTACTATCAGAGAAGTTGATTCCTAGGCAGATGGCGGACCTAAGTAATTTGCTCGCGGTGAGTCAAACCATAGACTAAGGAATGTATATTTTCTCTATGGTCAAACCCATCCGACCGACCACAGCTAACATTGAATTGACATAATCCGACCAGCTGAAGTAGGTCCGTCAACCGCCTAGGAATCAATTTCCTCGATGGTACATAAATATTAAGTATATTTATGTACCATCGAGGAAATTGAATTTAGAACAATTGAGCCTAGAAAATATGCAAAAATAAAATGTACTACCAGAGAAGTTGATTCCTAGGCAGATGGCGGACCTAAGTAATTTGCTCGCGGTGAGTCAAACCATAGACTAAGGAATGTATATTTTCTCTATGGTCAAACCCATCCGACCGACCACAGCTAACATTGAATTGACATAATCCGACCAGCTGAAGTAGGTCCGTCAACCGCCTAGGAATCAATTTCCTCGATGGTACATAAATATACTTACATTGATAAATACAAAAATTACTTTTATTTTTAAAACTTTTTAAGCTAAAAGCATACCAAATTAATACAACTAGTATAGAATATCAATCTACATTAAATTAATATACTATTTAAATAATTTTGAACTCATTCAAGGACGGCAGATGTTCTTGCTATTCTGAATTAATAGCCTTAAATCTAGCAAAAATTTTCCATCATACTGTTATACCGTTATGTTAGTCTGGTATAAATAGATATAATATAATACGGGCAGTTAGCCTGAAATAAATATATTTTATTTTATTATTTTATTATGTACCTAATTATCTGTATTCAAAAAAACATGCAAAAATCGAAACAAATATCGAATCAATAAAATTAATATGTATCTACTATGTAGATACATATTAATTTTATTGACTACGTAATTTTATAGACTACGAGAAAATGTCGTTGTATTTAAAAATCGATAATATTAAAGTCAAATTCAAATAAGTCATTTATTATAATAATGTTATCAGCTGATAGTATGAAGAATTTAATTCTGAACACAAATTAGATAATATAATGATTTTGCTCTTAAACTTTTTCTTTTTGTTATTCCTAATCACAAAATCAGTAGGTTTGATTCACTAGTTTCCTTGTCAAAAGTTAAACGTGTTTCCAAACTCTGAATGGATTTGTATTATGTTAGAGTGAGGCCACATTTTTACGTTGAGATGTGTCGCGTCGCCGGCCGCCGCAGCGAACGTTTCGATGTTTTACTAGATGTTTTCAACAAACTCCAAAATTCGTCTATCGCACAGGAACCGTTTTTTTTTTTCTGGGATCAATATAATCCAATGTCCTGTTCCGAGAGTGCGGACTCAATGATCTTCGTACCTTTAGTTAACAGCGGTTTTAATGAAATTTAGTTCAACAGTTCAAATATGAAGATAGACACATTTTTAAATTAATAAAATTATAAGTAATTAGTATGAACGTATTTTTATGTATTTGACGGCAGAACTGGTGATGAAAGTGGTAGAATAAAGCGCTGCGTTTTCACTGTCTTATAACATTAAAGGCCGGCAACGCACCTGCAGTCCTGCACCATGGGAGACGCTAGTTGCTTTCCACCCGTGACCCGTTTGCTCGTTGCCTCCTTATTTTATAAAATAATATATTGAGCTGTCCCGGATCGCCCCAACGCAGGGACGTGCAATAGAGTATTCCATACACACATCAAAACACCGCAACGCAGCGGATCAACATGGCCCCGCTGTTAGCGAGTTTTTACCTGCGGATGACCAAAAGGGTGGAACTGTCGAAGTTAAATAAGTTTGCTAACATACCCTTGTAAAAAGTTTAGATGAAATCTGTAACAAGTGAAACACGCATTTTCACTATCGCGTATACGTATCTTTCGTAGGTAAACTTTGCTTAGCGAAAAAGGCCAAGGAAAATCTATCACAAGGTGTAATATTATAGAGAAGTGATAATATTTTTATTTAGGGTATGTATTCATATACACATTGTGTCCCGCGTATAGAGTTTGCTGTGAAAGTGGCAGCGCCGAAAGAGTTACTTTCGTCTTTTACGTATCTACAACATTTTTGTTATTTCAATGCGAGAATTAAACCCCTGACTTCCGAGTCGAAACTCGAAAGCCTACTTTTTAACAACTGGACCACAGAGCTAGTGAGGTGCCTCGACTGAATCTGAATTTCATTTCACTAATCACTATACAAACACTCAAAAAGTATCACTCTCCTTCTATTACATAAAATAGAAGGAGAGTGATACTCTATAAATCTATACATCATAATATACAAAATATAAAAAAATATGGATTTTCAGATTTGTTAGTCTCGCTAAAACTTGAGAACGGCTGAACCAATTTGGCTAATTTTAGTCTTGAAATATTTGTAGAAGTCCAGGGAAGGTTTATATTAGGAGGGAAGTTATACAAAATTCTCAGGGTCATATAGTTTTGTATAAAAACCTACAGAACAATCAATCACAAAATATCAAATCATATTTAATCAATTTCCTTTCAGTAGCTGTTGCGGGTAGCGGCGACGACTAATCGCGCACATTTCTCTAGCGCGTTCATAACAAAATAAAGGCCAATGGCCTCCAACACACGTGTAAGGGTCAATTCAGACCGCAACGCGACGCGTAGATGCATTTCTGTATGGATTTGACAGATTTGCAAGACGTCTCACGCAATTCAAATCTGTCAAATCCATACAAATTTAGAAATGTGTCGCGTTGCGGTCTGAATTGACCCTAACTGCTGAGGGGTAATAATGTCAATTCGATTCGCAGTTAGGTCCGGATTCAGGGCATCTCATTCATGCACACTGTTGAGTTCGATGGCATACGAAGACACTAGAACAAAACTAAGAACTCAAGAGATACATTTTAGAATTCGTTTTCCGTATTGGGAAATCCGAATGCGTAGAATCTGTAAAAAATACATTAGATGGCGCACACGTTCACTTTTTTCCGAACGGAACGAATTCCGCACGTACATTTCAAGTGCAAGCCGGCGCGTTCCCGCGTGAAAAAACGAACGTTTGCGCTAGTCTCACGGAATTCCGAATATGGACAACGAATTTAGAAATCGAATACGGAAAACGTGTGTGGCCAGCCTTATGGCTTAGTTTGCTATTAGATTATCCTTTGGCCCATTATTTGACATATAAAATTGTCATGACGCGTAGTTTGTGGTAGCAAACTGCTCCGAAACCGTTGGATCGATTGTATGTGGGTCTGAGAATCGGCCAACATGTATTTTTCATTCTCTAAATACAAAACGCACATCTAACCGCCTTTCGAATTTTCTGAAATTAGCTTGAAATATACAGCGTCTTTATACAGTATGTAAAAATGTCAGAAGGCTAAGTTTCGCTCGGGGTCCATATTAAGAAATAAAAAGACCTTCGCGGTCCACACATTTAAAAAAAATAAATAAACAGGTAATTACGGAATTTACAAAGGTATTTATTTACATATCGATGAGAAAAGTGTCAATTTTCGTAGCTAATTATCTCTCTGATGTTTGGAGTGAAATAGGTGCTCATCAATAGCTTGATATTAAATCCTGGAGATGTTCATGAGTAATCATGAGTAAGTCGAGACCGAAATTTATTTTTATGGATGTTCATCTTCGAAAATGCTTGGTCCGCACACAGTGGGTCGGCGGTCCGGATGCGGACCGCGGTCCGCCATTTGGTGACCCCTGCCATACGGTATATAGCAAAACAACGTTTGCAGGATCAACTATAGTAACCATACAAATCATTCGATCTGAACCAATTCATTTTAAAATATTTAATTGAGATCATTTTAACCTTTGGTGAATAATGGGTGAAAGTAATACCATAATTTAACCCTCGCAGTCACAATGGTCAGCTATTACTGATTCAATCGAAGCCGTGCTTCGTTTACAATACCCGCACTTGCCAAGCAAGTGATTTAGCTAGCAAATCCTGGGAATTAAACCAGGTAATAAAAGAAATAAAATAACCACCAGTTTTTGGCTCTTTGAGAGTTAATATTCATTACAGAAGATCTTATTATTGGCGTTCGTAGCATTTTCAAAAATTGGTTGTCTGTAAAGTCGGTTTACGGTTGGTTTACGGTAGTTTGAACTGAACTCGAGCCGATCATGCCTCTCTCTCGTTTGTGCCGCGCTCTCGCTTATGGAACAATGAGCGTGACGGGACAATGACGTCATCTTTTTCGTGCATGCAGCCCGTTAAGTATCAAGTTATTAGACATTGACAATATCGTCACGTCAAAATCTAAGGTCAATAATAGGAAAACTGCCAACGATGGGTTAGTTTATGCGAAATTGTCTCGCCATACTTGTTTATCCAAATTAGGTACAATATCCATTATAGTCCCATAATCTGTCACATTCCAGTAAATACATCGCAACTGGCGCCAGCAATAGGAGCAAATAAAATAAACGCGGAGCAAGTTATAGAGCACGTTGATACGTGGCCCAATTCAACGAATTCACAACTCAGTGATTTTCAGCCTCTAGTTAGTGCTGCGGTGTGCTTGTCGAGAAAATTGGTACTACTTTTATGTATTTTGGTATAGTATCCCACCAAAAACATACCTGTTAAAAAGGGGGCTAAGTTCTTATCGGCTTATTGTTCGCCTAAAAAAGAGTTGAAATCCAATCCAAGTGGAACTTGGCCTGCGCACTGCCGTGCACTTAGATTGCTAAAGGACAATTGATTACAGAAGATCATAAAACAAACTAGTTTTAGCAAACCTAACAGTGCGCGGTTCTAAATTACGCTATCGAAGTTTTTTATGAGATTGGTGTGGCATAATAATATAATCAACGGAGAGCTGGCGACCAAATCGGTAATGTCACATGTGGCTTCTGCTGTATTAAAACTCCGTTAGCTACTTCCCTGAACAACCTTTTCTGATAGTCTGCGTGCTGGCAGGCAGTGGGCGGTGGGTGTGGGGGTGGGGGAAAAAATGGAAAGAAATATAGGCTCAGCGACTCTAATATTTTTTTTCCAAAC
The DNA here is from genome assembly GCA_905187585.1 of Cyaniris semiargus. Lineage (NCBI taxonomy): Eukaryota > Metazoa > Arthropoda > Insecta > Lepidoptera > Lycaenidae > Cyaniris > Cyaniris semiargus. Next base: position 13,480,668 of record LR994563.1, on the reverse strand, counting down.
AGTTGCTCTGTACTTCCTGTGCACCCAATTTTTTTTAAAATCGATCGGGTGGTGGGAAGGGTTTGCCAGCGTTAATAAAAAGTAGGAAAATAATAATCATTTTCATGTGGGCTCAGCTGTGTTGGCTTTTTTTTCTGACGAGAGATTAGTTAATAATTAGTATGTAATCCCAAAAAAATAGCCAGACAAAAATATCGGTAGTAATATTCTATATATTAAGAGGGCGACCTATGACAGAAAAAAATCGATTTTCACCCGCGCACTTCACACCCCCCGCACTCGTCCAACTCATTCAATATGTCACCGCGGCTATAAATTTGTGTAATTACTCTCGTAACCACTTTTTGTACGAACGTAGTATAACCAAATATATCAGATAAATTTTTGAGAAGTTCAAGTCACATTTTCCATCTGTACTTTGAGAATCAAATTAATATACTTTTTGCCTTATACACTAGTAGTACTTTATGATATGTTTATTTATCGAAATCGAATAGGCTCTGACACTACTGGATCGATTCTGGTTAGAATTCCTAAGCTGTAGTTGTTACAAAAATATAATAACTTTATATTTTAATATAATCTACTATCCACGTCTTCGTCCACGTATTTGCGTAAAATATATTAACATTTGTCAGATTAAAATACACAAAATTCTCAATTCTCATGTCACAATGTTTGTGTGCGAACTGCTCAATCGATTCAATGAAATTTTGCATACATACATTCGTTAGGCTTGAGAATAATTTTTTATCTGCTTTTTGATATAATATATTGATGCTAGAAATAATTTATATGGCACTAACGTTTGCCGGGTCATGTAGTCAAATATGTATATATAAAATTCTCGGGGCACAGTGTTTGTGCGCGAACTCATCCAAAACGGTTCAACCGATTATAATGCTATGTACATTCGTTAGGCCTGACAATAGGTTTTTATTTACTTTTTATATTGATACTAGAAAAGAAATTAAATGGCAAAACAATGTTTTCCGGGTAAGCTAGTTTCCTCCTTTTAGCTCCCGTCAATTTCTCATGAATTGCACCATCAGATCACCATTTTTATTAACATGTTACGAAATTTGGACTACATCTTATACAATAACAAAAGAATTTTGGAAATCCGTCAACAAACGGCGGAGTTATCCGCCATGGTATCACTAAAATCGTCTCTGATGCTGGTGCTGATAAAAATCCCAGCTCAAATTTCATCTTGATACACTAAAATCACGTGTTTGGGATATTCTGCATCGATTAAACCATCCTCATCCTCTGGAGAGCCATTATTCGTCCCATATAGGTGTTACTATTATTAATTTATTATCAATCTTCCAAACTCGTGAAAAACAACCTTTCACATTTTCCAGATTGCAGTACTGGAATACATTTCAAAGATTTTGGGAAAGGCTCAAAAAATGTATGTTTAGGTACTCTATACCAAGTATCGAATATTTGTTATTTAATCTATTGGCAAGAAAATTTCAAAGATTTTGTCTTTTTCGAATAAATTTTCAGTTTCATAAAACGAAATAAGATTTGTTGGCTTATAACTTTTCTTTAGCCATAGAAAGACTAATGATTTTTTCATAGAAATAAAACTATCCGGAAGTTTTTTTTGTTATTAATAACTTTAAAAATAAGCTAAAATTCTTTCATTTACGGTCTTTCAAATAGATTCTTAAATATTTTCAGATATTTCATAAAACACAAATATCATAAGACTTTGTTGATTTGTGTATTTGAAAAAAATCGGCCACAATGCTCATAGCAAGGCAATGATTGGAGTTAGATACAAAGTTTGAAAGACAAAATCGTAGTAAATTTTAGTAGCTTTCATAAAGTTATTTACGACTCACTCTTTTTATAGAGCTAAAAACTTAAAAACAGGAACTTTTGGCCTTAATTAGAAACTCGTAACTAGCTAGATTTTTTTTTTTCTATATAAAGTGCTTTTATTCATAATTCGCCTAAAATTCATGTATTTTTGAAAAATGGTATTCGGTTGACACTTGAAAATGCTCAGCAAGTTGGTAAGATCCTGGTTCGACACCAAAGCAATGTGCAAAACGAAAAATCACCCCTAGAAATGTGATGGTCACACTTTGGTGGTCTAATTGCCGGTGTGATAAGTCACAGCTTTTTACAAAACGGCGAGAGCATTACTGCAGATGTGTACATTGAAAACTGCCCACAATGATGGCGATGCTCGTACGTCTGCAACTAGTTTTTGTCAATTGATCGTCTCCGCTGCTCCTTGATGACAACGCGCGACCGCATTTTGTTTGGAAGCTCTCCCTCATCTGCCATACCGACTATTACCTTTTCCAAAATTGGGAAAACTTTTACCGGGAAGAAAATTCAACTCGCGAGAGAGCCTCTCAAAATGCCTTAGAAGTGTAGTCTGCCATCCGGCTGACATTTTCAATAATGACATCTATACACTGCCACTGCGTTGGTGAACGTGCATTGATTGCAGGGGTGATTACTTTGAATAACAGAAATAAGTAAGTTCGAAATAATCAGCCAAGTGTGAGTCGGACTCGCGCACGAAGTGTACCGTACCGTTAAGGTTCGCGCACACTTTGTCGGCGCATGCCGGGGCGTGCCGGGGCGGGTCGGGGCGCAGCGCAGCGCAAAATGCGCTATAGCACACTATTGCCGGGTCGGGTCGCATCACATTGACGGATTTTAACACTCACTGTGCCGGGGCGTGCCGGGGCGGGTCGGCGCGCAATGCATCACAACACATCCATCGCATCACATCTGCGCGCCGCTTGCTATAGCACACTGTTGCCGGGGCGCAGCGGGTCTTGCCGGGGCGCAGCGGGTCTTGTCGGGCCGTGTCGCATTAACGGAAATCCGCCGAGCAAAAATCCACGCCAATGCGCCCCGGCACAGTGTGCGATACGCGCATCCGCCTCCATACAAATTGTATGGAGGCGGATTTTTGCGATGCGCCCCGGCACGCTGAGCCCCGGCACGGCCCGTCTCAGTGTGCTCACTCATTTAAGGTTCGCGCCAATGCGCCCCGGCACAGTGTGCGATACGCGCATCCGCTTCCATACAAATTGTATGGAGGCGGATTTTTGCGATGCACCCCGACACGCTGAGCCCCGGCACGGTAAAAATAGCCCAAAAATTGTAATTTTTGTATGGGAGCCCCCTTAAATATTAATTTTATTTTATTTTTAGTATTTGTTGTTAAAGCGGCAACAGATATACTTTCATATTCTGTGAAAATTTCAGAAGTCTAGCTAAAGCCGTTCTTGAGATACAGCCTGGAGACAGACAGACGGACAGACAGACATTGAAGTCTTAGTAATTGGGTCCCGTTTTTAACCTTTGGGTACGGAACCCTAAAAACAACAATTTTTCAACAAAACGGCAATATAATATGTATAAAAGACCTTATAATATATTATGTACTCTTCTAAATCCTTTCATATATGTACCATCACCTTTGTTCATACTCTAATTATTATCCAGTATCAAGCGAATGGTCGAAGTAGTGAATTTAATTTTGCTTATAATATTATAATGTTATCACTGTTTGACAATTTAATCTTATCATTTCTAGACCGTAGCGTTGTCGGAAGAAATTTATTCGATATTTCCATAGTATCGAGTACGACATTCATTGAAATCAAATCGATTTTCAAATCGCTGTCATACACTAGTTTTTGTCAAAACTATGTCGATTTAAAGCCGATTTATTTTTTCAATCTCTATTGCCGCGGCCGCTGATTCGTCTATCGTCACGAAGCTTCGTGCTATGAGACGATACCATTGGACGATACACGCAGATCGTCCAATGGTATCGTCTCAAGCACGAAGCACTACGCATGTGCGGCCGCAACATATGGGTTTGACAAATTATCTGTCATGATAATATTATCATATTTGTAAACAAATATACGTATTTTATTTAAATTAAAAAACCTTCTACAATTGTTCATCGGCTCCCGTTTTCTCCTGCAAAGGTTGCTTTTAGTGTATTTATTTAATTTTTGTTTGTTTCCCATGGTTTCGATTAAATATTTTCTCAATCCGGAGTAAAGGCAAAGGAAGTACGTCCTCTCTTGCGGCGCGCGCGAACGCGACTATTGGCGACTGAGAGTGACAAATCTAGCGGTGAAGCGCGAATGTGGTTTTTCTTAAATATCTTAAAAAATATAGAGAATATTAAAAATCCGCTAGGTCGAACCCTCGGTGATAGAATTTTATATGATGTGTAAAAATATTAACTTAGTTTAATGCATGGTTTTGGCAATATAGGAAAAATTCGTCAAAGTTAGATGCATTTTTGTGATTTTTTTCTATCGAGAAAATTTTAAAATATCGTGTTTTCGCTCAGATCAGACTCTTGGAAATATAATGTAGTATCTAGGTTTAGAAAATTAAACAATTTGGGGCTTATTATCAAGTCCAAAAATGATTTACAAAATCGACAATTTTGGGTTAGTCGCCTTCTTAATACGCGAGTGAAAAACTTTGTATCCCTTTTGACGAAAAATGCGGAAACGTAGGTGAATGAAATTTTGCACAGTGATATGGTGAAGGAGTGCATCGAGCCAATATTATTTTGAAATAATGCTTTTATCACACATTTTTTTAACAAATAAAACATTACACACACTATAACACACACACTAGGAAAGATGACAGATTTTTGAGTGACAAGCGAGTCTGTTGACAACAAGTTGACAAATTGAAAATGGATTATAGTTTTTTTTTATTGAATATGAGATACTATTAGACAATGCTTACACGGCCAGTCTGAACTCTGAGATCAGCTGAGTCCCAGAGACAAGAGTTGAAAAAAAATATGATAAAGTCAATATTTTTTTACAAAATATAGGTAGTAGTCCTAATGTTGTTGAAACTAAGGTCGAATCTCGACCATTGGGCGATCTCTAGTTAATCTTAGACTTTACATGAATAATAATTACTACTAACCTAACCAACCAGAGAAATTCCGTAACATAATTTCTAACGACAAATCAAAGCAGAACGGAATTCTCGCTTAGTTTTCAAGTTTGTTAACCTTAATATGATTAACACAAGGCGTTTCTAACACGGTACAACTCTGACGAACTATTAATTAGAAGCCAAGTTCGTAACTCATAACGAAATATTAACTGGGATGTAGGAATTATAGGCGATTGACGAACTCATATTACGGGATTTGGTAAATGAAGTTTGATACAGGTGCAATTATTTACCGTTGGGACAAAAATTGTAGGATAGGGATTTTAAGTACCAATAGTATAATATGGTACTCTATTAAATATAAAAGTATAAGGCTCAACTTTTTACCATATTTTCTTCGGGACAACTGTAGGAATCTCGTCTCTCACTGCCGGGTACTTATGCTAAAGTGGTGTCTAGCAGTGGAAAGCAATTGTCGAAAATATCCGGAAGTGAAAGACCAGAAAGAAGAGAAAAATATGTTTAAAAAATCTGAGCTTTATACTATATCGAAGGTTAGGTAGACCTTCAGAAATGGATACATTCTAAAGTAACCGCGACCGAAACTCTATATTTGGCGGTCGCTCTTACCTCTATGGTGGTCATATACAGGAAAACTTATGATCAGCTTTTATAAAATGACAAATGTCTGGCCGTTGCTTAATCTTGAGCCATTACTTGATTTAATGCCTAAACGCTAAACGTTTGTGTAAGCTGTAGATTATATTATAATACAAACAAATATTTTTCCTATATGTAAGGAGAGGCTTCCTTTTTAACAAAATATATTATTATAAGATACTCTTACAATATTAGTAAATCATTAAATAACAATCCCATGAGATTTAATACTTGCCGCTCGATTCCATTTCCATTAGTATTAAGGACTTAAGGTGACGAAAGATATTGGAGGTGAAATCGAAGGCTTTCGCGCGCGGAAAATGTCAGCGTTGCCGATATTCTCAACAGATTGGGTATTTATTGGTATCGTCTTTCGTCACACTTCATTGGGGTCTTTTACGGCCTTTTTGCTTTTTTCATTTACCGATAGTTCCGAAACCCCGACGAAAAACAGCGGTGCTAAAAGTTTGATATTATGCTGTGTGTGTCTTTCCGTCATATCGTATCATCCAAACGGGTGGACTGATTTTGATGTAGTTTTTTTTGTTTGGAAGCTATACAGGGTGCAATTAAACCTTCCTGCCAAATTTTGATGTATTGATCCTTGTTAAAAATAAAAATACATGTATTTTTTCTTTTATAATCACTCAGTACTAAAATTTTGAGAAATAGCTTCCGAAAGTTATCCTAAAAAACACTACAATTAATGGACATGACGCGTCGGCCGCGCGTGACGTGTCCCCGTGCGCGCGCCTCACCCCGCGTCACCCCCGGTCATTCCCCCGCGGCGCGAGTGACCGTTCTGCAACGATTTTAAATGGGATAAAATATGTAATTGAAAAAAAAAACACCCAATTTTTTTTTTTTTTGGTTAAATGGACTCTCCTAATGATACCTAAGCCCTGGAAAAAATTTGGCAGGAAGGTTTAATTGCACCCTGTATTATGATCTAGAGTGTTTTTAGTTAATGTTTAGTTAATTTTTTAATTTAATTTTACACAACTTGCCATGGCACGGTATGTTTTTTCTCTCACGACGAAATAAGAAAGGAAATTGTATGGCATCACATGCAGATTAATTGCCTTATTCTTCTTCCATTGGCGAAAGATTTCCTGCGTAGAGGTTGGCAGCAATTACCTTTTCATTTAATGGCCATGGACAGCAAGCAATGATCAAAAAAGGGCTGTAAAATCCTAAGACCATGCCCTGTCGTGCCACGGTAAATTATAAAAGCGACCATACGATTCTTTATCCTGTCATTGGGCGTATTAGGAATAAAGACTAAAGGCGTCTTTTGGCACTTGAGAGAAAGTTAAAAACTTTCTCTCAAGTGCCAAAAGACACCCGTCAAAGTCATTAAAGTCTATATAATATGGGCGAATCATGCTTTATCCAATGTCATCCAAGTTTACATAATATTATGGCCTGATCACCCTTTGTCAATGTCATCCACGTATGAATATGACCGGATCATGCTTTGCCAATGTCATCCACATTTGTATATAGCCGAATCATGCCTTATAGTCATCCACGTTTGTTTAGGGCCGAATCATGCCTAGGTTCCTAAATAAAACCCAGTATACTGGCCAGTGCTTATACTGGCTTATATTTCAGAACTCACGCTATGAATGTCATTTGGAGTGACATCTTCCACGCCCCTATTTTAATGTCATTCTCAGAATCAATTTCTCGCATTGTACGTCCTTATGCTTCGTTAACAATACTAAAACAATAATAACGTTATCTAAACAGCTTTCGCAGCAAATTATACCTCAGCGGGAATATCAGACATCTTAAAACTTGAGCGAAACATATCACACTTCCATTACAAAGGGAGTTATTGCGTGTAAAAGAAATCGGTTTACATTGAATAAATTATAACCCAAACCCGTTGGTTTAAACGTGAAGAAGTAACAGACAGACGACCTCTGTGGCTAAGTTGGTGGGCTGTTGGTAGCTCAAGCCGGGGGTCGCGGGTTCGAATCCCGCCGACGGAACAAAAAGTTTTCAAAAGTTACTGGGTCATGGATGTGTATTAAATATGTGTATCATATAATAAAAATCTTAAATATATGTATAGTATAAAAGTATTAAATATATTTCCGTTGTCTGGTACCTGTAACACAAGTCCATCAGGTACTTACCATGGGGCCAGACTGACGTGGTGTAAAGCGTCCATAGATAAAAAAAAAAAAAAAAAAAAAAAAAAAAAAAACAGACAGATAGAAACACTTTCGTATTTATAATGTTATTACCATACTATAGGTAATAATTTAGAATTAAAAAAGTTTATGCATTATTAATAATTATAATCAAAATTGTTAAGTTTTTTTTTTAATCTTTTTTATAAAAATTAACAGGGAATCTAATACAATGCAATCTTAAGAGTTAATACTGTCTTAAGTTACACGCACATTGTGACTTAATGTTTTATGACCGAGTGCATGATAGGTCAGGTCTGTAAAATACGGCCCGCCCGGCGCGCCCCGCAGTGTGCCATCGCCGCCATAATATAGGATTCCTATTAGCATCCAATTGACTTTAAAATGACTTGCTATGTCACTTTATAGCCCCCCAGGAGTGAAGATATAATCTTTGCAGCCCTTTCTGATACAGCGAGTGTCTTGGGCGAGATAAACTTAATATTTATGGCGCTTTATTGTGTAGATTTAAATTACTCGTGAATTTTCCAAATATACTTCCGCGACGTCATCGCATACTCTAATAATAAGTTATAAAGTAGAAATGATCAGTGTTTTTTATTTTATTTTTAACCAGCTCCAAAACGGAGCAAGTTTCTTAGTTCATTTGTAGATATATTAGTAGTTTACTTCTTATTGTTATGTTCATTTTGGGAGATACAATCACCATAAGCTATAATTTTCCTTTCTGAGAAAATATAGTCAAAATCTAACCAAAATCAAAAACTTAAATGTTAATTTAAAAAATTGTCTCTTTAAAATAACCAAATATAATGCGCAATATTTTTGATTCTACCATTTACGTTATACCTGCTACTAAAATCCTGAAGTACCTTACAATACTTTCTGCGGGATTCGACGAGTATTCACTACAATTCACTTCTATTCAATAGGATTGAATCTGTTATGATCGTAAGTAACAGATCATAACAGATTCAATCCTATTGAACAGAAGGTCAAATTCTGTTCTTAATGCTACTTCTTCTACTAAATGCTTGAAGGCTTCTTAAACATATTGTAATACTAGCTGACCCGGCAAACCTTGTTTTGTCTTATAAATTATTTCTAGTATCAATATAAAAAGTAGATAAAAACCTATTCTCAGGCCTAACAAATGTACATACAAAAATTCAATAAAATTGGTTGAGCCGTTTTGGAGGAGTTCGCGCACAAATACTGTGACATGAGAATTTTATATATTAGAAGAAGTAGACTGGCAGTAAAGACTTGAATCACCAATGCCCAGTCTCTGAATTTTTTGGACAGACAGAAAGTTTATCAAATATTCACTAGTACTTTTTAAGATCAGAATGTTAACAACCTCATTGAAAAGATAAATTTCAGCGAAAATCACTTATGTAACAAAACTGGGAATAAAAGGGTAAAAAACGTACTGAAAAATGTTAAAATAACTTTATTGTTACGTCCTGTCCCTTTGGACTTAGTAAAGAAATATTAAAATGTAATCGAATGTAGTGTGATGTGATGATGTGATGAATTCAGTTTTTCTCTTCGAAGAAAATTATCCCTTGGCTTTTCCGTATGAAAGTTGGATGAATCCATTTCAATATTATTATTATTTGTAACTAGATAACGCCCGCAACTCCGCTGCGCATAAATTCGTTCATTCACCCAGGAACCGTACATTTTTCCGAGATAAAAAGTATCCTATGTCCTTTTCCGGGATTCAAACTATTACCATAACAAATTTCAGCAATATCAGTTTAGTGGTTTGGGCGTGAAGAGGTAACAGAGAGACAGACAAACAGATATAAAGACACTCTTCGCTTTTTAGAGTTCCGTAGTCAACAAGGAACCTTTATAGATTCGGTCTGTCCGTCCGTCTGTCCGTCTGTCTGTCCGTCTGTCTGTCTGTCCGCGGTTTTGCTCAGAGACTATAGGACCTACAAAGCTGTAATTTGGCATGAATGCACAATGCACATATTAATGATGTCGATCTTAAAAAATATTTTTTTTATGGTACCTTTCCTACACATCAAGCGGGGATGATTTTTTTTTGCGTCCACCCCATCGTGTGGGGTGTCGTTGGATAGGTTTTTTAAAAATATTATGATAATTCATAGATCATTTTCCGATTTAGGGATCCGTTTGTGAAATATTAAGTTTGAAAGTGGAAAAAATCGTTAGAGTCCAGTGTCCCCCCATTCTACCAGCTAAACGGTTGCTTCTGGAAATGTGAAAAAATTCACGGGAGTAGAAAATATGCTGAATTTAAAAGGAAAACTATCACGGCTAAGAAGACTTTATAAGTTATTCAGTAATACTCGATCAACTAAAAAAAATGTATTCGGCGAAGTATAAAGGAACTTTTCGATCAAATTCCTTTGAAAGTAACTAAGATGATGTTGTTAGTAGTGTACAACACGTTATAAATGTACATTCATTGACCATACATTTTTTTTAAAACTAGTTGTACTACGGAACCTTATATTGCGCGTGGTCCAACACGCACTTTGCCGGTTTTTTAATATTGTTATGGATGTATTGACACACTTAGAAATATTGTACTAATAAAATACTATTCCAGCCTTCTTTAAAAACGCTGGCTACGACGGAAATGATTAGTATTCAGCAAGATCCAGTAATATAGGACTGCCAACTATTTATATGCATATTAAGTTTTCTGTCCTACATTGCTGGTCATAATATAATGTTCGTTTATGCTATATTGTGTGTCTTCTATATTACTTTCAGCAAATATCATAATATATTGGGCCTTTTAGTATTTCAAAATGAGGTCGTCATAATTATTGACTACAATAACTAAAAGTTAAGTGATGTTATAATTATAGTATAGGCCGGCGGCAACGCACCTGCAGCTCTTCTAATGTTGCGAGTGTCCATGGGCGACGGGAGTTGCTTTCCATCAGGTGATCCGTTTGGTCGTTTGCCCCCCTATTTTATAAAAAAAAAATGGCTGGCCACGCACTTGAAACTCCGTAGATGTCAACCAATATCACTCTTGGAATGAAGGAAATGAAGTCAGATCAGAAGATTTTTTATTTCTTACTAGCTGTCCCAATGTATAAACTTTTTTTAATGTGTGTACATTAAATAAGTTTATACATATTGTCCAAAGCGCTAAAGTTAGTAGAAATAAGAATTTTTAAATTTTCTAATTTTCCGCGCAATTTTCAATTTTTTTCTATCATATTCTTCTTCTCCAGACAATAAAAAACAAACACATCAAAAAAAGAAATAGTGAAAAAAGCCGTTCAGGCGTGATGTCGTGATCACGCGAAATATGGATTCATTTTTAAATAATATATAGATTTTATAGATTTTTCTGCACACAATCATTTATATCTAGACATCAAAGATAACGAAAATAATTTTATAATCGTAATTTCTCGCATACTTCTAAATTGATTTTGATGAAAATTTCTATGATTTTAGTAAAAGACCTGCATTAAAACACAGGCTACTTTTTAGCACAAAAACTGTTTTTGTAGGATACTGTTAAATATACAGGATGTATAATAATCGGTCAAGTGCGAGTTGGACTCGCGCACGAAGGGTTCCGTACCGCTATAGAGCGAAAGTAGGCAAAAATTGTGTTTTTTGTATGGGAGCCCCCCTTAAATATTTTTTATTTTATTAAATTATTATTTATTAAAGTACAAATATAATTAAGGATAAATTAGTGAACATTTCAAGTGCCTACCTGGTGCCTTTATTGACTACGAGCTAAAAAGGCCAAAATAAATTTCGTTTGTTGTATGGGAGCCCCCCATTAAAAAAAAAATGATTTTTTTTTGTTTTATTTTTATAGCGGCAACAGAAATACACAATCTGTGAAAATTGCAGAAGTCTAGCTATAGTGGTTTTTGAGATACAGCCTGGAGACAGACGGACGGATAGACATTGAAGTCTCAGTAATAGGGTCACGTTTTTACCCTTTGGGTACGAAACCCTAAAACTAAGTGATAATACTTAAGGGTGTGTATGTGTTCCTTGGCCATGACGCTGGGGCGCTTGCCCATACAAATCGCAAAAAAAATCCTCTTTCAGCGCTGCTACTTTCACGGTGAACTCTATAATATAAGGAACACAATTATAATCACTTAGTTTTGTTACATCCTGTATAAATAAATTGTTTACTTAGGCTCTATGGTGAAAAGCAGACATACATTTAGAACTCTTCAAATTCTGGCTTCGCTCATTTCAATACGGTCCACTACCGTTGTTGAAATAAAAATGTACGGATATTACAGGTTTTACAGGCGATATATTTCGTATGAGGCTAGAAATTATATTTAGCTCATAGACGAAAATGTCAGCAAACGTTATTACGATGGACCTGTATAGTATCCGGTGTTTAGGAAATAAATTTTACACCCTGAAAATTTTTAACCAGAAATAATAATACATTTATTGTTTATGGGACATACCTACAATTTCTTTTGATGGATGTAATTAATGTATCTTTAAAGAATGTAACTTTAACTTAAAATGACACCAGCAATAAATAATCTATACTAATATTATAAAGCTGAAGAGTTTATTTGTTTATTTGAACGCGCTAATCTCAGGAACTGCTGGTCCGATTTGAAAAATACTTTCAGTGTTGTTATCGTATTGTAGGTAGCCTGAAGGCTATACATATAACATCACGCTGCGACCACTGACCATGGAGGGAAGAAATAGAGGAAAATGTAGAAAAAACGGGGAACATTATTTGAAAGCGCTTATCTCACGAACTACTGGAGCAATTTTTATGTTATTTGGCAAAGATATAGAGTAGACCACGTGGAAGGACATAGACTACGATTTGCGAGAAAATGTACGGTTTCCGTGAAATTCCTAATTTACGCGGGCGAAGACGCGCGGAAATTCAAGTAATTGATAATTTTAAAAAATATAAAGTGATAATTGAATTATTTACAATAATATTAAGTATAGTACGGGAGCCCTAGAACAAAATTTTTTTTTGATTCATCATCATATCAGCCTATATTTGTCCACTGCTGGACATAGGCCTCTCTCAATGAACGCCAAGATGACTTTTTTGATTACTATCAAGCAATTTTTTTGTGAATAGCTTCATTTTGATAAGATTTCCGTTATAGGGTTCTGTAATTAACAAAATTTGGTTGACTACTGAACCCTAAAATGGAACCCTAACAAGCTGATTTTTTGTATATTTATAGGTTAATAGTTATATAATTTAAGAGTAACATTGTCCTACAAATAAAACAATCCATACTTTAGGACCATCAAATCAAAGTATGAAATCCTTTCTATCTCTGTTAGCTACCACTTTCGAGATTTTTCGTAAATAAAAATGTTGTTCGCTTTATCAAAATGAAGCTACTCACAAAAAATTAGCTTGATAGTAAGTAATAAAAATAAATATTCTAGGGCTCCCGTACTATGATTCATAGTAATAATATCATTTTGCAAAGGATGTTAAAGTAACTACTATTCTAATATCTTCCTTTCTATTCATCCAACAAAAATAACATCAGATATTGTTTAACGAAGCTCATCTTCAGGTTTTTGTGCTACATTTAAGTAAAAGCTTAAAAACAGACAAAAGTCGCGAAAGGAAATAATAATGTAATGTTCATATCATTACTTTTATTTATTGAAAGAGGCTTAGGGAAAATTGAATTTCGCTGCAGCGGCTAAGGATTTTCATCGGCGGCTCATCCCAGACTTTAATACTTATAAGTTATCAACTTGCAAACTGAGGAAATTTTAACACAGCTACCTAGAATGCATTATTCAATTAAAGTTGCATGTTTAACAGCATTTTATAATATTTATTACTCGTGTTAGTATAATAAGAAAGAAAATAATAAGAAAGAAAAAAAACCTAGATTAACTTTTTTTTAATAATTAAGAGATTTTTTTAAAGGCATAGCTGGCGTTACGAGATAGCGGATACAAAAGTCTTCTTGTAATATTCGTGTCTACTGCAGCTTTAGCTCCACCATCCACCATCAGATGACTCCTTTGCTTATCTTTTTGTGCACTTTCTACAAGTTAGTACACTCTTAACCGTGGACAATTAAGGATGTATACCAACGATTTGATGACGATGAATCACACTAAAAGCCATGATGGGCAATCACTCACTTTCTCATGATAGTTACCGTAACTGCGCAGGTGTCTACTGTCTACACTCTACATGCACCATCGACGTCGATCCAAGGCAATCATAGTCTCTACAAGTTTGTATTAACCTGTCATACCCGAAAGTGTAAACTCGAAGAGTTTGTTGGGCTTTGTTGGACTCTGACATGCTTGCAAAGATGTCCATTTCATGTGCAATTATAGACAAATACCTGCGCCTCTTTACAGCCTTTAGAATACGTATAAAAACTTTCACATTATCCTGTAATCGTCCATCATGGCCCGAGTGTAAAGGTCGTATAAAACAAAAGTTAATCAAGAAGGCCATGACAATTTCCGCGGCACACTCGCTGCCCACGAATAGTTTATACTGTTGCTCGTATGTCATTTTGATTTATTCTGTACGCCACTTCCGTGCAGGTCCCAAATACGAATTTGGCCGAATCTAGTTTTAGATTAGAATAAACTGAATTTTATATATTATTTTACTGGGCGATGCCCGCAACTCCGTTGCGCAATAATGCGTGTATTGCGCGGAAACCGTACATTTTTCTAGGATAAGAAGTACCCCATGTCCTTTCCCGGGACTCAAAGTATCTCTATACCAAATTTCAGCAAAATCGGTCCAGCGGTTTGGGCGTGAAGAGGCGACAGACAGACAGACGGACACACTTTCGCATTTATAATATTAGTATAGTTTAACCACCGACGAAAAAAGAGATCATCATCAGCTCACTCACTGCTGGATATTTTCGGGATTTTTTCATCGGAAAAATGATTTGGAATAAAAGAATGTGGATTTTATGTATAGCCAGAATATATATTAGCCAGATGATGAAATTGGTCAGTTACAAAGTTTGTTTAAATTAAAAGGGAAAAAATGAGTTATTGGCCTTATGTTATAAAATGTTGTTAATACAAGTCTTCATCCACTCATGTCTTCATTTACGCAGCGTGTATATGAAGACTGTTGTATAACTATAGCGTCTTTATGGTCATAGTCACACTGTGTATCTTGATACCAGTAAGGGTCAATTCAGACCGCAACGCGACGCGTAGATGCATTTCTAAATTTGTATGGATTTGACAGATTTGGAAGACGTCTCGCGCAATCGAAATCTGTCAATTCAGTACAAATTTAGAAATTCATCTACGCGTCACGTTGTGGTCTGAATTAACCCTAAGGGGGTTAACAGATAAGCATATAAAAATACAAACCAAAGACATTTCAAGGAATTACATAAACATTTCAAAGATATTTCGTAGATGCACTAGAATTTTACTAGATATTTAAATAGAAATAAGCTTCCATGCATTGCCATTACGTGGGTGCATCAAGCGTGAAATATGTAAAAATAAATTTCGAAATGTTAGCTCTCTTCTATTGAGGACGATTGAAGTGTGGCTCTGAAAGTGCTTACATATTTCCTGCAAAATGGAGTGACTTAGTTTTATTTGACAAGGTGTAAATAAAGAAGTTAAAATTATTTATTTTTGTCACCCAGAAACAAGAAAGATTAACTTTAAAAAGATACAATTTTGTAATATTGAAGAACTTTTATGGGAAAATTAAATTAATAAGGGAAACAGAATCTTGTATGAATAAGTTATAATTAAAGAAGTATCGTTTATTCCAACAAAAATGATATTACGTGCATACAGTGTTATTTACAATAATTGTGTATGATTGTTTAATTATTATTACATAATTCGTATACAATCAGTGAAAAAGTTCCTTGTGCTGAAGATGAAATCAGTTGTGGGTAGGGAACATTCACACCGACACATTTCATCACAAATTCTAGAAGTATACCTAAAGAAACATTCATTATACCTATCTAAAATTGTATCTTAATCTTAACAGTCTGAGAATAAATGTTTTAAAGATTTAACAGAAATTTGGCACATAAAGTAACTACAATAAATATTTACAAATCGAGAACACAATTTAACATTGACTATAATTATTATTACATCTATTTTAAATCGTATCGTTTCAAAAATTAATCTTGTATTATTTTATACATCATAATATAAGTAATTCAGAACTTAATTATATTTACAAACTTTTAATTAGTTCTTAAAATACCCTAAGTGAAATAGAAAAGGAATAAAAGGCTGCCAAATATACATTCAACCATAGTTCCCTTATTAGCATAATTAATTTCTTGGAATCTTAGAGGCCTTGTATTATGATCAAAAGGCTTTACATAGTCTACTACAAACGGAAGCTTGGTAGTTTCTGGCTTAGGAACAGGACAAGGTAGGGATTCTGGTGATATTTTGAATACATTTCTTACACCTTTAGCTTTGTCTTTGATGCCTTTATTTACTTTAACATCTTCATTTATTTCTATGGTTTTTATTGCGATATTCGATTCTTCTCTATTTTCCATTCTATTGAAATCAGAAGTGACGATAGGTTCGTCGTCTTGGCATGTTACATTTAAAAGTGAGTCTTTAGTGCTTTTACTGTCAGTTTCGTCCCTGAATGTGTACATCCATTTCAACCTGCAGTCGCAGATGAATTTATTACCTGTAAAAAATTGAATGTTAATTTTTTAAGCAAATAATGATCTATATACATTTACTCAAAAAAAAAAATGTCATTACAAGAATAAGTAAAGAATAATGAAAGTAATTTATCTATTTATTTAGAATTATTACCATAAAAAATATTGACTTTTTGAAAAAGTAGTAAACACAAAAGATTAAAATTACCTTCAAGTTGTAAGCTGCTGTTTGATGGTTTCAAATTATCCAGAATGGGTTTAATGTCGTCGTAAGTAATTTTGTGTAAGTGATTCGAGCTCAAATCCAATACGCTCAATCCCCTAACTCCAGCGAATAAATCCGCAGGAATCGAGGCCAAATTATTATTATCGAGGGATAATTTCCGAAGTTGCGAGAGCCCATCGAACGCCCTGGCTGATACGTATTTGATATCGTTGTAGGACAAAAGTAACTCCTGCAAGTTCCAGAGTTCGGCAAAGGTGAACTCAGTCAAATTGTAAATATGGTTTCTTCTAAGATCCAATTTCCGCAAATTGGCCAATCCATCAAAGGTATGTCGGTTTAAGGAGAAAATACTATTTCTGTTCAGATCTAATTCCAATAGATTGAACGTATGTTGAAACGCTCCATCATTTATGTAAGAAATATTATTCTTGGTGAACATCAATTTCTGTAATTTCGGTACATCAAAGAACGTGTCCCTTCCTATTTCTAGTATCGTGTTCTCCTCCAAATTTATCACTGTCAGGTTGGGAAGGTGGGCGAACGCGTAGGGCTTTAAAGCCTGTATTTGGTTCGACGTTAGCGTCGCCTCCTTTAACTTCGTCAGATTGGCGAACGCGTATGAGCTCACGTTTGCGATGTTTCCGTATTTGATATTAATATGTTTGAGCCACTGTAAATACTGGAGCGGTTTTGTTGGGACGTAGTTCAAAACACCGTCTACCCTTACATTGAACGACAAACTTTGCAATAAAGGTTGGGAAGCAAAACTTTTCCAGATGGGGTCGTCTCTAGGTATTCCTCCATTAAACACCCAACACTCCGCTTTCGTCGCATTTCTAGGTTCTCTCGTATTTTCACAATAGCAATGCACTTTTGATTCTCGATCTGAGACGTCGCAGATATTCTTTTGGAAGCCATTTTTTTCTTTTCGCCTTTTATTCTCGGCCGGAACAGCTGTTGACATTTCGTTGGCGAACACGAATATCATTGTTAAATAAACAGTCGCTAGTCGATGCTCCATATTTTATCTGTAACAAGCAAAAATAATATTTAAATATAAAGTAATTGTGTTCTTTATCGAAGTGTTTTAACCCTCCACGCGTTTGGATGAATCTAAAAATATTTTTTTTAGTTTACCTACGAGGATGGCACGTTTAAGTCTTTATTTCATTCTTTATTTTAAGAACGTGTCAACAGCACTCTAATATTATAATATCATTTGTCTCCTGAGTAATAAAGAGTAAATAAGATTACTAATAAATAATAATAATATCATCTTTCGGCTAAAATTACAACATCCGGTGACATGTGTATCAAGAGGAAATATTTGATTGACTGCTTGTTTCTTTGCAAAAAATATAATCAACATACTGATTTTGACAATATTAGGTTCTACAATATTACGGGAACGGGTTTATTGTCATTCAGAGAAAAGTGAAGGCATTTTCTTTTGTTCGCGCAAAATTACAGGCACATCATTGGCTACAATATCAGTTGACAAAACATACTATAACAATTTATGGTTTATTATGTTTGATTATCTTAATTTAAAGTCGGAAACATTAGTTTCTTCGAGAAACATTAACTAAAATTATTTAGAGCAAGTTGGACTACACACGAAGGCACAAAGCAAGACGTCTAGAAACAATTCATTTTGACTTAATTACGTAAAGTTCGTACAGTAAGGTACGCGTTAAGTGGACTTAGTTAAGTCCTCACGTGAAGTTGGCGTAAGTGAGTAAGTCCCACCTACGTCCAGTGGCGTAGCTAGGTAACCGAGGCCCCGGGGGCAAAAATAAAGTAGGGCCCCAACCGTCTTCGGTTTGGTTGGGGCCTTTATATACTCAACACGTAAGACTTGGAATTTGGAAAAAAAGCTAACACGAGCTTAGTTTTGCAAGATCAAATATAATTACAAATCGAAAAGGTATCTTGGAAAAATGAACAGCCACAAAACATCTAAAATATTTTATAGAATGTAAATCAGAGATTGAAGGCCCCCTAAGGTTGAGGGCCCCAGACGCCGCCCCACCTTGCCCCTTAGTAGCTACGCCACTACCCACGTCACTCGCTTGTCTTCAGAATTAAGAGGTCACGGGTTCTCAAACTTCGTGTGTATCGAAGTTTAGGAACAATGTAACTTTAGCATGGAGTATACACACTTTTAATCTCTACTTGTTTCCACGTTAAACTTTCTGACAAGTGATCAAGCTTGTTGTTGAGAATTTCCGGAATTTGCAGCTATGTTATGTACCTACACCTTTCATTAAGTTAGGTTGAACAACATGATGATGATAAATCAGAAAGTCAGTCTGTCGCTTACCACTTTACTTCGACTGCTGAAGCGATTTTGGCAAAATTCGGATATGATGACATTTCTAGGAACATACAAAAATATGTATATCGGAGATATAGGAATATCTCCGATATAGAATTATAATAAAAAAGCCAGATGAAAATATGCTGTCCAAAATTAATACCTCAATGCATATTGCATTGCCGACGATATTTTTTCTATCAGGCATGCCTACGCGGACTAAAATAATTCACTCAAATTGAAAATCCTGACTGCCAAATCCTGTAGTTATTTTGCTTTACAAAAACACAACGTCGAAAAGTTTTAACGAAATTTTACAATTATTCCGTGCAGCTATAGTTTCAAAAGTTAGACTAGCTAGTATAATATTAGACCTTGTTTAGAAGCACATGTCCATAATTTTGTCGACATTATGCGAAATGCAAAAGTGTCTGTCTGTCTGTCCGTCTGTTTGTCTGTTACCTCTTCACACCCAAACCACTGAACCGATTTTGTTAAAAGGTATGGAGATACTTTGAGTCCCGGAGAACGACATAGGATATTTTTTATCCCGGAAAAATGTACGGTTCCCGCGCGATAAATGAATTTTGGCACAATGGAGTTGCGAGCGTCATCTAGTAGTATTTATGACTGTAATGTTTTCACGCTAGAGGCAACATCAGTATAGTATATTTTATAACGTTTCGGCTACGAATAATAAAAACTAAGGAAACGTAACTCCCATACTATTACCATTTTAGGTTCCTTTCGAACTATCATGTAACGTCAGCCTGATACCGCTCAAGGCCACCTAAATATTGCTAATGTATTGAAATGTGTACCTAAGGTACACATTTTTTACAAGTATTGTAGAGCATGTTTTTTGACGTAGATACTTTTCCTTAGTTTTTATTATTCGTAGCGTTTCGGTCAATATTCTGATATTATGGTGTGTGTAACGTATTTTGGTAGGATTATTTACTGTATATGCTAGTAGCGCCCTCTGCTCCTACCTTAGCGTAGTATTCCCTATCACATAGCAACGTGACAAGGCGATACGATGCATTTTTAAATGAGCCATTCAAAATTCGAATAGGCACCCCAACACCGCAAGCGGCATGTCTGTGAATTGAAAGTGTATCCTCTAGTATTAGAAATAAAGTTGAGTTTTGAATGACTTTTTTGAAATTACTTCGCATTGTATTGTCTCTTTACGTTGCAATGTAAAATTAGCCTCAGGCCTCATGTTACATAGATTTAAACAGCTGTGCGCGTTGAATTTTCTGCTCGCGCGTTAGTTAGACTCTTGGCAGTATGCGCTTCTTAATTTCCGTTTTCCTGATGAGTTCTTAACTCTGAAGATATCAGTTATAGCATAATATTAAAGAAAATAATATTCTTGCGTATTCTATATGAGTCACAACACAATATTATACTTTGAAAATTTTTTTTCAAAGATGCTACGTTAAGAAGATGCTACGTTTACCTTGTAATATAAGGAGCTTATAATAATGATTTTAATATCGGAAAAGGAAGAAGCCTTCTCTTTCTAGCTCAATAATCAACCGATACCTGGGAATTTCAAAAGATATAATCTTTTATCCAATTACTTTCCCTTTAATGTAACATGTCGCTACAAAGACGTTTGAAATCCACGTCTTTGGGAAAAGGTATTTGACAGAAAAAAGCCTTTTTACGTAAGACAATAATATTATTATTTATTTTGAGCAATTTCTCCAAAGATTTCTGCCACAAAAATACGACTAGAGGATCGTTCGTGAGGACGAAAGGTTGTTTACATCCTTCACAGGATGAAAACAACCTGTCGTTTTATATTTTCAAAGAACCAAGTTTTAGGGTTTCGTAACACAAGGAAAACATCATTTTGTTGTTGCCGACAAACAGTTACGGAACCCGAGGTGCGTGAGTCTGAAATTAATTCGTTTCTTTTTTCATATTATAGCACAGATTGATTATAATAATCAAGATTGAATAACAGTTAATTCACATTGCGATGAATTTGAAACAGTTAGCCAAGCACCACAGCTGGAAAGTGTAGTAATTCAAAGTATTTTTTTTTTTATGAAATAAGGGGGCAAACGAGGAAACGGGTCACCTGATGGAAAGCAACTTCCGTCGCCCATGGACACTCGCAGCATCAGAAGAGCTGCAGGTGCGTTGCCGGCCTTTTAAGAGGGAATAGGGGAGGGTAGGGATGGGAAGAGAGGGGAATAGGGGAGGGAAAGGGAGGGAATAGGGTAGGGGATTGGGCCTCCGGTAAACTCACTCACTCGGCGAAACACAGCGCAAGCGCTGTTTCACGCCGGTTTTCTGTGAGAACGTGGTATTTCTCCGGTCGAGCCGGCCCATTCGTGCCGAAGCATGGCTCTCTCACGTATAAAGTATGCATCTTCATTTGCAGTAAATAATTTAAATGTTGATGGTTCAATTAATAATGTTGAATTAAGAAAATTAAAAACAACCCTTGATTCATAAATTTAAAGTAGATAAAACAAAATTGTTATGCACTAAGCGAGTAGATGATGATGAATTATAGCTAAGAACACTCACTCGATATTGCCAGTTTTAAACAAAAAGAACTAGATCGAAATCGGACCCGCCGTTTGGATGCTACGATACCACGGAAAGACACACACAGACAGACAAACAGACAGGCACGTCAAACTTATAACACCCCTCTTTTTCGTCGGAGGTTAAAAATGCATCGCTTTGCATCAAGCATCAACGCGTCACATTGCAATGTGATGAGAAACACACAGACACATAAAAAATCAAAATCCATACTTCCATACTAATATTATACATGCGAAAGTGTGTCTGTCTGTCTGTCTGTTACCTCTGCACGCCTAAACCGCTGAACCGGTTTTGTTTAAATTTGGTATGGAGATATTATGTTGAGTCCCGGGAAAGGACAAAGGATACTTTTTATCCCGAAAAAATGTACAGTTTCACGCGATAAAGGAATTTTGGCGCAACGGAGTTGCGGACGTGATCTAGTAGTCTATACAGTGTGTAACGAAAATAAGTGATAGTACTTTAGGGTGTGTACGTGTTCCTTGTAGAGAGTTCACTGTGAAAGTGGCAGCGCTGAAAGACGAATTTTTTTTTTCACTTTTGTATGGGGAAACTCGTGACGCTCGGGCCCTTGCCCATACAAAAGTGAAAAAAAAATTCGTCTTTCAGCGCTGCTACTTTCACAGTGAACTATCTACAAGGAACACGTACACACCCTAAAGTATTATCACTTATTTTTGTTACACACTGTATATTATTAATTTCAGCATTCCTCTATATTTTCTTTCATTTAATTCGAACCTTCTTGTTTTTCTTTTCCAAATTCTTCCAAAAAGCGTTATTTTACGCCGGCTTTTGTAAACATTCGTTTGCATTCTCATCTAATTACAAGTTGAATCTTGGCGAAATGACTTGGAATAATTTAATATTGCAACTTCATACACGACAACATTTAACAAGATTTGCGAGGGAAATTGCGTTACGACTTTGTAAATACAATTTGGTCGTATTATTCAGCTTGTGTTACAAGTATTCTAAAAAATATTATGCGACCTTCATGTACGATAGTGAAATATAAGCGATAACGAACATAATCCCCCTTACTAATAAACGCCGTATAAGCTTTGAATAGTTATACAGTGTTTTGTCTTTTTCAATTCAATTAAAAATGTCACTTGTGTGACAGGAACAAAATACTGTATAACTATTCAAAGCTTATACAACGTTTATTAGTAAGGGGGTAAGACTTTAACATTTACCCTCTTACTAATAAAAACCTCTTAAACATGCGTTCAACGCGTGAATAGTTAAACAGGAGTTTTTAAGTTACACACACGTTACACACAGTCTATACAGAGAAATTAGTATGGAAATGACAGCATCGTTATACAGGCCTTATGTCAAAAAATGATATTTTCTACTAATAGAAAATATCTTATGCATCCTCTATACACGCTGTGTAACTTTTTATTAGTAAGAGGGTTAGACTTTACATGAATTTTCTCCGATGCGCCAAAATTCGTTTATCGCGCGGGAACCGTACATTTTTCCGTGACAAAAAGTATCCTATGTCCTTTCCCAGGACTTAAAAGTATCTTCATACCAAATTTCAGCAAAATCGGTTTAGCGGTTTTAGAGTGAAGAGTCAGACAGACACACTTCCGCATTTATAATATTAGCATGGATTCGACAAAAAGATTTCACCTCAACAATCTAAAACCAATTTTAAGAAAGTTAAGAGTTTATTAAATATCTTGTTTTCTATATTATCCTTTCTCGTCACATAGACAAACAGCCGAATTTATTTTATAATATAAGTATGAATTTGTGCATAACATTATGCTCGTAACATAATGGACAATTAACTCGTAAAACGTAATTTTAACAACGGTTAAAACGTTTGAATGGAACACAAAATTTGAGTGGAACATTTTGTTTAGATGCCATACAAAATTAGACCAAAATTTAACATTGTAGTGATACTAGATGTTGCTCTAATTGGGTGGATTTGAAATGAAATGAAATATTTTATTTTCAAATTAACATTTTCAGAAATTAAAACATCCTACTTGATGCCTACAACCAGTTCAGGTATTTACCCGATTTTTTTTCAACTGGAAATAGCCTGCAACTTTGACGTTGAAATTTGTTTATCAAGCCGGAACCGTACATTTTTGTAATATAAAAACAATCATAGGTATTCTCCCCGAATTCATATTTGTCTCCAAACAAAATTTCTTCAATATCGATTTAGAAATATAAAAAATAGACTAGAATTATAGATAATAGACACTTTAACATAATATTTTATAAGTTGTATATGAATTAGTTTTGATTTTTCGCACTTTTTTATTTACTTCCATGTCTCTCGTACGGTAGTCAAACTTGGATATATAATAATTCTATAAAAAATAAAATACAAATTTGCCAAAGATCCATGGAACGCAATATTTTAAATATAAAAAGAAGGGACAGAAAAAGAAACTCAAATATTAGAGAAATAACAAACGTTATTGATGCTTTAGAATGTTTAGAACATTGTCAAAAACTAAAGTGGAAATGAGCAAGACATATAGCGCGGATGAATAAACAGAAATGGACATACCGTAACTAACTGGAGGGGACCACAATACAAACGAAAGAAAGGACAAGATGGATGGACGATATAATAAAAATAGTCGGAAAAGACTGGATGACTAAGGCAAATGATAGAGATGCATGGCAAAGTATGGAGGAGGCCTATAATACTCGTAGAGAGGTCCTTAACAACTACTAATCAAATAATTTATTCTCTTTACTACAATGTATTTTTTTGGCTAATATAATATTTAAATTGTTAATAAATAATTAGAAAATGTATTTAAAAAAAAAACATTGTAATTTTTTAATATTTTCATGTATGAATGAGGCTAAATAAATAAATCAATATGAATTAGTACCCATTAGATTATTTAGTTTTTTACTACTTTTAGGAGCTTCTCAGCTAAGCTAGCTATGAATTTAGTTGTCGGCTTTTAAATAGCAAGATTGCAAAAGATTTGCAAAATTAATATCTAAATATACATATATAACTGAAAGGTGACTCAAAGGTGACTGACTGACTGACTGACTGACTGACTGACATAGTGATCTATCAACGCACAGCCCAAACCACTGGACGGATCGGGCTGAAATTTGGCATGTAGGTAGATGTTATGACGTAGGCATCCGCTAAGAAAGGATTTTGATAAATATTCCTCCCCTAAGGGGATTGTATATAATTATAATTAATAACACTTCTTAACGCGAGCGAAGCCGCGGGCAAAAGCTAGTTCACGTTTTAATTTAATTTTGAACTGATTTTCCTTAAATCTGAACGCCAGAAGGCATCGCAAAGGATACCGGAAAATAATTGCGTACCTGTATTTTAAATACATTAATTTAAATTAATAATTGAAATATGAAGCAAAAATTTTTACGATCAACATTCCATGACTACACATTAAGTTATTACATTGTATTAATAATTTTTCATTTATTAATTTCATTTTTACAGAACTACAATAATTATTATAGAATCTATAAAAACTTTGCGTCCAGTTATACAGGGTGTAACAAAACTAAGTGATAATAATTTAGGGTGTGTACGTGTTCCTCGTAGAGAGTTCACTGTGAAAGTAGCAGCGCTGAAAGACCAACTTTTTTTTCACTTTTGTATGGGGAAACTTGTGACGCCGGTGCGTTTGCCCATACAAAAGTTAAAAAAAAATTGGTATTTCAGCGCTGCCACTTTCACAGTGAACTCTGTACAAGGAACACGTACACACCCTAAAGTATTATCACTTAGTTTTGTTACACCCTGTATAATAATTGATACGACTATGCACTATACAAGACTACAATAATTATACAAAATATACAAACTTACTTCCTCACAATCCACTCACAACACTCGCGTAGGGCGTCCGTCCTTCTTGCCGCCCTGTGGCTGACTGAGGGCTGTGCTGAGCTGAGCGGACTGGGGAGATTATGGGGAATTAATAAACAATGTCCTGTGGGATTCTGGGAAATTCTTTATCATGGTCTTTTGTAAGGAAGAAACGTGCAATAGATCGCCGGATGCATATTATTATTATTTATCTATCTATATATAAATAAAAATAAATGTCTTAGTTGGTTAGTCTCGCTAAAACTTGAGAACGGCTAAGCCGATTTGGCTAATTTTAGTCTTGAATCCGTGGAAGTCTAGGGAAGGTTTATGTAAAGAGGAAACTGATACGAAATTCACTGAGTCATCTACACAGTTAATTTTAAGTTATGGAAAAAATAATTACTGATTTTTCCATACCTTATTTTGGGGTCATGACCTATTGCTTAAGTGAAGATGAAGGAAGAAAAATGATTTTCGTAAAAAAAATACGTTTTATAGAATTCTAAGAAAACCGTAACTGGTTTTTCTATAATTTGCCATATTCCTTATGCTTTGCATTTCTAACAGGTGCCAACTTTTGTCCTGTCGACGAACTAGGCCTAAGGGTCAATTCAGACCGCAACGTGACGAGGCGAGGCCAGGCGCGGCGTGGCATAAATTTGTATGGATTTGACAGATTTCAATTGCGCGAGGCGTCTTTGAAATCTGTCAAATCCATACATATTTAGAAATGCATCTACGCGTCGCGTTGCGGCGGCTGTGTTTCCACCAGATATGTGTTGCGAGGAATGTGTTTTTCTTTTGAAGCTCACGTCAATGAAGCGATTCTATTGGTTCCCAAAAACACATTCCTCGCAACACATCTCTGGTGGAAACGCAGCCTTACGCTAAAACTCGCGCGGGCGCACGCTCGCATGTGTATTTATAATGAAAAATAGTATGGGCAGCGCAGGCGCGAGTGGCGGAGCGCGGACGTGGGCGACGGACTGTCACACACGCGGCGGACGGCGGGCACACGGCGCGGGCGCACGCGAACAGGCAGTCGACGTTGTTTCCGTTGACGTCTTTTTGCCAAATAATAAAATATTTGTAAATAATCCATGGTAATCTACTCGACACAACTGTACACGCTCGAGATCAAAATTATACTAGCAGTGCTAAATGAAATGGGCGCATGCGACGATTGCCCGCTCGCGGATTCGTTGCCCGCGCCCGCATCCGCCCGTGTTTTAGCGTTAGGCCTAACATACCCAACTTGTTCGAAAGGAAAACGGACTGTTATTCCTAAATAAAAATTCTATCTCAATCTAAATTCAATAGCAATATAAGCTATAACATATTCGGACGCCATTAAGTTCGGTGAAAGAAATAAAACGGTATTGCCGCCATTACAAAATTCATGGTCGCTAAACGTTGAACTGTTTTACATGCGGAATTGAAGACCACATAGGAGCCCTATTCTGATACTTCGAATGTCGCTTCGAAAGTCATTTCCTACAAACACACAGGAGTTGATTACAGTAGGCGAGTGTGTGCACAGCACTCAAAGGGGTACGGCGTATGAACCAAAAGTACACTACGTACGAGATACACATTTTACCATACTGTAAATAATATACAGTAGAATATATCCATACTAATATTATTATAAATGCGAAAGTGTATCTGTCTGTCTGTTTGTTACCTCTTCACGTCCAAACCGCTGAACCAATGAAATTTGGCAAAGTCGAGATACTTTGAGCCCCGGAAAAGCACATAGGATAGTTTTTATCCCGGAAAAATGTACGTTTCTTGCGCGATAAACGAATTTTGGCGCAACGGAGTTGCGGGCGTCATCTAGTATTGTAATATTTTTATACACCGAAACTATTGGATCAATTTTTATAAAATTTGACACAGATATTACACCAAATATTCTAGATAACAACTTAGGTTTGAACAATTCAAAATGTACAATCATTTGCAGACTTTATTTGTCAACGTATTCATGAGCTAATAAAAATTATACTATACTAGCTGTTGCCCGCGACTTCGTCCGCGTTAACATAATATAATAACGAAGATGGATAGTTTTCCACTTCATGTGGTTCCTTAAACAAAGGGTAAAAACGGGACCCTATTTAAGCGAACGTCATTATCATAGTAGCTCTTTAATTTTAGTTCAATCAGTCGAAATTCTTAGAAGATTTACACAAACTTTCATCCCCTTTTTATCCCCTTAGGAGTAGAATTTATCAAAATCCTTTCTTAAGGGATGCCTACGTCATAACATCTACCTGCATGCCAAATTTCAGCCTGATCCGTCCAGTGGTTTGGGCTGTGCGTTGATAGATCACTATGTCAGTCAGTCAGTCACCCTTGAGTTATATATATTTATAGAGTTGAGTTATAGTTTTATAGATTTCGAGTACGACGAAGCCTACCATCGCGGCATCGGTTCGGGAACTAGTTTGGCGAAAGCCACTCGCACGGGCCATCAATATAAAATAGCATTTTATATTTACACTGGTATATAGGTATGATTTATCAAGGTGATATATTAAAGTTTTTACCTCCATTTGTAAAACGTGAATTAAATTCTCAATAAAACAAGCCTCGCCGATATTGGACACAATTGTTGTTCAAGTCGATTTACACAGTACTTACTGGGGTTATTTGCATAAAGGCGTGTTCGCACTACGCGACTTGGCCGAATCACTCGTAATCTATGTCTATCTATCTAAAGTATGTCTATCTGTCTATCTGTCTGTCTGTCTGTTACATCATCGCCCCAAACCGCTGAATCGATTTTTCTAAAATTTGGTATAGAGATACTTTGAGTCCCGAAAAAGGACGTCGGATACTTTTTATCCCGGAAAATGTACGGTTCCCGCACGATAAACGAATTTTGGCGAAACGGTGTTGCGGGCGTCAACTAGTTTTAACTAAAGCAAAGTCAAAGTCAAAAATGTTAAGTGAAAACTTCCTTAGCGGTGTTGTGCACTTTTTGGGATGAGTAAAAATGTTAAACTCGCGTCTTGTCACGTGACTTGAATCCTGATCGAAGAAAGAAGGAAAGAAGAAGGAAGTGTAGACCAATTTGAATATGAATCAATTTCTTCGGTGGAAATGTTAAACTCGCGTCTTGACACGTGACTTGAATCCTGATCAAAGAAAGAAGGAAAGAAGAAGGAAGTGTGGTCTACACTTCCTTCTTATTTTTGAATATGAATCAATTTCTTCGGTGGTGCATTGTCTAAGTTAAAACAGTTGTTGCGACTAAAGCAAATCTAATGATACCTTTCATACTAATGCACAACATAACTCCACTTTTGATACAGCTAAGCAAAAACGATCGTGTTTTGACTTTGAGAGGACGTGACAACTAAGATTATTTTTACCACAATTCTCACCAAAATCATTTTCAACGAAGAAAAGTGCAATCAACATTACATAATTCACGCGTCGCGGAGTGTGTACATGCCTTTACGTGGGGTTTTACATGCGAAAACAAACGAGCACCGCACAATACAATCGTGTGTTTTTGTTGCAATAATTCTGTATTGGTGTGTGCCTCAGACCGAATAAAAAGCGATAGAGTGAACAAACCAAAAGTGAGGCCGGTTTTTAAAAGTTTGCGTTTGACCATTATGGCCTTGATTTTTACCGTCTTTGTGTTTCACCATATTATACTCTATATAGCATGCACAAATCACTAATAAGGAGAATAATATTATATCCCCTTTATGCGTGCTACTCTACAATTGTTTATTAGACTATTATGACTCAATCTGGAGAGGCCGCAACATACATTTACAGATACAAGGATCATTGACGTCATTGCGATGTGAGCTATCACTGAAAATGATGTATGTTTTACTGTGAATGCATTATAGAATAATTGGATTACATTATAATGAAAGTAAAACAGAATTTTTAAATGAAACATTACAATACGGCAAAAACAAAACAACAATATAGCCATATAAATTCTAAATGTTTTCCAAAAACAGCCTTGTAGAGCTGTAGTGTATAAAAATGTATAATGTGGTAGATACGCTTATTTTGTAAAACCAATATTTAGACACTAGCGAAAGTACTTGATCAATGACGAAAGACGAAAATATGATCTTGATCATGATGATCCAGCAGCCTAAGAACAATTATACAAGCGCTTTGAAAATGAATACGTTAAGAAAATGTTTGGAGAAAAAATGTATAACGTAAAACGATGCCAATTTAGTTACTCGTCCCATCTCGTCCCTTGGGTATTATTTGTATGACTCGATACAGCCTGGATCTAAGTAGCGTAAATGTGCCTTTTTTTGTTTAAGATAAAATATAACGTAAACATTTTAAGTAAAAAATCTACTTTTTGTGTACAGACTACAGTGTCTGTGTGTATGAATGTGAAGAGATCTTTCACGTTCATTTGCACACTAAAAATTTGTTATTCAAAAAACATAACCCTCCTCAACACAATTGGGTAAAGATAAAAGTATTCTATAGACAAAAATTTTACAGTAACATGGCAAGTAAATATATATAGATCATTCCAAATATTTGTATATATAAATATTAAAATTCCATTTATTTTTCGCTGTATTATTTACTCGCTATAATATTTGAACTCTCGTAATTTGCTATAACCAGCTTGTTGTGCAGGACCGATGCGTTGCAAATTCCTTATGGGTCACTTAACTTGGAACCAAGTTTTAGTAATACAGCACCTATCTTTACTCTTCAATGTACACGCAATAAATTAATAGAAAGCCGATGCAAAAACGTTAGCTAGTAAGTATTCTGGAAGCTCTCAGTGTAGATCAAACCTCACAAGTCATGGATTAGGCACGACGTGTGACCGCATTTCATTTAAAAGGATTTCTAGATTTACACCTTACGATATACGACATTGGGTTCTGCAACTTCCTACGTAAAAAATAGGTTCCCGTTAAAGGTCTGTACAATTTGTACAGTACTTTATAAAAAGTAGGCTATATTATATCTTCGTCATTCATTATATTATTATGTCTGTGTAGAATTTCATCAAAGTCAGCCTAGTAGTTTTGGAGCCGATTCCATAGTAACAGAAATAATAATATAGCCTAGTACATCCACGATACAAGATAATTTGAATTAAGAACATTGAAAACCTACTAACCACCGAGCCACAGAAGTTATTCATGTGAATAAATGGTATTATAAACAGTATATGGATCCAAGCAAAAGAAAATTTTGCAATGGGCACTCTACTTTCCCTGAGGTAAAAATATTTCATTAGCCCACGCAGTACCCTTAAAAATGTAGTTAAAATGATTACAAAATATATTTATTTCAGGAGCAGAAGAGCATAACAACTAAAAATAATTACAACTTAACTTTAGATGGTTTCCCAGAAAATAGTTAATGAGTAGATGAAGAGAAGAGGGTAACTAACATTTTAAAACATAATATCAATTGCTCATATTTTCCCTTATATGAAACCTTGTAACTTACCTGGTCATCTGGCTGATATATCTAGCTATACATAGAACCCACATTTTTTTTAATTTTTAAAATCAGGTTTCTGGTCCTAAAGCTTCCATTTATATTAAAAAACGACTGTTTTTAAATCTTATGTAATTGATTGTACTGTTGGTTCTTGGTGGAAATTCATTTTGAACCCAATTTTACGTATACTTTTTCCATTATATTAATTAATTATTATAAATTTTAACGAAATTCACGACTGGTTTCGAAACAATTCATTATCAGGTGTAGGTAGTTTTAAAGTTTTTAAATTGTTAGTTACCCAGTTCATCCACTTATGTTTTCAGTTATGTATCTTTAAATCAAGCAATCGTTCTCATCAGTAATTGGAAATCAATTCCTGGAAATGGCTAGTAGAAATTCCGTCCAATTTTGTGGTTGACATCTTCGTTTGTTATTTCTGCAGGCGTGCCTCTATTAAATTAGCCTTTATAATTAATTGTTTAAATTGAAATAATATAATACTATTATACTAACCTTTGCCTGTGGACTCATACATGAAATTATTATAAAGGAGACCTTTTAGGAGTAACTCTTAGGGTACGATAATATATTTTCTTAACAATCAAAATAAATTTGATTGTTAAGAAAATATATCGTACCAAATAATTTTGAATATTGTATCGGATCCTTGACGTGTAAAGGGATTACGTATAGTGAAAGAGTGTGATATATTAGTCCAGTGGCTAATTGGTCAGCCCGTGAGTAAATCACGGGAAAAACTCCCGGAATTTGTGGAGGGTAAAACAATTTGGGAAGTGCAGTTGGCAACACTGTTAGTTGAAAGTATACAATAATTCCATTTTGATTTGTTATTGTTAATATTTCAGATTTTTAAACAGCATAGTAAAACTGCTATGCTGTTTCAAAATTAGTAAAATTATGAAGATGGGAAACGTACCATATCGAAGAAGGAACGAAGCTATAAAGTTTCACTTAAATAGTAGAGCATATTTTGATAAACGGTAGTCCCAATTTATAAAAAAATGACGACCTCTGTGGCTCATGGGGTGAGCGCGTTGGTAGCTCAAGCCGGGGGTCGCGGGTTCGAATCCCGCCGACGGAACAAAAAGTTTTCAAAGTTCCTGGGTCATGGATGTCTATTAAATATGTGTATCATATAAAAAAAATCTTAAATATATGTATAGTATAGAAGTATTAAATATATTTCAGTTGTCTGGTACCTGTAACACAAGTCCATCAGTTACTTACCACGGGGCCAGACTGACGTGGTGTAAAGCCTTCATATATATTATTTTTATTAAATTGGTAGTAGTTAGGATGTAGTCAAACAATTACAAAAGTAGCATTTCACGCGTACTTAACGAGCCGGCGAGATAATATATTAGCTGCTTGGACTATCTCCAAGTTCTTACTGTTGAAATACAGGTGTGGCGAGTGAGATAGATATATGTTTAGTTCATTAAAACTTACGGCCAAATTATCAAGTGCTAAATGGTGCAAGAGTGAGATAGATATAAATATTATTATTCATTATTATCTTACGGCTGCATTCTAAATGATTAAAGTTTGGCCTAAAATGCTTAAACGGATTCTCTTAAACAAATAATATGATCTCGTTGATTTTTCCCAAAGACTATGTCAATTTCCAAGCATATCATTATTTGCTCGGAAATTGACATAGTCAGCAATTGACATACTCAATAATTGACATGGTCCGGAATTGAAAGGAAACGACATATAAATATTTTTCAGGAATCGATATTATGGTCACAAATTGTCATGGTTGGCAATAGACAAGGTTAGCAATTGAAATGCCACAAATTGACATGGTCAGCTGATTTGATCATAAATTTCACTGTGTTACTTTTCGTATAATAGAGGTATATTATATCAAGTTAGACTACTAGTAGTATTTAAACTGTGGCAGTGTTAAGACTTAAGAAGTACTTACATACTTTATAATATTGTGGATTTGAAAGTAAGTTATTATTATTTTTATCTTAAATAAAAACGAGCTTGCTCCAGATAAGCTTGATATTACAAGAAGTTCTTTGTAAACATATAACAAAAGAAAGAAAACACTTTTACAAAGTAAATATTTTTGACAGAAACACTTCTGAGAGTAATTTTATAATCAACAATTTTTATTCTACGTCTAGTTTTTAGGTTAGTATTATTATTGTATTAAACAATCATTTTGTTTAACTATGGATGCTCGATCAATATAATTATTGTTATGACTTATGAATATTAGGAAATATAGGTTTAGAATTTTTTATACACATTGCGAGCAAATTCCGAGGATTGGGGCAATAAAATTTATAACCCCGCAACATAATATATTATAAAGTCTCCGACCTTGGTTTCGATGATTGTGACCGAACTGTCACCAGCAGTATTTCCGGACCAATACGACCTGCAAACCTTCAAGAAGAGAGCGTATTCCCTCTTAAAAGGCCGGCAACGCACCTGCAGCTCTTCTGATGTTGCGAGTGTCCATGGACGACGGTAGTTGCTTTCCGTTAGTCCCGTTTGCTCGTTTGCCCCCTCATTTTATAAATTAAAAAAAATACGTGTGGCACTCGAGGACTGCCGCGGTAAAGCTGTTACTTAAGTTAACTTATGCAAATATACTTCACATGCGTCGCATCCACACCAACATCGTGCCAAAGTCTGGTAACGCCGCACCTCTGTGCCGGTTGGAGTAGGGGGTGTTAGGCTTTTTCCGCTACGGATTTTTAATTTCTTGATTCGGTCGCCGTGCTCAAAGTCCGAGATAAAAGATATGCAATAGCATAGCAAATACCATTTAATTTTCACAACTATACACGTCTATATCATAAAGTAAGAACTTTCAGGAAGTTGGTAAGAGGATCAAATAATTCTCTCACGTCGATTCCGTGACGTATTGTTAAAAGTTTTAGACAATTTGATACATTGTTAACGCGGATAAAAGTATTAACGGTAAGAGCTCGTGTTTCCAGATTTATTTCATCATCATCATTATCATCATCTTCATATAGTAACGGTAAGAACAATAGTTATTCTATGATCATACTTACTTCCTTACTAATATTATAAATAGAATAGAATAAGAATCCTTTATTCAATTTAACGTAACAAAAAACACCACCATTATAAAATACACGGAATAATAACAATAAAAAAAAAACTTTGAAACAAAAAATAAAATATTCTAAAAGCAACAAAACATGTGTTTTGAAAAAAAGAATATGTACAATAATGGCAGTGCATTGCCACGAAAAAAAGAAAAGGTGTTCATTCAGGTTTTGACAGCGACAGACGCCGCTGTCCCTGGTCTTCCATGACCACCTGTATTATGAATCCGAATTACGAAGATTGGTATAAAATCTGTTCAGATTAAGATGAAATTTAGAATAGATATACTATAAATGGCGGGAAATAATTTTGTTGCGAAAAAGTATACGGTTTCCGCGCGATAAACAAATTTCGTTGCGGGTGTCATCTACTCTACAATTATTAATGATCATTTCGCTAGTTTCATTCATCAAGCCCCAAACGGTTCGCGGTGTCCGAGACATAATAGAATATCTATTGTGTCTCGTTTCTCTCGACGGGTTAATTCTGATTGCGACTTACTAAATACGTTTTTGGTGTAAGTGAATTGCTTTGTTTATACAGTTGTTTATTAGATTCTTGTTTTTAACCTATATAGCTTGTACAATATTTTATTAAGGCCTCTTCAGATACAATAAAAGCTGATTTTGGATTTGATTGTTGTGAACACTACCTCCGTTTAATAATTTTATTTATTGTATACAGTAAACAAGTAATAAACACTTTAGAAATATATTATTTTATTCGTATTTATTAGAGCTTTATTTTGTAGAATAAAATTTATTATTAAGCTATAACGCATAGCTTTTATCGCGGGGTTTGAGCGCGGCGACCGAATCAAGAAATTCCGTAACGAAGATAAACCTAACACCCGACTCCGACCGGCACAGCTGTGCGGCGTTGCATATTATAAATGAGAAAGTGTGTCTGTCTATCTGTCTGTTACCTCTTCACGCTCAAACCACTGAACCTATTTTGCTGCAATTTGGTATGTAGATATTTTGAGTCCCGGGAAAGGAAAAGTTACTTTTAATCCCTTAAAAGGTACGGTTCCCGCGCTATACACGAATTTTATCGCAATGGAGTTTCGGTCTTCATCTAGTACTATGATATTAGTGATTTCCTAAGGCTATTCAGAAAAGAATAACCCAGAATAATGTAAAGATATTAACTTTCTTTTTTAACTCACCAATAAAACAGTAGTAAAGTAAACTCCTTAGTTGAACTTCAAATAAGGCTTATCGAATTGATAAATGTTTTTTTCAAACCCATAAAAACGAGGGAAAAGAACATTCTGGGAGGCCAATAATCGTCCTTTATTAAAGTCGAATGGACGCTATTATCGATAGTACCCCAGATAAATCGATATATTACTATCGTTTTATAACTTACAATTTTATCGGCGATTCATTGAATTGAAGACGATCGAACTTTCCGTAATAAGCAGTTGATTTAAAGTAATATTTATGTAATGTAAAGGTGCTCCCTCACCGCGAGCATTCACTTGTAATGTAACATTTTTCGTTTTTGAGCATTACATTACACGTGTAATGTAAAATTAAAGATTCGACTTTGAGCATTCCATAGCTTGTTGATGTTACAAGTTGTATCAAGATATTACACACTGTATCATTACAAGGTGCGCTATGCAATGTTCGACTCTGTAACGTTACATTACAAGCGAATACTCTCGGTGACCTTTACGGCACCTTACCATATAAACATTCACAAAATATTCATACTAATATTATAAATGCAAAAGTGTGTCTGTCTGTCTGTTCACGCTTTAACTACTGAACCGATGTTGATGTGGTATAGAGATTTTGAGTGCCGGGATCATATGAGTAGAATACTTTTTATCCCAGAAAAATTAAGGGTAAACCATAAAATTGCGCAATAAACTAATTTTTTAAAATTTTAACTGTTTCCTAGTTATAGGTATAGCAACAAATAGTTTTTGGCAACTTGTATGCTGAAGTCGAATATCAAACTATCTAGAAAAAGTACTTGTTGACTTATCACAGCAGTAATCTAATTTGGAAAGAAGAACAAAGAAATCAAAACTAAAAAAGAAGTGATAATTTTCTTTAAAAAACTCAAACAATATTTTAAAAACCTTTTTTTATGTTTCAATACCAACGGGTATTTGTATTTAATTAATTTTTAACACTGACCGTATTAAGCGTAGTGTTCTCGCCGCAAATAATATATCTGTGTTGACTCTACTCTCAAATTATTCACAAATACTGCATCTGAAATCGGTAGTCAAATTGTTACTTTTGTTTCCAACAATTTAATGACATATTCACTGTATTCTCATTGCTATGAATATTAATCAGGGCGAGCGAAGCGAGCCCTAGTATATCCCACAACCTGAATATTTTGTGGTACACTTTACGGAAAAACTATCACGCCCATTGCTTTGTGCTTTCACATAGTATTTTTTATTTATAATATAGAGATGTGTTATCATCAGTCAGTCAAGGTGTGACGACGTGAGCCCTCACAAAGCTCGGCTTTTAGCTAGTTCATATTCATTGCGCCGAAATTCCGTACATTCTTCGGAAATATTTCATCAAAATAGGTGCAGCGACTTAGTGCGACCGCACATTGGAGACACGACTGTAGTTAGTCAGTCTTGTTTCACATAGACAAGTCAGTCTTACGATTAAAGAGAAACAGTTGTGTCAATCACGTGGCGCACACCAAGTCAAAACTGTCTTGATTACGATGACGCAACGCATACAATTGTATATTAAACAGTAGAGAACGCCCGGACAGAGTAGACAGAATTATAGAGTATGCCGACTTAGAAGTTAGAAATTTTTAAATTTGACGTATTATGACGAAAATCGCTAGGGTTGTTAACTTGTCACTACGAACTTAAAACTATGACAATATATTACAGGCATTAGGGTTTCCTATTACTGAATTTCTCTGGGATGTTAAACATGTTAAACACGTTAAAAACGGGATGTGAAACACGTCAATTTGAAATAATTTATGTTTACAACTTAGGTATTACAAATAACAAGTTGTATATTAATAAAATTAAAACCGAATTCAATTTACTACTGAACCAATTTTGATGAAACTTACCTAAATTGAACAATACCTATCACAACAAAGTCAACAAAACAAAAAAAGAATTACTTAAATCGGACTTGTAGCTTTTAAAAGTTCGTACATTTGTTCAGATGCTGATGAAATATACTCATAGTATACGAAAACTAGGCAGTTCTCTAAATATTATACATACCTAAGGCTTAAAATTGTAATCTTTTTTTTAAAGTTGGTTAGAAAGCACAAAAAATACAAATTATAGCCCTTAATTAAAAATATCGGCCAAGTGCGAGTTGTACTCGCGCACGAAGGGTTCCGTACCACTACAGAGCAAAAATAGGCTAAAAATTGAATTTTTTGTATGGGAGCCCCCCTCAATCATTTAATTTATTTAAATTTTACAATTAACTATTAAAGTACAAATACAATTAAGTATTTTGAAAACATTTCAATTGCCTATGTGTTGCCGTTATTGATTAAGAGCAAAAAATAGGAAAAAAAATCACGTTTGTTGTATGGGTATTAATATTTAATAAATTATTAAATATTTAATTTACTTTATTTTTAGTATTTGCTGTTATAGCGGCAACACATATACACGATCTGTGAAAATTTCAGAAGTCTAGCTATAGCGGTTCTTGAGTTACAGCCTGGTGACAGACAGACGGACAGACGGACAGACATCGAAGTCTTAGTAATAGGGTCCCGTTTTTACCCTTTGGGTACGGAACCCTAATAAATTATATCAGCCAGCGCGAGGCACATTCCATTCATAATCTTAGTGAAACCCGAATTTGACATAATATATTGAAACCTGTCCGTCTCTTTGCAGTCAAAGTCCAGAGCTTGAAACCGGTATTTTTTTAACCAGGTTAAAACGCTATATAACCAGGTTTTTGCATAAGTGTTCGTTCGGAGCGAAATAGAGATGCGAGCGGTATTGCTTCTGAAATTAACCTGGTTAATTTCTCGCGGAAAGTAACTCTCGGAACCGGTATTTTTTTAACCAGGTTAAAACACTCTATAACCAGGTTTTTGGATAAGTGTTCGTTTGGAGCGAAATAGAGATGCGAGCGGTATTGCTTCTGAAATTAATCTGGTTAAATTCTCGCGGAAAGTAACTAGTGCAGTGATATCTTCTACCCCTTTCTAGTGCACCATCTAATAGCCAATAGGCCATAACTTGTTTATGTGTGGACAATGGGTGATGGTCGTGGTGCGTGTGAGTGGGCGGGGCGAACATAACCGCGAACGGTTCTAAACGGTATTTTGAGCAGTGAGCAATTTAATTTTGCTCTTAGAACAAAACCAGAAATAATTTCGGTCTGTTCAGAGCGGAATTGAAATGAAAACGCTCTTTTGGAAATGTATGGCATTTCTAACGAACAGGATCGCGAAGATTAACCAGGTTTCGAGCCCTGAGTCGAACTACTGGTAGTTATGTCTATTGTGGCTAGACAGTTTTGTCGTAGATGTGCGCGCTCGCATACACTTTAAAGGGAAGCCGACAGTCGTTAGTCAGACTTGTCGCGGGGCGCATTAGACAACTTTGTCTATGAGACGTTTTGTCTCAAATGTGCGCATCTAGTACATTTTATTATGCGATAGTCTGTCTTAAGACAGTCGTGTCTCAGGTGTGCGGTAGCCCTTAATCGTGAAAAAGTACATTCGCACTTATTATTATTAGCAAAAAAAAAATTAAAAAAAATTCGTTTATCACGCAGGAACCGTTCATTTTTCCGGAATGAACTCTTCACTTTCCGGAATGAACAGTATCTTAATATGTTCTTCCCCCGGGACTCAAAGTATATCAATACCAAACAGCAAAATCGTTTAAGCGACTTGGGCCTGAAGGCGCGACAGACAGATAGACACATTTAATCGCACTTAAATCAGCATATAGTTAGTGCTTCAGACAGTATTTATACGGTTTTAAGGATTGCAACTAACGTACAAGTTAATTAAAGTTTAACGCGTCGTTGCATTCATTAACGTCGGGTTCAATGCAGCGTAAGAGCCAGTCCACACGGCGCGTTGCGTCAGCGTTGCCTCGACGCAGCGCTGCCGTTGCGTTGTTTTACATACAAATAACCAAGGTGTTTATACGGCACGCTGCGTCATCGCAACGCACACATGACGGATAGCAGCTCCCGAGACGAAGCGGGAGGGGGTGTTGACGTTAAAACTGCTTCGTAATAACGCTGCGATGACGACGCGCCCGTGTGGCCGGCTATGCGTCAAACGGCAGCGCTGCGTCGACGCAACGCTGACGCAACGCGTCGTGTGGACTGGCTCTAATGCGACGCGACGTGACGTAGTGTTGAGCCGTAATAATTAACAGGTTTGCTTACAAGTTGTAAAACGGCTGAAACCGAAAGGGTTATAACTCTGTTAGGCATAAACTATACAGCGGCACTTATTGTAAAGTAAATGTTGCAATTAATTTCGTGGTTGTGCCAAAATTATAAACGTACATTTTTTGGATAATCAATGTCCTTTGCTTATACCTACTTATATAATATTATAATATATTATATACTAAATTTCATCAAAATTGGTTTAAAAAGATCTACAAAAGAATACTTGCGTACAATATTAGTATGAATGCGAAAGTGTGTCTGTCTGTTGCATCTTAATGGTCAACCACTAAACCAATTTAGAAAAAATTGTAAATCCCTTAGTACCATGTCGGATAGTTTTCATTTTAAAAAGTGTACGGTTCCAAAAGTTATTCGTTATTTTTTGTCGTGGATCTAAGATCATAAATCAAAATTAACTGGGTAAGTGAATTGGTCTACTGTATTCTAATAATAGTAATTAACAGTAATAATATTTTGGTAACAGAAGAAGCTAAATAATATACATTATAATGTAATATACTTTAGTTATTCATATTCAAGTCACCGTGTGTTAAATTGTTATTTCTCCTAAACAACCTGAGTTTACAAGAGCAGCCTGGCTAATATAGTGTCTGTGTGTTTGTGCTGGCCAGACATAACATACGAGCATTACCTGAGCAAGCAGTCCGAGCGATCAATATTGAGGAACTACACTATATACTCAAAACTCATCTAGAATTTTAGTTTAAGGAATAA
The DNA here is from genome assembly GCA_905187585.1 of Cyaniris semiargus. Classification (NCBI taxonomy): domain Eukaryota; kingdom Metazoa; phylum Arthropoda; class Insecta; order Lepidoptera; family Lycaenidae; genus Cyaniris; species Cyaniris semiargus. The sequence continues at coordinate 13,440,570 of LR994563.1, read as the reverse complement.
TATTACTACAGAGTACAGATACCAGAATTTAGCCCGTACGTTTTATGAAAACCAACAGAACAAGTAAAAAGTTTAAAGAATATCCCGAATACGTAGACAATATATAATGTGAAATAAATTGCCTATAACATGCATACTTACATAGCCTACCAAAATCATTACCACGCTTTTTTTGCTTTGCCGTAATTGGGTAAAAGAAAATCTTTCATTCTATATTTTTAATGGTAATGTATGGTTGCCATTAAAAATATAGAACTAAAGACTTTCTTAACTCAAATACGACAAAGCCAAAAAAAGTGTTATAATGATTTTGAGGTGAGAAATAGTTATAAATGTGATAAATATATAAATTATAATAAATATACAAAAATATTAATATTCTAAAAAATCCAATTTCCAAAAAAAATTACAAACCTTTGCTTCTGTATTAGTATTGTTAAGATGCGAATCTACAAAAGGTTACTAATATAGGCTTTATGAAAATAATACAAAAATATTACCTTTGCAATTTATTAAAACCAACAGAATAACTGAGCATAAAAATATTGTAAACTTTTCATAACAATACCCATTCGTTTAGCGTAATTACTGTTGGGAAAATTTTATGTATTTTGGATATTGGTTACTAAAATATTTACTTCTGAACTTTGACATCAATTTGATGGCTTTGCATAAAATTTTTTAGTGCTTTTTAATATTAATCGGTGAAACTTTGTTCTAACTGTTATATTTCACATAATTAAAGTGGTTTGAAAATTATGTATAGAGTGAGAGCTTATTTATATTGATACAGCAAATTTAACACACACACACACACACATACACACACACACACACACACACACAACATAAATTATTTATATATTGAACTGTATCAATGTAAACACATAATAATACATTATATTGAACTGTAAACAACAACATTATTATTTTATGCAGTTAATGCTACGCCGTAGCACTGATGCTACGACTTCGTAGACAGTGCTACGTCAAATTTTAATCTAAAGTCAATGCCGTAGACGGTTAAAATATTATAAATGAAATCATTAATATGCGTCTGTCTGTCTATCCCTTTGTGTTTAAATATTTTTCGTATTATAATAAAATTTTAATATACTAAAGACGTGTGTGGTAGAAATGTATCAAATTTAATTCCGTAGTCTGGTACCCATAACACAAGTTCTTCGAAAAACTTGGCAAGGGGCTACACTGACGTGTAAAGCGTGCATAACATATAGAAAAGCTGCGAGTAAAACCCTAAAAACCGGCCAAGTGAGTGTCGGGCCACGCGCAATATAGGGTTCCGTAGTGCCGCTAGTTTTTGATAATTTTTGTATGGTCAATGAATGTACATTTATAACGTGTTTTATACTACTAACAACATCATCTCAGTTACGTTCAAAGGATTTTGAACGAAAAGTTCCTTTATACTTCTACGAATACATTTTTTTAGTTAATCGACTATTACTCAATAACTTATGAAGTCTTCTAAGCCGTGATAGTTTTTCTTTTAAATTCAGCATATTTCCTACTCCCGTGAATTTTTTCACATTTCCAGAAGCAACCGTTTAGCTGGTAGAAGGGGGGGACACTGGACTCTAACGATTTTTTCCACTATAAAACTTCATATTTCACAAATGGATCCCTAAATCGGAAAATAATCTATGAATACTCGTAATATTTTTAAAAAACCTATCCAACGACACTATACACGGTGGGGTGGACGCGAAAAAAAAATCACCCCTGCATTGATGTGTACCTCCCCTACACAATGCGGGGGTGATTTTTTACCGTAAAAAAAAAGTTTTTTTTAAGATTTTATATACAATTTTGTCGGCATAATTAAGATGTGCAATCATGCCGAATTACAGCTTTGTAGGCCTTATAGTTTCTGAGCAAAACAGTGGACAGACAGACGGACGGACGGACAGACGGACAGACAGACGGACGGACAGACCGAAACTATAAGGGTTCCTTGTTGACTACGGAACCTTAAAAAGTATAAAACACAAGTGCAATCTTTCCCGTAGGCTGACACTTTGTCATTCTTATTCTCGACGTGAGACAACGCAAAGAGCTCTTTAAGTCCCCAAGTTTTGTACAAACATAAAAAGGCTAGCAACAGAAAACGAAGTATTTTAAACTAGTGCTTACAGAACAAAATTAAGTAATTAGTTATACTAGAGATCGCCCAATGGTCGAAATTCGACCTCAAATAAAAAAATAAATCATAAGTTTCAAATTTCAACGCTTTTCTATTGTTAAAATATTGACTTTTTATTTTTAGACATAATTCCTGCGACAGTCTCAGATTAATAAAGTCAAATGATGACAGACTGGCCGTGTAATAATTGTCTAACAGTGTTTAAGATTCAATAAAAAAACTAAATCTATTTTCAATTTGACAACATACTTCAACCATAAATAAAAGAGTACAATTCGTGTGTATAGGCTTGTCAATCAAAATCTCCTAGTGCGTGAGTTGTAGTGTGTGTAATGTTTTATTTGTTAAAACTTAAAAAAATTATGATAAAAGCATAATTTCAAAATAATATTAGCTCGATGCACTCCTTCACCATATAAACTATAACTGTGCAAAATTTCAATCACCTACGTTCCCGCATTTCAAAAGTCAAAAGGGATCCAAAGTTTTTCGCTCGCGTATTAATATATAGATATAGAAATAACACGCAAAACTAACATCAACTTGTAAGTAAGTGTAAAAAGGTGGCCATCCAAACTTTGTCGCAAGCGACCAATATCGACATAAATTTTGATACTGGCCGTTGGTCATAAAGTGGCATTTTATGTGAATTTTGCGCGCGCTTGCTGCGTTGAACTCGGAACAGTGTCTTTAGACTGCGGTTACACGGTCAATCTGGCATCAGTTCAGTCGATCAGTTTGGTAAGGAATGATGGGAGAGTGATCATTTCACCGCTTGATTGAAGGACTGATCATTTTGTTATTATTATGTAGTTTTCAGCCATCATTCTGGCGTCAGTCTCAGACTGACGGACTGAACTGACGCCAGACTGACCTTGTAATCGTAGTCATCCATTACAATGTGACGCGTTGATGTGTGCTGCAGGCGTGCAATATTACACTGCAATGTAAACTGTCCCTAAGGCTGTTTTTGTTTCAACCTTTTCCCCATAATTATCTTGCTAATTTTCTTGTAGTTGCAATGAAAATACAACCTTAATGTTTTCAACCCCCAATAACAACTTAACCCAAATATACATTTAAATGTGATACTTTTACACCGAAAAGGGTGACAAAGGGTTTTCATGCATTCTAAACTACGATATTTTATCCTGCGTCACGAATTGTACCCACTGGCCATATCGTTAACACTCTATTAAACAAAAGGGTACAAAAATGTATTTTTAGAACGTTTGTATAGCCGCTATATTATCTATTATGTAACAGAAGATGAGTTATTTTAGGCATACAACAAGACTCGGAAGTATTAATAATTATAACAAGTAAGCCCCTTGATAATTTAATGCAGAATTGACCTTGAGCATAGACAGTAGACACGTCCATCGACACGTTCGTAATGGCCGGTTTACATGCTTCCAATCCAGTAATCCAATCCAGCGCTGGATTGCTACTGGAATAATGGCTAGTTTATATTATTCCAATCCAGTAAACTAACCTAGCGGTGGATTGCTGCTGGAATAATGTAAACACTGAAATTCACTGAAATGAACTGAATTTCACTTCGGTGACAGTTTACATTATTCCAGTAGCATTCCAGCGCTGGTATGGTTACTGGATCACTTGGTTTTTTATACTCATTATATTATCAGCTTCCAAAGTAATACCAATTAATTTAAATTCAAGCATACATTTAGTATCTCCCTAGTATTTACAAATTACGGTTATTTGAAACACACGCCAATAGATCGACAATTTCATTAACTACATACTGGATGTTTGAATATTTTTTTTTGTCAAATTTGAACAAAGATTAGTAAAAAAAAAAAGGATTTTGGCGCGATCTCGGCAACGCGGCAAATGTATGGTCAAGGTCGTTTGCTCAGGGGATGGCCTTAAGTAGAGACTAGTATAACGCGGTTAGATCATATACTAAAAGTTTAAACAACATTCAAGTTTCAAACTCGCGTTCCGAATTACCTCCTAACTGCACATCTGAAAATAATATTACATCGACGTCTCATATAACCGAGATATCATACATAAATATCATCATCAACCTTTCACTATCCAGAGCTAATATAGCTGGTGTCCCTAATGAGCACCGATGCAACGACAGTGCGCGCACGCCGCCCGCGCTCTTCCCCCCTTCCGTTTCATTGACTTTCGTACGTTACCACTTCGCAACCACTGGCAACAACGAAACCACGTCGGCATTTTGTCGGTACCACAACGCAACTACAAAAAGCTGCAGCGACACCATTCACACGTAACCACTGCTCGACGACATTTTGTCGTTGCGATGTGGTGTGGTTGTGGTACGTGTGGTTGGCCCTAATTGGGTCCCTAGACGACCAATTTCGTGGTGCAATATCATTGAACAATATCATTCAACAATTTATTTGAAAATAAGATTAAAAGACGGACGCGTTCAATATCAACACTAGACGGTATAATATTGCACAATACGCAATATTCTACAATAAAATTGATTATCTAGGGGTCTGCTTACACTTGCTTAATAAATGGCCCATCTGTTCTCCTGCAAATATAATAAATGGTTTTCTCAATTCTACAAATACACATTGTCACAATATAAGCCTAAACAAAAACTTTACAAAACTCTGTGCTATCTGTTATAATAATATAATAAATATGTATAATTATATAATAAAATAATATAAAATTAGCGCGTAATATTTTTTTGTTACTTTTAATCAATTCTGTGATTATCAAAAATATTCTGTTACGTTACTTTATTATGTAACAATTATTATTTTTCTAATTTATATTGCTATATCACATAAAAAACCGGCCAAGTGCGAGTTGGACTCGGCCATGAAGGGTTCCGCAGCAGCAATCAGGTTTATTTTTATGATATTAAAAGGTTTTTGATTTATTTTTATATTTTAGTTGATTTAATGAAAGTTAATTTAAGGTTTACCATTTATGACGTAATTAAAAACCTCATATGATTTTTGAAGACCTATCCATAGATATCCCACACGCATAGGATATGAAATTTTTTTTTGTTTTAGTTGTACCTATGGGGACCCCTAAAATTTTTAATATTTTTTACATTTTTGTTTCAAAATCTTAATGCGGTTCACAGACTACATCAACTTACCAAGTTTCAATAAAATAGCTCTTATAGTTTCGGAGAAAAGTGGCTGTGACATACGGACGGACAGACAGACAGACAGACATGATGAATCTATAAGGGTTCCGTTTTTTTTCCATTTGGCTACGAAACCCTAAAAAGTTAAGACATGTCCAGCTTGCACTGTAATTTCACAATATGCATCGTCCCTTTATGATACGTCAATGACTAACTGCATCATCCCGAAATTCCCACATAATATCTAGTTATTAAAATATTAAACTTTCGTTGGAAATCAACTTGCGTATGTCATAGATAGTTTATATATAAAGTTTTGATATCCTTATAAAATGAGTAACTTTATGAGTCTAAGATTTTATGTCATCACTTTATAACTATAGTAAAATTATGTTTTAGCAATCTATATGAACAAAAATAGTTTCTCAATTTTGTCAGTTTCGCTAAAACTCGAGAACGGCTTAAACAATTTAGCTCATTTTAGTCTTAAAATATTAGTCCGGGTTCCCTAGAACATTTTTTTTTTTACTATCAAGCAAAGTTTTCGTGAGAAGCTTCATTTTGATAAGACGAACAACAATTTCCTCTGCGAAAATTCTCGAAAGTGGTAGCTAACAGAGATAGAAAGGATTTAATATTGTCATTTGATGGTCCTAAAATATGGATCGTTCTATTTGTAGGACAATGTTACTCTTAAATTATATAACTATTAACCTATCAATATCTAAAAATCAGCTGGTTAGGGTTCCGTAGTCAACCAAGTTTTGTTGACAGACAGTTGACAGAGGAAACTGATGTTCGTCTTATCAAAATGAAGCTACTCACGAATCATTTGCTTGATAGTAATCAAAAAAAATTGTTCTAGGGAACCTGTACTATATTCGTTGAATCCGAGAAAGGTTTTTCCTGCCGACTTTGGCGTTGATTGCGCGTTGTTTTTATTCACCTGGCATACGAATGATGAGCGTAGGAGTGAAGAGACAAGGACGATGTTTTATTTTTTGCTCTATTCGTCCCCTTAAGTAAGCGAGTATGTTATCAAGATGTGGCCGTATAGACGTAAAATTTGACAAAGCTGTCTCCAACAACTTTGACCCACGGAAAAAGTTATAATTGGAATTTCCGTGTTAGGACCAACCGCTTCATTTTTTAAATGACGCTTGTTACGTTAATGTTTAGTCATCTTGTTGTTAAACTGGTATTTTATGTGATTTTTATTGCTGGGGCCTGATCCTCATATATAGAATGTGATCGCATACTTTCCCGGGATTTGTACACTGAGGATTACAACAGATCCGTCATCGTCCGCCGTCTGCCTATGAATCAATTTCACTGATAGTACCTTTGTACTGATAGTACTTTTGTAATCAATTACGTACACTGTTTTTAGGGTTCTGTAGCCAAATGGCAAAAACCGAAACCCTTATAGATTCGTCATGTCTGTCTGTCCGTCCGTATGTCACAGCCACTTTTCTCCGAAACTGTAAGAGCTATACTATTGAAACTTGGTAAGTAGATGTAGTTTGTAAACCGCATTAAGATTTTGATACAAAAATGCAAAAATTATAATAAATTTTAGGGGAACTGAAACAAAAAAAAATTTTTTTCACCTAACCTATGCGTGTGGGGTATCTATAGACAGGTCTTCAAAAATCATATTGAGGTTTCTAATATCATTTTTTTCTAACCTGAATAGTTTGCGAGAGAGACTCTTCCAAAGTGCTTAAATGTGCCCCCCCCCCCCCCTCTCTACCTTCTAAAGTAGGGGCATGATAAGTCTAAAAAAACATATGATGTACTTTACTATAAAAACTACCAACGAAAATTGGTTTGAACGAAATCTAGCAAGTAGTTTTTTTTTATATTTTTATATTTAAATTTAAAAAAAAATTATCTAACCTATGCGTGTGGTGTATCTATAGATAGGTCTTCAGAAATCATATTGAGGTTTCTAATATTATTTTTTTCTAACCTGAATACTTTGCGAGAGAGACTCTTCCAAAGTGGTTAAATGTGTGTCCCCCCCCTCTAATTTCTAAAGTAGGGGCATGATAAGTCTAAAAAAATATATGATGTACTTTACTATAAAAACTACCAACGAAAATTGGTTTGAACGAAATCTAGCAAGTAGTTTTTTTTTTACGTCATAAATGGTAAACTTAATTTAACTTTCATTAAATCAACTGAGATATAAAAATAAATCAAAAACCTTTTAATTTCATAAAAATAAACCTTATTGCTGCTGCGGAACCCTTCATGGGCGTGTCCAACTCGCACTTGGCCGATTATTTTAAATTGTTTAGGACATAATATTTAGATTACATTTTTTTTCAAATATTAATTTACTGCATGGTACCACCTTTTCAAATTAACAATATAAGTTAAACAAAACGACGTTGTCCATAAAAGTAATAAGATATATTTTTATATTTAAAAGTAATTTTATATTTCAATATCATTTTGAGTTACCAGCCTACACAAATAATAAAATTGCGGATTTCTGTGTTATTAAAAATGTAATTATATCTTACGAAGGCCAGTCGAATTGATAATACGCCATTTGCGATGTTTGAATCATATTAGGCTCGATTTAAATGTGTCCGCGTGAAATAGCGGTTTGGCTATACAACGATAATATTATCACAAGCAATTAATTATGATTTGTTTATATAGAAGGCAAATCGATTTGATATTTCGTCTCTTTATTATACTAAAAAAATGTGTAGTGTTCTTGCGACAGGTCGTCAGTGTATACCGAGCCTTACAGCCATTGTTATGTTCAAAGAAACGTAATAATGCCTTATTTGGAAAATTGGAGAATTATGGAGATTTATTAAGTTTTATATTAAAGAAGTGGATTTGTTTGACATTTCTGGCGATTTCACTTTTATTCAACAAATTCCAGGAGTCGACGATTTTTATCTGACTTTTCAGCTCAAACAGAAATTTCATAAACTAGGTAGGTATTAAGCATTTATAATATTATGAAGTTGACAAATACATAAATTATATTATTACTAGATGACGTCCGTAACTTCGTTGCGCCAAAATTCGTTTATCGCGCGGGAACCGGACATTTTTCCGAAATAAAAAGTATCATATGTCCTTTCCCGGGACTCAAAGTATCCCCATACCAAATTTCAGCAAAATCGGTTCAGCGGTTTAGGCGTGAAGAGGTAACAGACAGACAGACAGACAGACACACTTTCGCATTTATAATATTAGTATGGATTATTATATGTTCAACCTAATATTATAAATGCGAATGTAACTAATCACTGAAATTGTGACAGAAGTGTGATTTGATGATGATGTGAGAACAAAGATAATGTGAACTGGATTTTTTTAATTTTATTATTATTTTATCAGTAAACTAGCTAAGCCGTTGAACTTCGTGTCATTTCCCTCCTAATATAAACCTTCCCTGGACTTCCACGTAATTATATTTCAAGACTAAAATCATTATCCAAAGCAGTTTTAGTGAGATTAACGAAATCTAAAATTCATTTTCATTTATAAAGATATATATTAGAGATTTGAGATTTAGATATAATATTGAGATAGAGATTTGACGACCTCTGTGGCTCAGTTGGTAGGCTGTTGGTAGCTCAAGCCGGGGGTCGCAGGTTCGAATCCCGCCGACGGAACAAAAAGTTTTCAAAAGTTCCTGGGTCATGGATGTGTATTAAATAATATATGTATCATATAATAAAAATCTTAAATATATGTATAAAAGTATAAAAGTATTAAATATATTTCCGTTGTCTGGTACCTGTAACACAAGTCCTTCAGGTACTTAGCACGGGGCCAGACTGACGTGGTGTGAAGCGTCCATAGATATTATTATTATTATATATTGTTAAGAAGTAAGAAATTGACCGTGTGCTAACATTTCGCTTCGATACCTAGCTCAAAAGGCTGCACATACACAACTCTTTCCTGATTCCCGAATCGTACAAACTCCACAACCAATTGGTTTCAACACAACCGCTCCAAACTAAAAGTTGGAAACCGAATGCACATTCTTGAGTTTAAATGTAAAACAGCCACGTGCTGGATGAAGATAATTAGATTTTGTCCCGGAATAGATTTTGGATTTTAATTAAATCATCCTCAATGTTCCAGGCGAGAATCGTCCCGCAAGAATTCCGGAGATTATTATTTATGGCAGCTAATAACGGCTTCGGATTAAAATTTAATTTTTAAATATTTAATCATTAAATGAATATTTTGTAGTAGTTTTATAGAGTGACACTCTTGTAGTAAAAGGTTAAAACACTTTTGTGGAAATATAATATCTAATGGCATTGCTGACAGCTATTACATTCTATCTCAACTATAACAACACCTTTTTGGTTTAACGGTGCGTGCTCCCTTGCAAAAGCAAAAGAAGCCGTATACCCGTCTCAGGTTGAGGATGTCAGCTAGTTACTACGGAACACTCTGTGGTTATTTAGGATTGGAAAGCAAGATGCGCCAATCAACACCCTAAAAACCGCCTGCGGACTGTCATCAGCGTTATCGAAGACGTGAGTGGAAGAACCGCATAAGTAACATTTGGTAACATACGGACGATTACTCATTTTTAGGGTTCCGTACAGAAAAGGTAAAAACGGGACCCTATTACTAAGACTTTGCTATCTGTCTGTCCGTCTGTCTGTCTCCAGGCTGTATCTCAAAAACCACTATAGCTAGACTTCTGAAATTTTCACCGATTGTGTATTTCTGTTGCCGCTATAACAACCAAATAATTATATTGAAATCAAAATGACATTAATAATTAATGGGGGCTTCCATACAACAAACGTGAGTTTTTTTGGCCTTTTTTGCTCGATTTCAATAATGGTAACAAGTAGGCACTTGAAATTTTCACAAAATTCTCAAATATATTTGTACTTTAATAATTAATAACAAAATAAAAATAAAATAAATATTTAAGGGGAGCTCCCATACAAAGACATAATTTTTGGCCTATTTTTGCTCTATAACCGTACGGAACCCTTCGTGCGCGAGTCTGACTCGCACTTGGTCGATTATTTCCCTTATTATTTGAACACCCTGAAACGTTCGACTTCAGTTTATCCTAACCTAACAATACCGACGACTAAAACATTGTACCTAAATAGATATGGGGATTCCAACCAAATTCTCAACTTTTCGAAGGATAATTTTCAGAGTCACAAAAAATCCAAACAAAATGTGCCAAAGTAACAGACATCAAAGGTAACACATACTAAGAATATGTAAATGTCGGATCCTTCTGTAATTTATGATCAGATATTTTCATGCAAATATGTAATAACCTTATCGGCTCGGAATACTTCGGAATTTCAGGAATAAATATGATACCGTATTCGCTCAATGAGAAACCTTTGTCGGATACAAGAGTTGGACAAATGTGATGAAGTCTTTGCGAAGAAAGTGTTGCTTCTGCACGAATAGGGCGACATTTCCAGTTTTAAGTAAAGCCTGCCTTTTTTTGCGTTGGGGGAATGCCTTTACGTGGCCTTTACGCATCCCCGGCCCAGGGAGAACCAATGGGTATTCCGGGGCGGACGTAAGATCCGCACCCGTGACTACCCACTAAAACCCCGACGGTGTTCCTGCTCCTGAAGGTGGGACTACGGGAAATGCGTGATACACGACCGCAGAAGCAACGCTTGCCTAGCTATCATAGTATTGTTGAGATAAAATTTGTTGAGACAAGATTGTCAATGGTGTGCTCAGTGACGAATTGCTTGCAAATATCAATCAATAATTAGTAAACGCTCTAAGCGTAAGCCAGTGCTCTTTGACACTCTTGACTCCACCCTCCAGCAATAACGTTGGACGGAACAATCCTCTTCATCGTATGTGTCAGTCCTATAATGACATATTTTGTACAAAGACTGATGTAAAAATCGATATCTTTCATCAAAAAATTTCTGCCTTTAAGAAGTGTTTGCTTAATTGTAATTTGTAAAAAATCGGCCAAGTGCGAGTTGGACTCGCGCACGAAGGGTTCCGTACCATTATAAAGCAAAAATAGGTAAAAAACGTGTTTTTTGTATGGGTTCCCCCCTGAATTATTTATTTTATTTAAATTTTATTATTAATTATTAAAGTATAAATACAATTAAGTATTTTGTGAACATTTCAAGTGGCTATCTTTTGCCATTACTGATATCGAGCAAAAAATAGCAAAAAAATTACGTTTGTTCTATGGGAGCCCCCCTTAAATATTTAATTTATTTTGTTTTTAGTATTTGTTATTATAGCGGTAACAGATATACACATTCTGTGAAAATTTCAGAAGTCTAGCTGTAGCCGTTCTTGAGATACAGCCTGGAGACAGGCAGACGGACAGACAGACAGACGGACAGATAGACGGACAGACAGACATCGAAGTCTTAGTAATAGGATCCCGTTTTTACCCTTTGGGTACGAAACCCTAAAAACGATTATAGATATAAGTTATGCTTGATGCAATTTTTCAGTGCTTATATTTTGCTAATTTAAGACGTTAATAATAATTATCGTTGTATTTTTTTTCTACAAACAATGCTGTGTACAATATTTAGATTAATGTATTCGCCAATGTATTATTAACTTACTAATCCACTTTGTAAAAACTTAGTTCATTAATTGTTTTTGTACGTTAAATAAAAATAAAATAAAATGTCGCGGACACTTTGCCACTTTTTGGGGGGTCATTGAAAGTGTAGTTCAGCCATTTTTAAATTCTGCTCCGTGGAGCCCTGAGGCCAAGGCCTTGTAGGGGCTCTGCGAACGATACATACGTTTTTTTAGAAATGTCATCAGACACCTGCATGGAAACAATGGGTTCCGCCACCAATTAAAGTACAAAGTACTCCTTTTCATATCTTCCAATAATATAATCTAATCAAAATAGGTCCAGTCGATTTAAAACTAGATAAAACAAACAGAAAATATTTACTGCTAATAAATTGTTGTCTTGTAAATATTTAGACTTAACGTGTAAAATTCTAAGTGTAACGTCAAAACAATATTTAGCATTTCCAATTTACAATCATCCAACTTACAAATAGTAACTCCCACCCAAAAATTTATTTGATAATATTGTGTTTTGTAATTAATTTGTACGGTCTGTATATTTCTTAATTTAAATAATTGTAGAGTTTACCTGCGGTTCCGTCGCCAAAAATACTTCGTAATATGGAAAAATCTATGTTCGCGTATTTTTTAAATTGAGTTATATTAAGTTTTTAGGTAAAGAAGAAAGCAACATGACACAAATAATTATGACATTAGTGTTTATACACATTAATAGATGACGCCCGCAACTCCGTTGCGCCAAAAATTTTATTTTTATCGCGCGGGAACCGTACATTTTTCCGGGATAAATAGTGCCCTATGTCCTTTCCCGGGACTCAAAGTCTCTTCATACCAAATTTCAGCAAAATCGGTTAAGGGGTTTGGGCGTGAAGAGGTAACAGACAGACAGACACACTTTCACATTTATAATATTAGTATGGATATTAGGATGGTTGTAGGTAAGTAAGTACATATAACTAAGTATTTACTATTTGGTAAACTGAGTATATACTCCTACATTAGTCGTGCTAGTTATTTTGCTCAAACATTGGAGAGCGTGCAAAAATTCCCTCCGTTTTCTTTCTGGTCTAAAAAATAAGCTATTCCTCTTTGAAACGCGTCAATAGCAGGCCCGTGCACGCGGAAAGCCAATATTTACAGATGCATGAAAGCGTTCACCATGTGTTTAAAGTTTTCAGGATATTCCAGTTTTTACAATTCGGTGAAATACCGGCATTTGCAAAACCGGTAAATACTAGTGGTAAATACAGTATTTCACATAAGTTGATGATGATCATTTCGTCACTTCAATTCACTTTTTAACCCCCGACCAAATGTGTTATAAGTTTAACGTGTATGTCCGTGGCCATAACATCGTAGGTGCCAAACGGGTGGACCAATTTTTGATTTTTTGATTGAGTCCCTGTAAATTATTTTTTGATTGAGTCCCTGTAAGTCCTATAAAACTCAAAATGTTTTTAAAATCGAGGTTGTTTCGGATTTTTTTTTATCAAGTAAAATTATCTGTATTGTGTTTCTAACTAAAAAAGTCACTAGTTAAAAGATGTATCTATACATGTATATATTTTTCAGTTTTTTTGAATGGCGCTTTCTTTAAAAATAACTCATTCTAGAAACCTGAATTTGGAAGAAGGGGCCCTTAATGATGCCGACAAAATGGTATATAAAATCTTAAAAATATTTTTTTTATGTTACCTCCTCTACACATCCAGCGGGGATGATTTTTTTTTCGCGTCCACCCCACCGTGTGGGGTGTCGTTGGATAGGTTTTTAAAAAATATTACGAGTATTCATAGATCATTTTCCGATTTAGGCATCCATTTGTGAAATCTGAAGTTTTAAAATGGAAAAAATCTTAAATTCCAGTTTCCCTTGTCCCCTTGTCCTTCTACCAGCTAAACGGTTGCTTCTGGAAATGTGAAAAAATTCACGGAAATAGGAAATATGCTGAATTTAAAAGGAAAACTACCACGGCTAAGAAGACTTCATAAGTTTTTGAGTAATAGTCTATCAACTAAAAAAAAATGTATTCGGCGAAGTATAAAGGAACTTTTCGTTCAAATTCCTTTGAACGTAACTGAGATGACGTTGTTAGTTATAAAACACCTTATAAATGTACATTCATTGACCATACAAAAATTATCAAAAACTAGCGGTACGGAACCTTATAATGCGCGTGGCCTGACACGCACTTGGCCGGTTTTTTATTTGATTTCATTTTAGACTAAAATGCGAAATACTTACAAATTCAGCGTGCAACCATTACATTTAAAATAAATTTTGTCGCCGAAAAACCTGACTTGAAATGTAAACTAAAAGTCCATTTAAATTCTGTCACAGCTTAAAATATATACTCTTTCGGACTTGACATTATTTTCATAGAGAATCAGGAATATTCCGGGTAGAGCGGTTTTGCACTACTAATTATTACGAATAGGCGTAGAACTATTTCTATGATAATTTTCACTCCAAATTAGTCTTTGGTTAGGTACCTTGCTTCTATATAGAGGTATAATAGTACGAAACAGCTCTTACTGCATACCTTTGACTATCCACCGTTACTCATTTTTTTCATTCTCATGTAAAAAATTCCCGTGGAAATGAGATATGTATAGTACCTATATAGCTAGCGTTGAAGAGACAAGCAATGATAAGTTTTTGGCCAGATTTCTACGTATTCAGTAACTGGGTTATACATAATACAATAATATGCATTTAGCATTGCCAACATACTAGCAACAACCAGATATTAGTGTTTTGGAGAAATTGAAATACCTAAATCATCAAAAGTGAAAGCGGAGACAAAGAGGAGTTTGCTGTAACAAAGTTGCTTGTTAGTAGTTAGACCAGACAAATGATAATTGATCTTTTCACTAAAAAAGGGATACAGATTTTTATCTTCTGTTCTAATGTTATTAATTTTTTTTTCATAAAGAGTTTTTGTATTTGTACCTTGGGGATTTAAGCTTAAACTACATTATTGTATTTTTGTATTTTGACCTCTAAAAATTTTACATTAAGAAGTGTAAAATTTTGTGGTAAAAAATAAATTAATATTATGTTAAAAATAGCTGTATGTAATTAATTCATCAAGCCCATATACGGTCACCGGTGACCGCGAGACACAATAGAATATCTATTGTCTCTCGTTTTCCCACGATCGACGGGTTAAATAAATAAATATGTCTGCAATTAACTTTTGCATACAAATGATTTGACATTTTGCAGCAGTGCTATGGACAGACAAACTGACAAACACGCACACGTCACCCACATATTACATAGACAGACAGATACGTCAAACACGCACACGTCACCCACATACATAGACAGATAGATACGTCAAACACTCACGTCACCTACATACATAGACAGACAGATACGTCAAACACGCACACATCACCCACATACATAGACAGATAGATACGTCAAACACTCACACGTCACCCACATACATAGACAGACAGATACGTCAAACACGCACACGTCACACACATACATAGACAAACAGATACGTCAAACACGCACACGTCACCCACATACATAGACAGACAGATGCGTCAAACACGCACACGTCACCCACATACATAGACAGACGTTACAGATACGTCAAACACGCACACGTCACCCACATATATAGACAGACAGATACGTCAAACACGCACACGTCACCCACATTCATAGACAGACAGATACGCCAAACACTCACGTCACCCACATACATAGACAGACAGATACGTCAAACACGCACACGTCACCGACATACATAGAAAGATAGATACGTCAAACACGCACACGTCACCCACATACATAGACAGACAGATACGTCAAACACGCACACGTCACCCACATACATAGACAGACAGATACGTCAAACACGCACACGTCACCCACATACATAGACAGACAGATACGTCAAACACGCACACGTCACCCACATACATAGACAGACAGATGCGTCAAACACGCACACGTCACCTACATACATAGACAGACGTTACAGATACGTCAAACACGCACACGTCACCCACATATATAGACAGACAGATACGTCAAACACGCACACGTCACCCACATACATAGACAGACAGATACGTCAAACTTACGTATATCAGTACTAGATGACGCCCGCGACTCCGTTGCGCAAAAATTCATTTATCGCTCGGGAACCGTACATTTTTGTAGGTTAAAAAGTATCCCACGTCCTTTCCCAAGACTCAATGTATCTCCAGGTCAAATTTTATCAAAATCGGTTTGGATGGTTTGGGCGTGAAGAGGTGACAAACAGACGGACAGCAGTCTTTCGCATTCATAATATTACTAGATGATAGCCGCAACTCCGTTGCACCAAAAATCGTTTATCGCTCGGGAACCGTACATTTTTCCGGGATAAAACCAAATTTCAGCAGAATCGGTTCAGCGGTTGGGCGTGAAGAGGTAACAAACAGACAGACAGACACAGATACAGACAGGCAGACAACTCTTAACATATAATTATATATCATTAAAAAAGTTTTTAAAACAATTTCACCGAAATTCTCGTCCCATAAGTAACCGTTCACCGTGTGACTCGGCCCATTTATTTGGCCCACTTATGCGATGTTGACGTTATATAAAACCCAATCTGTTCCGCCAGGTTACTTCATTATCATTCATCATTCTGCTGCGACGTTATCTGCAGAGGAATTCTTAATTTAAATGAATTTTTGTTTTTCAGTTTCTGTTTTTTTTTTGACGAGTGTTAAGAAACGTACCTTTAACGGGCAGTAACTTTAGAATATTTTTGTTATGAATAATAATTTTTCTGACTCTATAAGAATTATTATAGGAGTTGCATGGGTCGGTGATTCATTCATAATTCTGTACCGACGTTATCTGCAGAGGAATTCTTCATTTAAATTAATGTTTGTTTATTAGTTTCTTTTTTTGACGAGTGTTAAAAAATGGGCTGTATCTTTTGAGTTAGTTGCTATGAATGAGGTAAATTTTCTGAGCGTATAATTATTATTTGAAGGATTTGCATGAAATGATTTATTCGTCATCTGCAGCTACAAATTACAATATAATATACAGAGGAATTTTCTTCGTTTAAGTCAATTTTTTGTTTTTCAGTTTCTTTTTTTTTGACGAGTGTTAAAAAACAGGCTGAATCTTTTGAGTCATTTTGCTATGAATAAGGTAACTTTCTGACAATATAATTGCTATTATTTGAAGGAGTTGCATGGGATAATCTATTTGTCATTCTGCAGCAACATACCTGCAGGGGAATACTTTTTTTTGATTTTTTTTTATAAGACGTACAACACTAGACTATTCGTATCACTAGATAACGAATAGTATACTTGGTACAATGCGTTATAGTCAGGGAGCCCTAGAAAAAAATTTTTTTTGATTACTAATAAGAAAATTTTTTCTGAGTAAGCTACTCATTGATTACATTTTGATAAGACAAACAACTTTTTTATCTGCGAAAAATCTTGAAAGTGGCAGCTAACAGAGATAGAAAGGATTTCATACTTTGATTTAAAATAAATTTAAATTTAAATATGGATTGTTCTATTTATAGGACAATGTTACTCTTAAATTATATAACACTATTAACCTACCAATATATAAAAAATCAGCTGGTTAGTGTTCCGGTTTAGGGTTCTGTAATGAACAAAACTTGGTTGACTACGGTACTCTAAATGAAGAGTCTTATCAAAATGAAGCTACTCACAAAAATTATCTTGTTAGTAATCAAAAAAAAATTGTTCTAGGGCTCCCTGACTATTATCCAAAGATGGAAGAGGTGGAAGGTACGATGCAACTGTTGCTAGTTTTTGGAGAATTTTGGGTATTATAAGTTTGTTGTGGAAATCAAAGTACATGTTAAAAAACAATGTCGTAATAAGAGTTTTAGATGACGTCACAATAAAAATGCTATTTTTATGCACATTTTTTGAAGTTCAGTCTCGTTCAAGTTATGGTATTAATTCTGTTACTTTGAATAAAAATTAATGTATATTTATACTTCACTGAATAATCTCATTCGTTTTCCTTTCAAGATGCGTAGGATGATCACAATAATTATCTGTGTCAGGAGAATTCACATAGTCGCGGCATATTTTCATAGAATTGTAAAAATCATGAAGATTTCGTAATGGCAAGTTTTGAAGGAAGAAAAATAGTGCAATGTTGTTTCTATAGGTGTGCCAAAAAGTGAAAAGCTAACGAGCAGACAAACAGAAAATGTAACACCATTATAATGTATGTAACTCAATGGCCTAGCTCATAGCTTACCATAAGCATAGATTAATAAATATGTAGTTACGTAACATGAGCGTTTGGTTCGCACTCGTAGAGGGTGCAGGTTCGATCCCGGGTGGAGGCGTGTACCAATGAGACATTTTATGATCTCAAGTACATAATACGGACACTCATACGGTGAAGGAAAACATCGTGAGAAGACCCGCATATAGTTGGTCCCAGACGTATTGACTAGTTCTTTCCTCTGGACTAGGCCGACTATGTTGCGAGAATGCCGTATGTGCTTGGGCAACCATACGGACATTTAAAAATCTTGTCCTAGGCACTACAGTATTTGAGGAGTGGTTACTTCGCTCTGAAAATACTGTATAAATCATCCACAACGGATGTAAAGGCCTAGTTACGTAACGGAGGCCTACCATAATATTTCTGGTATATTTTAGGTCTGAGCCTGCGGCTTGACCCTCTGAGATTACACTGTGTGTATTTGACTTGAAATAGCACGTAATTATTCTAGCTTCTTTCACAGCAAACACGCCCCTATCGCAGCTCGCCGCCCGCGTTAGTGGATTGCGGGGTGCGGGAAGAGGGCGACTCGGCCGGCCGGCGAGTGCGCTGCGCGCGATCCTCAGTACGCTGTATTTTGTCTTGAGAGATGCACGTTAACAGTGAGACTGTTCGAGAAATCGGAACGTTCGTTATTTTGTGTTTTCGGTGATTTCGTTTGTTATGGTAAGTTACCTATTATTCTCTAAGATGGTTACTATTTGTGGTCTTCGTTTGTGTATTTAAATTTTGTATTTCAGAGTAAATGCTAAGTTAAATGTTACAAGAGTTAAATGTTACATTTTAGTGTTTATGAATTTAAAATTCATGCCTTAGGACTCGCCCATCATTGGTAGTCCTACGTGACGTTTTATCACAAGATATAAGGCATTATTACAATTTTATTCATGTCTCTCCGCTCTACAGCCAAGACTAATCGTACGGTCGGCGCTCAGTACCGAACCGTCGGCTTGCTGTATCAACCCGTCGGCTCAGAATGCCGACCCGTCGGCTCAGAATGCCGACCCGTCGGCTCAGATTGTCGACCAGTCGGCTCAGAATTCCGACCCATCGGCTCAAAATACCGGCACGTCGGCTCATAATGCCGGTACGTCGGCTCAAAATGCCGGCCCGTCGGTTTGAAATGCCGACCCGTCGGCTTATAATACCGTCGGATAACGTACTGCGGCTGTCCGTTCAATATGTTTAAACACATGACGGTAGCCAGTTATGACTTATATTATTAAGACTCTGTTCTTTTGTCTACAGAAAATGGCTCTATCAAGAAACTTTACAACTCTTGGTGAGCTTGCTGAGTTGGAAATACGAGGAGATCGGGAGCAGCTCGATCGCTTGATAGAGGTCGTCGATCAAGTTTACCCACCTACCTGGAGAAGTTTCCAAGTTATAAATTGGTCAAAGAAGGGGCTATTTGGAGCAAAAATAGACTTCCAAACACTGAATAAGTTGAGATATGCCATTCCGACCATATCTCTCATTAAAGCTTTCGACCCAAACTGTTCTTCGGCTTCCGAAAAAACTTACAGAAATTTAAAATTAGAACTCTTAGAATGGGATTTTACGAGGGCTTTAATTTTGAGCCCAAAAGCAATTGCCCTGAAAATTCACGGTTCTGCTGCGAATTTTGAAATATTTTCAGAAGCAATAAGTGACTTAAAGGCTTCCTTTATTTCAAGAGAGGAGGCAGAGCTCTTAATCAACGGGCAAAATAAGAAAGATATTTCTTCATCAATCCCACACCAAAAACGAACCAAAAGAAACACGGAATCTCGTGAAGAAATAAGCATTCTAAAAGAGCAAATGTTAAATAGGCAGGAATGTGGACAGGAAAGAGAATCAGAATCAGATACAGAAACATTTTATGAAGAGAACAAAGAAAACACTCTATCACCATATGCCTTTCAAGCACCTGAGGTGCAACTCGACTTCGTGGAAGCACCCACAGACACGTTTGATTTCACCCCACTAATAAAGGAAGCCGAACCAAAAATTATGCATGCACCGGCTGACCTTTTAAGCCAAGCTATCGAGTGTCAGCGTCTGGGGAAGGAATCATGGAAAAATCTACGGTATTGCGAAGTAAATAAAAAACTACAAGCCAATCCTGTATTCACCTCTCTGGTGGTCAACCTACAGTTGACTAGTAAGACCCCTGATTGGATACCTTATGACCAGAGTGTTAAATATGATCTGACTTTGGGTGCTGTAACGCACGGCCTACTACTTCAAATGAGACAGCTTAAGGAGGCACTTACTAACATCGCTGCAGAGATTAACTCTAAGACTCTTAACGAGGCTATAGTAAAACATATTACCGGACCGGACACAGAATTTAGAAAATCCAGCGATGATTTACTCCAGTACGTATGTGGTCGTCGCGCAGAATTAATTGAATTTAGACGTTCTTTGTATAAACCTCCTTCAAAGGTTATGCATGGTATTTTACATAGAATACCACCATCGTCCACTCATATTTTTGATGAAGTTGAGCTTTCAGAAACTTTTAAGCATAATGGAGGTTTTTATAAGTTTTTTCCGTCATCTAAAGGCCCGAATGACCTTAGCTTTAAGCGCCAGAGTGACAGAGAGTCCACAACTTTTCAAGCCCGTAAGTATCAACAATCCAAGAAAAAGAAAACTCAACCGAGTTATTCATCATCCTCAAGCAACAGAGGCTCCCGAAAGTCGAACGAAGCAAAGCAGGATGGTAAGAAAAAGGGAGAGGGGATACGAAAGAAGCTCTCTTCGTCGCCTAGATCCCGATATAGGACAAATCCCTATTGACTATTCCCGGAACCTACAACTGGCGGGACGTCTAAAGTTTTTTATCAACAAATGGGAGGCCTACGAGGCTCCAAATTATATATTAAATACTTTAAAAGGAATGACCATTCCGTTTACAAAGACGCCCCCACTTATGCCAGCATCCTCAAAAAATCTGATACCTACATGTGCCAATAAAACCAGCACACAGAAGATTTCTGGCTTTGGCTTACAACAACCAATGTTACCAAATGACAGCATTACCTTTCAGCCTAGCCGTAGCCCCGGTAATTTTTGCTCGTCTAACCAATTGGATAGCGGCTCTACTGAGATCAAAAGGAGTTCGAATAATCGTCTACTTGGACGATTTTTTGATAGCATGCCAGAGTCAAAAAACCTTAGAAGAGCAAATAAAACTAACCACGAACATATTGACAGAATTAGGCTGGATCATAAATTGGAAAAAATCTGTTATAAAACCAACTCAAAAGCTGGAGTTCCTCGGAATTATGTGGGACGCCAAAAAGAATGTAAAATCCATCAGTGCCGACAAGATTCCAAAGATAAAAATGTCTCTCCAGCAAATACGGACAACTCGCCATTGGTCTTGGAGAAGTGCAAAATCTTTACTAGGTCTTTTGGTTTTCGCCGCCTTCGTAATTCCTTTAGGTCTTCTAAATTGCCGTTTAATGCAAAGAGCCGTGAACAAGTTAAACATGTTTCACTAGGATCAACGTCACCGAATACCCGAATCAGTGATTCACGAGGTGGTTTGGTGGACAAGAAATGTACACAAAAATACTCAAGATATTCCCAAAAGCCCCAAGTGTCTTCCTGTCAACGGATGCTTCCGATTGGGGCTGGGGAGCAGAACTAGACGGCGACAATATATCAGGAGCATGGAATGCGGCTCAGAAACTATGGCACATAAATGTCAAGGAGCTATACGCAGTGTACGAGTCCATAAGAATAAATGTAAAAAGGTTAAAAGGACAATGCATAGTAGTTCAATCCGACAATCAAACTGTCGTTTCTCATTTAAGGAAACAGGGCGGTACAAAATCAATAACTCTTCTAAAAATGTCCAAGCTTGTGTTGAATTTGTGTCACAAAGCACAAATAACAATTCAACCCCAATTTATCCCAGGACGTTACAACCTAACCGCAGACAGTTTGTCTCGCATGAAGCAGTTTGCAGAATGGAGCCTGTCTACTGTCGTCACAATGAAGATTTTCCAGAGGTGGGGAGTTCCGGAAATAGACTTATTTGCAACCAAGCGATCAGCAGTGGTACCGCAATATGTCAGTCAAGATGCAAAGGACAAAAACGCAGTTTTTACAAACGCCTTCAGTCGGATATGGACTTACAAACTAGCTTGGATGTTTCCTCCTTCAGCTCTAATCCCACAAGTCTTACAACACATGAACAAGGCAAGGGGATTTACATTATAATAGAACCCAGGTGGGAGAAGTCCTTTTGGAGAGTGGATTTGCGTCAAAGGGCCACTGCTCCTCCTTACACAATTCGCAACCTACAACACCATCTGGTAGACTTAACAACGGGAGCTCCTCCTCCAGAGGTGAACAAATTAAAATTGGAGGCTTGGAGAATTCGTGGTGGAGTGATCTAGTCAAAGATTGGTCCTTAGATAACCTTTCTCTGTTGGAAAGTTCCTGGAGAAAATCAACGTTACAATCTTATAAAGCACCGTGGGAACGGTGGCTTCGTTGGTGTGCAGCTAGCTCAGTATGTTGCTCTAATCCAACGGCACCCCAATTGGCTCTATTTTTGTGTTATCTACATAAAAAATTAAAATTATCACCATGAACTATAAAAGTCCATAAATCAGTAGTATGCACGTTCACAAATTCATTAAATGGTGTAAATTTAAACACACATCCTTTGGTATCAAGAATCATTAAAGGTATAGAGCTTTCTAAACCACCAGTAATCAAGAAAAATATTTGGGAAGTCTCAGTATTAATTAAATGGCTGTCAGACAATCCTCCAGAAGAGAATAGTTTATTCCAATTGTCAAGACATGTCGCCTTACTTCTGCTTTTATGCTCTGGACGTCGAATTCACGACCTAACGCTTTTGCATACAGGCTCGGAGGATATGCTATTAACTAGAGATTATATTATTTTTTGGCCTAGATTCGGGTCGAAGACTGACTCTATTCACTATAGACAGTCAGGTTGGAAGCTTAGGTCAGGTCAAATAAGGAACTTGAATATTCCTTTTTGGATATCTAAACTATTAACGCTATCGGAAAATCGGAGATCTACACACACTGATTTAACAAATTTGTTTATTACCACAAAAGGTATAGCAAAAGCGGCTTCCCGTAGCGTTATCGCAGGATGGGTACGAACAGCGCTCGATAACGTAGGTATTGTTGCACCCCTAGGCAGTGTTCGCTCAGCAGTGGCATCGAATAACTTTAGAACTTTGCCATTAGACGATGTACTGAGTAGAGGTAACTGGCGTAGTGAAGCTACATTCTTTAAACATTATTTTAAGGAGATCAGTCAAGTAAATTGTGATACAAACCTTAGTTCTAGTACTCTAAATGATTCCTTTAAAGCTTTAAGATAATCGTTACAGACTGAATAGATCTCTATTAATAATAATTATTTTATTTTTATATTAAGAAAGAATATAAAAAAGATTAAGTTATGTACGTGTTTGGTTGAATATTTTGTTTTCCTGTCGATTGATTTTATGTTCGTTTCATAAGGATTACATAAATATAAAAGAAGTTTATGGTGTACTTATTGTGATTATAAAGATCGTAATAAATGTTTTACCCAGTATTTGTTTTTTATTATATAGTAACCATCTAGAAGCATGATGTAGGTAATTTATAATATTTACTTTCACAGTACGCTACTACGGCCGGCAGAACCCAAACAGGTCTCAGAGGGTCAAGCCGCAGGCTCAGACCTAAAATAGAACCGTTTTTCCCCCGAAGGGAATAAAAACGGATATTTTGGGTCTAGCCAAGGCTTGACCCAGGTTCAAGGCCTTGCCGCCCATTTTCCTTGAGACTGTACTGAGGATCGCGCGCAGCGCACTCGCCGGCCGGCCGAGTCGCCCCCTTCCCGCACCCCGCAATCCGCTAACGCGGGCGGCGAGCTGCGATAGTGGCGTGTTTGCTGTGAAAGAAGCTAGAATAACGTGCTATTTCAAGTCAAATAGTGTGTAATCTCAGAGGGTCAAGCCATGGCTAGACCCAAAATATCCGTTTTTATTCCCTTCGGGGGAAAAACGGTTCTATTTCATAAAAAAAGTGATAAAAATTTTAAGAGGAAAGAGCTACGCAATTCACTTGCAACAAAGGCAAAGGCAGCAATCGTTTTCATATCTATTTTGCTCGCAGCTAGCGTATATTGGTAAAAGCAAGCTCTCGACGTTTTTCAGTTAAGTCCCGTAGGCTAGGGATTCTGCTAAATAATCCCACAATACAGTTCCGTTATGGTTTCAATATAACAAAAGTACCATCGAGGAAATTGATTCCTAGGTAGTTGACAGACCAACGTCATTTGGTCGGATCATGTCAATTCAATGTTAATTGTGATCTGTCGGCTGGGTTTGACGTAACGCGACCAAACTGCATAGGAATCAACTTCTCTGATAGTACATATTATTATGACTTCAATATCCTATTATTATACAAGATGTAACAAAATTAAGTGATAATAATTTAGGTTGTGTATGTATCCCTTATATAGAGTTCACTGTGAAAGTAGCAGCGCTGAAAGAGCAATTTTTTGTGATTTAGGCAAGCGCTCCCACGTCATGAATTTTTCCATACAAAGGTGAAAAAAAGCTACTCTTTCAGCGCTGCTACTTTCAAAGCGAACTCTATATAGGGGACCCATACACACCCTAAAGTATTATTACTTAGTTTTGTTACACCCTGTTATTACGGATTCATGATGATTATGATGATATTATTATATTATTAGATGAATACAAATGAATTAAAAATCATTCAATCAAGTTTAACACGAAAATTGGGATTCTGGGATTGGGAATACCTGTGTTCCCGTGGGATTCCATCATCAGATCCCAGCAGCTTACTGCCGCACTCAGAGATATTTAATAATGATTAAACTTCAATTTAAGGCGCTGGCAATTTCGACTAAGTTCATCCTCTATAAAGTCTGGTAGAACTTAAATCACAATACCGAAAAAAATATATATTGTAGACTGGTCTCCAATCTTCAATTGCTCACGAGGATTTTTTTCCAAACTCAATAGGTTTTCAGAAAAAAAAATGTACCGTGGTCATCGATTTTTCTGCAAATATTCTATTAACTTCGTAACTTGTTGGCTTAGAGCGTTAAAATTTTTATATTTAATACATTATCAGTTACACTACAGTTCCTCACGAGGAATTTTTAATCGAACAGTCACGTCCATGTGAAAAATATAATTTTCTCCTATTTCGCCCTATCAAGGACGCGGCGAGCGTCGTAACCGCCACCGTACAAGGCGCGCTGATACGAATGTTATTTTAATGTCCTTTACGTCGATATTCGTAATGACAGACATCGACCTGTTAATTTTAGGGAGGGAGCAACCTTAATGAAGAGTTTGACAGATGATGTATGGGGCTTATGTCAAAATCGTTATTTAATTACAGTTAAGTAATTATTATTCGTCTCTGTCTGCGGTAGTTAATCTGATAAAAATATTACTACATTTTAATACTGTTTTACATGACCTTCTTTTCAATATAGTACATTTTAAGATTAAAGCCACGCCATAGCCATTTGATACAAATAAAAAATTCACAAAAGCCCAATTTCATTTTCCTGAAATTTCGTTGCTTATGGCGGGAAAAGCTCTTCGTCAACTTTACCCATTGTCCTATAATAAGGAAAATATGGCGCTTTTTATTTTTCATCCGTATAATATGCAAGATCTTGAGGCCCCTAATGATTCTTTTGGGAGAGCACTTGAGTTATTTAAAATTAGATGACTTCTGTGACGTATTTTAAAGGTATACAGAAGAATAAGTTAATAATTTTCGTATGTTCAGTAACTTACTCAAAAAACGACACTAAACGTTATAGCATAGTTATTACTAAATACCTGTGTTTGAGATTCAAAATCTATGAAAAGGCAGTTTTCATTAAAAAAATAAAATAAAAAAAACGATTTGTTTATTCTGAGGTATATTCTCAAAAAACGTAATAAACAAAAAAAAAATAGTTGAGTAAAAATAATAAAAAACTTTTATGCAGGTATGATCTAAAATATCTCCAGGATATCAAATTTTTGGTTTTTTTATAATTTTTCGATGCCGATTTAAATTCGTCTACGGCTTACCCCGATACCGACGAAATAGACGATTAAGACGAGGATATTAGAGATAAGTGCATATTCAGCGTTTTTGGTGGCGCTTTCACACAAGATGGACAATATGGGCAAATTTAAAAATGGGGACAATAGTGTCGCTAAACGATATTGTTTTCACTTGGACAGTAATATTATTGTCTTATTATATTATATACCTTAGAAATCAGATAACATTAGTGTCACTATTTTGTTATAATCCCAGGGTAGAATTAGACGTTCTAGGATTTTCAGATTTTTACTATATTATATTATAATATTTTTATTAATTATTTTGGTCCCGTAAAAAACAGTAAAAACTTAAAAAAAATCAATGTGATAAGTATAAGACTAGTAGTACGGGCGAGTACGCGCGGTGTCCATGCGTTGGGTAAATAATTATTTAACTTTAAGGCCATCCCCCGAGCAAACGACCTTGACCATACATTTGACGCGTTGCCAAGATCGCACAAAAATCCATTTTTTTTTGCTTATATTGACTTTTTTACTTGTTCAAAATTAATCTAAAAAAATTTAAAACGGGGAATATGTAGTTAATGAAATTGTCTATCTATTGTCGTGTGTATCAAATAAACGTAATTTGTAAATACTAGGGAGATGCTGAAAGTATGCTTCAATATTAATAAATTTGTATTACTTTGGAAGCTAATATCATGAGTATAATAAACAAAAATAGAAAATTTAAAACGGGGAAAGGAATGTTGATATACTGAAGATTATTGCTGTATTTTTATTATAACTTTGTAGCTTTCAAATTATGAGTTTATAAGGCTCTAAATACGGTAAATTACGGAATCTCCGTAGGGGAAGGCCCTTAAGCTACATTTACTCAGTGATCAATTGATATTATTTTTCTATTTCTTTTTTTTTCATCTAATATAATAGCCAAATATCACGTCCTCGAGTATTGTCCGTGTCTCACCAGTCACCTGATATAATATGTTTGTGTTCGCATATCTCCCGAACTACTAGTCCGATTTAAGTAATTCTGTTTTTGCTGTACTAGGTATTGTTCAACTTAGGGTCTAGGGAATACTGCAAGTTTAATGAAAATCGGTTTAGTAGTTTGTGTGATAGGGAATTATAATCCTCGATTACGTACAATTTTGAAGTCGGTTATATCTTTTTAAAATACTATTATATAATATAGAATGCTTTACAGTTTACGCGATTCAACTCTTTGAAAAAACTATTAATCCCCAGTCTGTGTGACTAGACCTCGTCGGGGTCTGATGATATTTATGGCCCCAGGGACTTGTCAGCGATACGCGTATTCTATCGCACTGATAGTTCCATGTATCGTAATCCCCATCGCTAATCCATCATCATTATCACCATCAAACTCCCCTCCAAGGATCATACAGAGAAGTTTTATTACGTGTATCATATACAGTGTGTAACAAAAATAAGTGATAATACTTTAGGATGTGTACGTGTTCCTTGTAGAGAGTTCACTGTGAAAGTAGCAGCGCTGAAAGGCGAAATTTTTTTTTCACTTTTGTATGGGCAAGGGCCCGAGCGTAACGAGTTTCCCCATACAAAAGTGAAAAAAAAATTTGGTCTTTCAGCGCTGCTACTTTCACAGTGAACTCTCTACAAGGAACACGTACACACCCTAAAGTATTATCACTTATTTTTGTTACACCCTGTATATACGAGGTACACACATGTACAAACAGGTACAAACTTTTGTCTGTATGATGTTTGTATACATACATGAAACAAAACAAAGTGATAATACTTTAGGGTGTGTATTGAGTAGGGTGTGTATCCCTGTATAGAGTTCACTGTAAAAATAGTAGCGCTGAAAAAATAACTTTTTTATCTTTCGTACGATCAAATTCGCTGGGGCGCTTATTATACAAATCGCAAAAAAAAAAAAAATGGTTTATGTAAGAGACACATACACACCCTAAATCGCTTAGTACTGTCACACCCTACAAAATTGGCACAAAATGGACAAGTCGGCCTCTATTGTGTATTTCCGTGGAGAAGAATACTATCTCGACTCCATAACGGACAAAATAACTATGTATTACAGTATCCTATAAGGATTTGGAGTAAGTATACAAATTGTAATAAAACTAAGTGATGTTACTTTAGGGTGTGTACGTGTTCCTTGTAGAGAGTTCACTGTGAAAGTAGCAGCGCTGAAAGACCATTTTTTTTCACTTTTGTATGGGGAAAGTCGAAAGACCGTGTATACTCTGTCATAGTAGCGTCAAGTAGTAACAAACTTACACACTCCCAAATTTTTTTCTTTATAATTTAGCGTTTTTCATATTTTTTCAGGCATCACGTTTCATGCTCATATTTCGGAATTAGAATCAAACCTATAACATAAACAAAGGCGGAAACAATAAAACCATAAAAAAGTTAAGATTGTTGAAATATCGTATCCCCTATGGTATGGTGACAGCTTAGCTAGTGTATGAAGTATAGTGCCCATGGGACTTGTATTTTAAGTATTGCCACAAGTTTAGAAAGCAATTTATTCCGAAATCGCTTGTGGAACTAGGGAATTCGAGTTTTACTAACTTAAGAGGGAACGCGGGTGCAGTAGAATTTAAACGAAGAAACTATTGCCATCACGCTTCACCCGGCGCCGGCACGTGTATTGTGATAGAGACAGATACAGTAAATCGAGGTAACGTAGTCCTATGATTCCTCCTTCAAAATAGAGCCATATCTAAATTTTTATTTTTTAATATCTTCAGAAAGAGTCAGTCTATGCCTCTACGTTTTTATTTTATCTTAAAGATCTTTCAAATTTGTTTTATGGTTGGTGGATTGGCGGGGTACGGGGCATTCGTTTATCATATTTTTTTATTTATTAGTAAATTTAGAAAAAATCGAACGTAGAAGCATAGCTTTAACAGATCGCAATATTGTATAAAAAAATCATTTGTCTAGACGCATTGTCCAGGGAGCAAATTGGGGAATACGTTTGTATGGAAAAACAGTGTTAGCGTACCCTCTTAAGGTGCTCCTTCACCGCGAGCATTCACGTGTAATGTAACATTTTAGATTCGACTTTGAGCATTACATTACCATACTACCTCCCTGACTGACGAGCATTCGCGTGTAATGTAACATTTTAGATTCGACTTTAAGCATTACATTACAATACTACCTCCCTCACCGCGAGCATTCATGTGTGATGTAACATTTTAGATTCGACTTTGAGCATTACATTACAATACTACCTCCCTGACTGACAAGCATTCGTGTGTAATGTAACATTTGACTTTGAGCATTTCATAACTAGTCGATGTTACAAGTTGTATCAAGATAATATTACACACTGTATCATTACAAGGTGCGCATTGTAATGCTCGGCACTCCTCCCTCACTGATGTAATGCTCGACTCTGTAACGTTACATTACAAGCGAATGCTCCCGGTGAGGGAGCACCTTTTAAACGCGGGAACGATTCACAATGTGTATTTCGACGATTGCTTTATGCGCGACAGCCAATGAACGCGCGTCGCGTCTTGTGTTGACCAATGAGGGTGCAGCTTTCGAATCAAAATCGGAACGGAAATCGTGAATTGGTCTAAAAAAATTTAGTCTCCAAATTGAAAGTATTAATGTATCCCATTTTTGGTTTCAGATATACATGGCATAACTTTACCAACTCAAAAGATCAGATCAGAGAAATCAGAAATGCAAAAGTGTGTATAGCAGCTAGAAAGACCATCTAGATTCAATGTGTCTATCCTTAATTTCTTTCCGCTGACGATGAACCGATTTTGATGGGATTTAGTATACTTCCATTTTTATTGGTTAATAAAGCGATTAACGAATTTTTTCGCGAAGAAAGTTTCTAACAACTTCTATACTATAAGCTTACAAAATGACGTAACGCTATGTTTTTGCCCTAAGCGAAAATAGGCCCAAGATACCCTTAATCATTATATTAATATATTGTCCGAGGCATTTTCGAATATTAACTGTATTAAAAAAGTCATTTAAGAAGATAAATGTGCCATAATAAAGAGTAATGGCCCGTGACAATCGCTTGCGAGGCTCAAACTTAATGCGATATCAGACGATAATATGGAAATCTACTTGATTTAGTTTTAGTGTGTTTACTGGTAGTTGTGGACTATAAGCTCAGTTTCTAAGGGTTTTGACAGTTTATATAAACAATAAAAAATAAAGCCGGACATAGAACCCTACTTCTTTGGAAGATAGAAGAGTTCGCTGTGGATAGTTGAAGTAGTCATGAAAATATATTTTTTAAATTTTATTGGTAAATTCATATTTTGTGAGTAAATAAGCGTTAGGGTGTTTCTCACAGAAACATAGAAGTTAATAGTAACTCTTTCAGCGCTACTAATTTCACAGCGAACTCTATTTTTAAAGGACATCTAAGCAACCTAATATATTATCACTTTTTGTTACAACATGTACACTAATTTATAAAGAGGAAAGGTTTGTTTCAGATAGGCTTCAAAAGTAGTGGACCTATTATTATGAAATTTTGCACAGAAAATAAGCCACAAGTAAGGGCCTATATGGACTTGCTTGTGGCTACTATCTACCGTACATTTTCTTGAAATTATGAGATTTAGTATAGGCAACATTTTGAGTAAACGTAATATTCTTGCAGAAACTCCCTCTAGGATTTAGTAAGACGAGCAGAAAACATCTAGTTAGTAAACATATGCAAATCTTGTGAGTATAGGAAATAAACTAACGTTATTTCTCTCATTATTTGAATTCTCTCATACGCACGAAATATATTATAGCTGTGCAAATTAAATAATTTAATGTGCTATATTGTACGCTATAACATTTTTATTGGTCGCAATTTCTTTTTCCTCATGACAATCGTGAAAGTATGCAAAGCAATCATACTGTGGTATATATTTTATTCACAGACATAGATCAAGATAGATACCGCATGTGTATGTACTTCGCGTGCCATATCGCGTTCCCAAACGACGAGCAATGCTCGTCTTTCGAAAGTCTGTTCTTTAGTCTGCTATCGGAATCGGACGTTAATCGGAATTTTAAAAATGCCTTAATGCCTAAAGGAGCCGTATTGAGCTATAGAAATTCAAAAAGAAACGTTGGCCTAGATAATGGACACGTGTCTTATCATCGGTACGTCACAGTAGGTAGTAAAAAAGTGGCACGCTTGTTTTCATACAAATGGAGCGACATGCGGTATCTATCTTGATCTATGTCTGTGATTTTATTACTATAGTTTTTATAAATATAACAATATTATTAAACACAACATACGCAACATTTAGTTCTGCTATGCATGCATCAGCATCATACATCATGCATCATACATGATGTATGATGCTGATTAAAATATACGCATAGTTGTGTCTATAAATGATATTAGCGTGTGTAAGTGCTAACATAATATTATTTACGTGGTTGTATTGCTAGTGCGCTGCTTGCGTAGTTGGTTAATGGTTAGTACTAGCGCTTGAGTGTGTGCGTTAGTATACGCATAGTTGTGTCTGTAAATGATATTAACGTGTGTTTGTGCTTACGCATTTACGTGGTTGTATTGCTAGTGCGCTGCTTGCGTAGTCGGTTAATGGTTAGTACTAGCGGTTGAGTGTGTGCGTTAGTATACGCATAGTTGTGTCTGTAAATGATATTAACGTGTGTTTGTGCTTACGCATTTACGTGGTTGTATTGCTAGTGCGCTGCTTGCGTAGTCGGTTAATGGTTAGTACTAGCGCTTGAGTGTGTGCGTTAGTATACGCATAGTTGTGTCTGTAAATGATATTAGCGTGTGTAAGTGCTAACATAATATTATTTACGTGGTTGTATTGCTAGTGCGCTGCTTGCGTAGTTGGTTAATGGTTAGTACTAGCGCTTGAGTGTGTGCGTTAGTATACGCATAGTTGTGTCTGTAAATGATATTAACGTGTGTTTGTGCTTACGCATTTACGTGGTTGTATTGCTAGTGCGCTGCTTGCGTAGTCGGTTAATGGTTAGTACTAGCGGTTGAGTGTGTGCGTTAGTATACGCATAGTTGTGTCTGTAAATGATATTAACGTGTGTTTGTGCTTACGCATTTACGTGGTTGTATTGCTAGTGCGCTGCTTGCGTAGTCGGTTAATGGTTAGTACTAGCGCTTGAGTGTGTGCGTTAGTATACGCATAGTTGTGTCTGTAAATGATATTAACGTGTGTTTGTGCTTACGCATTTACGTGGTTGTATTGCTAGTGCGCTGCTTGCGTAGTCGGTTAATGGTTAGTACTAGCGGTTGAGTGTGTGCGTTAGTATACGCATAGTTGTGTCTGTAAATGATATTAACGTGTGTTTGTGCTTACGCATTTACGTGGTTGTATTGCTAGTGCGCTGCTTGCGTAGTCGGTTAATGGTTAGTACTAGCGCTTGAGTGTGTGCGTTAGTATACGCATAGTTGTGTCTGTAAATGATATTAGCGTGTGTAAGTGCTAACATAATATTATTTACGTGGTTGTATTGCTAGTGCGCTGCTTGCGTAGTCGGTTAATGGTTAGTACTAGCGCTTGAGTGTGTGCGTTAGTATACGCATAGTTGTGTCTGTAAATGATATTAGCGTGTGTTTGTGCTTACGCATTCACGTGGTTGTATTGCTAGTGCGCTGCTTGCGTAGTCGGTTAATGGTTAGTACTAGCGCTTGAGTGTGTGCGTTAGTATACGCATAGTTGTGTCTGTAAATGATATTAACGTGTGTTTGTGCTTACGCATTTACGTGGTTGTATTGCTAGGGCGCTGCTTACGTAGTCGGTTAATGGTTAGTACTAGCGCTTGAGTGTGTGCGTTAGTATACGCATAGTTGTGTCTGTAAATGATATTAACGTGTGTTTGTGCTTACGCATTTACGTGGTTGTATTGCTAGGGCGCTGCTTACGTAGTCGGTTAATGGTTAGTACTAGCGCTTGAGTGTGTGCGTTAGTATACGCATAGTTGTGTCTGTAAATGATATTAGCGTGTGTAAGTGCTAACATAATATTATTTACGTGGTTGTATTGCTAGTGCGCTGCTTGCGTAGTCGGTTAATGGTTAGTACTAGCGCTTGAGTGTGTGCGTTAGTATACGCATAGTTGTGTCTGTAAATGATATTAGCGTGTGTTTGTGCTTACGCATTCACGTGGTTGTATTGCTAGTGCGCTGCTTGCGTAGTCGGTTAATGGTTAGTACTAGCGCTTGAGTGTGTGCGTTAGTATACGCATAGTTGTGTCTGTAAATGATATTAACGTGTGTTTGTGCTTACGCATTTACGTGCTTGTATAATTGCTGGTGCTGCAAGC
Organism: Cyaniris semiargus; assembly: GCA_905187585.1. Lineage (NCBI taxonomy): Eukaryota > Metazoa > Arthropoda > Insecta > Lepidoptera > Lycaenidae > Cyaniris > Cyaniris semiargus. The sequence goes on along the minus strand of LR994563.1, from coordinate 13,406,995 downwards.
GTTCTGCTTGCGTAGTTGGTTAATAGTGCACTAGTGCTTGAGTGCGTGGTGTTATGGTACTTGAGTGTGTGCGTTGGTGCTTGCGATTTTGAGTGCGTAACGTTGCTAGCACCAATGCATGCGTTGGAAGGCAACGCAAATGAATATGAATTATGTAATCGTCCATGCGCTTACATACTTTAATAAAATAAATTATTTAATTTTAACAAACTAGTCAAAGACTATTTAAACTGTACCATATCATTATTTTGTTTATAAGGCGAATTATTTCAGATGGTGTAGTGTAATGACGTGAATAATTTATAAGCTTCATGGATTATTTAATGTGGCTCGGAGAGAAGGATTCTCAGGAGAGAGATTGTGAGACTGTGGTTTACAAAGTACGTACATTTCGCGTGGGTTAATTATACGAGGGATGAGGAAGGAAAGAATATTCGTATCGGCTTGTTATTTTCTTCTTTACTTTGTTCTTGTTTTTTAAATGTATGCTATTTCTTTAACGCTCTCTACTGGCTTAGTTTAAGATGTTATTGGATGAAATTGATAACTAACATTTTATAACTTAAGAGCAATTACTCATTTTTACTTTAAAATTTGAACAAACTGCAACTTGCCTACTTTCTTCCAATCTAGCAATACATAAAATACTTATTTTCAGCGTTTGAATAATCTTTTTTATCTTTAAAACCTACAAAATGAGCTTTGAAATAGCAATTTCAATAATTTTATCTGTTATAAATTACGATTCGCTCTTTAAATCCGAATCTCCTTTGAATTAAGAAAATGTAAAATCAATCCGATAATATCCTTTCTGTAATAAAATATTTGAGGCAAATTCACAAGCAATTTCCACGAATTTTACTTTTCAGCCGTCTAGTCTAATTTAAAAGTCAATTTACAATGTGCAGAATTTAATGTAATTTGAACTTTATTATGTGGTTTGAAAATTTATATTTAAAGTGAATGATTAGTTGAAATTCCTAAAACTGCATATTTCGAGTTCAGCTGAAAGCATAAAAAAGTGGATCAGTAATTTTGTGGTGTGAACTAGTAGTGGTGGCTTTGAATCTAAAAGTGATAAGGCAGTGGTTCAGCATTTCAGCTGGCTAAAGCCTGCAAACGACCTATATTAAGTAGTTCCCAGTATAAAATACATGTTGATATTATGATAGCTAAGACGTTATACGTTACAAGGTTTGTTCAAATTATAAGGGAAATAATCGGCCAAGTGCGAGTCGGACTCGCGCACGAAGGCTCCGTACCGTTATAAAGCGAAAGTTGGTAAAAAATTGTGTATTTTTTATGGGAGCCCCCTTAAATATTCAATTTATTTTATTTTTGTAATTAATTATTAAAGTACAAATATAATTAAGGATTTTGTGAAAATTTCAAGTGCCTAGCTGTTGTCATTATTGATAACGAGCAAAAAAGGCCAAAAAAATCCCGTTTCTTGTATGGGAGCCCCTCTTAAATATTAACTTTATTTTGTTTTTAGTATTTGTTGTTATAGCGGCAATAGATTTACACAATCTGTGAAAATTTCAGAAGTCTAGCTATAGCGGTTCTTGAGTTACAGCCTGGAGACAGACAGACAGACAGACAGACAGACGGACAGACGGACAGACAACGAAGTCTTACTAATAGGGTCCCGTTTTTACCCTATGGGTACGGAACCCTAAAAAAGAGTAATTGTCCTTATAATATTATTATAAAATGTTAGTTACCCACTTAATCATGCAACGTAGCTTTTTGTTTGTCTGTGGTCTCTTCTACTTTCTTATTATATTTTAAAATTTAACCGATTTTGATGAAAATTCGTATGGAGATACTTTGAGTCCTAGAAAAGGAAAAAGAATGTTTTAATTCCAGAAATACATATACCCCGCAATAAACGAATTCTAGCGTAAAGTTGAGGCAACATAAAGTTTATTATATTTTGGGTTGTGTATGAACATTATACGCAATCTTAGTCTCAGTATTTCAAAACGTGCTCTAATATCCCAGCGGTGACATTATTTTTATGTCAACTCGGGCATAAAATACCCCATATGCTACAATGCTCAAGTGTTCAACTTTATGAGGAGGGTTAACACAATAAAATAGCCTAATAAAAACGTTTAAGACGAAAGAAAGTTTAGTTGTAAAACATAAAGTGTTGGTTTGGTGAGGCTTAAGGACTACTTTTTGTATGAAGACAAAGGAATAAGAGCCTTGATGGTAAGTTATTTTATCGCCCACAAACATCAGCAACATAAAATATGAATATAGGCTTTATTATATTATTATACCTGAAGATTACTGAAGATACTATAACAAAATGCAGTTCTGCATTTTATTAAAGTATCTTCAGTAATCTTGGATCTTTGTGTAACGCAACGTACGACGAACAAGGCGTAAAAAAGCTGATGAAGTAAAGCTCTCATAAAGCTACGTATAACCACGTAGCGAGTAGCGACAAACTATGCCTGCAAATGCTGTCATATTGCTGCGTAGAATTACTTAACGACGAACTATGCCTGAAGATGCTTTAATAAAATTGCGTAGTGCCACTTAGCGACGAACTATGCCTGAAAATGCTGTCATAAAGCTACATAGAACCGCGTAGCCACGAACTATACCTATAGATGCTGTTATAAAGCTGCGCTGAACCATGAAGCGACGAACTATGCCTGAGGATGCTGTTATAAAGCTGCGTAGCACCACGTAGCATCGAATTATGCCTGAAGATGCTGTTATAAAGCTGCGTTATACAACGTAGTGATGAACTATGCCTGAAGATGCTGTCATAAAGTTGTGTAGAAACGCGTAGCGACGAAATCGGTTAAATGCTGTCATAAAGTTGTGTAGAACCGCGTAGCGACGATTTATGCCTGAAGATGCTGTTGTAAAGCTGCGTTACATCACTTAGCGATGAACTACGCCTGAAGATGCTATCATAAAGCTGCGTAGAACCACGTAACGACGAACTACGCCTGAAGATGCTGTCATAAAGCTGCGTAGAACCACGTAGCGACGAAGTATACCCGAAGATGCTGTTATAAAACTGCGTTACATCACTTAGCGATGAACTACGCCTGGAGATGCGGTTCTAAAGCTGCGTAGAACCACTTAGGGACGAACTACGCCTGAAGATGCTGTCATAAAGCTGCGTAGAACCACGTAGCGACGAAGTATACCCGAAGATGCTGTTATAAAACTGCGTTACATCACTTAGCGATGAATTACGCCTGGAGATGTGGTTATAAAGCTGCGTAGAACCACTTAGGGACAAACTACGCCTGAAGATGCTGTCATAAAGCTGCGTAGAATCACGTAGCGACGATTTATGTCTGAAGATGCTGTTATAAAGCTGCGTAGTACCACGTACGATGAACGAGGCGTAAAAAACTGATGAAACAACATAGTAACGAATTATGTTACAAGGCTGCGTAACACAACATAGCGACGAATTATGCCTGAAGATGCTATTATGAAATTGCGTTGAAACACGTAGCGACTAAATGCCTAAACAGCATTTTTAGCTGCGTAGCACCAAAAAGTTATCAAGCATCATGATTATTGTATGCGTTAAGATGCAATGTGACTCAACTATGCCTGAAGGTGCATAGAACACATATGCTGCGTATTGCACCGAGCGAATATCATCTCAGTAATCTCGTGATACAGTGTGCACTGACTCTCATGTGTACGTTTTCAGCGAAAAATTAGTGACAAAACATTTTCATGCTTTGTAAACTTTTATGATAATATTATGCTGCCACGATAAGATGTCCCGTACACGTTCGGTAAAGTTTCGCAATAATATACTCGTATAATATACCGTATATTTGGCTTTCTCGAGATAAGTATACGTTTAATATCAGTTGCAGCCGTGCCAAGTTTTATTTATTGTTATTCAAATAAAAACTTTGTCTCTTCATACTGGGTGAGTTCATAATTTACATTTTTATATAACCAACTACATGACGCCCGCAACTTCGTAATGCGAAAATTGGTTTATCGCATGGGAACCGTGCACTTTTCCGGGTGCTTGATTACTGCATCCGAAATTCAAGGGTATTCAACTTTTGCTTTTTGTTGATTATGTACACTGATTTCCTGAATCTGCCATGGAAGTAAAGGCCTATATAACTGCCACCATAATTGCTGAGCTGTCTACAGTACGAACAATGGACATTTAGAATCGAGCATGCTCTGTAAAAGTTCGTTTCTAATTGCTTATTTAAGACCATCATAGAACAAAGTGGTGATACATTAAATTATTGGACAAGGATTATTCATAATTCTTGACAATGTGATATAGTCAAATGTTGAACGCAATTTTTCAAAGCTGGATTTATATGCGGCGGCGCGAACGCGCGGTTTGACGGCTTCACCTGTAGATGATAAACAAGTGTATGTAAATAAAAGCTTAACCGCGCCTCTATTTAAATAAATTATTAATAAATTTGCTTGTAGTCTCGCGATCGAGCCGCCAAACCGCGCGTACGGGCGGGCGCATATTAAACACATTAAGCCTAATAGCGCACTAGCGGCCACATCATGTCGCAGCGGCCAGCGAGATCGGAGCGACGCATTTGCGGCCCGCGTTCAGCCGCTAGCCGCTGCGGCCACTATTAAATTATTATGTTTTGTATTGTATTTAAATCACCAGGGTGCGCGCACTAGCCGCAGCGGCTACTAACAAAGAGTAGATAAAAGTAAACCCCATAGACCACGCACACCTGGCCGCCACCCGGCCAGCGGCCACACCATACTTTCGATGACCACCGCGACTTGGCCGCTGCGACCTGGCCGCTAGTGTGTTAATATTGGGTTATATAAACTACGTAAGTCACGTGGTCACTAGGTTTACCTCATAAAGTTAATATACCTAGCGGAATAGAGGAACAATCTCGAGCTGTCACACGGAACCGAAATTGAATTACATCTGTGTGTACAAATATGTTTACGTGTGCCCCCCCTGGAATCCCTTTGTTCCCCTTTCACGTAGCAAGGGATGAACCCAATATTTGTTCCTTTTCTTTTTCCGCTTCTTATTTATGAGATACAACAGCACTGCTATTTCCTCAACGTCCATTTCGGAATGCGCTGTATGTGCAACTGACGATCGTAGTCACGGTTGTGGCCGCGTTGCGGACCGCAAGTTGCAGTCGGGACCGACTGCTCTAGAGCGGTCACGGACTACGGAGCGCGCGCGCTCTGACCGCTCAAGAACTGCTGGAGCGGTCCGTACTGTATTGCGGATATGAATAATTTAGTATGGAAACTGCAGATCGCCGTGCGGCAACCGCATCTTGCAGTCGGTCTCGACTGCAAGATGTGGTCCGTCTATGGCCGGCCTTCGTGTCCAGTCAAGTTTGGTCTCAACGCTGGACGATGATTGCCACCATGATTGCAAAGCGTACACAAGATGATCGCAATTTTTTGAAGTGACAGCGAAGACATTCGCCATTACTGTAAGTAGAAGGAGTGCGGTCTCAAAGGACCATGATTGCCAAGCTGTCTACATACTGTCGAATAATCACGAATATCGTCGAAGTGGTCAAAGCTGATGATGATCGCAATTTTTTGAAGTGACAGCGAAGACATTCGCCATTTCTGTAAGTGGATGGAGCCATACATTATCGAGCTGCCGCTGACAACCGACCGGCTAAAGTTGATTTATGGTCTACATTACCGGATGAATTTTGTATTGAATTAAACGAATTCGTGGCCGGGGACGTCGGGGTTTTTTTGGTCTCAATTCCCAGTTTTCGTATGCCTGACGTTTTTGGCAGACATAATTCATGATAATATTCAGTGTATCCATACTAATATTATGAACTAGATAACGCCTGCAACTTCGTGGCGCCCAAATTAGTTTATCGCGCGGGAACCGTACATTTTTTCGGGACAAAAATTATCCTATGCTTTTTCCCGGGACTCAAAGTAACTCCATGCCAAATTTCAGCAAAATTGGTTCAACGGATTGTGCGTGAAGAGGTAACAGACAGACAGACACACTTTCGCATTTATAATATTAGTATGGATGTTATCTCAAAATGTTGTCTGTTTGTCTGTTACCACTTCACACAATGGAACCGATTTTTATGAATTTTCGGGTGGACCTTGAATCTCGAGAAAGGACAAATAATAATTTCTAGAACAGAAAATTGTGCAGTTTCTGCGTGTTTAAACAAAGTTGCGAGTAATATAATCTGGTAAATAACTTTGAATGTATCACTGAAATTATAACGATGTTTATTCAAAGTTATTTTAAACTAGCAACACCAATATTGAAACAATGTATGACAACAAAATGAGTAAATAACTGTGGAAGTTACAAACCTTACTGTTTAAATACGCAAGTTTGTTTGTTTGTGCTAAAATACGCAACATGTTGCTCCCGTTACAATTATTATAGAGTCAAGCGCGCACAGGCAGCGAAAGTCTAATAGTTTGCCGTTTTATCGTTTGAAAAAGCACAAATATTTTCAGAAAAAAAAAAAGATTTCACTCCGGGAGTATAAAATATTACAGATACTTACTTGAGAAGAATTTTTGTATAATTGAAATACAATTTTCAAGTTAATATTAAATTAATGTTCCAAATCTGCATTGTAAAGAAATTAGGGATTTTAAATCTTGACTTAAAAAACCCCTCTATCGCTTGCCAAGAAGAACCTTGCCAGAAAAGATTCACAAATAATTATAAAGGTTTTAAAAGTCTCTGTTTCAACGCAAGGTGATACTTCTGTAATGACCCTTATACTGTGAACACGCTCGATCGGTCTAGTATTAAGACACTGTAAAATATTATACATATTCAAACTGTGCTTAAACCACAGAAATATTTACAATATTATTAATATTGTATAAATGTATACTCACTGAAACGTGAGAACTGCTGTACTGATTGGGCTAATTTTAGTCTTGAAATATTCATGGAAGTCGTTTATATAAAGGTGCTCTCTCACCGGGAGCATTCGCTTGTAATGTAACGTTACAGAGTCGAGCATTACAATGCGCACCTTGTAATAATACCAAACTGATGATACAGTTATGATATTGAATGTACTGTCACTTCTTGGTGGAAATTCATGTTCAATTAAATAATTATACACTTTCCTTGCACTTATTCCACTTTATTTTAATAGATTTATTACAAAATTATTATATTCACGACCGGTTTCGAAAAAACACCTGATGATGATTTTTTCGAAACCGGTCGTGAATATAATAATTTTGTAATAAATCTATTAAAATAAAGTGGAATAAGTGCAAGGAAAGTGTATAATTATTTAATTGATGATACAGTGTGTAAATATCTTGATACAACTTGTAACATCAGCTAGCTATGGAATGCTCAAAGTTGAATGTTACATTACACGCGAATGCTGTCAGTCAGGGAGATAGTATTGTAATGTAATGCTCAAAGTCGAATCTTTAATGTTACATTACACGTGTAATGAAAAGATCAAAAACGAATCTATAATGTTACATTACAAGTGAATGCTCGCGGTGAGGGAGCACCTTTAGGAGAAAAGACGTGATACAAAGTTCGTCGAGTCGAGTACGTCAAGTTATATTAAAATTATACAATTTTTTAAACGACTTTCTACGTAAAAATTTAGCACAAATTAAAATCAACGCAACAAACTATTACTATCATTAAAATTATCTAGTTCAATCGAATTATATGTATAGCTGGTGTATTTAAGGCTAGGCTTTTTACCGCCAAACTTAAATATTAAAATGGTAAAGAAAACGTTGTAACATGGTTGTAACAATGGTAAAATAAACATTTCAATAGCACGAGTACAAATGTCAATGCCAGTTGAATCACTATAAATAGAATAAACTCAAGATTTCTAAAGAATATTTGTGTCAGCTATCACAATAATACAGTATTGTAACTCATACTTACTCTAACTCATCTTTAAATGATGCTTGAGTTATACAGAGAGAATTTTCACACGTCATACTGCACTTTTAAGCTATTTCAGGTTATGTAAAATCACGCTTATGTGTGCGTGTGCTCGATCGGTTCTAAAATGACTATAACTGTTTAACAAATATATTTTTATCAAATTTTGACTTCTACCGTCTTTTTATTATTTGCTCCTATACTACCCTTTACGCGTATATATAAATGTATAAACTTTTATACATATAAAAAGTGATATTTGGATAACATTGAGTATAAAATAATACATCATTCTGTTTTTAAGAGATATTTTACAATATAGCGGCTTTAGCTCAAACAAATTAATGTTGACAACCTTAACTAACTCCAATAAAATATCTGCCACAGAATACTATTCGTATTCGCTTTATAGCCGTAAGGTTCAATTTCCTATTCACGATCATTATAATTAGCTTTAGATATTCCCATATTGATAATCTTGAGTCACAAGGCAATTTGCTACTTGAAGGTAATTGTAATATGAATATGAAATTTGGGTTAAGAGCATTGAGAAGGTGAATAATTTAACCATGGATATTAATATGAGAGGATGCCGCTTGTGCTTTGTTGACAATTTGAATTTAGAACTAACACATTCAAGATGTCTTTAAGATAGAACAATTGTTTTATACCCACGTACTCCTGTAAAAAGCCTCCCATGATTTTGAAAGAAATTCGACAATAAAAATAGATCTTGGCATATTCAGTGACAAACTTTCGCATACATGCCATCCGCTTGTCAAAACATCCTTGAAGGTAAGACCGCCCTAAGCGACATTACGCTGCAGTGGAGCGACACGACGCGACATGTCATGGCTTGTCAACACGTACCACAACAACACCACGTGGTCGGGCATATACTTTGTATTGAAAATGAATAGGACTATTCACACGTACCAGATTTTGCAGTCGTTATCAACCGCGTGTGTGATACAGATGACCACATTTTGTCGCGACGGTGTGGTGTGGTTGTGGTACGTGTGGGTCAAGCCATATATACTTTGTATGGGGTAAGCTAAGCTACACGGCTGCGACGCTATGCGACACAAAACATCAGTTCTATGGAATATGAAGCGTCGTTATTTCTTTATCACAAAAAATACACGTTTCGTCAACAAAGCTCAAATTTCTGTATCTGTCTTGTTGATTATTTAATTTTGAACACCTATTTAGAACAACCTTAAGTGCAATCTATATTGTCCTGGCAAACGTTGTTTTGCCATATAAAGTATTTCGTCCATATTATTTTATTGAAGTGACTAAATAAGTATGTCACCATGGCAACGTCCATCGCTATCCCGTCGCACAAACAATGGTCGCCGTCAGTATCGAGTTGTAATGATTTATTATTATTTATTCAACAAATGCACTTATCAATATAATAAGTAGATGTTGTCCGATTCTCAACCATAGCCGATATGCCCGCTAAGATTCACGAAAATCAGTCGAGCCGTTTCAGAGGAGTTCAACCACGCACACCGTGACACGAGAATTTTATATATTAAATATCTGTGGTACAGACAGAATAAGTTTCATAAGTTTAGCAGTTTGTTCGCGTGGGGAGATATTTGCATGAATATTCAACTTTAACTTACAAAAGATTTCGCAAGTGTTCATTTATTTAGAAACTAGATGACGCCTGCAACTTCGTTGCGCCAAAATTCGATTATCGCGCGGGAACCGTACATTATTCTGGGAGAAAAAGTATCCTATGTCCTTTCCCGGGACTCAAAGTATCTCCATACCATATTTCAGCAAAATCGGTTCACCGGTTTGGCCGTGAAGAGGTAACAGACAGACAGATAAACAGGTAGACACACGCAACCATATCCATATCCATACTAATATTATAAATGCGAAAGTGTGTCTGTCTGTCCGTCTGTCTATCTGTCTGTCTGTCTGTCTGTACCTCTTCACGCCCAAACCGCTGAACCGATTTTGCTGAAATTTGGTATGGAGATACTTTGATTCCCGGGAAAGGATATAGGATACTTTTTGTCCCGGGAAAATGTACGGTTCCCGCGCGATAAACGAGTTTTGGCGCAACGGAGTTTCGGGCATCATCTAGTTTATAATATTAGTTGGATAGCTATACAATCATGGTTATCTATGACCCAACGTATGAATGGAACGAAATACTTTATGCATTTGTAAATTACTAAGGTCGATAAAGTCGAGACAGCGATAAATTCGCAGTAATTTTTAGCAATTCATGTAAAATGCTACTAAAATATCACATAAACTTTATGTTTATTTCAATGTAATGTTTACTGTAAACATCTTGCCCGCAAGACGCTTGTTTATTTGATATTACGGGTATAAAAATAAAACTTTAAGTTGATGTCATGTGCTTTTGAAATAATATAAGTGTATACAGTAGAAAGTCTTCTACTAGAACACCCGTATCACGCACACATAAGAGAACGTTGTCTTTGTATTGAGATATGTTATTTCCAATTGTTTAAATTAGCACTAAAACACTATGCACAAAAAAGTAAATAATTTTAAATTTGAACGTTACATACGAAAAAGTATTTACGGTTTGAAATGATCTTTTTTGGTATTTTTGTGATTAAAATATTTTTTATTTGCATACCCATAATATCTTATACTACGAATAATAAAAACTAAGGAAACGTAACTCATATACTATACTATTAACGTTTTAAATTTGGTTCCTTTCGAACTGTCATGTAACGTCAGCCTGATACCGCTGAAGGCCACCTAAATATTGCAAATGTATTGAAAATGTGTACCCAGGTACACATTTTTGACAAGTATTGTAGATCATGTTTTTTGACGGAGTTACTTTTCCCTAGTTTTTACTATTCGTAGATCTTATATATAAAATTCTCGTGTCACAATGTTAGTTACCGTACTCCTCCGAAACGGCTTTACTCATTTTTACCGAATTTTATATGCATATTCAGTAGGTCTGAGAATCGGCTACTGGCTACTTTTTATATTGATAAGTGCATTTATTGAATAAATATCAGTAAATTATTACAACTCGAGACTGACGGACTGACTTATTTAGTCACTCCAATAAAATAATATGGGCGAAATACTTTATAATATGGCAAAACAACGTTTGCCGGGACAGCTAGTTATTATATAGATTACTAGATGATGCCCACAACTCCGTTGCGCCAAAATTCGTTCATGGCGCGGTTATTTTTCCGGGATATAAAAGTATCCAACATCCTCACTCGAGAGTCGGGACTCAAAGTATCTCTATACCAAATTTCAGTTAAATCCCTTTATTGGTTTGGGTGAAGAGGTAACAGACAAACAAACAGACAGACAGACACACTTTCGCCAGTATGAATTGTTGTGACCTTATTTAAGGATGTTAAAAATGCGTCGACTTCATTTTATTCTCCCGAAATTCCCGACATACGAGCTACACGGGAGATTTAAATCTTGTCACAAACAAATTAAAGATGGCCGCAGGTTATAACTTTTAACCGGTGATCCGTGGTCGAACGAGGTTTTTTACGTCAGATTTGTGTATCTACAGGATGAGACGAAATAAAAGTTTTACTTCCGTTTTTATTGCTGTAATCCCTCTTAAGCTCTGTCGGCGAATCTGGAATTACTTCTCTAAATGACATTTACGTTTCGAATAAATTTTTGCACGTCTTTGTCTTAACAAATTATTTTTATGTTATATGTTTACGCTCTTGCTGTCTTTTTATATTTTCTTTTTTAATTTGACACTAAAGGCTCGGGATTGTACCAATAACGTAACTTGTTTAGAATTTAGCTGTCCTGGATTAGGATGTGATCAGGTATGCGTCAGTCTTAAGCTATATCTATGTTATGGCTTATGTGTATGACCTAAGCTGCGAGTGGAAATAATTCGAATGGAAGTATTAAATTATTGTCATTCATAATAGGTTAATAATAATAGACACACATTACCGCCCACAGTAAAAACTACGGTTTGTAAAACTTTTTTCTTACCCTACGGTAGCTTTTTCTTGACTTGGTTGGAAACGCATATGATCTATCACAGAATGCTCTACTTAAACCGATTTAATGCGTAAAGCGTATACTTATTCAATAATGGTGAAACCGGCCCGCACGCCCGAAAAAAGGTTACAAATCCCAGGCGTATTACGAATATGAAGCAAATGTCACAACTGAGGAATTAACCAAAAGACCTGGTAAGCTCTCGTGATGAATAGCTAGCCGGTTCACGGTTGTTACAGGCAATGCCTCATCCGTCTAACTTTGTAATCAATAATCATGTTGTCAATGCTAAAACAATTAATTAAATTAGGTAAGCCTTAATCTTATTCTAATTATGATTAATTGGCGTTTTTCGATAGATTTATCGACTGAGTTTCGGAAAGTTTAAACTCAGATTGGGCTAAGTGGTGAAATTAATGTGGCCCGCAACTTTGTTGTGACAATTTTTTTTGTTGTGTTAAGTAAAGGACAGAAATAATATTTACGCTTATTGATTTTAATACTAGTATGGATATTAGTAGTATCGATAGTAGTGTGGATTATAATGCTGATTTTTTTTATTTTGTGACATTTTTATTTCGTAGATTAAATCATGTTATACACAATTCATGTTTAAATTTAAAACACAATTACTATAAAAATACAACTACTTAATAAATAAACAAATAAACACTATAACTAAAAAAATATTTATTAAGTTTTTGCGATAAGTGTATAAGATCTTCATTAATTATAAACAATAAAAAATTTGTGAAAAATATTATATAATATATTCTGTCGCTAAAAAAAACTACAAAATTTGATTATAATTATAACATACTAAAGAGCTAGTTCAACAACGAATAAATATTATTTAAGTATATACTTGAAATTAATGGAATAAATTGTCATCTGTTAATATTTGTTTAGTATAAGCTTATATTGGAACTGTTTCAAATATTTGTTCTAGCAATTGTTAAATTCATTGAAACTGGACAATGTTTTGAATATTCGAAATTAATGATGTTGTGAGTATTGTCATGATATCTATAGTTATATTTTAAATGCGAAAGAGTGTCTGTCTGTCCGTTTGTTGCCTCTTTCGGCGTAACGGCATAACGTTATCTTTTTACCGGGACCGACATTATTATACAGGGATGAAAACCGTCCTATGTCCATTCCCGGGCCTTAAAATATCTATATACTTACCAAATTACATCTAAATAGGTTCAGCGCTTTAAGGGTGAAGAGGTAACATACAGACAAACCGACAAGCTTTCGCATAAAAAAATATAGTAAAGATTTCCCTGTTGTATGATTAATTAAACACATTTTTCCTCAGTTCCGCGTAAGGCAGCTTTTTTTGTGTAATTTTTAATCCGACAATGATTTGTTCTCCATGATCAGGTCTGATGGAAATTTTAATAATGGCGCCCGAATTGCCTTTATCATGAAATTGAAACCCGGAGAATTCCTTTGTAGACCTTTAAATTTTTTTAATCAAACATTTTGTTACAGTGAGTTTTATTTTGGCTCTGCAGTCGATGGGAATGAAATTTATCTTGGTTTATTGGTCGTCGAAGTTGTTGAGTTTCGATTAATTTTGATGCAGCCAAATTTCAGTATAAGTGGCTATAATGCCACCAATTTAAATATCACGTATTAGCTGCAGCGTGAATTTAATAAAATTATGAATGCCAAAGACTAATAAAATGAAAACTAGTTAGTTAATGTTTGTGGCATATGTCAAGTTTGTGCTCTCTGCACAACGATGTTTGCATTTGTTGCAATTACTTTTAGGGCATAAGCCACATGTTTTCCTTCTGTTTGTGCAAGAGGTACACGAGCTGTACTATTTTGAACAGTTATTATCGTGGAAATCGAAGTATTACTTCTTTGCATCCATTTTATATGAGCATCCGTTACGTAAGCTGGATCAATTTCGATATGGTCTTCTTTCTCACTCCCTGATGAATTTTGATAAGCGCTTTCATCTTGTAATAAAATCCAAAGTATTATGCTATGTTTTCATGCTTGCTGAGCCTCGGCAAGCCTCCACAAGCCACAAATGTCGCTTGGCATTTGGAAGTTGTTTTCACGCTCGTGAACTCGTCAGTGTATTACGTACATTCAAGCATGGCGGACACCGAACTTGTGTCGGCTATTAACATCTTTGGGATTCCAGATACATTTTTTCGGTTTGGTAATATTCCAAAAACGATAAATTCTCTTCGTTCGACCAGCTACTCATTTTTAAGGGTTCCGTACCCAAAGGGTAAAAACGGGACCCTATTACTGAAACTTCGATGGCTGTCCGTCAATATATATATATGTCGTCAATATATATAAGGATTATATATAATAGGATAAATATATATATAACTGCACTGCTGCCAAGGCTCACTGTTCAGTGTGTGCGGAGGCTGATAGGAGGGCTGATCATGTCATGGGGACAAAGGTTTGCAACCCCCCATCAGTGCGCGGTAAGGTTTCCCTGCCCCCTCGTTCGTCGGGAGCGGTTTCTTCGGTGGCGCCAGAGGCTGAGATGTCTGAATAATGCCTGGACATCTCAGCTTCTTACAGGCCAATATAAATCACTCCAAGATCTTCTCTTGCAGACCATGGTGGAGTGCGGCATTGGCTTAGGCATTGTGTCGGAGCCCTATTACGTGCCTCCCCAACCACATTGGGCGGGTGATACTTTGGGCTCCGTAGGGCTGGTTGTTAGATCAGGTGCAGGACCCCCTCTCATACCCAGAATGAGAGGGGATGGATATGTGGTGGCTGTTTGGGGGGAAGTCGCTATCATCGGAGTGTACTTCTCCCCGAACCGTAATTTAGCGGCCCTGGAACAATTCCTCGATGTTCTAGGGCCCCTAATTAGGCGGCTTGCCCCTCTCCCCGTGATCGTGGCGGGAGACTTCAACGCCAAGTCCTCAGCATGGGGGTCTCCGGTCACGAATCCAAAGGGAAGGGAGGTGGAAGAATGGGCAGTGGCGGCGGGACTGTCCCTTATAAATAGAGGGACTGTCCCTACCTGCGTGCGACAGACGGGTTTTTCAATGGTGGACTTAACGTTTGCCACTCCTGTCATCGCACGCCGGGTGGAAGGTTGGAGAGTTGAAACGGAGGTGGAGACGCTCTCGGACCATCGTTACATTAGGTTCGAGGTGTCTCCAGCCTCCACATCGAGTCCGGCGTCGTCGTCTGGGGGGCGTAGCAGGTTCCCGCGTTGGGCGATTACCAAGCTCGACCGGGAATTAGCGTAAGAGGCGGCCATAGTCGGCCGCTGGAGTCTGCCGTCTTTCGAGGGAATGGGGGTAGACGAGATGGCTGGTTGTCTCGGTAACACGCTAACGAATGTGTGCCGAGCGGCCATGCCTCGAGTTTGGGGTTGTCCTCCTCCTCAGAAGGCTGTGTACTGGTGGTCGACCGAATTGGCCGACCTCCGTGCTGCCTGTAACGCGGCGCGACGTGCTTATGTTCGCAGCAGGCGGCGTCGTCCCCAAGACGTTGAGCGGGATGGCCGACTCTACAGGGTCTACCAAGCTAAAAGGCAGATCCTGCGGTCGGCCATCAGTCGGGCCAAAGAGCGAGCGTGGCTGGAGCTGGTTGAGGGGTTGGAAAATGACCCCTGGGGCCGACCATACAAAAGAGCGCGAGATAAACTTCGCGCACAATCGGCCCCACTGACGGAGACGCTCCAACCGCACCTGCTGGGGAACATCGTCCGGGACTTATTCCCTGACCCCCCGGCGGGTTTCGTTCCGCCGCGAATGGCCCGACAGACGCCGGGCTCGATGGAGGAGGGTGTTCCGCCACCCGTCACTGACCTGGAAATGGAGGAAGTTATGCTCCGCCTCCGTAGTAAGAGGAGAGCGCCTGGTCCGGACGGGGTGCATGGTAGAGTTCTCTCCATAGCTCTCGTGCACCTCGGAGAAAGCCTTCGGGAATTGTTTAACCGCTGTCTCCAGTGCGGTCAGTTCCCGAAGGCGTGGAAGGAAGGCCGCCTTGTCCTGCTACCGAAGGGCGGACGGCCACCGGATAGTGCCTCGGCGGTGCGGCCGATTGTTTTGCTGAATGAGGTGGGCAAGGCGTTTGAACGCATCATTGCCTCCCGCCTTGTTCAGCATTTAGAAGGAGGTCCCGGACCCAGACTGTCAGATGATCAGTTCGGGTTTCGGGCCGGTCGGTCGACCGTCGACGCCATAGGGCGCTTAAGGTCAGTGACGTTGGAGGCGGAACGCAGAGGGGAGGTGGTGGTGGTGGTGTCCTTGGACATCGCCAACGCCTTCAACAGCCTCCCTCACAGCGTAATACGGGAGGCACTCGATTACTTTGAGGTGCCTCCGTATCTCGGGAGGCAGTTGAATGCGTACCTCTCCGACAGGGAGATAGTGTACGAGGATCGGTCGGGGTCCTTAGTAAGGGTGGAGGTCGATTGCGGCGTTCCACAAGGTTCGGTTCTGGGTCCGAACCTCTGGGACGTTGGCTATGACTGGGCCCTGTGGAAGGATTACCTCCTCCCCGGAATGGACTTCGTCTGCTATGCAGACGATAAGTATATCACATTCCGGGGAAAGACGTATAGGGAGGCTGCGCGGCTGGCTGAAGAGGGGATAAGCCTCGTTGTCAGCCGCATTGAGCAGCTTGGGCTTCGGGTTCGCATGGAGAAGACCGAAGCCCTGCTCTTCCACGGGCCAGGGAGGAAAGGACCCCCACCGGGTGCACGTCTCCTTGTCGGAGAGTCGGAGGTCAGGGTGAGTCCGACACTCAAATGTCTTGGACTCATCCTGGACGGGAGGTGGACCTTCGGCCCACACTTTCAACAGCTGGGACCGAAGGTCGTGAGGGCGGCGTCAGCGCTGGGTCGGCTCCTGCCGAACATAGGGGGGCCCAGCGAAGCCTGCAGGCGGCTGTACTCCGGGGTCTGCCGGAGTATAGCCCTGTACGGTGCTCCAATTTGGGCGGATTCCCTCACCGTCCGTAATAAGGCCCAGCTGCGAAGAGCGCAGCGGGTCATATCGGTGAGGGTTATCAGGGGGTACCGTACGGTCTCCTGGGTGGCAGCCACTGCTCTGGCTGGAGATCCCCCGTGGGAGCTCGTGGCTATGGTGCTCGCCGAGGTGCGCCTCTTTGTTTCACAGAGGAGGTCACTTTTCGGTGAGTCGCCGAATTGGGAGGAGCTATCGCGGGTGCGAAAGCTGGGGCAAGAGTGGTTGCTGCGAAGGTGGGGTGAGGATTTGGCGCAGACTCGGTACGGAAAACGTACCGCTGAGGCTTTGCGTCCAGTTCTTGCGGCGTGGATGCGCCGCAAGAAGAAACCCCTCACCTTCCGCCTTACACAGGTGCTCACCGGGCACGGGTGCTTCGGTGAGTACCTGTGTAGGGTTGCCAGGAGAGAGCCAACGCCAGCCTGCCATGAATGTGGCGCTGCGGAGGACACGGCCCAGCATACCCTTGAGGTGTGCGATCGTTGGGCCGTGCAGCGCCACGATCTCGTGGCAGTGCTAGGTGGAGACCTCTCGCTCCCGAACATGGTACGCTGCATGCTCGAGAGCGATGAGGCCTGGCAGGCGGCGGTCTCTTTCTGTGAAACCGTCCTTTCACAGAAAGAGGCCGCGGAGCGGAACAGAGAGGATGATCCATCCTCCGTTCCGCTCCGCCGGCGTAGGACGGGAGTGCGGAGGCGTCGCTATGCGAACCTCCAATAACTTCCGTCCCACGGGGCTCCGGGTCAGGATGGGAACCTGCCCGGCTTAGCTAGTCCCGGCGCCGAGGGGAACGCTTCAGTTTGCCGAAGCGTTCCCTAACTTTGGTGGAAGTCCGGTCCCTTTTGAGGTAGACCGGCCGGTCGTGGAGGGAGTCCTGTGTTAGACAGATCCAGGATATCCCTTCGTATACGGCTGAAGGCAAACCGCAGGTGGTTTTAGTGGGTAAACCCGAAGTCGGGAGTCCCACATACCCCCGGGGTGCTTCAGTTTAGCTGAGGCACATCCCCAACCCGGGGCACCCATAAAGGGTTTCCCCTGCGCAACAAAAAAAAAAAAAAAAAAAAGGATAAATATATATATATATATATATATATATATATATATATATATATATATATATATATATATATATATATATATATATATATATATATGTAATTTAATAATTAATAATAATATTAAAATAAAATAAAATTTTTAGGGGGGCTCCCACACAAAAAACACAATTTTTGGCCTAATTTTGCTCTATAACGGTACGGAACCGTTCGTGCGCGAGTTCGACTCGCACTTGGCTGATTATTGAGTCAGAACTAGACGTGTGTTCGTTGCGAGATCACAGCGGCTACTAAGCGCGCGCCAACGTGAGAACGCGTCGCATACGTTTGCCGCAAATGCCCTTTGATCTGTGTCCAAAAACCGAAACTACTCCCGATCGTATACAAGCGTCCGCAAGCTCACGCAAGCCAAGCCATTTTATCTCTTTTCACGCTCGGGCTTGTGGAGGCTTGCCGAAGCTCGGCAAGCATGAAAACATAGCATTACAGTAATTATAATAATAATAATCAATAATAATAAAATAAATCCGCAAAAGAAGAAAATGCGCATAAATGTACAAACACAAAATGTCGCGTTAATACTAACCCTCGTCGTTGGGACGAGACATGGTTGCTGGTATGGCGCTTGCAGCCCCCCCACGTACAAGATACTACCGACCATCGCGAGGGCAACGGGTCGATAGAGATTAGGAAGAAGTGCGATCGCGCGCGCAAAAGATAGAACGAATTTTTTAAAACCGCGTCGTCGAATCGACGAAGGTTAGTAATCTAGGGGATACCGTTCCGATTAGCGAAGCATAGGCTATAGATTTTATTTTGCTTTACGCCACTACAAAGCAGTCGTGGCATGGGTCGTTAGACCAATGTTAGTAGAAAATAAAACCAATAGCCTATGTCATAAAGTTATTTTATTTGAATTTTTGCCGGTCGCGGTAGCTTGGGATAAGAAGTAATTTTAGTATTGTTTTTCCGTTTCATTTAAACTGATCATATGTTTAATTGACATGTCACGTCCATTAAAAAGGTTCCCTGAAGCCTAGCGAAAGACGAGGGAATGACGGATGAGGGATCTTTTTAACTAAATTGATGAGCTTTTTGTTTGCCTTTTCAATTATGGTTAAAAGTTTCGTTAATTTTTACGACCTTTTGAAACCTGCCAGTAATTTCGTTTGATGATTCATATTATTTAAATGTCTTGCGATATATAAATCTATTTACTGGATAAAAAATATTGTCATGAATAAAAACAGTCAACGAATATGTCAAAGATATTAAGTTTTTTTTTGAGAAACAATATATAGGTCTACCAGAATCTGATAGCAAATTTTGACAGCAGATTTTCAAAAAATATACTTGATCATTGGATCAATTTATATATTTGCATGTTTCTCACACAGAATCAGCCGCTTATAGCGGCTGATTCTGTGTGGAAAAAAAGGATCAAAATGTTTTATTTCAATTACCCCGGTACTGCTAGAGTCAATTTACTTTCTCACTTTTTGCCATCAGATTCTGGTAGACCTATAATAAAATTGCGTATCTACATTTAAGTATTTTCGTTTTCTTTTATTTTCGTGAAAAATAGTTAAACACAAATATTTTCTACTCAGAATTCGGCATTTTTAACAAAAAGTCTAAATTCAGGAAATAACGACAGCACGACGCTTCATACATCAAATGTTAAAAAGGCCCCAAACACCGAAGTAGTGTTTTTGAGCTATTTTACACACTATCTAAAACATACTCTTTGTGATATTCGTTCATGGATAAGTAGATGTGGTATGTCGGGGCATACCACATCTACTTATCCATGAACGAATATCTTTTAAAAGAAGTGTAAACAGCGCGAGTTTCGAAAAGCAATCGCAAAGATACGTTTCTTTGTAAAAGATATTTCCTCGACTCGCTCATCCGCTAACTCAAGATTTAACATCTGGGGCGGAGATTACGAGCGATTTCAGAATTGCTCTAAAAATAACCGTTATATATTTTTCATTTCACCTGTGAAATATCGAGAAATAATCACCTCTTTGAGAGACTTTTGATAGGTTCTTTGTGAACGGATTGTTATGCAATATAGTTAAGATGGATAGTAAAGAGGTAGTGTTTTTAAGGGTCGATGACAATAACATGTTTATTTATTTATTTACTTCGGGCATCGAAGGTCCATAATTATTATAGATACCTTCTAACTAAAATACGTAATAATAATAATATCTATGGACGATTCACCACGTCAGTCGGGCCCCGTGGTAAGTACCTGAAGGACTTGTGTTACGAGTACCAGACAACGGAAATATATTTAATACTTTTATACTATACATATATTTAAGATTTTTATTATATTATACACATCCAGACCCGGGAACATTGAAAACTTTTTGTTCCGTCGGCGGGATTCGAACCCGCGACTCCCGGCTTGAGCTGCCACACACTCAATCCAATTGAGCCACAGAGGTGGTCTGTATATCTTATATATAAAATTCTCGTGTCACAATGTTAGTTACCGTACTCCTCCGAAACGGCTTTACTGATTTTTACCAAATTTTATATGCATATTCAGTAGGTCTGAGAATCACCTACTGGCTACTTTTTATATTGATAAGTGCATTTGTTGAATAAATAATAGTAAATTATTGCAACTCGAGACTGACGGCGACCATTGTTTGTGCGACGGGATAGCGATGGACATTGCCATGGTGCCATACTTATTTAGTCACTTCAATAAAATAATATGGGCGAAATACTTTATATGGCAAAACAACATTTGCCGGGACAGCTAGTATTAATATAATAACGCCTCACACACCGGTTTCAGTGAAGGTATCTAGTTTCATTTAAGCCAGGGTACGCTGAAAATGCTAAAGTGAGTCCGCAATACTGAAGAGTATTCTCTCATCCTTTACTCTCCTGGTCCTGTGGGACGTACTTTTCACAAGCCTATCCGATGAATCAGGTTTCTTTTCAGATAGTAAGATCAGCCTGCTTCCACCGGAAAAATACTACGCCCTAGCTTAAAAACTTGCGTTGAAAGACGCCTATGATATGCCCTTCCATCGGAAATAAGCGTTGTGTAAAAAAAAATCAGCCAAGTGCGAGTCGGACTCGCGCACGAAGGGTTTTGTGTTTTTTGTATGGGAGCCCCCCTTAATTATTAAGTTTAATTTAATTTTACTATCTATACTAATATTATAAAGCGGAAGAGTTTGTTAGTTTGTTTGTTTGGACGCGCTAATCTCAGGAACTACTGGTCCAATTTGAAAAATTCTTTCAGTTTTAGATAGCCCAGTTATTGAGAAAGGCTTATAGGCTATACTATATCCTTTTACTTTTATCACGATAAGACTAATAGGAGTGAAGAAATAGAGGAAAATGTGGAAAAAACGGGGGAAATTATTTGAAAGGGCTTATCTCACGAACTACTAGAGCATTTTTTCTGTTATTTGGATCAGATAAGAAGTAGAACACGTGAAGGATCATAGGCTTATTTTTGTGGACCAATTTTTCTGTGAAATATCTAATTTACGCGGGCGAAGCCGCGCGGAACGTCTAATTCATTATTAAAGTATTAGTACAGCTGAGTATTTTGTGAACATCTCAAGTGCCTATCTTTGACCAAAATTGATATCGAGCAAAAAATAGAAAAAAAAATCACGTTTGTTGTATGGCCTTTAAATATTTAATTTATTTTGTTTTTAGTGTTACGTCTAGTATTATTATAATAGTGATTCGCCGAATAAGCGGGGTAAGTGGAGGCTTGAGCCTCGGTTCTCAAGCCTCCGCTTACTCCACATGGGTATTAGTTTAAGGTTACACGGTCAGTCTGGTATCAATTCTGTGCATAAGTCCGAGACTGACGCTAGAATGATGACCGGAAAGTTCATAATAAAAAAAATATCAGTCCGTTACTCAAATGGTTCACGATCATCCTCCCGTCTGTCTGATTCAGACTGATGGACAGACTGATCGTGTAACTTATGTCTTAAAAAAGCAAGACTAGTTGTGGGAGTCGACCATCGCTTAAAATCAGGTTATCCGTCTACTCGTTTATTTCATAAGCAAATACCATTATTCTATTTACCTTCGCAATTCGCTGTACCTACATAATTTACAAGTTGAGACAAAACAATTAACATTTCCAGGGGACTTAAAAAGTACAAAACTTTTGCTTTGTACGAAGCTGTCGTCCAACTTATGACAAAAACAAAATGTATTTGTCACTTAAATTAACTTCGCCGCCTTAACGCCCGGCTCATTAGCATACAGAAGTGGATTTATGAACAACCATTGTTTGAGGAAAAAGCAAATTAGAGGTGTCTAGTACTAATTTAAAAGTCTAGGTGTTGTCGTAGTTCATTTTTGATAACTTTAAGAGCGTTAAAATAAAATTATTATTTAGCACATGCTCAGTTTTAAGCTTAAAGAACGAAGACACATTGTTGTCGTTGTGTTGTCGGAATAGAAAAACGCATACCACATAGTTGCGTTGCGGCGACGTGAGACAACACAATACAAGACAGACAAGACACAGCGCAGCGCGTTTTTTACCCTCGGCCTCCCACTTCGTCTTCTGTCGATCGCAACATCAAAAAAATGCATCCACGACACGATATGTTTTTTACTATTAAAATGTGGGAGCGTTCCCGCCGCGGCGACGCGCGGTGAACCAATGACACAAACTACTTCGGTCAATTCATTATAATAATAATAAGGATGCCAATTAGAGAATAATAAATAAGCACAGTATTATAATCAATTGAAATCATTATTTTTATAAATATGTAATAAAACTCTCCTATATTTTACAAGGACATAATAAATATGGACATACAAGAGCAACATAGCTGTATAATTAAAACATACTAATTAATTAGGAAGAGTGTAGTGCCGTGGGCACTCCAGTTTATAGATTTCCGTGTACGAGTGTGTAATATTTTATAAAATTTTATAAAATTTTAATTTATTAATGGAAACTGGATTATTGCTGTTTTTAATCTATCTGTGTGGTAAATTCCATATATTAAATATTCACACTGTAGAGTAACTAAGGCTTATCCTTTCCATAATTTTAATCTACCGTAGTAAACAAATATTATTTTGATTATTTTATTCGTTGTTTTACTGCATATTTTATACTTTGTAAAGAAATAAATCCATACTAATATTATAAATGCGAAAGTGTGTTTGTCTGTCTGTCTGTCTGTCTGTCTGTTACCTCTTCACGCCCAAACCGCTGAACCGATTTTGCTGAAATTTGGTATGGAGATACCTTGAGTCCCGGGAAAGGACATAGGATACTTTTTGTCCCAGAAAAATGTACGGTTCCCGCACAAAAAACTATTATGATTTGCGCCTAAACTATTCAATCGATTTTGATGAAATTTGGTATACAGATACATTTCGTCCCAAAAAAGGACATAAAATAGTTTTTATCCCGGAAAAATCTACGGTTCCCGCACAATAAACTTTTATGATTTGCGCGTAAACTATTCAATCGATTTTGATAAAATTTGGTACATAGGTACAATTTGCCCCGGAAAAGGACATACAACAGCTTTTATCCCGGAAAAATGTACGGTTCCCACGCAATAAACTTTTATAATTTACGCGTAAACTGTTCAATCGATTTTGATGAAATTTGGTACATAGGTACATTTTGTTCCGGAAAAGGACATAAAATAGTTTTTATCCCGGAAAAATGTACGGTTCCCACGCAATAAACTTTTATAATTTGCGCGTAAACTATTCAATCGATTTTGATAAAATTTGGTACATAGGTACAATTTTCCCCGGAAAAGGACATACAACAGCTTTTATCCCGGAAAAATGTACGGTTCCCACGCAATAAACTTTTATAATTTACGCGTAAACTGTTCAATCGATTTTGATGAAATTTGGTACATAGGTACATTTTGTTCCGGAAAAGGACATAAAATAGTTTTTATCCCGGAAAAATCTACGGTTCCCGCACAATAATCTTTTATGATTTGCGCGTAAACTATTCAATCGATTTTGATAAAATTTGGTACATAGGTACAATTTGCCCCGGAAAAGGACATAAAACAGCTTTTATCCCGGAAAAATGTACGGTTCCCACGCAATAAACTTTTATAATTTACGCGTAAACTGTTCAATCGATTTTGATGAAATTTGGTACATAGGTACATTTTGTTCCGGAAAAGGACATAAAATAGTTTTTATCCCGGAAAAATGTACGGTTCCCACGCAATAAACTTTTATAATTTACGCGTAAACTGTTCAATCGATTTTGATGAAATTTGGTACATAGGTACATTTTGTCCCGGAAAAGAACATAAAACAGTTTTTATCCTGGAAAAATGTACGGTTCTCACGCAATAATCTTTTATAATTTGCGCGTAAACTGTTCAATCGATTTTGATGAAATTTGGTACATAGGTACATTTTGTCCCGAAAAAGGGCATATGATACTTTTTGTCCCGGAAAAATGTACTGTTTCCTCACAATAAACTTTTATGATTTGCGCGTAAACTGTTTAATCGATTTTGATAAAATATATACATATAATAAAACTGTAGAAATGAAAATTTTGTACATTAAAGATATTCAAAAAATCATAAGCGGGGGGTGTTACTACATCGCTGTGGAAGCCAAAAATGTGGTTACTTTTTTGTCTGTCTGTCTGTCTGTATAATTGTTCCCGCATCACACGAAAATTACTGATCCGATTTGAATGCGGTTTTCGCAGATATATTTGTCTTCTTCCAACTTAACATCTGGTGTATAAATTTTCCCCCCCACCCCTCTAACGCAGGGGACGCACCTGGGATTTCCCCGAGACCCTGCTTGGGGGGGCTGCGCCCCCCCAACCTCCCCCCCCTTTCTGAAAATTTTGCTTATAACAAAGTGCTGTCACGTAATTAGTGTTGAGTTTAAATTCTCCTTTTTTAGGAACAAACTAAGGTATTAATTAAAAGTGAATATCATAATGAAATTATTCTAACCTAAAGTAAACATACAGTTTTTGAGTGTCATTTGATTAATACGCAGGGGGGGGGGGTGGGGGCTTTGCCTACGGACATTACTAGGGGGGGCTGCGTAAGAACCGTACATTTTTCGGAGATAAAAACTATCCTCGAAATGTTTCTTATTTAGCAACATTTAACTTAACATCTGGTGTATAAATTTTTTCCCCCCACCCGTCTAACGTAGGGGACGCACCTGCGATTTCCCCCCGGACCCCCATCCTGAAAATGTTGCTTATAACAAAGTTCTGTCGCGTAGATGTGTTGAGTTTCAATTCGTGTCGTTAGTGACGAGTTTTAATCATAATAAGTAAAAGTGATTTTTTTCTAACCTAAATTAAACATACAGTTTTCGAGTGTCTTTTGATTAATATGCGGGGGATTTTGCCCCGGCCCATACTTGGGGGACCTGCGCCCCCCCCAAACCCCCTCTCCCCAATCCTGGATATTTAGCTTAAAAAAAATGGTGTCGCAGCGTTAGTGTTGCGTTTTAATGCTCCTTTTTAGGAACAAAGTAAGTTATTAATTAGAAGTGAATTTATTCTAACCTAAACTAAACATAAACTTTTTGAGTGTCATTTAATTACCATGTGAGTAATTAAATGACACATTTGTAATCGGGTCTCATTTTCACCCTTTGAGTAAGGGACCATAAAAAGGAGAACATTATCCATTTCCGTTATATCATGCTAACGCGGACGGAGTCGCGGGCAACAGCTATATTATAATAATACTTTTTAACGCGAGCGAAGCTGCGGGCAAAAGCTAGTAATTAATATTAAAATACGAATTTAACAGCGCTGTGCACTATTTTGAGATGGGTAAAACTTTGAATTCTTATCTGGGCACATAACCTGATCGAAAATTCGTAAAATGAAGGGACAGTGGACCGTAATCTCGGTCTAGAAGAGGAAGTTTAATACCTTTTTCTATCGCACGGCGATAATGTCTGCCTGATGTTTCGTTTTCGTCTGTCTGCCTGAAGTGCAAGCCGTTGTTTTCTGGTTATTTATTTACCTTTTACTCACAAAATGTATTTTAAGCCGCTATTTACAGGTGAACAGCGTCACGGGCGACGACGAGTATAAAGCTTTAGCAATTTCAATAATGTCGATATCTCAGATTAAGGTAAAGGGATTCCGTATCCATTGATTTGTGGCCCACAAATTCAATAGAAGGTTCACAAAAAATAAAAGGTCCTTTTCGGGATTTTGGTACTATTGAAAGTACTCTAATGCTGACGAGGAATGGAATAGAAATTAAAATAGCTTTTCAATATGGCACAGGAGCCTGTTTTCCGTTGTTACGTAGTCAGATTGAAACATCCGTTGTAAAAATTATATTGGAGAAAATGTCATTATATAGACCGTGCCTAATATGTCCTTGAAATGTAACTTAGCCTATTTTTATTTAAAACAGTTAGCTGATTGGTCAGCAACGTCAGTTTTTTTGATTAAATCTTATATATAAAATTCTCGTGTCACAATGTTAGCTACCGTACTCCTCTGAAACGGCTTTACTGATTTTTACCAAATTTTATATGCATATTCAGTAGGTGTGAGAATCGGCTACTGGCTACTTTTTATATTGATAAGTGCATTTGTTGAATAAACAATAGTAAATTATTACAACTCGAGACTGACAGCGACCATTGTTTGTGTAACGGGATAGCGATGGACGTTGCCATGGTACCATACTTATTTAGTCACTTCAATAAAATAATAAAGAACTACCTTAGATACACCTACCAATATTTTATGTTACAAAACAACGTTTGCCAGGACAGCTAGTAACATATAAGATTATTATATTATTACGTGCAAAACAATATTAAGATATTTGTTGTATTTGTAAAACTATATCTTTGTCGCGTCACGAGTGCCTCTTGAGTCTTGACAGTCGTGCTAAGAAGACAGTGCGAATTATTATTAGGTATGGAAAAATATTATACTGCCATAATATAATAAGCTAAGCAGCATAACATACAATAATATAATATAATAATAATAATAATAATATCTATGGACGCTTCACACCACGTCAGTCTGGCCCCGTGGTAAGTACCTGATGGACTTGTGTTACAGGTACCAGACAACGGAAATATATTTAATACTTTTATACTATACATATATTTAAGATTTTTATTATATTATACACATATTTAATACACATCCATGACCCAGGAACTTTGAAAACTTTTTGTTCCGTCGGCGGGATTCGAACCCGCGACCCCCGGCTTGAGCTACCAACAGCCCACCAACTGAGCCACAGAGGTCGTCAATAATCAAACTTCTGATATTATAATAAAAAAATCACTATGTGCTTCATCATAACCCGGGCTTCAAGCCAGAAGGGCGTATAAAAAATGTCGTTTTTTTTAAGAAGAAAATAGATCTCTTTAACTGAAAATTTGTATGTGTCTATGAAAGTACTTCCTTAATTACGTGAAATGATCTTTTGTATTTTAACTATTCCAAAACTCCCTAAATATTGCACTTTTGTTATTATGATGAAGCACATAGCGTGTTTGTGTAATAGCAGTCAGTTATCGGCACTTTTTTAATTTACGTAGTTGTGCACCCGTTGTCTAGTACCAGTAACACAAGTCCTTCAGATACTTTACACTGGACCAGACTGGCGTGATGTGAAGCGTCCATAGATATTATTATTATTATTATACAGTATAAAGTTTTTATATATTAAATAGAACTAATGCTTAATACTCACATACGGTTTTACTCGATAGTTTTACTCCAAATCGAGCAAAAACCACCGTGTGGACCGCAAAACTCCCAGCTCGAAGGCTCGCATCGAGCCGGCTCGATGTTTCCTTCGAACTTACTCGACGCGAGCCGTCGAGCTTTACTCAAGCGTGTGGACGTGACTTCGAATGGCGCGAGTAGACCTTCTCCTTTAAGTTTCTTTTAGCTTGAACGGTTCGGTGAATACTGAACGGCGAGCTTACTCGATAGAGTAATGCTGAATGTGTGGACGAAAGCCCAAGCCGCGGGTTTTGCTCGACGTGATTGTTCGATCGAGTAAAACCGTATGTGAGTACTTAGCATTAAATATACTTAGATACAGAAACTTTATCTTTCATAAAAATACGTACGTTTAAAGTGTGCATTGGATAGGTTAAGTATTTTCTTCGTAACCCTGCAACTGCGGACTTTAATATGCAACAGGTTGGCTTAATGTATCTACAAAATTAGAAAATTTCACAAACTTTTACATTTCAGCGAGCAGTTGGGTTTTATGACAGAAAAATGAAGTAAATTACTTTAACAAACTTTATTAAATCGTATTAAGCTGAGTTAATTTAGTCTTTCCGACCTTTATTTAAATTTGTACCGTCTATTAAGCGTTTAAAGTGTTAAATTTTGTAATTGTTATCCGTGCTAAGTACGAATATTGTTTGAGCGATTACCGCGGGCTTTCAGGCAGTTGCTTGGTTGCTATGCGGTGTCAGCGCAGCGACAACGCTATATCGTTTTAGAAATAGGCTTCAAGAAAGGATTGATCCGTTGCATCATCGTATGTCATGTTTTGACAGAGTGACGAACAGGAAATGTAATGGAATGATCGATAGCGAACTGCACCTTGTTGTTTTCAAACTATATTATGTCTACATGTCTACATGTCTAAGGTTGTGTTATCGTGCGTCAACACAACTCAGACGTTTTGACATCATACGGTTTCGACAATGCAACGCATCGTAATATAATACAATAAACAAATACAATAAATGTAATACAATGAAACAATGTGTCTTAGATACTTTTAGTAGAAAATCTTTATCTTGATAAACAAAAAACTAATCTTGTCTGAAAAAAAAAGAAAATAACAAACAATTTCAGCCGAATTTGATACGTCATGAGAAAATAAATGTTACACTAAAATACATTGCTACGTAAATTTAGTGCGTAGAAGTTTTAGGTTCAAATTAATTTGCTTTCGCATAAGTTGTTGGCAATTTACATAAAGTAAGAAACAAAAACTTCTAGAATATAAATTTACAGAGAAATCAACGAGAAATCAAGTAAAAACTTGAGAGGTGTTAAGGGACACCCGCATGGAACGAAGTTATAAAAAAAAAAAAAAAAAACAAAAAAAGAACAAAAAAACGAAAAAAAAAAATAAAAATATAATGAAGAGTACCCGCCACCCCACCCAGCTAAAAAAAATAAAATTTCCCACCATAGAGGAATGGTAGAATTTTAAATTTCCCGCCAGTTGACGTCATCGCCACATCAACGCCCTCTGCCCCTACTTCGCAGGTACTAAAATAAGTGTCGGTCAAAAAGTGTCGTTACAACTTTTTCCGTCTAGACCCCTTTCGCAACGCGCGACAAGGAACTTCGTTCCAAAACTTTCGAAATTCTGCTTGTTTTTAAAATTATAAATACTTTTAAACTATGAAAACTCAACAACAATAAAAAATTAAACGCTTTCAAGTTTTCTCTAGTTTCTTGAAGCATAATTAAAACTTGAGACAACTATTTTAGAGTTCCTAGCTGGTGCTCGAAATAAGACTTCGCATTCTTGGGCATCTCGTATAGCAAAGGTAAATAAGCAATTAATAGTAAGTCTACTATTAAACCTACTAATAACTATTAACTACGCAATGTAACTTGGCATTAAAATTACTATATTTTACCAATATTTTATCGTTATTGGTATAATATGCTGAAATACTATTGTATTTAATGCAAATTGCAAAGTTACATTGTGTTTCTGTTGCTTTGCATTTCGACGCCGCAAAGGTGCTATAACAGTGGTGCGGTTTCGCCTTTTACATGCATTTTTGTAATATCCAAAGCGATGCGTTACATCAGTGTTTTTCCTTTTTTATGATGCGACCCCTGGTATGAAAAAATATTTCACGACTCCCCACCCTTTGCTTTTTTATCATATAATATGTATTTTTATGAATATATATTTTTTATAAAAATCTCCTACTTACTAGTGCGTTACGTCGTCGGACATGGTGTTTTGAACGGACAGGAGATGAAGTGGGAGGGTGAATGACACGTTGTGCTATCGCCGTCTTGTATGTGTTGTCGCGCGTCGCTGTAACGCTATACAATGCGTATGTCTGTTCCGACGATCGCAGCGCACCGAAGCAGCGTGGCCTCGCAATATTTCGTAATAATTTATCTACGATTGACCAATTTTCATACAAAAATATATAGCTGTATCAATAACTAGATGATGCCCGCAATTCCGTTGCACCTAAATTCGATTACCGCGTGGGAACCACACATTTTACCGGGATGAAAAGTATCCCATGCCCTTTCCTGGGACTCAAAGTATCTCCATACCAAAATTCAGCAAAATGAGTTCAGCAGATTGGGCGTGAATAGGTAACAGACAGACATACAGACAGAGAGTTAGATAGACGGACAGACTTTCTCATTCATAATATTAGTATGGAAAATTTTATGCTTCTTGCGTTTTATGTTACTCCCAGGCAACTATAATATACAATACAATTAAGGAATAACTTACCTCTAACTGTATATTCTTATTCTATTACTAAAATATAGTATTTAGTTAAGTTTCATTCGTCACTTAAGAAATAGGTGTTTGCGCAAAACTTCTATTCATTTATCGCACGGAAACCTTTCTTGAAAACTATTCCATGAACTTTTCTTTTTTCCTTCGAAACTTTTTAAATCTAAGCCATCTAATAATTGAGATTTAACCATGATTTAACCCTGTACCGCCTATTGTAATCTACATCAGGACACTGGCGGTAACCCTATTATCATGTAGAAATATCGCGCAGTCTTTGTACTCACAATACGATGACGTACAATAAACTACAATAGGATATCTTATCTGAAAGACCCAGTGCTACCGAGCTAAAGAAATTGAAAAGTGTATCTAAAAACAGCTAAATCTTGAACGTTTCTTGTTATTTTATGAGAAACTATTATCGTTTATTTTTAGGTTGTAGGATTATAGTCTCTAAGTTAAACTTTTATTTACTTGAATTAAGACAGAAAACAGAAATAAATATTTTGCACAATTTTTGTGTCACTGCTGAGTCACCAAATTTTTCTTATTTAAGGTCAATTCACTTTGCAAAGTCGGGAAACGTTGCTAACATTTTTAATAAGCCATTCAAATTCGAAATAGACAGCCCAGCACCGCAAGCGAATAATCTGACAAGTCAATGTGTATATCTTAAATATTATAGCATAGTAAATAAAGTTTAGTTTTGAATAGGTCCCTTTCCAATTGCATCGATGCGTTATGTTAAAATCTAAACTGAATATCTTACTAGTATAATTACTAATGCAAAAGTCCGTTTGTTTGTATTCTTTTCACGCCCAAACCGCTGAATCGATTTTGCTGAAATTTGGTATGGCGATACTTTGAGTCCCGGGAAAGGACATACTTTTTATCCCGTAAAAATGTACGGTTCCCGTAAATAAATGAATTTTGGCGCAACGGAGTTGCGGGTGTTTATAAAATCATAGTTGACTTTAAAAACACAGTTTTATAAAGAAACAATAGGTACTTTCGGAGCCATAAAGAACGATTATGACGTTAGACATTGGACGATATAAAATTTTGGATCCGAAATTAGATTGGGACAGATTAACCCGAGGAGGTAGATAGCGTTACGTGCAGGACGTGAGCGGCGCAGGGTTAAAATATATTACCTGAAATATGACACGTTCGTGACCGTGGGGAGAATCACAATAATTTTTATTGGTTTTTGTATGAATTGAGAATTAATACGTTTTGTTAGGACTAGGGATTCTAAGTAGAGGTTTTTTTACAAGAGTTTTTGGTCTCCCGAAACTCCGTTTATCGCGCGAGAACCGTACATTTTTCCGGGATAAAAGTATCCCATGTCCTTTCTCGTAACTTAAAGTAACGAAATTTGAGCAAAATCAAATCAAAAGCAAGACAGACAAATATACATACGTATTTTCGCATATTTTATAACAATTATGGATATAAAAGATAATAGTATGGATAGTATTACTTTTTTAATTTGAATCAAGTTATAACATTATTATTTAGATAAAATTTTCTTTAGCGTGTTTACGGTAAATGTAATAATTCACTGTGAACAGCGCGTCAACTGCTTTAACAATCTCTGTATAATATGCACCTCACCGTGTGGCATACTAATTTTCTATTGTGTAGTTATAATTAAAACTTGTTATTATAAAGTGCATTTTGGTGGTGATACTTCTAGTGGAGGGTTAGTTTTAAAACATTAAAAGTGAGATTTGTTGGTTTGCTTTAAATTATACTATTGGGTCTATTGTAATGACGAAGAATGATAAAGCTCAGCTTACTAGCAGATCCAAATGATATCTTCTTTTAGGAACTTAAATTTTCAGACTATTTCAATAGCGCAATTTAGAAACACCACTGTCTGGTCCGCTAGAACGTTAGTTTGATAATATAAAAACAGAAAATATTATGTCAACAATCACATCGCCTCGTTGCAATGTCATCTGACCCTTACGTCTAGTGCGGTCTCACCTTTATCTACTAACCGATATAAAAACAGAAAATATTATGTCAACAATCACATCGCCTCGTTGCAATGTCATCTGACCCTTACGTCTAGTGCGGTCTCACCTTTATCTAATAACCCCAGAAATCAGTCCAGCCGTACAGCCAATATGATTACTCTCACGTGGATGGTGTCGAACTCAATTTGGATACCGAATTTACTGTCGCTCCATCGGTACGGTGCTCTTTTAAAATATAACGGTCATTGACGACATAGCTGAGTTTAACCTTCAAGCGGTCGCGCGACGTCTAATCGACTCCCTTTAATACATTTTCGTTGATATTATCGATATTTCTCGTTGAATCCGTATCATTCTCTCAGTAGCTTTTCATAATTTATCTATCTGCCAAATAAATAGCTTACACTTACTCTCCTCATGCCCTTTGCAGCAAGAAGCTATATTGTTTTAGTCGCGGCGCCGGCGTCGAAAAGACTCCGCGCGCCTCTCGTATATTTTTATATGTAGTTTTCATATAATTGAGGCAAATTATATTTTATATTTATAAAACTAAGTCATTGTTAACCGATAACATCGAGTTTTATTGATAGATGAGGAAAAAATCGGAATTAGAATGAGAAAATTCCGATCACTTTTTCTGCCTCTGTTCACACAAGATTTGGGTTACTGGATTTTATAACTAAGTTTTTACCAAGAATACATTTAATTTTCTGGATGAATTGATTACTGTTAAAAAGAGTAATAATTAAATTTATGAAAATATAATAAATAATGTTGAATGAAAATTGTTTTGTTTCTCCAATTTGTCTAAGAATTCTTTTGGGTTACGCGCGACCACTGCCGTTACAGAAGAGGGCGCGCCTGCTTGAAGGTTAAAACGTTATATTATCAGATTAATGAATTTGTATCAGCTAGGTTATAATAGTAAAGGAGAAAGCCTTAATTCGCCGAAGTGTTCCCCAATTTTTGTGGGAGTCCGGTCCTTTTTGAAGTGGAACGGCCGGTCGAGGAGGGAGTCCCGTGTTTGATCTAAGACATCCCTCCATATACGGCTGACGGCAAATTGCAGGTGATTTTAGTGGGTAGGCTCGGCAGGGTCCCACATACCCCTGAGGTGCTTCAAACTAAGCACATCCCCAACCCGGGGCACCCATAAAATGTTCTTTACATAGGCTTTTTTCAGTCTACACTTCTTTACATGGAAAAATCGGGTTTTATCGATAGTTTCAGTAATTGATTTTTTATCATTTCGACTAAACGATAACAGAATATTACTACTTTATTTTGCTCTGCTACTACTTTGTTATACATAGATTCTCTAATTAAGAATGGCACAAGAAATTCTTATTATACATAAGAAACATCTTCAAAGGACAAAGTCCCAGAATTTACATTTAAAACACTGCAAAAGTAACTCTTAGTAGCTCAAAGATTTTCAACGAACTCATCTGAACTCTACGCCACATAATATTAGGAATTTTTAACCCTCCGCGCACCACGTGGGGTTTGTCAAACCCCAAGACTTATCTGGGCAAGGAATGCGTAATTTGTATTTTATATTTATTTTATTTCAAATTATTTATTTTATTTCAAATAACTATTTTTTGTCTATTTAATTGCAATATAAAATGATACTAAATGAAATATCTCCCATTTTTAATCTTTTGCAGCCAAAAATGAAAATTTAGTAATCTTTTACCAAGTAAAACATAGACTCTTAAGTAAGACATAGTTTTCAATTTGTCTTCCTGATACAATTTGAACACTTCTTTATTGATCTTGATAATTTTTTTGGTGGTCCAGGGGCTGTTTTGCCAAGAAATTCGTGAAAGCGCTTACGAGAACCTCTCAGTATCCATGGATTATATTATAATTGCGATTTTCAAATCTTCTTCTATCAAAGTCATACTTAATTTGTTCTAAAACCTGTCCAGGAATGCTAATTAAGTCGAGACAAATTCAAATATCCGTGAAATATAGATTTTTTCACATTCCACAATACTATGTTTACGTCAATTTTCGACGACGTCCTCAACTACGTGGGGTTTGTGGGACCCCAGCGCACTTTGTGCACGTCTGTTCTTTGCATCGGCGACACAAATGTTAAACCACTACCGTCAAACGATAAGGCAACGTCTTACCGTGCTCCTGCTATTTAAAGCCTAAACTCCTGCTATTTAAAGCGTCAATAAAGTCACACGAATTTGTAAAAAGTTATGAAATTTTTTATACGTCTGGGGTTTGTCAGACCCCACGTGGTGCACAGAGGGTTAATACAATAAGACCGAAAATAAGCAGAAATGTCGTAAGATGATATGCAATCAAACCTACAGCACAAAATATTGACAGAATTATCAATCACTACAACAGTTGTAGTGATTGATAAGGTTTTTTCTACACTAGTTACTAGTGTAGAAAAAACCTCGGCTTCGTGATTTAGTTTGATTCAGACTGATTTTAGAGTCACGCTGGCCGTCGGCGCCGACACCGAAATGTATAAAATATCAGCGCTGATCGCTACGCAGTATTTAGGCTGCCTTCACATTACATCGCGACTACTGCGGCAGCCGCGCGGCAGCCGCGCGACTTCCATACTAAACAGAGTCGCGCGGCTGCCGCAGTACTCGCGGCTTAATGTGAAGGCAGCCTTAATGACGCTTCCTAGAATTTCATACACCTCGGACTACGAGCGCCGACGGTGCGGGTGCAGTCAGCGTGAGACAAAAATCTGCCTTAAACACACGTAGTAACTATTTACTAATCTGTGCTTAAACGTTAGAGCAAAGTAAAGTTTCCAAGTTTGGCCAAAAAAATCCAGGCCGATCTTCTGATTATTATAGTTAGTCGATAAGAAATATGATCCATGCGTCGTAGGGGCACTTTCATAGCCCAGTGGGATGGATGAACCAAAACAATTAACAGGCAACAGGCATAGACGACTTCATGACATGATGTCTATCTGATGCAATTGATCTTCCTTGTCTAAAGTTGAGAAATAATTATGTACTAGAATCTAGTAACTAGATTACGCTTGCGATTCCGTTGCACTGAAATTCGTTTATCGCCTTGGAATCGTATCTTTTCGATATTAAAAGTATCCTATGACCTTTCCCGGGATTCAATGTATCTCGATACCAAAAATTGTATTTTGTACGTGGGAGAGCCATGCTTCGGCACGAATGGGAAATACCACGTTCTCACAGAAAACCGGCGTGAAACAGCGCTTGCGCTGTGTTTCGCCGAGTGAGTGAGGTTACCGGAGGCCCAATCCCCTACCCTATTCCCTTCCCTACCCTCCCCTATTCCCTTCCCTTCCCATCTCTACCCTCCCCTACCCTATTCCCTCTTAAAAGGCCGGCAACGCACTTGCAGCTCTTCTGATGCTGCGAGTGTTCATGGGCGACGGAAGTTGCTTTCCATCAGGTGACCCGTTTGCTCGTTTGCCCCCTTATTTCATAAAAAAAAATCAGCAAAATCGGGTCAGTGGTTGAATCGTGAAGAGCCAACAGACAGACTTTAACAGACTTCAACATTAGTATGGATATGGATTCTAACGCCTTGGCAATAATGTATTTCTAGACTAAATCGCACCTTAAAGGAGTGAGCACACTGAGACGGGCCGTGCCGGGGCTCAGCGTGCCGGGGCGCATGGGCGCGGATTTTTGCTCGGCGGATTTCCGTTAATGCGACACGGCCCGACAAGACCCGCTACGCCCCGGCAAGACCCGCTGCGCCCCGGCAACTGTGTGCTATAGCAAGCGGCGCGCGGATGTGATGCGATGGATGTTATGTGATGCATTGCGCGCCAAACCGCCCCGGCACGCCCCGGCACAGTGAGCGTTAAAATCCGTCAATGCGATGCGACCCGACCCGGCAATTAGTGTGCTATAGCGCATTTTGCGCTGCGCTGCGCCCCGACCCGCCTCGACACGCTCCGGCACGCGCCGACAAGTGTGCGCGAACCTTAAATGCGACCAACAATATCCCTTACTCCCTTAGTATGCTCTAAGGGCTCTAAGAGGTTTATTGCTCACGCACAATAGCGATGGAAGTAATAAGTATCCCTAGTAATTGGTGGTCCATTGATACGTTATTGATTACGTGATGAAAATGTTGAAAGTGGCCAGTAATATGTCGAATCTCATTCAGAGATTTCTATAGGATTGATTAGGTACCATTAGCGCTTGCGTATCTTCAACGTAATATTGTTGCTTGGCTCGGAAATAATATCACTTTGTTACTTAGTCAGTCTATTCGTCTGTCTATCAAAATCCTATACAAGGATATCGCATTTTGATTCCGAGTTTGGGTTTTGGTTATTTTGTCACGTTGTTTAGTTTTCTCTTTATGGTATAATTACAAAATTACATTATTGATATTGATGCTCTTACTTTGTATCTCCAAAGATTGTCTGTTACCTCTTTACGCTTAAACCACTGAACCGATTCTAATGAAATTTTGTATGGAATAATTTTGAGTGGCGGTAAAGGTCGTAGGGTACTATTCATCCCGGAAAAACGTACGGTGCCTGCGCGATAAACGAATCTTTGCTCAACGAAATTGCGACCGTCACTTATTATTAATTCGTGTTTTATTGTTATTTTTAAAAGCTTTTATTTAACTTGCTCTGTATGTATGTAAGTATGTATGTTCGGGTGAAATTTTGGAACTCAATTTTGAAGTAGATATATTTATTGTGTTTTGTACTTTAAATTGTATATTTTGTAGTATAGTGTAATGTCCTATTGTGTCAAATAAAAGTTTATTTTTTTTATGTAAATACGTACATGTTCCCAATAATACTCAACAAGTTTGTAAGTCGGCTTAAAGGATACACAAACGAAGGTTTCATAGGGTCACCACGTCATACATATTACACGAAGTATGTACAGTGGGGGCTTGAGGACTTATGCAAATAGAGGGGCCGGCAAAGTGGCTTCTTAATAATATATTTTGTCTATGATCATGAAAATATTTTTATGTTGGCATCTGTATGCTTCTGTTAAACAACATTGTATTTTTTAATATCGTATAGAAAAACCGTTTTTAAGTGTTCTGAACGGTGTTTAGTTGAGCATGTGAGGTATCTTTAGATATATACCTAGTTAGGTAACATGCTATCTATCCAAAGTTCAGAAAATACACCCCCCCCCCCCCCCCCAAACCTTTGACAATGTGTAAGGAGATACAGATACAGGGACGGGAAAAGACATAGGATTAAGCATAGTTTATGTTGTGAAAAAATGTACGATTCCTGTGGCATAAACTAATTTCGGGGTAGTGGCCTAGTCTACTAGTCTAGTAAAAATTGTTTTAAGTTTTATTTTTGTATAATAATTTTCGTTCAACTGAGTATTGTTAATGCATTTCTCAAAACTCTTTAAAACTTCGTAGACAATTCGGGAACAAAATCAAACAGTAAATCCCAAACAAATTCTAGCAATACGAATCTGATGAAGCAAATACGTGTACGATGTAATATAAATACTTGAATTTACTGAAATAAATGTACAG
This sequence comes from Cyaniris semiargus, assembly GCA_905187585.1. Taxonomy (NCBI): domain Eukaryota; kingdom Metazoa; phylum Arthropoda; class Insecta; order Lepidoptera; family Lycaenidae; genus Cyaniris; species Cyaniris semiargus. The sequence goes on along the minus strand of LR994563.1, from coordinate 13,369,024 downwards.
GATTAGCGAGGTTCCAACGATTTATTTGAAACAAGTTATCTAAGCCCAGCTTAAAAGAATTTACGGGATCCTTAATTTTTATTGCTAAGGACGTATTCTGGTTGTTAGAGGATATCTGTTTGCGATTAAACTTGTGTTATCGGATATTATCTTCCTGAGTTTATTGGTACTTCTTATTTTCTAAGTATTTTTCTTTCGGGATGACTGCGCTTTTTAAGGAAGTAGCTTATATTTTAATTAGATGATGCCCACAACTCCATTGCGCCAAAATTAGTTTATCGCGCGGAAACCGTACATTTTCCGGGATGAAAAGTATCCTATGTCCTTTCCCGGGACTCAAGGTATCTCCATACCAAATTTCAGCCAAATTGGTTCAGCGGTTTGGGCGTGAAAAGATAACAGACAGACAGACACATTTTCGCATTTATAATAACATTAGTTAAAGTAAATATGGATTTAGAATTCAAACAAAATCAATGCCAAGGTTTGTAAAATTACTCAAAAAGTAAGTCAGTTAGTCTAAAGTAAACAGGAGTTTCTACGTGAATAGGTAACAAACACACACACTATCAAACTATTTGAGGTTAGATTAGGTTAGGTTATTGACTTTGATTGAGGATGAATTGGGGATTAGGTTCGGATATAGATGAAAGACATTATCATGGGGGCGTGGACACTGACACAAAACAGCTGTACCCAAATAATCGGCCAAGTGCGAGTCGGACTCGCGCACGAAGGGTTCCGTACCGTTATAGAGCAAAAATAGGCCAAAAATTGTGTTTTTTTGTATGGGAACCCCCCTTAAATTTTTGTTTTATTTAAATATTATTATTAATTATTAAAGTACACATATATTTAAGGCCTTTAAAAGTTAGGTAGGCCTTAAAAGAAGAAAAATTTCAAGTGCCTACCTGTTGCCATTATTGATATCGAGCAAAAAAGTCTAAAAAAACATGTTTGTTGTATGGGATATTAATATTATTTTGTTTTTAGTATTTTTTGTTATAGTGGCAACAGATATACACAATCTGTGAAAATTTCAGAAGTCTAGCTATAGCTGTTCTTGAGATACAGTTTGGCGACAGACAGACAGACAGACAGACAGACAGACAGACAGACAGACGGACGGACAGACGGACAGACAACGAAGTTTTATAAGACCACTGCATTTGTTTTAATTTGGACCACGACAAAATATTATCTTTGTTGGATTGTAGATTCATTTTATTAATTATAGTGAACATATATTATATTGTAATTTTATTTGACTAAACCTACGAATAATAAAAACTAAGGAATCGTAACTCCCATACTATCAGCGTTTTAAATTTGGTTCCTTTCGATCTGTCATGTAAGGTCAGCCTAGTACCGCTCAAGGCCACCTAAATATTGCAAATGTATTGAAATGTGTACCTAAGGTACACTTTTTTGACAAGTATTGTGGAGCATGTTATTTGACGGTGTTACTTTTCCTTAGTTTTTATTATTCGTAGGACTAAACAGTAGTCCATGATTGCGCCTAACTTGTAAACTTTACAAAGTGTATTATCGTACATGAATATTCCTCATCACTTTACCTCTACTGTTTTGCTCTCAAAAACTCTTGCCAACTTTTTCATATAATGTAACGACACAGCGCTTTCCTATTAGCATATTTATGCAAATTTATTATGCCACTTATGTTTATTAGTCACTTTTGCATGCACGGATATTTTCTTTCGCTATTTCCCTATTGAACATTGTGGGGTGTTTTATGACAATGTATTTTAGTATATTCAATACCAACTCAAGGTGATATTATGGATAGTCCGTAGCAACGAAACAGATTCAAAACTTATTAGGTGACTACGTGTTTATTTTTCAAACATTATATAAGTCGAGGTGAATTTCACGTACTTTCGGATAAAAAAAAAAAAAAAAACGCCTTTTATTTCTTGCCATTTACAATTTGCTTGGTCAAAACACATTCTAATCATTACAGTAACAGTACTAGCTTTTGCCTGCGGCTTCGCTCGCGTTAAGACGTATTATTATTAATTAGGTATCAAAGTCTCAGCCCGATCGATTTAAAATTCACAAAGTTTCATACAAACTTTCATCCCTAATTTTATCCCTTGAGGGTAGAATTAATCAATAACCTTTCTTAGCGGATGCCTACGTCATAACATCTACCTGCATGCCTTCAGCCCGATCCGTCCAGTGGTTTGTGCTGTGCGTTGATAGATCACTATGTCAGTCAGTGAAAACCATAGTTGAAATAACAAAATATTAGACATAAAATTAAAATTATCAATCAATTATAATTAAAATTAGATTAAGATAAATAAATTGACATTTCAGATTATGGATTGTCATGTAATTTCATACAATTCTTTACACAAAATTTAGTCCCTTTCGAACTACGAATAATAAAAACTAAGGAATCGTAACTCCCATACTATTACCGTTTCAAATTTGGTTCCTTTCGATCTGTCATGTAACGTCAGCCTAGTACTGCTCAAGGCCACCTAAATATTACAAATGTATTGAAATGTGTACCTAAGGTACACTTTTTTTACAAGTATTGTGGAGCATGTTTTTTGACGGAGTTACTTTTCCTTAGTTTTTATTATTCGTAGCTTTCGAATAAAGGGGGTCAAAATATTGATATACTTAAATAATATAATATGAAGGTATTTATAGACGGTCATAGATTCGAGATCCTCCTTGAGGGTGACCACCACTTTAGGAGATGTGAATGACAGATTATGTTTATATTACGTAGCAATTCTGCTTAGTTTCTTCATTATTAAAAAACTATAGTTATAATTGGAAATAATAACAAGCATTTCTAATTATAAATTAAGCTTTAACTTCCATCGTACTAAAATGTGTACAAAACGGACGATTTTATAAACATCAAATTAAATTACACAAACATTCGCAAAACATTTCACTGGTGTACCGCAAAAAGTTCCAATCACCTAAATTGTGTAATTTCATATTGAGTTTTAAAATTCCGTATCAAACACTGCCGAAGCGTGAACTAATCGAATTCTGTACCAGCGGTACATTTATCAAATTGGGTTCAGTATTGAAATAAACCGATTTTTATTGAGACTTTTACTAAAATCGTTGAATCATGGTGGCCTTAATTGTGGGTAGAAAAGGCCGGGAAAGGTGGTGGTGCTGTGCAAAATATGTTCCATGTAAATGGCCAGTTTAGATTATTCCAATCCAATAAGCCAAAAAAATGCTGTAGTAATGTAAACGGGCACTTGAATGCACTGGAATGGAATTCAGTGCATTAGTGGCCGTTTACATTATTCCATTAGCACTCCAGCGCTGGATTGGATTACTGAATAGGATTGAAAACTGGCCCTAAACCTATGTTCAACAGTAGAATAATGTACGAAATTTATTTACCTAGCGACAATCAAACAAAGCGGTAAGTTTCCATATCCTTGTTGATCGGGAATTGTGGAATATGCCACTTTTCGCACCTCCAGCCTCAGTAACGCGCCTCAGTTCCCGGCAACGCACCTGAAACTCTTCTGATGTTGCGAGTGTCCATGGGTGACGGTAGTTGCTTTCCATCAGGTGACCCGTTTGCTCGTTTGTTCCCTATTTTTATAAAAAAGCCTGGTAGCACCTATGCCAGTCGCGCAATCAAAAGTCGGCATCAAAAACGAAATCTTTGACTGTACCCAGGCAAAAGCGCCTAGCGCTTCGTAGCTAAATTAAAACACATTTTATTATGTGGCACAAAAACTATTCCTCAACGCTAACTCCTGACGGCATGTCACTGTCAGCCGCAGCACAAAGAGATAAGCTATGTGTCGGATGTCGCGCTAGAAAAAGTGTTATGATTTCACTATAATATTGTGTGTCATAAATTATGTGAAAGTTACATTAAGTAAAGTCTAGATGACTTGATGAACTTTGTATCTCTTCCCTCCTACAATAAACCTTCCCTGTACTTCCACGAATATTTCAAAACTAAAATCAGCCAAATCGGTTAAGCATTTCTCGGGTTTTAGGGAGACTAACAAAATTTTAAATTCACATAGATTATAAATTTTAAGATAGGTTACGATCTATAATAATAATAAAATGATGGATGAGCATTATTGCGAAGCTGGTTATATACTCAATCGTCGACTACGGACAATCATAGACGAATAAACTACACGTTTGAAATCTCTTGTATGGATGGACCATACTAATATCACGCCCTCACCTCTTCACTTCCAAACCTTTGAACCGATTTTGCTGAAATTTGATTTGAGTCCCGGGAAAGGACATATGATACTTTTTAATTCGGAAAAATTTATGGCTCCCGCGCTATAAACGAATTTTGGCGCATCGGAGTTCCGCGCTACATCTAGAACATGATAAATTGTAAAGGTACAAGTTGGAACCGAGCGACACGCGACAACTGCAGACGACGTGTCGTCGCGACACTACTGCTTTCTATGTCTTTCTATGAAATACCCTCCGCAGCTAGCGACACGAAGCTAGCGTCACTTAAATAAATACATACATAGAAACCAGTAGTGTCGCAACGACACGTCGTCTGCTGCCGCTTCATGTAGCGGGCTTCCAGCTTGTACCTTAAGAAAGGCCTACGAACCAACAACGCTTAATACAATAATATTATGTAAATAAACATGATGGTGAAACTCTCTATAGCCTGTGCAATCGTCGATCATGGGCACACGTTCGAAATCGCTTGTATTGGTCCTTCAGGGATGAAATAATGATTTGTAAATGCGTTTGTGTCGAGTGAATAATTTTTCAATACAGTCAGTATCCAATCACAAAACCAATTTACGCTCAAAGGAGAAATAAAGGCCTAGCGACCGTCGGCCATTCAAAGCGACATGCTTTGTTTGGAATTGTGCTGGAGAATAGTGAAGAAATTGAGTTTGGTGGGTTTGATACGGCCTGTGACTGTGACGGTGCTATGCCAGAACGTCTGTCATATTAATGTCAAGCCTGCAAGGATCCTTTAGAGTTTAGAGCAGAGGTTCCCAAACTTATTCTCTAACTATGTATTGAGTATCTTACCGCCTTAGGGTCAATTTAGACCACAACGCGATGCGTAGATGCATTTCTGAATTTGTATTGAATTGACAGATTTGGAAGACGTCTCATGCAATTGAAGTCTGTCAAATCCATATAAATTTAGAAATGCATCTACACGTCGCGTTGTGGTCTGAATTGACCCTTAGGCCTGCAGCGTCCATAAGGGCCGCGCTACACCGGAATGGCAGCGGCGAGGCGAGCACTTTCAGTGTCATATGATTTTAAACTTTATCTTCATTATTGTAATACATAGTATCGCTTGAGAAATTGCGGCCGCCGGCGGCCGCCAGCGGCCACGAGCGGCCACGAGCGTCCACGGGCGGCTGTAGACTTCTCAAGCGATACTATGTATTACAATAATGAAGATAAAGTTTAAAATCATATGACACTGAAAGTGCTCGCCTCGCCGCTGCCATTCCGGTGTGGCGCGGCCCTAAGGGGCGTTATCATTAATTTACGACTATGATCACAATAGATAGAACGAACTAGTAGGCCTACTTCAAACAAACTGACGAATCGGCGGGGGTACTGCTGTAAGCATGCTATGAACGGCTGAGCAACGCAGTGTCACGGCGCGCGCCAACAGATATGAGATGCTACGTCAAACGTATAAATTTTGAGAACACGTCTAAGTCGACCTACTGGTTCGTTCTGTCTATTATGAATATGTGAGAATAGGCGTGGTGGCCGCAAAGGAAGATCTTCCGACCGAGCGAGGTGTTATGCTCGGTCAGGCCGGAGCCCACGTGATACATTTCAGCTGTCTCATGCAATTGAAGTCTGTCAAATATATAGCGACGCGCTCAGAAAACTTCGATAGCGCGATGCAGGAATGTTAGGCGAATTGTGGGTACCGCCACATCACTCCCCCCCGAAGACCGGAGGTCGAACCTTGAAGTCTCGTCGCTTGAGTCGCCAGTGCCAGAGATTTCCAGTGGGTCGGAACTGTTGCAGTGAGTCCCTGTGAGTCGGAACTGTGAAGCTGCTGCACGGGATCCAGTGAGTCGGATAGCTGCCGTGCGGGGCCGATGCTACGTGCTGACCAGGAGAGATGTGCTCTGCTTGCTGACCGGTCGGTGTAGTAAGAAAGCCCGTTGATACCGATGCTAATGTTAGGCGAATTGAATTGAAAATGCGATGGAATGTTAGGGGAATTGTGGGTACCGCCACAAATATAATATTATATGATAGAAAAATAATAATAAGATATTATATGATAGAAGGGCGTTTAATGTGGTCCGAAAAGCGAGCATACAAAGAAGTACATAAATAAAATTGCACAAAACTGATTCTCATTGGATTGCAGTTAAAAAGCAAAAATGCTAAAATATGCAGTCCATTTTTATGTAGTCACAGTTCAGAAGTTGCAAATTAGATGCTCATATTTTCCGATCCACTATTTTCCACTTCAACGCCCGAGGCATGAAACTTTGTGAATTTGCATAATATTTTTTCAGAGCAAATTGCCATTGAGGACGCATTTTAATAGTATAAGCGACAAGCGCTTCATTTTCTCTTGTCTACTTTCTTCAACTTCTGTCTTACTTTCACCTACCTACATAGAATTTAGAGGGACAATATAATACATAAAATTATCCCTTAAGGCCATCCCCTGAGCAAACGACCTTGACCATACATTTGCCGCGTTGCCGAGATCACACCAAAATTCTATTATTTTACTTATTTTAGTATAAATTGACCTAAAAAAATTCAAACGGTGAATATGTAGTTAATGAAATTGTCCATATATTGGCGTGTGTTTCAAATAACCGTAAATTGTAAATACTAGGGAGATACTGAATGTATGCTTGAATTTAAATAAATTGGTATTACTTCGGAAGCTGATATCATGAGTATAATAAACAAAAATAGGAAATTAATAACGGTGAAAGGAATGTTCTCCGAAATTTTTCCTATTTTTCTCCGAAACTATAAGAGTTATACTATTGAAATTTAGTAAGTAGATGTAGTCTGTGTACCGCATTAAGATTTTGATACAATAATGGAATAATTATTAAAAATTTTAGCGGTCCCCATAGGTACAACTGAATCAAAAAAATTTTTTTTTCATCTAACCTGTGCGTGTGGGGTATCTATGGATAGGTCTTTAAAAATCATATTAAGGTTTCTAATATCATTTTTTTCTAACCTGAATAGTTTGCGAGAGAGACTCTTCCAAAGTGCTAAAATGTGTGTCCCCCCCCTCTAACTTCTAAAGTAGGGGCATGATAAGTCTAAAAAACTACCAACGAAAATTGGTTTGAACGAAATCTAGCAAGTAGTTTTTTTTTATACGTCATAAATGGTAAACTAAAAACTTTCATTAAATCAACTGAAATATAAAAATAAATCATATCTTTTAATTTCATAAAAATAAACCTTATTGCTGCTGCGGAACCCTTCATGGGCGAGTCCAACTCGCACTTGGCCGGTTTTTTAATCTTCCCCTACCCATCTTTTCTTCTAATATAACATAACTTATCTATATCAATAAAAAAATATTTAAAGTTTTGTTACTCTCCCTAAAACTTGAGAACGAATGTGGCGAATGAATTTTCATCTTGAAATATTCGTGAAAGTCCAGGGAAGGTTTAAATTAGGAGTAAAGTGATACGAAGTTTACCGGGTCAACTAGTAATATTATATAATCTACTAGATGACGCCCGCAACTTCGTTGCGCCAAAATTCGTTTATCGCGCGGGAACCGTACATTTTTACGGGATAAAAAGTATCCTATGTCCTTTCCCGGGACTCAAAGTATCCCCATACCAAATTTCAGCAAAATCGGTTCAGCGGTTTAGGCGTGAAGAGGTAACAGACAGACAGACAGACACACTTTCGCATTTATAATATTAGTATGGATGGGCGCTTATATTGTAGGAAAAAATCATTTGCCTAAACCACGCTTTTGCCTTAACAGTAAACAGTCTATATTTATAAACATCTATGGATATGAAGCTGTAAAATTTTCAGAAACTACAATCGCGAATTAATATGGAAGCATCTCTTGCCAAATGACATCGTAATCGAAATCATCGAAAGCAAAACAGCATTTTGTATATATGAATTTGAGGTTCACTGATACAGTATTTAATATCGTAATGCTTCGATATAAAGTTCACATTTCCATAGCAATACAAGGGTACAAGTAGCAAGAAAAGTACATGGGATCGTTAGAAACATTGTCAATTTCATATGTCTGTAACATTTAATAGTACAAAATGACAATAGTTTACAGAGCTAAGTAATGTTTTTCACATAGAAATTGGTAGCATGGCAAAACTGATATATTGCAAGAACTTATAAAGTATACGGAAAAGATTAATTATTATTTACCGGTAGCATGGCAAAACTGATATATTGCAAGAACTTATAAAGAATACGGAAAAGATTAATTATTATTTACAAGATGACGATACTAAATGACCCGCAACTCCGCTGCCCTGATATTCGATTATCGCGTGGGGACCGTACATTTTTTCATAAAAAAAATAATCTTAACTTCTATCCCGTCCCACAAAGTATCTCCATGCAGAATTTAAGCTTAATCGGCTCAGTCATTTAAGCATGTAGATATTTTCTTTCTTTCTAATATTAATAAATTAGCTTATTTAATCATACAGACAGACCCATAGACCCACTTCAGCATTCGTAGTATTTGTAAGAATTACCCTTTGTAGATATTCCAGTTTCATTATTTTAAATTGGATACATTTTACTTTGTCAAAGTGCAAGTTTCTTGCTAATATTCAATGATGACGAAAGACTTGAACTTTCAAAGTAATTGTAAGATTTTCTGTCATAGAGCTTTAGAGCTTTTTAGAGCTTTTTTTTAATAAAATGATATTATATATTTTTGTGAAATGATATTATATGTTTTTTTTTCTTTGATTCATTCATCAATCAAAACATCAGTATAGAATCTAGCTCAGACAAAAACTTAATTAACTAGGCTCAACGTAGTGGTGGCGAAGACAAAGACGAGGAGGACTAAGCCAGTACGAGGAGGAGGACAGGACGAGGATAGAACAACGAGGAAAACAGGTACAGGACAGGACACGATATTGTGTTATTAGTAACTTTAAGCATCATCATTATATAGGGCCATCTTCATATCGAACTTCGGCGGTCAATTGGTTGAATTTTTCCCAATCTTCGCCCAAGTTTGTAAGCTATTGAATTGATTTTATCGCGGGTTTTGAGCGCGGCAATCGAATCAAGAAATTTTGTAACGAAAAACATCTAAAATTCGTCTAACATCATTTCAGTTCAGCAGACTTCGGCTTGGTGTGGTGCTCGCCGCACCGACTGGCACTGCGGCGTTGCCGCACCGCTGTGCCGGTCGGTGCGACGTTCCCAGACTTCGGCACGGTGTTTGTGTGCGTGCGACGTATGCGAATTATAAATGCGTAAGTTGGTATGCTATGCAATAGCTTTACCGCGGCAGTCCCCGAGTGCCACACGTACTTTTTTTGTAAAGTTTAAGCATCTACTACGAAATGAACTTTGAGAATCCCTAAGGTATTTCAATTGGGATAAAAGTTTATATGTCAAGGATACTTTTCACGAGAGCGAAGTTGGGCCAAAAGCTAGTAGTAAAATGATCATGATACAATCAAATGCAAACACGTAAAATCTTGATATCCCAGACAACCATTCAAACGTCAATGTAACGTGCCGTATGAAGCAATAAATAAAACAGAATACAATCTCAGGATCGCATATGCAAGATGCGACAGAAATTGAATGGTGTGTTCGAAGAATTTGGGGGATTCGGAAAATTTACGTTCAGTGCCACCTTTTGCTGCACATCGAATTGTTTAGTTGGATTTCAATTCGTATTGTGAGAATATCTTGGATTTTTTCGCATGTACAACATCAAGATTTTCTCAGAAAAAAGTTAAATAATTTAAAATTGACTTTTGGTTTCCAGGAGGTATACTATTAATATTTTGACTGTGGATATTTTTTTTTCCTGTCCAGTCCTAACCAGACTGGTGCACAATTCACACACACGGGATTGCACAAAACAAGTTTTTTTCTTTTTTTATGAAACAAGGGGCAAACGAACAAACGGGTCACCTGATGGAAAGCAACTACCGTCGCCCATGGACACTCGCAACATCAGAAGAGCTGCAGGTGCGTTGCCGAGTCAGTTAGGTTAGGTGAATCCGAAGGTATGGATTCCCCGTGTATGAAGGCCTTTGGGAGCTGATGTATGTGCGACCAATGACCATATTCTAGATTACACATTAATTTATGCGAGAATCAATAGCCCGCTTAAGCAATTTTCCTGTATCATCTTTACCGTGTCAAGCGTTCGTCTCAGCATATTTTGACTTCTTAATGTTTAAGTTATTAAAAATACATCAAGGTTCCCGCCGCGTCATAACTTGCTATGACAGTTACAAATTATGTGAAAAAATACATTACTTAAAGGCCGAGGAGATTTGCGGAGAAATATCAACGGCATAATTTGACAGAGAAGCAATTAGTAAATTTGTTAGAAATTTTACTCGTAGGTCCTGGAATATGTCTTGGTATTACCTTGTTTTTATCCTTTTATTTATTTTAATATAATAATATATAATATAATAATATCTATGGACGCTTCACACCACGTCAGTATGACCCCGTGGTAAGTACCTGAAGGACTTGTGTTACGGGTACCAGACAACGGAAATATATTTAATACTTTTTCACTATACACATATTTAAGATTTTTTATTATATGATACACATATTGAATACACATCCATGACCCAGGAACTTTGAAAACTTTTTTGTTCCGTCGGCGGGATTCGAACCCGCGACCGCCGGCTTGAGCTACCAATAGCCCACCAACTGAGTCACAGAGGTCGTCAAAATTGTTGTCAAAATTTTACCTTTCAAATTATTACTTGATACCTTTTACTACAGACTGTATGAACTAAACTACGATGCAAACTACGCCACTAAGCAACTAGTCAACAAATCATATGTAGTAAAGTATGTTGCATGTGTGTGCCTGTCATAAAGTTAATATACCTAGCGGAATAGAGCAACAATCTCGAGCTGTCAAACGAAACCGAAATTGGTTTACGTCTGTGTGTAAAAATATGTGTACGTATACACTTACACAAGCATGATTGAACATGAATTCTATGAGATTGAATTGTCAACGTGCCGATAAGTGCCGACTGGACGTCAAAAAAGAGTTCTGCTGTCATGTATCACACGTCTCTTTTTACCACGCAGTGTTACTGATAGTGACATCTCGCTTGCTCAGGGCTTTGTTTCTCTATTCCGCTAGGTATATTAACTTTATGGTGCCTGTGCATTAACGTGTGAATATTTTCAGCCTTAGTATGACAAAAGCCTTTGTGCTCTTTTTTTTTAATATTTTTATCTCAGACTATACAGTGGCTTAGTAATAATTTTGAAACAAAATAAATTGACCATTATAAATAAATTCCTCTATAATTCAGACCCCGGGAATGTTCTTTTACACCAAATATCTTTTTGTACGCCATATTTATTTGCTATAAACAACACAAAATGGGCTCAAACAAAATGAGTGTGAAAAAACAAAGCTAAAACCTCCATTCAACGATGCATCCCATTGTCCGCTGTGGCCCGGTCGGCTTTGTTTAGGATTCATTAATTTACTAACACGGGAGTAAGCCCAGTTATTCATTCATAATTGCCAAAAATCGAGGTGGGAATTTGAAAAATATTATCTAATGCGGAGTAGTGTTTATGAACTTAGTTGAAGGCGGTTGAATTGATTCGTTCACACAAAACATACTGCAGCATCAAAGAATAATTTTCTTAAGAAATGAGACGAGTTACAAGACTTTAGAATGAATATTCAAAAAAATATTTTCTAAGTATATTTGTCTAAGTATGTCACCCGCCCGCAGATCTTGTCCGCATGCGGGTGACAACATGCTCCTGGCCGCGCGCGTGTTGCCCGCATAACTGGAGAAATATATAAGAAGTAATAGCCTGAATTCACTTTGATTAGTGATAAGTGCAGGTGATTAGTAATGAGGAGAAAGTAAGTGTGGACAGCGACTGATTAGTGCAAGGCCTTTATTTTCTCCTAATCACAAATCACCTGCGCTCGCACTAATCAAAGTGAATATAGGACCTAATGCGCAGGCGATGACACGTATTATAGGAAAAGCACTCTCAAAAATCAGCCAACATTTTCTATTAGGCCTTCCTTTTTATTCGCTCAAGTCATTTTAGTTGAAGCATGGTAAAAGCAAAAGGAAGCCACGTTTAAAAATAAAGACTCTGCCATAATATTGGTTCGTCAAAATGTTTACGTAAAAAATTTGATTAGTTTGTTTGAATCAAACCACCGACCTCCAGACAAGCATTAAGCCACTATACGATAGAGGCATGTCTGCATAACATTAATACGAAGCCTCACAACTTAACACAATACTAAATCTGCTTAAGAAACTTTATAAATGGAGTTTAGTTAACTTCATTGTTGGCTTTTATTAACATAAAGTTAAGCGCCATGCAGGGCGAGAACGCAGATTCATGGAACTAGTCAGAGCGAGTTGCATGAAAAGCAGTATTTCTTTATTGAAAACATTATTATGAAACCTTACAAATATAAAACTCAACGTATCTCCGTACTAAATTTCAGCAAATTCGGTTTAGTTGTTTCGGTGTGAAGTGGTAACAGACAGACAGACATACAGACAGATGCTTACGCATTTATAATGTTAGTATGGATTTATTATGTTAACGGAATACTGTGGGCTACCTGCTTTGTGCAATTGTCGTTTCATATTTTGTGTGTGATATGGCCATTATTAGATATCTGAACTTATGAAAAAACTTTTCCCTAACATGCGTACGTCGAGAGAAAAATTTCTCGTTCGTATACTAGCTTCACAGATAATATGTATATATCGAGAAACTACTCTTCTCATTTGTCAAAATCTTGACAAAACTCGATAAAAATGTGTTGTCATGTTAGGGTTCGTACACAAAAATAGCACACACAGATTAAGAAAAAAAAAAACACTATTATCTCTAATTTTGACGATAGACACGAAAAAAAAGTATGTTATGTTAGGGTCAATAGAGATGAAGAGATAAACCAGTTAACATCGAGAAAAGATTTAGACAAAATTTTCTCGTTTGCGCATCTTAGGCCGGCTGGTACATGATTGTATTTCGATAATTGTAACACTAATGTGAGGTTGGACCACAAACCACATGTTACATGTATGTAGAGATTACACTATATAGTAAGTACTTACCTCAATAATTATTAATGTAACCACTTCAAAAATGATAATAATATGAAATGTAAATGAAAACTAGAAAAATAATACTATGTTACTGCAATGTTGTCACGCTAGATGCAGCGCCAGCAGTACATAATAATCGGCCAAGTGCGAGTCGGACTCGTGCACGAAGGGTTCCGTACCGTTATAGAGTACCGTTATAGAGCAAAAAATTGTGTTTTTTGTATGGAAACCCCCCTTAAATATTTACTTAATTAAAATTTTATTATTAGTCATTAAAGTACAAATATAATTAAGGATTTTGTGAAAATTCCAAGTGCTTAGCTGTTACCATTATTGATTACGGGTGAAAAAACCTTAAAAAATCACGTTTGTTGTATGGGAGCCCCCCTTAAATATTAATTTTATTACGTTTTTAGTATTTTTTGTTATAGAAGCAACAGAAATACACAATCTGTGAAAATTTCAGAAGTCTATCTATAGCGGTTCTTGAGTTACAGCCTGGAGACAGACGGACAGACATAGAAGTCTCAGTAATAGGGTCCCGTTTTTACCCTTTGGGTACCGAACCCTAAAAATGTTTGTTCGACGTTTGACAACGTTTTTGTCAATATTCTGATCTGACGTTTCGGCAACATGTCGGATTTTGGTCGGATTTTTTACTGTATGTGGTAAAAGCGCCCTCTGCTCTGACCTTTCCGTATTATTCCCAATTGAACAAAAACTTAGCCCTTTTTATCGGATATACCTATGAAGCGATAGTTTGAACGTTAAACAATAGCTGATTGCAGAATTCAAACACAAAATGGGGCGATTTCCTAGGAATTGGTAATAATTGTCACCGCGTTTTACGTACGAAACGTCTATAATATCGCTTCGACTATCGTTCTTGTAGAGTAAGAGCTAGCAAGACTTTCGTCATTTTATAAAAGCTGAAAGACAACCTTAAAGTATTAGACTTTGAGGTGGTCAGAAAGTAACTATCATAAGTGTACGGCAGTGGGAGACGAGATTCCTACAGTTATCCCGATGAAAATAAGATAATAATTATTGAGCATTATATTTCATCGAGGGTCAGGTAGACTTAATCAGATCTGGATACCTCCCAAAGTAACCGCGACCGAATCTACATCGTTTCTAATCGTTCTTACTTCTAATAATACTAAATTACTTCTATAAGAGTCGTAAACAGCAAAACTTTTAGCTTTTATAAAATGGCGATAGTCTGAACATGTCGTCAGACTCCGTCGGCATACAGTCGTTGGTATGAATCAGTGATCCCCACTGCCACTGTTGACTCTGTCTACCCCGACTGAACAAACACTTGACCTGGCTGGAAAAATGTCGGCTAGACTGGTCGTGTGCTGCTATCGCACAATATTTCGTTTTATTTTTAAATACAGTCTAGTAACATCATGTGTTTTAGTTGAGCTAAGTACGATTAAAAAATATTTGTTAAGTGATTATTATGAATGTTCATTTCTTTTCATCACAAAGAATTACAGAACAAATTCTTGAAATGTAGCATGGCACTAATTTAGGCCCTGAATGTACAGTGTTTCTTTGTACTTAGTTATGTAGGTAAATTGTTAAGTAGTTTTGTAAGTAAACAGTAGGAAAATTTGAGATTATATCGATATATTGCAAATATATCGTCGTTCTCATGTTGATGATATTAGTACAGCTGTTAGGGATATCAATGCTGACCTACAACGAATAGCAGACTGGGCAAAATCGTTTGGTCTTTAGTCAATCCCCACAAATCACAGGCAATAATCGTCGGTAGCAGGTACAAGACACAAAGACTAAACGATGTGCCCAGTGTTATATACAATGGTACTCCGATTGCTTATACACACTCAGCGAAAAACCTTGGAATAATCATTGATAGCAATCTGTCCTGGCAACCTCAAGTTAATGAGGTAAGTAGAAAAATATTTCACTCGATACACATGCTTAAGCGTCTTCAGAACTTTTTGCCCTTCAAAACTAAAATTTCCCTGGTCCAGTCACTCATTTTCCCTATACTTGATTATGCTGACTCCTGCTACCTAGATGTTACCTAAGAATTGCTGACAAAGTTAGAACGTTTGCAAAATCTTTGCATTCGTTTTGTCTTCGGTCTTAAAAAGTATGACCATGTCTCTGCTTTTCGGTCACAGCTAAGGTGGCTTCCGATTCGCCATCGGCGAAATATCCATATCCTTTCCCTCCTTTATAATATCCTTTATAATCCTTTGTCTTCCTCTTACCTCGTAGAGCGTTTCAACTTTTTACGATCCTTAGACGTCCCTTGCAGATCTAATGTTAGGACTAACCTTTCCCTCCCGTCCCATCGTTCCAACTTCTTTTCCTACTCCTTTACTGTTCATGCAGTCAGATTGTGGAATTCCCTACCCCACACCATCCGTGATAGTCCTACTATTACTGTCTTTAAAAGACGCTTGAAGGAGCACTGCCTCTGCACTGAATCCAACTATGATTAGTATTAAATATACATATTGTATGTATTTATTTTTAGTATTTATAGTTTATAGTATAGTATGTACTTATTATAAAATTATAGTATATTATTATTATTAGTATAATGTACCTAGTATTTTGTTGAACACAATATAATAATAATTGTATTACATAATAAGTAAGTAGTTATAATTTATTTTTTTTCATTTCTGTTTATATGCACGCCCTATCTGATGTTTGTAATCAAATTTCTCTTCTTAGGACTGCTGGAAGAAATTTCTTTAGAGATAAGCAGTACCTTTTGTGTCGTTTTTCTTCATAACTATAACTTGTTAAATGTTTTTGTGTGCAATAAACGGTTAAAATTATAATATCTCATCAAACACAGAAAAAAATTCATAATGCGCAATATATGGCTGTACAAAATTTTACCTAAGTTATCAAGGTTGGAAAAACGGACAGACAGCGTGAAATTATAAGGATTGTAACTACAGAATTCTAAAAAAGACACATCTATTAAAGAACAAGTAAAATAAGGACTTTAGTTTAGACTCAAACGACACATTTCGAATTAAAGAATTACTCCCCAATAAAATAACATAACATCAAAGTAACAGTAGAATGAAACGGAAAATAGAAATTGTCGAATAACAATCGAGACCCAATTGTTCGTGAATACCTTTATCGCCGATCAGCGCGCGTTCGTACTACGCGACACGACTAGCGACAAACGACACGACATGCGACATGGCATGCGACAGACAAGTGATAAGACGTGCGACACCATAAGTTATGCTTGATTTACACGGGTGACTAAAGCCGCACGATTTACGCCGCACGGCGAAAATCGACCGTGTAAATGGCAATTCGACTACGCTGCATGCGGCTAAAGTCGCAAGCCCCAAAGTCGTGCGGCCAGCGGCCGCATGCGGCTGGTGACTAAAATCGACCGTGCAAACGCTCAGTCGCAAGCGATCGCTTGCTGCGAATACTACTGTAGCGAGTGACTTGCCGGGTGACTAAAATCGCCCCGTTAGTCACCCGTGTAAATGGGGTGGCGATTCGACTTGAACAGGCGATTCGACTGGTGACTTGCCGGGTGACTAAAATCGCCCCGTTAGTCACCCGTGTAAATCCACCATTACGCGACAAGCAACACGATAAATGACGCGGCAAAAGATGCAACAGTCGACGCGACTAACGACGCGGCTAGCGACTTGACTGATATATAGCAACGCGTCAAGAGACACGACAAGCGACACCACAAACGAAGCGACAGGCGACGTGACTAATATAGCGACGCGACAATTAACGCGACATGTTTGTCGCGGAGACGGTAATAATCTTTTTGAAGTGAAAATTTCTTTAGCGACATCGTGAACTTATTTGGGATGGGTAAAAAAATGTTAAACTCGGGAGGGCCGTAGCCTAATAAAAAAATTTTGGTAGAAGAGTACATCCAAGATTGTTTGAATGCGCTAATCTCAGAAACTACAGTCTCGAAATTAATTGATTTTTTTGGGTTGGTTAGTCCTTTTCCTCTATATTCCCCTCTCTTTCCACCGCGTAACGGTATACCTCTTTCGCTGAAAAATAGCTTTCTGCGTAATCTATGTTTCAGCGCAGCAGTAGTTAGACAAGTTTCCTGAATCTTTATAGAAAGTCAAGTTATTTCGTTAGCTCAATCGCCCAGTGTGTACACACCTTCATAATATAATCTATATTGAGACATCTCACGAAGGTATGTTCCGGGAATGTGAGAAAACTATTTCCTTTAGACATTTTGCCTTTCCCCAGTTTCCTCTTAGATATTGTCTCTGATAGATTGCGGTTAAAAGTTCCATAATGTTTAAGTTATGAACTTTCTTCATACCTTAGTCATGCAAAATGGTATAATTGGGGAGGCTTGTAAAGGGACAAGATTTGCTTGTGTCGCAAAAGCTTAGAAATTATTGGGACGATTCCGATGTATATAAAAATAATGTGATGCCATGAGAAATGACTACTTTTTAACATTGCAAAACATACCTGAAATAACTTTATAGCGGTCCAAACAGCTGTCCTTATCGTGCTATCGAAATTCCTGAGATGGATGTGACATATACACAACCAAGCGTTGAACAGTAATCACGCTGTAAGTTTTGCAGTCGAATATTGTTTATCTGGCTATAAAGTTAAATTGTATTCGATAATTTTGACAATGAAATTAGGCATCAAGAATCGATGAGATTGCGAAAAGTTAAGTCAAATATCAAACTTTGATAAATATATCTTTCTAGTACAAACTCTATCGTTATACTGAAATACATTGAGCAATCCAAAGTTCCTTCTATAAAAAAGAATTCTAAATACGGCTTGACGTAATTTCGCCCATAACTCGAAAACGCTTTACGAAGATTTTAATTTCAGTATGTGCCTCAAATTTGCCTTTTAAAAGCCCGAATCATTTCACCGTTGGTATTTAAATCGGAGGGTTTTCCAATGAAATATCATGATTGTTAAAAGGATTTTTAAAATCATTGAACTGTAATTTGAATTGGTTTCTAATTATAATGGTGTTTTATTTATGTGGCACAAAGAAAGAATGAGGCAATGAAATGCAAGAAATATAGTTACAATGTTAACTTAGGCGTGGGTAGAATTACTATTAATGTTTGCTTCGTAGAAATTCTTTGTATGCAGTACAATTTCTGAATTAAGCCTGTTCTATACTTTCCTGACTTAAGCTACCGCACTGACAGAACTACATCTAAATTAGTTCAGCGGCTAAAGCATGAAAAGACAACAGACAGACGTATAGACACACGTAAGTCCTTTCACGTAGCCCTAGCATGGCGACCAGTGGAAATGCGAAAGTATAGACAAACTGTGGACATAAACTTAAGGTGCCGTTTCGATCATTACCACGGCTAATCGCGATTCGCGACCGACAAAAATTCAATTAAAATGCCACTTTATGACAGACATAAAGTAGGATATTATTTGAATTTTTAGGACTATAGTCTGTCATAAAGTGGCATTTTAATTGAGTTTTTCGGAACGAAAAAAGATCGGAACGGCACCTTAAGTTTATCTCCACAGTTTGTCTATACTTTCGCATTTAAACTAGCCGCCGTGCTAGGGCTACTGGGACTAAAATGTCTCCATGCTAAATGTTTCCTAAATTGGCTCAGCGATAATAGCGATATCAGGGACAACAGACAGACAAACACACCATAATATTTATAACATAATAATATTATGAGAATGGATTCTTGTTAGCTTATGTAGTGTGAACTAGCACAGTGTCTTGCAGAAACTGACTGTTCTTGATAGTCATTTCCAGGCTTATTATACGAACTAGAACTCTAAACCACAACTTACTAATAGCGTTCAGTTAGGGCTGCTACTATGCAAACAGTTCGATATATCGAGAAAAAGCTTATTTATTTCTGTTATGAAAGTATATGAAACCCAATAACATTTGTGTAGATTTTATGCTTAGTATTATAAAAGTACAATATTTTTCTGACGTAACAAAAATCCAAGATTTACCCTATTAAAAAACCCAACAGGCTAAAACTAAACATATGCTCAAAAATTGTATTTGTCTTTGTTTTTAGTAAGAATTTTGCTGAAATTTGGTATGGACATACCTTCAATCCCGGGAAAGGACATAGGATGCTTTTTATCTAAAATGTATGATTCCCGCGATAAACGAATTTTGGCACAACGGAGTCCGGGTGTCATCTAGTAAAAAATATTGCAGAAAATCTAAAACATTAAAAAGGAATTAAAGTAAATTGTGCGAGCCCTAATCCTACTTAATAACAAACGATTATTGGAAGACGATTCGATAAAAACCGTCTTCTTTTGTTAAATAGTCTTATCTGAAAATGCATTTATCTGTCTCACTGTCGATGGCAGAACTAATCTAACTTGGCGTTATATAATGGGAATGGAAAATATGCTTTATGCATCATCAATTCAATGCATTTCAGTTACTTACTCGTACGTTTTTTATTCAGATTAGGGACTAAAGTTAGATGTGTATGTCTGTTACCTCTTCACGCCCAAACATCTGAACCGATTTTGCCAAAATTTGCTATGGACACTTTGAGTACCAAGAAAGGACATCTGAAAGTTTTTGACCAGAAAACATGTACGTTTTCTACGTGATCTAAGCAACATCAAGTATTTATAATATTTTATAATAATATTATTACGTCATAAAATTCATTTATACAGCTGTAACATATCAAAACGAATAAGAGTGGGATTTGCTTAATGCTTAAGGCAGGGGTTCCCAATCTTTTTCAGCCTGCGGCGCAGTAATACATTACAATATTTTGTCACGGCGCCCTACTTTACCTGGCAATTAGAAAAAGATACATAAATTAACATCCTTAATGATCATAGTTATATTATGCAGGTAAATAATAATAAACAATTAATACTTAATCGTCCTGCTTTATATAATTAATGTTATAATTTTATTTTATAATATATGTGGTTTAGGATAATGTTGGAAGATCAACTCACCGCGCCCTTGCCATTTCACGGCGCACCAGGGCGCCGCGGCGCACACTTTGAGAACCCCTGGCTTAAGGTATAAGAGGATTAGATCTTACAAGTATTGCCTTACAAGCTAAAACAGATTACACGGAATAAGGATATACAAGTTAAAGTACTGTATACATAAAAATGTATACATTTAGATGTATAAAAAATATAAAGTTTTAATTTCAGTAAATCCATTCAGAATTTATTCATTTCTTAGGGTTCCGTAGTCAACAAGGAACCCTTATAGTTTCGGTCTGTCCGTCCGTCTGTCCGTCTGTCCGTCTGTCTGTTTGTCTGTCCGTCTGTCCGTCTGTCTGTCCGCGGTTTTTCTCAGAGACTATAGGACCTACAAAGCTGTAATTTGGCATGAATGCACATATTAATGATGCCGACAAAATGGTACATAAAATCTTAAAAAATATATTTTATTTCATGGTACCTCCCCTACACATCAAGCGCGGATGATTTTTTTTTTCGCGTCCACCCCATCGTGTCGGGTGTCGTTGGATATATTTTTTAAAAATACTGAGTATTCATAGATAACTTTCCGATTTAGGGATCCATTTGTGAAATATGACGTTTTAAAGTGGAAAAAATCGTTAGTCTAGTGTTCCCCCCTTCTACCAGCTAAACGGTTGTTTCTGGAAATGTGAAAAAATTCACGGGAGTAGGAAATATGCTGAATTTAAAAGGAAAACTATCACGGCTAAGAAGACTTCATAAGTTATTTTAAAGTAATAGTCGATCAACTAAAAAAAATGTATTCGGTGAAGTATAAAGGAACTTTTCGTTCAAATTATTTGGAAGTAACTGAGATGATGTTGTTAGTCATTATTAAAAACGTAAAAACGTTATAAATGTATATTCATTGACAATACAAACATTATCAAAAACTAGCGGTACTACGGAACCCTATATTGCCCGTGGCAATATGCACATGGCCGTTTTTTTTTTGTGTTGTTGTACTCTCGTAACAAGCATTAACCAGCTATAAAAAGTAAATTTTTACTATTATGTACAACGGTCTTAACAGTGAGAAGTACTTTTTGTCCTGAAAATTTAAATCCAATCCGCCTACAACTCCAGCGATCTATTACAATACACTTATAAATCTCCCTCACAGCATATTTTCGCTCGTGGAAGAAGGTCCTAATATTTGAATTTCTATAACAATTTGGCCCCAATCACACAAATCTTTGATACGTCGACATGTGTCGCTCGCACATGGCCATTTCCATATCACCCGTATCCGGAACCCCGCTGGGTTTTCGATTAGTAAATGCTTTTTACCACTGTAACCGAATTCGATATCCGTTCTTTACATTATGTGTCTTTTTTGGCCATTCTTCTCCATATCTTTACATTTTTTCTTCGATTCTTCTCAATATGTTTTCTTTAGAATTTTTGTATCAATTTATTCATAGTCAGACTTATCATGATCAGCCTATAACCATAAACGACAACGACCTTCCCTAACAGCTAACTGTCTCGACTTTTATACTTAAGGTGACGCCTTGATAATTTGACTGCAGCGATATCGATTTTTCTCAACAATGACTAAAGCTAAGAAATTAAAGTTCATTGTCAGTATTCATCATGTATTTATCTTTGAATAATTCAAAGTTTTTTTTCGTTTTTTATATTTTTTTAAATGTAGATTGTATTGTTTTGATAACCTAAATATGAATCGACGTTAAAATATATTTAAAATTTCATAGAAAAGGAACAATCAATAATTTTTAATTATTGTAAATTTTGTTTACCATGGAAATAAGACCTTTTGAACAGATGCTCCTCAATTACCCATAACATAACACGATTGGTGAACTTTTATAACACAGAATAATTAATCAAAAAGACCTCTATAAAAACAGGGATTCTAATTTTGCCAACAGAGGAGAGTGATTTAAGCTTCCAAAATTTGTACATAGATTAGTTCAAGCATATACTATAATTTGCCCATAGCTTATAAGCTATAGGCATCATATATGAAATATATTTTTGGTTTTTTCCAAAAACCATTTTGTCGCTTACACCCTTTCCATTTCTTGCTGTTCCATTTCTTGTTTTCTATGAGACGCCGGCCCGGCCTCTCATAGAAAACAAGCAATCTAAAACGTATCCAAAACGATTTTTTACTTTAACGTGGCGTCACCTTAAACAGTAGGACTGCCTTCACATTATGTCGTGGGTACTGCGGCAGCCGCGCGGCAGCCGCGCGGCTACGGCGGTACCCGCGACATAATGTGAAGGCAGCCTAAATCATAATCAAATATTGTAAACAAGATGACGCCCGGCTCGCAACTCCGTTGCGCAGATTTGTTTATCGTGTGGAAATGGAACATACAATAAAAAGTATTCCATGTCCTTTCCAGTAGCCCTAGCCAGGCGACCAGTGGAAATGCGAAAGTATAGACAAACTGTGGAGATAAACTTAAGGTGCCGTTCCGATGTTTTTTCGTTCCGAAAAATTCAATTAAAATGCCACTTTATGACAGACTATAGTCCTAAAAATTCAAATAATATCCTACTTTATGACATATACTATAATCTGTCATAAAGTGGCATTTTAATTGAATTTTTGTCGGTCGTGATTAGCCGCGGTGAAGATCGGAACTGCACCTTAAGTTTATGTCCACAGTTTGTCTATACTTTCGCATTTCTACTGGTCGCCGTGCTAGGGCTGTAGGGATTCAAACTATTTCCACACCAAATTTCATCAAAATAAGCGTGAAGAGGTAACAGACAGACAGACACACTTTCGCATTTATAATTAATTTCCATTTATAATTATTTCTCATTTATAATAATAATAAAAATTTGTGTGGGATTTTTGGCCCCAAAATATGCCCAGCAAAAGAACGGAAAGCAGTGCAAAATTTATTTTAATAACGACCAAGTGTAGTGGCACGTCGAATCACGGCGTAAACTAAATATGTTGCCGGATTCATTAATTTAAATATTCAACAGGTGCAATTGAAAATGCTCGAATTTAACTTAAAACTTACGCGGCAAGGCGCTTCAACTTTAAAACTCGATTCGGAATTTTAAATTTAATTTAAATCTCAATTCAATCGATTGTTCTCTATTGGAACGTAAAGGAATGCGGAAGTCTCGATTCAGTGCTTGTTAAAACAACCAAGTTCGATGCGAATATTTTTAAAAGCGTGGTAATAGAATATTTGTGTTCCATTTTACTTTCGTTTACTCCTAGCCGAATTCATTATGTCTATGGTACATTAAAATATTATTTTACTTTTCGTACATGGAAAATATAAGGTTATTTATATAAATAAAAATGAATTTTAAAATTGTTAGTCTCGCTAAAACTCGAGAGCGGCTGAACCGATTTAGCTAATTTAAGTCTTGAAATATTCGAGGAAGCCCAGGGTAGGTTATCTAGTATGAAAACTTGTATTCATATTTTAGAGAATAAGTAGTTAAAATTAAGCAGGCTAGATTTCAATTAGTTTAACATTTAAATACCTGCACATAAAACGTTATTACATCATTGATTATTCGAAGAGCAGAAAATATAAAACATTTTACAAGGATCCCTCCTGAGATGTTAACAAAAGCTTAATTTTGTAATGTTTGGATATAGGTCAGACGAAATGAATTTTCTCTCCAAATATCAAACCAATTAGAGACTGAATTTCATGTCTATTTTAATATGTCTCGGAGAAATTTCGCCTTTTTACGTTCGTTCAGTTGTGGCTCTTCGGGTTCTGCATCCGAAGGGTAAAATCCCTATAAGTAATGTCTAGGTGACACCTACCGAGTAGAGATAGGCGAGACAGTGCCCTCGCCGAGAACATCCATATAAAACGTATCGAGTGCTTAGCCGAGAGCTCGTTACTCTGCTCGGTAGGTGTCATCAAGGCATAAGAGTTTGCTCTCTGTATGTCACCACTTGTATCACCTGGCTAGCTAGATATTTGTAATTTTCACAAAATATTATGTATAACTGTTGTCGGCATAACAACAAAATATAGAAATAACAAAGTCAAAAAATATTTATGGGTGGCTTCCGTGCTACAAACGTGATTTTCGCTTCTTAATTGTTCAAAATGTATCACTGCAATAATACACACTCAATTCTTACACAACAGTGCACTTCCGTTATAATCTACGGAACTCCTCGTGTGCTAGTCCAACTAACACTTTGCCGGTTTTATTATTAAAACTTCCATTCTGTGACGTTTTAAAAGGTTCCCGTAAACCACTTTATACGGAGCTCACAAGAAAGAATCAGAAATTTTGAGATTATGTTTTTAATATTCATGGAAATGTTTATACGGATGCTCTTTTCATTGAAATCGTCTATTACTTTCTGGAATGAAAAGGCTAAAACAACACTAAAATGAGCCCTCAAATTTGCGAAGAAATGAAAATTAATTTTTGGATATCATCGAATGAAACATTTACAAAATTAATGGTTTTTACTTTTTTGGCTAATTTAGTGATCATATCAAGTAAACATTAAGGCTATATTACAATGATTATTACAAGATACATTACAGGATAATTTAAGACATTTCGCATTCGATAATTTTGTCACCCAATTTGAAAATTAAAGTGTATTTTTAAGGCATCGCATGCACAATGTTTCTTAGCGAAGTGTTATGTAAAATTCCCTACATTTTTGATTACCAACTTCGCCGAAAAATTATCGAATGCAACTTGTATAAGTATAGATAGATTTCTCAAGTCTTGAGTTAAAAAGTGATGGTGTCTGTAGTACCTACAGAATGTTTTATTCATATTGACTGAAAGAAAAAGTACGAGAGAACGCACTGCCGATTGCAAGTCTGTTTTTATCATGCAAATTGCTATTGAAAACTGCCTTCCATGCTATCACGTAGGAATACGTTTGAAAATACTAGAAAAGCACATGTCGTTAGTTCCCGCTGTATTTATTAGCTAGTCAGATAACCATCATAGTCTATAGTATAATATAATAAAGAGGTAAAGTTTGTTTTTTTTTTGTTTGTAAGAAGTAATATTTAAAACTACTGGTCCGATTGAAAAATTTTAACACCGATAGAAAGCAGGTGTGTTCCTCAGTGACAAGGGCTATATTTTATGTATAAAAAGCTATGTTATTTTTCTGAAATAATGTCGTTATTTCAGAAAAATAACATATATATTAAAATAAGCCCGAATTGTTTTATTTTCTAAACATAGGTACTACATTGTATTTTCAAGAATTTGATCTGAGCGAAAACACGATATTATATTAAAATTTTCTCGATAGAACAAAATCACAAAGATGCATCTAATTTTCACGAATTTTTCATATATTGCCGCAACCGTGCATTAAACTAAGTTAATATTTTAACACATTGTATAAAATTCTATCACTGAGACACTGACCTGGCGGATTTTTAAAATGTTGTATATTTATCGAGTTATCAAGAAAAAACTAAATTGGCGATGATTCCTCGTCGTCCTTTTTCACCTGGCATATAATATGAAAGACGGGCGTGCCGCGTGAGTGTGAAGAGAGAAGGACGATCTTTGATTTTTTGGGTTAGTCGCCGTTTTAAGTACAGTTATTATTCTAAAATTGCATACCGAACAAAAGCAGAGAAGTTTCATATTGCTACATGATTCATGAAGGGCATCTGTCACATACTCAGTTTCATAAAGCTAGCTATTTATATTTTACCTCTTGGTCTTGACTGCCGACAATGACAACGATACAATGCAACAATCTGCAACCATAGACTAAGAAAATACTATCCTTACTCTATG
Source organism: Cyaniris semiargus (assembly GCA_905187585.1). Taxonomy (NCBI): domain Eukaryota; kingdom Metazoa; phylum Arthropoda; class Insecta; order Lepidoptera; family Lycaenidae; genus Cyaniris; species Cyaniris semiargus. The sequence goes on along the minus strand of LR994563.1, from coordinate 13,342,940 downwards.
CTGCAACTCAGTCATTAATATTAAAATTGTATATAATTACTTAATCACATAATCTATACATCTATACTATGTAATATTTTAAAGCGGAAGAGTTTGTTTGTTTGTTTGAACGCGCTAATCTCAGGAACTACTGGTCTGATTTGAAAAATTCTTTCAGTGTTAGATAGCCCATTTATCGAGAAAGGCTATAGGATATATTTTATCACGCTAAGTCTAATAGGAGCGAAGAAATAGAGGAAAATGTGGAAAAAACGGGGGGAAATTATTTGAAAGGGCTTATTTGAACGCGCTAATCTAAGGAACTACTGGTCCGATTTAAAAAAATATTTCAGTGTTAGATAGCCCATTTATCTAGGATGGCTATAGGCTACATCTTAACACGCTAAGACTAATAGGAGCGAAGAAATAGAAGAAAATGTGGAAAAAACGGGGGAAATTATTTTAAAGGGCTTATCTCACAAACTACTAGAGCAATTTTTCTGTTATTTGGGTCAGATATGAAGTAGACCACGTGAAGGATCATAGACTATTTTTTGAAGACTGATTTGTCTGTGAAATATCTTATTTAACGTCGGAACGTCTATATTATATATAAATATTGATATTATAACTCGATGACCCGGTGAACTTCGTGTTATATTATATATTTCCTCGTAATATAAACCTTCCTTCAACTTCCACGAAAATTTCAAGACTGAAATTAGCCAAATCGGTTCAGCCGTTTACGAGTATTAGTGAAACAACAAAATTCAAAATACATTTTTATTTATATAATATATCATTATTCATTACCGTGCCTACCTCTTCGCTTACAATCATAAGTATTATCAAAATGATAAAAGTTGGTACAACGGTAAATACCACTCAGCTCATTCTTTTTTGGCAATAACACTTCACTTAGGAATTCTTAAGAACCCAACAAACACTACTTTAAGTGTTGATTCGGCCTCATTTGGCCCTAGATGTACAAACTTTATAAATTATGTTAGCAGTTTGTCCCTAAATAGGACTAGTAATTCTAAATAAAGTTATAAAACAAGTTTAGATGGTAGATAAACATTATCTGCGTTAAATGTAGTGAATTTATTTACAGTAGATATGAACTTGTTAGGTTTCAGAATTAATTTGGGGGTGTTTTATGATATTTTGTATGAATGCAAATTGGTGGAGTATTTTTTACAAAAAATACTTTTGTAAAACAAAAATAGACAAGATGAATATTTAAGTTCTTTTAAGTTTTTACGTAGCATACGGTTTTGAATACGGTAAAGAGATGACTGTGTTTTACTGATTACGCATAAAAAACGTATCCGAAAAGATAATAGTTGTACAATTTGTACATTCTTGTAGGAGGAGTAAATTAAACACAGAATACTGTATCACTGAACACTCTACTCTCTACTACTTCGTGAAGAAGTGGACGACAGCTCTCCGTCTGGCGGCCATATTTTCCCAGCCCCCACCATGATTGGTAGACGGCCATCTTTATTTATCAATACACTACAATAGTTATAACATAATCGAATTCTAAAGAACCAGACGGCTGACGATATTAATAATAAACTGACAGAATTTAAATCAGAACCTATATTGTATAAGCACAGTATTAGGAGAACCTAATAAACTGTGTTCTGATTTTATTTTCTTTGATCCTATTGTTAAAAGTTTTGTGTATATTTACCTATTTCTTCCTGGTCATACAAAATTGCAATTCTTCTTTGTTTTCCTTTTTTTTCTTCCACGAATTCTACATTAAATATTTTGAATACAATGTCAATTCGAATATATGATTCATACCTACGAACAATAATAAAAATCGGCCAAGTGCGAGTTGGACTCACGCACGAAGGGTTCCGTACCATTATAGAGCAAAAATAGGTAAAAAAAGTTTTTTTTTTGTATGGGAGCCCCCTCTCTTAATTATTTATTTTATTTAAATTTTATTAATAACTATTAAAGTATAAATACAATTGAGTATTTTGTGAATATTTCAAGTGTCTACCTATTGCCATTATTGAAATCGAGCAAAAAATAGCAAAAAAAACCGGCCAAGTGCGAGTTGGACTCGCCTATGAAGGGTTCCGCAGCAGCAATAAGGTTTATTTTTATGAAATTAAAAGGTTTTTGATTTATTTTTATATTTAAGTTGATTTAATGAAAGTTAAATTAAGTTTACCATTTATGACGTATAAAAAAAACTACTTGTTAGGTTTCGTTCAAACCAATTTTCGTTGGTAGTTTTTATAGTAAAGTACATCATATATTTTTTTTAGACTTATCATGAACTTATATACTTTAGAAGTTTGAGGGGGGGGGGGGGGGGGGACACATTTTACCACTTTGGAAGAGTCTCTCTCGCAAACTATTCAGGTTAAAAAAAATTATATTAGAAACCTCAATATAATTTTTGAAGACCTATCCATAAATACCCCACACGCATATGTTAGACGAAAAAAATTTTTTTTTTATTTAAATATAAAAGTATAAAAAAACAACTACTTGCTAGATTTCGTTCAAACCAATTTTCGTTGGTAGTTTTTATAGTAAAGTACATCATATATTTTTTTCAGACTTATCATGGCCCTACTTTAGAAGTTAGAGGGGGGGGGGGGGGGGGACACACATTTTACCACTTTGAAAGAGTCTCTCTCGCAAACTATTCAGGTTAGAAAAAAATGATATTAGAAACCTCAATATGATTTTTAAAGACCTATCCATAAATACCCCACACGCATGGGTTAGATGAAAAAATTTTTTTTTTGTTTCAGTTGTACCTATGGGGACCCCTAAAATTTTTAATAATTTTTCCGTTATTGTATCAAAATCTTAATGCGGTTCACAGATTACATCTGCTTACCAAATTTCAATAGTATAGCTCCTATAGTTTCGGAGAAAAGTGGCTGTGACATACGGACAGACAGACAGACGGACAGACATGACGAATCTATAAGGGTTCCGTTTTTTGCCATTTGGCTACGGAACCCTAAAAATACGTTTGTTGTATAGACATTTAGGTTCGATAGGTGTTATTTTAGTTTTAGTATGTAACAACATAACTAACACAACATAGTTATGTGGAATAGAGTAGCTTAAGATCGAACAGAATGGAAAAGGTTCGAGGAGGCCTTAGCCGATTGGAAAACAGATCTAAATAGATTAACCAAGAAACAGATATTAGTCAAAATTTTTTTTAAGTTTATATCATAATTGTTTAACTTAAGAGTTCAATGTTTGTTTTTTTTATTTTTAAGTTTTAAGTTTAAATTTACTGTAAGGATCTGAATAAAAGGCTTTATTATTATTATGTAACAACAGACGGATGGATTTTTATTCTTCCTCACAAATATTGACTACCGAATTAATTACTTACCGAATAAAATTGCTACATGAGACAATTTTATAGTTAATTCAAACGAAAATCGCCGTCAGCTGAATGTTTTACAAAGTAGAAACATTCACTTGTATAAATTTTGTACGGTATAAAATGACTTTATATTCAATTTTTTTTACATATTCAGTAACGCGACTGACGTTGAATGCAATACGGCTGACGGTGATTTTTAGGGTTCCGTACCCAAAGGGTAAAAACGGGACCCTATTACTGAGACTTCGATGTCTGTCCGTCTGTCTGTCCGTCTGTCTGTCTGTCCGTCTGTCTGTCTGTCTCCAGGCTGTAACTCAAGAACCGCTATAGCTAGACTTCTGAAATTTTCACAGATTATGTATTTCTGGTGCCACTATAAGAACAAATACTAAAAACAAAATAAAGTTAATATTTAAGGGGGGGCTCCCATACAACAAACATTATTTTTTGGTCTTTTTGGCTCGTAATCCATAATAGCAACATATAGTCACTTGAAATTTTCACAAAATCCTCAATTATATGTGTACTTTAATATTAAAAATTAAAATAAAATAAATAATTAAGGGGGGCTCCCATTCGAAAAACATATTTATTTCCTTATTTTCACTCTATAACGGTACGGAACCCTTCGTGCGCGAGTCAGACTCGCACTTGGCCGATTATTTGGTTAAACATGATCTCAATAATCATCAATCAAACTTTCATACGGTATAAAATTACTTTTAGCAAAAATTTTTTCGACTATTTTATACACTCTCAATGTACAACCCAACATGGGTGCGGCGACTGACGCTCATTATGTTCATTATTAAATATTAATCTACTACTGGACAAAAATTTGGTCGGTATGAAATAACTTTGCAAAAAATAGCATCACCTCCCCTACTAGTAGTGTTTCGTAGGTATTGCCAAATTATTTTAGTGTGCGAAAAGAACCAAATTCATAACGCTAGAAGTATGGGAGTTACGTTTCCTTAGTTTTTATTATTCGTAGATCCATACCGTAAATAATATATAGTTTTTAAGATTTCGGTTACGGCATTACATTACTTATTAGTTATGTAATGCCATAACCGCAATCTTCAGTTATCAAAGTGTAACTTACTAATATAGTGAATATTAATTATTACAGATCAAACTAGCAAAACTTTAGCTTCGGGTCAAGTTATCCGAACTCGAACACACAGTGGCGCCCTCTGATTCATTAATATCGAATAGTTCAAATACACTCCGCATTATTTGATTTTACAAGCGAAATGAACAAGCAGTGCATTTGCTTTAAGATCCTTATGATGAGCACTGACCCAAAGGTCATTAATATTTCCCAACGTAATGACATACAAACAAATATACTAATAAATATTTAATCCCAGGCGTGCGCATTTTTTACGTATTTTTACGCATTTTTACGCATGAGTTACTTTACTTTATTTAGAGTGTTCACCGGCCACTTGTTTGAACTGATCTGACTTTCTATCAATGCTCATCCTCAACTTTTCAATAGTTTTATTATATCACAGCTTAATAGGCCACTCTCATTTTGATATTGATTGATAATATTATTTTTATGTATATTTTGACGACCTCTGTGGCTTAGTTGGTGGGCTGTTGGTAGCTCAAGCCGGGGATCGCGGGTTCGAATGCCGCCGACGGAACAAAAAGTTTTCAAAATTCCTGGGTCATGGATGTGTATTAAATATGTGTATAATATAATAAAAATCTTAAATATATGTATAGTATAAAAGTATTAAATATATTTCCGTGGTCTGGTACCTGTAACACAAGTCCATCAGGTACTTACCAGTACGGGGCTAGACTGACGTGGTGTGAAGCGTCCATAGATATCATTACATATTATATTATTATTATTATAATGCTCCGATGAAACTATAGATGTGTCGCTTTTTAAGAACGAATTCGTTTCAGCTAGTAAATTTTCGGATACGTATCCATTGGAAAAAAATGTGTGCAAAAGTGTGGCTTGTTATTTCTTCGCAAAAACATCATTTTGACGTTTTGACGACAACGAAATTTTGCTATGGAAAAGTTACTAAGGCATAAGCCTTTACACAGCCAACTTTTTATGTCGCGTGTTCGTATCTCGTGGTTTTACTTGGTTTTGGACGCGCGGGAACAGTTAGTATAATTTAAAAATATAAATTACTATCGGACAGAATAAATGTGCTTCGACTCAAAAATTTTGATTTTGATTGAGAAAAAGAGAGATGTTATAAGTTTAACGTGTTTGTCTGTGTGTGTGTCTGACCGTCGCATCCAAACGGCTGGACCGATTTCGATATGGATTTTTTTTTGTTTGAAAGCTGATATTATCGAGAGTGTTCCTAGCTATAGTTTTTTGGTCATCAGTCCACTCAATGCATTTATCTAATTCAAATTTATGAATTGGAGGTGGTTTTTAAATTTTTTAATTTAGTATTTTTGAGATATACGGTGTCACTAAAACGAAAAATAGACCAAATCTAGTCTTACGAATTATAGAAAATAGTATCTATAATATAGTAAGTTGTAATTGTTTTTAAAACCATCATCATGCGAAACATAACACTAAATGATCCAGAATTATGTGGGCTATGCAATTCCAAACACTGTAACAAATAACTAAACAAAACACAAATCATTCACTAAACCCGCAACTAGCATCGCCACAATCGATTTAATCCTATCAATTCATTTGTTTACGCCACTTATTTCACTATAAACATATTCATGATGAATTTATGGTGATGCAGACGAGCTACAGGGTCAGCTTTCGCGACTGGCAACTGCTGCTTGTTCCCTACCCTCAATTTGCACCAAAAAAGGTTTCACTGCTCTTATTAAATTTGATCAGATATCCATACTAATATTATAAATGCAAAAATGTGTCTATCGGTCCTCTTCATGCCTAAGCCGCTGAACCAATTTTGTTGAAATTTGGTATGGAAATACTTTGAGCCCCGGGAAAGGACATCGAATATATTTTATCCCGGAAAATTTTACGGTTCCCGCGCGATATTCGAATTTGGCGCAGCGGAGTTGCGGGCGACATCTAGTACTTAGTGTTTAATATTAATTGCATGCTGTGACCAATTGTAATTAGTTTTTGCATGTAGCTTGTATTTTAAATGTCCAAACCAAGTGCTGTAACTGATGCAAAACTGTTATTAGTCGTAAATAAATGACTAAGAGCGAGTGTTCGGCAGTCATACATTAAAGTAGCAAGCTTGATATTAATGCCAGGTATATTGTTTCATCTGCCGTTGATGCAATGGGCATTCGCTATTACCAACGAGGGTTACTTTAAGCGTGGCATAAATATTGACTTACAAAACGTGATCGTAATTGAAAAGATGAGAAAATTTTAAAAAAACTACATTTAGTTTTCTTAAGTGATAAGAAATTAACCAACAATAAGAACAATTCATAACGAGTATTATAATTTTAATTATAATTCGGTCCTAGGTAGTTTTCCTAATTAAGTAAAAAAATTAAGTAGCGAACTTTTTAACCAAAAAAGTTTAAAACGTTTCCTATTTGTTATCACATTTTACTTGCGATAAAATCAACGTACTGTGGTTTGACATACTTATGTCAAATCCCACTTATTTTCGATTTTTAGCTTCGTTGTCAAAAAAATAGACTGTAATTTAAATAAGCGCTCTATAATTACAGTGGCCAGTTCAAATTATTCCAATCCAGTAATCCAATCCAGTGCTGGATTGCTATTGGAATGGTGTAAATAGTCACTGGAATGCAATTGTTACGCAAACGTAAATCGGCCATAAGTTCTGTAACGTGACATCGCATCGCTCGTTTGCGCAACTAAATATGTTTATAGCAAAATTATGTAATTTGGAACCGCTATCGACATTTATAATATACATTCGAGAACTGATTTATTCGATACTCATGATACGAATCCCAGGTACGAATTAAATTTAGTTGCACTAGTAGTTAAATCCGTAGTTACTATATTTCAGTGATTAATTTTACGTTTAAATGATTAAATTCAATCGCAATTTACAGGTTAGTTCAATTCTTTATTTTTACATGCACCAGTTAAATATATTAAAAATATGTAAAAGTTATTGATAAAAATGTATGAACGTAAACCCTACTTTATATGATAGAAAATTTGTTTATCGCACAGAAACCGTATATTTTTCCAGGATGAAAAGTATCCTATGTCCTTTCCTTGGACTCAAAGTATCTCCATACCAAATTTCAGAAAAATCACTTCAACGGTTTGGGCGTAACGAGGCAATAGACAGACAGACTGATAGAAACACTTTCGCAATAAACCATTAGCATGGATGAAATTATATAAAACACAAACAATATCTCCATACAACTCAAAGTATCCTGCGTATTATTCTGATATGTACTATTCTGTATGTAAAAAAGTTTTATTTTATTTAGTTTTTTTTTTCTGAATGTTTTAATTTTCCTACAGTTTCATATGGCTTCCCTCCACCTTGGACAAAGATACGGTGACAACCACGGATGGCCGCGATTGTCACCATAGTTGAAAGATTGAACAATCATCGTCGATCATAGACGAATGTGCGCAAATTAGTAACTGCTTGCATTGGTCCAATATAGGCAAACCTACACAACGTTTAGCCACATATGGTGCCAATACTAAGTTTATTATAATAAAATATACATCCATACTATAAATGCGAAAGTGTGTCTGTCTGTCTGTTCACGCCCAAACCGCTGACTCTGAAATTTAGTAGGGGGATAATTTGATTTCCGGAAAGACAATAGGATACTTTTCATCCCGGAATAATGTACGGTTCCGGCGCGATAACGAATTTTGGCGCAACGGAGTTGCAGGTGTCATTTAGTTACTATAATATATTATATCTATACATTTGCCTCTTTATGTAGTACTAGACGTTCCACACGGCTTCGCCCGCGTAAATTATATATTTCACAGACAAATAAAACGACGACCTCTGTGGCTCAATTGGTTGAGTGTGTGGCAGCTCATGCCGGGGGTCGCGGGTTCGAATCCCGCCGACGGAACAAAAAGTTTTCAATGTTTCCGGGTCTGGATGTGTATGATATAATAAAAATCTTAAATATTTATGTATAGCATAAAAGTATTAAAATATATATTTCCGTTGTCTGGTACCTGTAACACAAGTCCTTCAGGTACTTAGCACGGGGCCAGACTGACATGGTGTGAAGAGTTCATAGATATTATTATTATTATTAATTAATCCACAAAAATAGCCTATGATCCTTCACGTGGTCTACTTCTTGTCTGTGCCGAATAACATACAAATTGCTCCAGTAGTTCGTGAGATAAATAATTTCCCCCGTTTTTTCCACATTTTCCTCTATTTCTTCGCTCCTCTTCTTCTTAGCGTGATAAAATATAGCCTATAGCCTTCCTCGATAAATGGGCTATCTAACACTGAAAGAACTTTTCAAATCAGAACAGTAATTCCTGAGATTATCGCGTTCAAACAAACAAACAAACTCTTCCGCTTTATAATATTAGTATAGATAAATAAAAACATAGGGACAAAACAATGAAACAACATTTTCTCGCTAGCCGAATAAAATTCCAAGTACTTAAAACATTTACTTCTTAATAAGTGCAATGGAAAAGGTGCTTTATAGAATAGCAGTATTTTAAACTTCCCAGTTCAAGTTGTTTCCAACTTAGCTAACTAATAGTTAAGTATAAGGAGCCGTAGAGATGGAGCTCAATTACTTAATATTTTAGCGACGGCTTTTATAAAATTTAGTTTGTAATGGTAATTTGTTAAAATAAGTGTTTCGACTTTTCGTCTGCCTCCAGACACGATTCACACACGGCGACGTGGCTTCGTGGTTTCAAAAACTGTTAATAATAATTTTCCAATACCTTCCACCTGTTACTAAGAAAAGTACTGTGTGGTTCTGCATTACTGGCTTGTCGTGTAAAACAGCTGTCACATTTCAACTCATTAAAATGAGACAATCAATGACTTGAAATGAGACGTCATACCATCTAGAAGCGCCCTTATACCCAATAATAGTAATTATAAAAAAAATGCCACAATGTTATACTCCTGAACTCTGATAGTCGATAACATGGCTCGACAACCATGGCATAACAGCCAGGCGGGCCAAAGTATTACTAATATTGTAATAATATACGAAAATAGGTAAATTTAGATTTGGTTCGTGGTTCAGTTGCTCAATATCACGACAACGCATTGACCCCCTTCTGCTTTGTGAAGCAAAATAATTTAAAATTATAAAATATTTTGTAGTATACTTTGTATTTTCGATAATTTTATCCTATACGGTAGAAGACTTTCTAAAGACCTTAGAGGCTTAGAATATCCATACAGTATATATGTCGCAGGGAAATGAGGATATCAGGGATTTCACGAAATCCCTAGGGATATCACGAAATCCCGGTCGATGTCGAATATTCTTGTTTATTACGTCTTCTTACTACAAATATCTAGTGATATGACAAAAAAAACCTATTTATCACCAGTGATAATATGTCGTTTCACTAAACTAAATCTAGTAAAATGTCAGAAAAGTGGATACCGCCGAATAAAAATTTATTTTCTAATATACATACAACAGTTAATTTGTAATTTTGTTTTATTACTTTATACATCTACAGTATTCTTTATTTCACTAGATTTTGTTTAGTGAAATGACATATCACTAGATATTTTTAGAAAGAAGACGTAATAAACAAGAATATTCGACATCTACCCGGATTTCGTGAAATCCCTGATATCCTCATTTCCCTGCGACATAATATATCTATTGGTTACCTCTTCATCGCTAAACTGATTTTGATAAAATTCTTAATAGTACAGTCTGTAAGTATTTTTGCCCTACAAAAGGTGGAGTAGAAGCGTTTATGATGTTATGTTATTAAGGTATGAAGGCCTAATAAAAATCCAAATTTTCGACCTTGGGAAGAAAAGGCGCGAGCCGCCATCTTGAATTTAATGTGCCAAAATTACGTTTTTTTTAAATAATTTCTCAACCGTTTACTTTATGCCAAAATAGTCTATGGGAAGTAGAAAGAAGACAAAATTACCAACATTTTTTTCATACATATTTATTCTGTAAGTTTTATAGGTAAAAAGTTACATCTGTAAGAAAAAAAATAAAATTACAAAAAATCATTAATGTTAGGTAGGTACTTAAATTTTTATAGATTTTGCAATTACTTTTTAATTGACAAAAGTGTCTATGAGAAGTATAAAGCATGGATATAAGCAAATATTTTCAAAAAAAATATACTGTTATTTTGGCCTTGGTAGCTAGCTATCACGTGGCGCGTGGTGATGGCAAAGGTGTATGAAATGTTGCCGTTCCGCATTCTCTAACTACGTGAGAGAGCGGGACGGCATCATAACGTACATTCGCGGTCCTGTTTTAACTCATACCAATGGGTGAGTCATGTCAAGATGGACGATGCAGCCTCAGTGCGCTCATTGCTCGCTATCGGCTGCACGTAATTTTGTCGTTTAAGGAAGTGAATTTATATAATTTCTATATTATGTCATCTACAGAAGTGAATTTATGTTTTATTTGCAATAAAACTTTAAGTGAAAGTGACTCAGTTCTTGTGAAAGAGAGAGGCGTGCAGACTCTTATTAAATCGAGTGATAAACGTGGCCATCAAGAACATGCGCGCTTTTTGAAAACATTGTCGTCTGTGATGGTGCACTCCGCATGTCAAAAGAATTATAATAACGAAAAACTGATCGCCGCGTACAATAAAAAAACTAAAGCGCCCTCAACGACGTCAACGTCACGTCGATCGGTTATCCCAAGTTTCAATTTTAATACGCATTGTTTTATATGTGCTGAAGAAATAACAGACGACTTTTTGAAAAAACAGTCAAAAAGAGGGTTATTGGATCGAGATAAAATTTGCCTCGTGGAGAAATTAGGAGTGAAAGACACAATCTTAAAAACAGCGCTTGAACGAGGTGATGAATGGGGACGACAGATAATAGATCGCATTCAACATGTGATAGACTTAGTTGCCGTGGGTGGAAGGTACCATCATTCATGTTTAAAACGGCTCTATTCTCGAAGACCTTCGGGACAAAAGAGAGGGTATCGGCCCGCGAATAATGTAGATGAAGCAATGGAGCATATCTTTTCGTACCTTGCCGACAATTCCGAAGAGTGCCAATTCTCCCTCGACGACCTGATGAACCAAATAGAGGGCGAATACCGCCCAGATTCGAGGACCGTTAAATCACGACTTTTGAAGAAGTATGGTGATGATATTCTTATCATTGAGAAAAACAATTAGTCGCCTGTCATCTGCTTCAGAGATACGGGATATAAACTACTGTCGGACAACTGGTACAACGATAAAAAATCTAATCTTGAAGAAGAACGTCTCAGAGTTGTCAAAGAAGCTGCTGCTATTATTTTAGCGGATATCCGTTCACAGGACTACGATACGTCAAAATATCCACCATCTGACAGCTTTTTGAATGAAGTGAATTCTCTCATTCCACAAACTCTACAAGTTTTATTGCAAGAAATAATTGTGAAAAAAAAAACGTGGCTCTATTGACAAATGGAATAGAATATGCGAAGCGATATCTCATGCTGTAATTTCAGCAGTAAGACCTAGATCTTTTTTGTCGCCACTTTTAATCGGTATCAGTACATATTTGTACAAGAAGTTTGGATCAAAGAAACTTATCGACTTACTGTCTTCGTTAGGCTTCGCGGCGTCGTACTTTGAAACTACACTCTTCGAAAAATCTGCCGTTATTCGTCCTGATGCGGCCGGCACCTTGGTTGACCCAGATTCATTCTCTCAAGTTATTTGTGATAATGCGGATCACAATGTCAATACAATAGATGGTTTGCATACTATTCACATTATGGGAGCTATCCAGTGCGTAACCCCTTATGATGCCGTATCACCCGATCAAAACATCCTACGATTGTCTAATTTGCCATCGGCTCAAGTAGTAGGAAAATTTGGCTGCGTAGATCTTTCAGTTTTCAATAAAAAAGAGAACACGGGTTTAAAAACGGTGAAAATTTTAGATGTTGAGAAAATACATCCACTTTCAAAAGACATATTGCCTTCGGGTCCAGACTTGCTATGGCTTTACGGCAAATGGTCTAAATTGGAACTACCAGGATGGAACGGCTTTATGGAGACGGCAACGGCTGAAGAACCATTCGTAAAATCGAAGATAATATGTCTTCCGTTCATAACTTTCCACCTAGCCAATATGATACGATTTATACGGCTCTTCGCTTAGCTGTCGAAAAATGTTCCAACCAAAAAACTGTCTTCGTTACATTCGACCAGCCACTATATGCAAAAGCTCAGGAAATTGTCGCAAACAACACCAAATTTCGAAATGTTGTCCTGAGACTTGGAGGATTCCATCTACTCATGTCTTTCTTGGGTGCTATTGGCTTCATAATGGCAGGCAGTGGACTAAAAGATTTGTTTACTACTATTTACGCTGAACATAGTGTAGAAAAAATGCTGGCTGATCATGCTTACGCTCGTGCAATTCGTGCACATATATTATGTCATCTTGCTTTGGCACATATAATTCTGGAATCCATTGAGTTTACAGACGACGATTGTAATGTGATGAAACAATTACATGATCAAGTAGATAAATCGACGATACTGAGAGTAAATGAAAGCGATGAATTCAGAGTTGTGGCTGCTAAATTCAAAGAAGCGCTTACAAAGTTAGAAGGCAATGGTCCTACAGCTAAACTATGGATTCAGTACTTCCAAATGATCACGTTAGTAAAACATTTCATTGAATCAGAACGATCAGGAAACTGGCAACTGCATCTTGACACAATTCAAAGAATGCTTCCTTATTTCCACTCAAGCGGCCACTTTTTTTATGCAAAATCTGCTCATCTTTATCTGCAAAGCATGTTAGACTTGGAAAAAGAAATGGATCCGGTTGAATACCACAAATTTACATCGCTTGGCTATTTTACGATCAGACGTACAGATAAGTTTTGGTCAGGAATCTGGAGTGACATGACAATCGAGCAAACCTTAATGCGGATGATGCACAGCTGTGGAGGCCTTACTCGTGGCCGTGGAATCAGTGACAGCGTACTCGTACTGTGGACTTTAGGAATGATATCACTTCACAATGTTTGCGATTCCATTGAAGAATATTGTAATATTCATTTGGATACATCAGAACAACATGTCGATACAAGGACTTCACGCGTATCTCGTGACAATCAAGACTTAAAAAAACTGTTGGATTGGTTATCACAACATCCTCCCTTTCCCGAAATCGATTCACTCATTTCTATTAGCACCGGAGTAGTTGGAAATGAAAATATAAATTGTCATTTGTCTAGAGAAAAAGGTATTGAAGGAATGTCGACCATGGTACACACATATGACAATTTTGAGTCTATTAAATTAAAACGCAAAGACAAGGTACTTTCATTGGCAGCAGTTAACAACAGTGTAAAGGTCGGCGAAGACACATTTACGATCGAACCATTAACATTGTTCCAAAGGATGTGTATCGCCAGGAAAACTGATGATGAAGTGAAAGACTACCTGAAATTCGAGCTTGCGCCTTTCCCTTTATCCTTATTCTCAGAAGAAGGCATGCGCAAAGGCACAAAATCTTCTTTGTATGCAGCTTTTACACAACTCCCAGAAAAAATGGACAGCGCAAATAACACAAAAACCATTGTAGATGGAGGATATCTACTACACAAAGTAGTATGGCATGTTAATGACCAGTTTGAGGCAATTTGTGAGAGGTACGTTCAATATGTACGTAACCATTATGGTTCAAATGCAGTCGTTATTTTTGATGGATATCCATCTGATGGCGCAAAGGAAAATACAAAGTCTGCAGAAAGACTACGACGATCGAAGAAACATATATCAGCAGATGTACATTTTGATGAAACGATGGCAGCTCAAGTATCACAAGAAAGATTTTTGGCTAATACTAACAACAAAAGCCGTCTTATAACAATGCTGAAACAAAAAATGGAACAAGCCGCTATTGAAGTCAAGCAAGCTGAAGAAGATGCTGACGTGCTAATCGTCAATACAGCAATATCTTTGTGTGCAACATTTGAACATGTAATTGTCGTTGGCGATGACGTTGATCTTCTTGTTTTGCTAACAGCACTATCTCCACCTCAAAGCAACATATACATACAAAAGCCTGGTAGAGGCAAAACTGCTGAAAAATTATACTCAGCTAATTGTTTTAAGTACAAAGAAGTTGCAAAGAACATTCTATTTCTGCATGCTTTTAGTGGCTGCGATACGATATCGTCTCTTTTCAACCAAGGGAAAATTAAATTTTGTTCTCTTGTTGAGAAAAACCCACAACTTAATGCTATCATCAGCGTCTACAAAAATGAAGCAGCAAAACCAGAAGACATCGAAGACGCTGGAGCACGTTTTCTAGTTACTTTGTACGGAGGCGACATGGAAAAGGAATCCCTAGAAGAAATCCGGTATCAACGATTCGCACAATCGACAATAAAAAGTAAATTCAATCTTGCTTCGTTGCCACCGACAAAGGACGCTGCACGATATCATGCGTTCAGAACATACCATCAAGTTCAGAAATGGTATGGAATTAAAAAAATCCAGAAGACTGGGGCTGGAAATATGACAACAACAGGCTCATTCCAATAAAAACAACAGAGAAAGCAGCACCCCAGGCGCTTTTGAAGATAATTTCTTGTCACTGCAAAAAAGGATGCAGTAAATCATGTAGCTGCAGAAAAGCTGGACTAAAATGCTCTGTCGTGTGTGGATTCTGTAGTGGTCAGTCATGCGGAAATGCGTTGGAGATTGTAATAGGTGACGAGGACTGTAATGATGAAATTTCATTATTAGAAGCCCGGATTGTCACAGATAATGAAACAGAAAATATCGACGACGACAAAGTAGTTCTAAACATTAATCAACCCGGGCCATCAAAACGGTTTAAAAAGTAATTTTGAATAATTTTATATAAAAAATTAAGTAAGATTGATAATTATTGCAATTTTGTTTTTCTTCTGATAGATGTAACTTTTTATCTATAAAACTTACAGAATAAATATGTATGAGAAAAATGTTGGTAATTTTGTCTTCTTTCTACTTCCCATAGACTATTTTGGCATAAAGTAAACGGTTGAGAAATTATTTAAAAAAAACGTAATTTTGGCACATTAAATTCAAGATGTCGGCTCGCGCCTTTTCTTCCCAAGGTCGAAAATTTGGATTTTTATTAGGCCTTCATACCTTAATAACATAACATCATAAACGCTTCTACTCCACCTTTTGTAGGGCAAAGACGTTTATAAGTCCCCACAGACTGGATTATAATAGAAGTAAGTACATAAAGTTTTGAAAAAGGACATAATAATATACTTTTTTAATAAACGTAAAAGACCAATAACAAATTAAATTTCATACCTTATTGACTATGTTTTCTTATGCATAAGGTATTAAATCCATAATATACTAATATTATAAATGCAAAAGTGTGTCTGTCTGACCTCTTCACGCTTAAACCGCTAAACTGACTTTGATGAAATTTTGTATGGAGATACTTTGAGTACCGGTAAAGGACAAAGGATAAGATGTACGGTTCCCGCACAGTAAAAGTTTTTTGGCGCAAGTCGCAACGGAGTTGCGGGCGTCGTCTTTTCATGCATATTTCATTCAGTATTTGACTATATATATCGACAAAATCGAACAAAATCGATTACAAAAAATATATTAACTCGTAACGAATTGCAAGGGGAAGTCATTTGATAAGGGTAGAGATGTGATTACGTCGAAGGGTTGCTATATCGAATTTAAATATATTAGATTTATACATCCAATTAGAACTTCATATACTTTTCAGTATCCAAAAACCTGGGTTGCGCGAGTTGGAATTACGTGAATAGTTCTGTATGGTTGCAAAAATTATTACAATATTATTTGCTCTTTTGAATATAGTATATTGCTAAGAAACGCTCTTTAAATTTTAACTCAACACCTTTGTAAATTGCACTATGTAAAATGATAAAATATGATTTTTATTTGTATGATTCGATTTTATCTTGTTACAATGTTATTTGCACATTAAAATAAAATACAAAAATTACAAATAATAGAGACTGTGCAAAAGTTACTGTTAATACTTATTAAAAATGTATACTTACACATAATATTGTTTCCAGTCAAATTGTGTTTATTATTATGTATTTCTCCTAGATAAGGTTTAATTTGGTTAATAAATCAGCCTTGTGACAGACAGATACGGCAAAAACTATGTTTATCTATTTGTAATACTGTCCCGTTTTTACTGCGAAACACGGATCTCTAAAAACTCAACACGTGTCTAAAGTTATATTTACTTTTTTGTTGGATCATAAGGTAATAAAAAGAAAATCTCAGATTCTGAGCAAAAGCGTTACGAGGATACAAAAATAATTTATATTTATTGTTATATTATAATAATAGCTATGATAATAATGGTAGACGTAAATAACGATTATAAGAGGTCAGAAAAATAAGATCATTGTATTTTATTACATTATTATTATTCATTATTATTGCCTCCTCCAATATATTACATCTAAATGGACTTTGGCCAATGATTTTTTATTTTGTGGTAACAAATATTAGAAAATATAGCTTAATCTAGTGTGATCGTTCGTATTTATTGTTTTTCTATAAAATAATCGGCACAAAACCTAAGCAAAAACTTTCTAGCTCTATATTATTTTCAGATATTTTTTTTTTATGAAAACGTAAATATAGCGACAATCATAATATAATTATTAGCTTACTAAAAAACAAAAAGGTAAATATAATAACGTGCGAAACGGAGGCACTACGAAGGTGTCGCAAATTCTAAGCTTAAAATTGGTATAAACATGACATGTACCTGTCACCAACACTTCCTTTACGGTCCCTATGTCTACATAGACCCAGATCCCAGAAGGATCAGACACAACTTACTCTCACATGGATGAAACCTAAGTTTTTAGTAGTGCCATGCTATGCTCACTACTTTTATTCCAAAAATTTTGGAATGAAAGTAGTGAGTATAGGGAGCTATTGATGCGAATTTGTGAAGCTTTACATGGAGATGTAGAGCTTCACAAATACGCAGGTATTCTAAGTACGTAAGGAACTACTGAGAACCTAAGGTTTCATCCATGTGATAGTAAGTTATATGTCTTATCGCTCTGGGATCTGGGTCTAACAGGTAGACCTTGACTATATGACCAAAAAATACTCAATTGTATTCATACTTTAATAATAATCACTACATGTTAGAAAGGGAAGGTACAGCCTGGATATGGACAGACGGACAGGCTGAAATATCTTTGTGATCGGGTCCCGTTTTTACCCTTTTGGTAAGGAACCATAAAAAGGGGAAAAAATTATCCATCTTTGTTATTATACTATACTGACGCGGACGAAGTCGCGGGCAACAGCTAGTAGAAAATAAATTCTTGCAATATTGTTTTCTGAGGTGTTATATTAATTTAAAAAATAAAAATAACGCCTTATAAATTTTTTTGCAACAAATTTATTTTTAAAGCGTCCGACAACAGTTTTGGCATATAAAAATAGTCTTACACTACATGATACAAGTTCAGAATAATATTATACAAATTATATATAAATATTAACCACTAAAAAATAAGTTAAGTAAGACAAATTTTTAGTCACCTTTCTCACCTGGTACCTGCCTCGCCCCCCTAGCATACGCCAACGAGATATCTCGTGGATATCTCACTCTCGAGCGTAGTGATATTGTCGATATCGATATATATCTCTTTTTTCTCTAACATGCGTACGTCGAGACTCGAGAGATAAATTTCTTGTTCGTATATAGTTCGTTAGTATATAGACAATAATAAAAAGTAAAAAAACTAAAACCCAACTACGACAAAAAACGACGCTGAAAAAGTATAAAACAAGATTTTCAGAATACTGAACTGAACAAAGTTGCTAATGTAGTTGCAAGTAAATTGACACAGTAGACTCTACCAAGATGCCTTCGTTGTAAATTGACAATAATGTCATACAATACTATTCTGAAGTATGCAATATTCACTATGTAGAGATAAATTTTCATGTTTGGTGGCTCGATTTTAATACTAAATTTGGTGACAAGCTTTTGGGCTCATAACCAACAGAATATCAAGGCCCTTCTAATGGTACTGCAGTGGTCTTATTCTGATAAGTAGTTGCTAAAGAAGCTATGAACGAAAAGATGTGAATTATATGCAATCAGCCCATAAATGTAGGTGAAGTCACAAGCAAATGCTAGTAATATTCAAAATGTACAAGTAAATCGCTTTCAAATGATACCACGGCATATTTATCTTAACTTTATTTTTTTACTCTGTATGTTTTGTCCGCTAGAGGGCACCACATTAGATTTTGTGAAACCCCATATAGCCTATAACCAGCGGACAATTAAGACGCTTCTAATGATATGTCACTTGTCGAATTCCGATAAGTAGTTTAGAAGTTACGAGGGAACAGATGAACATACATACATACATACATACATACATACATAGCCTGTCAAAATCATAACCCTCCTTTTGCTTTGCCGTAGTCGTGTAAAAATAGCACATATAAAAAAATATATATCTCTAATTTTGACGATAGACGTACGAAAAAATATGTATGTCATGTTAGGGTCAATAGAGATGAAGAGATAAACCAGTTAACATCGAGAAAACGTGTAGACAAAATTTTCTCGTTGGCGTATGCGTAGTACACACACAGTGTCACACGTTGAGCTCCACAAACACGCAGGTATTCTAAGAACATGAGGCACTACTAAGAACCTAAGGTTTCATCCATGTGAGAATAAGTTACGTATGATCCTTCTGGGATCAGGATCTAACATATCAATGATAAATCCATCCTTAATATTATAATATTATATAGCGAAAGTGTGTCTGTCTGTCTGTTACCTCTTCACGCCCTAACCACTCAACCGATTTTGCTGAAATTTGTTATGGAGATACTTTGAGTCCCGGGAAAGGACGATGAATACTTTTTATCCCGGAAAAATGTACAGTTCCCGCGCGAGAATCTAATTTTGGCGCAACGGGTTGTGGGCGTCATCTAGTAACAAAAACAGCCCAACGAAAAGCTTTGTATGTTACAAAGCTATTTCGTTGGCAAAATCGAATCTAAATAGGTAACACAATAAAAAATATTAGTTTGGTGCAAACAAGCCTCTGAAAATATTGTAAAAGTGTAACTCTTACAACAACTCTTTAAACAACGGTCGCTCGTTTACGCTTTCTCATGACCTGACCCGCATTATATAAAATTATAAATTCTCAATATTTTATTAACTCTCATATTTAATATAGAAAAGTGTTTAGAATTCTTATCACGTATGAGGTTGAATGAATCATACAGATAACTTCAATTTATGACGGTAATACGAAAATTATTAAGTTTCGTTAAAGGCCAGGCTAATGTGCGTTTAAATATACTGGCTTTTACCCAAGTTATTAAATGTGGGTTTAATTTAGCTGAATATGGTTAAAGTAATATACTTAAGTGGTTAATTTAAAGATATACTTTCAAAGCATGTTATAGCGACTGTCCATTGTCGCCGCGAGTTTTTTTTCATTCAAAAGCCAGGCATGGGAAGACTTTGTTACAGAAGTCATCTATATATTAATACGCGAGCGAAAAACTTTGGATCCCTTTTGACGAAAAATGCGGAAACGTAGGTGATTGAAATTTTGCACAGTTATAGTTTATATGGTGAAGGAGTGCATCGAGCTAATATTGTTTTGAAATTATGCTTTTATCATACATTTTTTTAACAAATAAAACATTACACACACTACAATATATACTACACACACTAGGAGATTTTGATTGACAAGCCTATACACACGAATTATATTCTTTTATTTGTGGTTGAAGTCTGTTGTCAAATTGAAAATAGATTTAGTTTTTTTATGGAATCTTAAATACTACATGAGACAATTACTACACGGCCAGTCTGTCATCATTTGACTTTATTAATCTGAGACTGTCGCAGGAATTATGTCTAAAAATAATAAAGTCAATATTTTGATAGAATATCAATAAAAAAGCGTTGAAATTTGAAACTTATGATTAAATTATTTATTTGAGGTCGAATTTCGACCATTGGACGATCTCTAGTTCGTATAAATATGGGAGGATATAATTGTAGCGTTTGGATGACATTGTCAAAGGTGAAAATTGATCATGTCAACTGGGAAGCAGTTATCAGCTATAGCTCGACAAGGCTTTATATGAACGTGGGTGACATTGACGGGAGCGCTGCTGGTAAAGGAGAACTGTCAAACACATGTCAAAAATGACGTTTTTGTATGATAGAAGCGTTTAGTTCCTTTTCTCACCACGTTCATATAAAGCCTTTTGAACTGTATCACTCAAAGCGCATATTACTAAATAGTTACTACGTAACTCAAAGTCTCGTAAGTAAGTTATTTTGGGTATAGCTGCAACATTGACAGGACCGCTTAATTATAAAACATACAGACGTTGTATATTTTATCTGATTATTATCTGAGTGCGGCAGTGTGTCACTCAAAAGACAGCTTTCAAGTGACACTTACTGCCGCACTCGGAGACGAATATTAATTACTTAATTGTTATTAAATGAAGATTTACATTATTTTTCAAACTCTTTTTTAAATTGAAGATTAATCATCATTAAGGGCTCCCACACAAAACTGCGAATTCGCATCGCATCGCAAAAATCTGCAACAAAACTCATACTAAAAATGACATTGCGATGCTATGCGAATTCGCAGTTTTGTTTTTTTTTTTAATATCTTTATTCTGAAATAATATATAAATTATATTTTCTGAAAGTCTACATGATGCCTACTACCGGTTCGGGATCTAACCCGGCGCGAAGAACCGGCGTAAAATAAGTGGAACCTCTGATACAGAACTTTTATAGGAGCCCTAAGTGCGGCAGTTTACACGATGGCAGCGTTGGTTCTGGTTAATTAAAAAATAATGCATCAAAAGAGCCTTGTAGTGTTGTAATATTACTTCAAACTTCAAAGACATCGATTTCAAACATTATATCAACTGACGGTTTCCAAGAACGGAAAAAGATTTTCAGATTCTGAGTTGTGAGTTCAACATTAATTCATCGTACTTATTAATTATTTACTGACTATCGATTTGATTAAAAAAACTGCACAGGCATATCTGCACAGGTGGACCTCTCCGGTAGAGCGTAGCGTGTATGGCGGGCATTAAGATGACAATATGATGTGTCTAATTTTTAATGACTTCTTTGCAATTTTGGCCAACAAAAAAATATATTTCCGAGCTTACAACCAATATCGCGAAACATTTTATACTCAATTCTTAGTTTCCTATCGATCTATCGACTAAGAGCTGACGACCAAATCGGTCATGTGGCTTCAGCTGTATTAAAACTCCGTTAGCTGCTCCCAACAACATGCTGAACAACATTTTCTGATAATCTGCGTGCTGGCAGGCCGTGGGCGGTGGGTGTGGGTGTAGTGGGGTGGGGAAAAAAATGGAAAAAAATGTAGGTTCAACGAAATATCAAATAGTTGCTCTGTACTTCCTGTGCACCCAAAAAAATTTTTAAATCGATCGGGTGGTGGGAAGGGGTTGCCAGCGTTAGTTAAAAGTAGTAAAATTATTTTTATTTTTATGTGGGTTCAGCTGTGCTGGCTTTTTTTCTGACGCGAGATTTGTTAGTATGTAAACCCAAAAAAAAGCCAGGCAAAAAATATCAGTGGGAAGGTACCGAAAACAATTGTTGAAATCGGCGAATTGTTTTTAATTAACGTTGGCAACCCCTTCCCACCACCCGACCGATTTTTTTTTTGGGTGCACAGGAAGTACAGAGCAACTGTTTGGAAAAAAATTAAAGTCGCTGAACCATTGAGATATACAGAATTTTAAATTTAAATTAACATTATTGACATAAAAGCTAAAAAGGTTGTTGCACCTTAAAAATGCAGTTTTTATTAGCAGCACGTTGCAAAGTTGTAAGCAGTTAGAGTTGTATTTCATGACTGTAAATTACAGTAAAATTGTTTATAAAGTTAAGCTAGTTACAAACTAGCTGGAAAGTTACGACGACCCTTAACACTTTTTGAAAGTTGTGTTTCGAAAAGTTTCGTTTACGATAAATAGTGACACTTTTTTATTTCAGGTAAACGTAATATTTAATGTCACTTCCAATTTTATACTTTTAGGATAGTTTACGAAAGATATTTTTACTAACCACTCAACTCTTAAGATATGAGAGGGATATTATGACTTTATCTCTTATGCCGCGCTGCCGTTTACTCTACCTCAGTCTAACGAAAATTTTCAGGACGAAGTAAACACTTCAAAGACTGTATTGCCTGAGAAAACATTTTAAATGACCGTATGGCTGCCCAAGCGCACTTAAAAACATATCCCTCCAGTAGCCCTATCACGGCGACCAGTAGAAATGCGAAAGTATAGACAAACTGTGGACATAAACTTAAGGTGCCGTTCCGATCTTTACCGCGGCTAATCGCGACCGACAAAAATTCAATTAAAATGCCATTTTATGACAGACTATAGTGTATGTCATAAAGTAGGATATTATTTGAATTTTTAGGACTATAGTCTGTCATAAAGTGGCATTTTAATTGAATTTTTCGGAACGAAAAAAGATCGGAATGGCACCTTTAGTTTATCTCCACAGTTTGTGACTATAGTCTGTCATAAAGTGGCATTTAATTGAATTTTTCGGAACGAAAAAAGAATGGAACTATACTTTCGCATTTCCACTGGTCGCCGTGCTAGGGCTACTGGTGTAGTCGGTTAAAAAGTGATATTATCCGATTTGCAATTCTCACTACAATCTAAGTCCGCTCCTAAACTTTTCGCCGGGATTAATGTGGAAGTTTGGCTGCACCAGATGGCGCTAAGTCTTGTAGATGTGCTGACATACTGAAATGTACTGACTGCCGTAGACTTCGGCAATGGATAGAGCGATCTTGGTACATATTATTAAAAAATTAGCGTTTATTTTGTGTGTGCTAATCGTTGCAACTTTCAACCATAGCCTGCCCATTTAAAAATACCTAGCGACCTTCATTAAGGTTTTGCTCACAAAATTATATATTGTAAAATAGCTAAGACCTCTTTCGTGAGTGTTTTTCATTCGAAAAAATAATTCATAGGAAATATTATATTTTATAGAAACGAAAAACTACAAAAGCAAAAGTTTTTGTGTCTATGTTTGTTACTTTCTCACTCAAAAATTACTCAAAGTTTTTGCTATGGATGGATTAGCAACACAATTACTCGTATCCCGGAAAAGTTTAGTGTTACCGTGGGATATCGTAAGAAAAGCTATAGAAGAATATTATTATTCAACGCCTTTTTTTTAAGAGCCTATACTGTCTCATTGCTAGGCAAAGGTCTCCTACGAGATTTTCCACCCATCTCGAACTAACGCCTCTACGTATTGCTTATTAGTCTAAAATCAAAATATACATTTAGCAATTAGCAAAAACTAGGCGCACGATCTTTATATAAATAAATAAATAAATAAATAAATAAAAACATCTTTATTAAACATGTAAGGGACAGAGCACAGCCAGAGTTTATAACACAAATAATAATAATAATAATATAATAATATTTATGGACGCTTCACACCACGTCAGTCTGGCCCTGTGCTAAGTACCTGAAGGACTTGTGTTACGGGTACCAGACAACGGAAATATATTTAATACTTTTATACTATACATATATTTAAGATTTTTATTATATGATACACATATTTAATACACATCCATGACCCAGGAACTTTGAAAACTTTTTGTTCCGTCGGCGGGATTCGAACCCGCGACCCCCGGCTTGAGCTACCAACAGCCCACCAACTGAGCCACAGAGGTCGTCAAATAAATAACAAATAAATAACAACAAATTGACATGACGCACTATAACATAATTATAACATTGAACTACTTAAAAACTAATGGGTGATCGCTGATCGGTTATGGCTGTGCAATGCACACACCTCATGTTCAAAATTGTAATTAAAAAAATTATGTATATATTCATTGATCTGTATGTCTCTTTAACACAGGGTTCTGTTTAGAAAAATCTTGGCCGGCTTACATTATTACAGTAGCAGGCTGGATCAATTACAGTAGCATTCCAGCGATGGGCTGGATCACATGATTGGAGTAATGTGAACCTGCTATCTTTACCTATACATACAAATTATTTTTTAATTTCATCAGTCTCGCTATTTGAGAACGGCTGAGCCAATTTCCTGAGTCCAGAAAAGGTTTATACGGGAAAAAAATTAGAATTAAGTGATACAAAGTTCATGGGGTTCTCTTGTAATGTTTTATTCCCAATGACATAATATTTGACTTTTAGAGACGGACGATCTTTAAGGATAATATCCATGCAATATGTATGTCTCTGTAGCGCAGGGCTCAGTTGGCCTTAGGAGCGCTAGCGAGCGGCCGCGTCCGAAGCCAAAGTTTAGTGCTACGTGATTGTGTTTGGATTGTAGAATGAAATAAGGTAAGGGATTTATGAACGAAGTATTTAGTTTTGATTTATGGATGCGCTTTTGTAGGTTGAGTTTTTTTGAGTGGGATTTAGGCGGTTAGGTTGAATTTGTGGATAGATTTTGGTTGAAAAATTTAGGTGTTTTTTTTTTCTGTGAGAATGTAAAGAGTTGGATATATCGAAGTGGGAAAAATATTTTAGGACTATTTATCTTTTTAAATCTTCGTCTTCTTGGGTGCTACGGATTTTGAGTACTCTTTAATGTTATAGCTGATTTTGGGGGAAAAATATAATTATGCATGGATAGCACTGTTTTTCATAATATCTATCCCATTTTATTTTTATCTTGCAATAGTTGTTACCAGTATTTTAAAGCCTAAATTAGTAACATCATTATTACAAATCTTTTGACTTCATTCATTACTATCGGTAGTTTAGGCGCTACGCTGAATAATTTTATTATACGCCTACACTCGACGCACATCACACATGATACATTTGCTAAAATAAATACTCTTCTGGTTTCGTCGAGTTCAGAAAAAAACAATCGGCTTTTGGGAAACAATTATTGTGATTCTTGAAAGCTTTCAAAAAATATTTTCGCTTCAGAATTTTCGTATTCTTGTAACGTTTACTGTTTAAGTAAAGATGTTTTGTTTGTTTGCCTTTCAAGTAAAAACCACTAAACAAAATGTAGTGGGAAATTGTATTAATACATATGATTATAACAAATAGAAGAAATTTATAACTAATAAATAAAGGTTTTATTTTTAACATCCTGCAAAAATAAATACTATTTTGAAAATTACATTATTACAATTTTTTTAGTCTTAAATAGACTAAAAAAAATTCAAAAGTCAAAATACATCCAGTAAAAATAAATAACAGGGGTAATAATTTTGATGTGTCTGATTGTATTATATGTCTATCCGTACCATCGTGGCTGTTAACCGGTTAAACCTCATGAAATCGAGTTCTTTATTATCAGCTCACTCACAACTTGAAATTCCTAGGGCCCTTAAAATATAATATTAATAAATCTGTTTACCCTTTCGAAATATCTAAATTAGAAATATAGTGTGTCTAAAATTCTAGACATTGTTTTTACGAAGATGTAGCCACAGCATCCTCTTCCATACTGGTATTACAAATACGATGGTATGTCTATGTTGCCTCTTCACGCTTAAATTGTTGCACCATTTTAGATAGTTATTGAAATATATTCAGTCCCGGGAAAGGACGTTAAGTTTTTATCCCGGAAAAATGAACATACGAATTGCTTCGTGGAACATCAACTTCTCTTTTTAAATCCTCTTTGATGTTTTGTACTTTTTGAATTATTTTACGTTGTATCTTTATCGCAGTCATCACGTTGAATCTGCTATTCGACTGAATGACTAGCGAATTCATAACGAGTTGGCCTTAAGACTTGAAGTTAAACGTTAATCAACGACTTAAAAAGTTGGCCTTTAGTCGTTCAATTAAATGATTTCATTCAATGAACTCGCTAGCTATTCAATCAAATAGCAGATTCAACCAGTTGACTGCGGCATCTATACAATTACTATAAATTCAACAATCAGAAAACTCAAAGCTAACAGATGACCTAGAAGCTCTAAGTTTTGATTAAAAGAAGTTTATGAAACTTGTTCAATTAAAATTGTCTTTAAGTTTAACAAGTTGGTGACTCGGTTGAAACCTTATAATTATTATGTACTAGAATATGACGCCCGCAACTCGGTTCCCCAAAAATTGGTTTATCGCGCAGGAATCGTACATTTTTCCGGGATAAAAGCATCATATTTTGTCCTTTATATAATAAACAAAATAAGTTTCAATTTTTTTAGAATTTTTTTAGACAGGCCAAAGGCCGAATCTTCCGCAAATTTTTACCCTGTTTACGTAGATACCACTGTTATCAGAGATGAGACACAGAAAGTGTCCTTGTGTATTTCCCATGCATTTAAGCCCTATAAAATTACTTCTATAAACAAGCAAACATTTAACCTGATGGAAAGGAACTACCGTAGCCCATGGACACTCGCAACATCAGAAGAGTTGCAGGTGCCCTTGTAGCACCTCCATCGTGGGTATCGCAGACACAATAGATTTTCAATTGCTATGCGGCAGCCGGCTGCCGCTTGGGGATTGATGGGTTAATATGAAACCGACCACATCTGTTTAAGGAACAAATACGTTTACTACTATTAAAATGTACTTGTACTGAACTTCGAAAAAGTTCTTAATACTTCACGCTTCGAACTTCCGAAGCAGTTGGTTCCTGCATTAGACATAACAGAGATTTATTAACAAAGTACAAAGTGGAGGTATTTTCCAACTTTTACGAATAGTATTCCATCTTAGAAGGCCGGGAACGCACTTGCGACTCTTCGGTATTGATTCTATGGATATCATTCCATTAGGAGATTTATTAGCTTGTTCAGTCCCTATTCAAAAAAAGTACTGTTAAATATACTTTGGTATTTTTTCATAAGATAAGGGAGCAATCGAGCGAACGGGTCACCTGATGGAAAGCAACTACCGTCGCCCATGGACACTCGCAACACCAAAAGAGCTGCAGGCGTGTTGCCGGTCTTTAGGCTGGTTTTAGTGTCACGCGGACCGTCGGTACGGATCGCTCCGTAGACCGATCTGTATGAAGTTTTAAGGGGTCCGTATAGACCCCTCCGCATTACTCTAAAACGCTCCTTATAGCGTAATGCATATTGCAGAATATATACAGAGCGATACGTACCGACGTTCCGCGTGACACTAAAACCAACCAGCCTTAAAAAGGGAATACGCTCTCTTCTAAAAGGTTTTTTGTTAATACGCCTAATCGTAATTTCAAAGTGAGCTATCAGTAAAATATCAAGTCGAACAGAACGTAATATTAAAAGAGGTTACTACAATTGCTTAATATGAACATGGCCTAATGTAAGGGTCATTTCTCATGCCTTTGATGGATACAGAAACGTACTTTTGTAACTTTTTCAATCAAATGTATCAAAAGAAAGTAACTGTTGGATGTTAGTGGGAGTTTTCAATTTATTGTATTTTTATATTATATTAACCGTATAAAAACCGTACTTTTTTTAGGATGAAACTCCTGGGAGTCAAATAATTTTCATTCCAAATTTTATCAAAATCGGCTTAGTGGTTTAAGCGTGAAGAGGTAACGGACAGATAGGGAGACAAGTATTTATAATATTAGTATGCATTTATATACAGACCCCATAATACAAGAAGATCAAACTGAGCACAGACCGACCTGGCCGTGCTCGTTTGCATTCCTGTGTTTGGCTGTTCAGGTCGGCCTGAGCTCAGTCCAATCGGACTCGATCGACCTCCCCATATAAGGGGGCCTTAAGTTACGTAGTAACTATTTACGTATCTGCGCTTAAGCTAAATCCGTTAGAAATAATTTGATATTATCTGAAAGCTCGTTTTAGGTTGTAGCTAGCAAGGCTTACATATTCGAAATTTAATGATATTGAGGTATTTTATTTATTTATCATCAAGTAATTAATTCATTCATTCATTGAGCTATTGAAAATCCTTCTTCGTTTGCGTGGAAATTTATCCCGTCGAAACCGTTCGTTGTTCTGTGAAAGATTTTAAGTATTTTTTTTTTCATATATAATTTCACAAAAAACAGACTGACAGACAAACTTTCATATTTAAAATGTTTCAACAAAATCACGTAAGTATAAAAAGGTAACAGACAGAAAGACAGATCGTGGAAGTTATTGCTATTGTAATTACTATTAGGCTCCTTTCGAACTAATCAAAATTGAAGACATAAGTGGATAACTAAAGTTTTGTAACACATTTCTTCCCTTATAATTTTAAAGAACCTTTTTACTTACCTATTTCATCATTTCGCTAACTTTGTAGGTATAGGTACGTTACAAAAAACCCATTCCATCCAAAAAAAAAAAAACGAAAATTTTCAAAAATGTTAGTCACTCCATCCACTTACGCCTTTTCATTTTCGAACTAACCAAAATACTATTTTCATTGGAAATTTTTGTGATATGATTTGATTACTTTATTAACAAATAAAAAATAATAAAGCTAGTGAGTATACAATTTAAATCTGACACACATGAAAATTAAAACCGTACGTGTTTTGTTCACCGATGTCGATGCAAACAAAATGGTATTGAAAATACCTTACCCTTTTCGGCTTAAATTTTTTATCAAAGCCACCAAATTCGGTGACCGAAAAATTTATAACACAACTATTTGTGTATTGTACTTTACAGAGCTATT
This sequence comes from Cyaniris semiargus, assembly GCA_905187585.1. Lineage (NCBI taxonomy): Eukaryota > Metazoa > Arthropoda > Insecta > Lepidoptera > Lycaenidae > Cyaniris > Cyaniris semiargus. The sequence continues at coordinate 13,313,721 of LR994563.1, read as the reverse complement.
TAAAAGCTGCAAAACGATGTCACGTTTTAGGGTTCCGTACCCAAAGGGTACGGAACCCTTCGTGCGCGAGTCAGACTCGCACTTGGCCGATTATTATTATTGTATGATAAAAAAATCTTTTTATGAAACCAACGAATCATTATAATATTTTAGTGAGTATGGTGGTGACGATAAAATATAGTAAAACACTATCTGTCCATGTAAAAGGGGACCTCCTCCCCGCCTAAATAAGTGATATGAGGGAACCGTACATTTTCCCCCAAAAATAGCCTATGTCCTTTCCGGTGGTCTACTTTATATCTGTGCCAAATAAAATAAAAATGGGTCCTGTACTTATTAAAAGTAGCGCGTTCAATTAATAATTTTTCCACATTTTGCTCTAATTCTTCACTCTTATTGGTCGTAATTTGATGTTATATTATAGCCATAAGCCTTCCTCGATAAGTGGATTACTCAACACAAAAATAATTTTCCATTTCTAACCAGTGGTTCCTGAGATTAGAGCATTCAAACAAACAAAATAAGAACTCTTCAGCTTCATAATATTATAACTATTGCGCCTATAACTATCCGTTATCTCATAAAACCAAATAATCGGCCAAGTGCGAGTCGGACTCGCGCACGATGGGTTCCGTACCGTTATAGATGAAAAATAGGCCAAAAATTGTGTTTTTCATTTTATTAAAATATTATTATTAATAATTAAAGTAGATACCTAAGGCCTTTATGAAAATTTCAAGTGCCTAGCTGTTGCCATTATTGATTAATGGCCAAATAAAAATGAAATGAAAAAAGGCCATTATTGAGGTTATTGAGATACAGCCTGGAGACAGACAGACAGACAGACGGACAGACATCGGAGTCTCAGTAATAGGGTCCCGTTTTTACCCTTTGGGTACGGAACCTTAAAATTGACATTATGTTGCAATACCTAAGACACTATACAGCAAAGAAAACGGATAGACACATCTAAAACTTTTATTACCCCTCTGTTTTCTATCGTCAAGGGTCAAAAGGCGCATTTCCTAAACAAATTCCTTGAGATATCATTTTTCTGAAACCGATATCGCTTAGAACGAAAATACTCTACTTTTACGGTCGCATTACGTTTAACGTATTACTTCTCCATCACAATGTTTTAGCCTCCGTAGTCCGTAGGCTAAAAGCATGGCACTTAACTTGGGGGTCGTAGATTCGATTACCGCGTTAAAAAAACGTTGTTTTCAAGTTTGTTAATTTTAGTCTTACGATCTGAAGAACATCAAGTTTGGTCAGGACAATTTAGGCTGATTACCTGATCGTCTGATGAGAAAGATGACCCTTGCGTCAGATTTGCATGTAAAAAGCAAGTCCTGTGCCTGATCTCTCCAGTCGTGGCAGTCATACGTTCCACTGGGATTAGAGAAAAAAAAAGAAGGTTCTGTTATGAACTAAGCACACTTTGGTACCGTAAATAACGTGACCATACGTCCCGCTTTGGGCGGGACAGTCCCGCTTTTAGGCTGTCTGTCCCGGTGTCCCCCGCGAGGCCGAAATTGTCCCGCGTTTGCAAACAAACTAAAAATTATTTAAAACGTATATTCTCGCTCGAAATATTATACCGAGTTCCACACTTCTTGATAAAATTTGGTCTGAACAAAATTAAATGTGGTGTAACAAAGTAATAATACTTTACGATTTGTATGAGTCCTCTGTTTACTGTGAAAGTAGCAACACTAAAACAGTAACTTTTTTAAACTTTTGTATGAGCAAATTCATAACACTGGGCCCATACAAATTACAAAAAATTGCAGCCCTACTACTTTTACAGTGAACTCTCACTTTACTTTGTTATGTCTACGTTATCACTTTGTTTTGTTACATATTTTGTATAATTCCGCAGATGTCCCGCTCTGACAAAAAAATCATATGGTCACGTTAACCATAAAGCCACTTCTATATAGCTGATTTCTATTGCGCTCCCTAGATGGTAATGCAGCATGACATGCTTTTACGTTACAGTATTAATAGTTGCATGACATGCCGATCGCGAATCGATCATGCGTGCATGTCATGCACATATTGCAGGACGAAAAATTAAACAACTTGTCAATCAATGGACAGCACGTAGTTTGCACGTCATTTGCATCAATCAATCAATAAACGATCATGCGTGGATAGCATGATAGCATGCCATGCTGCATGATCGTCTAGGGTCCCTATATAAACCGACTGTCTTCGAAACCAGTGTGGGAGGCATCATTATTTAAACATAACCCCTCTTACTAATAAAAACTTCTTAAACATGCGTTCAACGTGTGAATAGTTAAACAGGAGTTTTTAAGTTACACACACGTTACACAGAGTCTATACAGAGAAATTAGTATGGCATCGTTATACAGCATATTATGACAGCATCATTATACAGGCCTTATGTCAAAAAATTATTATTAGTAAAAAAATCTTATGCACCCTCTATACACGCTGTGTAACTTTTTATTAGTAAGAGGGAACAATGTTTAGAGATACGACATTCTACTATATCCGACAGGGACAGGATAACTGTATTTAGACATAATTGACTTTATAAGAGCATAATAAAAAATTCACGTCCGCCGTATATGAGGAAAAAGTAATAAATTTTGCACAAATCTCTCTAAATCCCAAAATAGATTTCGCAAGAGAAACAGAACGTGTTTGGAGCATATTTTGCAAATGTTGCCATTTTATATATATCGCCGGTTTTATTGGTTCTCGAGAGTTACGTGAAAAATTTTAAACTACGTAGGAATGATTTTCTTTAGTTTTACAATCTGAAGAATCGAAGTTCGCTTTCAAAAGTTGTAAGCTTGCTAAGTGATGAAACTTTTGGTTGCATTATATTTTTTGATGTCACGAAAATTTGGTATCACTAAAAATTTTTAACAAACATTTCGGCTATATATTTTATTACAAAATATGTCTAAATAATTTAGTAAAATGGCGACATGTTTGTCAAGAATTTCACATTTTTGTCGTGGAATGTAACCTCTTCTGTAAATGGATGGATAATAAATAAAATATATAGGTGACAACGAACCTGTATAGGATCACAAATCACAATATTATAATTATTTTGTTTGTAATTGATCATGTCGATTGTACCATCGAAAAAATTGATTCCTAGGCAGTTGACAGACCTACGTCAATTGGTCGGATTGTGTCAATTCAATGTTAGCTGTGATCTGTCGGATATGTTTGACATAACGCGACCAAATTACACAGGTCCGCCATCTGCCTTTGAATCAACTTCTCTGATAGTACATGCAACTTCACAATTGTGGCAATCATAGAAATAATAATAATAATCATTTATTGCAGGCAATAAACCCATATAAAAATATATAAAATTAAATTAAAAGTTAGAATTAAATAATACATATTAATATACATAATATAGAAATCCATCACCCAACGCCATTTATCATTACAATCGATAAAAATAACCTCAAAAAAAAAAACTACAAAACTGTGACACTTTTATGACTTGTTGACGATTATAATCCAGTGTTGTTCAAAGTGTAACTTGTTAAAATGTCGTGAAATTGTCACATTGTCCCGCACAATGAAAGCTAATAAAAAGCGCGTGGCATCGTGATGGAGCGGTCAAAGCACTTTTATCACTTTGTCCACTCTGTCACGCTCCACGTGAACTTCACAAAAATGTACAGATTATTTTACAAAGCATTTCGGTCAAATAAAAATATGTTTAGCGCTTATTCATAGGTTTCGGCATTTTATTCTAAATCGTAAAAATATTGGTGGATTTGATTTGAATCTATGAACGGATTCGGAGAAGTAAATGCTGTAGAGTGCTGCCAGAGTTTTGAGGTTATTTTACATAGTATCATACGGCTAGCTTATTTTACTATTCACTTATAATTTCATGCAGGTAGGTACAATAATAACAACGAATACTATAAATTTTTCTATACTCTTGATTTTGTAACAGAGTAAGCGAATTATATAGGTACCCTTATTTGACCTTATTTGCTTTTTAGTTTTTAGAGACTCCCCATTGACTTATTTTATAAAACGCATATTTAAGTTAAATTAACATTATAATATAATTAGGTATTTACAAAAAATATAACATTCTTTGGAAAAAATGCTAACTATTAATCCGTTCAGCAATTTTGAAACCAGCCCAAACTTTCCCATTAAACACGCAAACTTTCAAAATTATGATTACCCTAATTAAATGATATTACGATAAAAACAGGGTACAATCGCAAACAACTTGAAGGACCGACCGCAAGGACTTAAGTTGCTTAACTTGGTTAATTTGTCTAACCTACGTCGCTTATCTCTGAGATTAGGGACATGTCGACTCCACGTAAAACTTGAGATGGGCAAGGTTTAATGTTTATGGTGTTCCCGTAAGTTTACACTATTTCTTGTAATGTTTTCAAGAATGTAGATCTGCAGTTCATAAAAATTAAGTAGAAACAAACAACAAATTGAAAATAGATTTAGTTTTTTTATTGAATCTTAAATACTGTTAGACAATTATAACATGACCAGTCTGTCATCATTTGACTTTATTAATCTGGGACTGTTGTAGGAATTATGTCTAAAAAATAATAAAGTCAATATTTTGACAATAGAATATCAATAGAAAAGCGTTGAAATTTGACATCAAATAATAAATTATATTTTTTTTTATTTGAGGTCGAATTTCGACCATTGGGCGATCTCTAGTTATTTTTATTTGTCTTGTGGTTTAAAGGAAAAACTATTTCGTTTAACGAATTATTATGATTAAGAAGAATTTTTGTTGGTATCGTCAAGCTCTACATAATATTATGTGTTCAAATTTTGTCTTTGACGGTGCAAGAATCGTAGAATAAAGTAGTTTACTCTATTCTACGATTTATTTCTAATCCTAGACTGCCTTTATAATCGTAATTCTATATGACTTGCTTTTTCTGTGTAACAGTAATTATACAAAAGTCATAATTAAGTATTATATTTTACTACTTTAGACCTTTTTGGATGAAAACAAAAAAAATGTAGTAAGCCATTAAAGACGCAGTATTTAAATAACTCCCCACACCGGTTTCGGTTCAGTTTCATTGAAACCAGGCCAGGTAATTTTATAATGCCCAGGTGTGTGCGCAGTACACAAGAGCACTCTCTATTTCTTTACTCTCATAATCCAGTGGGACGGACGACTGACACGACTGGCGAGAGATCAGGCGCAGGACAGACTTTTTACATGCCCATCCGACGCATAGATCGTCTTACTTGTCAGACAATTAGGTGATCAGTCTGCATTGTCCTAACTAAACTTAGAAATAATATGTTTCCAACGCGGGAATCGAACCCACGACCTCCGAGTCAAGAGCCACGGACCACGGAGGGGTTAGGCAGTATTTAAGTCATAAATACAACACACGTAAGCATTGTTTACACTTCGTTTGCACGTCAATAACCGTCCAACACGAATACGTTTATTTACAATCTGTCCGTAATTCGGACGGTCCCGAGCGTCCGAAATCGTCCGTTCCGTTAACGATTGTAATTATAAGACTTCAAGAAATAAATGCTCCAATGAAGCTTTAAATGTGGCATTACTCTGTAATTGGTCTGTTTTAAACAATGTGACAGTAATATTTAATTGTATCTGCTACCGAACAGGTAATGTTATGCGTCTGTAAAGTTTTTTTTTTTTTCTAAGCATGTGAATCCATACTGACATTATAAATTCCAAATGTGTCTGTCTGACTATCTGTTACCTCTTCACGTCTAAACCGCTAAACCGATTTTGCTGAAATTTGGTATGGAGATACTTTGGTTTCCGGGAAAGGACATAGGATACTTTTTATCCCGGAAAAATTTACGGTTTCCGCGCGATAAACGAATTTTGTCGCAACTGAGTTGCGGATGTCATCTGGTAGGAATACTATAAAAAATATGGGTGGTCTGTCTATGCTAATCTTGATGATAAAATCCGAGCAAAAACAACACTTAAACTGTGAATAAACTAAAAATAAACTCTCATTAAGTTCTTCATCACTTTTATGATGACCACTTTCTTCTGAAGCGAGCAGTGGTCGTTCAACCACCAAGCGCTGAATTTATTTTGTGGTTTGTTTGATCAGAAATAGCTGTGAAACCTCAGACACATAAATTAAATATAGCGGAGTAACAAAATTGGTCATATTTGAAGAAAGAAATAGGTAGTAATTAAAATTTTAATTATCTTTTAATAATGGTGAGAGTAAAATAGTCAAAAGATTTGTTCAAGAAATCAAAATAAATTAATTAAAAATAAAATAGATGATATGCAATCCCAACTTATTAAAGATATAAAAACCTTTTCTCTGTCTGTTTACCAATCTATTGACATCTCATTTGTTAAATTTGGACCAATAGTTTAGCCGTATACATACACTAGAAGTTGCACGCGGCTCCGCCCGAAAAACAGGAGATTTCGGGAGAACCATACTTTTTCCCACAGAAAGGAGCCTATGTACCTTTCCTGTAGTCTACTTTACATCTGTGCCGAATGTCATAAAAATCAGTCCAGGAATTTGTATGATAAGCGAGTTTAAACAATGAAACAAAAAAGAGGAGAATATGAAATAACGAGGATCTAACGCACTGCGTATGACATTTTAATTGCATGTCTCTTTAAAATGCTGTGGATGGCATTTCTAATGTTATTGACGGCTGATATCGATTCTATTCTTCAGGTTCAGGACCCAGACGCAGTTATGAATGTTTTATTAATTGGTTTCTGAATATTCTCTTTTTGATTTTTGAGCAAACGGCAAATTGAGTACGAACGCAAATTTGTTGGCGGTTTTGGTTCTGGCACCATTCATTTAGATCTTTAATTGCAGCACTATAATAACTCTACATCATATTATATTATGATTTTGTGACATAAACATAATAATATTGTTATCTCGCCTATAACTAGATTCTACAATCAGCTAATTGTTATGAGTCTATAATAATTGCCAAAATTGAGCATATTTTTCATACTGTAACTAAAAGCTTTTTTTACCCTTTATTTATTGTGAATATCTTTACCTTTTACTAATGTAATGTGTCGAGCCAGCCGACGGTCGCGCTCCACGTTATGCACACGCAGCAAATATTAATTATTAATTAATATTTTCGCGAATCGCGCGGCTGATTGCCGCTGCACGTCACCATGGCGCTCGTGGCGAACGAGTTGCTGGCGTTCATCCAGCACGCCATCGACACAATGGACGAGGTCAGCATACTGCAGATCTGCAAGTCCTCCTTCCCAGCGAGGAGATTTGCCAGGGGAAGCATTTGCTCTACGAGACGCTCGGCCAGAGCGCGAATATGCCATCGCGACGGAGGGATGGAACAGAAAGAAGCGTGCAGGACATCATCTCCCTGCTGAAGCAGACGGATCCGGATGAGGTGCCGGCTTTTGTGGCGAAAAAACTGCACAAGCTGCCGCCCGTGACGCTGGACCACGTCGACGTCGTCACCCTCTTAAAGGACATCAGATTTCTGAAAGAAGAGTTGGCCAAAGTTCGAGGTAGACTGCAGGCATCAGAGTCTACGATCAGCGATCTACGTAATGAATTATCACAATTAAAGAGTGGTAATTCAATATGTAGGTCACCTGATGCCGCCAACGTCACCCGCCGTCGAGGTACGCAGGCGATCACGTTCAGCCCGTCAGCACTTTCAGACGGGTCAACGCACGCGCACGTCATCGCCGCCGCCGCCGCCCCCGCCGCCCGCTCCCCGCCTGCAACGGAGCCGCCGCGGCCGAACTACGCAAGTGTCGCCACTTGCCCCCGCCTCCTCCCCCGCGTTCCAAAAACAAAGGGAAAAAGGAGGCCCCTGCAAAGGAGTGTCCTCTCTCCGAAAAGGACCGAAAGTGCGATGATGACGGGTTTATAGAAGTCGAGAGGAAGAAGAAGAAACCCGTCGTCCGCAACCATCGCGGCACCGCACCCGAAGGACCCGAGCAGCTGTTGTGGCGTGAGACTCCCGCGACGCCGCTGTACGTGTCCAGGCTGCACTGGTCCACGACGGTCGAGCAGGTCGTGGATTACATCAGGAGCAAGACCCACTTCGTCTTGAGGGTCGAGCGCTTGGAGTCCCGCCACAAAGTGAATTTTAGCTCCTTTGTGGTGAGAGTCCCGACGCACCATCTACCGACCTTCGAGAAGGAGGAGTTCTGGCCGATTGGAGTCGTCTACAGGAGGTTCTGAGGACGACTTCCGAACACGTCGCGCCCCACGTCGCAGACAATACGTGTTTAGTGTTAGTGTTAGTTTTAAGTATAATTGTATGTATGTTAGTCTATAAGGTATTTATAATATGGGCCAAGCTGCCTGAATTAAATAAATAAAAAAAATTAAAAAATAATATATATATATATATATATATATATATATATATATATATATATATATATATATATATATATATATATATATATCTCTATCTTTACTTATTGTAAGTGCAAAAGTATGTATATATCTTTTTTTTTGTTAAACTTTTCACGTTTTAACCACTGAGGTGATTTTGATTCACTTTGGTATGGACTTTGAGTCCCGGAAAAGGACGTAGAATAGTTTTTATATCGGCTTAATGTACATTTCCTACACGATAAACGAATTTCGGTGGAACGAAGTTGCGGGCAACATCGGTAGATGTGGCGGTATGTTTGATGCTGAGTGAAATGTCTGCGGAAAGAAGTATAAGTGTCTAAACACACCATGCCGAAGTTCCGCGGCGGAAGTTCGGCATGATTACGTTAGCAATGTCAAACGCATACAATATAACGCGACGTAATTTCGGCATGGTGTGCCATCGGTAATTTTAAATACATTGCAGGCGGAATCATGCCGAACTTCCGCCGCGGAACTTCGGCATGGTGTGTTTAGACACTAAGTAAGTTAGTAAAGTAAGTTAACTAAGTTAGTTTAGACACACTTCTTTCAGTAGACGTGTCACTCAGTATTAAACATACCGCCATATAATAATTCTAATAAATCAACGAAACAATTCGTATATAAGAATATCTCGCTAGCCTATTTGGGGCAATAAGGCTAGACCAGGGGTCACGTCATGTCATGATTTCCACTTCCATCAATATTCCTCCACTCGCCTAACAAAGGCTATAGGCGTTGAAAGCATCGTCTTTATTCCTTTGACCCATAATGGGCTTGAAATAAAAATACTGTTGGAAAATATTTTTACAGCCTACGAATGAATAGAAAGGTTTTGGCGGAATCTATATAAAATTAGGGGCAATTTTGTTAAAGTTAAGCGATTTTTTTTCACGTTCTATGTAATATTTGAAGCATCGATTAAATAGAGCCTTTTAAAAATATGTCTTAGGATTTTTACATAATATAAATAATAAACCAAGGGCAGCCAGACCTGTATTTTATAAAAGCTAAAAGTTTTTACGTACATGCCCCATTATATAGAGGTAAGAACGACCAGTGACTGGGAAGTTTGGGTCGCGGTTACTTTAAGTAACAGTACTTTATGTACAAGTGGTAAAATAAAGTGAACCTAATTTTCAAACAAAAAAACCGGCCAAGTGCGTGTCGGGCCACGCGCAATATAGGGTTTCGTAGTTCCGCTATTTTTTGGAAATTTTTGTATGGCCAATGAATGTACATTTATAACGTGTTTTACACTACTAACAACATCATATTATGTTCGCCGAAAACATTTTTTTTAGTTGATCGAATATTACTCATTTACTTTTGAAGTCTTCTTAGCCGTGATAGTTTTCCTTTTAAATTCAGCATATTTCCTACTCCCGTAAATTTTTTCACATTTCCAGAAACAACCGTTTAGCTGGTAGAGGGTTACACTGGACTCTAACGATTTTTTCCACTTTAAAACTTCATATTTCACAAATGGATCTCTAAATCGGAAAATAATATTTGAATACTCATAATATTTTATGAAAACGATATATATATATGGACGCGAGAAAAAAAATCATCCCCGCTTCATGTGTAGAGGTACCATAAAAAAAATATTTTTTTTAAGAATTTATGTATATATTAATATTATGGGCATTCATGCCAAATTACAGATTTGTAGGTCCTATAGTCTCTGAGCAAAACCGCGGACAGACCGACGGACAGACGAACAGACAGACAGACGGACAGACCGACATCCGAGAAGATTCAGATCAAAAATAGATCAGAATCCTCTCGGATGCTACGATGTCACGGACAGACCCACAGACAGACGCGTCAAACTTATAACACCTCTTTTTTTTCGCTGGGGGTTAAAAATTAATAAATAAGATAACAAAATTCGTCGATAAACAACAACTATCTTCCATACTAATATTATATATACGAAAGTGTGTGTCTACCTTTCTGTTACCCCTCTTAACGCTCAAACCGCTGAACCGATTTTGCTGAAATTTGGTATGGAGATACTTTGAGTCCCGAAAAAGGACAAGGACATAAACACATACTTTTGATCACGGAAAATTGTACGGTTCCCGCGCGATAAACTAATTTTAGCGCAACGGAGTTGCGGGTTGTCATCTAGTAATATCATAATTATTCTTTTGGAGCCGTTGAAAAAATACATCAGAAACGTAAAATTCTACCAAAACGTTTCTAATGATAATGAATGAATCGCGCAAAATTGGACAATTCCCACTTCTGTTCCGTACAATCACCGCGACGTTCTAATCTAATCAACACTGCGGGGCCGTCCATTTATCACGCTAGTCTTAGAAAAAGTATTTAATTTTTCGTCTACAATTTTCTTTATGTGACCGTTAGTTTAATTTTAGCGTTTGTATTATTTTAACGAGTTATAATATTTCGTGATTCAATTTAATTAAAATCGGTTTAATGATTTTGGAACATTATATAATTTAGTACATAAACAGTAATACCTAGATTTCAGTATTAAGTTATAGCTTAAACAGAACTTAACAAAATATTGATCTTAAGTTACTGCATTAATAATAACAATTAAAAATACGTGTGGCACTCAGGGTACTGCTGTGGTTAAGCTATGCAATAGCATTTTTTATCAACTTATGCAATTATGATTCGCATACGTCTAGTCGCACGCACACAAACACCGTGCCGAAGTCTGTCGAACTGAAACGACACGGCAACGCCGCATTGGCCGGTCGGAGTGGGGGGGTGGGTGGGTTGGTGTTGTTGGGTGTTTTTCGTTATGGAGTTTCTTGATTCGGTCACTGCACTCAAAGCCTGCGATAAAAGCAATGCAATAGCTTTAAAAACACGATAAGTGTGAAATATTTTACGCGAAATTAAGCAAAAGACATAATTTGCTCTGTTCTGTCCTAAACTGAATTTTGTGAGAGAAACGGCAAAAGAATACTCTCTATATTGAATTTATTTACATAAGACGCGAGAAATAAGACAAAAAATTGGTGGAAAATGTAATTTGGCTCGTGTGCTGTTTTATGGTAATGTTTTCTTAACTCTCGTACACATGAAAATAGGTATTTAAGTGTAAGTTGGTGTTTTATTAGAGTTCCGTACCCAAAGGGTAAAAACGAGACCCTAGCTGGCTCTCTGTCCGTTCGCCCGTCTGTTTGTTTCAAGAACCGTTATAGGTAAAGGGTCAAAATTTTCACGAATTATGTTTATTTTTCACAAACGCTTTAAAATTAAATAAACATTATTTAGGGAGGCTCCTCCATCCAATCCGATTTTGTACCTTTTTTTTGCTCATAATAGTAATCACAAAATCCTCAGGCATATTTTTACTTTTGCTGTTACACAAGATTAACTAATTAACGGGATTAGACGACGTGATTTACACTGCATGCTTTATGCTATTGTTTAATAATATGTGTATTTAATAAATTTTGAATTTGAACTATTATAATGAAAAATACATGAAAGGGGGAATCGATAAAAAATGCGATTTTTTGCCTATTTTTGCTCGATATCAATAAATGGTACGAAATTCTTTCGGCGCGAGGTCGACGCGTACTTGGCCGATTTTGTTTATATTATGTTTGAGAGCGAAAGCTTTTACGGCTTCAGTATTGTATTATTATTTTACGAGCTTCATATGAGCTGTAATAGCCAAAGTATCTTTTTGTGATCATAAATTTTGCGAGGTTACAAAAAAAACATACCACTATATGCACAAGGATAATATTAATTCTTACAAGTACGGGAGAATAAACTACTTCATTATAATTTTCAGTTGAATGAATATGAAAATTATGTTAGTTACAAAATTTAATATAATTTTGACGTTAGTCAATATGATTTTTGTGACTTGGATAATTTAAGTCATCACCACAACTAATTACCACCACATACCATGTTTAATTTACTCATTTTAAGCTTAAATTTTAAACAAGTACCTTCACACACTTGTCAGTATAAAACAAACATTCAAACTTCAATTGTTAATATTTGAATAACACAATACTGACACATTATTTTAAGCTAGCAAGCTAATTTTTTAAAGGTATATCCAGGATATTTTTAAATACTTTCTCAGTTCTCATTCCATCCAGTCACCCAGCTAAGTTACTGATGGATTTAAAACTATAATCTTTTGGAACCTCCTTCATCTTGGCACTAGCCATCAGAAGTGCTGCCAACAATTTTTAAAAGCCATCTTTGATTTATGTTTTGTGAATATGAAATTATTTCTCGTTCCAATTTACGACGGCACATTAGCGAGGTCGTCCATGTTATCTGCCTTGTTAATATTGGCACTAACAGCTTTTATAGCGTACTTGGCCTCTTTGTGTGTCTACTATTAAACATAATAATTATAAAATGATTTTTCAAGGAGTAGTCTAGGGTCTTCTATGGTGTCAGCCGTAATGTAGACTTTTTGTATTCGAAACTTATTTTGACAAATTTTAATGTCGGCTAGGATTCGTTAACCATTTTTATGTACGTATAAAATATTAAAAACAAAGTAATATGTTCTAAGATAAAAATATTCATCACATTCATTCACCTGTCTTCTATTGCTAAGTAATATTTTTCTGTGCTTATCGTTACATTTTCCCTTAGTAATTCATCTCCTGGAAACCTTTCAATTACATTTAATCTACGCTTAAAAGACTCGCATCCGTTGATTTATTTTCGACGAGATATCAACTCCATTTTTCTGGAGAAATACAAAATCCAAATGAATCCATTATTCGTGTACATCCTTCCACGAAATTTGCGATAAATTGAAGGGATCATTTTAATGAAAATCATCTCAATGTTGAAAGATGGCTATTTCCCCAAACAGGTTTGGTCAAAATGGGCAAAATCGTTTGTGAATTTGAGGGTATAAGCTCTTTAGTTTGAAACCTGTTGATGTAGATACTAAATATTCCATGAAGCTAATCGGGAGTGTTATGCTTTCGCTGTTACAAAATTCATTCGCCATGGTGTTTATTTCAAAATGTCATTACAATAATTTGTAGTGACAATGATATTAATTATTGTTAGTTAATACATAAAATATGAATGACCAACTACAATTGTCAGTATTAAATTATAATATTATACGTTTTGTATCATTTTTTTAGAATTTGTTTTAAAAATATTTATAATTTTGTTGAAATATACTACTGCTAAATAAATTATCCCTAACTTTATTTCAAAACCCAAAGCTACTGATAAAGTAGGTGAATCTTAAAATGAGCTTGCTCCAGCATTAATTCCAAGTACGTACCTAAGAGTCGAAGAAGTAATTAGTATTTTAGTATTTAATCCGGAGCGGGGTTCATTAAGGGCGGGAGTATTACATGTAGTTAGGCTTGGGTTTCCGACGATCATTAGATGGAACGACACAATTTATGCTATTCCCTCTTAACTATACATTAATTAATTTAATTGTGATTGTATTCTCTAATTCCTCGTTATCTGAGTGCAAATAAAGCACCTGATAAGCGGATACGTTTAATGTGGGAGTTGAAATTTTATTTAAATAGTGGATTTTGTGATTGAGTTTCCGGAGGGTTTTACGGGAGTTTCGTTTTCACTGACTACTGACAAGTAGGATTACCAGACAAGTAAGGTGATCCATGCGTCGAATGGACATATAAAAAGTCGCGCCTGATTTCTCGCCAGTCGTGTCGGTCGTCCGTCCCACTGGGTTATGAGAGTAAATAAATAGAGAGTGCTCGAATCTTGTGTACGGCGCATACTTGGGCACTATAAAACTATTCCTGCGTAGTTACAGGCCTGGCCATTTTGCCGAAACGTTTTCGTTTTCGCTTCGCTATAAAATCGCCGATCAAAATGTATGGAATTGACATAAGACGAGTCGAACGTCAACGTCAATTCCATACATTTTTATCGGCGATTCTATAACGAAGCGAAAACGAAAAGATTTTGGCACACCCCCCTGGTTTCAATAAAACCGGCCACCGTCGCCGAAACCGGTGTGGGGATATACCCATCAATAATAATATTATTATTATAATATTAAGTTTGACGAAAGTCTACACACAGTGCTAGTTAATAGTCGTTGATAGTCAAACTCCTTACACAAATTTCGGAAACTCTTAAAGCTCTCTATTAAGTACAAATACAAAATTATATTCAGCGAAAGAATATCAATTTAAATTTTAACAGATAATATATAATTTTAAACAGTAATCTGATATAGAATATCACTGAAAAGTGAAAATTAATAACAATTGTGTAGTTAGTGTAAGAAAATAATAAAGCCTCGTTTCAGTGAAATAAATTAATGCCATCAAATTATTTTATGGATATCAATTTGAACATTCAATTTGTTGAGATTGTCTTAATTATGTCTAACTTAAGTTAGACATAAGATTTCTCTAAAATATTTCGAAGTATTCATCAGTAGGTTTTATTCAAATAGCCACCAATATTTTATTGCTTATTTGTTGCTTTAGTTCTTATTTGACTTTCTAGATGTATATTGAATACATTATTTTTATTATCTATTGTAACCACAAGGAAATAAAATCCATTTTCCAGTCACTGCTTTAGGAAGTTGTTTGTGAAAATTTATTATGTTAATAATGCAGTTTTAGTATCGCAATAAATGCAGTTGGTCTTTTAAATTTGTGCGCATTAAAAATGAGCAGATAGCCACTTTTGTTATTTTTTTTAAGGGTTCCGTACCCAAAGGGTAAAAACGGGACCCTATTACTAAGACTTCGATGTCTGTCTGTCCGTCTGTCCGTCTGTCTGTCAGCAGGCTGTATCTCAAGAACGGTGATAGCTAGAGAGTTGAAATTTTCACAGATTATGTATTCCTATTACCGCTATAACAACAAATACTAAAAACAAAATAAAACAAATATTTAAGGGGGGCTCCCATACAACAAACTTGATTTTTTTGGCATTTTTTGGTCTATATCAATAATGGCAACAGGTAAGTACTTGAATTTTTCCCAAAGTCTTTAGTTATATGTGTAATTTAATATATAATAATAATATTAAAATAAAATAAAAAAATAAGGGAGGTTCCCATACAAAAAACACAATTTGTGGCCTAATTTTGCTCAATAATGGTACGGAACCCTTCGTGCGCGAGTCCGACTCGCACTTGGCCGATTATTATTTATAAGACATCAATATATTTTAACTTTTTTAAGAAAAATAATGTTTACTTGCAAAATATTGTAGTTTTATTACGTAACTGTTCGAATGATGGAATAACGTTATGCTAAAATACAAAATATATTGTAAGATAAGATTTCATCCAAGCCATTGTTTTGATTTTAATACAAAATTAATTCCTCATTGCTTAGTAATTATTCATCGCCAACGTTTCAATTAAAAATAAATTTATTATGATTAAGCCTTCAATAATCTGAGTCAAGCATAATATAACGAATAAATGGATGGATAATATTGATATTCGCCCGCCTTCAGCGCCGAGTCACTTAATCACAAAAAGCTTATTCCTTTAAACGTAGTCTTCATTCTCTTATAAAATTTTAAACGTAGAACGTTTGTTGCAGGCGAGGAACATGCAGTGGCGGATAGCAAGAATTATGCACATTTCTATAACATTCGCCCTAGTGAATGAAATGTCCTCGGCCGTGCAGAGCAGGGACAATAAAAGAAGAAGTCAAGAAAAAACCGGCGGTTTTCTTAAGAACATCTGCGACATAACAGATCGTAATTCTAAAGTGCACTGCTACTGTGAGAATACAAGGGAATTGAAGAATGCAACAAAGGCGGAATGCTGGGTATTCAATGGAGGCATACCAAGAGACGACCCTATCTGGCAAAGTTTTGCGTCGCAACCTGCTTTACACACATTGTCGTTTAACGTCCGAGTTGACGGTGCTCTGAACTATATACCGACAAAGTCTCTTCAATACTTACAAAGACTGAGGTCTATAAATATAAAGTATGGCAATATTGGCGATATAACCTCCTTCGCGTTCGCCAACCTCACGAATTTAAACGAAGCTATACTATCTTCGAATCAGATCGGAACATTAGAATCATATGCGTTCGCTCATTTGCCTAATATAACACTCATAAATTTAGAAGACAACGCGCTGATAGAAATTGACAAAGTGGCATTTTTAGATCTACCGAAGCTACAGAAGTTGGTGTTCACAAAAAATAATATATCGACGATTTACGATGGTACATTCCAGCACACTTTCAACCTTCTAGAATTGGATTTGAATAAAAACACCATCTACCATCTGAACCGGCACACGTTTGATGGATTGGCCAATTTGCGGAAATTAGATCTTAGGAGGAACTGCATTTCAAACTTGACTGAGTTTACTTTCGCTGAGCTGTGGAATTTGCAGGAGCTACTCCTGGGGAAGAATGACATAAAACATATATCTGAGAGAGCTTTCGATGGTCTATCTCAACTTTGGAAGCTGTCCCTTGATGATAACAAACTGCTCACCCTACCATCTGGTTTATTTGAAGGTGTTAGAGGACTAAGTTCATTGGATCTACGACTGAATGATCTACATGTTTTGACATACGACAACATCAATCCGATTATTGATAACTTGAAGGCGCAGAACAGTAATCTTCTGATCGAAGGTAATGCCATACTAATATTAATATAATTTCAAAAGTATATCTGTGTTTCTATCGGTCGCGTGAACGCTTAAGCTGCTGAACCAATTTGAATGAGTTTAGAGAGACTTTGTGTCTCAGAAAAGGATAAAATATTATTATGATAGTTTTTTTTAAGAGGCAAAAATATCGATTTCCGCGCGAAAGTCTTTGTACGCGACAAAAATGCAGGCAGCATTAGAATTAAAGTGATATATTTTTCAAAGATTTATTAAATACTATCTGTCCCGGCAAACGTTGTTTTGCCATACAAAGTATTTGTACTTCAACAGTTGATACAAAATCTTACCCCCTCTTTTATCCCCTAAGAGGGGTGGGGGGGGGGGGAAATTTTATACACCAGATGTTAAGTTGGAAAACAGTAAATAATATGAAGTAAGTCCATTAAAGAAAAAGTTTGATACAAAATCTGACCCCCTCTTTGGTCCCCTTAGAAGGGTGGGGGGAAAAAACTTTATACACCAGATGTTGAGTTGAAAGAAGACAAATATATCTGCGAAAACCGTATGCAAATCGGATCAGTAGTTTTCGAGTTAAAGAAAAAAGTTTGATACAAAATCTGACCCCCTCTTTTGCCCCCTTAGAGGGGTGGGGGGAAAAATTTTATACACCAGATGTTAAGTTGGAAGAAGACAAATATATCTGCGAAAACCGCATCCAAATCGGATCAGTAGTTTTC
The DNA here is from genome assembly GCA_905187585.1 of Cyaniris semiargus. Taxonomy (NCBI): domain Eukaryota; kingdom Metazoa; phylum Arthropoda; class Insecta; order Lepidoptera; family Lycaenidae; genus Cyaniris; species Cyaniris semiargus. The sequence continues at coordinate 13,295,988 of LR994563.1, read as the reverse complement.
ATGTGAGGCTGGAACAAACATACAGACAGACAGACAGACAGACAGACAGACAGACAGACAGACAGACAGATAGACAGACAGACAGACAGACAGACAGACAGAAAGACAGACAGACAAAAAACTAACCACATTTTTGGCTTCTATAGCGATGTAGTGACACCCCCCGCTTATTATTTTTTGAATATCTTTAATGTACAGAATTTTTATTTCTACAGTTTTATTATATTACTAGCTGTTGCCCGCAACTTCGTCCGCGTGAATGTGTGTTATTATAATCGAGAATTAGAAAATTTTATGCCCATCAAAAACTATTTTATTATATAAGGATTAATATTAGGTACAATACACTCGAAGTTTTTAATTTACATCAAAGTTCTTTTAAGTAACTTTCGTCGGCGGGGCTTGAACCACAGATATCGTTTTGAAAAATCCTTTCTTCGAAGACCGTTTGACGTGGACAACAGGGGCCAGGAACATGTGACGGAGACAGGCGATAGACGAAAGAAGACGGGATATTTAATGTAGGCATCTATACCTCTTTAAATTTTACCTCTTGCTCTTGTAGGTCAGGAATCGTGGTGCTTCCCTAAAATTTGATATTATGATCTTAGGGAGCCCGAAGGACATGCTCAAACTGGTTTGGGACCCGCAACGAAATTAATCAGAAGAAAATAGAATTATGAAGAATTCTAATTCCTCTAATTCCCATAAGCTGAGATAGCACAAAGTTGCAGTGACCGAATGTCAAATCACTGAAGGAGGAGCACCACGAATATAAACTGCAATAATTGTGACTACTAAGCTATAATAGCTAAATTAATATTGGAACTGCTGTGTTAGACTGTTGCCAATAATAATTGTAACAAAAACCCTTGCAGTTGACCTATCCATAGATACCCCATACGCATAGGTGAGGTGAAAAAAATTTTTTTTTGTTTCAGTTGTACCTATGGGAACTCCTAAAATTTTTAATAAATTTTCCATTTTTGTATCAAAATATTAATGCGGTTTACAAACTTCATCTATTTACCAAGTTTCAATAGTATAGCTCTTATAGTTTCGGAGAAAAGTGGCTATGACATACGGACGGACAGACAGACGGACAGACAGACAGACATGACGAATCTATAAGGGTTCCGTTTTTTGCCATTTGGCTACGGAACCCTAAAAATAATTTTGACAATCGGACCACAAACAGCAAAGTAAACATTTACTCCTCCTTTCTTGAAAGTCGGTTAAAAAAAAGTATCTAAGATGTTGACCAGGGATGTAAGGTATCACCATGCCAAATTTCATTAAAATCGCTCCAGCGGATTCAGAGATTAGCCTGTACAAACAGACAATCAGACAAACAGACAGACAAACAAAAATTTCAAAAACAGTTGAAATGTGTTCTATTACACTTCTAATATGTTACATGCCCCTGACTCGTTTTTTCAAGTTTATTTTCAATGTACAAAAATTTTACCTCTACGATTTTATTATATTATGTATGTATAGATATTAAGAAAAACCAACTATTGTTTAAAATGCATGATAAAATTAGTCATGACATGACATAAAACTTTAAAACACCTCGAGGAAAAAGTGGATCTATAAAACAAACGAAACGTTAAAAGTATTTCCATTTGATCGTAACAAAGATTTTACCACAGTAATTTCCTCTTATAAAATTGTATCAGACGGCACATAATGTATACAAAAACACGATACTAACCTCATTAATTTTATACAAATACAATTTACATAATATTAATGAAACATAATATTTAAACATTGTATTGTATGTAAATTGACAAGGGATTAAAATTGTCAGATTAGTAACAAATTATCACAACTTAATTAGTACATATCTATTGTATTCATTGTCCAATAATCAATAATTCAATAACACAAATATGATCCAGTATCATGCATTTAATTAGTATGAATATAGTTGAAATTGTAAAATAATCTTTATGATTATACTGATTATTATTTTCATATACTCATACAGCTCTTATTCCATACAAAGGTGAAAAAAAAGTTACTCTTTAGCGCTGCTATTTTCACAGTCAACTCTATATAATAGTACTCATATTAGCCCCGCCGACGAAAGTTACTTAAAAGAGCTTTTAATGTACCTGGGTCTTGGATGTAAATTAAAAATTTCGAGTATACACTCGAAATTTTGTACCTAATTTTCTACCCGTCCGTTGTACCTAATATTATTCCTTACCCAAATAAAATAGTTTTTGATGGGTATTAAATTTTCTAAATCTCGATTATAATAACACATTCACGCGGACGAAGTTGCGGGCAACAGCTAGTCAGTAATATGCATAATAATGCATTAACCTACGTGCGTGCTAAGTACAAAATATGTGCAATAAATATAATAAAATAATATCAGTACGAGCTGGGTGGAGGGATAAAATATTATCCAAGATTGAAAACGCTAACAGCTTTAAGATAATATACAGCCTTACGTAAGTCATTGTTTATGACGTGCACTTTTAGTTTTACTATAAAGTCTACTCTTATTTTCAGATAACAATTTATTATGCGACTGCAGATTAAAATGGATATATGCGCTCAGAAACGAAACAAAAAGCCAACAAACAAAAACATCTTTGGAACGAGTCACTTGCAAAGTAGGTACACCTATAACCGTTACTTCAGCGTACAACAGAATGGATGACGAGAATGTGAATAACAAAAAAGATTTTATAACTGGGACAAATGTAGATGCGCATTCCGAGGTTTCATCTGAAATGATAAAAGACAAGTCTGAAATGAACGAGATTGAAAATAACAATAAAGGTGTAAAGAGAAGCGTGCTTAAGATACCACCGGAGAAATTACCCTGTCCAGTCGAAAAAAAGACAACAGAATTACCGCCGGTCGTCGCAGATTCTTTCATACCGGTACGTAATGAAATGATTACTCTCATATTTCAAGGAAGAAATAAAGCTAGCACGAAGACGTTAAACATAGGTTTATGGCTTAGCTTCCTATTCTTTTTCACTTAGGTAGCTACGATTGATTAAATTTAAGTGAGGCAAAGACTATTGTACATTTTAAGTCGGTCTAGATACTTTGTTAACGATTACTGTGTATATAAATGTATGTCTTAGTAGGAGCACTCGTACCATGATTGTAAAACAGATTTTGTAGAGTCTGCCACACACGTTCGAAAAGTTTCATATTGACAACATTTTTGTTTTGAAATAAACACGCAATCGACGACATAATTTATTTATTTATTTTATTTATTTTTATTGGCACATCAACAGATTATAGGAACATTCATTTATACTTAAACTAATTAAAATAAAATATTACATTTTGTCCTACTTACTAATAATAGATGTGCAACACCGTTTTTGAACATACAAAGTGACACAAGTTAAAAATATAAAAATAAACTAAATATGAAACCAAAAAACATAAAATTTAACATGAAATTGTTATACTTAACTAAATTCTTACAATGAAAATAAAAATTAAAATCTTGTAACAAAAATAATGATAATAAAATAAAATAAAATTTCAAAAAATATAAATATTATATTAAAAACTAAATTATTAAAGAAAGGATATCAGTTTTCCCTATTTTGAAATATTAATCTTTTAAGCTTACTGACTTTAGCCGTGTTGACATCAAAATCTTCTGTTTGCAAAAATTGGTTGAAACTACATATTCGTCATTATAGAATATGTAGTTTCAACCAATAATTAAATATATTTAAACCTGAAAATTTACCTACATTTGTCCTGCTGAAGTTTGTGCGAAAATATGAACATTAATTTTTTTCTGCTATTGATTCTAGGAACATTAAATTTTAATTGCATTAACAAGGATGGTTCTGGTATGGTTCCATTGATAATTTTGTGTATAAATTAATTAAGGTCTAAAAATGTGCGTCTTTTTTGCAGGGTCAATCACTCACTTTGTAACAGAATCACTCATATATTTATAGTTACAGTAAAAAGAAATCACTGACCTCAAGTGAAAAATACAGATTTTTCGAGCAAAAGAAGAAACAGAAAAGCTTTAAGATCGTAGCCTAAAAAAATGATTTTCTTCTTTCTAGTTCTAATGCTGCCAATTATTACTGTCATCATTCTTTTGTCCCATTGTGTATAAAGTTTCTATGTTAAATAAAAAAAAAATCTACACTAATATTATAAATACGAAGGTGTGTCTGTTTGTCTGACTGCTACCTTTTCACGCCCAAATCACTAATCCGATTTTGCTGAAATTTATAAGAGGATAATATTTTGAGTCCTAGGAAAGGACATAAGATACTTTTTATCTCGGATTTTTTTACGGTTTTCGCACAATAAACCATCAATAGCCAGTTTTATATATAGCTATGAATAAAACGCACAAGGTAGCTAATTTCATTTCGAACATGACGTGTGGCAGACAAAAGAAAAACATAACACGAGTTCAGATAAATTGTCTCCCAACTCTCAAGATGCACCAGAAATTTTCCAAATGTTTACCTGCGACGTGGACTTTAATGTCTGGAGAGAAACAGATTAATCTTATGACCAGTCCAGATTCCCGTGAGAATACAAAGCTTTCTGATTGTGTTATCTGATTTATAATGCTGTCTGAATTTTGCACATTGTAGTGGGACTTTTTTATTTATAAAACAATAGATCAAACATAAGCGGTTGTTTTTGTTGATAAAGGTGGATTTATATGCGTCTACGCGAACCATTACACCACGAGATCACAAGCAAATGTTTGTAATGATTTATTAAAATAGCGGCGCGATCACGCTGTCATTTCATACATTTGCTTGTCATCTCGCGGTATAGCCGCCAAATTGCGCGTTTGCGCCGCATAGTTATAAATCCAGCCTAAAGGAGTAGTTCAATTAATCAATTTGTTATTATCTAAGTAGATTTTGTATTTCTTATTAATTTTAATGAAGTTAAAAATTGTTATTTTATAGATTTCTAAATAGTTTTTCTATGCAAACTTTACTTCTATTATGCTTTTACTGATCAAATTATTCCTTATAAATCTTGGATGTTATAAAAGTACCACACTGTCGATATTGTTCATAGCAGTTACGTATTTATGTCTTAAAATAAATCTAAATAACAATAAAGTATTATTTATAACGGTAATGGTGGTTTTATTCAAATACCTCAGTATTTTTGCAGTTTTCAAACAGTTGTCTATGTTTTAATATTATTCAGTCCATACAAATATTATAAATGCGATAGTGTGTCTGTCTGTTACCACTTCAAGTTGTACTTTTTTACAAGTTGTTATCACTTTACAGACGTTGGTGTTTGGGCTTACTATGAAAATGTTAACAATGATAAAAAGAAATAAAAATTAATAACGTAATAGAATCCAGAGTATCCAAGCATAGCTATTTCACTTGGATTAACGAAGATTGAAATACCTCACAGCGAAGTGAAAAAGAAGCGATTTTATTAACTAGTTTCATGAGTCTGTGAATTAGATTCATGAAACCGATTCATCCAGGTAAATGGATTGGAGTAGATTCTGTCTATACGATAATTATAATTTGGTATCATCATCACCGACATCTTCGTGTCGTAATCTGGGTCACATGAGGAGCAAGGACGTCGCCAAGGGGGCCAGGGGGAGGGGCAGTTGCTCCCCCTATAGATCAAAATGTAGCTAACCGCAAAGCGACCGAAGTTCTAAGGCCGTGCGAGCAATTGACTTCCTTACCTATCCTCCATAATATTGCCCCATTAGTCATTATACTCCGCCCTTGATGGAGAGTAAGATAAATACCTAATCAAGTGTAGGAATGCGTGGACGCTGCAAAGGAAGATCTTCCGACCGAGTGAGATAGCATGCTTGGTCTGGCTGTAGCCCACTGACGTCTTTTCAGATGCTATATACAGGGTGTAACACAACTTAGTGATAATACTTTAGGGTGTGTACGTGTTCCTTGTAGAGAGTTTACTGTGAAAGTAGCACACCTTGTTATTTATTTATATCTTGCCGTTCTCAGAAACCTCGATAACGCGATGCAGGATTGTGGCGCTAATTGTGGGTACCACCACACTCGTAAGTATCCCTTCTACGGTGTCTCTATTGGTACTATTTTCGTTAATTATGTAAGAAGCACAGAAAAAAAATGTTGGACTCCGGTAGTGCCGTGCCTCAGGAGTCAGGACAGGCTTATAGAGAAGAGAGGGAGGATATCACTTCATCTCCTACGCCTCTGTCTAGTTATTTAAAGTCCAAATGTCGTATTCGAGAACAAATGTTCCTATGTCAAAATTTGTACGAAATTCTGCGCCTTGTTATTTAAATTAGACTAGACTAATTAGGATTTATATGCGATAGCGCGAACGCGCGGTTCGGCCGCTATACCGCGAGATGAGAAGTAATTATTGTCTATAAAGGTACAAGTTGGAACCGAGCGACACGCGACAACTGCAGACGACGTGTCGTCGCAACACTACTGGTTTATATTATTTATTTCTATGAAATACCCTCCACAGCTGGCGACACGGAGCTAGCGACAGTAATTCATAGAAATACATAGAAACCAGTAGTGCCGCGACGACACGTCGTCTGCTGCCGCTTCATGTAACGGGCTTCCAAGTTGTACCTTTACAGGCGCGCTGTAAATTGTAATTTACAGATATTTGCTTGTGGTATCGCGGTGTAGCGGCCAAACCGCTAGTTCACAAATAAATCGAGCCTTATACTTACTTGAAAGAAGCCCGCAGATTGACTAAATAAAGGTTAAAGGCGCGGATCCACCGCAGCGCACGCTGTGCACAGCCACGCGGTACACAAATTTCTTTGTCTACGTTTCCACTGCAACACACGCTATACAAATACGTTACTCACGACTATGTACACAATTGTTGTTACGTAGTTTACAATTTCTTAGCTTCCGTGTATCCCGTGCACAGCATGCGTAGCGTGGCCAGCATTGAGCTACATGTGCACCATATTCGAGCAAACTACGTGAGTCAATTCGTACGTAGCGTGTCCGTGGGTTGCAGTGGACACAGTCACATATTATATTTTCTTGCAAAGCGAAGCTTGACGCACGTGCGTAGTCTCACCGTGCGCTGCGGTGGAATCGCGCCTTTATTGTAAATGAACAATTTATGCATTCATTTATAACCAAGTGAATTTTAAAACAAAGCCCGTATCGCAATAGGTCAGTTTGTGAACTTATGGATGTTTAAGTTGCACTTGTTAGCGATCGAGCGTAGCTGGGCAAGAATGTTTGCGATGAGTTTACTACGGAAAATTAACTGATAATGCACAATAATTATTATTATGCAAGTAAAATACGATACTAAAGAAATGTACCTGTGTTTAAAAATGGTTCCACAAAAAGGATGGTAAGGCTACCACAAATTACTAAATATTTACTACGACGTGCTACCAGAGGTACCCGAGGTATGCAAACTTACTAGGTATAGTGCAAATATAAGCTTTTTTGATTTAAATTTCACACTTTAACGGATGGTATCAGTAAATTTGCAGATTACCTAGTTAATGTGTACAATAACGTATTCTACATTCTAACGATAAGAGATATACTAATTTAATGAATCATGTACTGAGATGAAAGTTTTTCGTTGGCATTGCACATAGCTTAACCATCTCGACTAAACATAATACCTTTTTAATATTGTTTAATGAGACTTAAATTTATTATTATAAATTAATAAGATGGAGACGTATTTTTTCTTTGGGCTCACCAATCGTAATCAAACTTTGTTGTCTTATTGTAAAGTCAATTATTTAAAATATATAATTATTATACCTATTTAGATTCAGTAGCTCAAGAAATTCGCAGACATTCACTAATTATTATCTAAATCTTCAAAGTTATATAACTTAGCTTGTAAAGGATTTCTGGTATCCAGAAACTGTCTAGGCATCCTATCACTTTTGAAATAGTACAAATTTCTGAGAAATACATAGAATAATTCCTAGTTTGACGGAGAAATTTCCATCGAAGGATGAATGGACAATGTGGTTGGTACCAATCTGTATACGTCAGGTTTGTATTAAACGACTTGAAATCCCTGCTAAATATATAATTTTATACAGTAGAGTACGAGTTACGTAGTAAATTTGTTAGTAACTCTGACTCTCCGATCTTTACGGCAAGCGACCGCGATCGACAAAAATTCAAATTAAGAGGGCAACTAACCCAAAAAATCAAACATCGTCCTTTTCTCTTCACACTCACGCCCATCTTTCATATGCCAGGTGAAAAAGGACGACGCGGAATCATCACCAAGTTAGTTTTACTGTGAATAAAAGACGAACTATAATAATTATGAAAAAAGTATTTTGAGCAAATTTAGGTTTTATCAATACCTTTTTAGATATAAAGAAAAGACAGCAAACTTCGAAGATCCAAGCAAAAATGTGTCTAAAACAAGGTTTTTTGTAAAAAAAAAACTATCGAGCATTTTTTCAGTAATCGTGTTTTCGTCTTGAGCATTTAGTCTTCATAAACTGAAGTTATTTGTGTAAAAAAATCAGTTTTCTAGACCTTACAGATTTTGAGATCTAGGTTTAAGTATGTAGTCAAGTTAGGGTCAAGTGCATTCTTACGTGCCACCTTATGACCTAGGCTATAGGTTTCATTTTGCTCTACACCACTACAAAGCAGCAGCGGCTTGGGTCGCTATAGCCTAGTTCATAAGGTGGCATTATATTTGAATTTTTAAGGTTGCAGTAGCCAGCCGCGTTCATCGGAATTAGCATTGGTTTGAAATAGTTAGATTTCAAGACCAAGTCACTGCTAAATGTACTGTCACAGAATGCAAGTTTTACTGTATTGTTACTTTAAGTTAAGTGTATCAACAAGGTGTTAGTGCACCCAATTCCTTCAAGCGGTTTAGTACAAAGATGGTTAACTGTATAAATATTTATTGTGGTATAAATGCTTCTGAAAAAAAAATACTTCACTTTTTAAGTTTTTAATTATTCATTTAACAAAAGTTATTTTTACATTATTTCTAATTTCAAATAATAATAATTTATTGAAATTTTTTAACCCCCGACAAAAACAGGGCTTTATTTAAATTGCTCATTTCGAAGATATTTTAACGAAAGTTACTTTGATAATATTTAATTCATCCATCAGGCTAACCGATTTAGTCAGTGACTTAATTTTTAAATTCAATTATGTCGAAAAATAGAATTCACTCATCCACTCTAATAAATATAGAGCATTAATTTATTTTGACATCCATCAATATTTTATCGATGAAATTACGTTCAAGATCAAAGCGAGGTACTGAGTCGTGTCTTGTGTTAACCCTTCAGTGCGCTTGCCGTAAATAATGAACGTCGTCGTGAATGGAATTCGATAATCAACATTCGATACGCTACCAACCCTAGACTAATAACCTTTGACTGTATAAAATGGTTAACCAATAACCATGTAAGGTTTTCATTCGAGTATAAATTAAATAGGGAACTTAATTTAGCAAGTATTAAATCATTCCATTAATATTTAAATATCAAAAATATTAATGTATAATAGAAGATAATACGAGTATTTAAAATATTTGCAACTAAATTTTTATCGTTCAATAGGCAATAAATTATTATTAAATAATTCCGTGAATACGCATTGTTTCTCATATTTTTAGCGCTGACGGCAAATACAATCATTTATTTGTATGCTTTATTAGATGTAAATTGCCCCAGGCTATTTAATATTTACAATTACTGGTAAAAATTTGTATTCACTTACTGATTAAAATGTTCACGACAAAAAATACGTGTGGCACTCGGAGACCGCCGCGGTAAAGCTGTTGCATAGCATTTTTTATCAACTTATGCAATTATAATTTGCATACCTCTAGTTGCACGCACACGAACTTCGTGCCGAAGTCTGGTAACGTCACACCAGCGAGCATAGCGAAGCTACAACGCTGCACCACTGTGCCGGTCGGTGCGGTGAGCACCACACCCCGAGCCACACCGAGCCGAAGTCTGCCTAACTGAAACGACGTTAGACGAATGTTAGGAGTTTCTCGTTAGGATATTTCTTGATTTGGTCGCCGCGCTCAAAGCCCGTGATAAAAGCTATACAATAGCTAAAAAATTATGAAAGGTCTGACTGTCTTTGTATGGCTCATCGAAAAAGTCACATGACAGACGTTGCGTCTGCGTCATCTTAATAGTAAGTACGTACAAGTATTATTACGAGTTAAAGTGTAGTTTCGGTCACCCTGAATCATTTTAAGGGTTAAAACAAACAAGCAATGCACAGCAACAAAAAATGAACGCGACACTAGTGTGTAATCAGGACCTAACAAATGTTGCTTTTATACGGAAACTTAGCACAAAAGTGCACCGTGTAAACTGTACTGTACCCGATAGACACTTGAACGATGTAAACGATAAGTCGTACGACTAATCGTAGTAGTGTTCATGTTGCCTAATATAATATAACGTATTGCGTAACAATCAATACGAAATGCAACCAAATTAATATTATTGTACAGTGCTCCCAATGCCCAAAGTGATAATGCGCATAGAAAGTTTCGTAATTTTTCGGCAACGGTCGTATTTCCCGAGCGTCGGAAGACGTCGCTGCAAAGCGCTGTTTTTAAACTTAATTTTAAGAAAAACACCGCTTTGCGGCGACGTAGAGGCGCCAGACGTTGCTTGGACGTTACCATGGTAACGTCACTGGCCACGTCGCGATGGCTTCCCGGTGAGTTATAGCACTTATTGACGGACCGGCGACAGCGGACAGTCACCGGCTATATGATATTTACTTCTATTTCCTTTGAACAAGGTGCAAAATGCAAGTGCATTGTTTGGGGCTCTTACGTTTCATAGATTCGGGTGTTTTCGTGATTACGACAGTAAGCGAAGATTTGCATGCGCATTATTAATTTGGGAGTACTGTATGGAGAAACTTAATGCTGTTTAAATAAAAATTATAAATTATCTTATAAGGATATAATCTTCATGATATATAGAAATCACCAACTCTATTTAAAGAATTTATTATTCTTCAAATATAAAATTTTCTTTTGAGTTTTAAAGCTTTTATTTGGATCTTACTCGATCTTACTTATATTATGATCACACCTACCAAGTACAGCGCTCTTGGCGAAGCACTCGGAAAGTTTAATTAGGATTTACTTGGCCGAGGACACTGTTTCGCCACTGTACTGGGTAGGTGTAATCAGGGCTTTAGAGGTAATATTTGAAAACGTATCCATATCGTATCGTGAGCTATAAACAGGTCGGTCTCAGCTGCGGCGAGCGTGTAATACAAGCGGTGGGGCGCTATCAAAACATAACTAGAGCTTACACTATAAGTAGAAATGTATTTTTAACTTGTATAACATAAAAATATCAGCGTGACTGTGTGATTGATAAACTGTCTGTCTGAGCGTCAAAATAGTAACTATGGAATTGTTATAAGAATATTCCAAGAATGCTTTGCAGATCTACTTACTTATGGTTCATTATTTTCCAAATAAGTTTTATTTAATACAAATTTAGGGCAATATAATAATTTGGCAAACGAGCAAACGGGTCACCTGATGGAAAGCAACTACCGTCACCCATGGACACTCGCAACATCTGCAGGCTTAGCAAAAAAACATTAGAAACGGGAAAGAATGGACACACTGACAGATTTCAGTGACAAAATGGCGTATATCCTTTGTCAATCTGTTACTTTGTCTATTCTTCCGTAGAAAGAAACTGTTTCTACGGTGATGGTCACCGCCTGCAGAAGAGTTGAAAGTGCGTTTGCAGATCGTAGGTCTGGAAATACTGCTGGCGAAAGTTCCTTTCAGAGTTTGACTGAGCGCGGCAGAGAGATATTATGCGAAAAACGCACGGTGGAAAACTGGCACTCATCAAGGTATTTTAAATAAGTTTATATAGGTCACAAAATAAATATAGGCCATTCTTGGCATAATTAGGCAAAGAAAATTATTTTTGTATAATTAACATTTTCGCCTAAGGGCCTCAAATACCCCAAGGGGCTCCAGCAGTGTTAACAGGACGTTGGAAACCAATCAAAAATATTAACAACACCGCACAAAATACTTAATGAGACTAATTAAAATTTCGCCCGAGTTGTGTTTCCCAAATTAATAAAGTTGCAATAATTAATAAAATTTTCAACAGTATTTACCGGAAACTGTAAAATACGATAATGCAATCACATTAATCTCCATTCACGTTATAATTATATCGAGCATAATGTATACAATTACGTTTAATGAATTGCCCCTTTTGTATAAAAAGTTGTACACAAGATTTTGGTGTAAAATTTGAAGGTGAAGTACTTTTCTTAATATTAATTTAAGCGATGGCAATCATTTATGTATACAGAATATCACAAAATACAGTGAGAATACTTGATGGTTTTTTTGTGTTCCTAATAAATTATCATACCTATATTGAGTTCACTGTGAAAGTAGCAGCACTTAAACAGTTTTTTTTTTGTGATTTATGTAGGCAAGCGCCTCAACGTCATGAATTTGCCGATATAAAAGTAAAAAAAAATATTTAAGAGGTGTCAAGGGACACCCGGAGGGTACGAAGTTGCTTGATATGTGAGAGAGAGAGAGGGAGAGAGGGAGAGAGAGAGAGAGAGAGAGAGAGAGAGAGAGAGAGAGAGAGAAATACGCGCACCGCAAGCCGCACGGCTTTCGTGTCGTTACAACTTTTGGTCTTAATTTTTTCCGTCTAGCTCCCTTTCGTAACGCACGATAAGAAACTTCGTTCCAAAAACGTTTAACGTAAACATCAATTTTGAAAAAATCTAAGTGCTTCTTAATTATTTCATAATCTTGATTTCATAATTCTCAAATAATATGGCCAACCTCTTTTTTACGTTTTAAGACGCCATCAAGTCGTATAGTGAAAATATGTTATTTGACTACTATACTGTAAAAAAGTATTATTTTTACGTAAATTGCTTTAACATTATTATTTTTGGCGGCTAAAGTCAATCCATACTTATATTGTAAATGTGAAAGTGTGTCTGTCTGTCTGTTACCTCTTCACGCTCAAACTGCTGAACCGATTTTGATAAAATTTCGTATTCAGATACTTAGAGCCAAGAGAAAGAACATTTGTTACATTTTATCCCGCAAAAACGTACGGTTCCCGTGCGATAAACGAATTTCTGCGCAACGGAGTCGCGGGCGTTATCTAGTATTACAATATTTCCGGAAATCAATGATTTTTATTAAGGCCCTTCCCCCACGGAGATTCCGTAATTTACCGTATTTAGAGGGGTATAAACTCATAATTTGAAAGTTACAAAGTTATAATAATAATACAGCAATAATCTTCAGTATATCAACATTCCTTTCCCCGTTTTAAATTTTCTATTTTTGTTTATTATACTCATGATATTAGCTTCCAAAGTAATACCAATTTATTAAAATTGAAGCATACTTTCAGCATCTCTGAAAGTTAGAAGAAAGAATATTCAATAACCGAACAGATTATTGAAAAATGGCATGGTAATTCTGTAAAAAATTCTTGAATATCACCATAAAAATACACTTCAAATTCGAACATCTCGTAATTTTCAATGACAATGATATGATTTTTTTTTTACAAAAAGGATAACTTTTTATAGTTCTAACAAAATAACTGAATAGTTTTTTTAATAAATGATTCGGTCATTAAAAAAATAAAATAAAATGTACATAATTTTCTCCTATTTCGCCCTATCAAGAACGCGGCGAGCGTCGTAACCGCCACTGTACAAAGCGCGCTGATATGAATGTTATTTTAATGTCCTTTACGTCGATATTCGTACCGACAGACATCGACCTGCTAATTTTAGGAACATCCTTGCCTTAATACCGCCCGTAACTTTGTTCAAAAATATATTATCTCCATCAATCTAACTTTGTAATTATCCCTTCAATAGTAATTGAATTAGTTGAGTTCGCTTCACTCGCTTCTAATAAAGACAAATCGATTTGCAATAATATCTTCAACGCGTAGGATTCGAAGTGTGTAATAATAATCACTGTTGTTACTGTGAATTCATTTTATATTACAAATTGTTTATTAAAAATGAAATTCAAAGCATTTTATTTTTTTAACAAAGTTATGTTAAGTGTAACAAAAAAAATGCATTAATAAATGCAGTAGAGTCTGTTTTTACTGTAATAGTATGAAGAAGATCTAGACCAGCGGTCGTCACACTTTACTGGCCAAGGGCCACACATGACAATGTAAGTGCCAGCCTGCACCGGGCCACAGAGTATGTGAAGGGCGCTCCAAGAGCGGTTCCTCACTAATGCCTTTTACACCTACCGAGTAAAGTACGAGACAGTACTCTCGGCAAATTTTATTGATCGAGAACACTATCTCGCCACTCTACTCGGTAGGTGTAATCAGGCCGTATGAGTGAGTTGCACGGTGTACCACACCATAAAACAACTGGATTAGGTTATTATTGTGACATTTGTTAAGTAAACATTAACGATAACCGTTACGTTTATAGTTAAATATAGCGTAATTTTAACCATTGTGTAGTTATAGTTGACCATTAAAAACATTACTTTGTCACGGGCTGCATAAATAACGGCCACGGGCCGCAACTTGACGACCACGAATCTAGACTCTAGACTCTAGACTCTAGACTCTAGAGTATCACACTGATTTAACCAGCGCTGCGTAAGCGTGATTTTAAATAACATAAGAAGGCAAAACAATAAGGTACAAATGACACGCTCATAATTCTTAATCTCTATATTGAGTGACTTTTATTTCAAGGACACCGTTAAGTTACTCTACTGTATATAATATAGTATACCTATTGTGTTACCAGTTGACTGTAGCAAAAGTTAAACGTACTATTTACACAATATGCTACAAGAACAGCTAATTCCATAAGACGTAATAACTTGATTTAATATTAACCTTTAAGTACACGCGTTGTTTTGGGTAACGTTCAGTCACGCGAGGGGTCTAGAAGTATCCCCAATATAAATATACTTATAAATTCAGAATTGTTTGATAATTTTTAAAACCCGTTTTGTATTATAAGAAAGGATATTATTTTATTTATGAAAAGCATTTATAAATAATGAACTAACCATTATTTAGACAGTAAAGAACATTTTTATGAACTAACCAATCTCGTGCATAGAATTTTTAGGGCACATGTTTACTGTACCAAAATTCAACAAATGTGTCTACTTCTGACTAACTTATTATTTTTTTCTAATAAAATAAGACTTAGAAATAAGTAATCAAAAGAAAAATTAACACTAAACATTACAGAAAAAAAATTAAAAATCCTTGAAAAGTACTACCATTAACTAAAATTATTCCTTGAGTAGGCAAGGTAAATAATAAATAATTTTATTGAATGAGGCTTGCAAATAGTTTTATAGCAAGGCTTACGGACAAAAGTAATTAGTTCTGGGATAATAATAGCATCTTCGCTTCATTTTTGATGCACTAGGTCTAGCTACCTCTAACTCTTCCCAAATGTTTCCAAAAACTTTCAGAGTCATTAAAATTGTATATGTTTTGTGCAATTTGATTTTCTATTATTCGGCAATAATTTTTTCCATTTATACATAGCCAATTCAAAAAAAACAAACAAATAAACACATAACCAATGTGAAAAAAGTATAAACGTTAAATCACGGGTGGGGTCTGCAGGTATCCCCACATAAGCAAAAATGTAACTTCACTTAGCAGAGGAGCGACGGACTTTTACTCACTGAAAGACCTCGCGTTGCATTGAGATTAGCCGAAAACGTGCCATCGTAACTTGCCAATTTAAAAAAATACCGTCAAAAAACAGCGCGTGGGGTCTGCGTAGACCCCGCCCGTGACGTTAAAGGTTAAATGTGAGCTCAACAGCTGCAAGGCTCTGGTTGGTAACATAGACCGAAGTAAAACATAGAAAGAATTAAAGGTAAGTATATAAATTATTGTATGATGGCCGATAGAAAAAAAAAATGTTTTTTGATAAAATTAATTATCAAACTCAAAAAAAATTTCTCTAGTCTTAATTCTGAAAAAAATGGTACTTACTTCCATTTTCTGCCTCTAAGGTTTTGTATGCAGGATTGAAAATTATAATATACTTGTTTGCATTTAGAGTATAAAGGATAATGATTAAATTATATATTAAAAACTGAACTGCGATAAAATTATTCTTTAAAAATTATTCTCTTAATCTTTAAAGAATTATTAAAGAAATATTATTGATATAGTTTGTTACCTCTTCACGCCCCAACTGCTGAACCGATTTTGCTGTTTGGTATAGGGATACTTTGAGTCCCAGGAAAGGATATAATGGGTACCTTTTATCACGAAAAAATGTACGGTTCCCGCGCGATTACCGAATTTTGGCGCAACAAAGTTACGGACTTCATCTAGTACTATCTCAATAATTCGGATTCAGATTTTTTAAATTAAACTTAAACTCAAGAAAATTTTTCTTTTCCTAATACAAGGTGTAACAAAACCAAGTTTGCCCATACCAACGCTTGCCCATTTAAATCACAAAAAAATCGCTGTTTCAGCGCTGCTACTTTCACAGTGAACTATTCTAATACAGGGGACTCATACACTCTTAGTTTTGTTATACCCGGTAGATATTCTATTTTTAAATATTCCTATTATTAATCTGTCGAAAAATGGTAGTGTTGTGTCTACACCTTCATACGTCTCCGACCAGCATATGGATGCAGAATAGTCAACATCTTCACAAATGTTATTAGTATAATTTAGGTTGTATATCATCTTAGCAAAGATGGAGACGATGAAGTTACTTACGTTTGAGGTTTGAATTTATAAGGAACTGGACGTGAAATATTATTGTAAGTAACAATAACAATATTAATAACATAAATGGGAAATTTTGTGTTTAGTAATTGTCTGTAACTCTTTAAGATTTAACCACTGAATTGATTTAGAGCTCGAGAAGTCGAGAAAGGACACAGAATAGTTTGTAAGCTCAATATCTTAAAAACTATTATGCAATAAAAGCTATGCAATCATAGCATTGCGGGCATTGAGCGCGGCGACCGAATCAAGAAATTCCGTAACGAAAATAAACCCAACGCCGCACCGCTTTGCCGGTCGGAGTGGGGGGGGGGGGGGGGGGGACTCCGACCGGCAAAGCGGTGCGGCGTTGTTTTGCATCATCTACACGGCATCCATTACACGGTAGGTTTTGCTGTCAGTTTTACCACAGTCATGACTGTGACTGATGCATAACCTGTCGTGTAATGCAGTGACTGATGGTTGCATGAAATTGATTGAACGTTATCTGGATATTTTGGTTTTTTGTCATGCAACTATCAATCATGACTGTTGAGTGAGTTTTGTTACATCTGACAAAATTGGAAAAAAATTTAGAAACGTATATCTTTGAAAATTTTGGCTTTGACTGACATAAAACTGAAGAGAATTGAGTGACCGTCTCATACCATTCGTCAGTTCATCAGTCACCATCAGTCAAACATTATTCATGACTGACGGAATTGACTGACGCTTGCATGCGCGTTTAATGGATGCCTAACGTCGTTTCAGTTCGGCAGACTTAAGCGCGGTGTTTGTGTGCGTGCGACTAGACGTATGCGAATTATAATTACAAAAGTGATAAAAATGCTATGCAATAGCTTTACCACGACAGCCCCCGAGTGCCACAAGTATTTTATGGAAAAAAAAAGTCAGAACGAGACCGCCTGCGCAAAACAATGTTAGGGTCAATTTAGACCGCAACGCGACGCGTAGATGTTATTCTTAATTTGTAATGAATTTACAGATTTCAATTGCGCGAGACGTCTTGCGAATCTGTCAAATCCATACAACTTTAGCGATGCATCTACGCGTCGCGTTGCGGTCTGAATTGACCCTTATCTGCAAAAAGATTTTTTTTACATCAGAGCCACATAAAGGTAAAGAGCCATACTCTACTGCATTACTGGTGAGACATGTTCAATACTCGAGGACGTAATATTTGGCTATTATATTAGATGAAAAAAATATATTAAAAAAAACAATATCAATTTATCACTGAGTAAATGTAGCTCAAATTTAAATTATTATTTACCCAACGCATGGACACCGCGCGCGGGAAGGGTAGCGGCGCGGTGTTTCTTTGATGGCGCACGCCGCCGCACCGGCTGCATAGTATGGCTCCTTGCCTAGCCGCGTAATTAACTTAGTGTCCATGATTCATTTATTTAAAGGGAAATTCGGACAAAAAGTAAGTACCTAATTTTATTACATAATTATAATGAGAATCGAGTACAGAGTACTCTCCTTATGTATTGAACATGTCTCACCAGTCATGTTGTATATTCAGTAAAATAATGTCTCTGAGTGCGACCGTAAGTAAATTAAGTCCAGAATTAAAAACACATACGTTACGGCGCCAATAAAAAGAAAAGCCACTTGAATACGAAGCGGCCACGCTCTTTATTGCACCCCGACTCTGAATACTAAATAATTATTTCAATAACACAATGACATTTTGCGAAATAAGCTGGAAAATGAGCAGAAATATCTCCTGATATAAGGAAGTTTTGTAATTGTTTGAAAAGTTCAAAGTCACTTGATACATACAAACTTCAGAACTTAAATAATAAGACACTGAAAAGATAAGTAAACTTCTAGATTTCTTGTATGTCAAGTGACTTTTATAACATTTCAGACAACATTCAGATAACGATAAATCTTTTCATGACATTGTAAATCATTAATTTATTACTAACTAGACGTTCCGCGCGGCTTCGCCCGCGTAATTTTGGAATTTCACGGAAAACGTACATTTTTCCGCAAAAAATAGCCTATGTCTCTTCACGTCGTTTATTCTCCATGTGTGCCAAAAAACATAAAAATTGCTCCAGTAGTTCTTAAGATAATAAGCAATTTCATATAAATTTCCCCGTTTTTTCCACATTTTCCTCTGTTTCTTCGCTCCAATTGATCTTAGCTTAATAATGTTAGCCTATAGCCTTCCTCGATAAATGGGCTATCTAACACTGAAAGAATTTTTCAAATCGGACCAGTAGTTCCTGAGATTAGCGCTTTCAAACAAACAAACAAACTCTTCCGCTTTATAATATTAGTATAGATAGGTGACCCGGTTAATTTCGTATCACTTCTCTTTTAACATAAACCTACCCTGGACTTTCAACCCATATTTCAAGACGGCAATCATCCAAATAAGTTCAGCTGTTCTCAAGTTTTAGCGAGACTAACAAAATTTTCAATTCATTTTTTATTTATATAGATAGGGATGTAGTTTTAGGATGCTCCGACAAAAAATGATACTTCCAATAGGTACTGCTCCCAGTTTGCCTTATTTAAAATCCTCACAGGTAAACGTACATTGATGAAATCCTTTGATATAAGATTTCTCTCTAGTTTGTGGTTTCGTTTCACCAACTGAAGTGGTTTCAGAAAATTTGTCAAGTATTTTAACCCTGCGAACGGCACGTTCAATTTAGTTACATGAATATTGTGGTCGTATATTGATGAGACATTATTTGTGGCAACAATTCGAAAATTTTAGTGATAGAAAAATATCTATGTTTATAATTTCGAACTAGATTTAACTGAAAAAGAAGACTATTTAATACCCATCCTGGGAAAATCTGTACTTTTTCATGATAAAAATATATATCTTAGCCAAAATCCGTCAAATAGTTTATACGTGAATATTAACAAACATAAGCTTCAAGATCTAAATTAAGAGTAATAAAATTATTGGTTATCCCATTAATATAAGTTCTTAACTATTGACTATGGTTAGTAAAAATATTTTAAAATACACATTATGTAGTTAAAGAGATCATAATATTTTCTTATTTTTGTATACATCTAAAACAATTGAACTGAATATTTTTTGCAGTTTTAAGAAACTATGCCACCATTAAAAAGTTCTGCGCAAACAATGCCCAATACTAAATACAAAACTATGCCCAATAAAAATAATTCCAAATTTTATTTCAAGGGGCCTAAAAGACGTACGTTAGCGCCGAAGGGTTAAGCGGGTCCCTAATTAATTACATAGGTATACACGACTTACCGGATTTAGAGGAATTGGATTTGTGTTTCACGAGTAGGAAGTTTGACTTACATCCATGAGTAACATAATTTATCCTTGGTATATCCTTAATATAACCTCTAGTAGCAAGTACTCTAGTAATATAATTACTTCAAATAACGCCTCCGCGGTCCAGTGGCGGTAGCCAAACTTGGAAACACCGCGTTGGAAACGTGATATTTTCAAGTTTGGCTAGGACAACGCAGGCTGATCACCAGATTGTCTGACTAGTAAGATGCGTCAGATGGGCATGTAAAAAGTCGGCCCTGCACCTGATCTCTCGCCAGACGGGTCGGTCGTCAGTCCCACTGGGTTATGAGAGTAAAGGAAGAGAGAGTGCTCTTGTGTACTGCGCACACACTTGGGCACTATAAAATTTGTCCTGCGTGACTGGTTGGCTTCATAGAAACCGACCATCGTCACCGAAACCGGTGTGGGAGTTATTATTATTATTATATAGTTACTACAGTACTTAGTGCTAATATTATAAAAATGCGAAAGTGTGTCTGTCTGTATTTTTCTGTTTGCTACTCTGTCTGTTATCTTTCCACGCGTAAACTGATGAATCGTCTTCCGAAAAACGACACAGGGTAGTTTTGATTATGCTGGATTGTCGCTCTTTTAACTAGTCTAGTTGGTCTGCCCCTGTGGCAGAATGTACGGTCCGTGAGTAACTCAATATGAATTACTAGATGACGCCTGCAACTCCGTTGTGCCAAATTTCGTTTATAGTCCGGGAGCCGGACATTTTCCGGGATTAAAAGTATCCTATGTCATTTCCCGGGACTCAAAGTATCTCCATACCCAGCAAAATCGATTCAGCGGTTTGGGCGTGAAGAGACAGACAGATAGACACACACACTTTTGCATTTATAAATTAGTTTGGATATCCAAAAGCATTATTGTTTATATTTTTCATTACCGATGAAGTGTGTATGGTTTATTGTTTCAATTAAAATTTGGTATAATCTGGTGAGTTTGGAATAATTAAATTTAATGATGTTAATATCATACGAGTGATTAGTATTTTAATAAATATATAGCATCGCCATTCCTTTTACGTGCTGACAAATAAAGTAAGTGCATTTTGGAGTTTTATGACTTTTAAATTAATTCGGAACAAACAACTTAGCATATAAAACCGTATAAACACGAGCCGTCCATGAGTCCAAATGGCATGCTTGCAGTCAAAAATCATGAAGACCTCAGCTGTGTCTGAGTTGGCGTCGACGCACAAGCCGCGTCGCGTGTTCGATTCCCGACGAGGAGACAAAAAGTTTTCAATGTTCCTGGGTCATGGATGTGAATTAAACATGTGTGATATATAACAAACTCGTAAGTCTATCGGATTAAACTTCAATTCAATGAATAGTTTGACAAATAATGTATGGGACTTATGTCAAAATCTGGATTTAATTACAGTTGTAATTAATGTTAATATTTGAGTGCGGCAGTAAATGTTGTCTGGTGCCGTAATTCCTTAAGAACTAAGGATGAGGCCAAAACTACGAGGTGAGAAACATATATAGATTAGATTTATTTTTGTAGCGATGTGAGTGGCGGCCGAAAAGGAAGATCTTCCAACCGAGCGAAATAGCATACTCGGTTAGCCAGAAGCCCACTGACGTCATTTCAGACGTTGTATATAATATCTTGCCGTTCTCCGAAACTTCAATAGCGCGATGCAGGATTGTGACGCTAATAATTGTGGGTACCACCACACTTTTATAAGTAAAACAAAGTCATCCACAGCAGATGCAAAGGCTTCCCTTTTAGTTTTGTTCTGAGCTAGCAATGGACGGACGAAATTTTCCACAAAACTCATTCCAGTTTTTCCCAAATTTTGCTCGCTGGCGTTAGCCAAATTGATGAACAGGCTGATAGTCCAGCCTTATTCTCATGGTTCGAATGTCGTTTCGATCGCAGGTTTTCTCACGCGTGATACATGTGTGCTCGCGAGTGAAGGCTTATTCTAATGACATAATATGAGTCGAGACTAAAAAATAGGCGTCACAAAATTTCTCAAGAACACCACTTGCACTGGCCCATAACAATATTGGCTAGTATTGTTCCTGAGAAATTATGTAATGTCATACACCAATTCTGAGATTTCCGGATTTTTAGGGACAACCAGTTAAATTGCCGTATTTTGTGATAAAATGTATGTATTTGAAGACAACCTATGTTGTGTTGCGCCTTGGGTGCACGAAAGCCGTGTATTATGACAATCTAATATCTTCAAGTGGCTGAAGATAGGAAAAGATGGCATAACGTCATAAGAAGGAAAGTTATAGAATGGGGAGGTCATGACCCTCAGACATGAGGAACACGACCAGAAGAGGAGGAGTAGTGTCAGGAATATCCCTGAATTACACTGAGGGTAGTCTGATGATTATAACTTCTAAGAATCCTTAACAATACGATGGTATTGTAATACGGCGCTAGACGTCCTAATTGCGAGGAGCTCGTAAAATTTGAATTATGGCCAACTTTTATTACATTTCAAAAAGTCCGTAGTAAAATTTTAGGTTTATAGCTCCGCAATATGGTATTTTCTTTTATACGAACTATTTTATATACTAAAGTAAATATTTCAGTTACGAAGGCGGTAAGTGGATTTTATGGGAACGCACTTTGAGTTCGGGAAGTTTATTTATTACTAAAGATATACCCTCTTGCTGTTAATGATAATATTATAATTACGCGCGTACCTCTTTCTCTGTCATGTGACATTTCCAATATGATAGACAAGTAGTTTTAGATGCATGATCATTTATATGAATCAGTAGCCCTAGCACGACGACCAATAGAAATGCGAAAGTAAAGACAAACTGTGGAGACAAACTTAAGGTGCCGTTCCGATCTTTTTTCGTTCCGAAAAATTCAATTAAAATGCCACTTTATGACAGACTATAGTCACAAACTGTGGAGATAAATTTAAGGTGCCGTTCCGATCTTTTTAAGTTCCGAAAAATTCAATATAAATACCACTTTATGACAAACTATAGTCCTAAAAATTCAAATAATATCCTACTTTATGACATATACTATAGTCTGTCATAAAGTGGCATTTTAATTGAATTTTTGTCGGTCGCGATTAGCCGCGGTAAAGATCGGAACGGCACCTTAAGTTTATGTCCACAGTTTGTCTAGATACTTTCGCATTTCTACTGGTCGCCGTGCTAGGGCTGCTGGTGGTGCTATAATTGTTACGATGTCGTTATATTAACTGAAATATTTACTATCTTCTATGATAGATAGTGCCTTTTTAAAATCAATACATGCAAAATAAATTTTAATAATTATCGTCGGTTTGACTATATTATGACTGATATAAAAACAGACAAAAATAACAGAGAAGAATTCACATGTAATATATTTTATATGTTTTGTAAATACCTTTCTTATTGAAATTTTATGTAATATAATAAATATTTGTTCTTAAAAATATAAAACTGTGACGTTTCGTGTTTCGTTATTAGATACCACTGTAAATTCAGACTCAAAACTCACATTATCCTCATAATATATATATAAAAGAAGAATTATAAATGAATAATAAAAAATATATATTTTGTTATGAACTTCTTTCCGTTTCAAGTATAAAATGATGCCTGCTGATATTTTCTCACAGTTATATAAGTATTCATTAAAAAATCGTCGATCAAAATAATTTAATTTCAATTTTCATTTACAAAATGAATCACCATGAAGTACAAATAAAGTTCGTGTGAAAATTGTGCTAATTTGCGAAGTTCTGAAGTAAGTTAAAAAAGCAGAAGGCAGAAAATGTGAGCATCTAATTTGAAACTTTTATATTGTCGCAGGAATATTTTTGCAGAAGTTGTTAAATTGTTAGTTTAGGTAATAAAATAATGTAAAATAAAAAAAAATCACTTGCTTCAGAACATGTGACTTGATTGAAAATTCGTAAGACGGAGGCAGATTAGATCGCCGGCGCGGCGTAGGAGAGGGATCTTTTCTATTTCTACTGTGGGACAAAATTAATGCCTTCTGCTATTTTTTATGCATTCACTATCAGAGTGCGACCTTTTTAGGGTTCCGTAGCCAAATGTTTACTCTTTATTTCCAAACCAATATTAAACTAAAGTCGAACAAGAAACGTACATACTTCATGTGGTATGATAAACGGGAGTTTTAACTGACTTAGTTTTAGAACTACAAGGGGGGTTGGATGATAGCCAAATTAAACTTAGGTTAGTTAGGTGCAGAATGTCTAGAAAATACTGAAATATTAACCTTTAAGACAGTTAGTGCAGTGGATTCGAGCTAGAATTTTGGCTTGAATATTTTTAACCCCCAACGAAAAAGAGGGGTCGTATAAGTTTGACGGATGGACCGAATTTGATCTAAATTTTTTTTGTTTGAAATTGACATGATCGGAAGTGTTTTTAGAAATATTTCATCATTAACAGCCCGCTCAGTACCTGAAAATATGGGTTTATCTACTTAATGAAACATTGTAAGCAACTTCCAGTGATTTTATCATTTCAATCTTTTACCCATCCTAATATTATAAATGCGAAAGTGTCTGTCTGTTTGTCTGCACGTCCAAACCACTGAACTGATTTTGCAGGGTATGGAAATTCTTTGAGTCCCGGGAAAGGACAAAAGAAACTTTTTATCCCGAAAAAATGCACGGTTCCCGCCCGGTAAATGAATTTTTGCTCGACACAGTTACGGGCGTCATCTAATCTTTATATATCTATACTTAATATTATAAAGCGCAAGAGTTTGTTAGTTTGTTTGTTTGTTTGTTTGAACGCGCTAATCTCAGAAACTACTGGTCCGATTTGAAAAATTCCTTCAGTGTTAGATAGTCCATTTATCGAGGAAGGCTATAGGCTATATTTTATCATGCTAAGATTATAGGAGCGAAGAAATATAGGAAAATGTGGAAAAAACGGGGGGAAATTATTTGAAAGGGCTTATTTGAACGCGCTAATCTCAGGAACTAGTGGTCCGATTTGAAAAATTATTTCAGTGTTAGATAGCCTATTTATCAAGGAAGGCTTTAGGTTATATTTTATCACGCTAAGACTAATAGGAGCGAAGAAATAGAGGAAAATGTGGAAAAATCGGGGGGAAATTATTTCAAAGGGCTTATTTGAACGCGCTAACCTCAGGAACTACTGGTCCGATTTGAAAAAATCTTTCAGTGTTAGATAGCCTATTTATCAAGGAAGGCTTTAGGTTATATTTTATCACGCTTAGACTAATAGGAGCGAAGAAATAGAATAAAATGTGAAAAAAACGGGGGAAATTATTTGAAAGTGCTTATCTCACGAACTACTACAGCAATTTTTCTGTTATTTGGGTCAGATAAGAAGTAGACCATGTGAAGGATCATGGGCTATTAATAATATCTAATTTACGCGGGCGAAGCAACATCTAGTAAAAAATATGTGTCACGTTGTTTTTCCGCGATGGACTCCTAAGTTACTTTAACAATTTAAAATTTAATTTGTACACCGTGTGCAATTTGATCCAACTCGAAAGATAGGATAGCTTACATCTTAATTTATAATCACAATATTATTTAATTGCAAATAATAGGGGTAATGGTAGTTGACATGGAGGTCGCCATGTTTTTTTACAAATGGCATCTATGCAAAAAAGCATTGTGGTCTTCATTACTGATGTCCTACTACTGTTCCTTTTGAATAGTTTACTACGATGTAATATAACGAGAACCTTAGCCACAGCAACGCGTAGCCGGGTATGCTAGTTTTATAGAAAAAAAAAATCGGCCAAGTGCGAGTCTCGCTCGAAGGGTTCCTTACCGTTATAAAGCAAAAACAGGTCAAAATTGTGTTTTATGTAATATAGGCACCCCCTTTAAAATTTAATTTAATTTTTAATGTAATAACATTAAAAATTAATAATTATTAAAGTACACATATAATTGAGGATTTTGTTAAAGTTCCAAGTGCCAAGTTAAAATTCCAGGTGCCGTTATCGATATCGAGCAAAAAAGGCCAAAACAAAAACACGTGTTGTATGGGAGCCTCCCTTAAATATTTTTTTATTTTATTTTTAGTATTTGTGGTTATAGCGGCAATAGAAATACAAAATCTGTGAACTCTAGCTATAGCGGTACTTGAGATACAGCCTGGAGATAGACATACAGACAGACATACAGATAGACAGACATCGAAGTTTTAGTAATAGGATCCCGTTTTTACCCTTTGGGTACGGAACCCAAAAAAATGTGATTATTCAGAAATACTACAATCTAAGGGTACTTACAATTTTACGGTGGCAGATTATAATTTAGGCCATTACTTCACGTCACCAGCAGTGCGGTCGGTAGTAATTATCGGTGGTCAGTATAATTGTACTGGGTTAGGTATTTCATTAATTCAATCGATACCAATTAAATGATTAGTGACGTCATACTCCAATTGGATTACGACTATTTTAATTAAGGATTAATACGCACTTGAATTATCGAGTAAATGGTAATGGTAGTTTAAGTATTTATTACAATTAAAGTAAATGTTCTAAGTGTATTACGCTCCTTTTGATGCAAAATTTTTAATAGACTCCAATAACAACTATGTTGATTTTCCAGACTTATATCCGTTACGTTCCGACTTATTTTGATATAATATATTTAGGTAAATAAAATATATCATCTGAAAATATATTCAATATTTTTTTTTTTATTATGGGTTAAACAAAATACATAATTATTTTCAATTGGTAGCATTATAGCCATCTATATTGAGTAGTCGTTAAAATAGTTCTGACTATTTATCATTTGTAACTGTTTTAAGAGTCTATATTTTATTCAAATTAAGCCTATTCACTGTCTAACTTTAAATAAACTAAAAATTGTTAAAAACGATGAAAGTTCCAAACTCTGCTCTAAAATATTAGTTCAGATGAAGCTAAAAAAATATACAATATACTATAAAAACTATCTCTGTTTAAACGGTCGCCGATAAAATGTCAGCTTTGAACCCTCACTAAAAATAGATCACTTTTTGGTCCCACTAAATGTTTTCGTATTCGAAGACATGAGTGGGTGAAGTGGGAAACTAACATTTTACTATATAAGAGCAAATTCTCATTTTATCCCTTAGTGTCTAAACACACTAGGCTGAAAATACGCGGCCGAAGTTCGGTATGATTACGCTTGAAATGCGCTACGCATACAATATAACGCGAGGTAATTTCGGCATGGTGTGTCATCGGTAATCTAAAAAACATTGCAGGCGTAATCTTGCCGAATTTCGGCCGCGTATCTTCGGCATGGTGTGTTTAGACACTTATAATTTGAAGAAACCTTGTAACTTACCTACTTCATCATCTAGCTAATATATTATCTAGCTATACATAGAAACTACATTTTTTGATTTCAAATCATTTGTCCGGTTCTAAAGCCTCCATTTATGCAAAAAAACGACGGTTTTCAACTTGTTAGTTACCCACTTCTTCCACTCTTGTTTTCATAGTCGTCTGTCAAACCCCGCTTAGTCCCTTTGTGTAACAGACTGTTAACGCTTGTAACAAAAAACACACGATAAAATCTTTTCACGAAGTACCCGTAATTTGGGGGTCATATTTTTCAGATTTGTCAGATACATGTTCACCTTCACAGTTGATATATTTGTAATCTGAACCTTATAATAAATGAAAAAGGTCAATAAGTGTGCATAGGCTAACTCACTGACCGTATAAGCTATTAGTAAGGCAATGATTACACTGGTAACAATTTCAGCGCGACTTCGCAAAAATTGCATCTGCTGAAACTAGCTTTGTTCTTTTGACGTACTGTCAGAGTAGACAGAACTAAGGAGTACCTCGACTTTAAACAAACGGGCGAATATACGCGAGTTGGGCGCAAGTGTCAATTTGAACATGTTTCTCCATGCTGAGTACTGACCTCCATTATACAAGTACGCTGGACTTATTTGAAGCGGAATCAGCGCCCCCAATGTGGGGGAAGAGAACTAAATCTGACGTAAAAATGACGTTTGAAAGTCGCCATATTGGCGCTGATAGCAGTAGTAAGAGTACTTAGAACTAATACTAGTGATGACAACCAACGATTAAGCGGCCATTTGCAAGTTACGTCAGATTTAGTTCTCTTCCCCCGCATTGGGGGCGCTGATTGCGCTTCAAATAGACGACCTCTGTGGCTCAGTTGGTGGGCTGTTGGTAGCTCAAGCCGGGGGTCGCGGGTTCGAATCCCGCCGACGGAACAAAAAAGTTTTCAAAGTTCCTGGGTCATGGATGTGTATTAAATATGTGTATCATATAATAAAAATCTTAAATATGTGTATAGTATAAAAGTATTAAATATATTTCCGTTGTCTGGTACCCGTAACACAAGTCCTTCAGGTACTTACCACGGGGCCAGACTGACGTGGTGTGAAGCGTCCATAGATATTATATATTATTATTAAATAGGCACAAAAAGCAGGTGGGTATCATAAGTCCAGCGTACTTGTATAATGCAGGTCAGTGATGCTGGGTAACGCGCGCGCCGGCCGATATGACATACTACGTCAAACGTATACATTTCGAGATGTCTTCTGAGTCGGTATACTCGTTACTCTGGTATTGTTATCAAAATAATATTGGAAAATAGCTGTTACGTATCATATTTTTTACATCAATATGACTTCGATAAATTATTATTAATATTTATTGAGTCACAAACAATAAAACTCAAAGATTTCTCCTAAGATATGAACAATTTGTCTCCGATGTATTGGAGTTTGTAAAGCAGATAGTACACTGTCTGCGAAATGCACGTTGTAGAAGTAGAATATTATTGTTGTGTTGTGAAAGTAAAAGTAACATACATTTTTCTTTACACACATTAGCACTTAACAATTTCTGCATCGCACAAAAATCATTAGATGAAAATATAAATATGTTCATCTGACTCAATATATATCGACAATAATTATTGTTATTCCTATATTTCTACCATTCCATGCCATTAAAAGGAATTGTTTTTTTAAGGTTAATTATTTTACTATCCGTTAAAAGAAAACGTCAACCGTTATAATAATAATAATAATAATAATAATATCTATTGACGCTTCACATCACGTCAGTCTGGCCCCGTGGTAAGTACCTGAAGGACTTAATGTATTACGGGTACCAGACAACGGAAATATATTTAATGCTTTTATACTATACATATTATATTTAAGATTTTTATTATATGATACACATATTTAATACACATCCATGACCCAGGAACTTTGAAAACTCTTTGTTCCGTCGGTGGGATTCGAACCCGCGACCCCCGGCTTAAACTACCAACAGCCCACCACCTGAGCCACAGAGGTCGTCATGACTTGTAATAAATTGTGCTTTAAGATAAAATATAAAAATAAAAGGACTTGTGTTTTTTTTATAAGTAAAAAATGCAGCGTCGGACAAATCGATGTGTAACCACCCTAAGGCCATTAGTAACCTCCGAGATATAAGTACTGTCTAACGGTGCGTAGAATTGAATTGACAAAGTTTAAATATATCTCCATCTCTGAACGCCAATGCAATATATTAGAGGAGGAAAATGTTAGACGCTAGTAATTGTCTGTAACTTCGTTTGTGTTCAGAAATAGCGTCTTCGTTAAAAAAATGCGAGCTTTTTATAAATTAGCTTTGGAGATACTTTGAGTCCTGGGAAAGGACATAGGATAACAGTTCTTCTCGCGGGATTAGTTTCAGAACCGGTGGTAGGTCAACACGATTTGAAACACGAAGATTCTAAAAATATATGATGAAAATTTACTCAGAAATAAAACAATTTTTATTTTTATTTAATTTTTTATACTTTTTATCTCAGAAAATGAATTTTGGCGCAACGGAGTTGCGGGCGTTATCTAGTCTAGTAATAGAAGCACCATAAAGAATTTCAAGCAATACATCAATTCTTGTAACTTGCAGTTTCATTTATCAGCCATCAGTAGCATCTAGAATATATGAAGCAGACGCTGCACCTGATGTATGACCAGATTTAAAATATAAATGGATCCAGTTTTGACCATGTTGCAACAATGGACGAATTAAAAAAAAAAATCGATAGTAAACTAAAAGTAATAATTAGAATATACCTGAGTATGATAGTATTATAGTAATAACTTGTAATAAATGTATGAAAAAGAAATAATATAATATTATGATAACATGTAGGAGAAAGATATAGGAGTGTATTAATAGAAAATTAATAGGAATAAACAGAACAGAAGGTAAAACAACAGTAAAATAGTAAATATTGTAACAACAAAAGTATTGTAAGAATTTACCTATATAACGTACGGGGGAAATTTAATAAAAAAAATAAAAAAAAACAATAGACGAATCGAAGGTAAGAATTTTATTAAGTCAGAAGTTTTCACAGATTATATCATGTTTAGTATTTTTATAGATCCGTGTCATTATAATCCACACTAATATTCTAAATGCAAAAGTGTGTCTATCTGTCGGTCTGTCTGTCTGTTACCTATTCACGCCTAAACGGCTGAACCGATTTTGTTCAAATTTGGTATGGAGATACTTTGAGTTCGATGAAAAAAATTACGGTTCCCGAGCGATAAACGAATTTTAGCGCAACGTCGTTACCTATAAAGATTATTATCATAGGTATGTTTCTACCATTGCATCACCTATACAAATAGAATGAGTAAATATTATGGTTCACAATTTGTGACGAAATAACGCTAGTATTCTAATGTCAGCCCATGGCTTATAGCTTTTAATTTTAATCTTTATAAAAAAATAGCACCTATTGCAAATGATTTTTGAAAATTCTGTACGAATTAACAGACGATGTACCATTAACTATCAAAGTATTACGAACGATGAACGTTAAAAACTATCTCCCCTGTAAAACCCAGCGTTTCTTATGCTTGAACTAATCTGCAGCAAGTGGTTATGACAGGAAGTGTGCCCCAGACTCCGTGTCAAGACTCTCACTATAAGGGGTGACAATCCTAGTTTTATGAAAGGAATTTTCAACAGAAATAAAACCTGCATTTTCCGTACCTGTGTTTTTATGCGTACTTTTATACACCGTTTTATATCGAAATAATTAACTGAAGTTCTTTAACAGAGGTGTGCACCATTTTGGAATAAGAAAAAATTATATAGTCAAATTGCACGTGACCTGATCGAAAATTCGTAAGACGAGAAAGCAGACCACCGGCGCGACGTAATAGAGCACGTTATATCCCACTACCTTTCTACCGCGTGGCGATTTTATGTCTGCTGTTTGATTTTCACTTTTGTCTGCACTCTCGTTGTATTATGTTATATTCTCAAATTGCTGAACTCTGTCCGTAGCGGTCATTGACCCCCTGTTAAAAGTCTTGTCGTATTTCATCGTTTTCTATACAAACCGCGATTGATAATAAGAGTTACCAAGAGACCTTCCGATGAATCTATAATAGAGTGTGTATTTATAAGTCTTCAATTTTTTTCTTAAGTTAACAGAATACAGTGCGAGCATTTTCACATTGCTCCTAGACTAAAAAGGTGAAGAACCGCTGATGCCACCCTAAATTATTTTGACAAAAAACTAGGCCTTTGCATCCATTGTGGATGAGTTATACAGTATTTTCAGAGCGAAGTAACCACTCCTCAAATATTGTAGTTCTGGGACAAGATTTTTAAATGTCCGTATGGTTGCCCAAGCACATATTACGGCATTCTCGCAACATAGTCGGCCTAGTCCAGAGGAAAGAACTAGTCAATACGTCTGGGACCAACTATGTGCGGGTTTCCTCACGATGTTTTCCTTCACCGTACGAGCGTCCGTATTATGTACTTGAGATCAGAAAATGTCTCATTGGTACACGCCTCCACCCGGGATCGAACCTGCACCCTCTACGAGTGCGAACCAAAGGTCTACCCATTAGGCCACGGACGCTCTTATATTTTGACAATAGCAACAATTATTATGCTATAGACTACCTTGACGTACATAATATAACAATATCAAAGCAGTATA
Organism: Cyaniris semiargus; assembly: GCA_905187585.1. Classification (NCBI taxonomy): domain Eukaryota; kingdom Metazoa; phylum Arthropoda; class Insecta; order Lepidoptera; family Lycaenidae; genus Cyaniris; species Cyaniris semiargus. The sequence goes on along the minus strand of LR994563.1, from coordinate 13,263,924 downwards.
CAGATAATACTGTTTACCTTATGACGCAATTATCGCACATTATGCTCAATGTATTACCAACATTATAGTTAAACATTTATGAGCTTAGTTAATGTTACTCGGTTAATATTATGTCTTGAGCCTGCCGCATAGTATATACTTTATCAATACCTAGTCTTGCGTATAATGTTATGTCACTTAGATCTTAGGACCACTTATATAGATCCTGGTTAACGCTAAACTTGGATTAAATATGTTATCTTTTTCCTTCTTTGACTTTGGCGAGAAAAATAAATTTTATTAGTTATAATATTGATCATGATCGTGATAAAATAGAAAATCAACCATAATCTATAAATTTTATTTGTAACTACAAGTTTGGTTTTCGGTCACAATATTTGGATTACGTTTGCCTAGATTATGTTCGTCGTTAATAGCTTTGAAATATGCCATAGGATTGAGTAACTGATGTATTTTAAAAACTACACAACATGAAAGGTAGTTTATGTTTAGTTACATCCTCCATATTTTATATGATACCTCGCAGATTATGCGCGTTTACTTTTAAATATTCTTCTTACACACATGGAAAATAATTTATATGTATGTCTGTAAAAATATTTTCAAGTTGTTAAAACTCTTTGTAATAACTCGTACAAGACGGTAATAACGACTCTTTTGTAGATTTACTATAAGATATTTTGAAATTTACATATGTCGTAGATGGTCTACACTCTACGACATTCGCTATGTAAATCGCTGTTCTACGAGAGCCGCTACGGAGCCGCTACGTAGATCGTAGCAGTTCTACGAGGTGCTATGTAGATCGTAGCAGTTCTACGAGATTCTACGCAGTTCGTAGCAGTTCTACGAGAGTCGCTACGTAGATCGTAGCAGTTCTACGAGGTGCTATGTAGATCGTAGCAGTTCTACGAGATTCTACGCAGTTCGTAGCAGTTCTACGAGAGTCGCTACGTAGATCGTAGCAGTTCTACGAGGTGCTACGTAGATCGTAGCAGTTCTACGAGGTGCTACGTAGATCGTAGCAGTTCTACGAGGTGCTACGTAGATCGTAGCAGTTCTACGAGATGCTACGTAAATTGTAGCAGTTCTATGAGATGCTACGTAGATCGTAGCAGTTCTACGAGATGCTACGCAGTTCGTAGCAGTTCTATGAGATGCTACGTAGATCGTAGCAGTTCTACGAGATGCTACGCAGTTCGTACCAGTTCTACGAGAGTCGCTACGTAGATCGTAGCAGTTCTACGAGATGCTACGTAGATCGTAGCAGTTCTACGAGAGTCGCTACGTAGATCGTAGCAGTTCTACGAGATGCTACGTAGATTGTAGCAGTTCTATGAGATGCTACGTAGATCGTAGCAGTTCTACGAGATGCTACGTAGATCGTAGCAGTTCTACGAGAGTCGCTACGTAGATCGTAGCAGTTCTACGAGATGCTACGTAGATCGTAGCAGTTCTACGAGAGTCGCTACGTAGATCGTAGCAGTTCTACGAGATGCTACGTAGATCGTAGCAGTTCTACGAGAGTCGCTACGTAGATCATAGCAGTTCTACGAGATGCTACGTAGATCGTAGCAGTTCTACGAGAGTCGCTACGTAGATCGTAGCAGTTCTACGAGATGCTACGTAGATCGTAGCAGTTCTACGAGAGTCACTACGTAGATCGTAGCAGTTCTACGAGATTTGCTACGTAAATCAGAGTGATTCTACTGGAATCATTTCGAAGCTATTCTATTTTTGCTATCGGTACCGTTGTTGTTGTTGACGTGACTTTGTCTAGTATTGCTACAGGAAACTTTCTATTACCAAATTTCAAATCGATTTGGCGGCCTATGTGTAGGCAAGTAACAAAATAACAGACATACAGTTTGATATATAGATAGACTTTGTTATGGAAGACGAAGTATGGATTTAACCTATTTTATGAAGAGGACACATCATAGTTTCTCAGTGAATAATATATGCGGCATCGGATGGCTTTATTGCTTATACAAAGCTCCGATGCCGTTCAATTTTAGAATTGGGTTAAGTTCTTGAACCAATTTATATGATAATCGCAATATGCCTTGATTAAAAACGAAAATAATTGATATTTATGCACTTTTTACTGAGTTCTTAGAATTATGCAACGTTTTTTCTTTATATTTATCAAGAGATAAGAATTTCAAAAAAATAAATATTATATTATTATTACTAATGGTATAAATTGCTAAAATAAACCATTTTGTCTGTCGCCTTTTTATGTTTGGCCCGCTCGCGCGAAACCAACTTCTATGAAATTTGGTGTTAAATTATTTTAATCCCACTAAATAAAAAAGGATAGTTTTACATCGCAAAATGGACGGTGACAAGACGTGATAAACGAAAATTTGCGAGTGATATTTAATAACTATCTGACCCGGCAAACATAGTTTTGCCATATAAATTATTTCTAGTATCAATATAAAAAGTGGATAAAAATTCTATTCTCAGGCCTAACGAATGTAGATAAAAAATTTCATTAAAATTGGTTGAGCCATTTTGGAGGAGTTCGCGCACAAACACTGTAACACGAGAATTTTATATATTAGAGAAATAAAAACACCATCATAAATGTGAGTGAGATAGCTATTTAAATTGACAGAGATAGATGCTAAAATATTCTAATATGGGCTTGGAAATATGTTAAATTTTCCGCCACTTAGTACCGAAGTCACGTAGTTAATAATACAATAATAGTCCTCCCCTCAACACTGACCAAATTCTGCCAAAATATTATCTCTCCTTATCATCATAATCACCTTTAACTTAAACTGTTAAAATATATTCATGTTTTAAGTCGTGATACTTTATGCATTCAATTTAGAATCAAATCTTGGAATCACCTGTCCGCATAATATTTGTATCAATGCTAATTTGAATTAAAGTCAGTATAGTAGAATCAGAGATGCAAGTAGAGGGACAAATCTTTCTTTATTTGAAAGTTCTGAGCTTTTTTACCTGAAATAATATTACAGCGAACCGAACATTGCTGAATCCTGCTACCAGATGATGAGTTGTTTGAAACCGGTCATATATGTAATATCAAAAAAATTGTTTCAATATGAGTAAAATGGAAAATAAATATTTTGTAAGGCAGATTATTTATTATCTTATATTATCTTTCTTAAAGGCTCAGAAGAATATAACCACGATGTATATAGTAAAACAACGTTTGTCGGGTATGCTTCTACATTTTAATTCATCAAGCCCCCGCGGTCACCGGTGATCGAGACACAATAGAATATCTATTGTGTCTCGTTTTCCCACGATCGACGGGTTAGTATTGATTTAAAACGCGACATTTTTAGAACCACATTATTGCCATACCGCTGAAACGTGCGGTTTCCGGAAACTCACCGATATTGTTGATACACTACACCGTGCACAATACCGGGAATTTTGGTTTTGGTTTGTGTTTACACAGAGTGCAGTGATATGCTAGGTTCATTAATGACAGTACGCCTGAGGGTCGAGCGTCTGCAGTCTCGCCACAAAATTAACTTTAGTCCCTTTGTGGTGGGAGCACCGACGAATCTTCTTTCTACCTTCGAGGCACCGGAGTTCTGGCCGATGGATGTGGTCTACCGGAGGTTCCGGGGGAGACTCCGGAACGAAGCGCGTCACGTCGCACGTGACATAGTGTAGTTTTAAGTATATAATAATAATATGTATGTTAGTCTGTAAGGTATTTATATTATGGGCCTAGATGCCTGAAATAAATGGTAAAATAAAAATAAAATAAAATTAATAGCACCGGTTTCGGTGTCGGGCACTCATTGAAACCAGGTCGGTTGCGGCAAGGGTTTTGCGGATCTTGGTAACAAAAAAAAATATTACTATGCTCCAGTCTTGTGCGCAGTAATTGTTAAAATTAATTAACAGCGTGGTGCACGGAAGAGCCAACATTCAGAATCAGGTATACGCTATGTCTTTTGCACGTGAGGGTGAGTAATGTACTAGACATTGATACGGGTTAAACCACAGACATAGATCAAGATAGATACCGCATGTATATGTACTTCACGTGCCATATCGCGTCCCCAAACGACGAGCAATGCTCGTCTTTCGAAAGTCTTTTCTTTAGTCTGCTATCGAAATCGGACGTCAATTGGAATTTTAAAAATGCCTAAATATCTAAAAGTGCCGTACTGAGGTGTAGAAATTCAAATAGAAACGTTGGCCTTGATAATGGACACGTTTCTTATCATCGGTACGTCACAGTAGGTACTAAAAAAGTGGCATGCTCGTTTTCATACAAATGGAGCGACATGCGGTATCTATCTTGATCTATATATGTGGGTTAAACAGTACTATACCTATATTTTAAACCCACACAACACGGACGACAAAGTATACTCGTAGAAGAGTACTACTGCTCGTATACATACCGCGCTGTTGGGAGCTGCACGCATATCGCTAGCATATTCTACTTATATTTATTATCTAGTCTTGGGCCTGACAAAACAACAGACGTACCCGCTGCCTTTTAAAATACACGTAACCTTACAATTGATTTGGACCAAATGGAATAAAATATAATAATTTACTGAATTAGCATTTTATACATATTCCTCATATCTGTTGATACACTTGATTTTTTTTAGGGTCCCGTAGGTCACATTAATGGAACTAATGTAGACTAATGTTTGAGAAATAATTTACAAGAAACAGACTCAAAGAAACCAAATTTAAACTTTGAGTACAATATTTTTTTGTACAAAAGTTTTCTGTTGGTTTTCTGCCTAGAAACGATTTTATTTAATCAATAGTCATATGCACAAAATATGAGTACTTAGTTTTTTTACACATTTTATTTTGAACGCCAATACAATTACCCAGATAAAAATAAAACTACAACCTGTGGCTTAGTAGTTGAGCGCGTAGCTCAAGCTGGGGGTCGCGGGTTTGAATCCCGCCGACGGAACAAAAAAGCTTACAATGTTCTTGGGTCATGGATGTGTATTAAATATGTGTATGATATTATAATAAAAATCTTAAATATATGTAAAAATCTTAAATGTATTAAATATATTTCCGTTGTCTGGTACCTGTAACACAAGTCCTTCAGGTACTTAGCACGGGGCCAGACTGACGTGGTGTGAAGCGTCTATAGATATATAATCGTCCATCTGCACCGACCTTAATGTCCTTTGTTTCCAGTTTTAATTCAGCACATCTAATGAAAAACTTAGTGTCTAAGTGGTGTCATTTAGCTCCGAAGCTAATTGGTACCGTCGTTTAATTCGCAGTGGGTTTCAATTTGTTTTTAAATGCTCAGTAATGTTTTCCTCGGATGTCTTAAAAATAATTTTTGTTGTAAGCAAAGAAGTGTTACTTCAAACGAAACCAATATCTAAAATCATAGATATAACGAAAGTTAAAGGTAAATAAAATGTTATGAATTTATATTTAATGTACACTTATTTAAAACAACTCAAGACAACAATTAATGCGTATGAAAAATAGATTTTCGTCAATTCTAAGACCTACCTGATAATCACAAACTCAATCAATAACAATAACAACATCATTGATTTTATATAATATGAAATTTAATGTACTGTAATTTGTTGGTGGAAATTCATGTTTCACGGTAATAAATATACACTTTTCATGCGCTTATTCCACTTTAATAATGTATTTAATTACAAAATTAATGTTTTACATGACCGGTTTCGACAAAATCATTATCACACACCTGATGATGATTTTGTCGAAAGCGGTCGTGTAGAAAAAACGTACAATTAAGTACCCATTTATCATTTGACGATACATAATAATCAATATTATTGTTTATATAAAAAAACATTATCAAGTACAATTATCTTTGTGAGGGCCTCTTTAAATATCGTGTTTATTTTATCTGTATTGTGAGGAATCGGAAAACAATATAAATGTTCGCGTTACATCTCGACAAACAATGTTACAATCGCGATAATTATCGGATTACGTTCTTAGAAAGTGCTTGTATTTTCGAGACAAATACAAGAATTCGGTTAAGTCGAATTCTTTTGTTCTCGAAAGTAGCTAAACAAATGTATTTGATAAGTATTAAGGTACCGTTCCGATCTTTGTCGCGGCTAACCGCGTCCGACAAAAATTGAAATAAAATGCCACTTAATGACATAGGCTATAGGTTTCATTTTACTCTACGCTACTAGCTTTTACGCCACAAGCGGCGGCAGAGTGGGTCACATGTCAGTGGAAAATGATACCTATAAATATATGTCATAAAGTGGCATTTTATTTGAATTCGGAAATCGGAAAGTCACTTTTAAGCTCGATTTATATGCGTCCGCCCAAAATCGCTGTCTGTCGGCTACACCGCGAGTAGAGCTACTAAAGAAGATTTCCTAGAATCAAACATTATAATATGGCAAAATTAAGGAAAGTGCTGTGTTTTAAACGATGTTTCTGAATGTTATTCAACTTCATTTTCGAACCAACTTTCTCAAATTAGTAATAAAGGCACTTCATACTCACCCAAACCTCTAAACAGAATGGTGATTTCACAAAAATCATTTGCTTATTCCTTACTAAACTTTGTAACGCAATTGCTTGAATTTCATGGTAATTGATTAAGAAATCTCGGAAGCCCAGTTCTAAAATTGAATTGTCACTTAAAATTATTAATAATACGTACATTTTCATAAATGATAATAATATTATGGTTAGGGTTGTCAAAGAACAAAACATTGTATTATGTATATTGTATTACTTATACCAACTGTTATAATATACATAAAATATATACTATATGTTATAAACAGACTGGATTTTTTCATGAACGCCTAAGGGGGGAGGAGATACTGATGTATATTGTAATGTACAATTTATGAAATAATTATTAATTTAGCAATACTTCATTTAGAATGTAAGGGGATTGAAAAGTTTAACTTGAGTAACTTAAATTGCTTTCGAAATTTTGCAAATATTGTGTTAATAGAAATGAGATTGAGTTGCTTTTACGTCTAAAGATATAACGAAATACGAGATATAATTACAACATTCATTTTACTCATTTTTATCATTGTCTGTTACAATCCAATTTTGTATTTTTGTTTTGTTAATGTTGTACTAAAAAACTTTTATACAAAATTAAACTTTTAATGTGCGTACTATACAAAATGTACTATCGAAGAAGTTGATTCATAGTCAGATGGTACAACTACGTAATTTGGTTGCGTAATGTCAAACCCACCCGACAGGTCACGACATACATCGAATTGACATAATTCAACCAAATGACATAGGTCCGTCAACTGCCTATGAATCAATTTCTTCGATGTTACAGTAAAATATATTTTTGAATTTGTATTAATTTTAGTAGTAGTTAAATAGTTATAAATTGTTAAATAAGATTGTATGTCAGGAATACTATTTCACACGAACGAAGCCGCAGGCAAAGCTAATGTATAAAATACAAACGAGATATCATTTTCAAAACATTTTACTTCGCTATCAATTATTTTAACCACGAAAGCTTTTAAATAAGATTAATTGTATTATCAATAATGGTATAGACAGTTGAACATTTTATAATGGACTCTTGTTTTTCGTTCAACTTTTTAATTGTTTCCCAAATTTTCATTGTTTAATGTTTGTTAAAATAAATTCGGAGAATATTTTCAGCCGTCGAAAAGTTTCGTTATTATTAAGTTCGGCCATAATCATAATTAAAAACTAATTGAAAATTATTAAGACTTCATTATTCTTCTTTAAAGAGTTTACAACTTGTAAATTGTGTTTTTACTATCTTGCTAACTACCTTGACGTTGCTTTGAATTTATTAAGGTGATTTTAGTCTTACGTCGGCGTTGAGGGCCCAAGATATTTAAAATTCTTGGAATCGTTTTTGAATTACGCGTAGCGGTCTGTGCTGTTATTTACAAACATTTGCCCCGACGGTCGACAAGCCGTTGGTGCGACAATAAGACGTGTCTAAACACACTAGGTCGACAATACGCGGCCGAAGTTCGGCATGATTACGCCTGCAATGTCAAACGCATACCTTATAACGCGACGGAATTTCGGCATGGTGTGTCATCAGTAATTTAAAATACATTGCAGGCGGAATCATGCCGAACTTCGGCCGCGTATTTTCGGCCTAGTGTGTTTAGAAACTAAGGCCCGTTTTATATGGGTCCGTTAGGAAAAGCGGGTTGGCGGCTACATCGCGAGATCACAAGCAATTGTATGTAATTGACAGCACGACTGCACCGCTATAAAATTAAATCGTTACATAATATGTACGCGGCGGAGTGGCTATAACGATCGATCGCTCGGACGCATAATATTATTGTAAATCAGCCCTTTAAATGCAGTTTATTGTCATCAAAAATACGTAAGGGTAGGTGCATATGTGTAAGCTGTGGTACTCAAAGCATTGTGCATCTAATTTTTAAACAAACTGTTTTGAGAGCAACGTAGCGTTCGAAAATTGTGCTCAAACAATTCTTAATCAATTTCATTTTATCAGAACATTAAGGTGCAGGTGTGCTTGCGAAGCAAAAACATGGACATCGAAAAATTGCAGCTTCGCTAAGTAATTAAAACGTCTGGTGAAAATTATTTTTATACAGGATGTTTCAAATAAGGTATACTAAGCTAAAAGGGTCACCCCCTTTTGGCTTACTATACCTTATTTCAAACACCCTGTTTCACCCCCTTACTTCTCAGGGGATCATTCTGAACATTTTGTTCTACGACTTTTGGAAATTCACAAAAAAATTGATACTTCATAGAAACTTTGTTGGTCACGTGACTTACAACAGCAAAATTTTTTTTCGCGAATTTTCAATAGTCGTAGAACAAAAGTTGTGTCACCCCCTTTCGGCTTACTATACCTTATTTCAAACACCCTGTTTCACCCCCTTACTTCTACGGTAGCGTATTGAATTGACCGAACTTTTAATATAATATTTTCGCTGGTATATAATATTCCAATAATTATTCTCCTCTAATCCCAGCAAATAAACAGTTTGTACACGACTACCTGCACGCCCTTTATAATTTGATGGAGCCAAAACGCTGAATGTTTTTCTTTTTTTAGTATTTTTTTTTTCGATTTTTTTTAAATTTAAACATTGAAAAAAATGTGAATTAAATTTTTATACGATTATCTTCTCATTTGATAACGTATTATTTATCAAACCAAGGTTCATTGGTTCAGCAAGAACGTTATAATTACTGTGTATTCATCTAAAAATCAACTCGGTTACCTATCACAGTAACCGCGCTAGGTATCAACTGTTGACACAATATTTACAAACCATAGCCTGGTTGATAATGATGATTATTAATGTTGGCTGTACTGATTGTCTCCATCAAGGCGACCGTCATTTGTCACGTCACCTGTCAATTCCATCCACAAGATTGAAGGCTGAAGGCGCGCCCGCATGACGCCTCTGCGATGAACAATCTACTGATGAGTCAATGCGAGATTAGTGTATTAGGTATGTTAATTATTGTTTCTCACTCTCTCTCTCTCTCACCTATATTTTTAAGTGGTGTATGAATGGTGTTTGTAATTTTTTTTTGTTAATTAAATATAAAATAAGAGCCCATTGTCAAAATATCCTTGGAGGATTGATTATGCTTTTTCTTTATCCTTGCACCTATAATAAACGCGCTAAAAATCGAAAATGGCTGAACTGATTTGGCTAAGTTTAGTCTTTAAATATTCGTAGAAGTTCAAGGTTTATGCGAGATAAAAATGTGTAAGTTAAGTGATACAAAGTTCATAGTTCATCCAGTAATATAACAAAAATAAGCTGAGTCTTCGACATTTACAAATCAAAACACCGAAGAGGATTTCAAAAGCAGGTTCAGGCTTTGTTAAAGGTTCAGCTTCCTTTATCCTGACATGAATATATTTGTACATATTAAGATGCAAGTACGGATGTTTATTCATGCTGTTACATAAGCTGCGACACACTTTTTAATTTGATTTTTATCTTTCGGGTTTTACTTTAACTAAATGTTGCGCCATTTGGCTCGCAAATTCCGTGTAATGCAGATTAAAGCTACAAATTAGTTTGCGATATTATATCTAATTTTTTTTTTCATATGCTGTGCGGTAATGCATACGAAATACTATGGTAATTTTACAAATTAATGTTAAACTAGATGACGCCTGCAACTCCGTTGCACCAAAATTGGTTTATCGCACGGCATTCGTACGTTTTTCCGGGATAGAAAGTATCTCCATGATAAATTTTAGCAAAATCGGTTCAGTGATTTGGATATTAAGAGGTAACAGACAGACAGATAGATACACTTTCGCATTTATAGTATTAGTATGGATTAATTTTATGTTTCTAGCTTTCAGGGCTAAGCTTGTGCGTTGACGTATCAGTAAATTAGTTATTTTTATACTATATCGGATGTTGACTGATAATTTGGCTCTCGAGTCGGAGATCGTGGGTTCTATTTCCGTGTTGGAATAACTAAAAATGTTGTAAAAGCTTGGTAAGGACAAGCTGACCCTGTGAATGTTATAGTTCCCAAGTGTGTGCGCAGTACACAGTAGCACTCTCTCTTCCCTTAGTCTCATAAACTTAGTATGACGGACGGACCAGGTGCAGGACCGACTTTTTACATGCCTATCCGACGCATGATTGTTATTGACTGCTGCGAAGCTGGTTTGGTTTCATAGTCGTTACGGGAGGAGGGAGGAGAACGGAACAATTTAAAAAAAAATACGTGTGGCACTCGGGGACTGCCGCGGTAAAGCTATTGTATAGCATTTTTATCGACTTATACCATATCTATAACGTCTAGTCTCACGCACACAAACACCGTGCCGAAGTCTGGCAACGCCACACTGCTGTGCCTGTCGGAGTGGGGGGAGCGGGGTGTTAGGTTTTTTCGTTACGGAATTTCTTAATTCAGTCTCCGCGCTCTAAGCCCGGGATAAAAGCTACGCAACAGCTTAAAAGTTATAGATTTGTAGCAACGTTACCCAATCAACACAATAGTTTAACTTTACAATAACGTACATCTACGTTTAACATTAAGAGGGCGACTAACACAAAAAATCAAACATCGTCCTTCTCTCTTCACACTCACGCCCGTCTTTCATATGCCAGGTGAAAAAGGGCGACGCGGATTCATCGCCAAATTAGTTTTTTCTCAATAACTCGATAAATATACAACATTTAAAAAATCCGCTAGGTCAGTTTCTCAATGATAGAATTTTATACAATGTGTTAAAATAAAATATTAACTTAGTTTAATGCACGGTTATGGCAATATATGAAAAATTCGTGAAAATTAGATGAATCTTTGTGATTTTTTTCTATCGAGAAATTTTTAAGATATCGTGTTTTCGTTAGGTCGGATCCTCTGAAATATAATGTAGTATCTATGTTTAGAAAATGAAACAATTCGGGGCTTATTTTCAGTATAAATATGAATTATAAAAACGATAATTTAGGGTTAGTCGCCCCCTTAAAATAACGTTCATCTAGGTTGCAGTTCATTGTGTAACCTGAATTACTAGTCTGTGACGTTACAATATCACATGTCTGTTGAACCAACAGTAAAATTGCTGAACCATTACGGCACTGCACCCGTTGCGACAATAATGGTCGATTTGTATACACAGTGTACATACCATGCAGTAGAATTACTGAGCCTTTAAAATAAGGTTGTTCTTGTTTATCGTCAAACAAAATCGATTTGAAGTAGTAATAAAAATATAATAATATTACTACCACCAGATTTGCGTTTTAAAACCACTTGAGTGATGCATTTTGCTACTTCGAGTTATCTTAAATCATGATAATGTGTGCCCGATTTGGGCTTTATGAATATAATTATGCTGTATGGCTGTGGTATATTATTTTTCACTGACATTTGAAGAAAAAGAACAAATAAAAAAGTAATGAAATAACGTTAATAACTCAAAAGCGCCGGACGCCAGAAATAAGATATAGCTACATCGTTTGTTCTTTTCAAATTTATTAAAAACACTTGCAGCACAAATTGTAAACAAGTATAGTATAATATTGTCTCATTTTTTAAATCAATGGACCTATGCATCGATGGTCAACAAGCGATCGCGATACTTAAGCGACGCGATGGTCGTATTTGCTTTTGACGATTAACATTTTCCGAATAGTTTTATTTTGTTTTCAACACAATTTATGATATTTTTATGCGATTTTTATACGAGTTTAAAGTTTTATACGCCGTTTTAATCCAAACCGGTATTGTGATGGTGATTTCTGATAACATTATTTTATTACTAGTTTTAATCGATTTTGTTTGGTGATAGATGAGAAAAACTTACCTTATTAAATAAAACTGCTTCGGTAAGCTTAGCTATAACGCAAGCTTCTCTTTTTAGCTCTTCGTGTTTTTGTAGCCAAATAAGGGTCAAATTATATTAGCGCAGAGTCGAAGCGTATCGAAGCGAATTACAAAAACGGCACATAACAAATTCAACCTTAACTCCAGAGCGTAACGCACACATTTCTTCTGAGATTTTAAAAAGACGCGTGCTTTCTCGTGAATTCGCACGTCTGCGCGCGACCAACACTGATAAAATTTCAATAGTAATGTGTGCGTTACGCTCTGGAGTTAAGGCTGCAGTCTTGCAAAATTCACTCGCTGCGAATTATTTGCGCAACTTTTTATAATTTTTTTTGACAAACTAACAACGACTAATAAAATAACACAAAATAATATTATTGCGTATAATATAAGTAATAACTAGTTTTTTTTTTTTTAAGTTCATCTATGTGGATAATGTTAGGTAAATCAAGCGTTAAAAACAGCTCTTTCGTCCCAATGTCATTTCGAGTTGTGTTTGTGCGCTTAGTTTATGGCAATAAATAATTAATTTAAAAATTTGTTCAGCGCATAATGAGCTCAACATTCTTATCTTCAAAATGCGCAGATTAGATTTTTCTAATTATCTTTCATTTTCTTTATTAAGAGCCCATAATTTCATCAAAATTCTCTGTTTTTATCTCTTAATAAACGGGTTATTACATAAAAACTATGCATCGAAAGTATGTGATAATTAGATTATTTTGATGCCAAGAGTTTAATAAAGCAATTCATACAAAAAATCGCCTAAATCACCTTACTCCAACAATAATAATAATCTCAAAAGACCTACAAAAAAGGGCTTATAAACAAGAATTGCAAGGGAAATTTGTGTAGGTCTTTGAGATTATTATTATTGTTGGAGTAAGGTGATTTAGGTGATTTTTTTTGGATTAATTACTTTATTGAACTCTTGGAATCAAAATAATCTAATTATTACATATTTTGATGTATAGTTTTTATGAAATAACCCGTTTATTAAGAGAGAAAAACAGAGAATTTTGATGAAATTGTGGCCTCTTAATTAAGAAAAGGAAAGATAATTAGAAAAAAGTAATCTGCGCATTTTGAAGATAAGAATGTTGAGCTCATTATGCGCTGAACAGATTATTAAATTAATTATTTATTGTCATAAACTAAGCGCACAAACACAACTCGAAATGACATTGGGACGAAAGGGCTGTTTTTAACGCTTGATTTACCTAACGTTATCAACATAGATGAACTTAAAAAAAATAACTAGCTATTACTTATATTATACGCAATATTATTATTTCGTGTTATTTTATTAGTCGTTGTTAGTTTGTCTAAACAGATATATACAAAATTGCGCAAATAATTTGCAGCGAGTGAATTTTGCAAGACTGCAGCCTTAAGGTTGAATTTGTTATGTGCCGTTTTTGTAATTCGCTTCGATGAACTTCGACTCTGCGCTAGTATAAATTGACCCTAAATTATTTTTATCTAAATAATATTATACTGTTAGAATTTACTATCAGTGAAATTCATATTACAATATCATCAAAAATCACCTTCCACTATCGGAGCATCCACTAGCGCCTCCGCTTCCGTTCACGCTTCTACCTCCGCTTCCGCGTCGGCTCCCGCTCCTACCGCTCACTTCCGCTCCCACACCCGTTTCCACTCCGATTCCACTCCGCTTCCGCTTCCGTTTCCGCTCCCGCTTCCGCTCCCGCTCCCGCCTCCGTTCCCGCCTCCGCTCCCACTCCCGCCTTTGCTCCCGCTTCCACTCGCGTAAAATTATTGTAAAACTAATTTAAATTTAGACACATTTCTTTCTCTTTTATCCACTGTGTGATAGAATTATAATAAGAAGATAAGTTTGTAGTTACTTTTACCACACTACAGCAGACAGTGTCACATAATACATTTGGACTGTCTTCGGTGAATGTAATCAGGTTCAGACATTAATCACGAGCTTGTCACGCGCCTTCCGGAGCCAATCTCATCCTCTTTCATTATTTCTGATGTGGTGTACCAGAATTTCAGCTGGAGGCTTCGCGTTGGCGGAATAATGGATAATAATGATTGCCATTCAGGTACATAATAAACTTGATGATAAACACGATTGATTTTTAATTATTGTTCTATCATGAATAACTCTGATAGTCACCATTAATATTGCGCAACCATAATTTAGTCTGTCGGTGTGTATGTGGCATCTCAGAAACCATTGATTAGAAACCTTATCCGTATGAATGCAATTGAAGACGTGAGTGGATGAACACGATAACTAACATTTTGTAACTCGCGACATTTATTCATTTTTTTCCCTTATAATTTGAAACTTATCTACTTTATCACCTGGCTGATATATTTGGCTACACGTGAAATGCACAGTTTTTTTTTTATTTCAAATCATTTTTCCGACCCTAAAGCCTCCATTGTGTTCATCCACTCACGTCTTCAATGATCATAATATCTTTTCTTATTTTTTCAATATTTTATGTATGTCTTTAAGGGCACCACATCACAACTTATTCATCCAATTCATGTTGTCCTCTTAATTATTTTCTGTCCTTACAATCTTATTTTTGGCCTAAGTTATCAAGTTTTATCAAGACTGACAAAATTGAAAATTTATTTTTGTTTATATAATTACGCACACAAAAATACAAATTATTATTATTCATAACAAAATATTTATTTACATGAATTGGCTCAGATTTTATCAACCCTAAAATATCTTCGACATTTTCCTGGTAAACAATTTTTGACCCCTTAATTAATGTTTGGTAAACCCCCAAAAAACAAATCTATCATCTCGGCTCGGTTATTAAATTAAGTACAATTTGGGAAACTAATCCATCATCGTTGACAATGCCGGGATCAGTTTGTATCTTTGTCCGGTTTTTGTTATTTATTGATATTCGATGTAAAATTCTTTGTAGTCTGATAATTAAGTTTTGTGTCTCATTTTGTGGGCGCCCACTGTTGATATAGCATATTCACATACATATTTTACAAGATGACGTCTGCAACTCCGTTGCGCCAAAATTCATTTATCATACGGGAACTGTACATTTTCCGGAATATAAAGTATTCCATGTCCTTTCCCGGGATCTAAAGTAGCTCCATACTAATTTTCAGCAAAATCACTTCAGTGATTTGGACGTGAATAGGTAACAGACAGACAGACAGTTTCGCATTTATAATATTTGTATGAAAATTATTATTATTAGTTCCATACGTAATAGCAAACCACCAGTTCCATACCAAATAACGTGACCATACGTCCCGTTTTGGCGGGAAAGTCCCGCTTTCAGGCAGTCTGTCCCGGTGTCCCCCGCGAGGCCGAAATTGTCCAGCTTTTGCAAACAGACCAAATTATATTTTAAAAGTATTTTTACATTCGAAATGCTTGTGAAATGCCTGGAGATAACGCACTCCCATACAACAAACTTGATTTTTCTGTCATATTTTGCTCGATATTGCTTTTTTTTGTGCTTTGTATCTGTATAATATGTGTATTTCAGTGTAGTGTGGTGTGAATGTTTGTTGAATAAATGTTTTATTATTATTATTATTATATCAAGTAGCACTTGAAATATTCAAAAAACACTCAATTGTATTTATACTTTAATAATCAATTAATAACAAAATGAAAATTAGTAATAATTCTATAAAAAAAAAACACAATTTTTGCCTATTTTTGCTTTATAATCATATCATTATTATAGGTATATACGGAACCTTCATGCGCGAGTCCCACTCACATTTGGCCGACTTTTTTATTTTATGTATAATTCTGAAGATGTCCCGCTCTGACAAAAAAAAATGGTCACGTTATCCATACCTGCTTACTTCTCTGGTAGTATACAAGCTATCTGATTGTTCATTTTTGTAACGGTTCTTTCTGGACGGCTGTGCATATTCACATAGTTTTAGTTTGTGGCTTGTATCCCTGCGGTGTAGCGCCGAAACAGTCTAACGAAGAGATGCTAGCTAGTCTAGGGCTGTCACAGTTTTATAGACTTGAAATATTACGAAGTAATATTTGAAATTTCTTGCCCTAAGTTAGTAAACTTCCAACTTTATACAACTTTATAACATGCTTATCAATGCCAGTTCGTAGACTGTCATTTTTTCGGTTAACGAAATGCACAATATGAGCTTAGACGTCAACGTAGAAGACGACGTTAAGTATATTTGGCCGTCGTCAATTGCAATAAAATATGCGTAATATTTCAAAACAAATGTAACCCCAGTAATGTAACTATATTTTGAGCAAATAAAGCCTGATTGATAGAATAAGATAGACGAATTTTGACAAGATAAAAAAATTGAAGCTTTTGGGTGAAAAATCTTTGGGTCACGGGCAATCTTCGTTTTTTTTAATGTACTATTAGAGAAGTTAATTTATAGGCAGATGACGGACCTATGTAATTTGGTCACGTTATGTCAAACCGTAGGTCTGCCAGCTGCCTATGAATCAATTTATTCGATGGTACTTCTATATTTATATATATTTTTTTTTAATTTTTAAGCTTGGCACAGCCCTATCACAATTACAGGCAGGTCAGCAAGCTCGTTTGTCTCCGGGAGTTAGGTATCGATGTGTTACACTAGGTATCGACTCGGTGTCGACAATAAGATCTACACGCGAGCGAGCTCCGAGGAATAAGTAACTATAGCTTCTTTCCAGTGGTTTTGCCTACAAACAGTATACCTGGAATACATAATATATTGTGGGAATATACTTGGGTACCTCAAGGGTAGATTCTCTTCCGACGAAAGGCTCTTTTCCCACCGAGCGAGATAGAATGATCGGTTAGGCAGAAGCCCCCACTCATGGTCATTTCAGACGCTCTATCTGTATCTTGTTGTTCTCAGAAACTTCGATAGCGCAATGCAGGATTATGGCGTTAGTTGTGGGTACTTTTACCCTTTTCGAAAAACTGAATTAGAAATATTTTCACCGTTTTACCCTTGAGGGGTGGAATTTTGTTTCTTAGGGGGTGTCGCGAGCGCGTCTTTATTGCGCCATTTTATTATAAAATTAGGAGACAAACGAAAACACGGCATCACCTGGCTACCGTCGCTCGTGGACACTTGCAATATCAATAACAGTTACCAAGAGTTTAAATGCGTCGCTGGCCTCAAATGGGAATACGTTCTCTTCCTGAAGGTTTGCAGGTCGTGATGATATGGAAATGCTGGCGATGATCCTGAATGGCTATCTTTACCCCACCGCACCGACCACCACATAAAATGTTGGCTGATCATAGAAGATCCTCTTGTATACGATATCATTTATTCCGCACACTATGTCCATCCCATTCGTCAAAATACACAGAGCCCATGATTGATTACGTTAATTATGTTTACATTCATACGATGTCATCAAATAATACTCCCAAACACACGAGGCTTTCAAAGTAAAAATGCAAATTACCGAAATTGTTTCATCATTAAACGAAATATTTCGTTTTGTAATTACGGATAAACTCTTTTACCTTTTGTTTTGGTACGTGACGAAAATATTATGTATTGTTGGCGGCTTTATTGTCTTCCTCTTATGGATTTATACATCAACTGCTCTACTAATAAAAATGTTACACAATGAATAAGCTATGCAATGTGTTGTTCTTGTCTATCTATATAATTATGTTATTGATTGTACTGTAGGTTCTTGGTGGAAATAATTATTTACGTGCACTTTTTCTACTATATTCAGTAATTATTATAAATTTTATCTGCCTATCTTTTTTTACCCAGTTTTAATATTGGGTATATAATATATTATGTTTTACTAGTAAGGGGGTTTTCCCTACTCCTAAGGGTCAATTCAGACCGCAACGCGACGCGTAGATGCATTTCTAAATTTGTACTGAATTGACAGATTTCGTGAGCATGAGATGTTTTGCAAATCTATCAAATCCATACAAATTTAGAAATGCATCTACGCGTTGAGTTGCGGTCTGAATTGACCCTTAGGCTTCTTACAGACGAACGGCACGTGACGGTGGCACGCGTCGGCGGCAGTCGGCGGCGCGGCACTAACCTTTACTAGGTTATATTAATGCTCAAAAGGGGAGTGTGGATGGAAAAGTCTAAAGCAGACATTTTGACTTAGGAACTTTGTTTAGACTAATGAAGAGATAAACATACTGGCTAGTCGGTAATCCGTACGCTGCCAATACAGTAGACGTACTGTGAAAACATCATCCGTTTGATGCGAGACGTCCGTTGCGTACTATACCGACCTGTGGACGCTTACCTTTACGCGGTACGTCACAACTACAAGCGTGATAAACTGTCGACGGCCGCCGTCGACTGCCACCAGTGACATTGAGATACAACCATGTGACATTGTGATTGTGACCCTGACGTGGTAATGATGATAATTATGATGATGATGAATGTAATTTGCATAGTAGCATATGCTTTCAGTTCTTAAAATAGCGCCTTAACCCCCAAACTTGTATCTATAAGGAATCCGGAGTTCTCTTAGTATCTTCGGAACCATAGTATACCTTAGTGCAAAATCTTTCATTTTGGTAGCATATGCTTAGGATACTTCACATAAAAACAAAATCACTATATGTTTCCATATAAATTTTGAGGAGTTCCCTCGATTACTCATGGATCCCATCATCAGATCACCGCTTTTGTGAAAATGGGACCAAATTGGAGTGAAACCTAATATAACAAAACAAACATTTTGAAAATCGGTTCACAAACGGCGGAGTAATCGTTGAACATACAAAAATAATAATAAAAAAAATTATCCACAGCCGAACATATAACCTCCTCCTTTTTGGAAGTCGGTTAAAAATTCAATGATTTTCTTGTCAGAGAACTATAAACTTCTCAAATGATATTAATAATAGGGCAGTTACAAATGACTTAACTAAGAGACAACGCCTAGATTATTACCAGCTATTATCGTAAATACAGTTTAGTCCAGTTGGACGTTTTCCTTAATGGCATCCAAGCAATCAGAACGGAATAATTTACTTGACACTAATGGATGTTTAATAGTATGATAGTACTGAAGAATTAACGTTACAGCCCTACCGACTTAGTGTTTACAAGTTACGATTGTTTCATTGGAAGTTACATAAAAATTGTATTGCAGCATAAACATAAAGAATTCATGTTATACAAGATGTAACAAAACAAAGTCATAGTACTTTAGGGTGTGTATGTGACTCCTATATAGAGTTCACTGTGAAAGTAGCAGCACTGAAATAGTCATTTTTTAAACTATCGTATGAGCAAACTCATGACGCTGGGGCGCTATACAAATCACAGAAAAAGTTAGCTCTTTTAGCGTTGCTACTTTCACAGTGAACTCTATATAAGGGACACGTACACACCCTAAATAATTATCACTTTGTTTTGTTATATACTGAGAATAGATGACGCCCGCAACTCCGATGCGCCAAAATTTTTTTTTTCTCGCAGGAGAGCCGTAGATTTTTACGGGACAAAAAGAATCCTATGTCTGCATTTTTATATTAGTATGGATATGGATACTACGAGTATAATAATATTATGAATACAGCGCATAACAAAATAATTGTGTGACCTGTGCGAAAAAGCAACTTGTTGCTCTACAGCCCCACAAAATATATATATATATATATATATATATATATATATATATATATATATATATATATATATATATATATTGCAGCATCATAACTAATCTAACAAAACATATTTTGTTAAAATCTACCAAGTAGATTAGCCTCAATTAGGGCTCACGCATATTATACATTATACAGACTGCCAAAATTACTCTTCCTTTAGGCTTCAGCATAATCGAGTAAAAATAAGTTATTTTTTATCCCTCTGAGATCTGTCACTTAAAAATATAATATCCATTCAATTTAAAGTTAGGTAACCAGCAGGTGTCTTCTCTCACGGGCCTGAAGAATCTGATTCATTATTAATTAGCACTTAGTAAAAACAGGCCTCAGTCTTACGACTAAGATGAAAATGATGTAGCTTTTTAGTTTCACATCTGGCTGACCGATCTACTAAAAAAATTAATGTTGGATTTAGTGATTTTATCTTCATTTCATGTTACCATATGCTCATTATTTTGCTGTTCATATTTTACTAGAAAACGCCTGCAATTTCATTGCATCGAGTATCGCGCAGAAACCGTATATTTTTCTCGTCTTTCAAAGTCTTTCGATACCAAATTTCATCAAAATTGATCTAGCGGCTTAGGCGTAAATAGATAGACAGACAGACACACTTTCGCATTAATAATATCTAACAATATAATATCTATGGACGCATCACACCACGTCAGTCTGGCTAAGTACCTGAAGGACTTGCGTTACGGGTACCAGACAACGGAAATATTTAAGATTTTCATTATATAATACACATATTTAATACACATCCATGACCCAGGAACTTTGAAAAATTTTTGTTCCGTCGGCGGGATTCGAACCTGCGACCCCCGGCTTGAGCTACCAAGAGCCCACCAACTGAGCCGCAGAGGTCGTCGTTAATGATATTAGTAAGGATTTTCTTCTACAATAAGTTAACACAGATGGACAAACAAACGCTAAAGACCTTAGTCGATATAGATTTAATAAAAAGGTAAAAGATTCCTGAAAAATTTACATTCCTGAATTAAAAGCATTTGTCCCGTGGGACCAAACGACCCACAATTTGACTTTCAAATAGGGACACAAAGAAAACGATATAATTAATTTGGAAGCACTTTGTGTTTAATCAGATAAGTGCCTTTGTGATGCGTGCTAAAATCACTCGAAAAATATTTAAAAAAATAATTATCTGTCCCTTTTCTTCGTTTACACCTATTTGAATAGAACAGGGAATATAACGCAAAGGTCGGAGTAGAGGGCGCTATTAGCTCATGCAGTAAATAATCCGATATGTTGCTCACACCATATCAGAACATTGATGAGAATGTTGTGAAACGTCGAACAAAACCTTTTCTTTACTGTTTATGCTGGTGCTACCTCTAGCGTGAATAGATATATAGCATAATTTTGGTCTACGTAGCAAAATATGCATTTTTGGAAAAGTGCGTCTAAAACTTCTTATAAGCTATATAAAACAATAAGAACCAACACACGAACATTTTAATTGATTTATTATTAAAATACAATGAAAATCACAAAAGAAATCTATTTCGGTGTGAAAACTGTATGAAAATATCAAATCAGTTTTAATAGTTACGCGGTTGGTCACCTGGGGTCCTTCAAGACCCCAGCGTGAATAAACACATATTGTGTAACACACAACACATGCACGCGAGTTCAAATAAGTGGCAATTTTATCGAAATATAATTTCTTTTAGGAAGCTACCTGAAGAGCGGTGTTGCTACGATTAATTTAAATATAGTTTTTTCTCGTTTTCGCAAACTCCGGGCTTTTAAAGACCCCACGCGACCAACCGATGGTTAAAGATTATAGCACACATATCAATTCGGAAAGGGATCGGCACCGTATCGCCTCGAGCCGTTCAATATTGTTTGTATGGTATGAAACTCCCTACTGCAACGCACACTAAGCGGAACCGTAACGTAATCGCCTCGCCTCGGAACAGGCTCCGAACCGCGATGCGACGCGTGGTCAACTAACAATCCCCCCGCTTACGGCTCGTCGTCCACCCACTTACGGCTCGACCCCCCCCCCCCCCCCCCCGCTTACGGCTCGTTCTCACCGTGCTTACGTCTCTCCGTACTCAAGCTTACGTTTCTTCGTCCACCCTTGCCCCTTTCCCGTTCCCCGAGCCGTAAGCGAGGCCTCGCCTAGCCGTAGCCGAGTTACTGATACGCTTTGGTTACGTGCATACGTTAGGTTGACGCCTGGTTGACGGCGAGGCGAAAGGCGATACGGTGACGATCCCTTTCTGAGTTGATATGTGTGCTGTGACCTTAAGACTGCTTCGTAATAACGCTGCGATGACGCAACGCCCGTGTGGCAGGCTATACGTCAAACGGCAGCGCTGCTGCGTCGACGCAACGCTGACGCAACGCGCCGTGTGGACTGGCTCTAATTGATTACAATCAATTCTGTGTATCAGTTTATTTTAAAAGCAGTGCAGTCGTGATGCTATTTACATACAATTGCTTGTGATTTCGTTGTATAGCGGCCAAATCGCTTTGTAGCGCGGACGTATAGGTATAAATCGAGCCGACGTACTAATAGTGTCTAATCGTGATAATATATTAATTGAGTTCATTATAATTATTGCGTTGAAGAATAATGAACATCTCCCCAAAAATTTAAACACATAGTATGAATGGAAGGAGTACTTTAATTTTATACACAACAATCAAAACAAAATTCGACGAAAACAACGAATAAAAATTCTTATTACGGAGCACCCTTCACACAAGTACGTGTAAAGTATCGCAAACAATATTTACGGATCAGCATAAATAAAACGCGAAAATCCGCTGATTCTGTGAAGAACCTCTTCATAAATAATAAAGCCTCAAAAGGTTAATAAAAGGCTTCATAAAAATACAAATTCAGGGCGCGATGCGGCCTGATTCGCAATGTTTGTTTGTCAATATGGGGAGTTTTAATACACACACCCTTTTTTATAACACACATACCTAATTTTTTTTTTAAATTTCTTTAGCAGCGTTGTGAGCTTTTTTGGAATGGGTCAAAAATTTTACCTCGCGATAAGACAAGTGGGGTGATCGAAAATTTGTAAGACTGAGAGAATGTTAAACCTCTCTTTCTACCGCGAGCTGAAAATGTATCCCTGCTCCTGCAGTTTCGTTTTTACTCCTGGCACTCCTGGAGTGCATTTTATCCAGAAGCTGATGTGCATTTTTTCCGAGTATTGTATTATAAGTATTTAAAAATATTATATAATACTTTTCAGCTTACGCCCTTCTTAAGTGCCTTTAAACGGATGGATGATAATATTTCCTACTTTGTTTTGTATGATAACGGCTAAAACAGGTCTAGTTTTGACCGGTTAGATCTAGATGTAACCACTCTTGGTAAAAACTTATATCATACTTGATAATGCCCGCAACGCCGTTGCCCCAAATTCGTTTATCGTGTGGGAACCGCTAATTTTTCCAGGATAAAAAGTATGTCCTTTCACGGGACTAAAAGTATATCCATACTAAATTTCAGCAAAGTCGTTTCAGTGGTTTGGGCGTGAAGAGGTAACAGACAGACAGACAGATAGAAAGACAGACGGACAGACAGATAGACAGACACACTTTCGCATTTATGATATTAGTAGGGATTATTAAGTCAATTGGTTTCAGGTAAAATTCTTTTTAGCTGGTATCATACCCGCTAAAACTGGTTCCTTGGAACCCAAGTAGCTAATTTTACTTTTAGCCGATTTGATGAAATCATTTTAACATTTTCAATGTGTTGACTACAATAATATTTTCAGGAGTTGAGTGGTCTTCAAGAGATTAGCTTAGTTGATAAAATATTGACGTTATATTGAGGGGCTCTATACACAGCTATAAATCAAGCTTTTGGAGCCATTCCAAGCTATTTCCTTCACACTACCAGTGTACTGTAATACTTACAGTAACTGAAGTGAGATCAAAATTTTATTTTCTCGTAAATATGTCTTGGAATGAAATGGAATTATTGCTTTATATCGCTGGATGTTTTTAAATTATTAAGAAATATTTTTAATGGTCAGCTCACACCAGCAAAATGACGTAGCATTTTTGAGATAGTGGTTCACATTGGTTTATTTCCTGCACAATAAGATGTGTAATATCTGAATGCAATGCTAGGATAAGCAGCTTATAAAAACTCTGGAAATATTCTAAACTGCTAACTAATAAAAATAATGTTATGTACATAATAATTCAACGCCGCTTTAGGTTAACTACTCATACTTGATAGACTTTAATAGAACAATAAATAAAATTTAATATCTATATAATAATAAAAATGAATCCATATATCGCGTGGTCACGACATCACGCCTGAACGGCTGGACCGATTTTGCTATTTCTTTTTCTTTTAATGTGTTTGTTATTGTCCGAAGAAGAAGAATATGCTAGAAAAAATTAAAAAAATTGCGAGGAAAATTAGAAAATTTAAAATTCTTATTTCTACTCTAACTTTAGCGCTTTGGACAATATGCATAAACTTTTTTAATGTAACATTATGACATTTGACATAGAATTGACAGAATGCATTTTTTGTGCAATGGGATAGCGATGGACGTTGCCATGGTGCCATATATTTAGTCTCTTCAATAAAATAATATGGCAGAAATCGGAACTACTTTATATGGGAAAACAACGTTTACCGGGACAGCTAACTATATCATATACCTATTTTGTCTATCATATATCGTTAACACAGAAGTAATTATTTTTGTAGTGCCCATGTATGTGCACAATACTTCTGTTATAACCTAGAAGACTACGAAAGTGCTATTATAAATATTAAAAATGTTTTACACCGTAATAAGACATTAATTGTTTCCTTAGAAATATTTGCTAAAAGATTAAAAGCTTAAAACGAACAAAGCATCGTAGCTTGATTCTCAAAGGATATTGGAAAATAAACTTTGCGAAGTAAATAATATTAAAAATTCTTTATTCGGGCCGAGTTATAAAGTTTTTCGTATCGCAATTTTATTACTTTTATCTGAATCGAATGCTATCGAATATGATATTATCACGGTAATTACATACAGAAGACCATATTGCACCGTCTGCATCGACCAAACGCACACGTCATAAGCGTGATATTAGATAACTTTAAGAATAGCAGAACTATGTGGCATAAAGTTATGCACATAAGGTTCAACTTACATTGCAACGTCACGAGGTTTTGTGGTGCATATTTAAATGAGTCATTTATGAACAAGCAACACCGTGAGCAGCATGGCTTTATAGTAAAAAAGTGGTGCATATTTTTATAAGTCATTTATGAACAGGCAACACCGTAAGCATCATGCCTTTGTAGTAAATAAAGTTCTGTTTTGAATTGATTATTTCAAAATAGTTTGACGACCTCCGTGGCTTAGTTGGTGGGCTGTTGGTAGCTCAAGCCGGGGGTCGCGGGTTCGAATCCCGCCGACGGAACAAAAATTTTTCAAAGTTCCTGGGTCATGGATGTGTATTAAATATGTGTATTATATAATAAAAATCTTAAATACATGTATAGTATAAAAGTATTAAATATATTTCCGTTGTCTGGTACCTGTAACACAAGTCCTTCAGGTACTTAGCACGGGGCCAGACTGACGTGGTGTGAAGCGTCCATAGATATTATATTATTATTATATTTATTATTAGTTTACATCGTACGCTGCATCACGTTGCAATGTGAATTGACCCTAAGAGTGTCTCTGTGTTGACTGACTTTGATATCAAGGAAGTGGCTGGGATACTCTACTGTATATTTGTATATTATGATAATATCATATGTGAGACTGAAATATCCGAATTCTTGGGCCTCTGCTTAATATCGGCGCGAAGGACAACTATATTTGTTGATGGACTTCGATAAAACGAATTCTCAGACAAAATATTCGTTTATTCTTTGAGAATTTAATCCAAGATTAATTCATTAGGCATATTGAGCATTAATCATGCTCAAGCAAATAAAATTGATTGGGAAACGACAAAGGATACTCTATATCCCGGAAAAATGTACGGTTCGAGCGTCATCTAGTTTAATATAATATTGTTATGTTGCAAATTTACAACTGTAATAAATCCATGGTCAAACCCATCAAGATAATAATAACACTGTCGGCAAGAACTTGCAAATTGTCAATATAGTATAGGAGGTAGCAACGTTTTCGAGAAAGTATTTCAGGACGGCTGATTTTGTGATATGTCATCATTCTTGCTCTTCTGGCTAGAGTCCGGGCGGTCTGGCTGCCGGTAATGGTTTCGTTCATTAGTGCGCATTTCATTTATCCAGGTGATGATATCATAAGGAGCGCCTGATAAAAAGAAATGGCAATCTCTCGCTTCTGGCTCTTGTCATGTTAAAGGCCAAGCTTTGACAATTATTATTATTATAGTCGTAATAATTACGTTTGTTTTAAGCACTCCTTGCTCACTAAAATTATTTTATAATCATTTAAAATCACTTAAAATCATTTAAGTATACAGCTAACCTGGACAAAAAAGTTGCGCACTAATGAACGCAACTACTACCAGCAGCCAGACCGCCCAGACTGTAACCAGAAGAGCAAGAATGACGACATATCACAAAATCAGCCGACCTGAAATACTTTTTTTTCAAACGTTGCTACCTCCCGTACCAATAGATACAATAATTATTGTTTATGGGACCACAGTTTTGTGTAATTTAATATAGGTACATAATGATTCAAATCCGTAGATACTAGAAGTTTCATTTTTCACGTGCCACTGGCTGTGGTTGGTTCATCAATTAACCGTTCTGTCGATACTGCTACCGGTTTTCTCGCTAAGTTTGAGGTAGATTTTTGCCCGTTTCCATCAATCGCCCCCTAATGCTTAGTGTACCCCTATCTCATAAGACAAATACGTTGTTATTAACATTTATGTGTCACCTAAGTTTTTAGATCTTATGACTTCAGATGGTATACTCATTAATATAAACATTGATAAAATATGAAACGATAGGTGCAAATGACTGCTAGGGGAAAACTACCTTAAATGTTACGCCATATAATATTACTAGACGTTCCGCGCGGCTTCGCCCGCGTAAATTAGATATTTCACAGACAAATCAGTCCACAAAAAATATCCTATGATCCTTCTCGTGGTCTACTTCTTATCTGACCCAAATAACAGAAAAATTGCTCTAGTAGTTCGTGAGATAAGCCCTTTCAAATAATTTACCACGTTTTTTCCACATTTTCTTCTATTTCTTCGCTCCTATTAGTCTTAGCGTGATAAAATATAGCCTATAGCCTTCGTTGGTAAATGGACTATCTAACACTGAAAGAATTTTTCAAATCGGATCAGTAGTTCCTGAGATTAGCGCGTTCAAACAAACAAACTAACTAACAAACTCTTCCGCTTTATAATATTAGTATAGATTAGTATAGATATAATATATTATGTCGTTTACCAACTTGGTTCGTTATCGTACCTCCATAGTCTCAAAATTGAAACGAACTTTACGATCACCCTATTGATGAAACACAGGGTGTTGGTATTCATAGCCTAATGTGTGTCGGGGTCGCGCAAACACGTAAACTGTCCACTGTCCGGCTCCAAACGCCGCAGTGAGCCTGAATCGTAATTGACTCATGAATTTAGTTCTCATTTCATGCTGCGTGCGTTACTCATCAGGACAAATGTATGTTACTGCCACACCCAGAGACGAATATTATTTACTTAACTGTAATAAAATGAAGAATTTGGCATAACTACCATGTTAGAATAAAACGCTGTAACCTATAACACGTCAAATTGCGAAAAATGAGTTTAAAACTTTTTAGCTCAAAGCACGCCTTTGGGGATAGCGAAATGTAGTATTGAATATTTTGGTCGAAAACTTGTCCTGAATTTTGTGGGTTCAATTAATACAAAGCTTTCATCAAGTAGATTAATTTAGACTTTGTTACAAAACGATGTAACGCGGGTTGCATTGTTTTGTCGTAACAGGGCCGATAAGTCCCAAACATTATCTGTCAAACTCTTCATTAAATTGAATTTTAATACGTCTGTAATAGCTTTATATACCTGTTATATAATCCTATGGGAACACTTACCTTTCTAAAAAGTTGTTGAAGCTAATTAAAAGACGTAACACTACCATGCAAAATATTTGTAGTTGCTTCTTTTGTACTAACTCTGAAACTCTGTAACTTCATTTGTAGTTTTTGCGTAAAAAAGTAACAAACATACACATATTTTATAACCTTTGAATTTTAAGGATTTTCAATGACAAATTAAAAGCATAATATGCATGAAGTTAAAAACATAACAACTAGCCAAAATTAAAAGATAATGAAGTAGAAAATACAGGGGAGATTATAATTTTTGTGTAAAGTTCTTTATTATGATTAACGATTAATATCAATTTTGCAACAATTCACCTTGACAGATTTTGCAGGTAAAATGTTTCAATTACTTAAAAGCGATATCAAAGTAATTACAATAAAAAAATGCTATAAAACGTTACTGGAAATTAACAGCGTTGGGATCCAATCTTTTACGTCCATCATTGTTTCGCTTACAGTTACGTAGAATATAAATTGAACTATAAATTTTATGTGTCATTGGAAAAGGAAAGATAAATGGATTTTAAAAATAAATAGATTCAAATTGGCGGTTTGCGGTAAGAAAAAAAGGAAGCTAAAAAGTGAATGAATTTCAAAATGTTTTATTGTCGATTCAGCACACGTATTAATTATTATTTTTAAACATTAAACGGCAAACGAGTAAACGGGTCACCTGATTAAAAGCGACTACCGTAGTCCGTGGGCACTGGCAAAATTTGAAGAGTGCAGGTGCGTTGCTGGCCTTTTAAGAGGAAAGTCGTATTGTTTCGGAAATACTACTTGGCGACAGTTCAGTTTATAGTGCATGGCAGAAAGTTACGCGATAAACGCACGATGGAAGACTGCCACTCATCAAGGTGATGATTGTATATTTTTCGCATAGAACGATGCCGAAAAGTTCACTTTCACACGCATAGTATCTCCATACCAAGTTTCAGCTAAATCAGTTCAGTGGCTTGGGCGTGAAGAAGTAACAGACAGACAAATACACTTTCGTATCTATACAAACAAAATTAATTTTGAATCTTTTTAATCTCGCTAAAACTCGAAAACGACTAAATGATTTGGCTAATTTAAGTCTTGAAATATTTGTGGAATTCCAGAGAAGGTTTATGTTAGGACAAGTCGAGCGAATGAAGTTCACTGGGTCATCTAGTTTGTAATATTAATATGGATATGACTCCATTATATCAAGTTAGGATAGGGATATGCCTATTGCCTAATCAAATAAACAAATTCGAGATTAAAATAATGGCACTGTAATTAACCTTAATCAAACTATATAGTAATATATTTATATGCAATGCATTGATGGAAAACAAAAGAAAGCTCCGGTGTTGATAGAAAAACTTTGAAAAGCTCTCCATCGCAGACCGGAAGATATTAGTTCCGTGAGAGGTTCTCACCAAATAAACTTGTTTCAAGACCACGCTGAAGTTTTATCACATTTATTCTATTTGTATATATCTCGAAGTTCATTGTAAAGTTTCTATAGTCCGGAATATATTTTAGCTCGTAGTTGTGAGAGTCCTTATGCCGTCGCCGTAGAGTTTATGACAGTGGTGCAATAATTAACTGACAGTAATATGACTCCGCATAGAATCAAGATGATTCTATGCCCCCTTATATTATATACCCCTTTTTCTATTGGAAAGATTTTTTCATTTCATATCATAGTTAGTGGTTGGCATAGTTTTGAGTTTGAATACAAAATAGTAAAAGTTTCTACCGACACACCATGAGTGACCTGATGTTTTGGCGCATAGATACGCAAAGCTACGAGGGCGGCACTGAAAATTTCGGGAATCAAGGAAGTGATACAACATTACTATTTAAAAATGTATTTATTGCTTTTCGAAGTATTCTCCGCGAAATTTGACACATTTTTCCATACGATGGAACCAATCATTGAAGCAACCATTTCATTCGGATGTTGGGGTCTCCAAAATGGCCGTTTTGTAGGCGTCCACAGCTTCTTCAGGTAATGAAAATCTCTGACCACGCAATTTATTCTTTATTTTAGGGAAAGTATAGAAATCATTAGGGCTTAGGTCGGGGCTGTACGGCGGATGGTCTAATAATTCTATGTTTTCTTGCTCTAAAAACTCTTTTGTTCTGTGCGCGGTGTGTAAACTCGCATTGTCGTGATATAGGATGATGCGGCGGTTGCAGTTCTCTTTACGGAGTTCAGAAACGATCTGTGGCAAACAAATGCTAGCACACCATTCTGCATTAACCGTTCTTTGTCCCTCAAGAGGAATAGTCGCCGCATGGCCGGTTTTGGAGACAAACGTGGCCACCATTTTTTTTGCAACACTCCATGAACGAACAATTTTTGTTGGCTTTAACTCATTTTCGAACACCCAAACTCGTGACTGGTTTTTTGTTTCGGGTTCGTACGCGTATATCCAGGATTCGTCACCTGATACGATGTTGTATACAGCATTTGAGGATCCTGCGTGGAATCTTTCGAGAGTTCTGATGCACCAAGTAACGCGAGCCGCTTTTTGCTCTTCACAGAGCAAATGCGGTATCCATCGGGAAAACAACTTTTTTAAACCTAATTGTTCATGCAAGATTATTTGTATTTGACTCATGCCAATGTCTAGAGTTGCCTGAATTTCGCGGTATGTCACATGTCGATCTTCCTCAATCAGCTTACGCACAGCATCAACGTTTTCTTGGGTGACTGAAGTTTTTGGACGACCTTGACGGGGATCATCACTGAGCTTGACACGTCCACGTTGAAATTCAGCAAACCAGCGATAAATTGTGGTTTCGGATGGGGCTTTTTCACCAAATGCAGAAATCATCCGGTCAACACACTGTTTTTGTGTTACACCACTTCGAAAGTCATAATAAATCATCGCTCTAGAATTTTCTCGAGTCAATTCCATTTTCTCAACGACTAAACAAGTTTGATAAGACCTTGTGACAAGACCGATAATCTTTTTTTAATATAAATGGTATTCGATTTTTAAAACCAAGGAGTTTTCAATTAAAAAGATTTTAGTATGACAGGAATAGTGGAAATATTTAATTCCCGATACTTTTAGTGCAGCTTATGTATTTAAATTGAAATCGGACAAAATATAACGGATAAATGACATACGAGGGAAGGGGATTAAAAAATCAAAATTTTGCGGGACTTAATCATAATATATGGAGGTAAGTACGTGCCCCATAGCCCATAGTGCATTAATGGCTGCATTCAGAGACATTTCTTTTAAAGGGGCTTTGGCCCACCACACATTCCTACTACTGTATCTCCTGTGTCAGCAGGATCGACAGCGGTATTCAGCCACGAAAACCTTTTGATATAATCTCAGGGAGCCCGAGGAAAATGCTAAAGCTGTCTTGGGAGCCACAACGAAATTAATCAGAAGAAAATAGGATTCAGACCCATTAATTTAATAATGAGAAAAATAAGCTAGTGAAATATTATTAAAACTTAAAAATATCCTAATGTTTCTCAACATTTCACGTATACATTCTATTATACATAAGGCACTATACCGGGTGTTAGTATATAGGTAAATGCTTGAATAAATATCTCGAGGGAAAGCCCGAGGATAATGTCGCGCAAACGTCTAGTGAGCGCTACGTGTCGGGAATATAATATTGTGTTCAGTGAAATTTTCTAACTTACTGGGAATGTTCGGTTAATTTGGTTATTTGTGACATTTGGTGACACGAAGGTCTTTTTAAAGTGCGAAAAATTTATAAAAATCAGTCCAAAATTTTGTAAGAATTGCGCAAAACGTTTATAACAGTCAAAAACTGTCTAGTAATACTAATTTATTATAATACCCAATATCTCTTTCTATATAACGAACCAATAACATACCCTAAAAAAACCTGAGATTGCAAAGCTTACCAAACTCTTACAATGTCAAAAAACCCTTCATGCAATAATAATAATCAAAGTACAAGTGATTATTTAAATGGGCAAATACAACTTCCAGACCATGTAGACAATTTTAAAACTGTCACCGGCGTTTTCTTATCTATCACCGGGATAGTTTATGTAGGTACAGTTAGGGACGAAAACAATTACAGTGCTCGTAAATTGGAGCTCTTTGCGGATCGCCCGCGGTCCGGATAACGACTAGTGAGATAACTCGTTAAACTATCGCGTTTATTTATCGCTGTCCAGCCGAGTAACGTCCTGATTCTCTTACAAACACCCTGTTTAGCTTCCGTGTAATGACCATGCTAGATAACTTTCCTGTACTTTTCGGTGTCCAGGCAAGTAACGTCCTGATTCTTTTATAAACATCCTGTTTAGCTTCCGTGTAGTGACGATGCTAGAAAACTATCCTGTACTTTCGGTCTTCAGCCGAGTAACGTCCAGTTTCTTTATAAACACCCTGTTTAGCCGAAGTTTCCATTTAGTAACCATGCTAGATAACTTTCCTTTACTAATAAAGATACTTACTACGTCTGCCATATTTTCAACTAGCTGACCCGGCAAATATTGTTTTGCCATATAAATTATTTGTAGTTGTAATGTAGTTCTTTATTTGTAAATAATATTATTTCATACAGACAGACAGACAGACAGATAGACAGACAGACAGGCAGGCAGCCAGGCAGGCAGACACAGAGATAATTATATACACCAAAAAAGTTTGATACAAAATTTTACCCCCTCTTTGGTCCCCTTAGAGGGGTGGGGGGAAAAAATTTTATACACCAGATGTTAGGTTGGATGAAGACAAATATATCTGCGAAAACCGCATGCAAATTGGATCAGTAGTTTTCGTGTTAAAGAAAAAAGTTTGATACAAAATCTGACCCCCTCTTTGGTCCCCTTAGAGGGGTGGGGGAAAATTTTTTATACACCACATATTGAGTTGGAAGAAGACAAATATATCTGTGAAAACTGCATTCAAATCGGATCAGTAGTTTTCGTGTGATGCTGGAACAAACATACAGACAGACAGACAGACAAAAAAACTAACCACATTTTTGGCTTCTACAGCGATGTAGGACACCCCCCGCTTATTATTTTTTGAATATCTTTAATGTACAGAATTTTCAGTTTTATTATAATTATGTATAGATATGCCTGACAAAAACAAATCGTTTTGTATAATAATATCTCATGTAAATATTTTAATCAAACTTTACTATGTGAACAACATGATGTTTCAAAAGGAGAACCAAAAGTGTTGGTATCCCCATTACAAAGTTGCAGATTATTTAACGTTGTTTAATAATAATTATAGTTTACAGAACATGCTCCTGTGTACTATAATATAGTCGTAATAATATTATTATGACTTTTCAGTTTTAAGGAAACACTAGATAAATTAAATATTATTTAGATGTCAATAGAAAACTAGCATTCGCAGAAACACAAAAGTCTTATGTCCAATTTATACCATTTACTGGGACTGTATTTTATTGATAAGGGTATGATGTTATTACGGCTACGAAGGGTTGAATCTCCATCAGATTGTCGTTTATTAGATTTATGTCTATAAGAACTTTATTGGGAATATCCGTTACAAAAATCCAAAATACTTCGCTAATGGAGTATAAAATTAAGTCTCGATTCATATGCGTCCGCGCGAACGGGCGGTTTGGTCGCTATACTACGAGGTTACAAGACCGCGCGTTCGGGCGGAAGCATAAAAATCGATCCTTAGGCATTTTAATCTATTGTGGATGATTTATACTACATTTCCTTCGGAGCTGCGTTGTGAGAAATGTGTTTAAAATAAATACTCTGGTTCACAAGTGCCATTTTCCTCAAAACCTGATCTCCAGCACCGAAAATTATGGTTTTGGGCTCATTCGATTCGGAATACTAGAACATTCTATCAAAATTCCAAGAGGGGCTGAAAAAAAAAATGCAAAAGTTATAAACAATAAAGTAAAAAAAAAGAAGGGTTTGGTTTTTTTTTATATTTCAAAAACTATTTGAGATAATCAAAATTTGAAAATAGATCTTTAAAGAGCAGGAAATTTCCTAACATAAAGTCCTACTTTCTGGAACTGTATCAACAATCCTTATGACTTTAATTGAGCGACGAAAGTAACGGTTAAAACGAGTAGTTCGGGTTTCGCGTGATTCGCCGCAATCTGCCACGTGAACTAAAAAAAAATATTTTAACTGATTAAATATTAATATTAAGGAATAAAAAAAAATTGGGTACTAAGTAGACATATCAAACAACATAATATCATAATATCAACATAGTTAGGGCTTTTTCATCAATAAAAATTATTATAAATTACATTATATTACATACGACCTCTGTGGCTCAGTTGGTGGGCTGTTGGTAGCTCAAGCCGGGGGTCGCGGGTTCGTATCCTGCTGACGGAACAAAAAGTTTTCAAAAGTTCCTGGGTCATGGATGTATATTAAATATGTGTATCATATAATAAAAATCTTAAATATGTGTATAGTATAAGGGTGAATTTCCCAAATGGCTTTTTTTTTGTCTTCGTTGAAATTACTATTAAAAAAAGGGAATATTGTTGTAAATTATTTATTTTAGTATTCAATGGGTAGCTATAGGATTGTGGAAAAAATATAATATGCCTAGGACTATTACAAAGGTAGAAATAAATAACTTAAAGATCTATTTTTATCAAATCGGTGCTGTCCCTCTACTTTTTTTACAAACAAAAACGCTTATATACTAACAAATATGAATAAGTTAAAGGTACAACTTATATTATTTCATAGAATATTAGTTTATCTATTATTATATACCATATTTTATTATATAATTAACGATAATAGTTACTTACAGACGCAAATGTACTTGTCCTGAGAATTTTTCTCATATCGGTGGATAAAAGCAATTTAAGCCTTACTGTTCATTGACGAGTCGGACAGTCTCCCCACCCCAATTTTAATTTACTCCTTAGTGTGTGCTTCCACGTAGTCAAGACGGACGTGTGTCAAACCGCTGCATATTCCCGCCAACAACCTAAGTACGCCATTAAATATGCTCTCGGACAATAATTTCATAATAGCGGTGATGATATGAATTTTTTTAATGAAATGAATAGTTTTAAAATTGTTGTTTGGTTCTAACGAATGTAGTAAGTGATTAAGCTTCATTATCTGTAACCAAATTTATCTTAGATATAATGCATTTTTTATAATTTCCTAAAAAGTGTGTTTTTTTTCACGTCGCTGCTCTCATGTCGGTGTAATCGGTGGTCATTTTAACTACCTATATGATAATTTACACCGAAATTATAAGAAAAAACCAATCGGTATCTTAAATCTAATATTATCGGTGTTTGGAATCATGACCAACCCACAGTTTTGTCACATCGGTGGATTGCTTTATCATATCGGTTGATAATTTTACTATATCGGTGAATCGTTTTATCATATCGGTTGATCTAGTGGCATTTCGTTAAGTAATATATTAAGTACATTTTAAAAATATTTTAATTTAATTTCAAAAACTTTGTTCTTGATCAATATAAATAGTTACATTAAAATATAATATTATGAAGATAATATTATCATATCGCTGGATTAGTATGTCATTTCGGTGGTTAAGCTTATCACATCGGTGCACAGAAAAAAAAATCGGTGCCGGTTTATCATATCGGTGGAAACCAGAATTCAAACTGAATTTTCTTTAAATTATACGTTAATGATATTAAATTTGGGAACATTTTGTGTCCTAAAGAATACATAAAACCTGAAAAGTATATAAAATATATATAAATAAAAAAGTTCACCGATATGATAAAAAAAAGGCCATTTGTTGAAATTAACCCATAAAAGTATAAAATATATTTCCGTTGTCTGGTACCCGTAACACAAGTCCTTCAGGTACTTAGCACGGGGCTAGACTGACGTGGTGTTAAGCGTCCATAGATATTATATTATTATATAAATATAATAAAGATATATTGTTATATTATGGCTTCTAACAATAAAAAAACAAAACAGTAACAATAATTAGACATAAAAATACCGTAATCGCTTTATTTACATGAATAATTTTTTAATGCTTTTGATTGTTAATAAAAAAGTGAAAAATCAAAATTTTTGAATTTTTTCAACCTCTCCTAAGCCCTTTTAAGATTAGCTCAAAATAATAAAAAAATCTGGATTTCTTGTTTTGAAATAATCAGCGTTTTATGTTAAAATTAAAATGGTGACTATTAACAAATAACGAAAAGCATAACAATTAAACAAATTGTGATAATTTATTTTTGTTGACGGATTATTGTTTATTGATATGCCTACTATTAGTACCCAAATTTTTTTATTCCTTAATATTAATATTTAATGAGTTAAAATATTTTTTTTAGTTCACGTGGCAGATTGCGGCGAATCACGCGAAACCCGAACTACGCGGTTTTACCGTTATTTTCGCCGCTCAATTAAAGTTATAAGGATTGTTGATACAGTTCCAAGAGATAGGACTTTTTGTTAGGAAATTTCCTGCTCCTTAAGAATCTATTTTCAAATTTTGATTATCTCAAATAGTTTTTGAAATATTAAAAAAAAACCAAACCCTTCTTTTTTGTTTACTTTATTTTGATTTTTTTAGCCCCTATTGGAATTCTGATACAACGTTCTAGATGATATTCCGAATCAAATGAGCCCAAAATCATAATTTTCGGTGTTGGAGATCAGGTTTTGAGGAAAATGGCACTTGTGAACCAGACTAAAAGAAAGCGCGCATCTATTCTACTGAATGGTATCTACCATAAGTCTAGTGAGTAGGCCTTTGATTCGTACTTCAGAAGGTGCAGGTTCGATGGCGGCGTGGTGGCTTGGAAACAATAGGACGTTTTCAGTTCTAAAGCATCCCATACTTATACTAATATTATAAATGGGAAAGTGTGTCTGTCTGTCCGGCTGTCTCTCTGTCTGTCTGTTACCTCTTCTCGCACAAACTGCTGAACCGATTTTGATGAAATTTGGTATGGAGGTACTTTGCATCCCGGGAAAGGACAAAGGATACTTTTTATCCGGGAAAAATGTACGGTTCCCGTGCGATAAACGAATTTTCCTCGACTATTATTATTATAAGGACACTCCTACATATTATGATGCGTTGTCGCGAAATATGATTGTGTATATATTATAATCAATACAATTGCTTAATTTTCCTGACATCGCTTAGCCTTTCTTTTCAGTAGAATAGATACGCGCTTTCTTTTAGTTTTGTTAGCTTAGTGGGTCCAAAGCTTCAATGTTTTATCGAAAACAATCTATACAAGGAGCCTCTTAAAACAAAGCTTGTGCACGGAACCAAAGCAGAGTGGTAAGTATAGGACTTGAGATCTTATTAATTTGAGGACAGTTTAAGTGTGCCACCGAAGTATCCTCAAAGGAAATCAAGTTATAAAAGTTTTGTTCAATTTGAGTGTTGATTTCACCTGGGTGTGACAGAGAACACCTTTTGATACAGAATACCATATACAGAATGTTTTCAAAAGAACAAAATGTGCGCAGTTTACATGAGGGAAAACTATTATTTAGGTTTATTACGTCTTTCCTGTTATCTCTATGAATATTTTTAATTATATTACGTCTTTCCTGTCATGTCCTTATATTTTTTATGAAGGAAAATATAATTTAATTACATTAAACTAATTTAATATAAGGAATTATAAAAATATTTCATCCTCCCGTTACACGTTGATTTTTTTGAGTTTTCTTGTTATGGCTTTTAAAATTAAACACTGTAGGAGAGATAATAAAATGGAAATATAGAAGCAATTTTTTTTAAATCATACCCAGCATTTGAAATATTATTGTTTGTTTGTTTCTTCTTTTTTTTATTTATATGTAATGAATGACTTGATGAATTTAATTAATGATATGACTCAAATATTTAATCCTTATACTTATGTTAATGCATCATAATTTTAATTTTTATGACTTATTATAATATTGTTTCTTGTAATTATTTTGCACGCCACTGACAAGGCAGAATGTTGGATCCATGTAAACCCATTATATTGTAACACCATTATAAACCACATTTCATGCAATAAATATTATTTTATTCTATTCTATTCAAACATTTTCACCGTGTGGAAAGCTACAGCACGCCAAAATTGTATGCCTGATTCGTTTTCACTTAAACTAGACACTGTGTCAAAATTGGAACTTTTTTTTAGTTTTCTTATTAATTAAATATTGTAGGAGAGAAAGTACTATATTATATAAGTATAAGGCAACATTTTCACCGTGTGGTATAAAGCTACTAGATGGTAAAATTATATGTCTGCTGTTTCGTCTTCCCTTAAACTAGATACTGTGACAAAATTGGAACAAAATTTTGTCTGAAATTCTTGTCAATGTTGTAAAGCCGTACTCAAACACTCGCTTTGAACACTCTACGGTATTCGCCTCCTGAAATAGTTTATATACAGGATGTGTTTAGTGTTTCAAAGCTGTTGTTTCGAAAGTATCTTAGAAGTTCCCTCTCAATTGGTATGCTCAGTCAAAAAATATGGATGCATTGAACAGGAGGATAGCTTGTTATCACATTAAAGTATATAAATTGTTATTATGTTAAAGTTTTAAATAAAATAAGAGCACTATTCCTGTTATGCGTGTTGTCGCCCGCGCGCGGATCTGTGGCCATGAAAGTTGTTCGCATCCTATCATTTCACAGATATTTTTACTGTCATGCGGACAAGATCCGCATTCAGGTGAAATGCATGACTGAAAAAGCGACCTAATGTTAAAAAAATGCTATGTCCATTACCGGGACTTGTTGTAACGTCATGACTTTTATCTAAAATATCGGCTTAACAATTATTAATGCTTAGTAAGAAAGATAGACAGGCAAAGCTACTTTACAATTCTTACTTTAAAATTTTCAAGTTTTAGTTCAACTTCTTACATACAAAATTACGACGTTAAAAAAGATATTATTTCATAACAAGAACTTACAGTGTTTCTTTGAATCTTTCAAAAAGTGGTACAAATAATTTTTTTATAAATAACATTTTAATCACCACTTTTCTTTTGACGACGAATGCCTTTTCGACGCTTCGAAAATACTCAATTCAATTTGTATATAGCCCCAAATAATATCTGTATCGTACCAATGTGCGCCGAGTAAACTTAGAGACCGCATTTGACAGCCCTATTTGCATGACAAACGCATCCAAATGTTTACTTATTACTATGAAAATATTTGATACGCCTTCAATATACTGTACTATAATAAACTGTAACGTCTTTGTCTTAAGGCCATCCCCCGAGCAAACGACCTTAACCATACATTTGACGCGTTGCCGAGATCGCACAAAATCCCATTTTTTTTTACTTATCTTAGTTCAAAATTGATCTAAAAAAATTAAAACGGGGAATATGTAGTTAATGAAATTATGTATCTATTGTCGTGTGTTTCAAATAAACGTAATTTGTAAATACTAGGGAGATACTGAAAGTATGCTTCAATTTTAATAAATTGGTATTACTTTGGTAGCTAATATCATGAGTATAATAAACAAAAATAGATAATTTTAAACGGGGAAAGGAATGTTGACTGAAGATTTTTGCTGTATTTTTATTATAACTTTGTAGCTTTCAAATTATGAGTTTATAAGGCTCTAAATACGGTAAATTACGGAATCTCCGTAGGGGAAGTCGCTTGACTTTTTAAAAGTTAGGTTGGGTGAGTAATTTTTATTTATATAGAATATACATATGTATAAGCAGACACAGTAATGAGACCCTTTGATAATTGTAATAATATAAAGATCCCCACAAATACTCTATCATATTAGTTCGCTAGTTTAAATGTTAGTTTTAAAATATGAAGGCATATTGAAGGTAAACAAGAAAGCGACGAAGTTCAAAGGAAATCTGTGATGGCAATTTACAGTCCCTCTGATATGCAAATTTCTTTGGAATTGAACCGTTATTAATGTTATTAAGGTTCAATTTTGCAAACGATATTACTTAGGTAGGGTTTAGTACAATTTGTACTCGACTGATATTATAAGCGCTTGGGTTCCGTCCTTTTTGTAGCCTTGTAAATTATAGGCTTTTCTTAAGATATATAACAATAGCCCTTTCTGCTCATAAGAAACGTAAAATTAATTTGGATTTAGTTGGTAAATTCCGATTTCACGTATAATATTTCTAGTTGTTATTTGTAATCAATAATAATGCTTACTTAATATTAAAAAAGGGAAAACGGGAGTCTGTTATTTCTTCACGCTTAAAGCGCTAAACCGATTTTGGTGCAATAAAGTATAGATATACTTTGAGTCTCGGAAAGAACACACAAGAATATTATAGTTCTTTATTTCAGATTAATGAATGTAGGTGCCACAAAATTGTGAGCAAACTTTAGTGTAAATCTTTAAAAGGTTTCAAAAACGTGGTATCAATAATTTGTTTGCTAAAAACAGGCATCAATAAAAATATTATATGGGTACCTTATTTTATGTTTCTGATGAAAATTTCTGAGAAACAGTTTCAAAAATAAGCAAAAATGCGGTTGAGGTTTCACTGAAAGTAACCGTAAGTCTTTTAGGTAATAGTCCTCTTAGGTCTTGACTGCAATTACTAAGGACTTGAACTCATGAGTAACCTCTTTTGTTGCATCTCAAAGAACATGTAATGCCGAGCGACGGTTCCGCTCATTTCATGGAATTATACATCCTTTGGCGTCGAACATTAAAATTTGTTTTTGATACATAATTTTAATTTAATTCAATACAAATATTCCTAATAATATGCACATAACATAAAAATATTAAAAAGTAAGAGAACATATTAACAATACAGGTGAGGAGAATATAATTCAAATTCAAATTCTTTATTAAACATACAATAATATACAATAGTATAAAAGCTAGGTAGCGTGCATCACGTCGTCTAATCCCATGCTAAGTAAAAACTTGTGTTATGGCAATCAGACAACGGATGCACGCTGAAACAATATGTTTGAAAACCAGAGCCTGATATACCACTATAATATTATTATAAAATA
The DNA here is from genome assembly GCA_905187585.1 of Cyaniris semiargus. Lineage (NCBI taxonomy): Eukaryota > Metazoa > Arthropoda > Insecta > Lepidoptera > Lycaenidae > Cyaniris > Cyaniris semiargus. Next base: position 13,222,902 of record LR994563.1, on the reverse strand, counting down.
TATACTGTGGTTTTTACGTGCCGAAGTAACTAGCACACACAAACTTCCGCCTAGTAATCATAAATCACGGAATTTGAGAACACCCCGACACTTTACAGCACTAAGTAAGTTTAAGATGATCAATGTTTAAGAACACTCTCCATAATATTTTCAATTTCCAAATAAAAATTAGATCAAAATCGACCCAGCCGTTTGGATATTACAATACCATAGACACATACAGCACTCAAAAACATTCCACCCCATTTTTTGTCGGAGGTTAAAAACAACTTTTCAATTCGAGGGCACAAATGATTTACACTTTTAATGAAAAGTCGATAAGCATTATTAAAGCGTCTGTATTGAGGACAACGGAGTAATTGATTAAGAAATTTCTTTCATCGGGCGTCGCCGGAGCATTTTCTAATTTATTTTAGGTCCGCCATAATGAAACAATGAAGTTTTTCGCAGATTCAAGTAATTGATTTGTGTTTTTTGCGTCCAAAGAACAAAGGTTATTTTATAAGACGGAGTAAGACTAACAGATCCTCATGAAATTTAGTATGGATGTCGACGACTAGGAAGAACATATTATTATGTTACTTTTATTGTAATTATGATGTGCATCTTATATCATTATTAAGGCGAAGACATCTGCCAATGCGACATCTTTGTGCAGTTTTCTAGGCGTATGTATTTCATTGATTGGCACAAAAAAAATGTATGTGATTTTTGATTATATTTGGAAAAGCTTGTCTAATTTAAATAATAAAATAATTTACTCCTACTAGATAAAAACAAATACCAAAGTCACATCTTTCAGGAACTTTAAACAGTTCTAACTAAAGTAATAATACAATCTATACTTTAAAAATTTGTTTATTTGATACCTTTTACAAAAATCCAAAGATTGCCAGATTTAATTTTCGGTTCTGACATCTAGATTTCCCATAATATTTATTTTTTCCTCTAACAAACGAAAAATGTATCCACGCTACTGAGTGAACACTTCACATCTCTGTCTCTCTGGCATGAAAATCGACAGTGGTGCGAGAGTGATGCGAGATCAAGGTCATTGGCAGTTGTCAGCGTCTTAAGCTTCCTTGGAATATAATGTTGTCCATAATAATATAGAAGTCGTAGTCAAGTCTGCCTGACTATTCATAAGCCGACCGCCACCATCTGGCGCTTTAGCCAAGACGTTTTTTTATCGCTCCTTTAGAGAATCACCGATTAAAATGTATTAAATTGACAAAATCTTTCTATAATAATATTATGAAATTCACGTTCGACTCTTTCAGACTCAGCTCCTGTCGTGGTCTAAAAAATGTAGGGTTCCCGTGCGATTAACAAATCCCGGGAAAAGGTATTACTTAATTTTTTAAATGTGTAGTGTCCTCGTTATAAACGAATAGTTATTTGTTGCACAACAAAATTGCGGGCGCCATCTAGTTTTTAATATAACATAATGTATGTCAACAGCTCTCGGTTTGTCACGCGCATTTACAACACTCCAGCTAGTTGGACGTGAAGTGGTTGGATCAGCGTAAAAGCCCGAAGCCTGCATAAATCACTAAATTTGCCGCAGATTATATTGATGGTCGATAACGGAGTAGTAAACTATTTGATAATAATTTGGACAGTGGAGTTATTCAGGGTGTAACAAAACTAAGTGATAATACTTTAGGGTGTGTATGGGTCCCCTATATAGAGTTCACTGTGAAAGTAGCAGCACTGAAAGAGTAACTTTTAATTAAACTTTTGTATGGGAAAATTCGTCTTTTCGTGTCAAGTTAAGTGGTGAAGTAAAGAACCAAGTGAAAACAGTGATATTAAAATAGTTATTCAGTGGCAAAACCAAAAAAACTTTAGAGGTTATCACTTTGAAGTGTCACTTAATCCGTCAGGCGTCAGCTGAGTATAGACCATAGACAAAGAAGTTGACAAGAACAGTCAGTGTTGACATACCAAACTAAACGGCTTATTTCTCTGCTACCAACACAACGGCTTTATAAGCTGCGTACACAAGATTACACAAGATTACACTCCATTTCACGCACATATAAATTATTCATTTAAAATGGAGAACCTTCAATCCTTTTTCGACTAAATGAAAATAGAAATGAAACAAACTGATGACATAATGACACGAATTGATGAGAAATTAATTCCTTTTAGACTAGAAATGCAGAAATTAAGGTCGGAAAATGAGAAATTAAAAGAAAAAAATATACAATCTTGAAAAACAGAAAAGAATGAATAACTTAATTATATATGAAGTAAAAGAAACGGAAAAATCCACCACCAGTCTAATTGAAATAATTAAAAAGAAATTTAAAGAAGACTTAAACATTATATTAGAAGACAGAGACGTGAACATGATTTACAGAATTGGCAAAAACAACACAGAAAATGGCAAGGAAAGGCCAATCTTCCTAGCATTCGTTAACTTCTGGAAGAAAAACGAGATAATGATAAATAAAAAGAAATTGGAAAACATATGTGTCAGACGACTACCCAAAAGAAGTCATCGAGACGAGAAAAAAATTACAGCCAAAATTAGAAGAAGAACGAAAGAAAGGTAATTTTGCATATATTAAATACGACAAGCTAGTTATAAAACATGGAAAACCTGACAATATTGGACCCAAAAGGAAAATGTCAACCTCGCCAAATGCAGAAAAAAACTCCAACAAACAACAATCGATAACTAAAAAGCACCGTTTAAATGCATTTGATGTTATGAGAAATAGAAGTAACTTTCTGCCTTCTGCCAACTCACCAACTGTCCAGAATTCATAGGAAATTGCCATCAGCCACCGGAACGAAACACAAAATATACAAGAACCCAAAAATAAAATAAACAAAACATTCCCCAACCCGATTTGTCCTCGTGGGGAATTAGACTGCAACCCTCCGCCAAGAAAAAATATAGACCAAAACACCAAACCAACCCTAAAGATTTGCACTTATAATGTTAGATCACTTGCATCTACAGAACGATTTCTCGAGTTAACAAATGATCTAAAATTCATTAATTGGGACATCCTGGGTCTCGCGGAAGTCCGTAGAATCGGTTGTAATATCGAAGAGTACAGTGACTGTATCTTTAGCTACATAGGTAAAACTAAAGGACTACATGGAGTGGGAGTTCTCATAAAGAAAAAATATAAGAACAACATTACAAACTTTACAGGAATCTCTGAAAGGGTAGCTCTTTTAGAATTAAAATTTGAATGCTTCACCTTATCTATAATCCAAGTGTATTCGCCTACTGAAAGTTCAACAGAAGAAGAAATCGACTAATTCTACAAGAACATTGAAGATGCTCATACTATGGCTAAAGGAAAGATCATAGTAATGGGAGATTTCAATGCCAAATTAGGCTGCCCAAAAACAGACTACTATCCAGTAATGGGAAAATATGGGTATGGAATGCGCAATGAAAGAGGTGAACGTCTGCTAAGCTTTGCTTATCAACATAAATTGTCAATAATGAACTCCTTCTTCAAAAAGAAGGAGAGTCGCAGATGGACATGGATATCACCCGATCAAAACACTAAAAATTAATTAGATTATATAATGATAAATAACCATAATCTTATAACTAATATTGAGGTAATTAACAAATTCAAATTTCCTTCTGACCATAGATTAATGAGAGCAACACTACTTTTAAATCGTCCAATAAAGAGCAGAAAAACCTTTAGAGCACCATCTTATGTCCCAAAGACAGAAACAGAAATCAAAAGCTACATCAATAACCTACAAGCACAAATAGAAAACATTGAAACAGATAGAATTAACATTCAAACATATTATAGTATTCTAGAAAAAGGAATAACCGAGAGCTTAAAATGCAAAAATAAAGAACATCCTCAACAACATAATATTCTCACTAAAGAAACTGTCCAACTTATAGAAAGACGTACGGAACTACTACTGGCAAAAAATAAAACAAAGGAAATGAAAACAGAACTTAGTAAACTATACAAAGAGACTAATAGATCTATCCGAAAAGACTATAACAAGCACAGATATGAGACTATTTCAAGAAACATAAACAATTTTAGAAGCACAAAAAGAGCCTATATAGAATTAACTACGCACAAATCATGGATACAAAAACTCGAACATAATTCATAGGAAACAAAATCAAGAAAAGATGTAATAAAAAATGCAACAAACTTGTACAAAAATCTGTACAAGAAACAAAATAACACTGACATTATATATTTTGAAACAACTCACAAAAACACGAACGACATTAGACCAATTGACCACTCCGATGTTAACGAACATATAAAAAAGTTAAAAACTGAGAAGAGTCCTGGACCAGACGGAATATGTAACGAAGCCCTTAAAATAGGAGCACCTATCTTAACCTACCATTTTACACAATTGTTTAACCCTTGGACCGTGGAAAAAAATCTGTCAAAAATAGGAATCCAACATTGCAAAAAAAATGGCGCCCGGCCTTACCCCCTTTTTACAAATAATATAATATTTTTACAACCAAACCATATTTTATGTTTGTGTGAAAAACATTAATAGCTATGTTAAATTTTCTATCTATCAACGCACCATAATATAGTATTTAATCTGAGTTAATATTCTTTTCACAAGTATATATTTTGAAAAATATTTTTCTGACTGTTTCACATGAAATAAGTTAATATTTTGTTATAATCTACACGACGGAACCCTAGTGCAGACCCACAGAAATACAATTCATTGTAACAACTTGAGATGTTTATAAAAACAAGTCATAAATATTACCCGAAAAAAATGGGTTTCGTATTACCCACAAGCAAACTTCGTCATTAGGGCTTTACAAATAAAGTTCAAAATGGCCGCGGCCGGCAGAATATGGCCGTTACCTGCGCACTTTTATCTCAATTGTTTTAGTAACGTAATGCATACTATCGATATAAATCGTCTTGCAGACGTTGTGTAATAACTTCTATAAGCGTTTTACGTAATTAGTTTACAAATATATGAAGCAAATTGCGTTCAAATAACATAAATCACACACAACTTTTCGAGTGTAACCTAGAAATCATTACGATGTATTTCTTGCAAATGATTATCTAAATGGTCTTATAATTAATAAATTAAACTATTTTACTACTTACATTCGTTAAATCCATCAATTATTTCAAACAAATCACACAAAATGGCAGAACACACACGAAAAAATTCACGAATTTCTAATGACTGAAAAATATTCGTCGACCACAGATTGTATAATATTTTGCATTCAGAATGTGGCAAATGTATCAAAGATCGTAACTAACCAAACTCTTCATACAAAAGTAGTCTCTAAGTCGGCGAAATACGTTACTTAATCGAATGAAAGAGCCCGAGCACCGGCGCTCGGCCGGGGTTTGACGGAAGTGTGCTGTCACGTGACCCCGAGCACCGGCGCTCGGCCGGTGATTGATGGGTTAATAAGATACTGCACGAGGAAAAAGTGCCAAAAGAATGGTGTACATCAGACATTATTCTGCTCTTCAAAAAAGGATATAGAAAATTATAGACCCATAAGCCTGCTAGCAAGTACGTACAAATTATTTTCATCCATTATTCTAAAGAGGATAGCTGAAGATATAGACAAACAACAACCTAAAGAACAAGCGGGTTTCAGATCAGGTTTTAGCATAATGGACCACATACAGACACTAGAACAAATCATAGAAAAATACAGAGAACACAATAGACCCCTGTATGTGGCCTTCATTGACTACAGTAAAGCTTTCGACACTATTAGTCACTGCTCAATCTGGAACGCACTTCAAGAATCAAATATCCATTATAAATACATTAACATCTTAAAATATATTTATACACAAAGTACAAGCAGATTAAAATTAGAAACAAGAGGTGACGAAATAAATATAGAACGAGGAGTTAGGCAGGGTGATCCCCTATCCTCAAAGCTGTTTATATCAGTACTTGAAAACATTTTTAAAAAACTAGACTGGAAAAATAAAGGAGTATATATAAATGGACGATACTTAAACCATCTAAGGTTTGCTGACGATATTGTCATAATAGCTGAAACTGCAAAAGATTTAGAGGATATAATGAGATCACTTGACTACGAAAGTTTAAAAAATTGGCCTAGAAATGAACGCAAACAAAACCAAAATTTTGACTAATTATCGTGACCGCCCAATTGTGATCAAAAATAACAACATAGAATACGTCAATGACTACATCTACTTGGGGAAACAAATTTCATTTAAAACAAAGAAGAAGTAACAAGAATAATTAACACAACTTGGAGAAAATTCTGGGCATTAAAAGAAATCCTAAAAGGAAACTACAGCTTACACATGAAAAAGACGATATACGATACATGTTTGTTACCCTGTTTGCTGTATGATTGCCAAACTTGGGTATTTACCAGCAAAGTTAAACAAAAAATTAAATGCAGCCAATCATCAATGGAAAGAAGCATGTTGAAAATCAGAAAAATACAAAAAATCTAAAGTGAAAGTATTCGTCTAAAAACTAAACTCACCGATGCTCTAAAGCACGCACTTCTACTAAAATGGAGATGGGCCGGACATATCTCACGTTACACAGACAAGCGGTGGACTATCGAAGCTACAATATGGAAAGGACCAGAGGGGAAAAGGAATGTTGGTAGACAAATAAAACGGTGGTCTGATGAGATAGCATGCATAGCAGGAAAGGACTGGATAAAGACAGGCAAGGACAGGGAGTTGTGGAAGAGGATGGAGGAGGCCTTTACCCAAACAGGGGTCCATATTAAATAGTAATTTATACTAACACTAACTATAAGTCATAATATTAGAAAAATAAATACTAACACTAAAATAGAACATTAAAATATTGTAAAAATATGGAATAAAAGGGCTTTTTATTTTATTTATATTTATTTATTATGGGAAAATTCATGACGCTCGGGTGCTTGACTATACAAATCATAATAAAAAAAATGCTCTTTCGGCGCTGCTACTTTCACAGTGAACTCTATATAGAGGACACACACAAATGCGTTTTGTTACACCCTGTATAATATTACATAAAATATGACATATCGCGTCAAGTGACAGCGCTTGCGATGACTAATGTCAAATTAGATGATTTCTTTTGCCGTTGAAACTATCGAATACAACTTGGCTAAGTAGCCAGTAGTTCAGTTTTCGAAGTGGATAAAAACTATTAAAAGGAATTTGTTACTTTAATTTGCTACTCGAGGCTATTTCCGCACGTAGAGACAAACTTTGCTATGGTGTAAGCCAAAAAAAAAAATACAATATGAATATCGCGTATGCTCGACCAACAAGAGCTCAGGCTATTAATTAATAAAATAAGCATTTTGTACAAGTAAAACTATGTAAATAAATGAATTGGAACAGATTAAACCAGTTTCATTATCTACAAGAGCAATCGACAATAATTAATGGTTAAAATAATCAGCAATTATGAGGAAACCGACAACTTAATTAATTTTGAGTGTGGGTTTGGTTAATACTATGTAATACTTTGAAGCCGACAAAACTGCGTACAAACGTGAATCGCGCTATCGTTGTTTCTGGGATCCCCGCGATATCCATATCAATACTTCTATACATTCCAGAAATGTGAAAGTATGTCTGTATGTCTGTTACTTCTCACGCCCAAACCGCTGAACCGCTTTTGCTGGAATTTGGTATGGACATACTTTGAGTCCCGGAAAAGGACATAGGATGCTGTTTATCCCAGATAAATATACAGTTCCCGCGCGATAAACGGATTCAGTCGCAACTTATCTAGTTTCTGATTTTTTTTTGGCCCACCACACATTCCCACCACTGCAACTCCTGTGTCCCAGGATCAACAGTGGTAACCAACCACGAAAACCCTTTGATATGATCTCAGGGATGCCCGAGGGGCAAGCTAAATCTGTCTTGGAATCCGCAACGAAATTAATCAGAAGAAAGGTAGGAGGAGTAGGAGAAATCCAATTTCCCTCCCCAAGCAAAGCGGGAGACAGCCAAATTTTCGTGACATTAATGTCCGAACACAGGGGGAAGCACCACGGGAAAATAAATTGTATTAAGCCTACTTAATAAAAATGACCTCTACTTAAACTGACAAGCTTGTGTTGGATTGTTTCCAATAGATTTTATGACAAAAACGTTTGAAAGCACGGAAGTTCTTTGCGCTGCCTACGAGATCATCGTAATATACGACTCTAGAAACACATTGGAGGCTGTTTAACATATCGGTTCTTTCCTCATGCCAGAGATCATATTCCCAGAGTATGTGATGAGCAGTTTGTTCTTGCGGGCTGCCTTCGGTCGAGCACTCGCAAAGAGGAGACGGAACTAACTTGAATCCATAAAGTTTAGCTTTAAAATTAAAACTTTTAACTTTGCTTTTAAAGTTTTCGGACGAGAATGCCGCGTCCTACTCTAAGAAACGTGAAATGACGTTGTTAGAGCAGGACGCGGCATTCTCGTCCGATTGTTTGAGTCTCAAAACAGTTTCGTAGTAGGCCTACTGATCCGACTGCGTATACCTCGCTCAGTTCGAAGATCTTACTTTGAAGCTCCCACGCATCTTCTTCAAAAACTTCACTTTCTCGCAAAATACATGCAATTTTTTTTGTTATTTATTTATTGATACACAAAAATGAATATACAGTTAACAAATAACAGTGTTAAAAAGCCCATACTGGGCTTGTGTTTACACGGCTTCACGGGATATAATAAGTAACGCTACAATGGAAAATTAAGTAACTTACAACTAAAATATATTCTATAAAGTACATTTATTTTATTAAATAAGCATTCACCTGTTCATCACATTGCATACGTGTGAAATGTATGGTGGCACAGTTTCAACTAAGAAGTTGACCCTAGCGTGAAAAAACGCGCGTAGCTATTAAGCACAATGTTAAGGGAGCGAACTCACGCCGCGGTTGCGGGCCCGCAGCCTTCGTAGAATCCAGTTTTGTATGAAAAAAACGAAAGCAAAACTCACGGCGCGTTTTTCGCCCGCGGCGGGCGCGGTTGTTTGCGGCTCCCGCTGCACCGGCGGGCGGCGGTCACCCGCAGCCTCGGCGGTTTGCGCCCGAGCGCTCTGCGATAGTTTAGCGGGCGATCGCAGTAGCTGTAGTAGGCGATCGTACATAAACCGCCCGTCTTCCGATCGTCGCCCGCAGAGTTTGCGGGCGATAATCGCGACCGCGGCGGCTGCGCGCTCGCACAAATCAGCGGTCTCGTGAGTTCTGAAATAAAACCGCTAATTTGCGCGGGCCCGCAACCGCGGCGGGCGCGGGAAAAAACCGCGCCGTGAGTTCGCTCCCTTAAACGCGTAAACATTATATGGGCTTTCCGGGATAAAAAGTATCCTTTGTCCTTTCCCGGGACTCAAAGTATATCCATACCAAATTTCAGCGTAATCGGTTCAGTGGTTTGGGCGTGAAGAGGTAATATACAGACAGAAACACTTTCGCATTTATAATATTAAATATGTACTATGGATGGACGTTGACTGTACGTGCTTACTGTTGACAGTAGTTATGGTGGCAAAAGGTTACCCAACTTTTACGCGCGATTAGATTCTTTTTTACTATGTATTTTTTAACTTAAATTAAACGTAACAACTCAATTTATAATCTGTTTTCTCATTACCTCAAGTAATAAACTTAAAATAGGGAAAACAGCACTCAAACTCAAAGGTTCTGGTTCATTTTATTTGTGAATGGGCTACTTAAACACGAGTGCTATTGAATTCACAGCGAACAATTTCGTGGCGTTTTTAAAACTTCCCCCGGCCAAAGTTCCGAGTTTTCGGTTTAGTAACCCGCGTTTGAAGGCTCTATCCAATGAAATTTATTTACGAGTGTAATTTGTTAACATCTGGGTTAAAAGTTTAATGTTTAATTCATATAGCCCAATTCGCTGGAGCACAATTTCGGTTGTTGTATCGCATACGCAATTATTTTATGTAAACTTTAAAAAGCATAAGTTGCAGAAATAGGACACTCTTGAAGACAATTATTTTCCGACTCCGTGGTTTCCTTACTCCTCCGAAACGGCTTTACTTATTTTTACCAAATTTTATTTTATACGTCTACGATTCGTCATGTCTGTCTGTCTGTCTGTCCGTCGGTATGTCACAGCCACTTTTCTCCGAAACTATAAGAGCTATACTATTGGAACTTGGTAAGTAAATGTAGTCTGTGAACCGCATTAAGATTTTAATACAAAAATGGAAAAATTATAATAAATTTTAGGGGTCCCCATAGGTACAACTGAAACAAATTTTTTTTTTCACCTAACTTATGCGTGTGGGGTATCTATAGATAGGTCTTTAAAAATCATATTGAGGTTTCTAATATCATTTTTTTCTAACCTGAATAGTTTGCGAGAGAGACTCTTCGAAAGTGGTAAAATGTCCCCCCCCTCTAACTTCTAAAGTAGGGGCATGATAAGTCTAAAAAAATATATATGATGTACTTTACTATAAAAACTACCAACGAAAATTGGTTTGAACGAAATCTAGCTAGTAGTTTTTTTATACGTCAGAAATGGTAAACTTAATTTAACTTTCATCAAATCAACTGAGATATAAAAATAAATCAAAAACCTTTTAATTTCATAAAAATAAACCTTATTGCTGCTGCGGAACCCTTCATGGGCGTGTCCAACTCGCACTTGGCCGTTTATTTTTATTTTTCTATAATGTGGCATTAAAAATACATACAACCCTAAATTTTAACTCTTTTATCACCAACCCCTATTTTTAATAGCCATTTTAGTCATTTACTTAATCATTTTTCATCGCGCTCGATAACTAATCAATTATTAATTTTTGTAAATGTTTTCCACTCAGCTTATGGCAAATCTATTTTTTTTTTATAAAAATAAACATATATTTTTATTATTAAAGTTTATTCCTGATGAAGTAGAAATACTTTATATGGCAAAACAACGTTTGCCGGGACAGCTAGTAAGTACTATAAAAGAGTATCTGGGCCAAAAGATTATTGTTTCTACAAAATGCAAACCTAGGTGTACAATTCGAGTAACTTTTGTATTTTTAGTCGTTTGTCAAACTTGGATTGGTCATTCAATTTTCCTTGCTCTAGCTAAGTGCTTAAATATGACAATAACTGGAGAAATATTTTAGCAGTGTAATGACAGAGTATTCTACACTATATTGTAATTATTTTGATGGTGCCTTAACATAATATTTCATGAATGCAGCTTCAGCGTAAATGTGTGGGGAAAATGCGTGAAGGCCACAAAGGAAGATCTTCCGACCGAGCGAGGTGTCATGCTCGGTCAGGCCGGAGCCCACGTGATACATTTCAGTTGTCGTATATATACCGACGCGCTCAGAAAACTTCGATAGCGCGATGCAGGAATGTTAGGCGAATTGTGGGTACCGCCACATCACTCCCCCCCGAAGACCGGAGGTCGAATCTTGAAGTCTTGTCGCTTGAGTCGCCAGTGCCAGAGAGTTCCAGTGAGTCGGAACTGTTGCAGTGAAGTCCCAGTGAGTCGGAACTGTCATGCTGCTGCACGGGATCCAGTGAGTCGGATAGCTGCCGTGCGGGGCCGATGCTACCGTGCTGACCAGGAGAGATGTGCTCTGCTTGCTGACCGGTCGGTGTAGTGAGAAAGCCCTATGATGCCGATGCGGAGTCGCCCAGGCCGCGGTACATTGCGGCTAGTGGACGAGGTACCCGATGAGGCGATGCTGGCTGGCGAGGTGCGGAGGGGCGGGGAGCGATGATGATGAAGGAGGCGTGTTCTGTCGAGGGTCACCAATGTGGGGATATGCGTGGTGCTCGGTCAGGCCGGAGCCCACGTGATACATTTCAGCTGTCGTATATATACCGACGCGCTTAGAAAACTTCGATAGCGCGATGTAGGAATGTGGCGCTAATTGTGGGTGCCGCCACAAATGTAATATCTGAAATCATAATATTGATGAAATATGATCCGGATTCAAAATTATGTTAACGACTGAGTAACTAACTCGCTCTTCATATTTTATGTTAGTTCGTCTGGCGTCGTAAATTATTTACTATCAAAGGAAATTAACGATTTTCAGATAATTATCATCTGGCGGTCTTGAATAGGAGGATTATTAATAATTTCTCTTTCATTAACATTATTGGCGGTGCTGAAAAGATTTTTGATTGGATTTTAGTAGCCGACCAAGTTTATGAGTGTCTAATTATAATTATTATAGTTTCTTATAGCTACCCGAGGGACGAGCCACCATAATTTATTTAATTTAAAAAATCGGCCAAGTACGAGTAGGACTCGCGCACGATGGGTTCAAAATTGTGTTTTTGTATGGGAGCCCCCCTTAATTTTTTATTTTATTTTAATATTATTATTAAATATTAAAGTACACATATAACTAAGTACTTTGAGAAAAATTCAATACCTACCTGTTGCCATTATTGATATAGAGCAAAAAGGCCAAAAAATCACGTTACTTGTATGGGACACCCCCTTAAATATTTATTTTATTTTATTTTTAGTATTTAAGAATAAGAATAAGAATGGATTTATTTTTAGCATCACACAATACATGATAATATAAGTCAGTGGTACAGTTCGACTATAATATTATAAAATTAATTTACTACAATGCTATTTGTTGTTATAGCGGCAACAGATATACATAATCTGTGAAAATTTCAACAATCTAGCTATTACCATTCTTGAGTTACAGCCTGGAGACAGACAAACAGACAGACGGACGGACAGACGGACAGACGGACAGACGAATAGACGGACAGACGGACATACAAACAGACAACGAAGTCTTAGTAATAGGGTCCCGTTTTTACCCTTTGGGTACGGAATCCTAAAAATTGATTATTCAAGACCCATTTTTCAAGACGTAAACAGATATAATAATTATGGTAATGAATATCGCCGGGTTACATACATACATACAGAAGAAATTGATTCATAGGCAGATGGCAGATGGAAGAAATTGATTCATAGGCAGATGGCAAACCTGCGTCATTTGGTCGGGTTATGTCAATTCAATGTTGGTCGTTGTTTGACGCCTGGGTTCGATATAATGCGACCAAATTACGTAGAATGGAATCAGCCTATGAATTAACTTCTCTGATGATGATCCAAAAATTTTGAGCGTTTAGTGTCGGTAGCTTACACTGTCCAAAAATATCTAATAATATACAACAACCAACCTAGACTTTCATCGTGTGGAGATAAATCCAATCCCAGGAACAAAGAACTGGAATTGTTACAATGCAACCAAAATGGTGTACAATTTTCACGTATGAATAATAGAGACACGTATACGATAAAATACAAATTATAATGAACAAGATGTTCCGTAACTTTATGCGTACAGAAATATTATTGTTATCACAAGGGAACCTTATATTTATCATAATTCGGAATTTATAATACCTAGTTAAATTTATAAACCAAGTTTAGCCTATGAATAAACTGTAAACCGTTAATAATAAAATAGAAATAAAATGCAGAATTATTATAGCACAATCTTGTTAAAAAAGGTAATATTCTTTTTTTTTTATGAAATAAGGGGGCAAACGAGCAAACGGGTCACCTGATGGAAAGCAACTTCCGTCGCCCATGGACACTCGCAGCATCAGAAGAGCTGCAGGTGCGTTGCCGGCCTTTTAAGAGGGAATAGGGTAATAGGGGAGGGTAGGGATGGGAAGAGAAGGGAATAGGGGAGGGGATTAGGCCTCCGGTAAACTCACTCACTCGGCGAAACACAGCGCAAGCGCTGTTTCACGCCGGTTTTCTGTGAGAACGTGGTATTTCTCCGGTCGAGCCGGCCCATTCGTGCCGAAGCATGGCTCTCCCACGTATATAAAGGAAGGAAGGATGTTATTAGATTTTAAATTTTACATTTTACTAACTGCAGTCCTAACAAAAAATTACTGTGATACCAAAAATTCAAGGATTACGCAACAAAAAACTCACTCACAAATATTTTTTCAACTTTTGATCGTACATATTACAGTCGACCCCAAAAACTTGGAATATTTATTGAGAGCGCGACAAATTCCAATTCCTTCTTGTCTTCGCGACTCGCTTCTCTTTAATTTTCTGTAACAAGCTGAGAGTAGTTTTTGTGAGTAATAATATAGTCTATTTTCTGTCGGGAAGTTTGATGTTTATAGTTGATAATTTGTCTTCTGATTGAATATAAACTAGAAAACTAAAACTTTTAGACACTTTCATAGAAATACATAGAAATAGTAGTGTCGCGACGACATGTCGTCTGCTGCGGCTTCATGTCGCCCGCTGCCAACTTGTACTTTTAATCAAAACATTATATTATGAGAAGGAAGTATTGACAAATATACAAGTACCTATCAAAAAGGTTTTCATTAAATTCCGAGTGGATATCATGAAGAAATACCAGCTTTATTAGATTTTCTTTAATTTGACTAAAATCCTTTACAAGCAACCCTTTCAGTAGGACATTAATGAATTTCAATATTAAATGTTTACCTTTGAAACCCTTCACCACAATTTAAGGGCACCTGAAAATATTTTGTAGCGAATTTAATCAATGTTTGTAATTATTTTTAAACGTTTCTCATAATGAAAGTTAATTAAACGTGAAATAAAATAATTAAACGAGAATTTGCTTAGGCTGAGGGTCGGACTTGTGAAGAATCTATCCGGATACCTTACGGCTTAAGATAATAATCCTGATTGTGTTTGAACTTCCGCCTTGAGCTGTCGGCAAAATTTCTTGTACCTGAGGCCTAATTTATGTTTGTTTTTTCATAACATTCACTAATTAAATCGTAATAAATAATATTTATTACGTTTATACATAGAGATATTATGTACTACGTACTGGAGGCGCCATTGCAAACAAAAAACATGTCACACTTGAGGCATGAGCGGGGTGAGAGGCGGGGCGGTGATGGCTATAGATCAGTACCGCAGAAGCAGAAGTGACAAAGTTTTGTGCCTACACACGAATGAACGCAGACTCTATTTGAGTAAGTGGATAAAATAAAACAAAGATTTTTACTAAACATTATTAAAAGCTTTTATTTAACTTGCTCTGTATATTATTATGTACATATTATTAAATATATTAGTACATATTATTATGTAAGTTCGGGTAGAATTTTTGAACTCAATTTCGAAGCATGTATGTACGTATAATATTTCAACCGATTGAGCTGAAATTTTGTATACACGTTTGGTTTGAATGACAATGCACAATACAGTATGACATCACTATAAATATAAAATGGCCGACCATCCAAGATAGCGGAATAGTTATTTTCTATGCCGTCCTATAATAACAGTATGAATATTAAATGAAAGAACTTTTGAAAACGAACGTAATGTCATTCTACATCCAATATGGCGGCTCAACTAAGATAGGGGAATACAAACAAAGTTTCGTTTATTTCTGCATGACTAAAGAATTGGATTTCAGTTAAAAGTAGTTAAGTGAAATCCAACTTTTAAGTCATGCAGAAATAAACGAAATAATAATATAACAAGTCGCTAAATATAGACACGGTTTTTTCACTAATCAACATCAAGTACGATTTCTCAAGGACATAGAAGTTAATTAGATTTTTACGATTTTTTTAACGTAGAAACCCCCAAACATGTTAGATACATAAGGAGGCCGGAGATCTGTTCTGACTTTTTGGTATGATTTACTTGGAATACTTAATTATTTATCCAAAATCACCATAAGTTTCCATTTTGAAATACTGCAGAATTTAGATTATGAATCAAAATCACAATATCATCCAGATAAATGGGGTTTTAGTATAAAGAGCGAGGAATTCCCTCGATTACTTATGGATCCCATCATCAAGTCACCTTCTTTATGAACATGGTACCAAATTCGGATTAAGCCCGATACATTAGCGAAAAAATCTTGAAAATCGGTCCACAAACGGCGAAGTGATCGTTGAACATACAAAATATATAACCTCCTCCTTTTTGGAAGTCAGTTAAAAAACATCATCATCATCACTCTACTCCGAAGGCATCACTCCGAATAAACACTCCGCAAATTGCCGAGAATAGAATATGACGTAGCCTCAAAATTCCGAACATTACTAAGGTGAGTACAAATCGGTCGAGTTAACTCAGTACCTGGCGGCCATACTTGTACAAACCCTCCAGTTTTGGAGCTACAAACGGTCGAGTTAACTCCGTACCAAGGATTTCGAAAATCACAAACGGCTGAGTAATCGTTGAACATACAAAAAATAATAAAAATAAACATACATACAGCCAAACGTATTACCTCCTTTTTTGGAAGTCGGTCAAAAACCAAAATATTACATACCAAAATTTTGCAAAACCGTTACTGCTCTCTCTGTGTCTGTTACCGTGAAGAGGTAACAGACACAGAGAGAGACAGACAGATAGACGGACGGTCAAACAGACGCACAGACAGACAGACAGACAGATGGACGGACAGACCGACAGACGGACGGATAGACAGACAGACAGACACACTTTCGCATTTATAATAAGTATGGCCCCAAAGTCCACTACATACTTACCTTATTTAAATTACTTAAATATTTATAAACACAATTATAATGTACGCATGTATAATGTACACGTAATACCGTATTTATATTACCAAAATACAAACTCGTCTACGTGAATACTTCATTCATCGTCGTCTCATCATAGATATCTGTATTCTGCCTACATTCCCCTCTGAATCTACTTACTCTATGACAATGCGAAATGGCGCACGTCTTCGCCTAGTAATTTAATGTTCGTATTTTAATTTAAAATAATTAAATAATAATACTATCCGATGAAATGTTATTCCGTCGCATTTGGAAGTGTTTTTGGAATTATTTTTACAGTATCTTAAGACACACCACGGCATTTTGTGACTTTTATTTTGTTTTTTTATAAATGTCATACGTCTAGTGCGCAGAAGAGCTCGCGGCCGACTAAATGCGCTGCGGCTATATAGATTCTGTTGAATGTGACCAAGCATTGCGTTGCGGTGTCAAGTCTAGTACGTAGTACTTATATGTCAGTGCGTTTTTATTAGTTTGAATTTGAATATGAACACAGTTTTGTGTAAGCGCCTTTTATTTATACTAATATTATAAGTACAATATACTAATATTATATATAATATTATAAATGCGGAAGTGTGTCTGTCTGTCTGTTACCTCTTCACGCCAAAACCGCTGAACCACTGAACTGAATTTGGTAAGGAGATATTTTGAGTCCCGGAAAAATGTTCGGTTCCCGCGCTATAAACGAGTTTTCTAGTTTATTATATTTCACTCCGGGAGTATCGGCAGAAGTGAAAACGGTGCAGGCATACAGAACCCTCGGTCTTACGAATGTTTTATCAGGTCAGTTATTGTGATGACTACTTTAACTTTTTCCCATCCCAAATTAAAGATTCTACTTGAAGCGATACTTCTTTATCTTATTGAAGAAGTATCACTTTAAGATTAGTTTCAACTAGCTTTTGCCCACGGCTTCGCTCGCGTTAAGAAGTATTATTATTATTTAGGTATCAAAGTCCGATGCCCGATCGGTATATCCTCTATTTTATCCCTTGGGGGTAGAATTGATCAAAATCCTTTCTTAGCGGATGCCTACACCATAACATCTACCTGCATGCCAAATTTCATCCCGATCCGTCCAGTGGTTTGGGCTGTGCGTTGATAGATCACTATGTCAATCAGTCACCTTTGAGTTTTATATATTATTTAGATTTAGTGAATTATTTAGTATTATTTAAATCAACATTTACTAATAGATCTAAACTCCCTCCCGCACGCGCACCCCCGCCCTGGTGACGCCCACTTCGCAACGGGCCGTGCAGCAGAAATAGTAATATTTGAATTTCGCCATAACTTCAAAATCGAACGTCCAATTTTAATCATTCAAAGACCAAATATTATCTACATAAACTGTGTTTAGTGATGAAATAATTTATTTTGATAAGGATTAATAGCATGAGTAAAATAAACACGTTTAAATAAAGTCCAAAAAAATTTCAAGATTTTTAAATAAAAAAATGGTTGTTGTGCCTCACTCGACATAGATAGGTATAGTGTGTCGCGGACTTTTTTGTAGATATTTATAAGATCTACAATTAATTAGAACATTTTATGGTTCTATCTTTTATAGTTTAGGCAGCGTACGCAAAATAAGTAACTTTTCTAGTTGATTTTTACACCTTGTGTCCGAAAAACCCAAATATCTTACGGAACCCTATTTTTTTCCAAAATAAAATTTATCCTATGTTACTCGTGGATAATGTAGCTTTCGAATGGTGAAATAATTTTTAAAATCGGTCCAGTAGTTTTTGAGCCTATTCATTACAATTAAACAAACAAACAAACAAAGTTTTCCTCTTTATAATATTAGTGTAGATGTAGATTGAAGAAGTATCACTTTAATATTGGTTTCAATTGAAGAAGTATAGTTTTAAGTTATACTTCTTCAATTGAAACACAAAAGTATAATTACAAGTTAACTTTTTAAAATATCAAAAATAAAATTTGTAAAACTTGAAATTATAACATTTGAAACATCACTTGTGTGTATTGTTAATTACGGCGGTGTTTGTACAGCCTTTGAGAAATGTCGTTGTAAATCTTAACTCACGCAATCACTCACGCGAAACGGCTTAGGCCCCTCAACAGCTGCTGCGGAGCTCATTTACCGAACAGGTGCTTTCAATTAATTGTTTTATTGTATTACAATATATTTAAAAAATGTGCAAGACAAGAGCATCCTCAATCTACTCTTAAATTACTAAAAAGAGCGAAAGCTATTTGCTAAACAGGTGCTTTCAATTATATTTTGTTTTGTATTACAATTTACAATGTATTAATTTTAATTAAAATAATGTTTCTTAATGTTGCCCGCAACTCAGTTACGCCGCAATGCATGATCTCTTCCAGGACATAAACTATCAGCTGCTCATCATAGCAAATTTTATCGAAATCGGTTCAGTGGTTTAAGCGCGAAGAGATAACAGACAGACAAACAGACACACTTTCGCATTCATGATATTAGTATGGATTTTACAAGACAAGAGCATCTCGAATTATCGACTCTATTTTTAGGGTTCCGTAGCCAAATGGCAAAAAACGGAACCCTTATAGATTCCTTATGTCTGTCTGTCTGTCTGTCCGTCCGTATGTCACAGCGACTTTTCTCCGAAACTATAAGAGCTATACTATTGAAACTTGGTAAGTAGATGTAATCTGTGAACTGCATTAAGATTTTGATAGAAAAATGGAAAAATTATTAAAAATTTTAGGGGGGTGTATAGGTACAATCTAGTACAATGTAGGTATCTATGGATAGGTCTTCTAAAGTAGGGGCATGATAAGTCTAAAAAATATATGATGTAAGTACATTACTATAAAAACTAGCAACGAAAATTGGTTTGAACGAGATCTAGCAAGTAGTTTTTTTATACGTCATAAATGGTAAACCTTAATTTATTAAATCAACTAAAATATAAAAATAGATCAAAAACCTTTTAATTTTATAAAAATAAAACTCTTTTTGCTGCTGCGGAATCCTTCATGGGCGAGTCCAACTCGCATTTGGCCGATTTTTTAATGTAACATTAAATGCACCGTTTCTTGCTCCGTATCCAATCAAACAAAAAATCATACATAGACTTTAAAAATACAAGCCTTCTTTTAGACTCGAAGTAGTTCTGTCAATAAGCATACTTTCAGTAAAGTATAATAACCACCGAAAAAAGTTATGACAAAAGACAAGAATTCCCGTCGACAACGATTGCGTTGTGGTAATTTATACGGGCTAGTTTGAAGTATTTGTGGCCGAAGTTCCTCGCCAATTGGAAACGATTGTAAAAATTTCATAAATCATAGACTAACTAATATACTTTTATTATAATAAATGTACAAGTGGTGGTGTTAAAGTTGTATGTAAATGTAAACTTTCTGGTTCAATTGTTTTATATCTTTAAACTAAAACCGGTGAACCGACTTACATAAAATTAGTCAAAGACACTTCGAGTCCTGGACAAAGACGAGCACAGAAACTTGAAAACGAAATTTTCCAACGCCGGAATCGAACCCACGATCTCTAAATCAAGAGCCAGACTTCACCTCCCTAGACCATATTTTATTTTATTTAATCTTTACTATGTTGCTCACTGGTAAAGGTTTAATTTTATTTAAACCTTATGTTTTGCTGACAAAGCAATTTGCTTGAATGCACTTTTATCTTTCGGCAAAATCCATCTACATGAAAAGTCCAGCAATTTTGTTAAAGCCGTTCCTGAACCAAAAATCCATTTACTAAAAGTGCATTTCGATTTTATTGAAATGTTTTGTCGGAATATTTTGAACATTTGTCGGTCGTGACGGGCGAGGAACGTATGAATATTGTAAAGTCGTATGAAACTTGTTGAATAGATTTTTGGAGTTATTACGTCGAAAATCTTGTAGCTTTAGAATTTATCTACACTTAAATTAAAAATGTAAAACTGTATATGTCTATCAATTGCCTATTCGTACCTTAACGGCTGAAGCGATTTTGATGAGTATTGAATTTGGAGATATTTGAGGCCTGGGAAAGGTGGATAAGTATAGTTACCGCGATCTACCAATAACTACCCTTTTGATCATTGATCTTCCAATAGCTAGCATTGCGCGTGCACCCTCCCCGCTGTCTTCTCACCACACCAAAGAGACTATTTCTGCTGAGCAGTCTTAAAGTTTGGCGTGACCTGTATAATAAAATGAAGCAATGCAAAAATTACCTTAACAATACTGAATTTTTAATATTGCATGACTGAACGAGTTTAATAAAACTCGATTAAAATGTTCAATAAAATTTCATCGCCTCCCAATTTGAGATATTCCAAAAGCAATGCTACAAAATATACATTATTCCAATATACCTTTATTACATTCAAAAGTTGTTTTTAAACTGAAACTGTACCCCGATTCTGAAATTTAAACCAACGTTAAAACAGCTTTGGTCTCATCCGGATTCTAACGAACCAGTACAAAAATATCATAAGTACAATAATATCTCATGTATGTCAGACAAAAGTCAAAGTACGTTGATTATTGCAGTTTTGACCAATTACAATGTAGCTATGGTTTTTACAACGCAACATTTTATGAAATTATAATTTAGTAGTTACTTTAATTATACGGATACTAACTACACCATTTGCCAGAGGGTGGCAAATATTTAAATTAATTATTTCCTTTTAATTTAAGAATTTTCTATGGGTATACCTGAAATAAACGTATTTTATTTTATTTACTAGATGACGCCCGCAACTTCGTTGCGCCAAAATTCGTTTATCGCGCGGGAACCGTTCATTTTTCCGGGATAAAAAGTATCCTATGTCCTTTCCCGGGACTCAAAGTATTCCCATACCAAATTTCAGCAAAATCGGTTCAGCGGTTTAGGCGTGAAGAGGTAACAGACAGACAGACAGACAGACAGACAGACAGACAGACCGACAGACAGACACACTTTCGCATTTATAATATTAGTATGGAAGTATGGATTTCTTATTTATTTAAAACATAATTAAAGTCATATTTGAGTTGGATTGTAGAAGAATTGGGGTTCATGGATTATGTTTTGTGCGGTATTGCAACCATTTTTAGTATCGAGCTTACAATGTTATGACCATCAATAAATGATTTACGTAAACTAAGTTGTGTATTGTTTTTTTTTTTTCAACAGCTTCATCAATGATCATTGGTTTCGATGCCGATTCACCCCTGTAACACTTGCAAAGGTAATAGGAAGTCTAATAGAACTAGAAGAATAAATAAAATAGGCCAGCTTACAATGCAACGTGAGGAGGCGAAACGATACTTTAAAATAAGCCAAAGGAAGTAACATTAAATATACAGACTTGCCGCTCAGTAGTTAATCTTAAAATAGATCATATCGCCTAACGTTGCGGTGTGAACTGACCCTAAGCGTAGTGAAAAAGTGAAAGGGTCTTCCCAACAACATTTATCATGCGAAACCACTATTTCAGCTCAGTGCCGAAAACCCAAACCAACATTTCATTTTTGTAACCAAAAAAGAGAAAATTGTTACTGCTTTTCCACGCTAGCCAGTGCGGTATAAAAATCTTGTCAATATACAGCTTATCATACACGAAAGCGCGCCTCAGGTCGAGATTTAAAAATGTTTTAGGCTAAGCTTCGTAAAAAGCTCTGGTCACGTCCCACGGAGCTTTCAGTCGAAATCTGAACTAACACACGTCACGGATAAAGCACGACGTCTGACTGCGTTCCATTTAAAGAATTCTACCGTTTAGAGGATACGATACGATATCGTAAGGGTTTAATATAAAATATTAGTATTTAGTTGTTATAAAAATAAATTA
Source organism: Cyaniris semiargus (assembly GCA_905187585.1). Lineage (NCBI taxonomy): Eukaryota > Metazoa > Arthropoda > Insecta > Lepidoptera > Lycaenidae > Cyaniris > Cyaniris semiargus. The sequence goes on along the minus strand of LR994563.1, from coordinate 13,200,531 downwards.
ATTAACATACCTCTAATAAAGTATACTCGTAGTTTAAGTTTGTTGGCGTGGCAAAACAAACTATTTTTCTCTAATTTTTCACAATTTTTTTTGAAACCAACTGAGGTATTATTATAATAATGATGCAATCAAGTCAATATTTAAAGCCTCGTCATCTATTTTTATTGTGAAGAAATGTTTATAATTATACACATTTACCGAATACATAAGATGGTTAAACTTATCTATTACTAAGCCAAAGTAATAGTTAAAAGTTCGTAAACAACTGATTTAAAAAGCTGGTTGAAATTAAGCTAGTCTAACCTGGAACTGAAATCAAAATCGTGTCGTATACAGTAATAGAGCTTTAGCTAAAAACTACGGAAAACGGAAAGAGTGCGATAAATAAAACCTGCAGGGGCTAATTGAAAAGATATATAAATCAGAGAGCTTTTGGAACGGTCCAGAACTTAGGAAGACACAAAAACAATTGCCACTAAATTTGCGGTTCGCACTTGGAACCTAGTAAATTTGAGTTAGTGGGTCTCGCCATGGATACGATATTGGGAGGACTGAGTGATTAACTACAGTGTGACATCAATTAATACCATATTTAATACTGTAAATTTAAATGTAGTTTTTAACCCCTCCGTTAAAAACTATGTTGAAAAAGGGTTGATAAAAACAAGTTGTAATTAAAATTTTATAATAAAAAAAAAATAATGTTCTAAAAGTCTATGTTTGTTGTTGATTAAATATAAAACATTGCAAATATTAATGTTTAAAATATGCTTTTTAGTAATAATTTTAATGCGCACTTATGAAACATAACTTGCATTAATAAATTTACATTTCAATATAAATTATAATTATTTGTATAATAAACAGAATTATCTTTCTACATTTTTGCCTATCTATAATTGGATAGCCAAAAAAAATCAATTCAAAATGTTACTGCTCCATCCACTTTTATATAGTCTATGGTTACATAGCGTTCTTTGTTATTACAGCTTGTTTGCTCCTGTGAAATATATCTGAAGTTATTCTTTCAGCTTCGCGCTTCAGTGATTCTAAATTATTTGTGCAGCCCGAGACTAAAACTCTGTTGTTACTATTTTATCCTAAGTTTACTCAGTAGTCAGTTGACAAAAAGTTAAGTTCTTCACACAAATAGAAACTAAAGTAAAATCCTGAAAGGTGAAGGTGTTGACAAAAACCGAAGTGAGCTTTTCACACAAACAGAAACTAACCTAAAAACCTAAAAGTTAGGATAAGTACTATTTTGACACCAAAAACACGTAAGAAAGCTCAGTTGACAAAAAGCTAAGTAAGCTTTTCACACAAATAGAATCTAACTTAAAAACCTAAAAAATTGGATTAGTACTATTTTTTCACGAAAAGTTCACAAGAAAACTCAGTTCACATAAGGGAAGTATGTTTCTACACAAAAAGGAAATAGGAAAATGAGTGACGGAACTCATAATAATAATTGTAAAATTGTACTAGCAGTGTAAGTAATTTTTATTATCACACTAGACGATTCCCGCAACTCCGTTGCGTCAGAATTCATTTAACGTACGGCAACCGTACATTTTTTTGGGATAAAAAGTATCCTATGTTCTTTTTCGGGTCAAAAAGTATGTCCATACCGAAATAATCAGTTCAGCGGTTTAGACGTGAAGAAGCAACAGACAGAAAGACACACTTTTCCATTTATAATATTAGTATAGAAAATATAAATATATTATTATGATAATAGGCTAAAATCATAATAAAATTATATTTTCATAACGACAAATTCGTTTTTGTTTCATTAACGTAATCTTCTTATATTATCTTATATACAAAATTCTCGTGTCACAATGTTAGTTACCGTACTCCTCCGAAACGGCTTTATTGATTTTTACCAAATTTTATACTATGCATATTCAGTAGGTCTGAGATTCGGCTACTATCTACTTTTTGTATTGATAAGTGCATTTTTTGAATAGATAATAGTAAATTATTAATTTTCAACTCGAGACTGACAGCGACCATTATTGTTTGTGCAACGGGATAGCAATGGCCGTTGCCATGGTGCCACACTTATTTAGTCACTTCACTTCACTTCACTTCAATGAAATAATATTATTTACCAATAAAGAACTAGGTACATTACAACTACAAAATATAATTTATATGGCAAAACAAGGTTTCCCGGGTCAGCTAGTGATAACATAACATCATGATAATATGTAAATATTAGTCGCGTTTGATACAATTTATTTGTTTTCAACAATTTGTACCCGGATAAGTATTTTTTATATTACTGTCGCCGTAATACAAATTTTAAATAAGACATATTACTGCAATTTTTTCACGCTAAAGCCAGCATAGTCAGTAAACAACAAGTTTTGTTCATCGTTTGACAACGTTTCTGAAAATATTCTCATATGACGTGTGTAACATGTCGAATTTTGGTCGGATTTTGGCGCCCTCAGCTGTGACCTGCGTAATATTTCTTAGCAATGACATTTTCTCTTGTAAACGGAAAATGGAGTAGTCCATTCTAAATATTAAAAGCCTGGGAATATATTCGACACAGTACAAATAATAATAACTAATTTAAAGATTTTTATTTTGTATTTAACACAACAGAAATTTTACAAAAAAAAAGTGTATCCCGCAGGTACGATAGTTCCACGATAGTGACATCAGAGTACTATTCAGTAATTTTTGGGTAGAAAGGTAAAAAAACACACTTTATAATTTTTCTACTATATTCGACTAAACAATATAGTCTAAAATTACAGACTATGCAGTTGTAACAAAAAATAATTACACTAGATATTTTAATACTTATAACTAAACCACAAGAGTAGGGTATAACCACATTAATGATAATGTATCTACATTATCATTAATGTTATTTTATAAAACCTCTCAAAATCTAAAAGTAAAAAGCCAACTAAAAGCCATTTCACCGTTAGTATTATAAAGGGTGTTTATCAAAGCGATTGTAATATTTCTATTGGATTTTTCAGCGTAGCGCAAAACAAAAGATATTGTGACGTACTCTTTGACATATAAATTAAAAGAAAATGTTTTACAGGCAACAGACTGAAGGCCCTGCAAAAAAAAAAGGTAAACAGGATCGTTTCCAGTAAAATATAGGAATGTCCTCTGTCGTGTCTCCGTACTTTGCTTGGTCTGTTATCATCTCCTTAAGTGATGAAAACTGCTACTGTATGAGCGCCTTAAGCGTACAAAACTTTTTGATATTTTATCTGTATAATAAATCCACAATTTCACATCGTCCATTACAGAAAATCAACACACATCTTAACACACTAAAATTCATATCCAACATTTACACCAACACCCTGTATTGTGCACTGTACACTCAACTTCAATGTTTTGTAGTGTAATGTTATTTGGCACCGATTTGGCACGGCCTGTCTCCCGCGGTGCCAATCTCGTGTCCCGCGACCGCAGCACGCCGTCAGCTGCTGTCACTCCGCCATTTTGTGACGTCACAACTCTGTACGGCTTTATCGTTCAGTTACAATGACTTAGACACTAGGTAAAATAGATTTCAAAATTAAGATAAAAGATAGAATACTAGAATCATTGAAAAGCAATTATTCTCAAATTCTTAGCACGCCGTCAGCTGCTGTCACTCCGCCATTTTGTGACGTCACAACTCTGTACGGCTTTATCGTTCAGTTACAATGACTTAGACACTAGCTAAAATAGATTTCAAAATTAAGATAAAAGATAGAATACTACAGTCATTGAAAAGCAATTATTCTCAAATTCATAGCATGCCGTCAGCTGCTGTCACTCCGCCATTTTGTGACGTCACAACTCTGTACGGCTTTATCGTTCAGTTACAATGACTTAGACACTAGGTAAAATAGATTTCAAAATTAAGATAAAAGATAGAATACTAGAATCATTGAAAAGCAATTATTCTCAAATTCATAGCACGCCGTCAGCTGCTGTCAGTCCGCCATTTTGTGACATCACAACTATGTACGGCTTTATCGTTCAGTTACAATGACTTAGACACTAGGTAAAATAGATTTCAAAATTAAGATAAAAGATAGAATACTAGAATCATTGAAAAGCAATTATTCTCAAATTCATAGCATGCCGTCAGCTGCTGTCACTCCGCCATTTTGTGACGTCACAACTCTGTACGGCTTTATCGTTCAGTTACAATGACTTAGACACTAGGTAAAATAGATTTCAAAATTAAGATAAAAGATAGAATACTAGAATCATTGAAAAGCAATTATTCTCAAATTCATAGCACGCCGTCAGCTGCTGTCACTTTGCCATTTTGTGACGTCACAACTCTGTACGGCTTTATCGTTCAGTTACAATGACTTAGACACTAGGTAAAATAGATTTCAAAATTAAGATAAAAGATAGAATACTAGAATCATTGAAAAGCAATTATTCTCAAATTCATAGCATGCCGTCAGCTGCTGTCACTCCGCCATTTTGTGACGTCACAACTCTGTACGGCTTTATCGTTCAGTTACAATGACTTAGACACTAGGTAAAATAGATTTCAAAATTAAGATAAAAGATAGAATACTAGAATAATTGAAAAGCAATTATTCTCAAATTCATAGCACGCCGTCAGCTGCTGTCACTCCGCCATTTTGTGACGTCACAACTCTGTACGGCTTCATCGTTCAGTTACAATGACTTAGACACTAGGTAAAATAGATTTCAAAATTAAGATAAAATATAGAATACTAGAATCATTGAAAAGCAATTATTCTCAAATTCATAGCATGCCGTCAGCTGCTGTCACTCCGCCATTTTGTGACGTCACAACTCTGTACGGCTTTACCGTTCAGTTACAATAACTTAGACACTAGGTAAAATAGATTTCAAAATTAAGATAAAAGATAGAATACTAGAATCATTGAAAAGCAATTATTCTCAAATTCATAGCATGCCGTCAGCTGCTGTTATTCCGCCATTTTGTGACGTCACAACTCTGTACGGCTTTACCGTTCAGTTACAATGACTTAGACACTAGGTAAAATAGATTTCAAAATTAAGATAAAAGATAGAATAATAGAATCATTGAAAAGCAATTATTCTCAAATTCATAGCACGCCGTCAGCTGCTGTCACTCCGCCATTTTGTGACGTCACAACTCTGTACGGCTTTACCGTTCAGTTACAATGACTTAGACACTAGGTAAAATAGATTTCAAAATTAAGATAAAAAATAGAATACTAGAATCATTGAAAAGCAATTATTCTCAAATTCATAGCACGCCGTCAGTTGCTGTCACTCCGCCATTTTGTGACGTCACAACTCTGTACGGCTTTACCGTTCAATTACAATAACTTAGACACTAGGTAAAATAGATTTCAGAATTAAGATAAAAGATAGAATACTAGAATCATTGAAAATCAATTATTCTCAAATTCATAGCACGCTGTCAGCTGCTGTCATTCCGCCATTTTGTGACGTCACATCTCTTACTGTTTATTCTACCTATCGTCTAGAATAATAATTAATAGATTATATTTTTATATTATTATTCTAGACCAACAACATAAATCATAACAGTATCATAAATTGTTGCATGTGGAACTTTGTACGGATTTTACTAATGAATTGTCCATAACTTAAATCAGGGTTTTCAGAATAATCGAATTATTACATTTAAAAAAATAAAGTATTTTTTGGAATCGATCTAGTCAAAACGGAAGCATTTAGTAACAAATCCTTAGCACGTGTAAGTTGGAGTGATTCCGTGAAAACCGTACTTCGTCATTTTTTGACGTCACTGCGTTACCACTTACACAGAACCAGTGAGTTCTGTATAATTTGTTACTGTTTAATTGTTAACTTAGAAAATATAAGGTAAAGTTAAGAAAACTTAACCAAATTCATGGTAGCCTCGATCTACTACGGTAAAGTATTAATATTTTTCGATTAAAATAACAACGATACTCTATTAATCGATCGATATCTCGTATTATCATCATCGTAGTTATTGAATTATGATAATAAATGACGAGATAATGAAAACGAGGAAAAGTTGAACATAATAAAGATATGTTGTAAAAATATTATTATATAAACTATTATTTATTAACAAACCCAAGAAGGCAGTTAATTATTATTTTTAACGAAAAATTTAAACCGACTTCCAAGTGAAAACAATACCATTACTTATTCTTAAATGAACTAAAAAGTATTAAATAATTCTTACTCTTTGGTAGTGCCTCTTTCAGAATTTGCCTCAACTATTTCTGTATACAATCTTCATTATTTTCGAAGTCGGTACCAGATCAGAATCGTAAATTTTATGACATAATATTTCTAATTTTTGGGACTGGTACCGACTTCAAAATTATGAAGATTGTATACAGAAATAGTTGGTATATGTACCAAATTGGAGTGAAACCTAATACATCTTTGAAATCGGTTCACAAACGGCAGAGTAATAGTTGAACATACAAAAAAAAAATAAAAAAAATATCGACAGCCGAATATAATTATTATAAACTCCTCCTTTTTGGAAGTCGGTTAAAAATAGCCATTAACGGAAAAAAATGTAACATCTCTTATTTGGTAGTGTTTTCCGCTTGTCTAAAATCATTTTGGAAAATGTCAGAGATTATTTTGTTCGAACGTACAGAACCGTTCACTGTTACGTTTACCTTAGACGAAGATGAGTGAAGTGTGAAATCGACTTATAGGATTTGTTCTCCCAACCAAAATTTGTTACACGAAATCTCAGTGTAGTGGCAGAATACGGTAGACGACACAGCTCATAAGTAGTTATGGGTACATTGATGCGATAATAATAAGCTTGGTTCTTACCTCAGAAGTTATAGGTTTGATTGGCGTTGAAAAAACTAAAAGTTATTTCCCAGTTTAGTTAAGACTACGCAGGTCGCAGGCTGATGGATGAAGATGATCCAAGTGTTGGATGAACATAAAAACCTTCCTACGCGTGATCTCTTGCCAATTGTGACTCGTTCTATCTGTTACCTCTTCACGCCTAAACCGCTTAACCGATTTTTCTGAAATTTGGTATGGAGATACTTTGAGTCCCGGGAAAGGACATAGGATACTTTTTATCCCGAAAAATGTACGGTTCCCACGCGATAAACGAATTTTGGCGCAACGGAGTTGCGGGCATCAACTATAGTATTATATAAATAAGAAGCAATTTTCGCGGGTCATATAGAGATATTTTGAGTCTTGTACGAGTATATTTTATATAAAAAAATCCCATTTGAGTGATTATAATTCAAACACCAGTTGTATTTTCGGAATTTAAAGATGGTTTTACTTCGGGCTGACCCAAAATATATGTGGTCTAGACAATAATGTATGAAAATATTTTCATACCAATAATATACTCAAAATATATGCGGCACGGCTGATCGGATAAAATAATCAAACTAAAAGCTTTGCTTTTTGATACGCCCATGGATGTAATATAGGAGATGCGCTTTATTTTAACCAAAAATATTTTACATCGTGCATTTTTGTACGGCGGTTTTTATTGTAAATAATATATCTTTGGTTAATCATTATTGGTATGATCGTAATCGAATACCAATATGGTTAATGTAGGATACAATGTGATATTATTATACAATACAGGGTGCAATTAAACCGGCTAAATTTTTTTAGGGCTTAGGTATCATTAGGAGAGTCCATTTAACCAAAAAAATAGTGTTAATTTTTTTACAACCCACTTAAAATCGTTGCAGAACGGTCACTTCGCAGCGGTGGATGGCGCAGGAGGTCCGGCCGCGTATGCGCCGGCGACGCGTAGTGTCCATTAATTGTGTTGTTTTTTAGGAAAACTTTCGGAAGCTATTTCTCAACATTTTAGTACTGAGTGATTATAAAAGAAAAAATACGTGTATTTTAATTTTTAACAAGGATGAATATATCGAAATTTAGCCGAAAGGTTCAATTGCACCCTGTATAGTTAATAACTAGCTTTTTCCAGCAGCTTCGCCCGCGTGGAATTCTGAAAACGACATAATTTCAGGGTAAAAAAAGACAACTTTTTATATAATATATTAAATTAAGGGATTTAAAAAAAAACCCCGCAAACAACTTTAAAAAGTAATGAAATAATATTTACCGACTTTAAGTTCAAATAATTTCTAACTTGTGTAAAGTAATATTTTAGTCCATAATTGTTGTCAAGGTGTGTCGGGGGACCGCCCAGTAAACTACGACAACAGCGACTTTTGCATTTTGTATCGCCATAATAGTCGCTGATTGTCTCGATTCGATTCGCTGTGAACCTTAAACTATAATGTTATGTGAAATCAAACATCTACATTAGCGGTCTCCCGACACACCTTGACAACAATTATGGACTAAAATATTACTTTACACAAGTTAGAAATTATTTGAACTTAAAGTCGGTAAATATTATTTCATAACTTTTGTTTGGGGAGGTTTTTTTAAAATTTCTTAATTTTATTTTATTTTATGCTTTTTAAACTTGTGTTGATTATAGTGCAGAATTGTTCCTATCAACAGGATCATGTCCCAATGAATACGATCTATTTATAAATATCCTCTTGGATGAGGCCGTCAATATGAGCCCAAACATGAAACCTCCACTTTGGGTTCATACGGAGCTCGACTCCTATAGAATCCAGGTGATGCTGCAGCAGCAGCATGCAAATATTTACTGTTTATCTACGTCTTACTGGTTGTCGCAATTAAAATGAGCCCAAACACGAAACCTCTGCTCTAAGTTGGTGAGGAGTTAGGTATCCTATTGATTACCAGGTGATGCTGCAGCACCAGGTCAACTTTCCATTAATGTGTATATATTCATAAGTGTCACGAACCAGAATGCAAAACATAAAACCCATCAAACGACTGCAAGTTGCGAATCGGCCTATCACGAACCAGATTTCAAACAAAAAAAAAATAGATCAAAATTGGTCCACTCGTTTGGAGGACAGACAGACAGACAGACACGTCAAACTTACACCCCTCTTTTTGGTCGGGGGTTAAAAATATAGCCTATGTCACTCAGGAATGCACCAGCTTTTCATCAGTGTTAAAATTTTTACAATCAGACTAGTTTCAGAGATTATCTCGTACAAACAAAAAACAAACTTTACCTCTTTATTATATTAGTGTAGATTAAGGACGTAGATTAAGGAAGGAATGTATGGAATTTCAACAGTGGGAGCGCCATGCTTCGGCACGAATGGGCCGGATCGACCGGAGAAATACCACGGACTCACAGAAAACCGGCGTGAATTTTCACGCCGGTTGAGTTGAAACAGCGCTTGCGCTGTGTTTCGCCGAGTGAGTGAGTTTACCGGAGGCTCAATCCCCTACCCTTTTCCCATCCCTACCCTCCCCTATTTCCTTCCCTACCCCCATTCCCTCCCCCCCCCCCCCTCCCACCCATTACCCTATTCCCTCTTAAAAGGCCGGCAACGCACCTGCAGCTCTTCTAATGTGACGAGTGTCCATGGGCGACAGTAGTTGTTTTCCATCAGGTGACCCGTTTGCTCGTTTGACCCCTTATTTTATGAAAATAACCGATCATATAACCGATATCATGTAATAACCCTAAAAAGAGTACATTTTACATATTATACATAATATTATTTTCTATACCAAAGTAACATTCTATACTCTCCACATAACTAACATTTCGTAACATATGGACAATTACTCATTTTTTCCCTTTTATGTTATAATTTAAACAAACCTTGTGACTTATTTACTTCATCATCTAGCTACACATAAAATCCACAATTTTTTGATTTCAAATAATTTTTCCGGCCCTAAAGCCTCCATTTATGCAAAAAACGGCAGTTTTTTTCCTGTTACTTTCCTTGTTCTCTATATAAAAACGTTTTTACTACGTACTAATCGCCACACTACCGTTTGTAATATCGCGTCGACCTAAGTATCATAATATATTCTTATAAGAAAAGTCAATTAGTTACGATCGTTTTTAAGTACTCGGTGATTGTTTTATCCAAAAAGGACATTGTATTTGGGATACAGCATAAATGTAGTCTACTATGCCACATATAAATTGTTTGAATCGATTACGGGGTTTTGGTCCATACATTTTTGGGCATTCTCCTTTGCTGCTACTTTTACAATCAACTCTATATAAGGGACCCTAAAGTATTATTATCAGTTTGTTTTCCTACCCCTGTATAAGCAGTAAACTCTCTACTCTATGTATAAAACATTTTAATGTTCACTTTGCTCTCCCGTATCACAAAGCTCTATTTTCTAAATATCCCTTACAAAGCCTTTTATTTAGCTCATTTTTCTTCAGAAAATACCTGCATTTGATTTATTTCAACAAGCAGCTGCATAAGACGCGCTCCGTTCTTAATAAAAACAGTGCATTTGCATACAGAACGGCATATAAGCTCTTTATAGGGCTTAGCTAAATATGAAAAAGCATTTTTCTTAATACGTAAAGGTTTATGGCTGGAATTTTTTTATTTTTAGTTGAATTGAATTAGTCTTTACAGTGGAAACTCGCAAATACTTCTATTTTTTTATGAAATTCGCCTCCCGGCATTCCAAAGTATATACTTGAAAAAATATTATTACCTACTTTTATTAACGTTACAAACTTTTCTGCTTTTATCCGTTGCAAATATTTTTTTCTTGAAAATTGAAAACTTTTTTCTCTGAAGTTAATAAAGGCAAAGAAAATTAAGTCAGATTTGCAATAACTTTTGATGATTCGAATGTCCAATTTTCAGATTCATATCAATTCATTTAAATCAAGAGTATTGCTGGCTTCTCACGGCGCGTTATATCACGAGCCGCGCCGCACCGAGCCGATTTGTACGAGCGAGCACGAGTCAACAGGCGAGTCCGTGCTACCCGGACGGCCAACAGCCAACAGGCGCGTAATAACGCGCCGTGAAAACGTGATATTTCACGAGCCGCTCGAGCCGCGCCGAGCAGTGCCTTTAAAGTTACCGACTTCAATCGGATCCATGGGGGTGACACATAGTACATTGTTGGTAAAAAAAATATTTGTATGGAGCGTGCTGCCATCTTATAAATAATACAACAAACTTTTTCCGTTGATACCTCTAAATGCCACTAGATGGCAAAATATAGACAAATTACATAAATTGACATTTATCCAATGTAGTCTTATATTTATCTTTCATCCGTTGACGAAAATTTTCTCTTTTTATAAGCATTATAAAGTTTTCGCCTGCATTCATTGTTTTTTGTTATTGTGGTTTTTAGTTACTTTCTTCTTATTGTTTCTGACTTCGCTCGGTTTGTGATAACTTGTTTAGTGGTAACTGGTATCCGATAGTTCCTGTAATCAAACCGATCGACACAAGCTTCGTTTGAAATTTCGAAATCACGTCGAACTTCGAAGATACCGATATACCCGTGACCTCAGACCTTTTATTTGGTCTGAGCCCCTGACTTCACTGTTATTTTGGATGTGACGAAGGAGGTAAGTAAAATAAACCTTTATGTAAATCAGCTATCCCCAACCCGCGGCCGCGGGTCGCATGCGGCCCGCCGGGACTTTATAAGTGGCCCGCGTTAATATAAGTGGCCCTTGTTAATATGAGTGACCCGCGTAGTTAAAATTATTAATTAATTATTTAATCATCGTAAAAATCTTGAAATGGGCTAAGGTTCATAAACCTACGCCAACTTTTGGGTGTTGAAATGGCTTGAGGAGGGATGTTTTGGGTGAGAAAAACCCCCCGTACTACTCCCTACCTGAGAAGACCTTCGTTTTTGAAATTTTCATAATCTTGAAATTAGGTCATAAATTAAAAAATATCCTAAACATTAGTATGTTCTACTAATTTTTATTTTTATACAGATTACAGTTCCCGAACACAAAACCTACACAGGGTTACTACTTCCTATGTACCCTTAACGCTAACATAGTATTTTGTTTTTGTTACAGTTAATAGACAAGCAAATAGACAACAGTAAACTGAATATATTCAATATTGCAACCTACTGTGGAAGCCAGTGAAGGAAGTTACATCTCACCCTGGACATGCAACATCCACTGTGATTTTCTACAGATTACTACTAGACACAAAAATAAATCTATGCCAGGTTAGATATAATATAAATCACTAGATGAGTAATTGATATTGAACCTAGTTCAGTAAAAAATAGCAAATGAATCTGACAATTTTTGGTGAATTATGACAGAATTAGCAATCAAATTATATTTATTTTTTATGGTGTTTCCTAATACATTCTTTCAAAATATTGCTAGGTATTAAAATTTGTATAATTTCTTTCAGGTTTCACAAACCAAAAGGACAATTCAAAAATTACTGAAAAGTTCAGTTACAGACTACAGTATTATTTTCTTATTTGATTTGGTTGTTAATAAAATAAAGTAAACAAAATATTGTACTGTTTTATTGCCTCTAATGGCCTGGATTCACTTTGATTAGTGCGAGTGCAGGTGATTAGTGCAGATGATTTGTGATTTGGAGATAAATGGCAAGTCCATTAGTTACTCTAAATCACTATAAATCATCTGTACTAATCACATGCACTTGCACTAATCAAAGTGAATCCAGGCCATTAATTTTTGTATCAAAATTATTATTTAAATCCGATAGATGTCGCTGTTTATTATCAAAAACGCCATCTAGTTGACGCCCAGGAATACTAAGTACCACTCAACTAGATGGCGCTGCTACATTACCGGTCAAAGCGCCATCTTAAGTCGAGTTCAATAATCTTACGTATACTTCTGCTTGTGTCTCATCTATCTCAAATATATACTGTATTATCTATGATCGGATCGGACGGGCCTGGTCGAGCCAGCCCGCGCCACCTCGAGCCACCCCCTTCACACGGCGCGTGGCTCGAGCTGGCGCGGCGCGATTCGTCATATTACGCGCCGTGAGAAGCCAGCATTATACAGTAACTAGATGACCCGGTGAACTTAGTATCACTTTTCTTCTAATGTAAACCTCTTGTGTTTCTACCTAGATTTCCACGAACATTTCAAGAATAAAATTAGCCAAATCGGTTCAGCCGTCCTCGAGTTTTAGCAATACTAACAAGATGTAAAATTCGTTTAAAGCTATTGCAAAGCTTTTATAGCGCGCTTTGAGCGCGGCGACCGAATCAAGAAATTCCGTAACGCGAAAAACCTAACACACCTCACTCCAACCGGCATAGCGGTGCGTCGTTGTCAGACTTCGCAACGGTGTTTGTTTGCGTGCAACTAGACGTATGCGAATTATAATTGCATAAGTTGATAAAAAGCGGCAGTCCCCGAGTGCAACACATATTTATATCGCTAGATATTTTCTTGACCTACCTCCAGCTTCAACTGTAGGTTAGAGTAGTGGGATATTGTACCAGTTATAAACAGATTCATAGCGTAATACAGTATACAAATTTATGCCTCATTCATGTAAGACAAATGAACATTCGCATAATTTCGGCGCTACGGTGTATAATTACTGCAATATTAACTTAAATCTACTGAATAATTAGTATAACTTCATGCAGTAAATGTCTGCGGAATTGGTCTCTTAACGCTTCACACAACAGCTATAATGAAAAGATATATTATAGCATGACCAGAGGACGCCCGCAACTCCGTTGCGCTAAAATTTGTTTATCGCGCTGGAACCGTACATTTTTCCGGGATAAAAAATATCCTATTAAAGGGATAGAAATGGTCATGATCCACACACGTCAGAATATCCATCCATACGTACTATCTGTCTGTCTGCCTGTCTGTCTGTTACCTCTTCATGCCCAAACCGCTCAACCGATTTTGCTGAAATTTGGTATGGAGATACTTTGAATCCCGGAAAAGGACATAGGATACTTTTTATCCCGGAAAATGTAAGGTTCCGGCGCGATAAACGAGTTTTGGCGCAATGGAGTTACGGGCGTCACCTTGGTCTTAATAATATTATAATTGCGAAAGTGTGTTAGTCTGTTTGTTACCTCTTCACGCCCAAACCGCTGAACCGATTTTATTTGCATTTAAAATGGAGATACTTCGAGCCCCGGAAAGGACATAGGACACTTTTTATACCGGGAATATATGTATACGGTTCCCGCAATAAACGAATTTTGGCGCAATGGAGTTGCGCGCGTCATCTATTAATGTATATTTTACACTGTATACGTTTTCGTAATGTAGATTTTTAAATGAGCCATTCAAAACTGAACTTTATTTACTACAAAATATCAAACTGAAGATGGCCCATTGAAACATTAATCGCATCGCCGCGTTACGTTACTGTGTGAAGTTAACACTTCACCAGGTTGTGTTCGTGGATTAATCACTAGCCACCTCAAACGCAACGCATGTGTCCATCAGTCTGTTACATATCTTTAAGCCCATCACTGCACCGATTTTGATAAAACTGGCATGAAGACTATTCCAAAACGTTACATTAATATCAATTACTAACTATTTAGATACAAGAAAATCATCATTTGTCATACACGGACGATGCATATAAAAAATTGCTATGCGCCTTTATTCGTGTTACTATACAAAGCCATTTTTTTAATCCAATCTCTTTAAACTGTTGTCAACACAACGCCAAAATCTTATCCCAAATTATGAAATAGCTTGATGAATACCTTGGCTTTGTAAAATGAAACCAGGAATCCTTTTAATATAATCCGTTTTATTCAAAACCCTTCTTAAACGATCTCAAAACATAATTAATTAGTGTCATAGTAACTAGCCTCTTAAAATTAATTATACTTCAAAAGAATGACACATTTTGATTATATTATTAACGTTGCTGCCGTATTTTGAGTGAAGTTAGGAGACATGTTTGAATTTTAGAGTTGACAACGTTGTAACTTGAGCTCAAAATAATTGGTGCAAGTTTTTATGTACTTACAAACAGTATTATTACCTAGATAATAATAATAATTAATAGATGTTGCCAGAAAAAAATACAAAGATTCGTTTATCGTGCAGTAATTATACATCTTGCACGATAAAATATGTTTCGATTTGTTATATTGAAATATATTAAATATATTCCATCTTTTTTGGAACTGAAAGTATATCCATATAGAATTTCAAATAAGTCTAGATTGTTTAGGCGTGAGTAACTAACAGACAAACAGACAGAAAGATAAATAGACAAACAAGTTTATAATGTTAATATGGAAACATGAATACTACATTAAATATAGTAAAAATGTGAAAAAAATAATTAGGATGCCAGGAAAGCATAAAAGTACTTACCATAGATTTTCTCGATTACCAGCCATTTCCTGAAGAAGTGTTACCCCAAAATCGATTAGTAATTTATGGCTAAGGGTGAGCGCTGATAAATAATAGAGCGGGCAAGACACCAAGGGGATGAATAGAAAGAACACCCTTGTTTCGCGAAGCTTCAATGTGTTTTGTAAACGCTTAAGAAATATACAGGCTGTTCAAATTTTTTTTTTATTATTATAGAATTTTACAATATTAAAAAGAAAGTTCTTAAAAAATATTGTTTTTTTAAGTAGATAAAATATAAAAAAATCTTATCATCTGGTTTTTGCGACACAAGCTGTGCTATTAGTGCAAAGGCCGCTGTAAACTGTTTTTATAAAAATCCTGTTTTTAAGTAAATTATTGTAATATTCTATCGGTATATTATAATTATAAAAAAATTCTGGCAATAAAAATATTATTATATACTAGCATATTATATTAAAACTAATATTAATATTATAACCAATCGATTTTAAGGAAAAAAGAGTAAAAAGTATACGAGAATAAGAAAAAAAAAACATAATAAATTAGTTCGTTGCTATTTCAGCTCTTTTATTTAACAATTGACGACGCTCGCAACTCCGTTACACCAAAATTAGTTTAACGCGCGGGAACCGTACATTTTTCCCTGGATGAAAAGTATACTTTGTCCTTTTCCGGGACTCAAAGTATCCCCATACCAAATTTGAGCATTTATAATATTAGGACTATAATAATTATAGTGTATAGATATTGTTAATATGCTTAAACTTTGATGAGAAAGGAAATTAGTTTTCAACTACCTAGTAAACTGCAAAGGCGAGGCCAGTTCGAAAATACTGATTTTTAAGCTTCCAGTCAGAAGAAATTATGTGGAATTCTCTTACACCAAAATTGATGTAAACTCAAAAAGGAACAAAGTAACAAAACAACCGAACAGAATATTGAAAAATGGCATGGTAATTATGTAAAAAAATCTTGAATATCACCATAAAAAAAAACTTCAAATTCGAACATCTCGTAATTTTCAATGACAATGATATGATTTTTTTTACAAAAAGGATAGCTTTTTTATAGTTCTAACAAAATTTATGTTTTTTTTTTTATAGTTCTAACAAAAATTCGTTTCCCTTCGGATTTTCTCCTCTGTAGGCGAAGTAACGGGTACAATTTAATAAATTATTTTATTTAAAATTTATCGATCACACCCTGTATATCCTTACTTACTCCTAAAGTGCTTTCTGAGATAGCTTTACTTATTCAAGTGGCTGTATCATCTTAAACCTCATATCTACTTACAACGGCCTCTTGCCAACTTTTGAAATTTTATTCAAATAGAAAACTTTGTCATTTTGGCTACTATGCCCGGGTTAACTGTAAAATGGAACTGCTATTTTAATCTGTTTATCAGTGTTATTAGATTTTTAATAATAATCAAAATCTATTTAGTATAAGGTAGGCACAAAGTAGAGACGTAGAGGCAAAAACTGTGGTCAAATAAATGACCGCTTCGGGGTTGTTTTAGGCCAAACATATTGACATTAGCGTAGATGGCGTAATTTTTTCTAGTATACTTTTTTTCTGTCTAAATTAAATACACCTCGTGTCATATTTTGAGTTTCTAATATCTAAAATATAATCTTTGTAGTAATTTTAAACTTGATAAACAGTATACATATTATATTATTATTATTTATATACATAACAGCATAATATTACCTATGAAATAAATAACAGGTATTTAGTAATATTATTATTTTTCGAGAAAAGAGCGTTCATACAAAAGGAACAAGATTAATGTAAACATTGATTAATAAGTGACCAAAACAACTTTTGTTACAGGTATGTTGACAGTGTTTTGATAAATCATTTTCCACCAAAAGAGACTTATTATGTTTTCGACGAGGGTCCCAGTCTGAGTACACAAACATTTTTGCGCTTATCAACAAATCCCTTATTTGTTTGGGTATTAAATCGTATACTTTATTTGTATTCAAGATATTTTATGAAAGATGGTTTAATTAAATTATATTTTAAGACAGCAGCTATACCTATATAGGCTGCGTGTAACTTTTAGGCTTCAGTCTCGAAATTAGCGAGTAGCGGGGCGGGAGCGGCGGCGGCGCGTTCCAATGTTCAGATTTATATGGACATGCCTCGAAAGCCGCTCGCCGCTCGGCGTGCTAGACGCCTAATTCATATAAACCTATACATTGGCAGGAATGGCGTCGCCGCCACTCCCGCCCCGCTGCCCGCTGATTTAGAAACTAAACCGCTACTTCGAGACACGGGTAGGCACAGACCATAGATCAAGATAGATACCGCATGTCACTCCATTTGTATGAAAACGAGCGTGTCACTTTTTTACTACCTACAGTGAGTAGTGACGTACCGTCGATAAGAAACGTGTCCATTGTCAAGGCCAACGTTTCTATTTGAATTTGTACAGCTCAATACGGCACTTTTAGGCATTTAGGCATTTTTAAAATTCCGATTGACGTCCGATTCCGATAGCAGACTAAAGAAAAGACTTTAGAAAGCGTTTGGGAACGCGATATGGCACGCGGAGTACCATCGAGGAAATTGATTCCTAGGCAGTTGACGGACCTACGTCATTTGGTCGGCTTATGTCAATTTAATGTTAGCTGTAATCGATCGGATGGCTTTGACTTAACGCGGCCAAATTACTAAGGTCCGCCATCTGCCTAGAAATCAACTTCTCTGATAGTACATACACATGCGGTATCTATCTTGATCTATGTCTGTAGGTAAGTGTATAGGGACATGCTATTGGTATTGTATAGGGGCATGTTATATAAGTGATCAGTCGGATCGTTGTTGGTAGCTACTAGATATTATTGTTCAAAATATATTGCCACTTCAGTTTTGACGAACGATTTTAATATTAAACAACATATTTGTACTATGTCAAAAGCATGATAGCATGTTACTAAAATATATTTGTATGTTTTCTTGATAAATATAATAATATCTTCTACATTAATAAAAATCGGCCAAGTGCGAGTCGTACTCGCGCACGAAGGGTTCCGTACCACTACAGAGCAAAAATAGGATAAAAATTGAATTTTTTGTAAGGGGGCCCCCCTCAATTATTTAATTTATTTAAATTTTATAATTAATTATTAATGTACAAATACAATTAAGTATTTTGAGAACATTTCAATTGCCTATGTGTTGCCGTTATTGATTAAGAGCAAAAAATAACAAAAAAATCACGTTTGTTGTATGGGAGCCCCCCTTAAATATTTAATTTATTTTATTTTTAGTATTTGTTGTTATAGCGGCAACACATATACACAATCTGTGAAAATTTCAGAAGTCTAACTATAGCGGTTCTTGAGTTACAGCCTGGTGACAGACAGGCGGACAGACGGAAAGACGGACAGACATCGTAGTCTTAGTAATAGGGTCCCGTTTTTACCCTTTGGGTACGGAACCCTAAAATGAATTCTCAATTTGGTATCTACTAATAATTTAGTAAATAGGTAGTTTAATAGCTAATCTATAGACTGTAATATTATGTCAATATACTAGGAAAATGTTGTCTAATATACAAACAAACTTGATATCAAATTATAGTTTCAATAAAGTTATTTCCGTTGACAGTCGGAATGCTCAAGTTAGCTGTATATTTCCAAGAAATTGTATAGAGAATCTTCTTTGTGGAAAACTTGAATATTATGTTCATTAGAAGTTTCAGTTTGCAAAGACATATCACTCGTATTTTATTTTGCTTTTGATATTTGAAATATAACTCTAGAAAATATGCAAATTGGAAATAAAGAGTGAAGTGCGCAATTTGGTTGTAGGTTTAGGCTGGCCGCATACATACGTTTTCCGTATTCGATTTCCGAATTCTTTTTCCGTGTTCGGACATCCAAATGCATAGAATAAGTAGAAAATACATCAACTGGCGTACACGTACGTTTCGAGTGCAAGCCAGGGCGTTCGCCAGTAAAGAAAAACGAACGTTTGCGCTAGTTTCACGGAATTCCGAATCGAATACGAAAAACGTATGTTTGCGGTCAGCCTTAGGGTCGTTTTTACAGTCGTAAAGATTAGTTTGTGCACTCGGCGGGACATGTTTTTTGGAAGCTTTAAAAAAGTACAAATGAAAGGTACAACAAACTTATATAATATTATGCTTTTGTATAATATTATCCCACCAAAAACATAAAAGTAAAAAGGAGAGCCAAGTTCAATACAAACATTATTAAACATGTCTATGGATTTCGCCGTAAAAAGAATGGAGATCTAAATGAGTGCCAAGTTCTATGGAAAATTTAAATAAGTATGTATTTATAGGAACCAAATAACATTATGAACAAACAACAAAGTCTATTTCTTTGCTTTATTGAATATCTATAACAATTGCTGTTATTTAAATAATGTGAGCTCTTAAAGTAGATTAGATTTGACTTGGCCAGTTTTTATCAGAATTAAAATGTTCAATAACTTTATGAAATGACTGTTGGAATGACTTTATGAAATGACTGTGTCCGTCTCTATGTCCGTCTCTCTGACTGTCTCCAGGCTGTACCTCAAGACCCGCTGTAGCTAGAGTTCTAAAATTTTTACAGATTGTGTATTTTTGTTGCCGCTATAACAACATATACTGAAAATAAAATGAAATCAATATTTAAGGGGGGCTTCCATACAACAAACGCATGGCATTTTTTGGTCTTTTTTGCTTATAATCAATAATGGCAGCCGGTAGACACTTGAAATATTCTCGAAATCTTTAATTATATGTTTACTTCCATAATTTATAACAAAATTAAAATCAAATAAATATTTAAGGGGGGCTCCCATACAAAAAAACACAATTTTCGCTCTGTCCGACTCACACTTGGCCGAATTTTTTCATTTTTGGATTTTTCCCTGAGCTTTCACACAATTAACGAGGTGGATCCAAAATTTCAGCCTTCTAGGTCATCTGGAAGTGGGTTAGAATTTTGATCTATAGGTCAGTCAGTCAGTGATAAAAATTACGATTTTCGGACGTGATTATCTAAATAACAGTTTGAGATTTGTTTATGAAATTTAGAGCATATAATTATCTTGCAAGTCTTATTACATAGGCGTTTATGTTAAATATTTTTTGAATTATGAGGGGGTCAAAAGTGGCTCGAAATGGTTCGTGTAATATTACACACAGTGCTGCTCGCCAGTTCTGTTTTACTTGAACTTGGCTTGACACGCTACCGCGTGTCTAGATACTAATCTGTGCGAGTAACCAAATCTGCAAGACTTTAAAAAAGCCCTTAGTCCAACACTCAAATCTCAAAATGTTATTTTGTGAAACTTAATGATATCCAAAATTTTACCTTTTAAAAAAACCTTCTACTTACGTAGTTATAATGTTGAGAATTTCTCTGAAGGTACCGGTAAGGTAAATCAACCCAAAAGGTTACAAATTTCTTTTGTTTTCGTCACAGAAGGATAAAACATACAAATCGTGTAGGCAAGTGTGAAAATCGATAGTTGAAGAATTTTCATGCTTTTATTTTAACAATGTGCGTTGCTTTACAATAATATGTTGGAATTTGCATGTAACAACTATAAAAAAGTTTTTCATTTATGTCGTTTTATTTTTATTTTTATTATTTTTATGTTATTGGTGGTAGTAAGTGGTACTCGTAAGAAATATTTAAGAAAAGTCTTACCAAATCTCTATGCCCTAAAAACTTTTAAGTAACTTTTCAAGCTGAAAAGAATTTAGTCCATACCAAAAAGTTGATGCTTTTTTAAAATATAATAAAATAATATATATAAACCTGCAACGTCTTTTCTATTCAGTTACATGCTTACTGTCTAAAATAAAACAGTCTCCTCTATTCGGCTGCATAATCTTTGTCCATCACAGAGTTAAAATATGCACGTACAGTAAAACAGCTCCATATTTTTAAATTATATAATAATATTATTAAATTGAGCTATCGATTTCATTTCATCACTACAAGCTATAAGGCGCAAAAAAAAAACTACTAGAAGCTTGCCCATATTTAGTTAACTCTTATGATACAAAGTTGCCCACTGTTCAGTAAATCCAAATATTATAATGATTACTTTACCTCTAGAGTAATCATATTTTAATTGGAAGCTTAGGCTTCTAGCAGTGAAATAAATCGAAAGCTGTATGTATGTTCATCTGTTCTACTTATCTGTGTAGTCCAGTGTCTACATTTCACTGTCAGTAGCAGTAAGGGTCACTAAGTGAGCTATTCATATCCAACTCAGTTCGTCTCAAAAACGCCACTTGTACACTTTGTGCAAAATCTTATCCTTTTTACCCGCCTGTGCTGGAAGGAGGGTTAATTTTATCGAGAGTTTGTGAACATATTGTATCTATACAAATAAAAATAATTTAAAATTTTGTTGGTCTCTATAAGTCGACAAAGACTAAACCGATTTGGCTAATTTTGGTCTTGAAATGTTCGTAGAAAGGAAGGTTTGTATTAGGAGGAAAATTACTTTCCCTTCCGAAGTTCACTGCGATTATATGTATGACACAGTTATCATAATATTACATATTATGATACTGTACTGAGAAAAACAGAGGTTTCAAGTGCTTTCACCTTCTTGAAAATCATTTACTTTCTCTCATCTCGTATCGTTGGTATTTTATTCTAAGCGAAGAAAAAAATCTGATTATGGTAGCACGTAATATCCTCCTTTTTTCTTCAAGGCGCACACATTATTTTTCTCCCTGAACAAATTATGGGCACATAAAATCATAAAGATACAGTTAACTACCCAAGTGTTTGGATGATCGCCAAACCTGGTTTTTTGGGCCAACCAATACCAATATAAATACTAGATGACGGCCGCAACTCTGTGCCACCAAAATTCGTTTATCACGCAGAAACTTTACATTTTTCCGGGATGATAAGTATCCTATGTCCTTTTCCCGGACTCAAAGAATCTTCATACAAAATTTCAGCAAAATCGATTCAGCGGTTTGGGCGTGCCGCGTAAAAAGGCAACAGATAGACACGCTTTGTAATTTAAAATATTAGTATGGATGTTTACTGTTTCTCTATTATTGTTTTCGGAAACTAATTCTCAAATAAAGCTCGTTTCAATAATTATTACACGATACTATATTGTATTCATTTGTAATAGTTATTATAAAGATTAATATCAGAATAATCTATATATTAATACGCGAGCGAAAAACTTTGGATCCCTTTTGACGAAAAATGCGGAAACGTAGGTGATTGTAATTTTGCACGGTTATAGTTTATAATTTATGGTGAGAGAGTGCATCGAGCTAATATTATTTTGAAATTATGCTTTTATCAATTGTCATACAATTTTTTTAACAAATAAAACATTACACACACTACAACACACACACTAGGAGATTTTGATTGACAAGCCTATACACACGAATTGTACTCTTTTATGTATGGTTGAAGTCTGTTGTAAAATTGAAAATAGATTAATTAGTTTTTTTTATTGAATCTTAAATACTGTTAGACAATTATTACACAGCCAGTCTGTCATCATTTGACTTTATTAATCTGAGACTGTCGCAGGAATTATGTCTAAAAAATAATGAAGTCAATATTTTGACAATATAATATCAATAGAAAAGCGTTTAAATTTGAAACTTATAATTTAATTTTTAATTTGAGGTCGAATTTCGACCATTGGGTGATCTCTAGTTATTATAATTCGATGAATCAAAAACATTTTAAATCAATTTTGATTATAATATTCGCTAATACTATTTCGCTTTAAAATTATTCATACTACAGTTACAGAATACATTTAAAATTAGTAAATAATGCGAACAATAATAAATACGGCTTTTACATCGGTTTCGGTGACAGTGACTGGTTTCATTAAAATCAGGCCGTACTACGTATAAGTGTTTTAAGGCCACGTTCTTCCAAATTGACGTTTCTATAATGAGTAATTATTAAAGAAAGCGCCATTCAAAAATACTGAAAAATATATACATGTATAGATACATCTTTTAACTAGTGACTTTTATGGTTAGAAACACAATACAGATAATTTTACTCGATAAAAAAAAAATCCGAAACAACCTCGATTTTAAAAACATTTTGAGTTTTATAGGACTTACACGGACTCAATCAAAAAATAATTTGGACAGTTCGATTACTATTAAAATTTTACAGGGAAATTATTGGATACATGTTTAGTTATAATATTTTTTATCTAAGTAAAAAGGTTTTTTCTCCTATTTCGCCCTATCATGGACGCGGCGAGCGTCGTAACCGCCACCGTACAAGGCGCGCTGATATGAATGTGATTTTAATGTCATTTACGTCGATATTCGCACTGACAGACATCGACCTGCTAATTTAGGAAGAACCTGCCCTTAAGGTAACACCTTGATAATTTGGCTGTAGCGATATTGGTTTTTCTCAGCAATGACTAAAGCTAAGAAATTAAAGTTCACTGTCAGTATTCATCATGTCTTTGTCTTTGAATTACCCATAGCACAACACGATTGGTCAACTCTTATAACACAGAATAATCAATCAAAAATACCTCTTTAAAAAGGGATTCTAATTTTGCCAACAGAGGAGAGTGATTTAAGCTTCCAAAATTTGTACATAGATTGGTTCAAGCATACACTTTAATTTGCACATAGCTTTTATAAAATATATTTATACGGTTTTTAAATTACGCGACAAAAACCATTTTGTCGCTTACGCCCTTTTGCATTTCTTGCTTTTCCATTTCTTGTTTTCTATGAGACGTCGGGCCGGCCTCTCATAGAAAACAAGCAAGCTAAAACATCCAACAGGGTTTTTACTTTAGCGCGGCGTCACCTTTATGCTTAGGCCAGCGTTCGTCACACTTTACTAGCCAAGGGCCACACATGACAATGTAAGTGCCAGCACCGGGCCGCAGAGTATGAGAAGGGCCGGGCGCTCCAAGAGCGGTTCCACACTAATGCTTTTTTTACACCTGCCGAGTGCCGAGTTTAAAGGTAGAGAACATTATCTCGCCACTCTACTCGGTAGGTGTAATCAGGCTCTACCGAGTACCGAGTTGTAACTTGTACCACGCCATATAACAACTGGACTGGTTATTATTATGACATATTTTGTTAATTAAACGATAACCGGCCGTAATTGGCCGGTAACGTTTATCGTTAAATTGGCGTAATTTTAACCATTGTGTAGTATAGTTGACCATTGAGTTTACTTTGTCGCGGGCCGCACAAATAACGACCTCAGGCCGCATGCGGCCCGCGGGCCGCAATTTGACGACCACGGGCTTAGGCCAAACCTACGCGACCAAAGCGACTGCGAAGCGGGAGCATCTACCGCGCGGCGGACGCTGCCCATGTAATCTTATGGCGCTGTGCACACCTGCGCGACCGCAACGCGGGATGTTCGCGTCGGCAAAGCGGGACGTGCGCGTCAAGTTGTCAGACGTGTGTTTTGAAGTGTACTTAACTAAAATTATTTTTAAAACCTTTTTTTATATTATTTAGTACAACTCTTTAGTTTATGATTTTTTGATTTGTTTACGTTTTGATAGATTGTGTCATGATATTAAATTAATTTGACTTGAGTCTTGACCATTGTGGACGTGTTTTATTCCTCTGCACCTTCCAAATCAAAAGCAAGCTTAGTACCTCCCAAACGACTCTGATATTAAGTGTAAGGATGACATTACCATAACAATTTAGCATAATTTGCACCAGATAAAGTCGCGCGTCTTCAGTGACTGTTCCAAATTGTCAAATGAAGTTTGACGGTTCCCACTTCGCACCGTAGTCGCGCAGGTGTGCACGCCCAGTTTCGCGTTGCAGACGCTCCCGTATCGCGTCCCGCGTCCCGCGTTACTGACGCGTAGGTTTGTTCAAAGCTTTATTGTGCTCAAATATATTATTATGTCACTACACAGCAGAATTCTTTTTCCTTTACCCTCATAACCTGTGGGATAGATGACCGACACGACTGGTGAGAAACACGAACACTTTTTGACATTGTCATCATCTTTCTTATGACACAATCAGGTAGGTGATCACTGATCAGCTTCCAAATTCCAATGTCTTTAGTCTTAACCAAACTTGGATTGGATTTTTAGGGTGCCGTACCCAAAGGGTAAAAATGGGACCCTATGGCCGTGTTCACACAAAACTGACTATACGTCGCTGAATGTGAGCGAGCGTTACGCAGTTTATTGTATTTTCATACAAATTCACTTTTTTGTTCACATCTAACTGACTATACGCCATTACGCTAGGCGTAGATGTCTGTCTGTCCGTCTGTCTGTCACCAGGTTGTATCTCAATAACCGCTATAGCTAGATTTCTGAAACTTTCACAGATTATGTACATCTGTTGCCGCTATAATAACAAATACTAAAAACAAAATAAATTAAATATTTAAGGGGGCTCCCATACAATAAACGTATTTTTTTTGCTATTTTTTTGCTCGATATCAATAATGGCAATAGGGAGGCACTTGGAGGCGGAGGAGGAGGAAATGTTCACAACATACTCAGTTCTATTTATATTTTAATAATTAATAATAAATTTTAAATAAAATAAATAATTAAGAGGGGGCTCCCATACAAAAAACACAATTTTTACCTATTTTTGCTCTGTAATGGTACGGAACCCTTCGTGCGCGAGTCCAACTCGCTCTTGGCAAATTTTTATGTTTCTACTAGATGACGACAGCAAGTCGCAACTCAGTTGCGCTAAAATTCTTTTATCGTGCGAGAACTGTACATTTTTTAGGGTTCCGTAGTCAAATGGCAAAAAACGGAACCCTTATAGATTCGTCATGTCTGTCTGTCTGTCTGTCTGTACGTATGTCACAGCCACTTTTCTCCGAAACTATAAAAGCTATACTATTGAAATTTGGTAAGTAGATGAAGTCTGTGAACCGCATTAAGATTTTGATACAATTATAATGGAAAAGTTATTAAAAATTTTAGGGGTCCCCATAGGTACAACTAAATCAAAAAAAAATTTTTTTCATCTAACCTATGTGTGTGATCTATGGATAGGTCTTCAAAAATCATATTGAGGTTTTTAATATCATTTTGTTCTAACCTGAATAGTTTGCGATAGAGACTCTTCCAAAGTGGTAAAATGTGTGTCGTCCCCCCCCCCCCCTCTCTAACTTCTTAAGTAGGGGCATGATAAGTCTTAAAAAAATATATGATGTACTATACTATAAAAACTACCAACGAAATTTGGTTTGAACGAAATTTAGCAAGTAGTTTTTTTTATGTTATTATATTTAAAAAAAAAAAAATTTTTTTCATCTCACCTATACGTGTGGGGTATCTATGGATAGGTCTTCAAAAATCATGTTGAGGTTTCTAATATCATTTTTTTCTAACCTGAATAGTTTGCGAGAGAGACTCTTCCAAAGTGGTAAAATGTGTGTCCCCCCCTCTAACTTCTAAAATAGGGGCATGATAAGTCTAAAAAAAATATATGATGTACTTTACTATAAAAATTACCAACGAAAATTGGTTTGAACGAAATCTAGCAAGTAGTTTTTTTTATACGTCATAAAAGGTAAACTTAATTTAACTTTCATTAAATCAACTGAAATATAAAAATAAATCAAAAAACCTTTTAATTTCATAAAAAAACCTTATTGCTGTTGCGGAACCCTTCATGGGCGAGTCCAACTCGCACTTGGCCGGTTTTTTTCATAAAAAGTATCCTATGTCCTTTCTCGGGACTCAAAGTATCTATCTCTTTACCCAGCAAAATTGGTTCAGCGGTTCGGGCGTGAAGAGGTAACAGACAGACAGACAAACAGACGGACAGACAGATACACTTTCGCATTTATAATATTAGTATGGATAATGTTTTTTATATATTCCTTATATTAAAACGTATTTTTATGTTATTCACAAGCATCAAAACTTTATGTACATTGAGGTTACAATACTCATTCATGGGTAGCATTTGGACAACTGTTTGGACAGAGGCCAGCTGACTCGACAAGCGACTTTCCCCTAACTACATTATTACTGTTATTGGTACGTTTATACCCATTTCGAGTTGTTACTGTTTTATATTTACTGAGCGGAATTGTCTTTACTTAGGTAAGAGTAAAGATTTGTTTTTTTTTTTATATAGCCTCTAAAAGTATAAGGATTTATTTTAACAGAGAAATTGGATAAAACTCGGGAGATTATAATAATATTATAGATGTTTTTTATACTAAATGAAATGAAAATGAAATATAAACCTTCCATGGACTTCCACGAATATTTCAAGTCTAAAAAAATAGGTTCAGCCGTTCCCGAGTTTTAGCGAGACTATGAAAATTTAAAAAACATTTTTATGCACATAGATACGCAGTTTTCGTAAGATTTTCTATTTTTGTGACGACTCGACAGTCGCGCATAATATCTAGTATATTACAATAATATTACTAAAAATATATTGTAAATGCAAAAGCACAGATCAAAATAAAGTTAACGAAAAACACAAGAACATAAAACGTGCATAATATAGTATAAACTTTTAGTAAAATCCACGATTCTTTCACGATAAAAGATTTTCTGCGCTTTAAAGTTATGGGCAACAAAATTTAATGAGGTGTTCAAGCCACTATACTCTGTAAGCGCAGCATACATTACTCTGAGTGTATGTAATTGGACACATCAATCTGTACGAAATAAGATTTCAAAGGGCTTATTATAAAATACGAGCGTCATTTACGGAACCGACAATTGGCATGTTTTATTCAGGAGCTGTGCTTCAATGTCAACAGGGGAAGGAAATTGAATTAAAAAGCATATTTTATGGGAATCACCAAATATTTGCTTCTGTCAAACTTGTTTAAAGATAAATACGTAATTCAGTAATTAGTTACAAAACTTCTCTGATTTTATTTTAATGAGCATTCATTAAAACGAAGTGAGCGAATGTGTGTTTGTCCTCTTCACGTCGAAACCATCGGACCGATTTTGATGAAATTTGGTATGGGGATACTTTGAGTCCCGAGAAAGGACAAAGGATACTTTTTATCCCGAAAAAATGTACGGTTTGCGCACGATAAACTAATTTTGGCGCAACGGAGTTGCGGACGGCATATTCTAGTGTTTTAATAAATGGAAGATGGATAGAACTTTAGAATAATCTCTTTTACGCTAAAACTATAAAACGGAATTCGGTTAAAAATCTGGGCTACCACAAAAGCTTATAGATTTTATAAATATCAAGTAGAGTTTACATTTTAACGATATTTAACCTTAGAGAAAACTCATACTAGTAAGTATAACAAAGAATTGTTTGATAAAAATGATTATGAAATATTTATAACTAAAAAATTTATTCATCTAGTTAATTAACTTATATTTAAAGTAACGTAAAAGCACTGATAACTCAACAAAAGTGATAAATTGAATGTGGAGGATTTTTCACTTTGACAAGTACTAGAAATTCTGTTACATGTTTTCAAATCTAGCTTTGACGGCGCACCTCAATGGAAAATGAGCTCTTTTCACATAGTAATACGTCGCATAATTGCTCTCCATCACGTGAATGCACGAACCATGAAATAGGGGCATATAACGTTAAAATAAATTTAAAAAATGCTACTTCCTTTCTATTGAAAGCGATTGAAGCGCGCCACATTTAGCTTAAGGAGAGTGTACACAAGTAGACATGATTAATTATTTTACGGTTCTGTTCCAAGTTTTTCAGCAGCCACTCCTAAATAAAAACTTACTAGGCTGTTACATCGCTCGGCACAAATCGATCTCAAAATAAGACATTTTATAGTATTTGGCATTGTTTTAGGTAGCATTCCGATTTTCTAGCGACATTTCTCTAGCGACCGAGACAGTCACTGCTTCGTAGTGGTATGAACCGAAATGAAACCGCCTAGTTCATTACGTAACATTTTATTTGAATTTTTGTCGGTCGCAGTCACGTGACGCGAGGTTAGAAAGCTACATAATTATTTTTAGTGATATTTTGCTTCGCATCCACAGCTTTGTAACAAAGCATCCTTGTATAAAAATATAAATATAAATAAAAAATGTAAGTTGTTGTATAACAAATCAAATTCCGATTTTGTTTGTCATATTCTCCGACGGTATCTGGACCATTATATTATTTTGAAGTCATTTATAATTTAATGTAATTTTACTCGTAACCTCAAACATTTACATACGATATGCCCTGGGCTTAGCCATAATATTACTGCATTTTTTGGATTAATAGCACATAAAAAATCTAACCTAAGTGGTAAAAATACTTTTTTTTCCCTAAAAATAGTTCTTTTTTCATTTTTTGAACGCTGCGTCTGCGTGATGTCCACCACTGATTCGGGAACTAGTTCGGTGAGATCTAGCGTATTATACATATTATGATAACTTGCAAACCTTCAAGAAGAGAGCGTATTCCCTCTTAAGAGGCCGGCAACGAACCTGCAACTCTTCTAATGTTGCGAGTGTCATGGTGATGGTAGTTGCATTAAAAAAATATATATCACGCCATATGATTGTGTACTCACTCTTACCTAAAACTGTAACTTGAAGTTCGGTCGGACTTACGGAGAGCTTAACAAAATCATCTCCCATTTTAAATGTTTGTCTTTTATTTTGGTAGCTTTTAGGTATGTAATGATAAGGACTGACACAAGTAGGAACATTAGATCTTCCTCACTTTATTCCTTGGACTTATTATTCGGGACTTAACGCGACTTATTCTAGTATAATGCATTAGTTGGGAAAACATCGTCTTTCGTGAAGGATTCGGTCCATTTCAGGGACATAGTGAAGAGTGTGAGGTTGGAACCCGGAGATACCATGGTGAGTTACGACGTTGAGTCATTTTTACTAACGTTCCACTAAGGGATTGCATCGAGGTGATTAAAAACAAGCTGTGTGATCATGAGTTGCCTAAAGAATATATTGTTCTCATTGAAAACTGTTTGGACGGTACTTACCTTCTCTTCAAAGATCAGTACTACCTCCAGATCAATGGCGTTGCAATGGGTAGCCCTCTGGCACCGATAATTGCAAATATCTGGATAGAGCACTTTGAAGACCTAGCTTTAGCTACTGGACCATGTACTGTGAAGCTTTGGAAGAGGTACGTTGATGATGTTTTCTGCATTATTAATGGAGGTCAACAGGAAATAGAACAGTATATCAATCACCTTAACTCAATCCATCCAAAAATAAAGTTCACCTACGAGATGGAGCAGAACAGATGCCTCGCATTTTTGGATTTGGAGATCAAGGTCAAGGAGGATGGTACATTATCCCACACTGTGTACAGAAAACCTACACACACTGACAGATATCTACACGCATCTTCTCACCATCATCCTCGGCATCTTCAATCTGTTATATCGTCGTTAACGAACAGAGCTCATAACCTTTGTGACCCTGAACATTTACCTAAGGAGCTAACACATGTTCAGGAGGTACTTAGACGGAATGGATATAGGATGTCGAGGGGATTGAGAAGGCAGAAGAAGAAAACGAGGTATCCGGAGGTAAGCCGTCAAGCAGCATTTTTACCATACGTAAAAGGCGTAACGGACAAAATTGGAACAGAGCTGAGGAAATACTCTATTAAAACTGTGTATACTCCGTTACGTAAAATATCACAAGTATTACGGTCACCAAAGGATTCCTTACCTTTCCAAACACCTGGGGTTTAGAAAATTGATTGTAGCTGTGGTAGTTCTTACATTGGCCAAACGAAACGGACTATTGGCGAAAAAGTAAAAGAACACATAGCCGCAGTGAAAAATCGCCAGACAAATAAATCCGCCGTAGCAGAACATCTGTTTGATATGGGGACTAATCATTGGATGGAGCTACACGACCCCAAAATCCTCTCTACAGATCGTCATTACCACTCAAGACTAATACGTGAAGGCATTGAAATTAAAAAGTACAAAAATTTCAATCGGGAGGACGGATTTAAATTATCTCCAACCTGGAATTCAGTGATTAATAAGTGCAAACCGCGTGTGTCACCTTTGTCAATAACTGTAAACCCGGATACAGTGAGTGTTGTGTGTCGCACTGAGCCTACTGACTCTAAATATATTGGAACACAAATGTTGGACAATTCGAGGGTAGTCGTAGATCAGACCGCCCGGTGCAAACGAAGACGCCGCGCTCCTGCAGTCCCCTCGTGACCACGGCCGTTGCAACACGGCCGAAACGTCGAGAAAAAAGTATGTAGAAGCATTACTACTAGAATAGGTCGCGTTAAGTCCCGAATAATAAGTCTCAATTATAATGCAACGCGAAAGTTTAAAAGTTCATATTTATTCTTTGGACCTACCTAGAGTAGAATTTGTTGAATTAAAAACACAGAAATACTAATTTATATTACCGACGTTATTAGCTGATAGAAAGTCTGCAGTTTGTAGAAATCACTCAACTCAGTGTTTAGAGTAAAAAAGACTGGATGCGACGATGCATAAGGGCCATACCTCACCGTGACGCCATGGCGACGTGGCCAGTGACGTTAGCATGGCAACGTCTGGTGTGTCTACGTCGCCGCAAAGCGGTGGTTTTCTTAAATTCTATGACGATTCAAGAAAATACCTTGAAAAAATGTTCAATTATCTCAGAATATTATTAACCTTTAAGTACACGCGTTGTTTTGGGTAACGTTCAGTCACGCGAGGGGTCTAGAAGTATCCCCAATATAAATATACTTATAAATTCAGAATTGTTTGATAATTTTTAAAACCCGTTTTGTATTATAAGAAAGGATATTATTTTATTTATGAAAAGCATTTATAAATAATGAACTAACCATTATTTAGACAGTAAAGAACATTTTTATGAACTAACCAATCTCGTGCATAGAATTTTTAGGGCACATGTTTACTGTACCAAAATTCAACAAAAGTGTCTACTTCTGACTAACTTATTATTTTTTTCTAATAAAATAAGACTTAGAAATAAGTAATCAAAAGAAAAATTAACACTAAACATTACAGAAAAAAAATTAACAATCCTTAAAAAGTACTACCATAAACTAAAATTATTCCTTGAGTAGGCAAGGTAAACAATAAATAATTTTATTGAATGAGGCTTGCAAATAGTTTTATAGCAAGGCTTACGGACAAAAGTAATTAGTTCTGGGATAATAATAGCATCTTCGCTTCATTTTTGATGCACTAGGTCTAGCTACCTCTAACTCTTCCCAAATGTTTCCAAAAACTTTCAGTCATTAAAATTGTATATGATTTGTGCAATTTGATTTTCTGTTATTCGGCAACAATTTTTTCCATTTATACATAGCCAATTCAAAAAAACAAACAAATAAACACATAACCAATGTGAAAAAAAGTATAAACGTTAAATCACGGGTGGGGTCTGCAGGTATCCCCACATAAGCAAAAATGTAACTTCACTTAGCAGAGGAGCGACGGACTTTTACTCACTGAAAGACCTCGCGTTGCATTGAGATTAGCCGAAAACGTGCACTCGTAACTTGCCAATTTAAAAAAATACCGTCAAAAAACAGCGCGTGGGGTCTGCGTAGACCCCGCCCGTGACGTTAAAGGTTAAAATCAGCGACTGATTGAGTGACGGAGCATACAAAGACGTGCAAACAACTGGCAACGTCGCCAGTCGCCGCATGCGGAGCGGTCGACTCTGGCTACGCTGGCTACTTGGCAACGTCGCCAGTCGGTCGCCAGGTGAGTTGCCCATCATACATCTCAAAAGAACTAGTTGGCGACGCCGCTGGCCACGTCGCCATGGCGTCCCGGTGAGGTATGGCCCTAATAGCAACACAAAACTTAAAAATCACGCAGCGGTACACTGCATACTATTTCAATTATGAATCGCTACAACACCTCGTTTCGGTGTAAACTGACCGGAGGAAACTCAGAAAATATTCCAATTTGCATAGACAAATATGTATTTTGGATTAAACTGGGAATATGCCGTGAATAACCTCACTAGCGACTTCATTAAAATATTTTTTGTGAGGATGAAATGAACAATGGCGCTAGAACGGTCTCATATGTGTCACATTGTTGGCTCGTATAATGGGAACGCATTCATTGTATCAAAACAAAACGGATGAAAATTAGGCAGTGTAAAATCATAATAAACAGTAGGGCGTAGGCCATTTTTTAGGGTTCCGTACCCAAAGGGTAAAAACGGGACCCTATTACTAAGACTTCGTTGTCTGTCCGTCTGTCTGTCTGTCTGTGTGTCTCCAGGCTACATCTCAAAAACCGCTATAGCTAGACTTTTGTAATTTAACATTTTTAACAAATACTAAAAACAAAATAAAGTTAATATTTAAGGGGGGCTTCCATAGAAGAGACGTTATTTTTTTACTTTTTATAATGACAACAGCTAAGCACTTGAAACTATCACAAAATTCTTAATTATATTTGTACTTTAATAATTAATAATACAATTAAAATAAAATAAATATTTAAGGGGGCTCCCATACAAAAATCACAATTTTTTCCTATTTTCGCTCTATAACGGTACGGAACCCTTCGTGCGCGAGTTGTATGTCAGTAAACATCTATGAAATGATAGGATGCGGGCAACTTTCATGCAGACCAGATCAGCGCGCGGACGATGACAAGCATGACAGGAAAAGCGGCCTTAGAGAGTAGAATAATTATATAGCCTTACAAGGCTGTCCCCTGCTGAACATACGCTACCAACGAGCGCTAACCATCCTGATCTTGGGCAGCCCTCATCCAATCGTCACCTTCTTCATATCGTCGGTCCCTCGAGCAGCAGAGAATTTTACGCTATGTTGCCTGTAAAAGCCTTGTCGAACTCCCTCTTCTTTCGTTTCTCGCTACAACAGGCACGAATCTCGACGACTCGACCTGTGTGCATTGAATGCGTGTGTAGCCGATGTTTAAGATCAGCTAAATGAGACTACTGTACATAATTATATTGTGAAAAAATATGAGATTAAAAATCTTTGCTGCTGAAAAATTGGTACGTTGTGTTTTAACAAAATATAATAAAAAAAATATCTGGGTAAAACTCAGTAATAACAATTAAGTTGATCACCTTTTTCATTTTGTTAAGCTTACAGTTTGCGTTGTTCGCGTCTTATCAATAAATAGTTTAAAACTAATTTTGACTGAACGCGGCGAAAAACTTTTCAAAGGCACGTCAAGTCAGTAAGTAGACTTCGCGTAACTTTTTTAAGTCTACTTAGTTCACACACGCACGCTGAAGCAAGACAAACGGTATATACAAAAATCTAGTCGCCAAATTTATAATCATACTAATATTGTAAATGTGAAAGGGTGTCTGTCTATTACAACTTCAAGAATAAGCCACGGAACCGATTTTGATAAAATTTCATATGCAGATACTTTGAGTCCCGAGAAAAGACAAGAGAAAGGAAAAAAATTACATATCCCGCGCGACAAACTAATTTCGGCGAAAAAGAGTTGCGCGCGTCATCTTTTTCGTCCATAAAGAGTAGTAGGAATACAAATACAGTTTTATATACTTTTGAAAGAAACAAAGCACGCACTCTGTGAGTGCCTGGCAAAATTAAAAACGAAACAGTTCATAACGCCGCTAAAAAGTTACCAATACAAAACAAAAAAAATGTTCCTTTAAATTGAAACCTCTAATTATGTATTCTACCAAAAAACCCTTCGTCTAGCCAGTCTAGCCACTAAATAGTCAGTAAAAGTTTATTATTATGGAGCTATTACTATTTATCTGTTTTTCTGTCTTCTGCAGTTTTCGGCCATCATTGTTTTCCATAAAGAATCACTCTCCGATAGAATATTCCGCTTACACGAGAATATTCGAGTACCAATAAACTGAGAATACTCGAGCGCTCAAAGGTTTTATGTAAACATAAAAGTTATTCTCTAGTATGAACTATCAATAAAATGTAACAAACATATATATAAAGTTTATATCATTCTGTTCTGTGGTCCTCCGCTATTTGTAAGAGAGAAAAGAGATTCGTGTTTTTATTTTGAAAGTAAATTCTTGTTTCAAGATGTTTGATAATTATTAGTGATAGAATTATAAATAATTCTAGATGTAATAGTAAATGGATGGGATCGAAATTTCAAGACCTGGGAAGGTACCATAAAATGGTGACATTCAGTGATTTTTATGAATGATGTTTTGGAGCAAGTTGTAATAACTCCAAGGGTCTAACAATCCATCTTATGAACATCTAAGCATTACTTTTTAAATTAATTTCATTGAAAACTGACAAAGTTAAGGTTTCATAATTTATATTATGCCTTTAACGATATATATTATGAAATTTAACAATTTCTTAAACACTCATAAGAAGCATTTAAGGCATCCAGTAATGCAACACTCCAAAACTCCTGAAGTTATACAAATATCTTTCGTTGCCTGCACATTTGAATACTACTAAATGAGTAATCTATATTTAAATAAAAATGAAATTTAAATTTTGTTAGTCTGTCTGTTTCACCACTTCCTGATAAAGTGCCGAATAGGCTATCCACAACTTTTTTGACAGATTCTTCATACTTCATCTGTCACGTTAAGTGGTGGATAGCCTATCCGACACTTATCAGGAAGTGGTGAAACAGGCCCTAAGTAAAACTCGAAAACGGCTGAACCGATTTGGCTAATTTTAGTCGTGAAATGTTCGTGGAAATCTAGGAAAGGTTTATAAAAGGAGGAAAGTGATACAAAGTTCACCACTTATCTAGTTACGCATACAAATATTATGTATAAACGAAACTAGGTAAAGTAATTTATGTAAAAAGAGTTGTGCGTTAAACTTTCATACTCCAATCGAATTCCAATAAGGCAGACCTTTTCCAATAAATATTATATCACACTTTTTGTGCTCCAATTCCTTAAAAACAAACAAGACTAATTTATGCAGTGAAATTTTATTTGGTGTCTAAATAGTATACAATTTCAAAAAAATAAAACAAACAAATATTTTTCTCATATTTTGATTTCATATTATCAATCTGTCTGTCTGTCTGTCTCTATTTGTCCTTCTGTTATCCCTTCATGCCAAAACCGCTGAACCGATTCTGCTGAAATTTGGTATGGAGATACTTCGAGTCCCGGGAAAGGACATAAGACTTTATCTCTTCTCGCACGATCAACTAATTTTGGCGCAACGGAGTTGCTGTCGTCATCTAGCATTTTTATAATAATTGAAGACGTGAGAGGATGAACACGATAACTAACATTTCGTAACATACGGACATTTACTCATTTTTTCCCTTATAATTTAAACAAACCTTATATTTTATCTACTTCATCACCTGGATTATATATCTGGCTACACAAAAAATGCACAGTTTTTTATTTAAAATCACTTTTCCGGCCCTAAAGCCTCCATTTATGCAAAAAAAAACGGCATTTTTTTACTGTTAGTTAACGTGTTTTTCTACTCGACACGTCTTCAATTATGTCATAATATCAAAATACTATATCCTTTTTTGTTGTTATTCTTGGCTTGACTAAACATTATATATTATGTTAGTTATTACAACTTTTATCCTTCATTATCATCAGTTCACATCGTCAGAATAATAAAGCAATAAGCGAACAATAAAAACAATAAAATGTCCTAGATTTATGCCAAAGTGGAAAGGAAATTATTTTTCCGCCTCACGGCGACATATCTGCGAACAAAATGCTTACGGGATATAATATACCCCACACTATACGTTCGATTGTTATTCTGATGTTACATGGTTATATTTTGGGTGAGAAAATCACTACATAGTATGAGAGAGTCGCCGTCGCCAGAGTCTAGCCCCGTATACAGGGTGTAACATAACTAAATGATAATACTTCAGGGTGTGTGAAAGTAGCAGCGCTGAAAGACCATTTTTTTCACTTTTGTATGGGGAAACTCGTGACACTGGGGCGCTTGCCCATACAAAAGTGAAAAAAAAATATCTTTCAGCGCTGCTGCTTCCACAGTGAAGTCTCTACAAGGAACACATACACACCGTAAAGTAAGTTTTGTTACACCCTGTACTATATATCCCACCAAAAACATAAATTTAAAAAAGAAGAGCCAAGTTCAATACAAACATTATGCTTGCCTATGGACTTCGCCGTAAAAAGAATGGAGATCTAAATGAGTGTCAAGTTCTATGGAAAATCTAAATAACATGTAAGGTATCACTATGCCAAATTTCATTGCAATCGGTCCAGCGGATTCCAAGATTAGCCTGTACAAACAGACAAACCGACAAACAGACAGAGAAACAAAAATTTTAAAAACAGTTAAGATGTGTTCTATTACTCTTCTAAAATACCCCTGGCTTGCTTTTTTAAGTTTTTATGCAATATACAAAAATTGTATCTCTACGATATTATTAAAATATGTATAGATAGATTACAAATCAAACCATAATGATTTATGTAATACTGTATTAGATTAAGTTTATTATTGTATTTTCTTTGAAGTTTTTAATAATTTATAAAAAAATAAAAATCTTAAATGGCAAAAAAAAAAATATGAAATCAATTTTTATTCCGAACCAAATAATATCTATAATATCTAATAACAAATTAATGAAATATCTAAATAGTCTTATTCAGTTTTATGAAAAAGATTTTTTCGTTTCCGTAGATAAATAAGGTTGTAAATAAAAAATGTTTTGTACCAAGAACTATGTAAAACTTTCTCGATCGTCGCTTTAATAGCCATAAAAATCACCATTAATTATTATGTTGAGGAAACCGCAACTTTTGGCAATATGTAGCATTATTTTTGTCACACCAAAAATATTTCAATTTTCTTTATAAAACAACGTTGCCCATAATAATTCTGTATTTTGAGTACTACATAATATTATATTATGTATTTATATTGCTACAAAATAAAAATATAATGATCAATTTTAGATCTTCGATCTCTTATTTTAGATCAACTAGAATGTAGATTAAATATTTATTTTAATTGTAATAGTTTTATAATAATATAATAATAATAATATCTATGGACGCTTCACACCACGTCAGTCTGGCCCCGTGCTAAGTACCTGAAGGACTTGTGTTACGGGTACCAGACAACGGAAATATATTTAATACTTTTATACTATACATATATTTAAGATTTTTATTATATGATACACATATTTAATACACATCCATGATCCAGGAACTTTTGAAAACTTTTTGTTCCGTCGGCGGGATTTGAACCCGCGACCCCCGGCTTGAGCTACCAACAGCCCACCAACTGAGCCACAGAGGTCGTCATAATTATTATAAATATAATAAAACGTTATTTTTACTGCAGTCACAGTCCAGTGGCTGAGAGCGGTGCTACTCGTGGTCGTGGGTTCAATTTTAGAAAAAAGCTTCGAGAAATGTTTGGCACTTTTCACAATGAAAGCTGATTACT
This sequence comes from Cyaniris semiargus, assembly GCA_905187585.1. NCBI lineage: Eukaryota > Metazoa > Arthropoda > Insecta > Lepidoptera > Lycaenidae > Cyaniris > Cyaniris semiargus. The sequence goes on along the minus strand of LR994563.1, from coordinate 13,161,949 downwards.
TGATTGTCTTATAAAAAAAAGATGGCCCAAGTCGGATATGCATGTAAAAAGTTAGTCACGTCACGTCATCCATCCAGGGGGTTATCAGAATAAAAGAAAAGAAAGTGCTCTCGTATACTGCGCATACACTTGGCCACTATTTTGAGTAAATTTTTTAGCCTTGGTTTTAATAAAACCAGCCACTGTCACCAAACCAGTGTGGATAGTATTAAATTACTAATAAAATGTACTTACGTCTACATACCATCGAAGAAATTGATTCATAGGCAGTTGACGGCCCTACGTTTCACTTGGTCGGATTGTGTCAATTCAATGGATCTATATTTGACATAACGTGACTAAATTACGTAGGCCCGCAATCTGCCTATGAATCAACACCTCTGATAGTACATATTTCCTACGAATTTTACACGGGAAATATAGATTTACCGCAACTCAGCGTATATTTTTCAGCAACTAGTACAAAATATTTATAAAATCAACATCGTTAAAAGTTATAGCACAATCTGCATTCGATATTTCTATTTTGCTTTTTAACAGAGTTGTTCAGTTACTAAAAGTTTCCGTGAAGTTTCAACATTGTTACCTCACTTTTCCACCAGGTTTTAAACTAAACTCGATATAGTAGTGTTATGATTTACACTTTTTACCTGACAGAATCAAGGTTAAAAAACAGTAACACTAATAAAGAGTGCATTATTTTAAGTAAACCAAGAGGCTTTCTACCGATTGGTGTAGAACAGTAATGTTAAAAAGTTTAAGCCATCGAGGTCGTGGGTGGGTATCTCAAGTTATAGTTAGATTAAGTACACAAAATACTCTGAAAAACTATTTAAATTCTAATTATTTAAAAAGGTAAACAACAAAATACAATATTAAATTAGAATTAGCCAAATCAATGTCCTCATCTTGTTTCGTGGTTGCACAATCATTTATCAAAGACATTTAATAAAATATGACTACACATAATAAAAATAAAATTTTATGAACTAATGCAAATAAAATTGCTCTTTTTATGTCGTATAACAAAGTCATAATCGTTGTCAAAGTATATTTTACAGTCGCTTACACTGTTATTCCGATAAACATTTGATTGCAGGAACTATAACAGTAGACTTTCAATGAAAAGATTAATACACTGTATATTATTTAAGGCATTTACGAAATTGATCTTCTTCATAAATAAAAACAAATTTTAAATTTAGTAAGACCCGCTAAAACTCGAGAACGTCTGGACCGACTTGGCTTATTTTAGTGTGTAATATTTGTGGGAGTCTAGGATAGGTTAAGATTCGGAGGGACGACGTTCTCGGGTCATCTATTATTGGATTTAATATTTTTATATTCTGCTGCATCATCTACATAACTCTTTTCAGGATTCTTTTATAGTTATAAGCAATCATTTCGTAATGACTAACAAAAAAAAAAAACACTTTAATAATGGAGTTATAAGCCCATAAAACCATTTGCCATTTTTTAGATAATACAAAATAAATATTGGCCAATATTTAAGTCACTCCGATAAACACACGAAATTTCATCAAAATCGGTCTAGTCGTTATAAAGGAGATTTTCATTCAAATTATAAAGAACATTATTCATCAAAGGAAACTAGTTACGGGTATATTTCACTTTCAGACAACGGAGCGTTTTCATTTTAAAATAATAATGTTTTAAATTGATATACAACTTTCATAAAACAACTTCCATTATGGTCTGACTGCTCAGGTATAACGTTTTTCTTACATTAAAATTCATAATGAAATTATGATTTATGCATAAAATGGGTTATTATTTAAGTTTATCGCTACACTATAACATTAGAAACTAGATTAATATTCTAAACCAGATGACCCGGCGAACTTCGTATCACATTCCTCCTAATATAAACCTTCCCTGGATTTCCACGAATATTTCAAGACTAAAATTAGTTAAATCGGTTCAGCCGTTTCCGAGCTTAAGAGACTAACAGAATTGAAATTCATAGAAGCATAATATACTAGTTAGGTAGCTAGAAGTGCCTTCGAAAATAATCCTTGAGAATTTCTGCGAGTTTCTTACGCTGCTTCTTCTCGCCGGGTTAGTTCCCGAACCGGTGGTAGACCTCATGTAGACGTTCTAAAAGTGTTAATTTTCAACCAATTTAGAAATAAAACATTTTCATAGTCTTGATACTTGACACAAGTGTAAAATAGTAGAGCCAACTAGTTTTGAGAGTAATGTAATAATTTGTAAGTGGAACGAGCCTCAATAAGTCGTGCACAAGTTATGAGGAATCTACGTGCCTCTTCCCCTGTTTAGATAGGATCAAACGGGAGATATTTATCATCACGTTATATTACGTTTTATTTTTTTTACCCCCCTACCAAATTTTCACCCTCTACTAATAAAAATATTTATAGTTTTTAGGACTTTGTCCGTGATGTGACTTTTTTAATGAACCAGACAAAACAAGCAGGCCTAGTACAAATTTTTGGAATGTAAATATTTTAAAGAGGGGTGAGTTTTTACCCGAGTTTAAAAAAGACAGGATTTTAGCAGTGTCTACATTTCTCAACGTACAACAGTAGACATTGATGCAATTATTAATTGAACATATTTTTCTTGATGTGTGATTCATCCACGCAAGCTACAGCTGCTAAAAGAGTTGACTAAAGCGGCTATCACGTTAAGATTAGGAAAAAAACAAAGGAATGTACCGCTACATGTCTCATGATTATCTTTCTAGGGTTAAAAATCTGTCCTAGGCTAGTGACTAGAAAAAAGAAAAATAAACCATTTTTAAATACTTTAGCCAGTATTTAATAAATGATTTCTTTGCTCTAAAAATATTATGTAAATAAGATGAACAACGAAAGCCAAAAAATTCTAAATTATATATTCCAAGTCGTTTTTATCGTAGTAAAAAAAAAACTTATTATATGTACAGGGTGTAACAAAATAAAGTGATAATACTTTAGGGTGTGTATGTGTCACTTCTATAGAGTTCACTGTGAAAGTAGCAGCGCTGAAAGAGCAAGCGTCATGAGTTTGCCCATACAAAACCGAAAAAAAAGTTACTCTTTCAGCGCTACTTTCACAGTGAACTCCATAGACGGAACACCTAACACACCCTAAAGTATTATCACTATGTTTTGTTGCACTTTGTATAAATAGAGAAAAAAAAGTATATTTTAAGTACTTTTTAATATAATGATCATTGTTTTCACCAGGTGCGAGCTCAAAAGCCGTTCAATAAACACTAAGAAGGCCGATATTACCAAACTTGTCCAAAACAATTTCCATCAAACTCAACCGCATTATTGAGGCCCCAAATTTTCCGGCGAAAATATTACAAGTATTCCGAGCTTTTTCCTATTTTAATATCTTGGGCTTAGGACGTCACTTTACTGAATCTCTTGCGATTGCTAGAATTGATTTTTTAGATTCAAGTAGTTTGTGTAATACAAGTCATGTTGCGCGTTTCTTCTTATTTTTTTAACTTCGTCTCCTGCGATTTTTATAATCTTGATGCCAAATTTGATTGAAATTAATCGAGCAATTTAAAACATCCGTATTTGAAGAAAACGTAACGTTATAGTATGTCTGTTACGTTTTCTTCGTCGTCAGTTCATGTGAAAGTGTTTTATTTTGCTTTTAAATCAATCGATCTTCGTATGGATAATTTTGTACTATACATTATTTTATAGTTAACATGATGACGCCCGCAAGTCCGTTGCGCCAAAATTCGTATATCGCCCGGGAACCGTACATTTTTATGGGATAAAATGTATCCTATGTCTTTTCCTGGGGCTCACAGTATCTCCATTTATAATATTAAGTAGGAATCTCTAAAAAGAAAAAAGAAGAAGACCCTAGAATTTTTTCTAATTTTGCGAATAATACCTATAATAATATAACCGTGTGTATTAAACCTTACTTGGTGACGTCATCAAATCTAGGCTGGCGTTATGTAATGTGTACAAACACAGAAATTAGTTCAGTTTATTTGCTCCTGGCATTGACAAATAATACTATGAATATTCGTGATAATTAATGATGTCGTGTTTTGTTACGATACCATTGTTGTCAATACTATAAAATATAGTTTAGTTGAACTATCTAAATATTGAGTGTAATTAAATAGCTATAATTAAATGATAGTTACATTGAAATGTTTTGTATTAACGGCTAATAAAGCTTGATTTTTATGAGTCCGCGCGAACGAGCGAATTGGCCGCTACACAACAACATCTCCAGACATTGTATGTAAGGGTCAATTCAGACCGCAACGCGACGAAGCGAGGCGAGGCGCGGCGCGGCATAAATTTGTATGGATTTGACAGATTTCAATTGCGTGAGACGTCTTGCGAATCTGTCAAATCCATATAAATTTAGAAATGCATCTACGCGTCGCGTTGCGGTCTGAATCAACCCTAATGATTATGTACAATTGCTTGTGATCTCCGCTCGTTCGCGCGGTCGCATATAATATATCGAGCCTTACCATCCACCTCTTTGCGAATCGTTTGTGTGTGTCACTCCTTTTATATATTATTATACACAATAATATACAATCACTGTTTCTATGATAGGCTTTCGACTCAAATAAATATTAATTATTGTATATTATGCTTGTCCATCATGAATTAATTTACTTTTGTAGGACACCTAGTGCAAAACATCAGCAAATTCTCAGCGCATGCATCTGTAGCACAAATCGTTGTGCTGCAACTGGACAGCAAAAAGTAAACAAAACTCGTAGTCAGAGTTACAGGCGCATTTTCACCTCTTAAGAGGGCGACTAACGCAAAAAATCAAACATCGTCCATCTCTCTTCACACTCACGCCCGTCTTTCATAATTCGCTGGCCCCGGGAAATAAAGCGGTAAACGCCAGTTACGCCCTTTTTAATGTTTTTCGATTTTTGGCTTCTCTGAGTATCGGTCTATCACCCCAATTTTTTCATATTTTTAAATTAATATTAATTACTAGACGTTCCGCGTGGCTTCGCCCGCGTATATTAGATATTTCACAGACAAATCAGTCTACAAAAAATAGCCTATGATCCTTCACGTGGTCTACTTCTTATCTGACCCAAATAACAGAAAAATTCCTCTAGTAGTTCTTTACACATTTTCTTCTATTTCTTCGCTCCTATTAGTCTTATCGTGATAAAATATAGCCTATGGCCTCCTCGATAAATGGGCTATCTAACACTGAAAGAATTTTTCAAATCGGACCAGTAGTTCCTGAGAATAGCGCGTTCAAATAAGCCCTTTCAAATAATTTCCCCCCGTTTTTTCCACATTTTCCTCTATTTCTTCGCTTCTATTAGTCTAAGCGTGATAAAATATAGCCTATAGCCTTCCTCGATAAATGGACTATCTAACACTGAAAGAATTTTTCAAATCGGACCAGTAGTTCCTGAGATTAGCGCGTTCAAACAAACAAACAAACTAACTAACAAACTCTTCCGCTTTATAATATTAATATGGATAATAAATGACAATGACAGCTTTATTGCACGGAAAATTCTCTTAAAACTAAAAATGTATTCATACAATACTCTATGAAACATAACACAAAAAAATCGGTGAACATCTTAACACTACATATCTTAGCAAAGAATAAGAATATTGAATTTAACCACGTTTTAGGTAATAAACGTATTAAAACATATTACGCCGTAGAAGCTATTACGCCTTTCTTCCCGGATTTTTTTTTTGTAATCCCGGCGCCGTACTGTCATGTTACGCTGAACGCCTGCATCCCTTTGACTCCTACACATGCTTTCTAGTATCGTTTACGTAAACTTATTAGCACAGGAAAATCAAAGTTTCGACCTAGGAATAATTCGCATAGAGCTAAAAATTTGTGGTGACTTTAAGTATACCATTATAAATAGAATCTCAAAAGTCCTCGCCGATCCCTTTGTTCTAAAAAAATATTTAATGTCAAATGTACGAAAATGAGGTTTTTTCCATTTTTTTTCAAACGATAAATCTGTGGGATATGTGTGGTGGCCACAAAGGAAGATCTTCCGACCGAGCGAGGTGGTATGCCCGGTCAGGCCGAAGCCCCACGTGATACATTTCAGCTGTCGTATATATACCGACGCACTTAGAAAACTTCGGTAGCGCGATGCAGGAATGTTAAGCGAATTGTGGGTACCGCCACATCACTCCCCCCCGAAGACCGGAGGTCGAATCTTGAAGTCTTGTCGCTTGAGTCGCCAGTGCCAGAGAGTTCCAGTGAGTCGGAACTGTTGCAGTGAGTCCCAGTGAGTCGGAACTGTGAAGCTGCTGCACGGGATCCAGTGAGTCGGATAGCTGCCGTGCGGGGCCGATGCTACGTGCTGACCAGGAGAGATGTGCTCTGCTTGCTGACCGGTCGGTATAGTGAGAAAGCCCGTTGATGCCGATGCGGAGTCGCCCAGGCCGCGGTACATTGCGGCTAGTGGACAAGGTACCCGATGAGGCGATGCTGGCTGGCGCGGTGCGGAGGGACAGGGAGTGATGATGATGAAGGAGGCGTGTTCTGTCGAGGGTCACCAATGTGGGATATGTGTGGTGGCCACAAAGGAAGATCTTCCGACCGAGCGAGGTGGTATGCCCGGTCAGGCCGAAGCCCCACGTGATACATTTCAGCTGTCGTATATATACCGACGCACTTAGAAAACTTCGGTAGCGCGATGCAGGAATGTTAAGCGAATTGTGGGTACCGCCACAAATCGTATCAAAAAAACATGTAGGACAAGATTGTAGATTATTAAAAACTCTATAAAAAATGTACAACACTTCTGTTAATACGACTTACCATTCGTTATAAATAGTGGGTTTAAAGTTTGGGAAAATCATATTATAATATTTACTTGTTATGAAGTAGAAGAATTTGTTTATATTTTTGTTCGAAAAGTCAAAAAAATCCTTCTGCGTTGGATAGTCTATTTATTGAGAAAGGCTTGGGCCTATATAAAATCACGCTGTGACCTATAAGAGCGAGGAATCTGAGGAAAATTTGGAAAAAATGGGGAAAAATATTTGAAAGTGCTTATCTCACGAACTACTAGATAAATTTTTATGGTATTTGGCACTGATATAGAGTAGACCACGATGAGAGACCTATGCAATTTTTTTGCTTAAAAATGTACGGTTCCCGTTAATTCCTGGCGGCACCGGCTTGACAAAAGTTAAGTTTGCATGTTCGTTGGCCTGCCAGAAGGGTTTGAAATCGACACTACATCGCGGTTATATGGTGTCCCCCACGGCCCAAACGGAACATTCTAGTGTCGCTCAAATGGTGCCCCCCATCAACGATGTCAATACTTGGATATGGCATACGCCATCAAAACTGTAACAATGTTTTTGCATGCAAAATGTGTATCGGGAAAATATTGTCGTCCTTTTTTGTCTTACAGTAATAGCATATACTACTTTCTCTTTCACTCATTCACGCTTTCAATGCATATTTTACGTAATCAATGCATTAAATACGTCCGACTGTCACCGCGTCCTAAGGCACACTGCTCTCAGATGAGTGAGCTCACTCATTTCGAGGGTGACACATTTTCGCGCTGACGATTGTATGGAATGCCTCTTCTAAAGGTTTATAATTCTATGCCCCCCATGGCCTAAACGGAAAGTCGTAGAATTTCGGTCGGCGTTTAACGTATTAAGCATAATATGATTTCAGCGAAAAGCGCATTAATTATTTACTGTCAAAATTTATTTCCTCACAAAAACATCGAATGAAACAATAACTAATTTCTATTAAAACTTTTTCGAGTAATTGCGGTTCGGTAATATTATCCAATAATATCTTCAAACTTTCGCACAGTAATGGGTGTTCTTAATTTGTTATAATGCTTTTTGAATTCACTTAACGGCAATACGGACGGTCAATTATTATAACGAGATGATTGAGAGCCATATTCCAGTAATATAGCATCAATAATCATCCAAACTGATCTGAAGAAATGATGATGAAGGAGGCGTGTTCTGTCGGAGGTCACCAATGTGGGATATGCGTGGAGGCTGCAAAGGAAGTTTCCGACCGAGCGAGGTGTTATGCTCGGTCAGGCCGAAGCCCACGTGATACATTTCAGATGTCGTATATTCAAAATTCAAAATTCAAATTCTTTAGCATACAATAATATACAATAGTATAAAAGCTAGGTAGCGTACATCACGTCGTCTAATCCCATGATAATTAAAAACCAGTGTTACGGCAATCAGACAACGGATGCACATCGAACAATAATTTTATCCTAGTATATATTATTTATGGCTGTGTATAATAGCTGTCGTATATAAGTACTGACGCGCTGAGAAAACTTCGATAGCGCGATGCAGGAATGTGGCGCTAATTGTGGGCACCACCACAATATTATAAATGCTAAAGTGTGTCTGTCTGTCTGTTACCACTTCACACCCAAACGGCTGAATCGAATTTGCTGAAATTAGGTATGAAGATACTTTGAGTTCCGGGAAAGGACATAAAATACTTTCTATCCCGGAAAAATGAACGGTTTCTGCGCGATACTTGATTTATTGCGTGACGGAGTTGCAGGAATCTTCTAGTAGTAGATTTATATATTATGAATAAAAAGGTGTGAGAACAACCACAGGTTCCATATAAGCGACATCGGTTCACAGAATCTTCATTGGGAAAGTTCCCTTCAGGGGTCTGGCAGCAAATGTTTAGTAAATATTCGAATACAAAATTGTATATCGTCAACATCCCTTTTCTTGTTTCAGCTCGTTTAAACAAAATACTGTTATTGCCTAAAATATACAGTCGGTGGCACTAATTAAATTAAATTAAATCATCGTTATTTCGGGCATCAGAGGCCCATATAACAAATACCGTAAATCTAACATACATATTAATATTATAATAATACCTTAAAACTAACAATACATATTTTATATATACTTATAAACTAACACTGTCACTTGTTGCCGGCGACATGACTCGACGCTTCGTTCCGGAGTCTCCCCCGGAACCTCCGGTAGACCACATCCATCGGCCAGAACTCCGACGCCTCGAAAGTCGACAGAAGATTCGTCGGTACTCTCACCACAAAGGAGCTAAAGTTAACCTTGTGGCGAGACTGCAGACGCTCGACCCTCAGGCGCAGTGTCGTCTTCTTCTGGATTTAGTCCACGACGTCCTCGACCTCCATGGACCAGTGCAGACGGGATATGTACAGGGGCGTCGCGGGGACCTCGCTCCGCAGACGCAGCTCAGGTACATCTTCTATTAACCCTCATCTAATTATTACCTTCTTTAGAATCAAGTTATTTTAACCTCTATTGTTATTAGTCCCTCCTCTGTCCAAAGATCTCCCCCAAAGTATTTCACTTATCACGATCCTGCGCCACCGTTCACCAGCCTGGCTGTAATGTTTATAGTTCATCGCACCATCTTTCTTCGTACATCCATCCATCTTTAGGTTCCTATTCTGTAATCTATTATATACCTGTATCTAACTATACTATAATAATATTATATCGGACGGACGATGCAAATGGGGCCGGCCCGTGAAAAGATGGCACTACGAGCTAGAGGCATTCCAGCCAGGCTGACCAACGGTAGTGTAGGACCGAGCAAAATGGAAGACCCAAGGGAAGGCCTTTAACTAACAGTGGGACATCATAGGCTAATGATCAATTCAGATCGCAACGCGACGAGTAGATGCATTTCTAAATTTGTATGGGTATGACAGGTTTGCAAGACGTCTCACGCAATTGAAATCTGTCAATTCAGTACAAATTTAGAAATGCATCTACGCATCGCATTGCAGTCTGAATTGACCCTAAGAAAAAAAAAATGTCGCATAGACCTAACAAAATACTTTAAAATTTGTTTACAAACTTTTTTGCGGACTGTACTCGAGTTATTCAACGGAATTATATGAGAATTACCAGAAGGCGTTCCGGAAATCTCTATCACTGTATCTCGCCACAACGGTAATTAATTTAAACTCGGTGTAACGCTAACTAGATTCTCCGTTGCAACGGTCAATTTATGAACAAAGTTGCTCACTAATAACGCTAATTGAGATTTAACTGTTCGGGAAGTTTAAAACAATGGAGTTTTCTTTATTTCGAAACTAATTTGAGCGTTGTTTTAGGTTGTTGTGTTACATGGTTTGTAATCAGAGTGTAATAAATATTTGAAACTCTACCTACGATCTTAATTTAATAATCGAGACCATATTTGTTGATGTTTTAATTAAGGTTTTAAAAGTTGTCCAAAAACAGGTAAGTTTACACCTGTTTTCATAGACACTTTAACTATTGTTTGTACTAGCTGTTAATAATTACTGTACAGGTTTTGTAGGTACCTGTACAGCTGAGCCCCTAGCCAAGAATTTTTCTTTATAGCTTCTTTATAGAATCGACGATCAAAATGTATGGAATTGACATTAGACGAGTCGAACGTCAATTTCATATTATCGAACGCTTCTGTCAATTCCATACATTTTGATCGGCGATTGTATAAATATGCGATAAAGAAAACGTCTTGATAAAGGGTCTGTTTTCGTAGATACCTGTATAGATCTCGTTGACATCTGTACAGTTTTAGTAGATATTTGTATATCCCTTTTGCTTGTTTCTTGCCCAAGTTTGGCCAAACATTTGGACTAGCTTTGCTTCTTGAGAGTCCTTCTTACCTTTTCTTCCCACTCCAGTACTTGTTTTGGTCCATTTCGCCCGCAGCAAGTGGTAAGTGTAAATAGTTTAAACGAAAATGTTCTTACCGCATTAATGTGCGGACACCGTGAAAATTTGTAAAGGTAGCGGTAAGTATATTTTCACGCATCGTTTACCCTTAAGTAAATAGAAAATGGTTCGTTTAGTCTTATTTTTTAAATACTTTGTTAGCAATATTATATTTACTTACTTACTTATATAATATTATATTTTGTAATTTAGTATGGCTATTCTTGTTATAATAATATAGAGATATCTAAGCTTTTAAATAATTTGGATAAAGTTTGCTATTTCAATACTTTTAAGTAAGAAATAAAAAAAGAGTGATTTATTGCATGTACCATCTAAGATAATTGATTCATTGGTAGATGGCGGACCTACGTCATTTGGTCGGACTACGTTAATTGAATGTTAGTCTTGATCTGTCGGCTGGGTTTAAAATAATGCATGATGTAAATCAATTTGGTTCTTCCAGCAGACAAAGTAATATTTTTTGAATACCTCTATGAAGGTTTGTATAATAAGATTATCGCTGCGATCTAAAGCTATAATAAAATCTATACACTCACATGTATCAACACATATCTCGGAGCACATTTGCCAGTCAACTACATTACAACTTGCTAATTTCGGGATTCGGCACGTTAGAGCTCTCAAACTTGGGGACTTCTTAATAACATTCGCAGATAAGCCGGTGCTAGGGTTGACAGTAGAAACCGGACACTTTAAAAATTAAAATAAAGCAAAGGTTTGGTTTGCATGGATTCAGTTCCGAAAGTAGTGATTCGATTCCGATAGACACAGACATAGACTTAACCATTTTATTTTGATTCTGTCGCAATTTTAAGATTTTGAATTTTAATTAACAGAATTTGGCGTTAGTATTTAAGAGGAACGTTAAAATTAGGACCACGAATTTCATTCTAATGAAAGTCACTTCATCAACCCCATTTCAAATGTCCAGTTTCATTTTGGCAACCCTACTGACTTAGGTTAACTCGAAACGTTAACACTACTCTGTGGTTTTATTCACGGAACTTCAGTATTTACATAATTTAATGCCAAACTTGGACCCTTTTTATGACTAGTGCAGTAGTTTAACTTCGAACATGATAACATACCCTTATAGTCTAGAGATATAGTTTGGAGAGACTTAGGCCAGCCCATAAAGTTAATATACCTAGCGGAATAGAGCAACAATCTCGAGCTGTCAAACAAAACCGAAATTGGTTTGCATCTGTGTGTAAAAATATGTGTACGTATACACTTACACAAACATGATTGAACATGAATTCTATGAGATTAAATTGTCAACGTGCCGATAAGTGCCGACTGGACGTCAAAAAAAGAGTTCTGCTGTCATGTATCACACGTCTCTTTACCACGCAGTGTTACTGATAGTGACATCTCACTTGCTCAGGCCTTTGTTTCTCTATTCCGCTAGGTATATTAACTTTATAGGGCAGCCTCACACTTAAATCAAGCCAGCATTTATGTGATTATATCTTCAGTATCAGAAAGTTTTTGGTGAAAATATTATGAAAACTCCTTGGCAGTTGGTATGAAGCGACCTTTGTAATATTACAAGTGTGTTAATGTGTCTGTCTGTCTTTTTTTCTTCATGCTTGGCTGTAACGATTTTGAAAAATATAAATAATATTAGACATAGGGATACTTGAGTCCCAGGAAAGGACACACATAATTTTTAAATCCCGGAAAAATATTTGGCTAGACCCAACTTTAATTATGGTGCTAGAGCGCGATAATTACATTTCATCACCAAATAGGTGACCACATCTAGTAGCAAATAAGTTAACTTATGTAACTAAAATTCTTTTTCAAACAATTGTTACATTTGTATACTAACGACCTAGTAGAACATAAAAACTTACGCTTGCAATTTAGTATAAAAAACGACAGATTCGGCTATCTAAACGCAAATTACAATTTGAAATGTTTCAGCGTGTAACAATTGAAAAATTGTCGACTCTTTTGTCTACGCCTAAGCGTTCATGAGAGGGATGCATGAGCGTGCAAGTATGAAAGGGGTCTCATTTGCAAGGACTGTCTTACCGCCTCTAAAGTCCCATTTGTTAAGGCGCGATGAGTTCCCTGAATAAAACATTAAGGTGTTCACACACATATTCATAAGGTTCTTAATTTGTTGAGCCCATGTTATGTCACTTCATAACATTAATATTAGGGGTTTTTAGCATATTATCACAATATCGAAATATATCTTTCACTTCGGTTTAGTGTCAGTTGTTGGTTTTACTGAAACTACGCAGGAGAGATATTTTGTAGTGTCCAAGTATAATATTATGCGCATTACAACTGCAATTTATCTTCCTTATCTCGCATAACCCAGTAAGATGCATGATAAACATAACTAGTGAGAGATCAGTCGAGGAACCAATTTCTACATGCCCATCCGACGCATGGGTCTTGTCAAACACGCAGGTGTAGGCTGCATTGTCATAACCAAACAACAGCAATACTTTTCCTATATGGGAATACAACACACGACCTCCGATTCAAGATCTCGCTCAATAACCCAAGAGCCAGCGACTGCCAGACTCGACATTTTATACAAGCTGGTCGTTCTTGCCTTAACAGGGGTCATATACAGGAAAACTTTCAGTTTTTAACACGCTTTTATTGACTTGGGCTGTATGTATGTAATGGAATTTTGAGCAAGATTTTTACCTATCTCCAGTAGTCTAATTAATTCTAAACTTTTCATACCTATTAAGAGCCAATAACAATGCAATAATTTATAAAAATTTTAAAAAAAATTAGCGTTTTTTTTAGTTTTTTTAAGCTATTATTATTTTATTATCCTAATACCGGTGTACTCCAATCCTTACACAGACGGCATACACGAGTAACGATTCATTTTTTTGTCCTTGCGTCATCCGGGCCGGGGTGTCCTGTCACGTCGGGATTCGCTGCGGGTTAATTTTGTGCGACTTGTTTATGAACATTTTAAGAGTGTTTTAACTTAAATGTTCATGGTGAATATCCGTTTTGTACCCACTGTCACACACTATTAAGTTTTCTTACAGACTTCGAATGTCGATCGAAATTGTCGACGGTTGCCGTCGACAAGTGCTATTCGTCTGTAAGAAGCCTAAGATCCCTCTCAAATATAAACACAATAAGCGATGCTTAGGCTCAAATCACACCGCACACATGGCAGCGCAGCGGCGAGCATTTTCAATGTCAAATGATTTTTAACTTTATCTTCATTACAGACTGCTTTCGGCGTCGCGGGCGGTCGCGAGACTTTCCAAGTTTCTCAAGCGATACTTTGTATTACAACAATGAAGATAAAGTTAAAAATTATAGGACACTGAAAATGCTCACCGCTGCGCTACCATTTCGGTGTGATTTGAGCCTTAAGCTCGACATGAGGCCTAAAAATAAGCTTAGTTTCAAGATTTACGTTCCACGTGATTTTAGAGAAATTGATTCCCAGGCAGACGGCAGACCTATATAATTTGGTCGTTTGAAACCCAGTCTAGTGCCAACATAATATCACGATTCAAGTAAATTTTTTTTAAAGATTTTATATACCATTTTGTCGGCGTCATTAAGATGTACATTCGTGCCGAAGCCCGAATCACAGCTTTGTAGGCCTTATAGTCTCTGAGAAAAACCGCGGACAGACAGACGGACAGACAGTCAGACGGACGGACAGACCGAAACTATAAGGGTTCCTTGTTGACTATGGAACCCTAAAAATGTTTACAAAGTTGCTTATTGTTTTGTAACACTCGGAACATAAAAAATCAAATTAAAAAAAAAATACATACATATTAAGAAGGATTTTAAGTGAATTTAAAGGATACGTCGCAAAAAATTGACGCGATTTTGTATTTTTTAAGGTAAACGAAACTCACACGTACACATCATATTTTGTCCTACATATCACATACTCTGTAAGTTTACCCTTCAAAGTGGATACACTTTGAAAGGTAAGCTTACAGAACTTGTCTACACGGTTAATCTGTCTTGGACAATGCGCTTCAAATATTTCAATAAAACTTAACGAAGCGGTTGAAAACAATCGTCCGTTGTGTACACGGCCTTACTTTATTGTTAATTTAATCGGTTTTAGTTGAATAATAAATATTTTTATGTAGGGTTTAATTAATAACTCTCTATTACAATTTCAGCTTTAGCTACACAATAAGGCTTAAAAGTTATAACTTTCTGTTACTAATAATCTTTTAAGGTACAAGTTGGAAGCCGGCTACATGAAGTTGCAGCAGACGACGTGTTGTCGCGACACGACATTTCTATGTATTTCTATGAATGTGTCGCTAGTTTCGTGTCGCTAGCTGCGCAGGGTATTTCATAGAAATACATACAAACCAGTAGTGTCGCGACGACACGTCGTCTGCGGTTGCTTCATGTCGTCCGCTGCCAACCGGCACCTTTATGATATTTCTTTAAAACCATTAAATTTTGCTTCTGATTCTTAACCCTCTGCAACTAATGTTACCGAGTTTTTCGAATTCTACTGATATGTAGAATACGAGTGTCATTGACAGCAATTTTTTTGGAAACTATAGTTATATTATATTAACTATTTATAATGTAATCTTTTGAAGGTTTTTCTTATCCATACTAATAATATTATAAATGCGAAAGTTTGTCTGTCTGTCTGTTACCTCTACACGCCCAAACCACTGAACCGTTTTGGCTGAAATTTGGCATGGTGCTTTTAGTCCCGGGAAAGGACATAGAATACCTCTTATCCCGGAAAAATGAACAGTTCCCGCACGATAACCGAATTTCGCCGCAACGGAGTTGCGGGCGTCATCTTGTAAATCTTATATTTCGCAGTATCTATACGACAACGGAGTGGGTTAAGATACTCCAGCATCAGTCAACCATGAAATCGTTATTATATTAATTGCTATGTAAGCACAATAACGACTAATAGCTAATGATGTAGCCGAAAATTTCCAATTGAAATGCAAACGGCTTATTATATTCAATGGATTGCAAATAGTGGTACGTTAAACGGCTCGTAGCGCCGTTTTAAACAATTCTATATGCTTTATGAGTTTTGTCTTTGGACTTAAACCAAATTCAATTTTGCTTTAACGATTCCATAATCCATATTGTCTCTTAGTGAGATTTTGTGGCTAATTATTTAGTTGTTTATTTTGGATTTAATTATTGTTTATTATGTTTATTATGGTATTACTAAAAATAATACGAAGATTAAGTTTTTGATAAATTATAAAGTTATATTGTTCCTGACAACGTAATTTAATAAAAATAAAAAAATAGATTTTATCGATCTTTTAACTACCAAAACTTGCGTCTATTTATCCATCTGGTACTCATAATAATTCATATCGGCACGTATATTCATGAACTTAAGGTAAAAATGAGTGCTGGAAGGTCTCCAAGCCTACATCAGCGAATGCCGATTTATTATATCAAGTCAGCTGTATCAATTTCAATTTGCACGACTATTGACTTTGATTGAAATACTTTATGTTTGATTAAATAATATCATTTTTATGACATTTTTAAATTCATATTTGTTACATAATATTATATAGAGTCAATTCACATGTTTTTATTGTGACGATGTTACGCGGAGGAATGAATCTTGATATCAGTTATTCAAAATAGGAGTCTTACAACGGGAAGTCTTTTAATTCAATGTTTTTCTCCTTGTGTAAATAAAGTTAAGTTTTAGATGACTCTTTTTAAACCTATCGCGGCAGCACATCGCCCTGAAATGTGAACTGATCCTTAATTCCTGTGGCACAGCGCTACGGCGTAGCACGTGACGAGCTACGGCGTAGCATGTGAAAAACTACGGCGTAGCACGGGATAAGCTACGGCGTAGCACGGGACAAGCTACGGCGAAGCACGGGACAAGCTACGGCGTAGCACCTGACGAGCTACAGCGTAGCATGTGAGGAGCTATGGCGTAGCACGGGACAAGCTATGGCATAGCACGTGTTGAGCTACGGCGTAGCATGTGAGGAGCTACGGCGTAGCACAGGACAAGCTACGGTGTAGCAGGTAGTGAACTATGGCGTAGCACGTGGCAAGATACGGCGTAGCGCGTAATGAGCTACGGCATAGCAAGTGACAAGCTACGGCGTAGCACGGGACAAGCTACGGTGTAGTACGTGACAAGCTACGGTGTAGTACGTGACAAGCTATGGTGTAGTACGTGACGAGCTATGGTGTAGCACGGGACAAGCTACGGTGTAGTACGTGACAAGCTATGGATTAGTACGTGACGAGCTATGGTGTAGCACGGGACAAGCTACGGTGTAGTACGTGACAAGCTATGGATTAGTACGTGACGAGCTATGGTGTAGCACGGGACAAGCTACGGTGTAGTACGTGACAAGCTATGGATTAGTACGTGACGAGCTATGGTGTAGCACGGGACAAGCTACGGTGTAGTACGTGACAAGCTATGGTGTAGTATGTGACGAGCTACGGTGTAGTACGTGACGAGCTATGGTGTAGCACGGGACAAACTAAGGCGTAGCATATACACTATTTCAATACATTCAGAACTTTATGCAAATTATATTCTATATATTGTGTCCGAAGCCCTTTCTATAATGTATTTCCAAACAAATCCATTTATCTATCAAAAGTTTAGATTATAAAATAAATTTCTTATACCTGCCTCATTTAAGTTGGACGCGTCGAAACCTTCACGAGAAGTTTTAAACAAATCCCTCACTCGATAATTTAATGGATCAACATCACATTTCTATTTCAAAACTACGCTTAACTCTTTGTTTTATTATTAGGAAGAAATTTGTTTAAATGGCCTTTAAAAACCATATCGTTTATTAAAAACTAAAAAAAAAAAATATTCATACCAAGTAATACTTACAAATTGAAAAAAAAAAAAAAAACAATAATACCTCTCAATTCCCTGAACAAACATAGAAAAAGAAAAATAGCCATTGCATATTTATTTAAGTATAGCCTAGTGAGCCCGATGGACGTCGTCCCGTCATATATATTTTAATTGTCAAAAGCGTAATGACATAATTCTACAGTGGTGAGGAATTCTTAAATTTTCTATCTACGATTTTTTTTAATTTTTCTCCCCGTAAGGGCCTGTAAAAATAAAGAACTTGCACTAATCAGTCGCTGTCCACACTTGCTTTCTCCTGATTACTAATCACCTGCACTTATTACTAATCAAAGTGAATACAGGCCATAACAACTTTTCAGTCATTAACAAACAGAATATAAAAACCGGCCAAGTGCGTGTCGAGCCACGCGCAATATAGGGTTCCGTAGTACCGCTAGTTTTTGATATTTTTTTAAATTGTCAATGAATGTACATTTATAACGTGTTTCACACTACCAACAACATCATCTCAGTTACGTTCAAAGGAATTTGAATGAAAAGTTCCTTTGTACTTCGCCGAATATATTTTTTTTAGTTGATCGACTATTACTCAATAACTTATGAAGTCTTCTTAGCCGTGATAATTTTCATTTCAAATTCAGCATATTTCCTACTCCCGTGATTTTTTTTCACATTTCCAGAAGCAACCGGTTAGCTGGTAGAAGGGGGGGACACAGGACTCTAACGATTTTTTCCGCTTTGAAACTTCATATTTCACAAATGGATCCCTAAATCGAAAAATTATTTATGAATACTCGAAATATTTTTAAAAAATGTATCCAACGACACCCTACATGTTGGGGTGGACGCAAAAAAAAATCATCCCCGCTTGATGTGTAGGGGAGGTACCATAAAAAAAATTTATTTTTTTTAAGATTTTATATACCATTTTTCGGCATCATTAATAGAGGCCTACAAAGCTGTAATTCGGCATGAATATGCCGAATTACAGCTTTGTAGGCCCTATAGTCTCTGAGCAAAACCGCGGACAGACAGACGGACGGACAGACCTAAACTATAAAGGTTCCTTGTTGACTACGGAACCCTAAAAATGATTAGCGAAATAGTTTCAATCATTTTCGAGATTAGTACACACATTTAGCGATTCATTTGATGTTATAAATAACTAACTGTGTCCTTAATACTTAATTTAAAAGTACTAATACCTAATTCGCACAATTTTACTACGAACTCCTTTTAACACACAGCAAATTGTTTGCTCGCTCCAGTTGACAAGACTGTGCTTGTTTTCAATTTATAACTTTCATACGTACAATTATTGGCTGTGTAAATATCTCCAACTTTCTCAACTTCCAACATTGTTTGCTGTGTACACGATTTGAATTTGTCGTATTTAACTTCGAGTAAATGTTGACGGGACATAAAAAATGTAACGCGTAAAAAATACTTCTACAGGATGTAACAAAACAAAGTAATACTTCAGGGTGTGTAGATGTTCCTTATATTGAGTTTACTGTGAAAGTAGTAGCGCTGAAAGAGCAATTTTTTGGCATTTTTGTATAGGCCTTCCCAGCGTCATGGACTTACCCATACAAAAGTAAAAATAGTTACACTTTCAGTGCGGCTACTTTCAAAGTCAACTCTTTACACGAACGCGGATAAGAAACGCGGCTCCAGAGGACGCGATTTCTATTCCCGCGTTAGAAAGTGTTTACCAAGTTTGGGTAAACGAATGCAGACACAGGAGTAAAAACTTTCTCTTTCTTTACTATCATAGCACAGAAGGATGGATGATCTACTCGCCTGGCAAGAGATCAGACGCAGAACCAAATTTATTGATTCCTATCCTACGCATGGACTATCTTTATTGTCAGCGAGTCGGGTGATCAAAAAAAGGAAATAAGTTTATAGTAAATCACTTTTGTTTAAATCACAAAACCTTCTGCATTTTATTTAACCATACGCTCAACGATTGTCCCAATTCTCTAGTGTAACTATTGTGTCACTGCCACTGTCCAATCTTCCAGGCATTCTAGCCTAAGTGATATCGACAGAAGAATTGATTTGCGGCTGCCTCGCAAACGAGCTGTTGACTTCACAGCTCAAACAGACAGACACAAAGCTTTGTCACTTTAATCACGTTGATTCAGTTTTACAATAGATAAATGTTTTGTTGCGTAATTACATTTTAAGCTAAACAGATTAATTGACATGGTATTTAGTGCATAAGCAGCTAAATTTTTGTACCAATTACATAAATAATAATAGGTAAGTTTACCCTGGTTTTATTTTCTGGCTTTAAAGTGTATACCTGTTAAGTATTTAAATAATACATAATTTACTGCCGCAGTCAGAGACATATTTTAATGATGATTAGATCCAACGTCTTTAATTGCTGTGTCGAATCGTCCGTCCCACTAGATTATGATAGTGAAGGAAGACACACTCTCATTGTGTATTTTATTTGTGTATTGTGTGTCCTTGTGTATTGTGCACATATTAATTGGGCACCATAAAACTCCTGTCTAGCATAGTCAATACGGCCACCAATACCAAGGTAAGTGAGAGAGCTATCATAAAATTTCTTTTACAAAATTATTGAACATTTTCTGACTGATCAAAAATGGACATTTAATTCTAGGAATAAAAAGTTTTTGGTTTAATTGTATGCTTATCGCTATAGCACCTGATAGTGCAGACAATTTCCGTAATGAAATAATGATCAAATGACGCCTAGACGTGCTAATAATAAAGCTATAGTACTAATAACGTACCTTACCCTGTGATTATAAAAGGAGCTGTTAAACTGCAGCTACACTTCTTCTTTACATAGAAAAAAATTTGACAAGTCAGATTTTTATATAATTTTAGATTAAATCAAATAAATATTATCTATATCAATAAAATCTAATTTTTAATATTGTAAGTATCGCTAAAACTCATGAACGACTGAAGCGATTTGGCTAATTTTAGTCTTGAAATAGTCATGGAAGTCCAGGGAAGGTTTATACTAGGAGGAAAGTCATACAAAGTTCATGCGAAAGTGTGTCTGTCTGTCTGTCTGTTACCTCTTCACGCCCAAACCACTGAACCGATTTTGCTGAAATTTGGTAAGGAGATACTTTGAGTCACGGGAAAGGAAATAGGATACTTTTATCCCGGAAAAATGTACGGTTCCCGCGCGATAAACAAGTTTTGGCGCAACCAAGTTGCGGGCGTCATCTATTAAGTTTGTTTAGACATTTTAAACAAACTTATCACTTAGAAGTTAATTTAAACAATTAGTGTCCTGTCCATAAAAATTATTGAAAAAAATATCTTATCATTCTCCCAACGCGGAAATTGAAACGATGATTATTGTATCCTGCATATCGTATAAGTCTAGCTGAGATTTAAGCTAAGTTAACCATTTATTATTCAGTCAGGCGCCACTATTAATATGTCGATACTAATGAATACGCAAGAACGGATATGATTCTTAGTAATTGGCTTGATACATGACGCTTCTATTTTTGTAATACATAGGAAATATCCATACTAATTATATTAAGAGCTAAGGTAAAACAACCAATTATTGGCATTGGCATTCATACAATTTCATCGGTGTCTGGCAGAAGCCGCTTGAAGCGTTAAGGCCACCATTTTCCACATTTTGATTACTTGTATTTTTTTTTTGGTTGTTACTTCTTTTGTTTTGTCACTTTTTATATTGTGTTTCATTTATTTGTTTTCTGTGCAAAAAAAAAAGGATTTAATATTATTACTAGATGACGCCCGCAACTCCGCTGCGCTAAAATTTGTTTATCGCACGAGGCCGTACGTTTTGCTTTCTTAAATATCCTATGTCCTTTCCCGGGGCTCAAAGTTCAGTTCAGTTCAGCAAAATTGGTTTGGCGGGCGTGAATAGATAACAAACAGACATATTTTCGCATTTATAATATTGCTTATTGTTGTGGTTATGGTTGTGGCTGAAATAAAAACCTTATCATTTTAAGTGCCTTCACCCCCATGAAAAAAAAAATTCTTATAGGTCTGTAATAATATTATTATTATTATTTCATACAAACTATCTGGTTATCACTTTCCAGCACAACTTTGTACAAAAAATAACAAAGCAGGAGTCACTTTTCAGAGAATTTCCTGAATGGAATAAAGTATTCGCTCGCAAACACATCTAAGTTTGCATGGAATACATTATTTAAGTTTCAATTCTAAAGTACTGCTACAATAGTCTTTTAACATCCAAGAGAATATTAAATGTGGCCTTTTCCTTATCTGTAATTTACTCTTCAAACTATTTAAATTCCTTTGTACTTTTTAGTTCGAATTACATGTTTGTCGTTCGTTTCCATGAAAAAAAAAAATAGGTAACTTTCTGCTTCAAGGAAATAGTTACGTTAGAACTTTTATTATTATTATTAGAAATAAATAATTAAATGTAATTATTTTATTCATTACAAGCAAAAGTTTCTTTATACAAAACTAGACGACGCCCGCAAATCCGTTGCGCCAAGATTAGTTTATCGTGCGGAAACCGTACATTTTCTGGGATAAAATTCTGTTCTATGTCCTTTCCCAGGACATAAAGTATCTCCATAACATTCTTCAGTAAAATCGGTTCAGCGATTAGGGCGTGAAGAGATTACAGACAGACAGAGAGACACATTTTCGTATTTATAATATTGGTATGGATATACAACAATAACTGTAATATATTTAACTGAATTCAAATGGAAGGGATTATTTATTTAGTCGGGTTATGTCAAGTCAATGTTATCTGACATCATTTATCAGCTGGCACAAAATCCGTCCAAATAAAGTAGGTACGCCATCAGCTAATTAATTTCTCCTATAGTACGACTGTACAACGAAACGAATAAGTTATTAAAGTAATCATTTTCGACCGTTAAAAACAGTACGTTTTACTTATTTTTAGAATCGGAGAAAAAAAACTAGGCCTTTACATCCGTTGTGGATGATTTATACAGTATTTTCAGAGCGAAGTAACCACTCCTCGAATACTGTAGTGCCTAGGACAAGATTTTTAGATGTCCGTATGGTTAAGTCCAAGCACATACGACATTCTCGCAACATAGTCGGCCTAGTCCAGAGGAAAGAACTAGTCAACACGTCTGGGACCAACTATGTGCGGGTTTCCTCACGATGTTTTTCTTCACCGTATGAGTGTCCGTATTATGTACTTGAGATCAGAAAATGTCTCATTGGTACACGCCTCCACCCGGGATCGAACCTGCACCCTCTACGAGTGCGAACCAAAAGTCTACCCATTGGGCCACGGACGCTCTTAGAATCGGAGAATAAGTTAGAATATACAGTCACTTGTATAAACATACAGTGCCTATTGTACCTATACACAACGCCCAGAGGTGGATTTCAGTGTCAGGTTTCTATTTATTCAGATCACATTCCCTCGCGTTTGGAGACTGTATTTATTGTATGAACCAGGGTAATAAAATGCACGAAGAATACTGTTTTCTAGAACAACTGCGCCAAATTTTGTGATGTAGTCTACAGCTGCGACTGAAGGTAGTAACTTCAAAATATTATACTAGCTAAAAGCCGAGCTTTGTGGGGGCTCGCGTCGTCACACCTTGACTGACTGATGATAACACATCTACATATAAATAAAAATTACTATGTTCAAGCACAAATCAATAGGCGTGATAATTTTTCCGTTAAGTGTACCACAAAATGTACAGGTTGTGGGATATACTAGGGCTCGCTTCGCTCGCCCTGATTACTAGCTGACCCAGTGAACTTCGTTTCACTTACCTTCTAAAGAACACTTCCATGGAATAAAACGAATATTTCAAGACTAAAATTAGTCAAATCGGTCCAGTCGATCTTGAGCTAAAGCGAGACTAACAAAATTGAAAATTCATTTTTATTCATATAAACTACTAGTCTTTAATATACCTCTAATAATATAAAAATAAAGCTAATCTCCTTAGTTATAGGTGTGTAATATATCTGTATTGTTTGGTTGAGGTTACCGTTCTATCAAGTATTATTGTTACATGAATTATTTTAATACTAAGAGCAAACTCTGCATGCAAAGCGGCTTAACTTTAGAATCATATGAACACTTAAAACACAAAACAAGAACGGTTTATAACAGACTGGGAACACCTTTCATATTTTTATAATCTAAAAGCGCTTTCAAATAGAAAAAAAAGTCTCAACTTAACAACACTTTGCCGAGTCCATTAAAAGTTAGTTTTAAATGTTTCACGCTAGTAATAGCGGAAAATAAGTGCAACCATCTGAACACTTAAAACTATAAAAGTGATTTATAGGTATAAAATATACTTTAATATGTTTTTATGGCATAATACAACGACTTGCTACAAGTTGGATTATAAAAGTTAAGGTCTGGGATCACTTTTTAGGGTTCTTAGAAACAAGTTGCTTTATTATAATGCTGTCTCATTCCGCGATCAATCGAGACATTATCTGATTTAGGAATCAGGGCCCTAGCTACAATTTTATTTAAAAATGGCTTTGAAGCAGCTTAAGTATAACCTAATGATCCATACTAATATTACAAATGCAAAAGTGTGTTTGTCTATCTGTCTGTTAACTTTTCACGCCCAAACCGTTGAACCGATTTTTCTGAAACTTGGATGAAGATACTTTGAGTCCCGGGAAAGGACATAAAATAATTTCGTACGGTTCCCGCGCAATAAAAGAATTTTGGCACAGTGGCGGGTGTCATCACCAGATGACTAGATACCTACTAAGGTTACAACATACCTTAGTAGTTAACACAACTAGGTACCAAGTCGTGTAAAGATAACTGTTGAATTCAAGATATTATAGTATTGATTTAGAATTGCTAAATAGAATAACGAGCTAAGAGATACTACTAATCAGATAACGTTACTTCATAGTACCAATTTGTTTTAACCTTTTTTTTAACTTCTTATCAAAGATTTATGTTTGAGATCGGATCTTTCTAACGGAAAGAGTTTTCCAAACGCTAAAAGAATTAAATCAAAAAACAAACTTGCGCTATTCCACTCATTTATATTTATTTAATTCAAAATTAGAATAAGTTAGGTACTGTCCAGAATCAACAATGCACTGGAATATTTCAGACATATTTAATTTCGCCACAAAATGTGCACTAGAATATCTGCAAGCACGATTATCACCTTGCGAGAGATTTTAAAAGATTAACGAAATCCATCTATTCTCTTTTTGTTAAGTAACATTCAGCCTTCAAATAATAATCAAAAGTCGAAAACTTTTACCAGTTTACCCAAGTTATGTTATAGCTGATGCAAATCAGGTCATAATTAAAGATGTATGTGGATTAAGTGAATAATTACTAACATATCATAACATAAGGGAAATTACTCAATTCTTATTTCTTCGTAGTAAACTACGTAGTTCATTCTCCGGCTAACTTCGTAAGTATAATATATAAAATCCACATTTTTTTAATTGCTTATCTTTTTTCCGTTCTCAAATCTTAATCCCAGGTTAGATGGTAAAAAAAATAACTTAAGGCACAATAAAAACTTGAGAGTTGTCAAGGGACACCCGGATGGAACGAAGTTATAAAAAAAAACCCGCTATAGAGGAATGGTAGAATTTTCAATTTCCCGCCAGTTGACGTCATCGCCACATCAACGCCCTCTGCCCCTACTTCGCACGTACTAAATAGTATGTGTCGGTCAAAAAGTGTCGTTACAACTTTTTCCGTCTAACCCCTTTTCGCAACGCGCGATAAGGATCAGCGTTCCAATAATAAACTTACAGGGTAAACATATGATCGTTTCACGCAAAGTTTTTTTTATCAGAAAAAACAGTTTTCCATAAAATATTTTAAATAAGGAACAATACTGATTGTAATAAATGTCCTGTTAAAACTGAGTTTAAATTAGTTTTCATGACACATTTGGTTTACAAACTCCATTATTTCGAATCATAAGTTTCTTAACTTCAATCGTATTGAAAGGGTAGAGTGAACTAGCGGGGAAAATACAATTTGTCACATCATGCTTATTTAGTTATCTATGGGTCTAGAACAGATTGGTTTCGTATTTAGGCTAGGACACTGTTATACTGTAATAAATGGTTTCTTGCTTAAAGTAGATCCATACTTAATATTATAAATGCAATTTTTTTTTTGTTTTCTGGCGGTCTATTTGTCTGTTAACTCTTCACGCCCAAACGGCTGAAACAATTTTGCTGAAATTTGGTATGTAGTTACTTTGAGTCCCGGGTAAGGATATAGAATACTTGTATCCCGGAAAAAGTACGGTACGCGATAAACAAGTTTTGGCGCAACGGAGTTGCGGGCGTCATCTAGTAATATAAATGATTTTCTACCCGATATATTTTCTACTCTTTGTGTCAAATTAAATAAAAATCGTCAGCTGCTTAAGCATGAAAAAGTGGCAGACAAAACGACCTTGTAAATTATCATTCGTATGGAAGTCCTATACGATCACTGATTGAAAGCATATTCATACAGAGTATCCAATCATGGCTTCAAATTGGCTGGGTTTCAAAGAAATATGTCTGTATGAGAGTTTTTTGATTCCAATACCAATTTGTGGGCCAACAAAGGAAGGATTGCAATCGAATGCACAACCATATCCATTATTCAAAGGCGAATCGAGGATAAAGGGTATTGTCCATATGGACCTAATAGTGGCCCGCGAGTCACAAAAGAAGACATAAGGTTTGTACAATCAATTAATGATATTTTTGGCTATTATCTACTACTTTATGAAAAAACACAGTGAAAACTTAATTGGCAGTATCGTGCACTTTTTTTTGGATTGGTGTTTTTTTTAAGTCACGTGGTGTTAAGTTGTCTTTATCTTGTCTTTATATATCTTTCGAATGTTTTCAGAACCTTTGCGATGCGCTAAAACAGGCAAAGGTTTTTCTTTATAATAATAATAATTATTATAATTGGTATAGCAGTATTACTTATCATGTATGCTTTTATAAAAAAAGGTTAGAATATAACATTAAGTAATTTTATACATTTTAAATAAAAAGGTTTAGAGCTGTGGAAGGGTTTTTAAACTGAAGTTTTAAGTTGAGGTGAACCTCAGTAATATCTCACGGTAGACAGGGTTTAGATATATAAAATTCACGAATCATATTTACGATACGTGATTTTGTATATGTTTAGAGGAAAGATAAGTAAAATCCCCCGTCGAATCGACAAAAAATGGTTAGCGTGAATAATTTAGTAGCGTTGGGTTCTGTAGAATAATTTTGAAATGTAATAACGCGTTTTTGTTAGTTTAACAATAAATAATTATTTGTAGATCGGTATACTTAATTTATATAATACTAGATGACTCCCGCAACTACAACGTAAAATCTATTTATCGCGCGGGAACCGTACATTTTTCCGGGATAAGAAGTATCCTATGTCCTATCCCGGGACTTTTAGTAATCTCTATACTAAACAGAAAAATCGGTTGAGCGGTTTGGCCGTGAATATGTAACAGACAGACACACATTCGAATTTATAATATTAGTATTGATTATAATTATTTCTAAAACGTTCAGTGTAAGATCGTGATTATTGTAACGTATGAGTAGGTAAGTACTACTGTTCTTGAAAGTGATCAAAAGTTCTTTTTTTTTTTTTATGAAATAAGGGGGCAAACGAGCAAAAGGGTCACCTGGTGGAAAGCAACTTCCGTCGCCCATGGACACTCGCAGCATCAGAAGAGCTGCAAGTGCGTTGCCGGCCTTTTAAGAGGGAATAGGGTAATAGGGGGGGGGGGGGAAGGGATGGGAAGGGAAGAGAATAGGGGAGGGTAGGGAAGGGAATAGGGTAGGGGATTGGGCCTCCGGTAAACTCACTCACTCGGCGAAACACAGCGCAAGCCCGGTTTTATGTGAGAACGTGGTATTTCTCCGGTCAAGCCGGCCCATTCGTGCCGAAGCATGGTTCTCCCACGTTACTTTTCAAGCAAAAATAAATTTACCACATACTACCAGATACCTACATTATATTGAAATTCTTGAACAGCTTAAGCTGTGGAGCATAGCTTATTCCGGCATAAAGGAATATACGTACGTGCTCTAGTTATCGTCGGAAAGCATAAATTTATATGGAAATTAGTTTTTTGAATTATTTACGATTACTTATTAGAAACTACGATAGATTATTATTATTGTTTTAAGGGTTTAAGTAGGTACTGGATGTATTCCGCTACTTTGGTCAAAATTTTTGTTACCACTCTAGAACAGTAGAATTTACCGGAGATAGGAGACAGATACATAGATTTTTAATAAGTATAACAGAAACTTCCTTAAAAACAAAAAATCTTTAGACACCGAATAAATTTTACAAAATCGGCTTTCCTTTGTCTGGAAAATTGGGGAAAAGGTGATATAAAAGAGAAAGATAGCAAACTTGGAATAGTTATAATATTATACTGCGTTCTATAAAAAGGATGCTCTTTAAGGACCCTCTTATTCACTAATGATACAAGCAAAAATCTATAATGATAATAAAATAGAAACAAGAAAAACACACACGGAACCCTAAAAACTTGGAAAGCCCCAAAAAGGTAAGATGTTAAACATTAGGGACGTGTTACGATGAAAATGAAATAGATTTACAGGAATACCGTTTTCCTTATTCTAGCTCCTGATATAAGTTGCGGAAAAAATAAGGATATAACACAACAAAATGGCGATCATAAATCACAATGAGTGGTGGATTTAGAGAATAGATACCGACGTTTGCACGAAACCTTCGTTACGCTGAAAACAATTATGTTCTTGGGGAAAAAATTGTAAATTATTTTCAACTGTGTATATTTAATTGAAATACTGGTACGTTTCAATAACTTTTGATATGTTTTTCCCTCTACACACCATTGTGACAACTACCATTCATTGTCATTACTTAGCTTGGAAGAAATATTTCTGTTGTAGCACGCACAACTCGTAAAATAACTGATCAAACAAGAAAAAGTGACCATAATACAAGCAAATTTAAAATTAGGCAGGTATGTAATAATATTACGTGGGAGAGCCATGCTTCGGCACGAATGGGCCGGCTCGACCGGAGAAATACCACGTTCTCACAGAAAACCGGCGTGAAACAGCGCTTGCGCTGTGTTTCGCCGAGTGAGTGAGTTTACCGGAGGCCCAATCCCCTACCCTATTCCCTTCCTTTCCCTCCCCTATTCCCTTCTCTTCCCATCCCTACCCTCCCCTATTACCCTATTCGCTCTTAAAAGGCCGGCAACGCACCTGCAGCTCTTCTGATGCTGCGAGTGTCCATGGACGACGGAAGTTGCTTTCCATCAGGTGACCCGTTTGCTCGTTTGCCCCCTTATATCATTAAAAAAAAAATTATTTTATGCGAGAGGATCCGGCGCTGAAAGAACAATAGCAATATAATATAGATATTGTGAGATATGCGTGGAGGCCGTAAAAGGAAGATCTTCCGACCGAGCGAGGTTCATCAGCCCACGTGATTGATCTAAACTAACTGTGCGCTTAAAAACCTTCGATACTGCGATGCAGGACTGTGGTGATGATTGTGGGTGCCACCACAATATTACAACCTGATTTACTTATCAATGTGAATAGAAACAAAACATTGCACCAGCATAATAATTCAACCAGCATCAATTAAAATACCACTAAATCATTTCAAGTTTTCAAGCTCAAAATTAGGACGATCTGTTACAGTTTGATATATTATAGTAGTTCTAATTTAGGAGGAGTTAGGACTCTGGAAGTGAGCCAAACTAAACGCGGTGTGGTCAGGTAAATAACGCAGTTTTTAGTCTGTACTTAAGCTGTGGTAAGCTTTTCTTTGTTGTTTTAGTTTACAGTGAGATTGTTCCTATTTTCTGTTAAATGTGTAAAGAAAAGAACGTACTAATATTAGTTTTTACACTAAATAATGGAAACTGCAGATTGCAATGTTGTCAATAGAATATTTGTGTTAACAAACTCAATTTTTATAAGCCACGATGTATTTTTTATATATTCGAGATTAAAACAACACTTTCTCTATTTCCGGGACTTGCAGACTATTTACTTACAAAGTTTTGTCAAAATCGTCGTAGCTTTAACTCTTCAACTCCGATAAGGCCCACTTGGGCCGCGAGAGCAATAGATTTACAATATACTTCCAAGAATCCGCGATCGAAGAATTAAAAGCATGAAGAGCTGAGGTAAATGACAGACATTCGAAAACGCATTTGTATGGCACCCCCCACATTAGGGTTAAAGTTTTATACGTGGAAGAGCCATGCTTTGGCACGAATGGGCCGGCTCGACCGGAGAAATACCACGTTCTCACAGAAAACCGGCGTGAAACAGCGCTTGCGCTGTGTTTCGCCGAGTGAGTGAGTTTACCGGAGGCCCAATCCCCTACCCTATTCCCTTCCTTTCCCTCCCCTATTCCCTTCTCTTCCCATCCCTACCCTATTACCCTATCCCCTCTTAAAAGGCCGGCAACGCACCTGCAGCTCTTCTGATGCTGCGAGTGTCCATGGGCGACGGAAGTTGCTTTCCATCAGGTGACCCGTTTGCTCGTTTGCCCCCTTATTTCATAAAAAAAAAAAACAGACCGCAACGTGACGCGTAGATGCATTTCTAAATTTGTACTGAATTGACAGATTTCAGTTGCGTGAGATGTCTTGCAAATCTGTCAAATCCATACAAATTTAGAAATGCATCTACGCGTCGCCTTGCGGTCTGATTTAACCCAGGCGTGCGCGTTGATTGGGCGTGTTCACTACGTGAGCGCCTTGTGAGCGCCGCGAGCGTCCTGCGTAAGCTTCGCGCGTTGTCGCCGTGTGACGTGTGTGGAGAGTGCATGCAGCGTGGACGCTGCACTCGCAATGCGTTCTTACCCTCTGTCCAAATTGTGACTGGATTCATTCAGGGGGTTAGAGCGAGTATACATTAGGCGTTTTGAAACGCGCGCTTTGCTAAAGCGCGTTTTGAGAACCCCGGATTCTATTAAAGCATACACATGCAAGCGTGCGTTACTGGGCAAGTGCGCGTCAAACGCGCGTCCCCATTTTTTATTTCGAACGCGCGTTGTTAAGGCGTCAGCTGCGCGCTTGGAGATACATGAGCGGCCATTTTGTTGTACATTTGATCGCGCGCTTTTGTGTAGAGTGGAGGCATTTTACAAAAATGCAAATCGAGCATTTTGATACTGATTTCTTTATAGATGATATCCAAAAGCGACCAGCAATTTGGGATATGGAATGTCCCGATTATAAGAATTATACGATATGTCAGCCTTTAAGATACCCAGTAATTCATCAAATGATTGTAAAGACATTCTAAAATAATTATAGAATTTAGGCCCTTATTGTCTTAATTTTGGATATAATGTTACAAACATTCCATGCGTCAGTCTATCTCTTACCCAATATTCTCTTTGCCTTTGTCGTCGTCTTTTGTAACGACGGTAGAGGAGCCACACACAAACAATCTCTTCGACGTCCATTTTCATACTGAGGCAAAAGTATAAATATCGTCCTACTAACTCTCGTCGAACGCCGTGCTAAGCGCAGTGTATGTACGCGACCAACGCGCGCTCAACGCAACGCCCAATGCCCAATGTGTACCAGCAGTTAAATACCAAGGCGAGCACCGCGCGCTCGCTGCACACTCGTCACACGGCGGCAACGCGTGACGTTTAGGGTCAATTCAGATCGCAACGCGACGCGTAGATGCATTTCTAAATTTGTATGGATTTGACTGATTTGCAAGCCGTCTCAGGCTCACGAACGCGCGTTAGACGCGTCGTCGTCAGCTTAAGACCTATCAAACAGTCGATCAAAAACCACGGAATCGGCGAAAACCAGCCCGCTGCGCTTCGTCACAATTCATAAAACGACATACCTGATATAACGACTAAATCGATTTCTATAAAATTCTAAAGATCATACATAAAAGATCTCGTGGTCATCCGACCCGGCAGTCAAATGAACTGGCTAATTCGCTTAATGCGGCGGCCCAGACTTTGTTGCCTTCTCGAGCTTAATTGGCTGGAATATGGCCAAATTACACTTGTTCTTATTTTATTGGAAACGATGAAGGTGATGTATGAAACAACTTTTGTCTGGGTCATTTTCCCAACTTTTAGTTCGATTACTAAGCTAGATAAAAATATAATATCTTATCTAGCTATCCGAAATTTGAGTAGTATATTCGTCTTATTTGTCTCTTTAGTTTGGTAAAAAAAAATCACGTTAAACTATGACATGTCGGTTCAGTTAATAATAAAATAGTCTCAGTATACCAATTTGATGCAGACTGAATCTTCATCAAATTGGTATACACTATGGCTTAGCTGTTTTCATGACAAAAAAAGAAAAAATAACGTAACAATATGCTTACAAAATTATAACCTTGTGTTAAAAATACAAAATGTTTATAAAAATAACCTATGTCACCCGCGGCACCATTTAAAATTATATAATCAATTAAAACGTCATTAATTGTTAAAATCGGACCAATAGTATAGTAGCTAGGAGGGCACATACACACATATACTGCCAAATACTAAATCATAACCCTCCTTACCACCGCAGTCAAAGTCAGTCGCAGTTCAAACAGTATAATATTTATCGGCTAGAATTTCTAAATTATTGTTGCTAATGTTTTTCTTCACTAAACATTAACCACTCCATAAATCAGGACCCCATAACAGTGACATAGTGGCGGCGATATATTACTATATGTCCGGTACACGTGCTGGTAAAACATATTATACTATGATATAATTTAAATTAATGATGTTTGTTAACAACTTGGCGGTGTCGGTGATTTTTTTTTTTTTTGCAATGTGGCGGCTTTTGGTCCGATATTAAAAACTACAAGTTTTATTTTAAAGTAAGAGCCTGCGACGGCCAGACCTTCCTTCGTTTCGTAAAGCTGAAAGTTTACCTGTTTGTGGCCTTTACAGAGGTAAGAACGACCAGCAACTATGGAGTTTCGGTCGCGGTTACTTTAGGAGGTGTCCAGTTTTGAAGGTCTACCTGACCTTCCAGAAAGAGTAAAGCTCAATTTCATAGCTTATATTCTTCGCGGTAAGTGGAGGAATCTCGTCTTCCCACTGCTAGACACCCTCAAAATCTAAAGCGCTAAAAATAAACTTTCAGCTTCACGAAACGGAGGAAGGTCTGACCATTGCAGGCTCTTGATGCATTTGTAAAATTGCAAATTATAAATTTTAATAATAATAGTAATTTAAAAAGATAAAACCGACATCAAAATTATACGTAATTGAGAATTAAAATTCCCTATCTCAAAAAGCATGCATTGCAGCATTCCCTAAGTTGAACAATACCTAGTACAACAAAAAAATAATTAGGTCCTCAAATTTGACTTGTAGTTACGCAGAATATATTATGCGAACACAAACATAAAAACATACACTTTTGAAAGGCACATTTGTTCAGACGCTGATATAGACTAAATATACGAAAACTGGGCAATTCTGGAAATATTACATACATACGGGTCGAATTGATAATCTCCTTTTTTTGAAGTCGGTTAAAAAGGCATATTAATTATTTGATGTTAGTTTCATCATAATATTTTATTGATTATTGCATACCATGCGCTGATGAAGATGAATTATTATGGTTGAGACATTATCGATCATGTCAGCTTTCAATATCAAATAAATTAAAAAAAAAACGATCCACTCGTTTGGATGCTACGATGCTAAGGACAGATACACACAGTCACACGTAAAAATTATAACACCCTGTTATCGTCAAGTATTAAATACCCTTATTATAACGTGTCAACGGAAAATATATTTTTTGGACATTTTACTGCTGAAGTTTTCACTTTTCATATACGTCACAAAAATTAATGTGGAATATATCGTATACAGAGTGATCTAAATGTGCGCAACAAATTTTTATGACAATTCGCCGTTTGTCCACCGCCGCCGTCACCGGGACGTCACCGACAAAAATTCAAATAAAATGCCACTTTTTTTTTCACAGGTTTCATTTTGCTCTACACTACTACAAAGCAGCGACGGTATGGGTCGCTACTCGCTAGACCAATGTCGGTGGAAAATGAAACCTAGGTCATAGACATAGGATACACGGTCAGTCTGCCATCAGTTCAGTCCATCAGTCTGATCCAGACTGACGGGAGAATGATCGTGTAACCGTTTGATTGACGGACTGATAATTTTTTTATTATGTACTTTCCGGTCACCATTCTGGCGGCTGTCTCAAACTGATCTGATGCCAAACTGACCGTGTAACCATACTCATAAAGTGGCATTTTATTAGAATTTTTGTCGGTGACGATGGACAAAGTTTAACGGCCTTTGGATGTCAAGTGCCCGTTTATAAAGGAATCTTTACGTTCAATCTTGTCTTAAGGTGTCAAGTTTGATGAGGTTAAAGTCGTCGATATATTTATGAAAAACTTCAGCAGCCAACTC
Organism: Cyaniris semiargus; assembly: GCA_905187585.1. NCBI lineage: Eukaryota > Metazoa > Arthropoda > Insecta > Lepidoptera > Lycaenidae > Cyaniris > Cyaniris semiargus. The sequence goes on along the minus strand of LR994563.1, from coordinate 13,127,907 downwards.
GACTTTTATATTATGTTGTTAGTGTTTTATTAATTAAATAATTATACACTTTCCTTGCACTTATTCCACTTTATTTTAATAGATTTATTACAAAATTATTGTATTCACGACCGGTTTCGAAAAAATCATCGTACACCTGATGATGATTTTTTCGAAACCGGTCGTGAATACAATAATTTTGTAATAAATCTATTAAAATAAAGTGGAATAAGTGCAAGGAAAGTGTATAATTATTTAATTGAACATGAATTTCCACCAAGAAGTGACAGTACATTCAATATCAGTGTTTTATTAATTTGGAATATCGATACTAATAATATAAATGCGAAGGTCTGTCTGTCTGTTACCTCTTCACGTTGTCATGTAGTTTTTATTAATAATCATCACTACATGACGTCCGCAACTCAGTTGCGCCAAAATCCTTTTTCCCGGGATAAAAAGTATCAGTCTTTTCCCGGGACTCGAAGTATATCCATACCAAATATCAGCAAAGCCGATTCAGCGGTTTAGTCGTGAAGAGATAACGGACAGACAGACACACTTTCGCATTTATAATATTATTATAAATGCGAAAAGGGATTTCCTCTGTCAAGTGTCAAGCGCGCCGATTTGTTTCCAAACTTTTGCTTTCATTTGACGGATTTTTTGGTATCTGAATATTTATTCAATCTGATTTGTATCCATTTTGTGTTGTCCTGTATTCGTGGTAAGTGTTTGTCTTAACTGTTTCATGTTTCCTTAAGTCATGGAGGGAAACGAACCTCCTGACCTCCTCCTCCTGACAAAAGTTTCCCTACAATTGAATTTCCTTACTCTTCCGTCCTATCTGCCCCCCTTTCTTCTTTCACTGCATTAGAATCATCCGTAAGGAAAAGAACTTCTCAAACTCTTGCTGATATTCCTGCAAAACAACCCAAACAAAATGAACATAGGTTAATATACAATAAACATGATAAGCGTCCCTTCATCGTTCACGTTACTAGAGTGGAAAGTGATCCTTCGTCTAGCGCCTCTCTTCACCCTGTGAAGTTTGGTCAATTCTTAAAGAAAAATGATTTTAAAGGAATTCTTAATGATGGTGTCAAACGTGTTGGTCACAATAAAGTGTCAATTGAATTTAAGTCTGCCGAATTCGCCAACACGTTTTTGACTCATACATCATTGATTCAAAATGGTTACAGCTCTTCAATACCTACTTACAATATAACCCGCATGGGGGTAGTCCGCGAAGTCCCTTCAGAGTGGTCCCCAGAGGAAATTATTGATAATCTTGAAGTTTCATTAGGCTGTGGTAAAATTATAAAGGCTCGCCGAATTAACCGCAAAGTGATTATTAATAACTCCACAGAGTGGCACCCTACACAATCGGTGATTTTAACCTTCGATGGTCAAACATTACCTACCAGGGTTTTTTGATTTTATACATCCCTACCCGTAGACCTCTATAAGTACCCTACAATTCAATGCTTTAATTGCTGCCGTTATGGGCATACAAAAAACCAATGCCGATCAAAACCAAGATGTTTTAAATGCTCCAAATATCATAGTGGAGATAGCTGCTCTATCTCAGATGTTAATTTTCTATGTCTTTACTGTTCTGGACCACATTCTGCTGTGAACAGAAGTTGTCCAGAATATGTTAGACAGACAGAGATAAAATTAAAGATAGCAGAACAAAATATCTCATATGAAGAAGCCCCAAAATTCATGCCTCCCTCCTACAGATCATATGCGGATGTTTAAAAAAATAGTCCAAAAAATAATTCTTCTTCTTCAACAACAAAACCAATGAGTATGTCCTACAAAAAAACTGTGTTTATTCCACGTAAACCTCGTCCGGTTCAAGTTCCGGGATATGGCAGACAGGCACATAATGCAATTTTAAACAATTTTAGAATCCCTGAATCACAAGATGGCTGTGCTCTTACTGACTCAAACCCTTCAGTAACAGATATTAATAACATTAATATTAAGGATTTACTTATAAATCTTCTAGTAAATCTTATTAACAAAAAATATTCTATAACTGACCACGTAGCACATAAATTATACTCAATCAAAAATCAGTCCGATAATGGATCCTCTCAAATTCCTTCAATGGAATGCCAGGAGCATTCAGACCAAGAAGCATGAACTAATTCACATAGCTAATAATTTTTCTACTTCTGTAATATGTATAACAGAGACATGGTTGAAACAAAGTCATAATTTTTCTCTAACAGGTTATTCATCATACCGTGATGATCGGGTTGATGGATATGGTGGATCTATGATCCTTGTCAATAATGATATTCCCTCTGTCAATTTATCAATTCCTGCTCATAATAACAATATTAACATTGTAGGTGTAAAAATGGACGGTATAAATATTTTATCAATTTATATTCCTCATCCGGATAATTCTATCCTTTCTTTTCTTCATAGTATTTTTCTTCACTTCCCTCCTCCTCTCCTTGTTCTAGGAGACTTTAATTTTCACAATGTTATGTGGGGTTCAGAGGTTAATGACTCGATTGGCTATGATTTGGGGGAACTGTTACAGCAGTTAAATTTTTGTATCTTAAATAATGGTCTACCTACCAGAATAACAGCTCCTGGACAAAGAAAGAGCTGTGTAGACCTCTCCTTTTGCTCTAATGATTTGTCCACCCTTTTACAATGGGAACGTTTAGATAGTACATTTGGAAGCGACCACTACCCTATTAGCATTGCATACCCGCTAAGATGTATTCCCCATGTAGGTCATATACCGCTTCTTAAGTACAGATTAACTCGTGCCAATTGGGATCTGTACAATCTAATATTAGAATCCAAAGTTTCTTCATTGCCTGAAATTAATATAGAAAATCTGAATCAATGCTATACTGAACTTTGTAATATTATATCTGAAACTGCAGATTTACTTATCCCTATCAAAAACTCAGCCAAAAGGAAAATATCGTCCCCTCCATGGTGGGATAGTGAATGCACAGAAATGATAAAAGCTAGAAAATCAGCAGAAAAGGTTTATAATAGAAATATGACTGAAGAAAATTTGATTAACTATCGTAGAATTTTGGCTAGATCCAAACGTTTGTTTAGGAAAAAGAAATTTCTGAGCTGGCATCATTTCTGTGCATCTCTGTCCCCAAGTGCTATGCTAGTGTAGTTTGGAACCAAATAAATCGATTTCGCCGTGGTTGTGCTCCCACAAACACTCTCCGTATTTCTGTAGAAGCTGCTTCAAACTTCTTTAATAAAATTGCCCCACCTTTTGTACCCAATTTTTATGATTTACCAAATACTTCCTGCTCAAACCAAAATCACCACCTTTGTTCTCCCTTTTCTATGTCAGAACTTAAATCCGTCCTCTCTCATGTCAAAGTCTCCTCCCCTGGAGTTGATGGTTTCCCTTACTCTTTTCTAAAAAAAGCTGGCCCAAAATTTTTAAATTATTTCCTTAAACTCATAAATAATTTTTTCGACAATAATTTTATTCCCCGAGAATGGAAGTTACAAATAATTGTCCCTCTTTGCAAACCTGGGAAACCGCCTAATGAAAGTGATAGTTATCGTCCAATTGCCTTGTCTTCCACTTTCTGCAAAGTGTTTGAGCATCTTTTAAAGAACCGAATTGAATGGTTCGTAGAAAGTAACAATTTCATTCCCCCTTGTCAGTTTGGCTTTCGTAAAGGCTTGAGTACCCTAGATAGCCTTAGCATATTACTCACTGATATAAACATAGCTTTTTCTAGAAAGGAGTCTCTCATTGCGGCATTTCTCGACATATCAGCGGCATATGATGGAGTCCAACTCTCTGTGCTCAGGTACAAGTTACAACAGCTGAACTTACCAGAGAAGTTTATTTTTGTCATTTGTAACCTGCTGATGGCTCGGGAGGTGAAACTCCACGTCCCTGGCTATAATTTTGAACCTCGTTTGGTATGGATGGGTCTTCCCCAGGGGTCGGAGATCAGTCCAATCCTATTCAACCTTTATTCCTCGTCCCTTTATCTTTCCCTTAACCTTAATTGCTACATTCTCCAATATGCTGATGACCTAGTCCTTTACATTCTACATTCCTCAATTTTGGCAGCTTTGTCATCTATGCAAATTTCATTAGATTCTCTTATATATATTATATATAGATTGGTCTTCAATTATCAGCTTCTAAAAGTAATGTGGTTGTTTTCAGAAAAAAAAGAAATATCCCACATGTAGACTTGAGAATTGAAAACCAATCCATACTAGTGAAAAATAATGTTAATTTCTTATTTTTAAACTTAGACTCTAAATTATCTGGTACTAATCATATTAATTATATTATTAAAAAAACCGAACGAAATTTAAATATTATAAAAGCTCTCGGAGGTGTTTCTTGGGGTTCCCATCCTTTTTCCCAAAAAATTCTCTATAACGGCATTATTAGAAGTATTTTTGATTATGGTACTTTTCTTATCTATCCTTGTAATAAATCTTCTCTCAAGTCCTTAGATCTCTTACACTCAAAAGCACTTCGCTGTGTTTTGGGTTGTATGAAATCTACTCCAATCAATGTCCTACAAGTGGAATGTGGTGATCCCCCTCTATCCATCCGTTTCCAATTCTTAGCAGACCGTTTTTACTTTAGAACAAGCTTGCGATCAAATCATCCCTTAAAAAATAAACTTAGTTGTTTGAATAGTTTGTGCTCAACATCCCCTTTCTGGCTTCATAAGTCTATTCCTCTATTAATAAATAGCTTTAGAAAACTATCACATATCCAACACAACATCCCCATTCAATCACATTCAAAACTTCCCATATATGAATACCCATATGAGTCTCTTACATATATCCCAAATATCTTTATCAATATTGGATTCTCAAAAGAATCATCTTCTTCTAATACTCTATTTTTGTCGGAATTGGATAAGAGATGGAAGAACAGCCACTACTTCTTTCCTGATGTATCTAAATTAACAGAGGATGGGAACACTGGTGTTGCAGCGTATTACCAAAACTCACGAATAGCTCTACAATTCCAGTGTCCTCCCCATTCTTCCGTTTATACAGGTAAATGTATTGGTATATTAGAAGCTTGCCTATTTATAGACAGCAATAATATATCAAATGCAGTAATTTTCTCTGACTCACGGAGTGCCCTGGAATCCCTATCTTCTAATATAATTTATAACAGATTACATAGTTCTATATTTCTCAATATTAAACAATCTCTGTTAAACAGCCTTAAAAAAGGTTTGAATATTTCACTTGTTTGGATACCAGGACATTCTGGCATTAAGGGTAATGAAATAGCAGATTCTTTAGCTAAATTTGCTTCATCGCATGAAGTAGATCACAAATATTTTTCTTATCAAACATATGACCTCCTCACTATACCGCAAAAAAGTGCTTACAAATCTTGGCAATCAATCTGGGAATCGACAAGTAGAATTAAAGGAAACATTATGCATCAATCCAACATTTAATAAGACATAAGCCCTGGTTTTGGAAATATAAAAAATTAACAAAAAATGTTGTGTCCTCTTTATGTAGAATCCGTTTAGGCCATTGCTGCACTCCTAAGTTTCTTAACAAAATTGGAGTAAAAGATTCCTCACTTTGTGAGTGTGGGTTAGATGAAGGAACCCTTGATCACATATTTTTCTCCTGCACTCTGAATTCTCCTTTGTTGCTTATTTATGATCATCTTCCAAACCTCAACGTTCCTTTACCTACTGACTTCAGGTCCCTTCTTTATCATTTTGATAATTACAAATTGTTATTCCTCTTATCTAAATTTATAAACCTAAATAAGATTAACCTGTAATAATTCCTTCCTTTGATAACCCACTTGTTTGTATACCTTGTTATTTTGTTATAAACCTTAAACCTTACCCCTCTTACTAATAAAAACTTCTTAAACATGCGTTCAACGTGTGAATAGTTAAACAGGAGTTTTTAAGTTACACACACGTTACACAGAGTCTATACAGAGAAATTAGTATGGAAATGACAGCATCGTCATACAGGCCCTATGTCAAAAAATGATTATTAGTAGAAAAAATCTTATGCACCCTCTATACACGCTGTGTAACTTTTTATTAGTAAGAGGGTACATGTTTAACATACCATAATTAACTAACAATATTTATCTTTTCAGATCTCAACTCTCAAATACCAAAATTTAAAATTGTTTCATAATTGTTTACTTAACCGTTTCGATATATTTTATTTCAATACTTGACACTAGCAGAATGTCGCAAAAAGCGATGGTTTGCCGTAAATAAAAGAAGAAGAAGAAGAAGAAATGCGAAAAGTGTTGTAGTGTTTTTTTATCGAAAAATGGAATTAAAAATATAATCTTATTTTAATCTTTTATTTGGAATGCGATAGAATCACGAATTTGAATGAAAATGATAGTGTAACCGAAATACCTCAGCTTCAAATATTATTTTGCTTCAATCTATGTTACGTCAGAAATTTAATTCACAAGGCTTAACACTAGTTATTAGGTTCTTAGTCCAGTGATTTAAGGCCAAATTAGGTGCATATCTCGAAAAATCGACATACCCAGTATATTACCACGTAAAAACTTGTATTTTGGCATCCTAAAACAGTTCTCAAAATTCACATAGTATAATTGGATGATTGCAAGTTTTAAAATCAGGGGTCAAAGGTCACAAAACTCGATTTTTTTTTACATTTTTTGCAAATATTTCGTTTTGTATGGGTTTTACGCTATTTGTATTTATTATCAATATTGTAGAGAGTTAAATTCTCTACAACTTTTTTGTTTAACATTTTTTTTATACCTTGAACTGTTTTCGAGATAGAGGGCGTAGAGCGCGCGGTCAGATAATTATCTGAGGTCAACTGGTAGTCTCGATCAAAAATGGAGTCCTGGAAGTCCTGGAAGTCTAGTCCTATCATGACTATTTTACCACCCGCTCCAGATGAATTACTCAATACAATATTCTGTAACTGCAAAAGTGGCTGTAGCTCAAGATGTGGATGCAGGAAAGCGGGGTTACAGTGCTCCTTAGCTTGCGGCCAGTATCATGGACAAGCTTGTCTCAATGCTGTACCATATCAGACCGATAGTGATGATAGAATGATAGAACCTTTGACCCAGAGAGATCATGAATGACTTGGCGATTTTTGTGACTTTTGACCCCTGATTTTAAAACTTGCGACCATCCAATTATATTATGTGAATTTTGAGAACTGTTTTAGGATGCCAAAATACAAGTTTTACGTGGTAATATACTGGAGTGGGGATGTCGATTTTTCGAGGTCAATCTATAAAACTGGACTATCCATACTAATATTATAAATGCGATCTATCTGTTACATCTTCCGCTCAAACCGTTGAACCGATTTTGCTAAAATTTGGCATGGAGATACTTTGAGTCCCGGGCATCATCTAGAGTCTCGACTAATATAAATTAATGTTTGTAAAAAAAATACTTCATTAAAAAAAATCTCGTCTTATAATATACGAGTATGTTCTTTTGTATGATAAAAATATCTTATCAATTTTTAATAAATTTAATTAAAACACTAAAAATCCTGAAAAACCTGATGATGATTTCTATAAAAAACTGGTAGAATATTGCAAAATTTTGATTTGCAAGTGTAAGAAGAATAGCATCATAAAAACAAAAATCGACAGACATGACTGTCATTTCATATTTTAATAATATAAAAAAATACTTTAATGGAAACAAATATTTATGACAATCGTTTTTTTAATTAGATTCCCTGGATATACGGCATGGTAATAGAAAGTTTGCAATATAGCAGCTAGGCAAAAAGGCTCTGAGCCAAGCTAGTTATTAAATAAAAGGTCCAGGAAAACAGATTATATTTTTAATACGACGCCGAAGCGAAGAGATAAATTATAAAATATGGGGTTTTCATAACCATAAATCTAGAGTGTAAAAACCATCGTTTGTCTTTCCTTCTTATTGCTTACAATACATGAGTTCAGCTTACATGAAACAAACGTACACGTACATTCAAAACCATCGTTATAACTATAGCCCTAAAGCTTACTTTCCAATGTTTAACGTCACGAATAACTTGGTCCAGACGCAAAATAAAGGCACTTTTTACTATCTCTTATACGTATGTGATGTAAGGTTGAAAATCGCTTGGCCGGAAAGAAAATGTGTTTGTCAGTTAAGAGTGCCCAGCTGTTGACACATGGCGACAGAGAGAGCTCTTTCTTGCCTTGTTTCAGTCCTTAACTCGATTCACCAAATAAAGAATGTGACTCCGCTCTACTTATTTAGAGTAAAAAGGTATTAGGGTAATAGGAAAACGATATCGCAAATGTAGGACTTTGATAGATAGTCGTTTAAGGTAATGCACGTTTTTACGTGATGAGAATAATATTATTGTTTTTTTCTTCAGGTAAATTTTATCTTTTATACCTTTTTTAAGCATTAATATCTTTCTTTAGTTTAAAAATAGTTTCAAATGTGCAACATTTTGAAACAAATATGGTAACTATTTTAAGTGACATTTTGGGAAAATAATTATAATAATATTATACCGCGGTTGAAATTCGTGTTCATAATATTGTATTGTTAACAAACGATACAATTTAATTGAAAGTTCCGTAATTTGAATAGTAGATTGAAGTCTTCCTTTTTATCAATTAAATCGATTTAGTTTTTAAATTTTTTAACACGAACTTTTAAAGAAGAACGCCTTTTACATTTGTCTGTAACGCTAGGCATTTCAAAAGAATACTAACCCTTCAACTCCGATAAGGCCCACTTGGGCCGCGAGAACAATACATTTACATTCATACGTGGGAGAGCCATGCTTCGACACGAATGGGCCGGCTCGACCGGAGAAATACCACGTTCACACAGAAAACCGGCGTGAAACAGCGCTTGCGCTGTGTTTCGCCGAGTGAGTGAGTTTACCGGAGGCCCAATCCCCTACACTATTCCCTTCCCTACCCTCCCCTATTCCCTTCCCTTCCCATCCCTGCCCTCCCCTATTACCTTATTCCCTCTTAAAAGGCCGGCAACGCACTTGCAGCTCTTCTGATGCTGCGAGTGTCCATGGGCGACGGAAGTTGCTTTCCATCAGGTGACCCGTTTGCTCGTTTGCCCCCTTATTTCATAAAAAAAAAAGATTTCCAAGAATCCGCGATCGAAGGATTAAAAGTTAATATTCTATATTATTCAATATTATAAGTTGGTCTGCCTATATGTTCCAATATTGTTTATTTAGAACAAATAAATAAATAAACAAATAAATCAATCAATCAATAAAAAAACCCGTTGATGATGACGACACAAAATAAAGTGAATACTTGTATAGATTGCTCAAGTTCCTCGAAAAACATTTTCCAAGTCCTTAAAAGTTTTTTTTCTCACTCTGCAATGAACATTGTAATGGTCCGTTAGTTGCTTGATGGTTAACGATTATTGGAAAAGTTAACCTAATAAAATATCTTTTTACAAAGAAAATAATATCTTTTGCAAAGAAAATACATAAATCGTGGCCGCTTCTTTTGGATGTAGCGTTTGTCGTCTATTTTTGCGACACCCCGTTACGAATTTTATGGCAACATTTCGGAAACTATACTTTGCCGAAAAATATACTTTTTGGCTAAGTGCAGATATTTTTTTTATCGATTTGAAAAAAAAATAAACGAAAAAAAAAGTAACGGTTTTCAGGCAGATGTAAAAACGAAACAGCAGTTACAGATTTTCATGAAAATGTATAACGGAAAAACGACATTAATACATCCTTTCCTGTGTCGATCAGAGAGTATACTCTCCTTTCGTCTCCAAAATTTTCTGTGTAAAGTTCTGACGACAGTTTTAAATTCTTACCAATACCATAAAAATTGTAAAGCAATGCCAAAGAAGTTTTCTACTCAAAAATTATGAATTTGAATAAAAATATTATGATAATATGGTTTTGCAAGCTAGCTAGCTTAGCTACTATTAATATTTAATACCATATTATGACGTCCGCAACTTCGTCACGCCAAAATTCATTTATCGCGCAGGAATTGTACATTTTTGTGCGGTAAAAAGTTACCTATGTCCTTTCCTAGGACTCAAAGTATGTCCATACCAAATTTCAGCAAAATCAGTTTGAGTGGTTTGGGCGTCAAGAGGTAACAGACAGACAGACACACTTACGCATTTATATCATTAGTATGTCCAGGGACTCCGTTGCACCAATATTCGTTTATCACGCAAGAATCAAATTTCATCTGAATCGGTTAACCTGCATTTAAGCGTGAATCGGTACAAAAACAGACAGACAAATACAAAGTATTTATAATATTATGAAGAATAATCTGAATTGCATATCGGCCAAAACCGCACTTGTCGTAATTGTGCAAAAATTAGGTTAGCTTCATCTTTCATGTACATTTTAAACGAAGTATTTACGTTAAAACTAACTATATCCGAGGTGAATCAGTGATTTACATTTAAATTGGGTTCCGGACAGATTTAGCCGAGCTGCGTTGTGTAAGCAGTATTAAAACACGTAGGGGGAAGTCCCCTAGTGGCGGACTTCTAAGGTTTTTGGGAAATACTATTAATTGGGAAATAATATTTTTGGGAAATAATACTTGTGTCCGACGCTAGGTGCCATCCGGCGCTAAGGGACTTCCCCCTACGTGTAATTCGAACCTTGAGTACTGGATGGGTGTTATATGAGTTTGGATGCTTAGCTTAGTGTGCATTGACGTCCTACTATTTTTAACATTTAAACTATTTTCGTTGTTGCAGTTGCATTGTGCTGAAAAACTAATATCGCTAATTAACTTTATTTTGACATTTTAACTAACATCGTCTTCGTATTACCGGTGGATTGACTAAATATAAACAATGACTGCTAGTCACAATATACCTATAGTATATAATACCACATTGAATATCCATTGTAAAATTTGTATCTTAGCAAAATTATTGCAATGACAACAGCTGTAAAAATATAAAAATAGATTGAAGGACGGATCGTCAATACAAATTACACATCCTTATACAAGAATAGAGTCTTATGGATACACTCAGAGATATTTAATGATGATAAAACTACAATTTAATAAAGAGTTTTAATAATGTATTATGTCAAAATATTCATTACTACAGTTAAGTAATTAACATTCGTCTCTGAGTGCGGCAGAGACAAATAAAGATTTATATAAAATAACACTAATTTGATAACACTTAAATATAATCATTAGATTTTACCACCCATTATCCTTCATTAGATACCAGTTGTACGGAATTCGTTTTTTGTTTATGCTCCCTTTTATTGGATATCGTATTGGACCGAAAACAATGTCATAAATCGACGACCTTGTTAACTTGTCACCATGACAGAAGCAATGAATAAATAAACCGATAAATATTGTGGTGAAACGGTGGCACACTTTTTATCTCAAGATTTATTCAGAAAGTTCGGTGATGGTGACGTTATTTTAATAGGTCATTGTTGTTGTGGAGAGGATTCTATTATTCGTAGGTACTAGATGACGCTCGCAAGTCCGTTGCGCCAATCCGTTTATCGCGTGGGAACCGTACATTTTTGCGGAATTAAAAGTATCCTCTGTCTCTCCCGGGACTCAAAGTATATCCATACCAAATTAGATAAAAATTGGTTTAGCCATTTGGGCGTGAAGAGGTAACAGACACCCAGACACACTTTCGCATTTATAATAATATTATTAGTATTGATATTTGCATGAGAAATTGCTGATGAATAAATACTTAGTGTATTTGCTAAAATGTGAAGTGATAAAAAAAATTCATTCACTTGCATGTACGCCAGTAAAAGTGAAAATTCGAACATAGATTTAGCCGCGTGTTATATTTATTTATTTATTTATTATAAAAAGAGGGGTTTCCTTCCTCTCCTACGCTGCATCAGCCGTCTTCTATGGCTCGGTGTAATGAATTTTAATCACGTATCAAGGACACGATATTGTATAACTATAACATAATATGTATAGACAGTGTATAATAATAATCTAATATATAAAATTCTCGTGTGTTTGTGCCCGAAGTCTTCCAAAACGACTGAACCGATTTTAATGAAATGTTGTATGTAGTATCAGATAAGTTGATTCCTATTTCCTAGGCAGATGGCGGATCTCAGTAATTTGGTCGCATTAAGTCAAACTCATCCGACCGATCACAGCTAACATTGAATTGACATAAGGCGACCAAACGACGTAGGTCTGTCAACTGCCTAGGAATCATTTTCCTCGTATATACATTCGTTAGTATTGATAATAGGTTTTTATCTACTTTTTATATTGATACTAGAAATTATGTATATGGCAAAACAACGTTTGCCGGGTCGGCTAGTATTATTATAATTATCTTGTTCTAAGAGTCAAACGTTAAAAATATTATTGTTTCAGTATTCTCTCTAATTAATTGAAAATTCATCAAGGTTTATTGAGGCTTGTGTTTTATTTGCGGTTCGTCTCAAATAAGGTAATTTAATTAGAATGGAGTTGATGTTTCCATTACTACTATTATACAATATTATAAACCGTATGACGTAGAAATACTTACGATAATAGTGCCTGTTTTATTTCTTTATTTAAATGTGGCTTTATTAAACCAGTATGAAATAAACCGTAGTCCGTAACTCCTCCGGTAATGCTAGCGACTTTTTATCAGCTGATTCGTCTGCTTATTTCCTCGATTATAAAAAAAGTTGACAATACATTGCTTGATTGGAGTCGTGGTTTCAAGAACTATGTTTTTCATTTTAGGGAAAACATTGCAGTGTTTTTCGTAGTTGCCACCTGACGACCGTTGTCGCTAGAAACTATAACTAAAATTTATTCTTGCCCGGTAAATGTTTCGGCGTTCAAAAAGAGATAAAGCTTATACAACCGAAATTCTCTCGCTACAGCGGATATTGCATTCACAGCCAAATCCAATCCGTTGTTTTGTTGGTTGGTAACACGTTTTTAAGCTTTATATCGATTTTGAGATTAGAAGACCGAGGATTTTTAGAATTCTGCCGATTTAAAGAATGTCGTAAAAAGTAGTTGTCGACAAAATCGTAGAAATTTTGAATAATAATGATGAATGAGATTCTGATCGTTCGAAGTCCAAAAATTTGTGTATTGAAGTGTGAAACAGTATTTTTTATTTAAGGAAGGTTTATATTTAGGAGGAACTTATTTTAAGGAGGGTTAAAAATAATTTGCTGTCTTAAAATTTGTACTAAGTTCTACGGATCATGACGTTGAAAATTATGTTAAAATTTAATTTGCTGAGCTAAAAAAATACTAAACCTATAAATCAACTTACTAGAAGTAAGGATCTATCCAAAATCTATGATGTAAAAGTTTGGGCAATTCATCTTAGGCCTAAGTACTAGTCGTAACTTGGCCCCACTTTGTCCTGTGATTAATAGAGTCTCGCCTTAAGCCAGGATTTGTATAAGTGATCAAAAGTAATTCCAATTAGTCTTCATCACTGTCCAAATTGCAATGCTACAAGGATGTTTTTTAACGGAAATGAGAACTAATACCGCCATCTTCTAAAAGTGTTACCTGGTTTTTCAAGCCGTTGATGCCATAAAAATATTATTATTTTGAATATACCCGAATCTTTAGGGTTCTGTACCCAAAGGGTAAAAACGGGACCCTATTCTAAGACTTCGATGTCTGTCCGTCTGTCTGTCTCTAGGCTGTATCTCAAGAACGGTAATAGCTAGACTTCTGAAATTTTCACAGATTGTGTAAATATGTTTCCGCTATAACAATAAATACTAAAAACAAAATAAATTTAATATTTAAGGGGGGCTGCTATACAACAAACGTAGTTTTTTTGCAATTTTTTGCTCGATATCAATAATGGCAACAGGTAGGTATTTGAAATGTTCACAAAATACTCTGTAGTATTTTATCTTTAATAATTAATAATAAAATTTTGATAAAATAAATTATTAAACAAAATCCCATACAAAATTTTTGCCTATTTTTCCTTTGTACTGGTACGAAACCCTTCGTGCGCGGGTCCAACTCGCACTTGGTCGATTATTGATTTATTTACCATCGCTAGTGTAATTTTCATTTATTTTATTTGCATCACGCCCTTATGACAATATTATTCCATCCGTCCCTTAAACATCCTTTTAATTTAAAACTAAACGTTCCGCGCGGCTTCGCCCGCGTAAATTAGATATTTCACAGACAAATCAGTCTGCAAAAAATAGCCTATGATCCTTCACGTGGTCTACTTCTTATCTGACCCAAATAACAGAAAAATGCTCTAGTATTTCGTGAGATAAGCCCTTTCAAATAATTTCCCCCGTTTTTTCCACATTTTCTTCTATTTCTTCGCTCCTATTAGTCTTAGCGTGATAAAATAATATAGCCTATAGCCTTGCTTGATAAATGGGCTATCTAACACTGAAAGAATTTTTCAAATCGAACCGGTAGTTCCTGAGATTAGCGCGTTCAAATAAGCCCTTTCAAATAATTTCCCCCCGTTTTTTCCACATTTTCCTCTATTTCTTCGCTCCTATTAGTCTTAGCGTGATAAAATATAGCCTATAGCCTTCCTCGATAAATGGACTATCTAACACTGAAAGAATTTTTAAAATCGGACTCGGTGAGATTAGCGCGTTCAAACAAACAAACAAACAAACTAACAAACTCTTCCGCTTTATAATATTAGTCTAGATTATTAAAGTTTAAATAAAACTGAGTATTTTGTGAACATTTTAGGTGGCTACCTGTTGTCATCATTGATACCGAGCAAAAAATGTTTAAAAAATCAGGTTTGTTGTATGGGAGCCCTCCTTAAATATTAAATTTATTTTGTTTTTAGTATTTGTTCTTATAGCGGCATCAGAAATACATAATCTGTGAAAATTTTAACTCTCTAGCTATTACCGTTCTTGAGTTACAGCCTGGAGACAGGCAGACGGACAGACGGATAGCCGGACAGACGGACAGACATCGAAGACTTAGTAACGGGGTCCCGTTTTTACCCTTTGGGTAAAAAAGTTACTCATGTAAAACGTAGCACTAGACTATTTTCACAGCGATTTTCTAGTCCCTAATTATTTTCTGTTCTCTTTCTTATATTGTTTCTATCCTCATATTGCTTCATTCACAGTACCTACAGTTATTATCCTACAAAATTCGGCGGGATTTGTCGTGATATATTATTAAGGAAACATCTGCAGTCACAGTTTAGCCTTCCACTCGACGAATCACTGACAGAATCCGACATCTTATTTAAGAGAAGTGTTTATTAAGTTTAGCGTATTAAATCTACACTTATACTGTAAACATCTACATTGTTCGTTAAAATAAGAAAGCATTTGAGGGATTTGGATAACTCATGTTTTGTTTTTGTAGTGATTTTTAGCGAGGCAATACATTTTTAAGAATGGATAAAAATGACAAATTCGCATGGAAAATGACCATATCAAAATTTCGTAAGACGGAGGGAGGTAAAGAGGGAAAGTAGAATGCCGGCGTGGCATAGGAGAGAAAGTAATACTCCCTTCTCTTTCTACCGCACGGCGAAAAAATGTGCCTGTTGTTTTTTTTTTTTTTGCACTCTCGGATTGCCATTACCAGAATTCGCATTTTTTTAAATGTAAGTGGTGTATTACAAAAATATTGGTCAGCAAATTTTTTATATTTTTAATTAAAAATTGACGAAAAAAGCCATAACAGTAGTTAATCACTTTGTTTTTTTGGAGAAAAGCAATTAGCCCAATTAATCTTTTTAATTAGCTGACAGTGTCTTATTGGTTTCAATTTGATATAATATTAAAATTTAGGAAATTTTGGTATGAATCCTTATAAGATTCTACCAAATTAGATTTAATTAGGTGTACAAAAAGCTACACGAAATTAATATTTATTTATAATATATTTATTTATACTAAATCTTGTAAAGATATCCCGGTGAACTTCGTGTCACTTAGAAACCTTCCCGGACTTCCACGATGAATTCAAGACTAAAATTAGCCAAATCGGTTTAGCAGTTCTCGAGATATAGCGAGACTAACAACATTTTTTTTATAGACACTGACAGATATATGGATGCAGTATTAGCTGTTTGGTTTTAGCTAAATTGAATTTTGTAGTTTATTGTCCATTGTTTTGTTTGTTCAACGTGTTGACTAAACACGTCCATTTTGTTTATTGTCGCCCAGTTGATTGAAATGGTAGTGTATTTTAAAGGTTTTATTTTATACATGGTATGTTTTTTATCTATGTCATAAATCTTATAAAACAATCATTGGAAGAATGTAGGGGAGTAAAAAATAATTTATATCGGTTAATAAAATTAACTTTTGAGTCATTAAGTTAAATTGAAACATAATAATATTATTTTTCAATTATTATTGTCTTAATTTCAACACAAGTTTAACTATAATTATCTATGATGTTCACAATCTGTACAAGTTCATTGTTATACCCAACGATGTCAATACTTATATATATATATATATATATATATATATATATATATATATATATATATATATATATATATATATATATATATATATATATATATATATTTTATCATAGTTATAATTCTATGGTTATACCAAATAAAACTTTGTTATAACTAACTCAACTTTGTATACGGGCACTTAACTAAATGACGCCCAAAATTCGTTTATCGCGCGGGAACCGTACGTTTGCCCGGGGTAAGATGTATCCTGTGTCAATTCCCGGAACTCAAAGTATCTCCATACTAAATTTCAACAAAATCACTTCAGCGGTTTGGGCGTGAAGAGGTAAGACAGACAGGCACACTTTCGCATTTATAACACCAGTGAGGAAGCTGCTTTATTTCATGTATATGTTACGCTCAAAGACCGAAAACGCTCAGTGAGCGAAAAAATGGCTCACAAGTGCTTTTTTTTTTCCTTTATTTTGGCCTCAAACAGTCATATACAATGGTAATACAATATGTTATAATTTTTTTTACAAGAGACCTATAGTGCCGAAATATAATATTTAGTGAATTTTGGAGAGACGCGTATATGATTAAAGATAGACTTAAAAACTATAGATTACAATAGACCAAGATGCTATTATTTTAGAAAACATGCATGAGTATGGCTATAAATTGCACTCTGTACGTACAGGAATATTGCTAAACGTACAAAGTACCATGAATAACTGAAAAATACACAAAAAAAAATACAAATTATATAAATTAGTCGATCGAGTTGCATAATATCTCATAAATCTTAATATTACAGAAGTACAAAACTCAAACGATGTTCAGTGTACGTTTAAGTAATAATTTTAGGCTATTAAGAGAATTATTGAAACTATTAATATCGGTGAAGTTTATGTTATAATTGTTAGTGGAACGGTATAAAAATGAATTACGAGTGTAAGTTTTAGAAAGTTTCGGGGGAACAAATAGTGGTTTAATACGCGAGGGTCGCACAGGTAGCCGAGAATGAGCTTTGAACGATATCATTGCTAATAATGTAGGTGAATCAGTAAGTGAGTTTAATATTTTATATAGTTGTGTAATGTCGGACATGTTACGTCTGTCATAAAGAGTTGTTAATTTGTGCCTACGCAGGGTATCTTCATAAGGTTCATTGAAAACATTTAGGCGGTAGTTAAGTGCTTTTAGAATTTTTTTTTGAATATTTTCAATCCGGTTAGTGTGTACTTGAAAACATGGATTCCAAACTGTACTACAAAAATCTAAAATAGAACGTACGAAGGAAAAATAAAGGATTTTGAGAGTATTTACGTCTCTAAATGGTTTACTAATACGAAGAATAAAGCCTAAATTACGAAATGCGTTACTGATAATATGATCGAAGTGATTGTTAAATGTTAATTTAGAGTCCATAATTATCCCGAGGTCTCTAATGGTCGAAACTTTCTTAAGAATAGAATTGTTAATAGTATAGTCAAAATTTATTGGGTGGGTCTTTCGTGTGTAGGACATAATGTAGCATTTATCTATATTTAGGAACAGTTGATTGATTCGACAATATTCGAGTAATCTTAATAAATTATTCTGCAGCTTTGAGCAATCCGGTATGGATTTTATCACCATGAAAATTTTCGTATCATCAGCGTAAAGAAGGTGATTACTATGTATAAAATTAAATCCAATGTCGTTTATGTAAAGGCTAAACAATAAGGGTCCCAAATAGGATCCCTGGGGGACGCCAGAGGGGACAGGAAGAAATCGGGAACAGTAACCTTTAAGATACACCGCTTGGCTACGATTTTTTATATAAGAATTAATCCATCTAAGGAGGTTGCCATGCACACCGGCTCTCGCAAGCTTTTCGATCAACATATCGTGATTTATTTTATCGAATGCTTTAGAGAAGTCGGTGTACACGACATCCACCTGCAGGTTATTGTCCATAGCCTGCACCAAATACTCAGTAAAATTTAACATGTTACTGTCTACACTACGGTATTTAAGAAAACCATGTTGATGTTGGGAAATATGATTACGAAAAACATGTGAAATTTGTGTGGTTACAATTTTTTCTAATATCTTACCCAAGACGCAAAGCTTAGAGATAGGCCTGTATTGTGTTATATGATCTTTTTTATTGTTCTTGGGAATCGGAGGTATGATAGATTTTTTCCAAGTGCGAGGAAAAACACCTGATGCAATTGATGTGCGGAAAATAATCGTCACTGGCTTTGCAAGAGCTTTGGCACATTTTGAGATAAAAATAGGGTGGATGCCATCAGATCCAGCTCCCTTTTTAGTGTTAACTTGTTTTAATTCCTTTAAAACAGTGTCAAAATCAATATTTACAGAATTTATGTCAACATTTGAGAGAATATTATTATATGTATTATTACTCATTCCGGGATTGTTTCTAATGAAGACTTTTTAGAAATTAAAATATTCATTAAAGGCATCACAAATTTCGCTACCAGAAGAAAGTATATGGCCCTTGTATAACATTCTTTCTGGAATTTGATTGGATTCATTTTTTGATTTTACGTATGACCAGAAGGACTTGGGATGATTTTTAATATTATCTTCCGTAAACTTGATAAAAGTATGATAAATAAAGTTATGATAGCAATCTAGGGACATTTTTTTTAAACGGCTACGTAGTTTTGAAAAAGAATGGTAATCTTGAGGATTGCCATAGGTTTTCCATTTTTTGTGGTACTTACACTTTTCTTTCGATAATTTTATAAGAGGTTTAGTATACCATGGGGGATACTTTTCTTTAGTTATTTGTGTGTAAGAGGGTACAAATTCGTCAATTGCACTGTTAATTATACTGTAATCTGTCATAGAATCGACATTATGGCGTTTGACGAGAGATGTTTCCCAGTCTACAGAGCTTAGCATCGTTTTGATTGAGTCAGAGTCAGCCCTGAAATATTGTCTTTTAACTACGGAGGCTTGCTTAAGTGGAGAACAATAACTTATTTTTATGTCAAACTCGATAGCCTTATGATGGAGGTCTTCTGGTACAAGAGGGCTTTCACGTGGTGAGATATGACATGTCACATTACTAAATACTAGATCTAATAATCTATTATTATGGTTAAGTTGACTGTTATATTGAGATAATAAAGACAGATTCATAAAGTCTGCAGTTAAACAAGCTAGTTTATCACCAGTAGTGAACCAACCTAGAACAAACACAAACATAAAGAGTTAGTACCACACCTTATAATTTAATTTAGTTAGTATGCATAAATGTGCATAAAGTTTTTACAAAGGGAGTATTTACAAAGGTAGGGCGAGGGATTGTAGGAGGAAGGGTATCATATAATGAGGATTGGTTCTTTGGACAGGAAAAGATAATATGGTCTAAAGTGCCCTCGTCTATGCCACACTCACATAGTGAACTGTCTCTAATCCTAATTTTGGCTAAGAAAACAGGTGAACAACAGTGACCCAGTCTGATTCGGCAAACTGTTGAGCAAACTGTTTTACTTGCATCTTTAAATTTAAAAAACCACGGTTTAATTGGGATACTATTTTGGATATCAAAATAGTATTTACCCTTATTTACACTGGTTCTTGACCACTCATTATGCCAATTAGTAAACAAGTCTTTTTTAGCTAGAGGAATTAAGTCCTGGCAGTAAACCTTATAGTGACTAGTTGTACCTGTTGTTATAGCGACCTTAGCATATGCATCTACGCTCTTGTTGCCAGTTATTCCACTATGTCCTGGTATCCAAGCTAGAGCAACTTGGATATCTTGTATGTGGCACCTAAGGAGAAGCTGTCTTATTTTTAAGACTAAAAGAAATCTGCACTTGGAGCAAAACTGACTGGAATTAATGGCCTCCAGGGCGCTTCTTGAATCCGAGAGTATAATGGATTTGTTGAGGTGGTGTGATTCAACAAATGATAGTGCCTCCATAATGGCTAAGGTTTCTCCTGTAAATACGGATGAATTTGGAGGTAACTTAATATTTAGAACTACATTAACTCTCGGGATCCATACCGCCACTCCAACACAGCTGTCCTCCAAGAGTTTAGATGCGTCCGTAAAAATAAGCAACCAGTCCCTAAAGTGCTCATTAATAATTTGATTGAACTGAGTATTATCAAAGACAGAGCCCTTATCAATTGGAAAATTTAGAAGCACTTTTGGATGGAGGGTGTGTGTGTGCATTATAGGGAGTGGAAAAAATGGGGTTAAGTCTAGACTGGAAAATAGGGCAAGGTAGACGGGTGAGTTTATGGTAGCTAATCAGGAGGCAAGGAGGATCCTTATGCAACCAGTAGCTTGAAGAGCTAACTAATTGCGAAAGGGTGTGAAGTTTACCAAGAAGTGGATGGGATGTGTTTTGGAATAACTTAAACACAAATCTGTCTGACAGGTACTTCCTTCTCAAGCTAAGCGGGGGATCCCCACATTCAACTTGTAGAGCATTAATAGGTGTAGATCTCATTGCTCCAATTACAAGGAGGAAGGGATTTACTTTGAATTTTGTCAAGAGTCTTAAGCGAAACTTTACTGCATGGCTCTAAAAGAAAGGAGCCATAGTCTAGGTGGCTAGGACTAAGGCATTGTACATAAGCTTCTGCGTGCAAGGATGTGAACCCCACCAGACACCTGAGAGAGAACGTAAGATGTTAATATTCTTTTCGCATTTTTGTGCTATGTGATTGATGTGGTGTACACCTGTCAGCCTATAGTCTAAGTATACACCTAAAAATTTTACATTATCCTTTACCGGAAAACCTTGCTCGCCTGGACCGATGTTGAGATCTGGTATGGTTCTGGAACAAGAAAACACAACAACAGAGCTTTTGGCGATAGAGATGGACAAGCCATGTCTATCCATCCATTCGGTAAGATAGCCAATGGCAGAGTTGAGACGTGCGGAACATTCCGCAATATCTTTTGAAGCTATGTACAAGGCCCAATCATCTGCGTACTGGAGGAACTCACAAAAACTATCGACTACGAGGTCGACGTCAATGGTGTAGATAGAGTAAAGTTTAGGACTAAGGACGTTACCTTGAGGGAGACCTTGATAGACTGTTCTAGGAGGTAATTGGGAATTTTGGGTAGAGATGACTACGGAACGGGAAGTAAGGGAGTTACAGATATAGTTTGTCATCCTTGTCGAGCCGCTCAGCTGAAGCAATTTTTGCCTGAGCAGTGGATGTCTGACATTATCGTACGCAGATGATACGTCCAAGAACACCGCCACCACATGTTTCATTTTCGAAAAGGCGATGCGGATATCGGTTACGAGTGTTGCTACACTGTCCGTGGTGCTAAAGCCTTTTCGAAAACCGAACTGTGTTTTAGATACCACACCCCGACTCTCCATTAACCACTCCAATCTGTTCTTGATTAAATGCTCCAGAATTTTTCCTAAGGTAGCAGAGAGAGCAATAGGTCTATAACTGTTTGAATCATTAGTAGGTTTTCCCGGTTTAATAAAAGGCAAGATTATCTGTGAACGCCAATCATCTGGAGGAACTTCCGACTCGTAAATGTCATTCAAAATCTTGAGACACAGATGTTGTGTGTCTGGTCCACTGTTGACAATAAAGGAATATGGAATTCCATCAGCACCAGGAGCGGTATCCTTTAATGAACCTAAAACTAATCGGAATTCCTCCAGAGAAAATGGCGAGTCCAGCCAGTTTGTAGTTGATTCTAATGAGGAACAAACGCTAAGTTCTTCGAAAGTTGGAGCCGTCGGAGGAGCCAGCTTTCGCGAAAATGCGTCAATCCATTCAGAAGGATCATTGGACTGACGGTAATTGCTTGCCGAAAGTGATCCACGGAATTTCTTTATATTTCCCCAAACTATTGAGAGTTTAGACGCAGGCGACAGACTTAAACAGAACTGTTGCCAGCCTTCTCTCTTTTTTTCAGAAAACAATTTGGAAACCTCAGCCGAAATTTTTTTATAATTAAGAAAATTTGTCATGGTCATGGACCTAGAGTAGAGTCTTTCAGCATCCTTACGACGCCTACAAGCTGCAGTACAATCCTCATCCCACCACGGAGGTGACGGTCTATGAGATGTTGTGCTCTTAAGTGGTATAAAACACTCTGCTGCACGCAAGAGTATGTGCTTTAAATTTTGATATTGAATGTGAGGATCATTTGTGTTTAAGTTTGGGATAAGGTCGGTTTCAGAGTCTGTGGCTATGGCGAATTCCGCCCAATTTGCTTTTTGGACTTTATATTTTAGTCTGGGAGGATTAGGAGCTATTGTCTGTCTGTTCGAGTAAGTTATTATAATACTAATAGGAAAATGATCGCTACCATAGGAACTTGATAGGACAGACCATGAACACAAAGAAGCAATAGCCGGTGAGCACAATGAGAGATCCACCACACTCCTAGGGTTTTGCAAAGGCGAGACCCTACGAGTGGGAGATCCATCATTAAGCACTACCAGGTTATTGTCGTCTAAGATGTCCATGAATAAGGATGAATTAGAATCATTGAAATAGGATCCCCAGGATGTGTGGTGAACATTAAAGTCACCTAATACAACCCGAGGGAGAGATATAGAAGAAAGGATGGATGAAAGTTCGGAGAGGATTGAAGAACTGGGAGTAGGAATATACACTGATATATATATACAGTATTTACAATACGGACAGCCACAATATTAAACAAACTACTATGTACAGGTAGGGACAACACTGAATATATACATTGGCTGGAGATCAGAATGGCTACTCCAGCCTTGCCATCTACTCTGTCGTCCCGGAAACATGAGTAGCCGGGGATACGAAAACGTGAACCCGGCTTTAACCATGTTTCCTGGACGGCAATGAGCAATGGCTTAAAACTATTAACTAAATTACAAATGTCCTGTTTTTTATTTCTAATGCTCCGACAATTCCACTGGATCATCGGGAGCTGATCCATTATTGAGGACTGAGTTAAGGAGCTGGGTCAGGTTTTTACGAGTTTTGTTCGGTAGTCCAGAGTCACCAAATCAGGAGATTATATGGATAAGGGTGTTGACGAGGGAGTCAATAAAGTTGTCGTTCGGAGAAATGTCAGTACTGGAAGGATATGCACACCCATTTGGTAACTGAGAAGCGGGTTCATTGACAATATTTTTGTGAGCCTGGTGATTATAACCAGGGATCATAGGGGTAGGTGTACGGCGGGGAGTATATACAGTTTTCCTGTATGAGGTCGTGACAGGAGATTTGGGTTGTGATCTGGATTGGAGTGAAGGATAAGCATTGGAAATAGAGGAAGGAGAGGTCTTGGCGGAGTCAGCAAAAGAGCGTCTCACATGGGGAAATCGAGCCGAAGCTTCCATGTATGGAATACTCTCCTGCGACATAACAAGTTTAATTTCTTTTTGGCGAGCATGTTCGGGGCAGGATGGCCTATTAGCTGTATGTGATCCTGAACAAAACAAGCAGGTTGGATTTGTTGCCACACAAGTGTCCTCATGCGACTGACCACATTTGTAACACCGGGGATTTGATCGGCACTGGGCTTTAATGTGCCCGAAACGACAACACTTATTGCACTGTATGACTGGGAGTAGGTAGGTTTGAACAGGCAATTAGGTAAAATAACAGTAAACACGGGGTGGGAGTTTTTGTCCTGCAAAAGTCAGGACAACTGATTGGGTTGGGATCCATGAAGTTTGTTGGTCATTAGGATTCTTCCGACTTAGTCTCCGGGCCTTCAAAACTTCTCCATAGCCTGATGGGGTTTTTAGGTTTTCAACTAGTTCCTCCATGGACCAATTAACGGAAACGTCACGAACTATACCCATGCGGGTTATACTGAACAATGGGATTGAAGCAGTATACCCAGCCTTTGAAATTATTGGTAGGTTTAAAAAGGAGTTAGCATTTTCCGCGGAATCAAATTCAATCGAAATCCTATTACGACCTATCTTTTTAATGCCATCCATTTTAACATTAGTAACATTATTCTTAAATAAAAATTGGCCAAATTCCATAGGTCTCAATGGTGCTCCATTTTCCGATTCTGGTTTCGACACATGTACAACAAAAGGTGCGACGTCATTAGTGGAGTAAAGCTTTTTGTTCTCAAAGTCGGGACATACGTAGTTCATTTGGATGGAAGGTATGGAATGAGAGTTATCCGTAATCCTTTTAGAGGATGTATTTGTACTATCGGGATTAGCTCGTTTTCTAGAAATAGAAGTCTCACATACCATACCTTCAGGATTATTGGGATCCCCGCCACCCGGGTCGGGCGGTTCCGCGTCCATCGCGGTTACCCTAGGTTATTTACACTATAAACTACAATAAACAACACTTACTCCAAGACAATCACAATAATAATATTGTTTGTATAAACAAACACAACTAAAAGAACTTCAACAGAGCGAAAAAACACTATAACAAATTGAAAAATATACTATAAAAACAAAAATATGAAAAAACACTTGTTTAGGCACTCAACCGAAAAAGCAGAGTCCCTAGATTAGTGTTATCGAATTATTTTTATGATTAAGTAACTAGTACAATATGTCAACGTTCCACTAACATTTCTTACACAGTTTACAATAAAATGATTATAGTGTTGATACTTATACAGTGTATAATATAATGATACTATAATAGCTAATAATTTAAAGAAAAAATCTAAATTGACCTTAAATAGTACGATTAACAAACTAAGTTGTAATGTAAACAAAAAGTTGTGCGAGAATAGTATGCAGTTTACAAAAATATGTAGTCATTTAATTTTAGCGAGATCTGATTCATTAGAGATACAATGTACTTTAGAAGAGTCAGTTTTACGTACTAGGATTTTGCATTCAGACACCCAAACGTATATGTAGTTGTTTTCAGCAGCGAGCTGGCGAACTTGCTTATGTAATAGTTTATTGTATGGAGTCAGGTGGTCGCTGAAGTTCATGGGTTTCGACGGTCCATCCATCGCAGCATCCGCAGTGGTCAGCCCCCGGCGCGTACGGACAGCAGCCAGCATATCATTTTTGCGTTGTTTTTGTGTAAATTTGATTATGATGTTAGGTATGTTGGCGGCTGATTCACCCAGGTTGTTGTTCGCGAAGAGTCGAACACGATGAATATGATCGATGTCAGTTTCGGCGATAGGGAAATTTATCTTTTGACATATATGTCGAATTATGCTTATTAGATTTTCGCCTTTTCGAATCGGGATTCCTGTTATTTCTATATTATTAATCCGACCCTGTTGATCCCTGATGCGTAATTGTTCCGATAGGTTAGAAACATTTTGCTGAATTTGAGAAACATCGTTGGAAATGGATTGTATTTTGCTACCATTATTTACGATTTCAAATCGCCCATGTCCTTTTTAATAGACGATTGTTCTTGTGACAGTTTATCAATGTTGCTGTTAACAGTACTCAACTCGAGTTTAAACCCGTTTATGTCATCACGGAGTGCTTGCAGGGTGCCCATGATGCTTTGGTTATGGTTTTCGAGGGAGGTTTTTATGGTATCCATTATATTATTTTGGAAATCCAGTAGCACATCGGAGTAATTGCAACATTCGGGCTGCTTGCGCTTTTTGAGTGTGATACCAGCACTAGGGTCATCTCGCAGTTTAGACAAATCGGGATATGATCCAGAATCGGTTTTAGAAGATCTTTGATAACTCATTGTTGTTATAAAAAGTTCAAAGGTAGGTTAGGTTATACAACAACACCACGACGAGAATGCACGAAGTTCTCTTCCGATGTCTTTATCTCACTCGCACTTATGTAGTCGGGAGTGCGCGAGGATTCGCGAATATGCACGATCGTACACAATTTATGTTTAGACTGAGATGGAATGATTAGTGTTCTCACTCAAACTTCCACTGAGCACAGCACAAGTTTTATTGCAATAGCGACCGAAAGTTTATAGTAAAAGAGTTCAATATAAAATTGCGTTGGTTCTTTAAAAATATCGTAAAATCAAACACGCGTCCGGCCAGTAAAGAGCTTTGAACCATTTTATGCTCTTGTGTATTGTGCACACACTTGGGCACTATAAAATAACTCCTGCATAACGTGCTCTTGTGTATTGCGCACACACTTGGGCACTATAAAATTACTCCTGCGTAACTGGCCTGGCTTCATTGAAACCAGAGTGCTCTCGTGTATTGCGCACACACTTGGGCACTATAAAATAACTCCTGCGTAACTGGCCTGGTTTCATTGAAACCAGAGTGTTCTTGTGTATTGCGCACACACTTGGGCACTATAAAATAACTCCTGCGTAACTGGCCTGGTTTCATTGAAACCAGAGTGTTCTTGTGTATTGCGCACACACTTGGGCACTATAAAATAACTCCTGCGTAACTGGCCTGGTTTCATTGAAACCAGAGTGTTCTTGTGTATTGCGCACACACTTGGGCACTATAAAATAACTCCTGCGTAACTGATTTCAGAACGCGTCGTGGCCGTTTCACTATGACCACAACGCGTTGTGACTTGTGAGCCATTTTTTCGCTCACTGAGCGTTTTCGGTCTTTGAGCGTAACATACATATATAATATTCTACTCACCATCTTATATTATTCTACTAGTCGTATGGCTATTAAAGTGTATATATACTTTAACGCACTCATAAATAAACACCGGCCTCACTATGTTTACTAAAATCTTCTGTCCAAAATATATTCACAACATTAAATTCGTATTTAATTCCGCCGGTTTACAGTGCACCTTGCTTCGTCTTCACGTCACGTAACGCAGAATCAAAGCACTTTTAGAACTTCGGAGAGACCTCATGAATATATTTCCGCGCTGTTCCTTAGACACTTGACAGCTTTTAGCTTGTTCACTTTCACATACTTTATTCAGCAAATATTTGATGTGCGCCTTAGAAATTGATATTTGTGTAGGTCGGTGCCGGTGTTCGATAAATATTTTGCAATAAATGTAGCCTCGTGTAAGGTAAATCTTGCTTTTTGTTGGGTTTAAAAGAACTCCTAATTCTTTTTTGGGTCTTTCACCGTGGTTCAGTTGCTTAAAACTTGATCTTGAGTTAGTTGTCGATTATATTAAGAATTAAGATTCCTTAGTTACAGCAACAAAAATGATTTTTACTTTATTTTAGTAAATTTTTGCGATTTTTTGCTGAGACCTATTGCTCAGTTGACCGACTTAGTCATTCGATTCCTAAGTTGGAACAACAAAAATGGTGTCTCTCTAGTCTCTCTAGGACAATGCAGACATATCCCTCAATTGCCAAGGAAATTTATTGACACATCGGAAGGTCAAGAAGCCAGTTTTGTGCCTGAGCTCTTGCCAGTCGTGTCAGTTGTCACTGACACGACTGGCAAGAGCTCAGGTAGCTGATGATGATGAAGATGGATACATCTAATTTAAAAAAAAAAGAAAACTTGAGCACTACAAACAAGTCTTACCCAGATAGACTGGATTGGATTTAAAAAAATGGCCACCATAACTAACACCAGATTGTCATAACTTAACACTTACGTTACTTTTAATTTACGGCGTAACTATAAAGACTTATGTTGTAACTGTTAAGCCTTACGACGTTTCTGTAAATACTTACATCGTTACTGTTAAGCCTTACAACGTAACTATAAAGACTTGCGTCGTAACTGTAAAGCCTTACAATGTAACTGTAAATACTGATAACCTGTTAAACCTTATCTTTAAAGACTTATTTCGACCAAACGCTAATGCAAATATAAATCTAGCTCGGCCCTCGAGTTATTGAAACGGGAATCCACTTTTGGGCGACCTCCTATTTGAAGATAAGCGTCTGACGTGGGTTGGACGTCCAACTAATTTGGTACGTGGATCGTAAGAGATTTTAGCTTAAGTGCGTAGTATTATAGTCAATTTCAGTTAAATTTGCAATGACCAAAAAATCTTGAAGTTGAATAAACTCCTCCCTGTTTAGAAGGCGGCTAAAATTCAAGTATCTAATAAAATAAAATTTTAACTAAGCGTAAAGCATTCACATACAGGGAGATCAAATGATCCGGTCGAACTGATCGCAGGCCGACCTGACTAGGCTCGTTTTATGTGATATGCCGTATATGGGCAAAATTCCGGTCAGGTCAGCCTGCCATCAGTCCGATTGGATCGATCGGTCTTTCTGCATATTATGGGGGTCTTAATGATGTCGTGTTGTATATTAAACCAATCTGACAATATTAAAAATTACAAGGATTCAATAATGAAATGGCTACAAAATACCAGAGGGAAATTCAATATTTAAAATAATTTAAATTATTTATGATCTTACGTTGCAGCTTTGCCAAATTCTATAAACTTATACAAGATTGTAATCATTTTAAATTATTCATTCATTAGAATAAAACCATTTTCGTTAAACTAACTTTTGCTGGAGGCGTTTGAAAATAATAAATAAGCTCAAGAAAATAACGTTTGGATGGTTAATATTTATAATTAAACTAAGTAGATAAACAACTTTACATTATTAATATCTTATTTTTATGATGACTCACGACCTTTATTTTAAGCTATTTTTTTTATCGCGGGCTTTGAGCGCGGCGACCCAATCAAGAAATTCCGTAACGAATAAAATCTAACACACCCCGCTTCGACCGGCATAGCGATGCGACGTTGCCACACCGCTGTGCCGGTCGATACGGCGTTGCCAGACTTCGGCACGGTGTTTGTGTGCGTGCAACTAGACGTACGCGAATTATAATTGCATAAGTTGATAAAATATGCTACGCAATAGCTTGATTGCGGCTTTCCCCGAGTGCCACTCGTAGTTTTTTTTTTTTCTGACAAACACTCATCCAAAATTTATATACTTAAGATAGTCTCAAACTAATTAACTGTGAGTGCGATTTCCAGAATTTAATAAGACGTAGGGAGTGCTAAATGCAGCGGATCCGCTGGATTACCCCGTGAAGGTGATTGATGGAGGAGACTTCATTACCGCGCTGTGCTGAGTGCAGATTGTCTGAGTAACTAAAAGTGGATTGGGAGACGTAATTATTTTATACAAGCTGGTCCGCTAAATGCTGTTTTACTATGCGTTGTTACGGGTATGCAAAACCGTCGGTGTACTTGTCTTACGTTTACCCGCTCATAAAATTTCATCAAAATACGGTAAAAAGGCATGCATTTTTACAGTTAAAAATAGCCAATTATATTTGAGCCAAATTTCATCGAAATCGGCTATGACGTAGTTTTGCCACCAGTTTGTGTGAAGAAAGGAAAATATTGTAAATTTTAAATAAATGCAAAATACGTTTCCTGTTTATATTATAATAAAACAAAAGAGTTTTATAAGTTTGTCGAGTAGTACTATCGGAGAAGTTGATACCTAGGCAGATGGCGGACCTAAGTAATTTGGTCGCGTTAAGTCAAACCCATCCGACCGATCACAGCTAACATTGAATTGACATAAGCCGACCACATGACGTAGGTCCGTCAACTGCCTAGGAATCAATTTTTCCTCAATGGTACATGTATGTTTGTCCTTGGCATTACTATAGATTCTGAGGAAATTATATCCAATATATATTATATACAATCTAGTGATCCGTTTGCTCATTTACTCCCTATATCTGCAACAAAATCTTCACGATACCAATCTAAAAGAATAACGTAAAATTGAGCTAATAGAATCTCTTGAAATAAGCTCCAGTAAATTAATTAAAAATAATCGGATTATTACAAAAACAGCATGGCGGGCATAATTAATCTTTTCATAACGCCTCGGTAATTAGAGATTACTCTGTAATCCACTGGCAAATACGCTGAAAAACAACACAAATATTAATCAAAACAACTTGTTTTTATGCTTGGGAAGTAAACCCAGATTCTATGGATCTAACAAGGAATGAAGCTACAATGGTAGAATAGGATATTACATTACTGCAATGTTTTGACGCTAGAAAGCAGCACCAGCATAGACAGAAAACAAAGTTTTGGTCGACGTTTAACAGTGTATCCCGAAAAAAATTAAGGTTTCCGCGAGATAAACAAAATTTGGCGCAACGGAGTTGCGGGTGTCATCCAGTATTATCATAATTCTTAGCCAGTCAAAAAAGTAAGGAATGACACAAAACTATCCTAAGGGCTAAGATATAAATAACACCACGACCGCGCTGTTGACCCCGCTTGAACAATACCCTACAATTGACTAAACAATATTAAATAAATAGTTACATTCATTTGCTTATGATGCGGTGTAGCGGGCAAACCGCGCGTTCGCGCCGCTCCATATAAAGCCAGCCTTACAATCTGTTGAAATTCTCCCTCTCCTACGGTAAACATATCCGGGTATTTGAAGTTGTGTGGCTAAGCCCTAGATTTGCAAGTAAATGTTGACTTACCACAACATGAGGTCCAGACGTCAACCTATATTATTGAGTTAGGGCATAATCGGTGGTTTACCCCCATATACCACTTACAAGCCGAGCCTGCCAAGTCTGATAGTACTTAAGATGAATAATATTGTTGATTGTAATATTATATCATAATATTATTATTAAGTTTTTGTTAACAAATTTCGAGATTTTTTTAATATACCTAAATGTTTATTTTTTAAACATACCTAAATGTTTATTATATTTTGACGTTTTGGCTACGTTCCCTTTTATGTTTTGGCCGCTAAAAAGGAGCGTAAACGTCTGAAAAACAAAAAAAAAAAAATACCTTGGAAAAAAATCAGTTTGCAAGAAAACTTTCACTTCGTCATAACACTACAGCCAAAACACTACACTTCCTGTCACAGTCGGGTAAAAACAAAGCTTTTCAATCTACCAGTCAATACCAGGATTCACCCAATTCCGGCTTTATCAATATGAATAGAATTAAAGTGAATTAGCATCACGAAATCCATATTCATGGGAATTAACTAAACCTGGATACGCTTAATTTAATTATACATTCCGATAAATACCGGTTTAGAATAATTAGGAAAGTTATAATTTGTAATTTGACGAAACAACATGATAGTTATAAGGTTCGCTCCGCACTGCGAATTTTAACCGCGCGGATTTTATTCGCGCGAATTTATTCATATAAATTATCGAGAAATTTCTTTCACAAGGGCTTTCATAATATTCAATGTGTTATGCCGGCACTTCACATAGGCAAACGCATTGGCAAGCGCGCTGGTCCAACCACTGGCCTAATGTGTAGAACGGGCTTTGGCGCATTGGCGGTAGGTATTTGAACGTTTGCCGGCACGCTTGCGAGCTTGCGGTGTCGGAAACATCAAAGGACACTTGTTGCAAGCTTTGCGCACCATCCATACATTGGCCGCGCGATCAGTTTGCCCGGAGCAGCAATCAAGAGTGCATGTTTTCTTCTTGCGGCGAATTAATAGTAACTTGACAAAATGGCGAACATTATGACATTTAAATTTATTGAGCTCTATCAGAGTGCAAACTGCCTGTGCAACCAAAAAATAATAGTACCTAAAAAATAAAAATGTTGGAAACTGTATCAAAATCGCTAAAAAAATTAAGTTCTTGGACATTATTTTCCTCACGTTATAATGTATTTTTATTTCCTCACGATGTAATTATTATTTGAATATTTTAAATGTGAAAGTGTGTTTATTTCTTTGTTTGTTACGTTTTCACGCCTTTTACTTTATTATTTTGAGAATACCCTTTAAAACCCTTTTCTTGTATACATTTACAAAGTAATTATAAGCTATGAATAAATATACAGATGCAGCTGTTAGCGACTCAACATCCATTTTGAATCCCTTCGCACATTGTCCCGAACCAAAGCATACGGAACGACCATCCAATGTGTGAATTACTCACAAGCGCGTTGGCAAGCGCACCGCCAGCGCATTGGCAAATGCGCTTGCCTATGTGGAGAGGCGGCATTACAGAAGTACGAATACGCAGTGAGGACAGACCCTAACTATTTTGTATAACATTTTAGCCTGTTTAAATGAAAAATATTTATTAATTTTAGGTAAAAAAAATAGCTCTAATGAAGTTTTTATATAAAATCCTGTATAATTTCATAAATTAGAACGTATGTTATATGTCTATCAGTTATCTCTTCAGGCAGACACCGCTAAACGGACTAAAATACGAATTAAGCATAAAAAATGTTGACCTCCTAAAATGGACATAATATTTGCCTGGAAAAAGTGAACAATTCCTGTTTAACATACATCTAAGACATTAATGTCTTAATTTAACTATTTCTGAAGTAAAACTAAATTTTCTTGCATTATTATACACAACTTATAACCCACTTCTGTTTTCGTCAGGGACCAATAAATAGACCTAAGATAGACTAAAATAATAGGAGTACCTACGAGGAATTCTGATAATCATTTCCATTTTTAGGGAAGCCTGCTATATTCAGAAAATCAAAAGGAGTGTTTCGCTTCAGTCGCCGACAGTAACAGGGGCTGCAGTGATCTATGTGCATTATTCATGAAATTAAAACTGGAAACTTTGTATTCCTGGAACTTTCCGAATATGCAAGAATACCTTGCAGTTTTGTCTCTTCCATGCAAAACAAAGAATCAAATATTTCCTGCCTATATTTACTCTGCTTTTAGCTAACTTAAAGTAAAAAGTTGTTTAATAATAATATCTATGGACCCTTCACACGGGTCCAGACTGACGTGTCTGGACCCGTGCTAAGTACCTGAAGGACTTGTGTTACAGGTACCAGACATCGGAAATATATTTAATACTTTTATACTATACATATATTTAAGATTTTTATTATATCATACACATATTTAATACACATGCAGACCCGGGAACATTAAAAACTTTTTGTTCCGTCGGCGGGATTCGAACCCGCGAGCCCCGGCTTGAGCTGCCACACACTCAACCAATTGAGCCACAGAGGTCGTCATAAACAATTATTATTGTTATTCTAGACTACGCCCCCAACTCCGTTACGCTAAAATTTCGTTATCGCGTGGGAACCGTACATTTTTTCGGGATAAAAAGTATCGCATATCCTTTAACTCAAAGTATCTCCATACCAAATTTCATCAAAGTCGGTTCAGCGATTTGGGCATGAAGAGGTAACAGACAGTCAGACACATAGACACACTTTCGTATTTATAATATTAGTGTGAATCTCGATACAAAATTTTATTCTTGTTTGAAAATGTTATAATTATAATTTCTGAATCAACACGAAATACTTTAAATACAAATATCATTAATATTAACGAGATTGATAAATAGCTCCCAATTCTTGATTATTTATGTGAATATGTTATGGGTTTAACAACTCATTAATTATGGTTAATATTTAATAAATAAAATAATTCATTTCATTAGTTACCTACATGGGCGATTTAAGCGTCCTACGAAATTTTAACGATTGATTATTATTATGTCGAACTATACCTAAGGCACTCCGGGCAAAACGCAAACATGTCTGTTTGCAGATGCAACGGACGGATGGACAGAGCGTTCTTATTATAAGAGTTAAGTAGAAAGGTTTCGGTTTGGAGCTGTCGCATTTAAAACGTCTACATAATTCCTGCCACCGATTCGGGAACTTATCGAGAAAGACCAGCGTAAGAAACTAGCAGCGGTTATCATAGAACCCAAAAAAAAAACAACAAATTCAACCAGTATTTCAACATTGATTATAATGTAAATAGGCTATGATGCTCTAACGTAAACAGGCGTAACAAACATAAATAATGTATGGTAATGAATGCGATGTGAGGCCATCAAATCCATTACGTTGGTACAATGGCGAATAGCTGACTAGGTCTAGACAAAACCTAGGTTTTGCTGGAAAATTATACATACTCTTAGCATGCGCAGTACGTTACGCAAATGCAAAAGTGTGTGTGTCTGTCTGTTACCTCTTCACGCTTGAACCGCTGGACCGATTTTGTTAAAATTTGGTATAGAAATACTTTGAGCCCCGGGAAAGGACATAGGATACTTTTTATCCCGGAAAAATGTACGGTTCCGGCGCGATAAACGAATTTGGCACAACGGAGTTGCGGGCGTCATCTAGTGATTTAATAATAATACATTCATCAATTTTTGTAATTTCCACTGTCATCGATAATATTGAGATTGTGCTGAAAAAGTTACTAATTTTATACTTGCCTTACCAAGTACCTTAAGAGGAAGCGCTAACTTGAGATACAACAATCTTAAGACGTCGCATCGCAATGCAAAAATTTATTCTTGTGTGTGTTGTGTATTAAAAAAGCATCTTTATTAATTAAAGACGTGAGTGGAAGAACCTGATAAATAACATTTAACGTAAGGACAGTTACTCACTTTTTCCCTTATACTATTAACAAACCTTGTAACTTCATCATCTAGATAATATATATGGCTACACATAAAATCCACAGTTTTTTTTTTTTCAAATTACGGCCCTTCATGCAAAAAAGGCATTTTTTTAGGTAGCAGAAGCAGGTAAGTAACAGACCTGCTTCTTCCACTAACGTCTTCAATTGTTTAACAATAAACTGTCTAAAAACTTTCGTGTCTCTAATTCGACCAGTATTAATCCCTTTTACACCATAAAATCCCGCACAAATTCGAAGTCAAGAGGCGTAGAGAATAAAACGGAGATTGCATTGTTTTATCGTTAACAGCTTAGAACACCTCTGGTTAGCGACCAAGCGCTCATCCTTTTTCCTGTGTGCTAAAGATTAAAGGTGTTCATGGGTAATTTGATACGGGATTTTGTTGATGTTTCACTTATTAGTACGGTTTTTTTGTAGTCTTTCATATTAATTGAAGATATCAAGTTTTTCAATAACAATTTGAAAACTGTGTTTCTTTTTGCATAGAGTCATTTAGGACCGGGAAAATGATTAGAAAGAAAAAAAAAGTAGATTTCATGTATACTGAAATATAATATTATACTAGATGTAGAGTAGGTAATTATTAAGTTACATGGTTATTTGATATAATGAGTTATTGGTCATAAGTAGTAGAATCTTAAAATGTTATCTTAATTGATAGGTAGATGAAAAAGAGGTATTAAATAAAAACCAAATAATTCTCTTTTTAGTTAAAATATGGTTATACTAATAATATAAAATATATAACACGTGGTTTCAAATAAAAACCACGTGTTGAAAAACGACAGGAGTTGGTACACAATTATGACACGCAGTAGAAAGAGAGGTAATATGGGGTATTACCTCTCCTGACTCCTACACTGCGGCGGCGCGGCGGCCTACTATCCCCCCCCCCCCCCCCTCCCTTTCGTTTTTTTTTATGAAATAAGGGGGCAAACGAGCAAACGGGTCGCCTGATGGAAAGCAACTTCCGTAGCCCATGAACACCGGCAGCATCAGAAGAGCTGCAGATGCGTTACCGGCATTTTAAGAGAGAATAGGGTAATAGGGGAGGGTAGGGATGGGAAGAGAAGGGAATAGGGGAGGGAAGGGAAGGGAATAGGGTAGGGGATTGGGCCTCCGGTAAACTCACTCGCTCGGCGAAACACAGCGCAAGCGCTGTTTCACGCTGGTTTTCTGTGAGAACGTGGTATTTCTCCGGTCGAGTAAAAAAGTACACAACGTCGTTAAACAAGTTGTCACTTAAAAATGTCAATGAGCACGTGTTTTCAATTAATAAGCACAACCCAAAATTATATATACTCACAGAACAAAATATAGTAACAACGATATCAGAAATGACTCCAGTACAAAACAATTATCATTTCACATTAGGTCCCAGGTTGCATTAGCATAACAGTGGGACAATAATTTCAGCTGGCATTATGTATGAGGCCGATAAGCTTAGTTCATCATGTGGGCCAAATACTAAGCAGTGAACCGAAATGAGATAATTACAGAAATTGGGCACATTGGGTTATTATTTGAAACTGATTGACTGCGCTATAAATAGGTTATGTCCGATTTTGATGAACTTTTGAGTGCTTATCGCGTAGTTCTGAGGATTGCCAAACATTTTTTTTTATACTTGCTAGTACGTGATATAAATAAAAATAAATCGCCTTCTTTTAATAATAATAATATATCTATGGACGCTTCACACCACGTCAGTCTGGCCCCGTGCTAAGTACCTGAAGGACTTGTGTTACAGGTACCAGACAACGGAAATATATTTAATACTTTTATACTATACATATATTTAAGATTTTTATTATATGATACACGTATTTAATACACATCCATGACCAAGGAACTTTTGAAAACTTTTTGTTCCGTCGGCGGGATTCGACCCCTGACCCCCGGCTTGAGCTACCAACAGCCCACCAACTGAGCCACAGAGGTCGCCATTCGTCGTACCATGTAAAACATAAAATAGTTTCTGACGCAGTCGGATAAACCAATTAACTCATTCGATAAAAAAAATAAAAAAAACTCCTCTGATACACGGAGCTGTTAACAAAAAATATGGAACAGAAAACGTAAAAAAAGAGTTGGTTCCACACATCGTAGTAAATCAATCTTTATGCAGTTCACAACTGGGTCAGGTTATATAGAGTCCCTGGAAATGACATTTTATTTTCATTATTTGCTCAGCCGATGGCTCGGGCGTACATTTTCATTTTTGCTCCTGTAATTGACTTTGCTTTAACACGGACAAGATAATATCGTGATGATAGTTGGTGATTGTCATCATCATCATCTCGCTACAAGTTGTGACTTACAACCACGCTCATAGACATTTAATGATTATTAAACTTCAATTTAATCAAGAGCTTGATAGACAATATCCCGTACATTATTACTTATGACAAACGCTTCATTTAATTACAATTATGAATTAAGTCATTAATATTCATCTTTGAGTGTGCCAGTTAATATTTGTAGTACTAACAACATCAACTACAACAATACAGTCGTATTATTTTGTACGTGGGAGAGCCATGCTTCGGCACGAATGGGCCGGCTCGACCGGAGAAATAGCACGTTCTCACAGAAAACCGGCGTGAAACAGCGCTTGCGCTGTGTTTCGCCGAGTGAGTGAGTTTACCGGAGGCCCAATCCCCTACCCTATTCCCTTCCTTTCCCTCCCCTCCTCCCCTATTCCCTTCTCTTCCCATCCCTACCCTCCCCTATTACCCTATTCCCTCTTAAAAGGCCGGCAACGCACCTGCTGCTCTTCTGATGCTGCGAGTGTCCATGGGCGACGGAAGTTGCTTTCCATCAGGTTACCCGTTTGCTCGTTTGCCCCCTTATTTCATAAAAAAAAAAAAATATGATGACTGGCAACGATAATTTTTTCTCCTTATTTTTTTTCTAATGTTGGAAATTACTAAGTAAATTTTACTATATTATTATTAATTATTCAGTGCTAATAATAGGATGACTGCAAACAATTTGGTTAGTATATTAAAATGTTTGAAAATACTCGATCGACTTCTATTTTTTAGTGAAAATAGTGCCAATAATGGGACGACTGCCATCAATTAGGTACCCTACAAAATGCTCATCCAGATCCACCACATCCGTGTTGTTTCGCTGATGCGTTCGTCATCATCTGTCCCGAGTTAGATAAATGAGTTAGCGCAGGGTTTCCCAAAGTGTGCGCCGTGGAAAGGCAAGAGGGACGCCGTGAGTCGATCCTCCATCATTATCTGAAACCACAAATACTATAAAATAAAATTATAATATTAAGTATGCAAAGCAGGCAGATGATTAAATATTAATTGTTTATTATTCTTTACCTGCTTAACCTAACTTTATAGTTAGGTTAAGCAGGTACAAAAAGATACATGAATAAACCCTTTAATGATAATTCATTAAAGGTGTTTATTTATGTATCTTTTGTAATAGCTAGGTAGAGTAGGGCGCCGTGACAAAATATTGTCACGTGTAACTGCGCCGTAGGCTGAAAAAGATTGGAAACCCCTGAGTTAGTGACACACCACGCTGAAAAATCGCATTTCGGCGCACTGAGCTGGAGAAAATTAATGTGATTCGAGATGTATA
Source organism: Cyaniris semiargus (assembly GCA_905187585.1). Classification (NCBI taxonomy): domain Eukaryota; kingdom Metazoa; phylum Arthropoda; class Insecta; order Lepidoptera; family Lycaenidae; genus Cyaniris; species Cyaniris semiargus. The sequence continues at coordinate 13,089,607 of LR994563.1, read as the reverse complement.
GACTGGTATATTCCTAAACAGTTTAGTACCAAGTAAGCTAGTATATTATATTATAATATACTAGCTTACTTGGTAATCAAAATATAGTTAACTAGCAGGTCCCATGGACGTCATCACGTCATATCTATGAAATTTAAAATGTCAGAAGCGGTGAGGTTACATCATCGGAAATAATTTCTTAGATATCATTTACTACGTTTTTTCTAATTTTCTCTAGCTCTAACTGCGTAATAGTTGCACAATGACGAATCATTGTGCAACTATTGAATTTTTGAAAACTATTGAAACATTGAAAACTATTGAAAGGACGAATCCTAGTCTGCTATTTTTCAGTCGTATCAGACAATTAAATTATGTGCGACACGATACTTAATTTTTTTCTTTCTTGCGCGTCAAAGTAAATAGAAAAAATAATTTATAGTACCTTACTTCCTTTTCAAACGCAATTGTACTTACTCACTTGCATATTTTGAAAATAAAGTTTTACAGTGCAATTGTATGCACTTGCGTTTGAACAAAAGAAAGTTAGTTACTATATAATTCTATTATCCTCTCGTTCTGTTATTATTTTTTACTTTGTGTCAGCCAAAAATCTTGTCAACCATTGAAAGAAAAATTCGAGTAAATCCAATTTATCTTTTTCACCCAAAACTCAATGGATATGCCAATTGAGAGGAACCTTTTCATTCAATTTTAATTTTCCTCCTAATTGTCGATTCAGAATTAGTCAATTATTCAAATCGCGGGAGTATTGAAATTGATTGAAATCTAATAACAATGCGTGGTCCTGTCATTTCGTATGGATTTTATCAGGGGACTAATAACGGGCGGAATACCAATTTATTACTGATTATACGGATATACGAGTATGATAAATTCGTACAAAATGTCGGAAAACTTCGCTTTGACACGAATGAAAGTTTCATAATAACAAAACTAAAAATACGTGTGGCACTCGAGAACTGCCGCGGTAAAGCTATTGCATAGCATTTTTCATCAACTTATGCAATAATAATTCGCATACGATTATTCGCGCGCACAAAAACACCGTGCCAAAGTCTAGCAACGTCGCACCGCTGTGCCGGTCGGAGTGGGGTGTGTTAGGTTTTTTCGTTACATAATTTCTTCATTCGGTCGCCGCGCTCAAAACCCGCCATAAAAGCTATGCAAAAGCTTAAAACGACGCCAATTTAATAGCATAGACGATAATGGGTCTATAGTCTATACCTACTTTAAAGGTCTAACGGCCGCACTCAGAGTTATTCATCTTTTTTATCATGAATAAACTTCAATTAAATGAAAGCATTGACATATAAGGTATGGGGGGGCCTATATCAAAATCTTCATTTAATTACAGCTAAGTAATTGATATTCGTCTTAAATACGGCGGTTAAAATCAATAATAATATTATATTTCATATCAGGCTCCATAAAAAAGTGTTAACCTTTAAACATAAAAACTATTTTCTTGCTCATAAAATGCCAATTGCCAAGTCGGAGCAGAAGGGGCAATTAGCACATACTGTAAATAATCTAACCAAAATCCGACATGTCGCACATTGCATATCAGAATATCGACAGAAAGTTAAAACAGTATCGACAATCAACCAAACTTTTTCTTTACCGTCTGTGCTGGTACCGCCTCTAGCGTGATTCGTGAAAAAATTGCAGTAATATATTACGTTGACGACCTCTGTGGCTCAGTGGTTGAGCGCGTGGTCAGCGCTCAAGCTGGGGGTCCCACCGACGGAACAAAAAGTTTTCAATGTTCCTGAGTCATGGATGTGTATTAAATATGTGTTATAATAAAAATCTTAAATATGTGTATAGAATAAAAGTATTAAATATATTTCCATTGTCTGGTACCCGTAACACAAGTCCTTCAGGTACTTAGCGCGGGGCCAGAGTCCAGACTGACGTGGTGTGAAGCATCCATAGATATTAAAAAAAAAAAACAACTTTTTAACACTTTTGGTATTTTGGTATCGATTGGTTTCGGAATAGTATAATTTTCTATTCCGATACCAAAACGTTGAAAGTAAATTGATATCAAGACGGTTACTTTATAATTAATTTATAGTAATCTAAAAGTCTTAATTAAATACGAGATTTCGGGAAAATTGGAGGTTTAAGAAACATGAAGAAGAAACGAAACACCTAGCGCCCTCTGTCATAACCTAAACAAATCAGTTAGAAGCCTCCCTAGTCAAACGACTGAAGGTTTCACGAAATTTCGCACAGATGGCGATTATTAACAGTTTGATAATATTTTCCTTTTAATAAGAATTTAATACTATATAAGAAATTGTCTCATAGGCTGATAGCGGACCGCCGTACTTTGGTAGGGCTATGTTTTAACATAGCTCTGTTTGAACAGTAAGTTTCTAACGAAGTCCAATTTGAATGGTATTTCAGGATTAAGATGGCACAGTTCTTTAAAAAATCTAAATAATTTTGGGATTTCGTGATGTTGTAGAGAGTACGTGTGTGTGTGTACGAGTGTAGGATCTACTCAACTGAATTAAAAGTGTCCTTAACCAATAGATAGCCTACCAATAGGCTGAAAATTTCAAAATTTATAAAAAAACTATCACGAGAACCGTAAATTTTTCCGGTAAAAAAGTATCCTATTTCCTTTCCCGGGACTCACAGTATCTCAATACCAAATTTCAGCAAAGTCGGTTCGTGGTTTGGGCGTAAAGAGGTAACAGATAGACATACACACTTTCTCATTTATAATATTAGTATGGATAATAGTCAAAAATTCCCCTGAGTTATCTACTACTTTAGTGTGTTTCATCAAAAAAAGTGCCTTTTTCATATAAAAAACACCAGCAGCTAAATATAGGATCTAATAAACATAAAACGACAGGACCGAACGATTTCAAACAGTCAAACTGCCAATGAAATTAGGGGCACAACCGCACAAAGTTATTGAATGAAAGTTTGGAACCAATTATTTGACCTTTTTTAATTAAATGAAGACAAAAAGTCCGGTCAGGTATCGAAGCCGACCTACATCTCCTTGACAGCTATCCGACCCAATTTGGACGATCACTTTACCAATGACCAGGGTTGCCACTTGGTGCTTAGATATTAGAAAATATTTTAACCCTTAACCACCTACCACATATAATTCGTATATTTTATTTATTGTTTATTTAAAATTAATTGCTACAGTAATAAAACAGGTGATTGGGAAATTTCGATGATGTCTGCTTTATTACAAGGGACAGAAACATACAAAGGGTAACTCTATTGTAGAATGTTAAACAAATATTAAAATAACAATGAAAAGTTAACCTACAGGGCAAAAAAAGTTTTTGTAGCGAATCGTGGCACAAAACTTCACATAAAATGTCGAGTATATACAAATACAAATCTTTAATTGTCATAAATGAATTTACAATATTTTAAAAAGTGGCAGTCCCCCAAACTAGGCGCAGCCTGTGCTATGGGGGAATTTTTACCGAATTACAATAAAACGAGTACGGCTAAACAAACACAACCACCTACCATACGTCTGTGGGACCCCTGCTAAAAACATACGATAACTATAAATAAAAAGGGGGAGACAAATATTAATTTGAACAATTGTATTTAGGCACTACTAAACTCTTTAATTAAAAAATAAAAACATGAATATCAACAATAATTTTCAAATAATACAGCATATTTGGTACAAAAGAGAGATGTGAAGTGTTCACTTGGTAGCGTGGATACATTTTTCGTTTGTTAGAGGAAAAAATAAATATTATGGGAAATCTAGATGTCAGAACCGAAAATTAAATCTGGCAATCTTTGGATTTTTGTAAAAGGTATCAAATAAATAAATTTTTAAAGCATAGATTGTATTATTACTTTAGTTAGAACTGTTTAAAGTTCCTGAAAGATGTGACTTTGGTATGTTTTTTCATCCAGTAGGAGTACATTATTTCATTATTTAAATTAGACAAGCTTTTCCAAATATAATCAAAAATCACATTTTTTTTGTGTCAATCAATGAAATACATACGTCTAGAAAACTGCACAAAGATGTCGAATTGGCAGATGTCTTCGCCTTAAGGGTTAAATAAAGTGTTGCTGAATTTACGCATATTTTGCGGAACATTTTTTTGTTTCAAGTTCTATTAAAATTGTTAATTTTTATTTTATTTGCAACATTTAAAATTGTATATTTAGTGCTTCGTAATAATAATAATTACAATGTTTTTTAAGGGAGATGCACAAAAATAAAAATAAAAAATAAAAATATAGGCATGATATTATCAACGATGTCAATACTTGGATATGGCATACGCCATCAAAACTGTAGCAATGTTTTTGCATGCAAAATGTGTATCGAGAAAATATTGTCGTCCTTTTTTGTCCTACAGTAATACGTAATCAATGCACTAAACACGTCCGACTGTCACCGCGTCCTAAAGCACACTGCTCTCAGATGAGTGAGCTCACTCATTTTCGCGCTAACGATTGTATGGAATGCCTCTTCTAAAGGTTATAATTCTATGGATATTATAAAAAAAACTATTTAAATTAAATATTATTTATTCTAAAACGTATGTTCATAATTTGTTGATTTCGTGGAAATCGTAAATGTTTACGCAAAAAAAAAATCCTTTCTGCAATCTCGATACATGTTCATATCACTTCAAAATCGATTCAGCGGCTCTAAAGATAACATACTGACAGACGCACTTTGATAAAGTGGTTTTGGCATAGTTTGGACCAATTATGCACTGTATTAGGTCCTTTGATTTCGATACTTTACAATTTAAGTCCAAGAAATGAACATTAAGGGTGAAGCCAAGCGAGCGTAATTTTGTGCGTCATGAGTCACAGAATTTCGGTCGCGTAAAATATTTTTCATACGAATCATGACTCACAAAATTACGCTCGTGTGCATCAAACAGGACTTTTGTATGAAACTGAATGCAGCAGAATTTCTGCCAGCCGAAATTCTGCGACTCACAAGTCACAACTCACAAATTACGCTCGTTTTTCTTACCCTTACTGTATCTAGTTAGTATTAACAAACTTTAGTTGCGATGCGCCCTATTTCTATGAAACGCCACTACTTCTGTAAACTTTCTACAGACTTAAAATATGTTACGATAAATCTATTAAGGTAAAGCGAGAGTTTAAAAAACTAGAGAGATTTAAGTAGAGCTAAGTAAATATTTGGCTTAAGAGTTCGAGCATAGTTTCGACTTAGTGAACCAGTTTCAGCTTTTAACTTCATTTCTACGTTAATTTCATTTCATCGGAATCTTCAAGACTTTACTGAGCACACGTGACTTTGCAAACTAGACTAAAGCTGTGTGTAAAAGTATTTTAAGAAAATCCTATCCAAAAATAACTAAAATTACAAAAAAAAAAATCTGGGAGTGCTGGCAGAGATGAAAAGTAATCAGCAAAATAGAAACAAGAGAAAACTTCCTTCCCTTCGTCGCTTCGGCGGTTACTTTATCCATCTCACGAGTTTTTGGTCAGGTCACATTTTTAAGAATTTTTTATATCACAAAATAAGAAATATGATAATGTAGATTTTCTCGGGCCAACGAAACTGGCATAACACCACCTCAATAGAGCGCAGCTGTTTTTTGTCTTTTTACTTTTTTTAATGGGCATTGCATACGTCACACATTTCCACCAGTGCAAATTCGTAAGCCAAGATTGACAGTGGTAACCACTTTTATATGATCGCGCGCGAAAACACATTTCACTTTAAAACATTGCTTTATATCAAAAACCTCGTAATTGCCAACCCTAGCAATGATGGATACATCTCGTTAAAGGAATTTAGACCGCGATCCTGCCGTTACACGACCTCAGCTGGCCGGCACATTGATACCCCGACGCGGATCATTTTTCATCCACCGTCATCCACTTACGCCCTGATGGATGTCTTAAGGCGCTGTTATATGCCTTTTGGATTAATTTGGAGTAATTTTGCAGTAATCCATACTAATATTATAAATGCGAAAGTGTGTCTGTCTGTATGTCTGTATGTCTGTTGTCTCTTCACGCTCAAACCGCTGAACCGATTTTGTTGATATTTGATATATAGATACTTACTTTAAATTCCGTGAAAGGGCATAGGATACTTTTTATCTCGGAGAGATTTACGGTTCCCGCGCGATAAACGAATTTTGGCGCAACGGAGTTGCGGGCGTCATCTAGTTTAGTATATTGTAACAAATATCTCCTTGGTCTAGTGGTTGTGAGCTCTTGACTCGGTGGTCGTGGGTTCAATTTCCGCGCTGGAAAAATGTTGCTCTCGAGTTTCATTGGGGCACGCTGATCACGTGATTGAAAAATAAAGAAGATCAACACGTCAGATAGGTATGTAAAAATTAACATTATTTTAAGCTAGAAATTAATAGGTAAACATTTTTCTGAACCTATTAAAGCCGTAACCAAAGTCAGCACTAAGCATTTTTTACTCTAAGCAACAACCCTTTGAAATGACAACTGATAGACCGGGAGATAGTGACACAAAATTCTTGGTCATTTGTACCAGTATGGCGGTTCTTCAGGGGTCTAATTATGTAAAGGCAAAAAGGAAAATTATGGTCATAGCACTCGCACTGTCGGCCCAAACGCGTGGGCGTTAATCGAACGCGTCGGATAAATAACGAGTGTCGAACGATTTGTTCCACAAAAATTATATTTTCAGATAGTCGAAAAAAAAGAAGTAGGCGGTAGCGTAATGCCATACTTCTCGGGTGTGACTTACTTTTCCCATATTTCTAGTAGGGGGAAAAGTGCTGCCATACTTGAAATACTTATTTATTTGACACGTTTTGAAAATACGACTATAAAATACGCAAAATCATTTTTTTCATCATGCCATCATTGTATTCTCGTCATTTGGATGCAATTTTACCTAAAAAAATTTATCACAGATTGTAACCTTGGGGCGGATGACTGTCGGCCTTGAGCTAAAAGGTGAAAAAAAAATTGACGATTTGTACCAGTATGGCATTTGGATTTTTGGAAATTATACGATACAATGTGACCATTATTATATTTTCCATACTTTTAGTAGAGGAAAAAGTGGCGCCATACTTGAAAAACCGTTTGAATTACGAATAAAAACTTAGGATTTTGAAAAAATATTGTTCACATTCGCCACCTCCCACAGGTATGGCATTATCAGACTTCTATTTATGATCATACAGGGAACTGTTAAAAAAAGTTTCAGTACAAATCGTTTGGCGAAAAAAAAAATTACTCCTTTGCAGTAGTATGGCGGCCATTGGGAATTGTCGGAAAAGTATGGCAAGGTGATTTTCGTGAATGGCTACTCGACGATGATTAGCTATGCAAAAATTAGCCTGGTACAAATTGTTGAATTGTTTAATTTAAATTAATGTATTCGCGTCGGTATGGCGGGCTGTAAGTCACACCCGAGAAGTATGGCATTACGCTGCCGCCTACTTTTTTTTCGACTATCTGAAAATACAATCATTTTTGTGGAACAAATCGTTCGACAATCGTTATTTATCCGACGCGTTCGATTAACGCCCACGCGTTTGGGCCGCCAGTGCGAGCGCTATGACCATCAATTTTGTGTCACCATCTCCCGGTCTATGATTTTAACCTTTAAGTACACGCGTTGTTTTGGGTAACGTTCAGTCACGCGAGGGGTCTAGAAGTATCCCCAATATAAATATACTTATAAATTCAGAATTGTTTGATAATTTTTAAAACCCGTTTTGTATTATAAGAAAGGATATTATTTTATTTATGAAAAGCATTTATAAATAATGAACTAACCATTATTTAGACAGTAAAGAACATTTTTATGAACTAACCAATCTCGTGCATAGAATTTTTAGGGCACATGTTTACTGTACCAAAATTCAACAAATGTGTCTACTTCTGACTAACTTATTATTTTTTTCTAATAAAATAAGACTTAGAAATAAGTAATCAAAAGAAAAATTAACACTAAACATTACAGAAAAAAAATTAACAATCCTTGAAAAGTACTACCATAAACTAAAATTATTCCTTGAGTAGGCAAGGTAAATAATAAATAATTTTATTGAATGAGGCTTGCAAATAGTTTTATAGCAAGGCTTACGGACAAAAGTAATTAGTTCTGGGATAATAATAGCATCTTCGCTTCATTTTTGATGCACTAGGTCTAGCTACCTCTAACTCTTCCCAAATGTTTCCAAAAACTTTCAGAGTCATTAAAATTGTATATGATTTGTGCAATTTGATTTTCTGTTATTCGGCAACAATTTTTTCCATTTATACATAGCCAATTCAAAAAAACAAACAAATAAACACATAACCAATGTGAAAAAAGTATAAACGTTAAATCACGGGTGGGGTCTGCAGGTATCCCCACATAAGCAAAAATGTAACTTCACTTAGCAGAGGAGCGACGGACTTTTACTCACTGAAAGACCTCGCGTTGCATTGAGATTAGCGGAAAACGTGCCATCGTAACTTGCCAATTTAAAAAAATACCGTCAAAAAACAGCGCGTGGGGTCTGCGTAGACCCCGCCCGTGACGTTAAAGGTTAAACACAAACAAGTAACAACCCTACAATAACTAAAAACTTTAATATAAAAAATCAAATTGTTTTATGGTTGTATCGTAAATTATTATAATAATAGTTCTACGGTTTTCTCGCGCCCCTTAGTTCCCCTGGTCCCATCCACCCTCTAGCTAGCTCCTCTACACAAATGCACTGTAGACCCCACTTTAGATACCTGTAGCCCCTCTGTAGACCTCCTAGAGACCCCTTTTAACTTCTGTGGTCTCTAGGACTCGGACTTTATTCCATAATGGAACTTTTTCATTCGACTCAAAACTTCAATTAACAATTATTTCGCTTAATATGCATTTCAATTTCGACCTTTAAGTTGAAACGAAAATTGCTTTCTCCAACGTACTTATTTTTTGGGGATGTATACCTACATTGAAATGTAATTAAGTTGATAGCATAATTATTATGTCATAATATTATTTTGTATAGGTCTACCAGAATCTGATGGCAAAAAGTGAGAATATAAATTGACTCCAGCAATACATATTCATATAATAATAATAATATGTACTCATTATAAAGTATCATGCTACTTAAACTGAGAAGTTTATTAATTGAAAAATCTAATAAATTCATAATAATATAGATTTTGTTTTCGTTTACGTCGTATGGAGTCAAATGAATTTGATTTTGATAAAATTACATAAAAATATACACATACAATGTTAGACATGTCTATTTCGTACACTGTGCACGAATCTATGAAATATAATAATATCATTTTACATCATAACCCTTTACAGACATCCGTATAGATTATAGATGGATGCAATATATTCGTGACGAAGTCATCAACGTAGACAAATTGGGGTTGAGGGGGTGTGGCAAATTCGAAGGGCGGAACTTGCCTCAGGGCTATTATGGATACGCCTATTTTGATGTGCCATCGGGTTAAGCTTCATTAAATGCACTACTGTAACATACTAGTTTTTTTTTTTTTATGAAATAAGGGGGCAAACGAGCAAAAAGTCACCTGATGGAAAGCAACTTCCGTCGCCCATGGACACTCGCAGCATCAGAAGAGCTGCAGGTGCGTTGCCGGCCTTTTAACCTCTCAATCCCCAACCGGTCGCATGCGACCGGACCAAATATTCCGTCAAACCCCAAGCGGTCGCATGCGACCGCTCTCTTTCATTCGATCGAGTTACGTATTTCGTCGACTTAGAGACTACTTTTGTATGAAGAAGTTTGGTTAGTTACGATCTATGATACATTTGCCACATTCTGAATGCAAAATATTATACAATCTGTGGTCGACGAATATTTTTCAGTCATTAGAAAATCGTGAATTTTTTCGTGTGTGTTCTGCCATTTTGTGTGATTTGTTTGAAATAATTGATGGATTTAACGAACGTAAGTAGTAAAATAGTTTAATTTACTAATTATAAGAACATTTAGATAATCATTTGCAAGAAATACATCGTAATAATTTCTAGGTTACACTCGAAAAGTTGTGTGTGATTTATGTGATTTGAACGCAATTTGCTTCATATATTTGTAAATTAATTACGTAAAACGCTTATAGAAGTTATTACACATCGTCTACAAGACGATTTATATCGATAGTATGCCTTACGTTACTAAAACAATTGAGATAAAAGTTCGCAGGTAACGACTATATTCTGCCGGCCGCGGCCATTTTGAACTTTATTTGTAAAGCCCTAATGACGAAGTTTGCTTGTGGGTAATACGAAACCCATTTTTTTCGGGTCATATTTATTACCTGTTTTTATAAACATCTCAAGTTGTTACGATGAATTGTATTTCTGTGGGTCTGCACTAGGGTTCCGTCGTGTAGATTATAACAAAATATTAACTTATTTCATGTGAAACAGTCAGAAAAATATTTTTCAAAATATATACTTGTGAAAAGAATATTAAATCAGACTAAATACTATATTATGATGCCTTGATAGATAGAAAATTTAACATAGCTGTTAATGTTTTTCACACAAACATAAAATATGGTTTGGATGTAAAAATATTATATTATTTGTAAAAAAGGGGTAAGGCCGGGCGCCTTTTTTTTTTGCTTGTGTTGGATTACTATTTTTGACAGATGTTGTCACGGTCCACGGGTTAAGAGGGAATAGGGTAATAGAGGAGGGTAGGCATGGGAAGAGAAGGGAATAGGGGAGGGAAGGGAAGGGAATAGGGTAGGGGATTAGGCCTCCGGTAAACTCACTCACTCGGCGAAACACAGCGCAAGCGCTGTTTCACGCCGGTTTTCTGTGAGAACGTGGTATTTCTCCGGTCGAGCCGGCCCATTCGTGCCGAAGCATGGCTCTCCCACGTATAAATATATAGTCTATATTAAAAGTGAAATTCCAGTAAAAAAAATATCACAAACGTACTAACGATATTATTATTATATTCTATCAAGGCCCGACAGTCTTCAGACATACTATTGTAGCACAAATATTTGTTTCAAATGTGCATTTTTTAAGTGCTTTCAAAAATTGCAATACTTTGTCTGGATAGAGTGTCTATCTCAAGTGATCATTAGCCCTTAGCTTTTCCTATATATTTTTTTTAAATTAGTTTTCATTCACTGGTTTTAGCCGAAATTAATAAACAATTTGCAATGCATCAAAAGATAATGTTAATTATGAAACTTAAAAATATTTAGAATGCATTTTTGCGCCTTTTATTTAAAAATAATTGCCACTGCGCGCACCAATGGTAGAAGATATTATACAATTTATTAGATAGAAAGTAATCTATACTAATATTATAAAGCGGAAGAGTTTATTTGTTTGTTTGTTTGTTTGTTTGTTTGTTTGTTTGTTTGTTTGTTTGTTTGTTTGAACGCGCTAATCTCAGGAACTACTGGTCCGATCTGAAAAATTCTTTCAGTGTTAGATAGTTCATTTATCAAGGAAGGCTATAGGCTATATTTTATCACGCTAATACTAATAGGAGCGAAGAAATAGAGGAAAATGTGGAAAAAACGGGGGGAAATTATTTGAAAGGGCTTACTTGAACACGCTAATCTCAGGAACTACTGGTCCGATTTGAAAAATTATTTCAGTGGTAGATAGCCTATTTATCGAGGAAGGCTATAGGCTATATTTTATCACGCTGAGACTAATAGGAGCGAAGAAATAGAAGAAAATGTGGAAAAAACGGTGGAAATTATTTGAAAGGGCTTATCTCACGAACTACTAGAGCAATTTTTCTGTTATTTGGGTCAGATAATAAGTAGTCCACGTGAAGGATCATAGGCTATTTTTTGTAATTTTTTTGTGATTTGTCTGTGAAATATCTAATTTACGCGGGCGAAGCTGCGCGGAACGTCTATAACTTATAATTGTGCATTTTATTGTTTAGCAAGACTCTCTCTCTTTAACTCCTGGAAATGGACGTAGGATAAAAATATGTAAGTATGTATTGTCTTGCTAAACATTAAAAATTTAGTTAGCTAGTATTATAATATAAATTCTAATCCAACACGGAACGTAGTATTAACATATTGCGCGCCCGCGAACATTTTATTACAAACCTAATTAAAACTTTTGCCACAATAAATTGCCAGTGTTGCCACACTAACCGGCTTACAATAAATTAAACTTCTGATTAACTGAGCAGTTAGCAGCTAATGAGGACTTTCTCGTTATAATGTAATGCATTAATATAACGGATGGATGTTTGTTACATTGTAGGAATATCTTCTGACCGAGCGAGTCTAACTTGTTTTAGATTTAGTCCTAGACGTTATTAGTATAACTATTATTATTCTTTATTGTAATTTTTTAATAATTTGTGACCAAAAATCATTTATAGGTCAAAACCCGTAATTGATTGAAAACACATAAAAGTTGTGTAGGAGAAGTACTTTTTTTTTAATTTTTTACGTTTTTTTCTTACTTTACATAATATAATATATCGACTGGCAAGGGCATAGACGCGTTACAAAATACAAAAAATATAACCCAAAAGCTTACCCAAATACTTATTCAACCCTAATAAAATCATAATCCATAATAAAATAAACTAACACGCGTAACATGTCTGATGCCTGTGGCGTTCCCTGATTACTCCGTAATAGGATTTTAAATAAATTATATAAGGGACTAAATTTAATAGACTCCACGGCAATCAAATTTTAAACCCCCGCAACTATAAATATGAATACATTTTAATATTTCATGGTGTTTAGCAGTAAACAAAATAAAATGAATGTTTAAAACCAAAAAGTTTGTATTGATTGCTTACTTTGGAAAGGTTTTATAATGATTATAATTAATATACCAGTTCGGTGGGAGTGTCCAGTTCTATTAAAACCAGGCCGGCTACGCAGGAGTGACAATGTGTGTGAGCAATACTCAGAAACACCAAAAAAAGGGCAGTAGAACACATACAGGACCGTCTATTGTCTATTTACATGCCAATTTGTAGCATGTACAATCTTTTTCCGACCTTACCAAAATTGTATATGATATTGAATGTACCGTAACTTCTTGGTGGAAATTCATGTTTCACAGTAATAATATACACTTTTCATGCACTTTTTCCACTTTTATTAATTTAATTTATTACAATTATGTTTCACACCTGATGATGATTTTATCGAAACCGGTTGTGTGAAACATAATTGTAATAAATTAAATTAATAAAAGTGGAAAAAGTGCATGAAAAGTGTATATTATTACTGTTACCAAAATTGGAAACAGTATTTTTTATTTTACTTCTTAGCGTCTAATTCTGAGACCATGGCTCTGAACTCCAAGAGTTGCGTTTTTATAAATATGGACAACTGGGTTCTAAGACCAGAAAGAAGTATAATTTTTTTATCCAGAAAAAACAGGTTTCAAGTTTTGGTATCACGCAAGAAATTGCAAGCAACTTTCTTGTAAACCGAATTTTCTGGGTATGAAGATACTTTGTCCCGGTCCCGGGAGAGGACATAATATGATACCTTTCATCTCGGAAAAATGTACGATTCCCACGTGATAAACGAATTTTGGCAACGGAGTTGCGTGCGCCGTCTAGTAAGATGTTCTTGACGATTTCAATGAAGAACCTATTCGTACATAAATAGTTGGTTTGGGTGATCAAATAGTCACATTACTCATAGTAAACTAATCTCACGGTTCGCATGATTTGTTTCAGAAACCTTCAGAAGACAAAGGAATTATTATGTTAATGTTATTTAAATCAGGCACAGCAATAAATATACATTATGGTTTGAGAACCTCGTTTATATAATGTACTGTATGGCAAATGGAACATTTGAAGGTTGAATTTCATATATTTGGGTAAAATGTAGAAACAAAAACAAAATTAATTCATTACTTTTCCTTGACAGTTAGAGTAGCCAGGCCTTCACATAAAGCAGTTTTTATAGATTCTGGTTGTGGTTCTATGTCTTGTCGAAACAGTATCTGCCGTACTAGACAAGTGGCAAGCGATTATCGTAAACGCCAACAAAATGTATGCGATTTGACATAAGTCATCGCTTCGATAGCGAATACTAATGTCAAATCCCATACATTTTGTTGGCGTTTACGATAATCGCTTGCCACTTGTCTAGTAGGGCTAGCTTTTCTAGCATTTATTATGCTTTTCACTTTTAGCAGTTAAGGAAACATAGTATTTTCCTTGATAGGTCATCAATGGTTAAAATAATACAAAATAACTGTCTAAATCTAATTTAAGCTACATTATTAACATATTTTATGTTAATATTATAGCTGAAATTAGAATTTAAATAAATATTATGTACTATGTATACTCTAAAATTCGTGTTTTATAAAGTATTTTGTTACAATTTATAATACCGATTACCGACAAAAAATATGAGAAAATTCTACACAATGTGGGGTATCCGGTGGCCTATCCGGACAAACCCGATCTGTCCTGCTACTAAGTTTGGTGATATGTGAACCCCATCCAAAATTAAACCAAAAGATGATTTCATTAGATAAAAATATATCTTCTATGCAAATCTCAAACTAACATTTACTTACACACGCTTTTAAAATACTGAAGACGCCCGCAACTCCGTTGCGCCAAAATTCGATTATCGCGTGGGAACCGTACTTTTTTCTAAGAGAAAAAGTATCCTATGTCCTTTCCCATCGTTTATTTTTACATGGAAGCCTCTATAAAATACACGTAATTGAAATGTAAATCTGAAACTCTTCTATACAGATAAAGTTAAAAGCTATTGACCAAGTTTATGCCTTTTATACGACCACAGTAAAGTACTTTATTCATTAAGTATTATCATAGTGTGATCATTCAAAATATACAGGTTTTCGCATTTACTGAAATCTCTAAGTATTAAAAAAGTACTCATTCTAGTAAACTAATTTAGTGTTAAAACAAATAATCTTCAGGAAATGCTTTGGTAACTACTACTGTTTAATTCTTAGCTTTCCGTTAAACCAAGTATAAACGTATGTCCAAACTTTGCTCGGGAGTAATTTAAAACGCATTGTGCATCTGTACCAAAGATTTAAATCAGTAGATATGCCTTAACTTCGAAGAACCAAATAATATAATGTTGGGATTTCCATGCCGTAGCAAACGTTCAATACTGTATTTAAGTGTATCGAAAAAAAATAGTTAGACCATATTACAAATGGCGGACGATATTCTTTTTCTAATAAAATTTGACAGTTGATAATAAAGAATTGTTGGCAATGATCGTTCTTTTGTACAGGGTAATAATATCAGGATGGTCAAACTGAACAAAGGTATACGGGCTTACAATTTTCTCAAAGTAAACCTGTTTTATACAGGAATTTAATACAGGCTAATCAGTTGGTTTACAGACGATAAAACAATGCTATAAAAATAAACCAGCCTTTGACTTTGATTTCATAATAATCACTAATCAGAACTGGTTAAAAATTTCCAGGTAATACGTGGGCTAAAAATATAACTATTCCACTTAAACTATATTCAAATAATTTGAATCACATTGTGCTGAGAGTATGTACTATCGAGAAAGGGACTCATGACACATCTAACATTTTATATCTCTGGCGGTTCCCGGAAGTAGGGCACTAAATCTAGATTTAGTTTTTATTAGTTATGTCCTTGGCGCTTGGTTCTCGATATATTTTAGTTTCGGAAGAGCTTTGCGGTGTATGCTGCATTATTAGGTAAGGTGGGTTTATTACTGCGCAGGTTCTTGTATAAATAAAATAAAAGTAATAAAAGTGCACTGTGGAATCTGAAGTATTTTTATTGCTTTTTTGAGAAACTATGTGAGTTACAGGGATGTTTTGGCACATCGATTATATTATCCTAAAGGCGTGGATACAATACTGTTACTCATTTTATTTCGGCTACATAAAAAACAATCAGAATTTTGAATAATCGAGTTTTGAAATTTTAAAATTCGGAATTTAACCATGAAATTTCGATGAGAGATGAAATTTCGCACACACTTGTGTGTGGTGTCGAATGCATGACGTCATTAGCACTGGCCAGTATAGTGGGTTTTATTTCGGAATTTACTTTTTTATGAATATAATAGGTACACCCTTTTGTTAAAATTACCACTTTTTCAGTAAAATAAATGTTTTTTTTTTTTTTTTTTTTTATACTGAACAAGTTCTCTCTCAACCTCTGGCGACTACAGAAGCTTACATAACCACAGATAGTAAAACACTGTTTAAGTCAATAATTATCATTGCCTTTTAAATGGATACGTTAGACTAACGTAACATCATAACAGTAACTCTCTTTGAGTGGGCTGTTACTGCCCACTCTGCGTACAATCTATCATTGGCAGTTAATTTCGGCGAAAATGTAGCTCGGAACTACTTTCCCTAAATTTCTGCTGAAATTTGAGCGGGAAACAAGCTAATTCACGCTTATTACGCCCATGAAACAATACCTACTGTTCCCAGATAACGTATTTCAAATTCTCCGGACGCTAAATTTTAGTGCATTTACCGAACTATCGACAGACGAAATTTTTAAAACAAATGTAAGTTTGTGATACAGTTTGTGATGAAATTTTTGTATGCATGATAGTAACATACATTTTTGATTTGGTTGCGGTAGAAATTAAAAAAATACTTAACGCAAATTTTTAAAAAGGCTTCTGCCGCTGCTAATATCACGTTTGGTCAAGTAATTAATATAAAACTACAAAGTTCTTTTGTTCAGTGATTATTTAAATTATCCTGGGCGCACAGTAAATTTTAACGTAATAGGCAACTATTGCATGCAATTTAGAGACATCCCGCTCCCATCTTGAGGTCACCCGATACTCGTAAGATTTAAAATAAGCTATATAAAGTTATTATAAAATTAATTGTCTTATATTCATTATTCATTTTAAATAATACAAAAATCAAACCAAATTATATACTTTTTACAAAGTGGCTATCCTGCAACCTACACACGAGGCCTGCAGCTAATACCATACTACTTTCAAATCTCGCACAAATAAAAAAAATACGTGTGGCATTCGTGGATTGCCGCGGTAAAGCGATTGCATAGCATTTTTTATCAACTTATGCAATTACTCGTATAATTTGCATACGTCTCGCTCGCACACAAACACCGTGCCGAAGTCTGGCAACGTCACACCGACCGTCACTGGGATGCAACGTCGCGCCGCTGTGCCTATAAAGTTAATATACCTAGCGGAATAGAGAAACAAATACCTGAGCAAGCGAGATGTCACTATCAGTAACACTGCGTGGTAAAAAGAGACGTGTGATACATGACAGCAGAACTCTTTTTTTGACGTCCAGTCGGCACGTGCCGCAACGTTGACAATTTAATCTCATAGAAATCATGTTCAATCATGCTTGTGTAAGTGTATACGTACACATATTTTTCCACACATATGAAACCAATTTCGGTTTCGTTTGACAGCTCGAGATTGTTGCTCTATTCCGCTAGGTATATTAACTTTATGGCTGTGCCGGTCGGTTCGGCAAGCACCACACTCCAAGCCACACCCAGCCGAAGTCTACCGAACTAAAACGAATGTTAAAAAAATCGGCCAAGTGCGAGTTGGACTCGCCCATGAAGGGTTACGCAGCAGCAAAAAGGTTTATTTTTATGAAATTGAAATGTTTTTGATTTATTTTTATAAGTTGACTTAATGAACCATTTACCATTTATGACGTATAAAAAAAACTACTAGCTAGATCTCGTTCAAACCAATTTTCGTTGGTAGTTTTTAAAGTAATGTACATCATATATTTTTTTAGACTTATCATGCCCCTACTTTAGAAGTTAGAGGGGGGGGGGACGGGGGGGGGGGGACACACCTTTTACCACTTTGGAAGAGTCTCTCTCGCAAACTATTCAGGTTAGAAAAAAATGATATTAGAAACCTCAATATGATTTTTGAAGACCTATCTATAAATACCCCACGAGCATAGGTTAAATAAAAAAAAAATTGTTTCAGTTGTACCTATCGTGACCCCCAAAATTTTCAATATTTTTTTCAATTTTTGTATCAAAATCTTCATGCGGTTCACAGACTACATCTACTTACCAAGTTTCAATAGTATAGCTCTTATAGTTTCGGAAAAAAGTGGCTGTGCCATATGGACGGACAGACAGACAGACATGACGAATCTATAAGGGTTCCGTTTTTTGCCATTTGGCTACGGAACCCTAAAAACGTTTTTCGTTACGGTATTTCTTCATTCGGTCGCCGCACTCAAAACCAGCGATAAACTAGGCCTTTGCATCCGTTGTGGATGATTTATACACTATTTTCAGAGCGAAGTAACCACTCCTCAAATACTGTAGTGCCTAGGACAAGATTTTTAAATGACCGTATGGTTGCCCAAGCACATACGGCATTCTCGCAACATAGTCGGCCTAATCCAGAGAAAAGAACTAGTCAATACGTCTGGGACCAACCATGTGCGGGTTTCCTCACGATGTTTTCCTTCACCGTATGAGTGTCCGTATTATGTACTTGAGATTAGAAAATGTCTCATTGGTACACGCCTCCACCCGGGATCGAACCTGCATCCTCTACGAGTGCGAACCAAAGGTCTACCCATTAGGCCACGGACGCTCTTTACCCGCGATAAAAGCTATGCACAATAGCTTAAAACTTGTCCTTTGTGTAATAGATTATTTTCATTGTTAATACGAAATTATAAAATACTAGATGATGCCCGCAACGCCAAAATTAGTTTATCGCGCGGGAACCGTACGTTTTTCCGGGATGAAATGTATCCTATGTCCTTTCCCGGGATTCAAGGTCCATACCAAATTTCAGCAAAATCGGTTCAGTGGTTTGAGCGTGAAGAAGTAACAGACAAACAGACAGATAGACAGACAGACAGACACACTTTCGCATTTATAATATTAGTATGGATTACTTTTTAAAGTATTGTTTAATTTGAATGTCATAATGGGCCACCATGAGGGTTCAGGCTGATGATGATGATACACGTGGTCGCGCGAGACCAGCGATATCCTTAAGCCTCACACTTGAGAAAGTAGTATCAGGTATTCCAGCCACGTCCACACTGCGACGGTTTACCACACATATATTTAAGTAGATGCCGCTAAAGGCCAAGCCATGAGACGTACGAAACTTCGCTGTTACAGCAAAAGAGAAAATTTCGTGAGGCTTATTTCAATTTTAAATAATAAAATGATGACTGTTGACGCAGAAAATGTTGTGCTCATAATATTTAGTTTGTTAATTTACTTAATATTATAAGAAAATTGGAGTAAATTAAGCTATGCTACTACAATAAATAACTCTGGTAGTAAAACTTACTAAAACTACTGTGATTTTGTGTACCGCGACTTTTTCAATATCTATATCTATACATACATATTCTGCTTGATTCTGCTTCATAATTGTTCTGGTTTAATCGTAGGTCAGGAATCTGAGAGTAAGAGGTAGGTTAAAGAGGGATAGATGCCTACATTAAATATCCCGTCTTCTGTCGCCTATCCTCTATCTCCGTCACATGTTCCTGTCTCCTCTCCTGTGGCCCCTATCTCCTGTCCACGCCAAGCGGTCTTCGAAGAAAGGATTTTTCAAAACGAAATCTGTGGTTCAAGCCCCGCCGACAAAAGTTACTTAAGAACTTTCAATGTTCCTGAGTCTTTAATGTAAATTGAAAATCTCGTGTGTAATATAATATTAATCCTTATCCAAATAAAATAGTTATTGATGGGTACTATTCAATTTTGTAAATATCGCTTATAATAACATACATTTACGCGGAAGAAGTTGCGGGCAACAGCTAATAGATTATAAGAATGTCACATTCTTTTAAATGCCTTCTGTTTTGAATTATTTTCTGAATTTGTCACTATTGCAATGTGACACGCAATTATTAATATAAATGTATATTGTTTACGTTTATATTGTGTAAAATACTTTCAGTATTTGTGTACTTTCATTTTTTAACACATTTTAACGTAATGGAAAAACAAGATGCGCTAGTTTGTTCTTATACTCATCGCTGCGGTGTCCACTAAAATATGTCTGTGGTGCACCACTCGATATGTTAGTATGTCTTACAATGTATTTAATTAAATGAATACCTTAAATGTTTTAATAGTGTGTTATTCAGTTATAAGCTAATGAAAAAAACAGCAGATTAGATATGTGTGAGAACCTACAATTGCGAGTATGCTAAGATTAACAAAATTGAGAGTTTTTAATTTTTGGATTTTTATTTTAGTAGGATAGGTATCATCAGAGATGATACCTATCCTACTAAAGATAAAGATCTTAAAAAGTGAACGCCGCTAGTGAAGTTTTTATTTTAAAAAGTCTATCCTGGTAGGGCTTGTCAAACATAAAATGACGCCCCCTCCTTCGTATTTACAGTACAATTTTTTTCATTTATATTCAACTAGTAAAGTGGTGGGGCGCGTCATTTCAAACTAGACAAGCTCTACGTTAAAAGAATCATAAATCAAATAAAGATAAAAAAAACTAGTCAGCGATTGTAAAATGAAACGGGTAAATCCAGTCAATAGAACTCCGAACTCCACACCTGCTTGGCCCAGCATTTGTCGGACATCTGTTTACTGCATTTTATCGAATCCAATTTGTAAATGTATTGGCGTCAGGCTCCATTTATTTGCCGTTTGTTCCAGCGTTTTGGCATGTCATTACGTGGATATATCAGTGTAACACCACCACGGTTCAGTGGTTTAGAGCACGGTTCCTGACAGGTCGTGGTTGTCAGATTAAAATCGATGAAGATATGCGGAACTGTCGGGTTCAAATCGATAAAAAATGTTGATTTTTTTTCTAGGCTGATCGCCTATCTACCTCGATTGACGAGATAAAAACTTGCACAAAAATTTCATTTTATTATTATTATTGTTCCCGTAGTTGTTAGTTTTTGCAACTTTGTGCTATGTCCCGCTTTCCTTTGGAATACTTGGAATTCCGTGACACTAGCGCAAGCTTCGTTTTTCTTGACTCGCGCACGCGCCGGCTTGTACTCGAAACGTCCGTGCGGAATTTGTTCCATTTGGAAAAAGCGAACGTGTGTGTAGGTTAATATAGTTTCTGATTTTATGCATTCGGATTTCGGAATCGGAAAATGAATTCGGAAAAACGAATAAGGAAAACGTGTGTATTGCGGCCAGCCTTATTCCTAAATTAAGTATAATAATAATAATATCTATGGACGCTTCACATCACGTCAGTCGGGCCCTGTGGTAAGTACCCGAAGGACTTGTGTTACGGGTACCAGACAACGGAAATATATTTAATACTTTTATATTATACATATATTTAAGATTTTTATTATATGATACACATATTTAATTAATACACATCCATGACCCAGGAACTTTTAAAAACTTTTTTTGTTCCGTCGGCGGGATTCGAACCCGCGACCCCCGGCTTCAGCTACCAATAGCCCATCAACTGAGCCACAGAGGTCGTCAGTATGAACCATTAGCGCCAACCCACACGTACCACAACCACACGACATCGCAACGACAAAATGTCGTCGAGCAGTGGTTACGGGCCAACCCACACGACAACCACAACTACATGACAACCACACCACGTGGTCGGGCGTACCTATATTTCTTTTATTTATTGTAAATGAACTGGACCATTCACACGTACCATGCATTTTGCAGTCGTTGTCGACCACTTGTCAGATACCGACCACATCGCAACCACATCGCAACTACAACGTTGCGTCGATGCAATGACATTGCGCGTACACCGCCCGTGCTCTTTCTCCCCTCTGTTTCATTGACTTTCGTACGTAACCACATCGCAACCACATCGCAACCACTGGCGACAACGCAACCACGTCGGCATTTTGTCGGTACCACAACGCAACTACAAAAAGCTGCAGCGACACCATTCACACGTAACCACTACTCGACGACATTTTGTCGTTGCGATGTCGTGTGGTTGTGGTACGTGTGGGTTGGCCCTACGTGTGAATGGTGTCGCTGCAGCTTTTTCTAGTTGCGTTGTGGTACCGACAAAATGCCGACGTGATTACGTTGTCGCCAGTGGTTGCGATGTGGTTACGTACGAAAGTCAATGAGACGGAGGGGGGAGAGCGCGGGCGGTGTGCGCGCACTGTCGTTGCATCGACGCAACGTTGTGGTTGCGATGTGGTCGGTATCACACAAGTGGTCGACAACGACTGCAAAATGTGGTACGTGTGAATAGTCCAGTTCATTTACAATACGAAATATACGCCCGACCACGTGGTGTGGTTGTGTTGTGGTTGTGGTTGTCCTGTGGTTGTGGTAGGTGTGGCTTGGCCCTTAGATGTGATTTCGCGCTTAATACAAAATGGTATCTTCTCATAAATTATTATAGTGTCTTTAACGTCTGTACAAACACACAGGGAGCGTTTTGAGTTAAACTCTGATACTATGCTTGATGCAAACATTTTATTGCCACTATTCAAGCATATTACCACTTTAGTATATAATAGTCTGTACAGCGCTATATAGCCAATCATTACATAAATTCCATGCTGATAATATGAATACATCATTAGTACATTCAAGTTCGTAAGTTGTGAAAGCGTTGAATAGAACCGAAGATTCAATAGGTCTTGCGTACTCATCGAGTTTTAGAATATTGATTATGGTATTGAAAAGTGAAAAACCTAGCATATTTTTTATTTTCACCTCAATATTTATGTTCGTATTTTGTGGGAAATACATATTTTTCAAACAATATAATGTATTGATATATGTATCGATTTGACGACCTCTGTGGCTCAATTGGTTGAGTGTGTGGCAGCTCAAGCCGGGGGTCGCGGGTTTGAATCCCGCCGACGGAACAAAAAGTTTTCAATGTTCCCGGGTCTGGTTGTGTATTAAATATGTGTATGATATAATAAAAATCTAAAATATATGTATAGTATAAAAGTATTAAATATATTTCCGTTGTCTGGTACCTGTAACACAAGTCCTTCAGGTACTTAGCACGGGGCCAGACTGACGTGGTGTGAAGCGTCCATAGATATTATTATGTCCATAGATAGGTAGATGTATATAGCTTTTGATTATCATGTCCCTAATATTATGGTGTCAGCTATGTATCTACAGATTATAATATTATTTTACCTTAAATATAAAATTAGTTATATATAAAAAGGCCTTTCGCGATTTTCTTCGCCAGAATAATATTTTCGAAACCATTATTAAAATTTTGCGATCTTATTCTTCTAGGTCTGAGAATCTTCTGAAATCGGAGTATGACACCTCCTCACTCGCGAAGACCTACCGTGATAGAGTAAGTGCCAGGGACAGCCAGACTTTCGTCATTTTATAAATGCTGGAAACCATGTTTATGACCATACAAAGGTAAGAATGACCAGCAACTATGGAGTATCTGTCGCGGTTACTTTAGGAGCCATGAAGCACTTACCATGAAGCACAAAAGTTATTTTAACATGTGCGGTGTGCACTGACCTCCATTATACAAGTACGCTGGACCTATGATACCCACTTTTTTTGTGCCTCTTTGAAGGGGAATCAGCGCCCTCAGTAAGAGGGAAGAGAACTAAATTTGACGTAACTTGCAAATGGCCGCTTAATCGTTATTGGTCGTCATCCATTAGTCATCACTAGTATTAGTTCCAAATACTCCCACTACTGCTATCAGCGCCAATATGGCGACTTTCAAACGTCATTTTTACGTCAAATTTAGTTCCTATCCCTCACATTGGGGGAGCTGATTCCGCTTCAAATAGGCACAAAAAATAGCTGTCATTTGAAAGGGTATCATTAGTCCAGCGTACTTGTATAATGGAGGTCAGTGGCGGTGTGAGATTATGCTTTTGCCGTCAGCTAGTTGTATATGTTATATATAATATCAGGTACATCGATCGGTAGTTTCAGGCACCACAAATCATGGCGACATTACCATAACAATAACGTAACTAATCCCTGTCTGTTGTCGCCTACTTACGCCAAATTACTGCCTGTAATTCTGTCAAAGAGTAGAGAGAGAGAGAGAGTGCGACAAGTTGAAACATATTATTATTATTATGGCAAAAAGGGACAACAATAATAATAATTAATCAATATCGTCACATTTTATTTGTAAAATACTTTATTTTCCAGCAATATTCAATAACACATAGGTTTTAAAGTGAATTCTTATTACATTTTAATAATTAAATGTTTTTTGTAATTGTTGAATTTTAAAATTAATTTCCGAGAAACGTAAAATAAAATTTTAACATATTTACAGAATATTTAAAAAGTACATTTGCATTGTAATATACTGTTTGATTAAAAACTCGATAATGTACACAAAATGAATGCAAACTTGTGCGATAAATAAAATTGGAATAAAAATATATTACGGGCTCATGCACCAAATGCAATTACATGGAGATAGTTTTAAATTTACTCCGTTTCGGTTTCCGATGTACAATGAATGTTCATACTTCAAATAAGCAAATTTTATTTATTGCTTGAACTGTTCTGAAATATTCATAGTGGTAATGTGTGTTTCAAAGGAGAATCATATTTATTCACTGACCTCCATTATACAAGTACGCTGGACTTATGATACCCTTTGAAATGACAGCTATTTTTTGTGCCTATTTGAAGCGGAATCAGCGCCCCCAATGCGGGAGAAGAGAACTAAATCTGACGTAAAAATGACGTTTGAAAGTCGCCATATTGGCGCTGATAGCAGTAGTGAGAGTACTTGGAACTAATACTAGTGATGACAACCAATAACGATTAAGCGGCCATTTGCAAGTTACGTCAGATTTAGTTCTCTTTCCCCGCATTGGGGGCACTGATTCCGCTTCAAATAGGCACAAAAAGCAGGTGGGTATCATAAGTCCATTGGTTGTTATTCATGAATTAACTGAATTATAAATTATTGGAGTTTGAACTATTTCAAAATGCAATAAGCATTAGATTTTTAGTAATATGATTATTTATTTCATATGGTAGCATTATAGGTTCTGGACTTAACACAGAGGCTACACTATATCCACAAAAACCTTATTTACTGGCTTTTGTTGCAACATAAAAATATACTTCCAAATTATTATTAGCCATGTACTGACTGCTTACAGGCAAAGCCGAGGGTCAAAATTATATCGTAATTAATTTTATGCCTATCTGTCCCATCTACTCTAATAATCTATGACAAATTATGACCGTCGGTGGACGGATCTAACTAATTAAGTAGCAGTAGTTAATGTTTCCCGGACTACTACTATACTGTAGTACTCACAGACATAAATCAAGATAGATACAGCATGTGTATGTACTTCGCGTGCCATATCGCGTTCCCAAACGACGAGCAATACTCGTCTTTCGAAAGTCTTTTCTTTAGTCTGCTATCGGAATCGGACGTCAATCAGAATTTCAAATATGCCTAAATGTCTAATTGTGCCGTATTGAGCTGTAGAAATTCGAATAGAAACGTTGGCCTAGATAATGGACACGTTTCTTATCTTCGGTACGTCACAGTAGATAGGAAAAAAGTAGCACGCTCGTTTTCATACAAATGGAGGGACATGCGGTATCTATCTTGATCTATGTCTGTGGTAGTACTGCTGTATTACCTCGAGCTATGTTCACTTCAAGCTCGAGGTGCAAATGTACGTTAAACTAGCTGACACTGCAAATAATATTTGATTTGTCAACTTACAATTTTTGATTCTTTAGAGCACAGAAACAAATCAAATAACACATAATATTACTAAATATTATGAATAAATGAGTTTTTGTTTGTCTGTCTATCTGACTGTTATCTTCTTACGCTTTAATTGCCGGAAGTTTAACTTCCATTTCAAGGATTTTCATATTTAATGGAGATCCTTTTAAATACGAAAAGTTGTATTGTTTTAAATAATAAATCCATTACTGTATATATCATTCACAAAGTATGCAAAAATCTAAATTCTTTGTAAATCTATATGATATAGAGGACGACGACAGGGTAAACTACGAGTATATGGCAAACATGTCCTGAATAAATACAACGTGTTTGGAAAGGATACGTAGAATACAGTCAGATAAAATTCACTTACAATTTAATAACAAAATTTACACGCGCGAAGTTTATAAAAGCGTTCAAAAAGTTACCAATCAGGAAATTTTAGAAACTATCGAAATTGAAATTCATCGAAGGGTTTTGAACGTAAAATAACAATAGTATTTTAGTAACATTAACTTCAATGTAAACTTTATCGTTATTAAAAAGGCGACGGAAGTTGCTTTCCATCAGGTGACCCGTTTGCTCGTTTGCCCCCTTATTTCATAAAAAAAAGCATAGAGCCTACGACGTAGAAGCTACGGCGTAAATGCTACGGCGTAGAAGCTACGGCGTAGAGGCTACAGCATAGAGCCTACGCCGTAGAAGCTACGGCGTAAATGCTACGGCGTAGAGGCTACTGCGTAGAAGTTACGGCGAAGAGGCCACGGCATAGAGTCTACGGCGTTACGTCTACGCCACAGAGAAAACGGCATAGAGACATCAGCGTAGAGACTAAAGCGTAGAAGTTACGGCGTAGAGGCTACAGCTTAGAGGCTATGGAGTAGAAATTACGGCACAGAGGCTGCAGCGTAGAAATAACGGCGTAGAGGCTACAGCGTAGAAGCTACGGCGTAGAGGCTACAGCATAGAGCCTACGACGTAGAAGCTACGGCTTAAATGCTACGGCGTAGAGGCTACTGCGTTGAAGTTACGGCGAAGAGGCCACGGCATAGAGTCTACGGCGTTGCGTCTACGGCACAGAGAAAACGGCATAGAGACATCAGCGTAGAGACTAAAGCGTAGAAGTTACGGCGTAGAGGCTACAGCTTAGAGGCTATGGAGTAGAAATTACGGCACAGAGGCTGCAGCGTAGAAATAACGGCGTAGAGGCTACAGCGTAGAAGCTACGGCGTAGAGGCTACGGCGTAGATGCTACGGTGTAGAAGTTACGGCGTAGAGGCTACGGCGTAGAAGCTATGGCGTAAAGGCTACCTCGTAAAGGCTACGACGCGCGACGTATAAGTTATGGCGTAGAGGCTACGGCTTAGAAGCTACGGCGTAGAGGCTACGGCGTAAAAGCTACGCCGTAGATACTAGGGCGTTGAGTCTACGCCACGGCGAAGTGACTATAGCGTAGATTGAAGGCATATAAACTGCGACGTATTCAAAACTGATAAAAAAATCCAACAAACACAATATTTATTGAAGTAATTTTATGTAACAAAATGGTTTTTAATTTGGTATAACGAAATACGATCTAAAATATTGTTTATAATGTCTATTGTTGTTTCATACGAAATAATATTTCCTGTAATAAATAAGTGTATATCCATTAACTAATGACCATCGACAGGAAATCGTCTAATGAATATTGTACGTAATGAATTCCAAATAATTAGGACGAACAGGAAATAATTACGACGCAATGGAAATAATTATGACGAACGGGAAAATGGTCGATTGAAACGGAATTACGAATTTATCCTTAAATTTTATGTTTGTATTCTGTTAATACCAATTTAATTCTTGTTTTTAGATTCTAGTCTATATCTTTACCTTAACTAATATTAAGAAATGTTGAAAACAGTTTCTGAACCTTTAAAATTTAATTAACAGCCCTCATTACCATAAAATGTACAGTTCCCGTGCGACACGTCTGTTTATGCAAAGAAAAAGTATACAATAGCGATAAATATTAATAATACAGCATGACTGGTGAGACATGTTCAATACATAAGGAGAGTACTCAGTACTCGATTCTCATTATAATTATGTAATAAAATAAGGTAGTTAATTTTTGACCAAATTTTACTTTAAATAAATGAATCATGGACCCTAAGTGAATTACGCGGCTAGGCAAGTAGGCATACTATGCGGCCGGCGCAGTGGCGTGCGCCATCAAAGAAACACCGCGCCGCTACCCTTCCCGCGCGCGGTGTCCATGCGTTGGGTAAATAATTATTTAACTTTAAGCTACATTTACTCGTTGATCAATTGATATTATTTTTTTATATATTTTTTTCATCTAAAAAATAGCCAAATATCACGTCCTCGAGTAATGAACATGTCTCATCAGTCATGCTGTATAAATCTTTAAAAGGAAAAACATGGCATTTTTAAATATTTATTTATTTCAAGAAACTTAAAAACTAACACAATTTAACTTCGCCAAGCCAAGGTTTGTCGGCGAGATACGCTTATTAACATTTTCATACTATTATACAGGATGTAACAAAAACTAAATGATAATAATTTAGGGTGTGTATGGGTCCCCTATATAGAGTTCACTGTGAAAGTAGCAGCGCTGAAAGAGTAACTATTTTTTCATCTTTGTATGGAAAAATTCAAAATTCAATCACAATCAATTTTTGGTCTTTCAGCGCTGCTACTTTCACAGTGAACTCTAAAGAAAGAAGAAACAAAACTAAGTGATTATACTTTTGGGTGTGTATGTACATGTGTGTGTATAATCACTCAGTTTTGTTACACTTTATATATAAAAAATAAAACAAAACAAAAACAGCAACTTAGAAACATCAATTTACTAAGCTTAATTTAATAAGCTTTATAATCCGACGTATTAATTGCTGTAGAAAATCGAGGATATTCCATTTTGTCACGTTCATAACTAATTTATAGAGTGTCGAGCGTTATAAGCGAAATACATTTAACTTGCTATTTATGCTTTAACTTATGGTGAGAACTAGCTTCAACCACGATATAAAAAAGAAATGTATTATTTTGAAGAATTTGAAGAAGTTATGTTTGTAAGTTTTTATTCCATTTTATATTTCAAACCGATTAATACATATATTTCCACGAGAAGAAGTTAAGTTTCCTTGATGAAAAATATCTTATTACTGTTATAAATATTCTTATAACACTAGAAACCGTAAACACTCATATTATTTCTATTTAATTTTTTTCTTCATTAGTGCATTATGATGTAGAAAGATACATAATTTAATTGCTATCTTCGTAATTTTGATCAATTGATTTTCATTTAAAAACTTATTATTTTGTAAACTGGTAATCACAGATTACTTGCCTTACGTTTTTTATACATCATCTCAATCGATCTCGATTTTATTACCCACAACTTTAGCTTGACCGAATTATTGCGAACAATCATAATAGTTTATCGATTGGATTGTTATAGCGATAAAAAGTTATGGGAGTTTATTTAGCGAAAAATGTTCCGTGCAAGTGGTCTTAAAAAAGTTATGGACTGTTCTTGATGGCGTTTGGCGCTCGAGTAACTGCTAACGCCGACGAAATATTCGGCGTGAAACATATAAAAGCATAATTTTGTTAGATGAGAAAGATACAATAAGGAATATGAGGAGGAGAGAGGAATAATGAGTAGGAGACTCGAAGGCGAATATTTGATAGATATATTATGCTTAAATGCGACGGCCATAATGAGCGCCTTGCCATACCAAGTATAATAATAAATCTCGCACCGAATCCGGTAACGGTTCGGTTTCATTGAAACCTGGCCATATAAATAAGAGTGATTTTATAGAATCCAAGTAATGCGCACTACACAAGATCCCTCTCTTTTCCTTTACTCTCTTATCCCAGTGCAACGGACGACCGACACGACTGGCGAGAGATCAAGTGCAAACCGATATTTTAGAATAAAAATAAGGTGACTTGGAAATAACATGTTTCCAACGCGGGAATCAAACCCACGACTTTTGAGTCAACAGCCACGCTCTTAACCACTGGAACATAAAGGCAATATATATTTAGAGTGTTCATACCAAGTATACTATCTCTGTAACTGTAAGAATTGTTAGTGGAAGTATACTAATAAAGCACAATAATCATATTGAAGAGAAAATAGTAAAAAAACAGATGCACTTTTTGCATTCATATTAGTATGGATATTGTACAGGATTTAAAAGAAATATAAAGCAAGTTCATTGACTAAGGTGGGATTTCACCAGGCATATTCAAAACTTCGTTTTATAAAACTTAGTTCTCATTGAACGCGTTCACGCGGTGACGTAAATCTCGTTCTGTTTCAAATGGATTTCACAAACTTCTTTTGATCGCGATTAATAAATCTAAGTTTATGTGACGTCACGCGATTATTTTACATGTTTCCATCATTTTAAAACCTTTTTACGTTAATTTAACTACAAAATAGCAAGAAACAATACATAAACTAACCAAACGCATGTGTCAAAACTGTCATCTTGACATATCTTTTGTCTATGTTTTTCGTTCCGCCATGACAGGGCTTGAACGGGTTTTGTGACGTTAAACTTCGGATTTTGGGCGTTCAGAAGATGAAACTCGGATTTACTGTGAACGCGTTCAGTTTATGTTGGTGAAATGAAATTCGATGTTATAATCGCGTTTATAGGTTTTGAACCAGTTCAGTGTGTGTTGAACGCGTTCCATTTCTTTGGTAAAATCGCCCCTTAGAATCCAGTGGCCTTAGTCAAAGTCTGATGCCTTCAAAACGATTTCGAACTGCGAAAACCAGCTAGCACTTAGAGCAAAACTTTAACGAAACTTTGATTTACTTTTACCAAAAATAGTCTTAAGCTACGGTTTGAACATAAACCATTTTATATATTAATTTTATTAATGATTTTTACTATTTTTCTACAATATTAAAGTGTTTAATAGAAGATCTGAGCATTTGTATATTACTAAATTTCATTGGGACACCATGGTGGCGTCGCTAATATAGCGCAACCAAACGAACACCAGCTGAGCACATCTCTCTATAGATCTGTATGCGATGTCATGGTGTCCTGGTATATTTCTTCTTATATTATATAAAATTCTCGTGTGACAATGTTAGTTACCGTATTCCTCCGAAACGGCTTTACTGATTTTTACCAAATTATATATGCATATTCAGTAGGTCTGAGAATCGGCTACTGGCTACTTTTTATATTGATAAGTGCATTTGTTGAATAAATAATAGTAAATTATTACAACTCGAGACTGACGGCGACCATTGTTTGTGCGACGGGATAGCGATGGATGTTGCCATGTTGCCATACTTATTTAATTTTAGTCATTTCAATAAAATAATATGGGCGAAATACTTTATATGGCAAAACAACGTTTGTCAGGACAGCTAGTCTTATATATAAAATTCTCGTGTCACAATGTTAGTTACCGTACTTCTCCGAAACGGCTTTACTGATTTTCACCAAATTTTACATGCATATTCAGTAGGTCTGAAAATCGGCTACTGGCTACTTTTTATATTGATAAGTGCATTTATTAAATAAATAATAGTAAATTATTACAACTCGAGACTGACGGCGACCATTGTTTGTGCGACGGGATAGCGATGGATGTTGCCATGTTGCCATACTTATTTAATTTTAGTCACTTCAATAAAATAATATGGGCGAAATACTTTATATGGCAAAACAACGTTTGTCAGGACAGCTAGTCTTATATATAAAATTCTCGTGTCACAATGTTAGTTACCGTACTTCTCCGAAACGGCTTTACTGATTTTCACCAAATTTTACATGCATATTCAGTAGGTCTGAAAATCGGCTACTGGCTACTTTTTATATTGATAAGTGCATTTATTAAATAAATAATAGTAAATTATTACAACTCGAGACTGACGGCGACCATTGTTTGTACGACGGGATAGCGATGGATGTTGCCATGTTGCCATACTTATTTAATTTTAGTCACTTCAATAAAATAATATGGGCGAAATACTTTATATGGCAAAACAACGTTTGTCAGGACAGCTAGTCTTATATATAAAATTCTCGTGTCACAATGTTAGTTACCGTACTTCTCCGAAACGGCTTTACTGATTTTCACCAAATTTTACATGCATATTCAGTAGGTCTGAAAATCGGCTACTGGCTACTTTTTATATTGATAAGTGCATTTATTAAATAAATAATAGTAAATTATTACAACTCGAGACTGACGGCGACCATTGTTTGTGCGACGGGATAGCGATGGACGTTGCCATGGTGCCACACTTATTTAGTCACTTCAATAAAATAATACGGGCGAAATACTTTATATGGCAAAACAACGTTTGCCGGGACAGCAAGTAAATTTATATGAATGAAAATGAACTTTAGATTTTGTTAGTGTCGCTAAAACTCGATAAGAGCTGAACCAATTTGGCTCATTTTAGACTTTAAATATTCGTGAAAGTCCAGGAAAGGTTTATATCAGGAGGGAAATGATACGAAGTTCACCGGGTCCTCTAGTAAATCATGAAATATAGACAGCAAATAGACCAGCGAAAAAAATTGGTAACTGAATAATAACATTATTTAAAAATCTAATTTTAACCATCCATATCATCGACAAACTTTTTTAATATTTATTGTTTGGCCTAGACCCCAAGTTCCAATCACTTTCATATATTAATCAAATTTTCATCTTGCTTACCTATGTTTGATGTAAACATTACTTTAGAATATGACACACAGAGTATCAGTAACATAGAGAAAATAACCATGAATTGTTATATAACATTGAATTGTTTTGTAGGTTATCTGCCAGATCCAAATAAAAACTATTTTTTGAAAGAATATTGCTTTATAAATGTGTAATTTATATATTTTTTTATTGATTGATTTAATAAAAAGAAATGTCATGTAGGCAAAAGACATAATATAACAAATATCAAAATATCAATGTTTAAGTAGCCAGTTACTATTTTAAAATGTGGGCTATGTGTTTTCACAATAAGTAAGTAAGTGAGCACTATGCTAATTATTATAAATAACGAAGCACATGTTATCTTTAGATATTTATCTATCGATAGCACAATGGTAATAACTAATAATAAACTTAACTTAATATTTATTGAAAAATGGCACAAATACTATATAACAATACTATATACTGCGTCACTGGTGAGACATGTTCAATACTCGAGGACGTGATATTTGGCTATTATATTAGATGACGAAAAATAATATAAAAATTTAATACAATTGATCACTGAGTAAATGTAGCTTAAAGTTAAATAATAATTTACCCAACGCATGGACACCGCGCGCGGGAAGGGTAGCGGCGCGGTATTTCTTTGATGGCGCACGCCGCCGCGCCGGCCGCATAGTATGCCTACTTGCCTAGCCGCGTAATTAACTTAGTGTCCATGATTCATTTATTTAATGGGAAATTTGGTCAAAAATTAAGTAAGTACCTAGTTTTATTACATAATTATAATGAGAATCGAGTACCAAGTACTCTCCTTAAGTATTGAACATGTCTCACCAGTCATTTAGAACCACCAGTTGTATAGTTTAAAGGTTTTAATGTCACTTCACAGCAATATATTTTCCTGCTAAGTATTTTGTGTAGTGTCAAACACATTTTATGTCCACCCATCCATTTAGATTTTAGAGCTATTTTATATCGGCTTCAAATAAAATACCTGAGAAATTGTAGTCTCTGTACGTATTTACTCTGTGTCATATTTAATTACTATACGATGATAGTCAAGTGCTTGATGAAATTTTTCGCCGACAATATATTGAATGAAAATGTTTTCAGGTAATTTTATAAACAAAATCTTCTTAAAAGTGTTCATTTTAGTAAAATTTTCGGAGATTATTGTGCCAAAAATCCATGTTATAGAATATTTTTATGTTATCCCAAATACTGTGTTCTATCAGAACTTTTCTATAATATAGATGTTGTTCACCATTTGTAGAATTTTTTTTTACCTTTGGTATTTATAAAATAGTACTCGTTTGAGTAATGTATGTTTTTAACCACGGACGAAAACAGATGAGTGTTATAAGTTGGACGCGATTAACTTGATAGACACACAGACATAGTTTGTCTGTGTTTTTGTTCGTGGCATCGTAGCATCCATATGGGTGGACCAATTTTGATATAATTATTTAGTCTGAAAACTGACATGGTCGAGAATGTTCCTAACAATAATAATAATTAATTATCAGCAGGTATGCTCGAAAAAAATTCTTAACTTATACTTACTTTCTTCAGTTATACTTATTTTTATCTTAATCGTTTTTTTGTACGTTCAAATCCATACTTCCATACTAATATTATAAATGCGAAAGTGTGTCTGTCTGTCTGTTACCTCTTTACGCTCAAACCGCTGAACCGATTTTGCTGAAATTTGGTATGGAGATACTTTGAGCCCCGAGAAAAGAAATAGATAGGTAGATAGATAGATAACTCTTTATTGCTCACAAATTGGTACTATAACTATAGGTCTACCAGGATCTGATGGCAAAAAGTGAGAAACGAAATTGACTCTAGCAATACCGGGGTAATTGGAATAAAACATTTTGATCCATTTTTTTCCTTATAGCGGCTGATTCTGTGTGTGAAACATGCAGATATAAAAATGTACCCAATGATGAAGGATATTTTTTGAAAATCTGCCCTCTAAATTTGCCATCAGATCCTGGTAAACCTATAGTTCGACTAACTTAACATGTTTACAGTAAAATGTGGGAAATAGGATATTTTTTATCCCGGAAAAATGTACGGTTCCCGCGCGATAAACGAATTTTGGCGCAACGGAGTTGCGGGCGTCATCTAGTGTGTTATAATTCACAAGCAAAGCTTAGGTAATACAAGAAATAAATCACTCAAGTATACGAAACTTTAAAATGTATAATATACAGTGACCACTTCAGGGATGCACAACAGTAAATCTCGCCCGACGTCAGATAAGTAGCCAAACTTCTACCAGCCAACCTTTTATCTTGGATCGCGTAAATTCTTCTAATCTTCCTCGTCCAGTAGGGAGCTTTGCTTTTTTAATTAAATTTCCTTGTTTATAATAAAGAAAAGGAGATCATGTTCTAGAGCCCTTAGACAACACGTTTTCTTTATCGCTTCTTTGTCTTGTCAAAATTGTATGGAATGAACATAAGCGTTCGATAATATGAAGCCGACATTCGACTCAAATCATGACAAATTTTTATCGGCGATTCTATTACGACGCGATAAAGAAAATGTGTTGGCTAGGGGCTCAGTTTTTTTTATATTTAGCAGCGTACCGTAACCCACGAAAACACTTTTTGGGATAAAAAGTATTAAACGTGTTAATCTAGACATTAAATCGAGACCCGAACCTGCTACTATAATAAGTTTTACCAAAATATGTAAATTGTTATCAGCGAGAAGAAATAAAAAAAAAACTCACAGACTCAATATAAAGATAGTAATTGGCGCACTCAGAGACAAACATTTATTACTTAACTGTAATTAAATGAAGATTTTGACATAAGCCAAATACATTATCTGTCAAACTCTTCGTTAAATTAAAGTTTAAGGATGTATATTATAACATTTATAAATTCAAAGATTCTGACCTAAATTTGAAATGTATAGTAGAATAAAATATCCTGCATCGATTGACACCAAAAAATTAATACTTACCCGACAAGTTATGTGAAAAAATTCATTTTAAAATTACCATTTATCAAACGTAATTTCTGCCGGAAGTGTTAAAATTTTTGAGAAGACGGACGAATTGGGAAAGTATCAAAGTTATACGGCTGAAAAATGGCTTATAAATTTATTTGTACGATTTGCGATTTTTTAAGCCCAAAAAAGTGGATTCACCGGTAATTCTGCGGAAATATTTCAAATTAAAATTGATGAAAACTATCCCTCGAAGGGTAATGGCGATACAACTGTTAATAATAATAATAATAATAATAATAAAACATTTATTCAACAAACATTCACACCACACTACGCTGAAATACACATGTTATACAGATACAAAGCACAAAAAAAATAAACAAAATAAAGTAACAACAAAAAAAAGATAATAATAGTAATAAGAACATAAAAAAAAAAAAAAAAAAAACTTTTAAATGGACTAGTTACCCTGATGTAAGGCAGTGCGATGCGAACATATCGTTGAAAAGGATTCCACTCAGGCTATGATCACGGTATAGGATACCTGTACCGTGATCCCTGGTATTCTGTGGATCCTAAAGTAGTTATCAGGCGATTGACAGACAACAATCAGTATTTTAAATAAATAATTATATAAATATACTTAAATTAAATATTTTTTTAAATATAATAATGCGCAAAATATTAATATTATAAAATGAATGAAATAAAATAACATTGTGAGTTTATACAATACACATAGAAAACAATATACATTACAGTTACAAGTATCGAGGCGGATTATCATGCCGAGCAAAGCGAGCCCTAGTAGGTATATCCCACAATGTTTACATTTTGTAATATACTTTACGGAAAAACTATCACGCCTATTGATTTAGTAATTGGTTAAACATGTAGATGTGTTGACAGTCGTGGTTTTTAGTACATAGATGTGTTATCACCAGTCAGTCAAGATGTGACGACGCGAGCCCTAACAAAGCTCGGCTTTTAGCTAGTAATTTATAACATAATAATAATATTATGACTTCACCGGTTAGATAACAAAGCAGGGTGGCGGGCGAGGGCGAGGGGGTGCGGCGCCAGACTGGCGGTAAACACCTAACGGTCTTTACAGGCGCGCGCGCCGCCCTCTGGCCTCACACCGGCGCGGCGCGGGCCTCGCACGGGCTCACGCAGCACAGCCGTTTATTTCATTGTAAAACTAATGTTTTCCTTAAACAATACGGAGTTATTATCTCGAGTGTCGTGTAATTAGGTCAGGCTGCCGACGTCATAAACTTACAAGGTAACTATAATCCACATTATGTTATTAAATATAAATAAATGTTTCAGCATAAATAATTGATATAAAATATATAATTGAATATTCTTTATTTTAGAGCGATCGGATACCTGATAATGGTCCAGCGAAGTTGTCATAATAGTAGTCCAGCATTATATAGTACCTACAAGTACGCGCTGGTGAATTTAACCCAATTCATAAACCACTTTTTTTATTTTTTATTTATTTATTTAAGAGAGTGCACCATAAACCTGCAAGGTTTGTCTGGTACAGCTTAGAATCACGCGCAAACAACATTATCACTATAATCTAATAAGTAATAAACAGAGAGACTTATACAATAATCTATTAACTAAAGTTAATTCATCCTTCACGGGGAAGAACAGCTGATAACAAAAATAGTGTAGTACAAACTAAATATAAGGTATTTTTTAAAACATTATTATAATTTAATTTGATAAAGTACATCACTTATCACAATATTGTGTCAGCTGTGAACTGCGGACTGCGACTGGACCGGTTTTGTCGTAAACATCGACCCTTCACATACAGGATGTTATCATTAATTTGTTTACACACTGAACCCTTCAACTCCGATAAGGCCCACTTGGGCCGCGAGAACAATAGATTTACAATAGATTTCCAAGAATCCGCGATCGAAGGATTGGTTTTATTAAATTTAATCGTATTAACAGATTATATCTGTCATTTTAGGATATGGTTAACTGTAGGTAAACGAACAGTTTTATGCTATTACACCCTAGCCCTACGATATATATATCTTGGGGTCGGTAGATTGCTCAGATTGCTCATGCCACTAGAGTGCATGCAAGTATACCATACTATATAAATTCTCCAAGTATTAATGAATTGATCAATCTGCCTTTTTTAATTTTTATGATCCTGTGTTACAAGTTATTTTTATGTTTGTTGCTACTCTTAAATAAAAGTATTTATACCCTATTGCACCCTAGCCCTACGACATAAAAGTATTTATACCCTATTGCACCCTAGCCCTACGACATAAAATAATATCTTGGGATTGGTCGATGACTCATACCACTAGGGTGCATGAGTAGTGTATAGGTACTATCTATAATATAGAATATAGTGAAGCTATAAAAGACCACAATCAACATATTACGCTAATTGTAGTCCTTCACAACTTCACCATATCATAGTAATAGTTTTTTAATAATTTCCTTTAATTATTTTCATCAAATTTACTTTTTACACTTTGTGGGATGCTATTTATGAGTGATGGTAGCAAATATTCCACAGTTCTTTTGCCATAGAAATTTTTAAATTTCGGTATTCCAAGTATGCCGTCAGATACTTTTCTAGTCGTACATCTGTGATGTGTAGGTATTAGTAGATCTTTATTAAGATACTGTTCGCATAGTAATAATAATTTAAATTTTTCAGAAATAGGTAATACCTTACATAACTTAAATAAGTATGAGGTATCATCGTACTTGTGTCTTAATTTTGATGGTATTATTGTTTTTAAAAGTCTTAATTGTAACTTATATACTTTGTTTAAGTAGTACTTGGTTTCGGCTTACAAGACTAAAGGTATGTCAATAGATAATAACAAAATAAATTAAAATAAATAATTGTGAATTAATATTGTAAACTTTGAAATAATAATAATACTAAAATTGGAAATTCATTTAGGTATAAGAATAAGATTATTGTTAGGTACTTAACTACTAAGCTTTAATTATAACTATTATATATTTATTAAAATAAGCTAAATAAATAAATATTCAATATATGTACATAAATTTACAATTGTCAATAGTATTCATTTTATGATGTATTCTATTATACTTATCTACATTTCAATTTGTTCTCTCAGTAACTGTGCTTTCAGTTTTAACTTAAAATTATTTATTGTTCTCAGAGCACGAAGGGGTGGTGAGAGATTGATCCAGATTTTGCTGGCAAGATATCTGAAACTGCTCCTGAAACCGGAAGTATGATGTAAAGGCGTGAGGAGTAAAAAGGACGAACCTCTGGTAGTGACAGTCAGTTCGTTATCACTTGCCCATTTTAATTTGTTAAAGAGGTATGATGGTATTTTAAATTTAATCACCCCGAACAAAAGTGTCGCGAAGTGTACCTGTCTGCGTCCATCCATCTTAAGCCAACGTAAGTTATTAATATATGGCGTTACGAGGCGGAATGTCACAACAGAATCTGGCACATGCATTCTGTACCTTTTGTATAAGCCTTTTTGACCGCGACATAAGACAGGGTCCAATAACTGCATCCGCATAGTTAAGATTGGATAGAACAAGGGATTCGCAGAGAGTGCTGCGCAGATTTTTGGAAATAAAATTTCTTATGGAATACAAAACTTTTAGGCGGTAGAAGCATCGACTTACTATTTTAATTGTATGTTTTTCAAATTTCAGTTCCTCGTCCACTAACACTCCCAAATTACGGGCTTCGCTCACTCTCTCGATTTTTATTTTTATTTTTGATGTATATTACGGGTGATATGTCTGTCCCCTTTTTAATCTGACTTTTGTTTCCTAGTATCATGTATTTGGTCTTGTCAGGATTAAGTACTAAGGCATTTGACTCTGACCACTCGCTTATACGCGCCAGATCTTCATTAAGCTTGGCCATAGCCGTACGAGCATCACAGGGCTTAAATAATAAGTACAATTCAAAGTCATCTGCGTATATATGATGTTTGCAATACTGTATGTAACGAACGATATCTGCACCGTAGATTGAATACATTTTGGGCCCCGCCACAGATCCCTGTGGGACTCCTCTATCCACTCGACGTGGAGTAGAACGCAGTGGCTCCCCATTACTATCGATTATCTCAACTACTTGAGTGCGATTTTGTAAAAAAACTTGAGAACCACTGTATTACACTTTCATGAAATCTGTAATATTTTAATTTTGATAAAAGTAGTGGTATATGAATTGTGTCAAACGCACGAGAAAAATCTAATAGAACCAAAATAGTTACCTCTCCTGCATCTTGTGCGGCTAAAATATTATCTACCACGTCAATTAAGGCAGTGGTCGTACTATGATGTTTGCGAAAACCAGACAGAAATGTAGGTAGTATGTTGTTTTGTTCTAAATAGCTGCTTAATTGACTACATACTAATTTTTCTAGTATCTTCGACATGCATGGCAATATGATAATCGGCCTAAGATCTCTCGGTTCAGATACACATTCATTTTTAGGTAAGGGTTTGACTATCGCTAACTGCCAGGATTTAGGAAAAGTGTTAGTGGTGATCGATTTATTTATTATTTGCGTTATGACATTAAGACAGAAAGGAAAGCGAAATACTAGTAGAAGCATGTCCAAGCTAATGCCGTCAGCTCCCAGTGCGTTAGATTTTAATGATTTTATAATTTTTAGTACATCACTGTCGTTAACGGTTGAGAGTCTAAACGCAGTTGGATAAAATGGCTGGGAATACAGGTGAGATGAAGCTGACAATGGTACAGAGTTAGCACCCGGAACGTCTAGGAAGAAATTGTTTAGAAGGTTAGGATCTAACAGACTATTAGGTAGCACAAAATCAGAGCTAGATTTGCGCAAGTTAATGTGCTCTTTTAAGTGCTTCCACATTACACGAGGCGACTCGCTATTGGAGTTAATATAACTGTTGAAGTATGCAGCTTTTTCTCGAATTAAGGCATGTGATACCTCTCGCTTGAGGTCTTTAAAATACCTTACGTGGGAGTCTAGTTTTGTTTTACGTGCTCGTTTTTGTGTCTCGTCCCGCTTTCTCATAAATATTTTAATATTTTGCGTTACCCAGGGATACTGGCTTTCCCTAAAGTATTTTGTTTTAATAGGCGCCAGTATGTTATATACCCACAGTAGACTGCTACTAAATGTCTGCACCATAACGTCAACATTTGGTAATTCCTTAATGTAGTTCCAGTCAACAGTGTTAATTACATATTCAAAATCATCCTGATTAATATCTTTGAGAGGCCGATATGATATTTTTTTTGGTATATTTTTTATTTTCGGTAGGTTTATTTCAAATGATACCAACGCATGACTACTTAGTTCGGGAATGTGGTCCACCCGTACTCGGTCCAGGTCTGCGCTAGTGCAGACAAGGTCGAGCAGGGTTTCGGTCTCGGGGGTAAAGTGGGTGGCCTCAGTAGTGCACTGGCGCAACCTGTGTAGTGACAGAAATTCCTTTAACATTCTATATTGCAATGTGTTGGTGTTAAAACAATTTATATTAAAATCGCCAACTAGGTACAGGTAGTCATAACCCGATAAAGCACTAATTGTTTCACTTAGTTCATCTAAGAAAATTCTGACCGATAACCAGGGAGGCCGGTACGCCGTACCCACAAATACATTCCTTCCACCCGCCTTAAACGAAAGCCACATTTGTTCGACGCTTACAGTAGTGCTAAGGTGATTAATTGTATGTGTGTTAAGTCCTTTCCTAATGTAATAATAATAAAATAGTAAACCAAAAATAACCGTAAATTAATTTTATGAGCCTACAGTAATTAAAATCACAACATATTACTGCGTTAGACCAACGGTGCTGGTGCCAAAAATTTTATTTAGCTGTAGTTCCGTTCTAATACGGTGTACTGCAGAACCTGAGTCCCGACGAACAAAGATACGGCCTCCACGAGTCCATACATACCGCCAGTTGTGGCGACGGCCCTCCTCTCGAGCACGGTGAAATAACGATCGGTTGGTCCTAGTCAGGTGCTCGTTAACGTAAAAACGCCGAGGGGGGGCGTCCATGATACCCGTGGTGTCCAACCCACGTCGCACCCTGGCAGCTTTTAGAATGCTGTCCCGCACTGCTCTGCGCGCCAGGCGGACAACGACAGGACGGGGTCTAGGCTGCTCACCCTCTACAGCTGCCGGCCGACTGATACCCCTACGCATGATGGAGACAATTTCGCGATCATCCATATCGATGCCAATTTTCTTGGTTACCAAATCCACCAGATGAGCGACGTTTTCTCCGTTTTTTTCTGGCAGGCCTGTAATTTCGATGTCGTTGAGTAGGTACTCCTGCTCACGATCGTTTAATTTGGCTTGCAGTTGCTCGATGCGTTCAGTCATCGCCGCGTCGGGCACGCTGACAGTCGCGCGCGCGTTCAGCTGCTCCTCAACCGCAGTCATTCGTAGCTCGACATCGTCCACTCTTTTCTCTTTTGACTACTTCTCCCATATTTGAGCTTATAT
Source organism: Cyaniris semiargus (assembly GCA_905187585.1). Lineage (NCBI taxonomy): Eukaryota > Metazoa > Arthropoda > Insecta > Lepidoptera > Lycaenidae > Cyaniris > Cyaniris semiargus. The sequence goes on along the minus strand of LR994563.1, from coordinate 13,047,743 downwards.
TTGACAGCTCCTGCCTAATGGCCTTCATCTCGGTGCGGACATCAGTTATTAGCTCTCTGAGGTGCCTAATTTCATCAGTCAGGACAGACGGCGAGCCACCGGCGTTCGCGTTGATAAAAGAGTCAGTTGGTGATGTGTAGACAGGACAACTAGGTGATGTGGTGCAAGTACGACAGGTCCAGGTCTTGCACTTTAGATCGTACCCTTTAGCACAGGCGCGATGGGAGATGCCTGCGCATTTGGTGCACTTGACACCATCCGTAATTCTGAAAAATTTGCCGCACCAGGTACATTTATAATTCGGCATTTTATATTACTTATTTAGGTTTTATGAAATTTTAGGTTATTATAGATGTTGTGCACTTCAAATCACAAACGTACGTTAACAGCTGACTGTCACTATCAAACTTGCTGTTGTTATTTCTGTATTATGCGACTTTTTGCAATGATTTTTTTTAATTCTTACTATTCACTGTTATTTAATGATACAAAATATATGTATTTTCACTTCAAAATCACACTTTTTTAAATTAATTTTTTTTTTGTTAGATTAGTCATATTCGTTTCATTTTTCAATGCGCATGTACAGCTTTCGCGCATGCGCAATAATATAAAATATCATCAATTTCTGTCAGATTTTGATACATGACACTAACACTGACACTAATTTTTAACTTTACGCATGCGAAACGAACACGACTATTGTGTTTGTACTATTGTAGCGGTAGTCAAATAACATCTCATTTTTTTTCAATAATAATTAAATATTGATTAATTCCTTAAATATCTATTATAAATAATCATTATAATTAATAATAAGTGTCTGGATGTCCAATTTTTTACATATTTAGTACTTTCATAATTTAATTAGATGTACTACGGAATTTGACCTTATATACATCCTTAATCATAATTTAATGTCTCTGACTGCGGCAGTAAGTGTTTTTTTTTTCAAAGATGATATTTCAGGCGTTTTTGTGAAAGATGACGGTACGTTTTCGTTAAGTTACGTTTCTTATGGGATTTGAGCCCGTCGGATTTTCTATACTCCATTAGCGTTCGGCAGAGCTCTCTATAGATCTATAGATCGAGGAATATCCAGCTTTCGTATTGCCAGAATTCTGAGTATTACTATTCTGAGAACATACTAAAGTACAATACAAGCTACCTTCACTTTTAGGATAAGAAAGGTAGATAGGTACACTAGATATTTCCCGCGAATTTGTTGTGTCGAAATTCCTTTATCACACGTAAAATTTTCCGGTACGAAAACTATTGTTTATTCTTTCCCGGGACTTAAGGTGTATCCATTCCAAAAGTTTATATCTGTGCATATAAATTTGTTCAGTCAGACAGACAGTCTTTGGCATATTTTTAATAAACTGTATAACTGTGGAGTCGGGAAAATGAAAAATCTAATCAACTCCTCATTTTCTAAATTAAAAGAGAGTTTACCTTCTCACACATTTTACCCTGCCCCCCTAGCATACGCCAACGAGATATCTCGTGGATATCTCACTCTCGAGCGTAGTGATATTGTCGATATCGATATATATCTCTTTTTTGCTAACATGCGTACGTCGAGACTCGAGAGATAAATTTCTCGTTCGCATATAGTTCGTTAGTATATAGACAAAAATAGCACATATAAAAAAAACAAAATTTTCTCTAATTTTGACGACAGACGTACAAGAAAAAATGTATGTCATGTTAGGGTCAATAGAGATGAAGAGATAAACCAGTTAACATCGAGAAAACGTGTAGACAACATTTTCTCGTTGGCGTATGCTAGCACAGCTGGACGTTATAAATATAAAGCGATAAGGAAAATAATAAGGTAAGCAGTATTGAAAAGAACATTACAATTTTTTTTTTTCCTTAATCCTGTTAACCAAAATAATTAACATTTTTATGAAAATCACGTGCCATTCAGCAATAATATAATTAAATATCACAAAAATGTTATTAGCTATTACTCAAAATACAATTTTAGCTCAAAGTAACAACATCTATTTGTCATTTAAAACAAGTGGAAATATAAAGCATTATTCAATTTTGTGTTAACACGCTCTTTGCTACACGAAGCTCGGACACTTTTTGTGCTCATACGTGTTCAACACAAAGAACTTTAGAAATAAGTTGAGAGTGTTTGATAAAAAAGTTTTAACTTTCAACTTTGAGATTTTGAGTCCAACAATGGAAATGTGTATAAGTATTATACACGGTTTTGTACTGTAAGCAGTATATTCTTATAGCAACCCATGGTAATAATGTACATATTATTTTAAAGATATAAAGTAACGTGTGTTAAAAGAGAACCTTGATCAAAATTTTTATCAAAATACGTGTATTGGTTATTTCCATGGGCGTACCCAGGTAGGGACAGATAAAATAAACGTCAATTTTCCTGGCAAGTGGGAATTAAAAACGTGTTACCTACTCTACGCAAAATTAAGTGTTGAAAACAAAGTATCTTTTCAGTCGGATTAATAAAAGTCAATTTTCATGATTTTTTGTTTCAACATACAAGACCGACCATCTTCTCGAAACAGGCTGCCCCCCCTAGCTGAAATCCTGGGTACGCCCTTGGTTATTGCAGAACATAGAAGACACTCACAAAATTAATTCACTTTTGTAATGCTGGATATTGATAGAGGTTAAGGTTACCTAAAGTACTGTAAAGATAATGTTCCTATCAAATTCTTTATAGAACTAGTATAAACTTTATTTACTACACAACAAGACACATATTATATTGACATAGTTGCTGCCTATTTTTTAATTTCAATATTAAACAGTTTTACATTAAATGAGGCGATGCTCATTGTATAGTAATGTGAAACTGTCTCTAAGACCTTCACGCTAGTAAATACGTGCATTCTCAACAAGCTCTTAAAAGGCCGGCAACGCACCTGAAAAGCTCTTCTGATATTGCGAGTGTCCATGGGCGATGGTAGTGTTTTTCTTCAGGTAACCCGTTTGCTCGTTGACAGCCTATTTAAAAAAAAAGTTAAAAGTGATACGATAATAGTAATTTTGAAAAACAGTTTATAGTTCCAAAGCACATGCACAATATTGAAACAAAGTAGTGTAATTTATCCACTACCCTAGTCCAGTACTTAGCCTGATATATTTGGCTCCGGGCTAGCTCTTATCAACATCCTCATAAGTTTCCGAGGACACGTCAAGGAGACATTTTTGTGTGCAATTGAAACTGATAACGATTAGTTTATAGTCTGTATTACTGGGACAGAAATTCAACTGTTGACGGCTGCCGTCGCTGCCGTCGACAAATGCCGTTTGTCTGTAAGCGCTCTAAACGGCATTGTGCTCTTTTTTGGGGTGGGTAAATATCGGGGTAATAAACTCACGTCAGGACATATTATTATGACCTGATCGAGAATTTGTTAGACGGAAGGAGTAAGTCACCGATGGGGCGTAGAAGAGTCCAGTTACATCTTTGGTCTATTATTATGTGGTGAAAATATATTAGGTAGGTACTGCTACTTTGATATAGCTTCTGGTCGTACTCCAGGAGTGTAACTCGTTGTATTTTTTTTTTTATATTACTTAAAACCATAAGGCAAGTAACAAAACCTCAGTATCTTCTTAAAAAAATGAATTTAAAATTTTATTAATCTTGCCAAAACTTGCGAACTAATTTGGCTATTTTTTATCGCCCAGGAAAGATTTGTATAAGAGGGAAGTGTTTGTGACATACGATGTTCACCGGGTCATCGAGTACTAAAATAAATATGGATCTTAGGATGACTCAACCGGAGAAATAAGACTGCCTCACATTTCACAAAAACCCACGTGAAACGACGCTTATGTTTCGCTTCGAGCAACTGTCACCATTAACAAATCATTTGAATCGATACTTCTCACCGATTTACCCTAAAGACGTGATATTAAAGGGCCTAAAGTATGCCTCTCCCACATTCTTTCACTTTGAAGGTTCGTATAAAAGATGAAAAACAAAGCAGTTTTAAAGTCTAATTGATTTACAAAAACATTGTTTGTGTGGCGTACACAATTTGTTTGTTGTTGGCAAAAATAATAATTACTTACCCCCATTTACAAACACTGTGAACTCAAATTATTTTTAAAGGAATTTATTTGGCTTTTGTTTTATGATACGTAGTTGTATTTTTTTTTTATTATTGAATCTTAAATACTGTTAGACAATTATAGCACGGCCAGTCTGTCATCATTTGACTTTATTAAATCTGAGACTGCCGCAGGAATTATGTCTAAAAAATAATAAAATCAATATTTTGACAATAGTATATCAATAGAAAAGCGTTGAAATTTGAAACTTATAATAATTTAATTTTTTATTTGAGGTCGAATTTTGACCATTGGGCGATCTCTAGTAATATTAAATATCCCTATACTTTTTCCGTGGAAATCTTAAATTTTTTGGCATAAATAAAAATTCCGTTTTTCCGGATTAAGCTGCGCGTCCATCGCATCGGAATCGGAGCGTACGGAGCGGACGGATTTGTTGCTTTGTATTGATTTCTATGGAAGTGCGTGCACTGTATCGACATTTCTGCGTCTGATACCGGTATTTGTGCTGATGACGTCATCCGCAGTGAACGCTTCATTCGAATCACGAACTTTTCAAATTCTGAGATTTTTGTGATGTGCTACTAGAGTGCGTTCCACTAGGCGCCCACAACGATAACGCCCACGACCGCGGTTTTTCCTGTTGCATTTGTATGTGAGCGTCAATGATATAAATCCATGTGCAATGGATTATGGAGCGTTTCTACCGTTCATGTAAACTTAAATGAGGTTTGAAAAGTAGGAGTTTAAAGAGGTTAAAAGGTTACAATTTAGTAAGTGTCAGTAAGCATCTCATTTACAATATAATTCAATACTTGTAGGCTAACTTGATTTATATAAAAAAAATATACAATTCAATACTTTAATTCTTTTTAAAAAGAATTTTACAACATTATTATCATTTTTATTTCTTTTATCTTATTTTACTGGCGTTACTATTATTATTTAATCATATTTTTATATAATTATTTAAATTTAAATGAACCGCTTATTTTGCATATATAAAGATGGCGGCTTTATGAACACTTCTACACACCATTAAAGATTGGTCGTTTTTAGATTTGCATGAGCGAAAATAATGACGTCATGATTGACGTTTTCGCCGCGATCGCCATGTGGAACGGCTTAAGGAGTATTTTCAGTGTTTTGAGCGCTTAGTGGAACGCACCCTAGGTACGTAGTGTACATAGCTTAGGGTTGCCAACCGTCCTGTTTTCCCAGGACATGTCCTGGTTTTTGTAGTGTCCTGGGAAGTACACTTCTACACACCATTAAAGATTGGTCGTTTTTAGATTTGCATGAGCGAAAATAATGACGTCATGATTGACGTTTTCGCCGCGATCGCCATGTGGAACGGCTTAAGGAGTATTTTCAGTGTTTTGAGCGCTTAGTGGAACGCACCCTAGGTACGTAGTGTACATAGCTTAGGGTTGCCAACCGTCCTGTTTTCCCAGGACATGTCCTGGTTTTTGTAGTGTCCTGGGAAGTCCTGAATAGTTTTTAAGCAGCGTCCTGGGTTGTCCTGGGTTTTTTTAATTTTAAAATTCGCGCGCCTCTTTTCAAATTTTCACGCTACGAGCGAGCGGCTGCACGGCTCGCAAGTAGTTGCGTTGCCGCGCTGTCATGCTATTTCAAATTCAAAACAAAGGCGCAACGTGCCACTTGATGATATCTCTTTCGCTCTACTATGGTCACGCATTGCTTACTATTCCGTCCCTTTCTTGCATTAGACATACAGAGCTAGCTATCCAGTGATCACTGATCAGTCAGATTACTATTTAGTTGTAATTTGTTTGTGTAAATGAACAGGTTACAGCCGCTACCGGCTACACTGAGGTTTTCACTAGAATCTAGATATTTATTTAACTATTGCAACTCTATTAAGAGGGCGACTAACGCAAAAAATCAAACATCGTCCTTCTCTCTTTACACTCACGCCCGTCTTTCATATGCCAGGTGAAAAAGGACGACGCGGAATCATCGCCAAGTTAGTTTTTTCTTAATAACTCGATAAATATACAACATTTTAAAAATAAGCTTCTTTTGAAAACCTTTTTATATTATTTTATACAACTCTTTACTTTATGGTTTTTTGACTTGTTTACGTTTTGATAGAAGTCAAAATATAATTTGACTTGACCATTGTAATGGCAATTGCCTTCAAAAACCTAAATTGCCGATGCTGAATCCGAATGCAGTGGACGCACCCCATCGGCATTTCGTAAATGACAACGCTCCGTCCGCTCCGTACGCTCCGATTCCGATCTAGTGGACGCGCAGCTTGACCGAAGTTTCTCTTTCTCTCTTTCATTCTCGAAGTACCTCCATAGTCCATACCGAATACTTAATTTGGTTCAGTGGTAGGAACTTAAGGTCAACTATAACATGACAAATAGACACATTATCGCATTTAACAAATTAGTATTGGTTTCAAAGTGTCTTCTAAGCTCTCTCTTCTAACTCCAACTCATATTATTACTTAAATATAAGAGATAAACCCACAATAAAACTCTGAATAGCATACAAAATACTTTTGTCTATAAATAACGTATTCCACGTTGCTTGTAATTACGTTTCAATTTTATCCCACACAAAGTACGAGAACGTAATAATACGCTCCATAATGCATTACAATAAAATGTAATTCAAATAAAATGCATTGTACTTTCAACAGTAATTGTAAAAGTTAAAATCTAAATAATATAGCGCATGCAGCATAAGTGATATTTTCCATTATGCTTTGAAAGCGTTGGTTACTACGAGTTCGAAGTCACTTAGAACTCGATCTTGAAGATATGTAAATAGCTTAGATCTTCAAGTTCGAGAGAGTACATGTAAAGATTTGTAGCTGCTTTAGCAAATGTTGTTTAATGTAAATTGTAGGGTTGCTTGAAAGCATAATGGCATCTTCCGACTGATCCAGGAGTTATTTTTGCCATTGCGTGTGTCATGCAGATCTCAGAAACTGCATCGCGATTCAGGATTGTTGATTAACTACAACGATATTAATTCAGGTATGAAAAATAAATAGTATGCACACAAAACTTCATCACCACCGTAAGTGATACCAAAATGTTATATAATATTACGAGCAGATTTTAATACACAACTGCAGGTACGGATAAGACTAGCAGTTACGAAGCAGTTTTATATGGATTTTTGATGTATTTTTATAATAATAATTAATTGCTTGTTATAAAATAATTAAATTGTAGACTACAACCCACTATACGCGTACAATAAAACATTTAACTTATATAATCTATGGCCAAAATATCTTGAACGTAATTGAATCGAGTTACTCATTAGTGAGTTCGGTAACAAGTGAGTTACAATAGTAACGTTAACGCTTTTCATTCGTGTCTCGTCTAGTCAAAAGAGCCTTAAAAATGAATTGCTCGTGAATCAATACGGGTCGTAATAAAATATAGAAGCGGGTTCTGTACAAAACCCAATTGAAAATGTTATTGTGGCATTAAGTGAATTGTGTGACAGTAATATTTTAAGAATTGAACAGGCTTCAAGTTTTGTTATGGCTAAATGGATTCCGCAAAACGAGACATAATCTTAGAACACTTTAAGCTGCTCGCACAGAATGCTTTAATGCATATTAGCATATAGCTTATAATATATAAAAAACGCGCACCATACATAAGTAAAATAAGTCAATAATATACTGTAAGAAGTATAAACAACACAAAGTGATAATAATTTTGGCTGTGAGTCTGTCTTTTATACAGGGTGTAACAAAACTAAGAGATAGTACTTTAGGGTATGTATGTGTCCCTTGTATAGAGTTCACTGTGAAAGGGGCAGCGCTGAAAGAGCAAAATTTTTCGCGTCATGAATTTTTCCATACAAAGCTGAAAAAAGTTACTTTCAGTTACGCCGCTGCTACCTTCTCAGCGTACTCTATATAGGGTGCCCATATACATCCTATATTTTATCACTTAGTTTTATTAAATAAGCCAATAATGTGCAAGGAGTAGCAACACGAAGTGACAATGCTTGTGGCTGTGTGTCTGTCTCAATATGACTGGTGAGAGCCATGCTTCGGCACGAATGGGCCGGCTCGACCGGAGAAATACCACGTTCTCACAGAAAACCGGCGTGAAACAGCGCTTGCGCTGTGTTTCGCCGAGTGAGTGAGTTTACCGGAGGCCCAATCCCCTACCCTATTCCCTTCCTTTCCCTCCCCTATTCCCTTCTCTTCCCATCCCTACCCTCCCCTATTATCCTATTCCCTCTTAGAAGGCCGGCAACGCACCTGCAGCTCTTCTGATGCTGCGAGTGTCCATGGGCGACGGAAGTTGCTTTCCATCAGGTAACCCGTTTGCTCGTTTGCCCACTTATTTTATAAAAAAAAAAATACTTAAGGAGAGTACTCTGTACTCGATTCTCATTATAATTATATAATAAAATTAGGTACTTAATTTTTGTCCGAATTTCCTTTTAAATAAATGAAACATGGACACTAAGGGTGGGTTGCACCAGAGGCGTGGTTAAAGTTAAAGTTAAAGTTATGGTTATAGTTAAGGGTAAATTTAACTTTAACTTTAACCTTAACTTTGACCGGAGAAATTGACAGATGACAGCTGGTCCAACAAGGTTATAAATGAACGTGGGCGGGGGCGCTGCTGGTAAAGGAGAACTGTCAAAAATGGCGTTTTTGTATGATGACAGCGTTAGTTCCTTTTTTCGCCACATGCATTTAAAACCTTGTCGAGCTCTATGGTTATGGTTAAATATGGCGTCTTGATGGCGTCCATTTTTAACTTTAACCAAAGATTTGACATTTGGCATTGTAGTTAAAGTTAAAGTTACAGTTAAAGTTAAAGTAAGCTGGTGCAACCCACCCTAAGTAAATTACGCGGCTAGGCAAGTAGGCATACTATGCGGCCGGCGCGGCGGCGTGCGCCACCAAAAAAACACCGCGCCGCTACCCTTCCCGCGCGGGTTCCATGCGTTGGGTAAATAATTATTTAACTTTAAGCTACATTTACTCAGTGATCAATTGATATTATTTTTTATATTATTTTTTTTCATCTAATATAATAGCGAAATATCACGTCCTCGAGTATTGAACATGTCTCACCAGTCACGCAGTATTAAGTTCAATGTGAAAGTAGCAATGCTTAAAGAGTATTTTTATTAATGTACTTTTTGTTTTGACTCATTTATATTATTATTTATTTTGATCTCAAAGTTCAAAGTATCATCATAAATGAAGTGAAACCAAGAAATGAAATAGAAATAAACTTTTTACGTCGGCTTAAACTAATTCTCTTGTTCATTACGACTCAAAATTCCTTTCGAAAATGCCCTGTTTCAAACTTTTTCGTCTGTAACAAATTGCATTGTCTTCCGTGCCTTACCAGCGGGTATAAATCACAAAAATCGCATACGTAAGCATCGGAAATTGCATCGCCCCGTATTACGGCATTAGATTACGAAAGATCTAAAATGGCTGAGAAATTTACTATTTTCAGATGGATTGTCATGAACAATCATCAACAAGTTAAAATTAATATCCATACTTAATATTATAAATGCGAGAGTGTGTCTGTCTGTCTGTTTGTCTGTCTATCTGTTCCTTCTTCACGCCCAAACCGCTAAAGCGATTTTCCTGAAATTTGGTTCAGAGATACTTTGAGATGGCGCCACTAACCCCGTAAATAATCCGAACAAAATCTGAAATATTTTTTTTTATATAAAATTAGGAGGCAAGCCACAACATCAGAAGAGTTGCAGGTGCGTTACCGGTCTTTCAAATGGGAAAAAGCTCCTTTCTTGATGTTGCACATGTCATGTCAGAATATTGACAGCAACGTTGTCAAATGTCGAAAAAAACCTTCAATGATCTACTGCCTATGCTGGTGCTGCCTCTAGCGTGAAAATATTGCAGTATATCTTATTGCTACACGAATGAAGTTGCGGGTGCATCTAGAGCTTTATAATGTCAAAATAAAAACCCAATTTAAACCAACAAAAGACGACGTTTAACAAGCTGTATGTTCAAACAAAGGTCCCCTCATCTTCACAATTTAACGCAAAAACATGACCAAGACCGTAATTGCACCTTATTGTCCTTCTGTCCGATTGTTCGATACGAGTGATTAAATAAAAATGTCGTTTGGCCAATCGTTAAGGTAATTTGAACTGTATCTCAACGGGCTAAGGTGGGTTTTCGAGGGGAGGTATAACCCGAAATCGATGTAGGGAAACATAATTAGTGGAACGGTCAAGATTACCACGATGTCTATTTTCTGTTCCTTTGTGACAGCCGTTTGTCGCTTCATTTATGATCCTACTTTGAACTACTTTTGTATTATTCTGTGTCAATTCATTTTCACCTTAATGTATCTTAATTATATTTTGGTGTAAGTTAGACCAGCATAAATTAACACGAGGTATATTTAGATATTTAAATAAATCAAGGTAAAAAAAAATGTTTACAATCTCTAATAATCAGATAGATTATATTTAAACAAAATATGGTTAAGTCGCAACACGACTCGTAAGATATTCAGTAAGCTATTCCTACATAACTTAGGCCCGTATAAATAGTCAGTACTCAAGATGCATCTCCATCTCAAGACACGGTTCAGGCTCTGTGATTGGTTGGCTGTCAAAATTTGGACCAATCACAGAGCCGAACCACGTCTTGAGATCGGGTCGCATCAAGTACTGTCATTTATACGGGCCTAAGTTACGTAGGAATAGCTTACTGAAGTCAAAAATGTTATAAATGAGAAACAACATCTCCATACACATTCATATTCAAGTCGAATCACATTCAATGCAATGTTAAATTATCCAAGATTTTTTTCTTATAAATTATGTCCTTATGAATAAAAATAAAACCTCTCGAACGCCCTTTAGGGAATAAACAGGCGGACGACATTGAAGAGTTATGGCGCTTGCGTGAACACATAAACATGCCAAATACAGAAAAACATCACAGAAATCGTGAATATCATATAGCTAAATGGGTTTGTACGTGTGAAAATACATTTGGGGCGTACTAAAATGTTATATGGGTGGTTTTCACATGCTATTTTAGTTACATTCTACGAATTGCAAAATTATTATATATAATTCAAATGGGTGTTTTAATTACATACCGTGATAGGTTCTGCTAAAATAATACTGCACAGCTTGTAGAGAATAAAAATTATATTAAACATAAATCAAATAGTACAGTTTCCCTAGAACAATTTTTTTTAATACTATCAAGCTAATTTTTCGTGAGTAACTTCATTTTGATAAGACGAACAACAATTTCCTTTGCGAAAATTCTCAAAAGTGGCAGCTAACAGAGATAGAAGGATTTAATATTTCGATTTGAATGGTCCTAAAATATGGATTGTTCTACTTGTAGGACAATGTTACTCTTAAATTATATAACTATCAATATACAAAAAAATCTGCTGGTTAGGGTTCCGTTTTAGGGTCCCGTAGTCAACGAGGACTTATTGATTACAGAACCGTTAAACGGGACCCTAACCAGCTTTTTGTGTATTGATAGCTTAATAGTTATTTAATTTAAGAGTAATATTGTCCTACAAAAAGAACAATCCATATTTTAGGACCATCAAATCGAAATATATCATATAGCTAAATATTAAATCCTTTCCATCTCTGTTACCACTTTCGAGATTTTTCGCAGAGGAAATTGTTGTTCGTCTCATCAAAATGAAGCTACTCACAAAAAATTAGCTTGATAGGTAATAAAAAAAAATGTTCGAGGGAACCTGTACCAAAATAGAAAAGGTAAAAAAAAAGAATAATAGAGACACTGACAGATAACAAACCATAGCTGAAACCCATTCTCAATTCAAATATAAAAAGGTATTCATGCCGCGTTCGTCACAATACCATTCAAATTTCCGAGTTCCTTAAAATCCAAAATTGTAATTAAATTTTGAAAAATAGTAAAGTTAAGTCAAAAAAACGGTCAGAATAGGAAAAGAAAATAACATCACACTCTTTTTTACTCGAAAATGTATGCTCTTGCTATTAGGTTTTTTCCAATTCATAACATAATAATATTATTAATACAATAATTGAATCCTTTTGTGGAAGAACCACTTAAGTAACATTTTATAACATAATGAAAATTACTAATTTTTCCCCTTATTTTTTAGAACAAACCTTGTAACTTATTTACTTCATCGTCTGGATAATGTATGTGTCTACACATAAAACCCACAGTTTTCTTATTTCAAAATATTTTTCCGGCCCTAAAGCGTCCATTTATGCAAAAAAACGACAATTTTTTAACAGTTACTCATCTGGTTCTTAAATTAATTTTCTATCATGAACACTCTCTCTCTCTCTCAGAACTCTAATATTGTCTCAGAGATTCAAAACCACAAGTGTCACAAAATTTTAGTTATGATTCCAATGACATTTGTATACTAAATCAGCCTCCTAACATTTCAAAGGGGCCAAAGCCTTTGATCTACTAATCAGCATTAAGGTTATTGATCGCGTGTGATACGCAAAGTAATTGATAAAGACAGTGACATATGCACGTTACAGCGTTAATAGGGTGGATTTGATCTACCGCCGAGTATACAATACATAGGCCTGTGCCGGCCGCTTTGTTAACATTTGATTAATGAAGGTAAAATAAAATAAAAAACCGGCCAAGTGCGTGTCGGGCCACGGGCAATATAGGGTTCCGTAGTACTGCTAGTTTTTGATAATTTTTGTATAGTCAATAAATGTACATTTATAACGTGTTTTACACTACTAACAACATCATCTCTTACGTTCAAAGGAATTTGAACGAAAAGTTCCATTATACTTCCTTAATTTTTGGTATATACTTAGAGTACTGGGTACTTACTTCTTCTAAAACTAAAATCACCATGAGTTTCCATATACATTTTGAGAAGTTACCTACATACCTCATAAATCCCATAATCAAATTGCCACCGTGATAACCGTAGCACGAAGTTTAAATAATATACTTTAAAACAACAATATCTATAATTTTTTAAATCGCTTGACAAACCCGAGTCTCGACCTAAAAGAAATATGAAAAGTACCAATAATAGGGTCATAATGGGACGATGCATGGTATAATGGTTTACGATTGTGATGATGACGATGATGAATGTAATAGTAGCACATGCTTTCCATTTTTAAAACAACGCCAAAACTTTCAAACTTGTATCTATATAGAGTCAGGAGTTCTTTCGGCACCTTCCGAACCATGGTATACAAGGTACACCTCGTAGCAAATTCTTACTTGTTGGTAGCATATGCTTAGAATACATCTCACAAAACCGAAGTCACCCTCGAGTTCCCTCGATTAATTATGGATTCATTAATCAAGTCACCACTTTTTTGATCATGGTACCAAATTGGGATGATACCCTTTACACCAAAACAAAAATTTTGAAAATCGGTTCACAAACGGCGGAGTAATCGTTATTTTGATGTATAAGCTATATTATTGTAAAGTTTCATTAAATCCATTCAGTAGTTTTTGCGTGAAAGAGTAACAAACATCCATACATCCACACATCCTTACATCCATACAAACTTTCGCCTTTATAATATTGGTAGGAAGTAGGATTTTGTCGACATCAATAATATCTGCATTCATGCCGAATTACAGCTTTGTAGGTCCTATAGTCTCTGAGCAAAATCGCGGACAGACAGACGGACAGACGGACAGACAGACGGACAGACGGACAGACCGAAACTATAAGGGTTCCTTGTTGACTACGGAACCCTCAAAACAGGTATACTAATTCAATATTAAAAAACCTTATAGGCTTGCTATAGAATTAGGCTGGCAAATAAGCAAATAGTTTTATGAACTTCATAATAATTGTACGCTGATATGCATTTGTGTATCACCCCCCAAATATTCCTTAGATTATTGAAAACAAGACTGCATTCATAACTGAACAAAAAAAAAATTTTTGTGGGTTAATACACAAATGCTTCGACCAATTAATGTTAATATGTGGTAGTACTATGGTAAGCCTATTAGTTATTTTGTCTCTTATTAATGCTAGGCTTATTAGCAATAAATATTAATAAAGAATAATTTATTATATTATAATGTAGTATTATTATATTCATAGGTACGTGAGCGAAAAACTTTGGATCCCTTTTGACGAAAAATGCGGAAACGTAGGTGAATCAAATTTTGCACAGTTATACTTTATATGGTGAAGGAGTGCATCGAGCTAATATTATTTTGAAATTATGCTTTTATCATAAATTTTTTTAGTAAATAAAACATTACACCTACTCCAATGTGCACACTAGGATCCAAGATTATATACACACGAATTATACTCTTTTATTTATGGTTGAAGTTGTCAAATTGAAAATTATTTATAGTTTTTTTTATTGAATCTTAAACACGGCCAGGATTTAAGGGCGAATTTCGACCATTGGGCGATCTCTAGTTTTTTTAAACAAATTATCTTGCTTTATAGAATATGTCGTCTAGATATCAATATGAGCTTTACTAGTCTAAAATGTCTTTTTTCTTCTCGCTTCTTTGCAGAATAATTTCTTGAAATTGATATTTTTCTACTATTAAACACTTTTTTAATATTTTCATCACTAAAATACATTCGAAACTAGTTTCAAAACGGAATATTTTACTTATTACTCTCATACCTACCGTGATACCACAACAAAATCCCGCAATCCCGTCCGAAATTACGGCTCAGGTAGCATTGTTACAGCGCAGTACATAATACAGCGACAGGGCTCCCCAAAATGTGGCTCGCTGTTTTTAAATGACCGGAGAAACGAAGTTATAATACAAGGACTGCGCTCGCCAAAATGTGGCTTTTAAATGGCCCGTGGTATAAAGTGTTTATTTTTTATATCGCTTTTTTTGATAAGGTATATCCAGTTGTGTTGTTACTTAAATTTTTACATTATGCTACAGAAAATCCTATTATCCTCAATCAATAATAATTTAAGGTGCTAATATTAATAAGATGGCTGGCATTTTGGTCAGTTTTTCATATTTGTAACTTAGGTAGCTAAAGAGCGTGCGCAGAAACAAGTAAAATTCTGTAGGAAGATGGAAAGATGGGACATAATCCTAAAAGACATAATGATAATAATAAACCATCTTCCCCTAAGTGCTTAGCGTGGCCACCACATATTTGCTTAACGTCGTTGGAATATACAAATTGACAGGGAAATCTTGTCCCTAAAATCTGTCAATGTGACTAACTTGTTTTGCCTTGTTTACTGTATTTGTAAGCTTATTTATTTTTAATTTTACTGTATTTGTAAGCTCCTTTAGTCATCTACAGTCAATATTAACAATAAAAAGTAACGTCCACAGTCAATATCCTCATCGATGAGAAAAAATTAAAATAATGTCATTTCCTATGATTTATTAACGCTGTTACGATAAAGTTTGGCTGCTGTATGTTTTTATTTGCACCGCAAAATAATAACCTTAATATTACCTGATGGAAAGCAACTTCCGTCGCCCATGGACACTCGCAACATCATAAGAGCTGCAGCTGCGTTGCCGGCCTTTTAAGAGGGAATAAGGTTATTACCTAAGGGTAGGAGAGAGTAGGGAAGGAAATAAATAGGGAAGGGGATTGGGCCGCCGGTAAACTTACTCACTCGGCGAAACACAGCACAAGCGCTGTTTCGCGCCGGTTTTGTGTGAGCACGTGGTATTTCTCCAGTCGAGACGGCCCATTTGTGCCGAAGCGTGGCTCTCCCACGGTAAATAATAAAATAAATAAAGTCAATATTGGGAAGCGGTGCTCAAAACACAAGTATAAAGGGACAATTCGCGCCATATTGCAATATGGCGGACTCAATGGACGGATTTAGTGCGCGAAGCCTCTCATCCGCACTGTTATTAACAATTTATATTTGAAATTATAATAGATATTGCCACTTTAGTGATTTATTTTTGGTTATAATACGATGATAAATTATGCGCGTAAATAACATAAATTTATGTTTTCATTGAAAGCTTTTATTTACTTTAAACTAGATGGATAGATCATTAATTCTGTCATTATACATTCATCGTTAACCTGATTCATTTTGTGGCGACACAATATTATATTAATTACATTTTTAAGGTTACAATTACATTTCAATAATTAAATAAGATCGTTTTATTATTTTATTACTAGCTGTTGCCCGCGACTTCGTCCGCGTTAGCATAGTATATAAATAACGGAAATAGATAATTTTCTCCTTTTTATGGTCCCTTAAGCAAAGGGTGAAAACGGGACCCGATAACAAAGATAAAATATCAGCCTGTCCGTCTATCCATATCCAGGCTCTACCTCAAGAACTGCGCTTGTTAGTTGACATCTTAACAAATTATGTATTTCTCCCCCCGCTCCTAGAAATGTTGCTTAAAACAAAATTTTGTTTAGGTAAGAATAATTTCATTATGATATTCAATATTAATTAATAACTTAATTTGTTCCTAAAAAGGAGAATTAAAACGCATCACTAACCCAGCGATACCGTATTGTTTCAAGCAACATTTACAGGAGCGGGAGGAAGGGGGGGGGGGGGGGGGCAGGCCCCAAATGGGGGGCTCATGGTTATTACACGGTAAAACATGGTAATTAAATGACACTCAAAAAGTGTATGTTTAGTTTAGGTTAGTATAAATTCACTTTTAATTAATAATTTTGTTCCTAAAAAGGAGACTTAAAACTCAACACTAACGACGCGACACCATTTTGATATAAGCAACATTTTCAGGAGACTGCGCCCCCCCAAGTAGGCGCCGGGGAATAAGCCCCCTGCATATTAATCAAATGACACTCGAAAACTATACGTTTAGGTTAGAATAATTTCGTTATGATATTCACTTTTATTTAATATTTATTGTTCCTAAGTAGCACCTCCATCGTGGGTATCGAAGACACAATAGATTTTCAATTGATAGGATAAGGAGAATTAATAACGGCGCGACACCATTTTGTTAAAAGCAACATTTCCAGTGGTTTGGGTGGATAATAATAGTGTAATATTAGTAGGATCACACATTAAAAGTGAGTACAAACAGTTTGATATTTTGTCTGCATTGGTACCTCCGAATTTGTCATCGTCTTTTTGGATGCATGAAATTTGGGTTCTGTACTTCCGTACTAATGTACAGTAAAATAGCTTCATGATATACCTGCCGAATAAGGCGCAAGTATACACCAGCGTAATTTTCGAGCACTTTAGAGAGCAAAATTTGTAGTATCGCAAACGCTTTCTGATTTTCCGAAAGCAATGTTGCAAAAACTGTGTGTTTCATCATGTGTGTAAAGAACCTGGAACTTGCAATTCAGTTGCGATCAAAAGACGTCATAGTTTTAACTACGAAATGAGTCAAGAAACTTTAACATGTCAATATGAAATTATATGACCACTCATCTCTGACTATAGATATTTCTATTTTTTTTCGGCAGTGCACACAAATAATTTCAAATTCAAATTTAAATTCATTATTAAACATACATAATTGTTGTGTAATATGTGTATGTGTGTATAACAATTATATAAACTAGGTAGCGTACATCACTTCGTCTAATCCCATGCTAAGTAAAAACTTGCGTTATGGCAATCAGACATTAGATGCACACCGAACAATTTTACCCTAATATATATTATCTAAACATTGACACACACAAACACACTACAGCTTAACACTTAATCATTGCGCAAAGTAAGTTCTGTTTAAGTTTATATATTCCAACGATAAACTTTGTGCATTTTTCTGAACGTCCACTCCAACTTAAGCAATAATTGACACGTTAAAGCTGAGCAATTTATTGCGACGCTCACATGTAAATAACGGCGATGCCGGCACTTGAAAATAAATCAAGAAATAAAACATCACTTTTTATACTAGCTCACGTCAGCTGTATCCTGCAGCTTTGTTTTTGTTTCTACCGGAACGAAACATAAAGTTTTTGCGCATCAAAAGGAGGATACATAAACTGTTATTAATAATATATTTATACCCCTTCAAACTGGCAGGAGCTTAGTGAACTTACAGGTAACAGACAAAGAAAGATTATTTAACACTTGTGTACATATTCTATGACCCATGAATATTGAAAACATACTGGTCCCTTCCTCCTCCTTTAGGTGCGGCCTCGCTGTTATTTTTATCAACCTTGCTCGTTATCGCCATTTTGTCCCATAGCGGGATTCAAACCGACGACCTCCAGCTTGAGTGTCGTGCTTACCAACCAGCTGAGCTACAGCTTGGTCGACAAACGGAGCCATTCTTGTTTAGCATTTAGCAAGCTAAAATCTTATTACTTGACAAAAACATAAAGTATTATGCAAATAATACACCTACTTATCGAATCGTTTAAATATACAAACAAATACTTCCAACATACACTAAAAATCCTACCAAATAACAAATCCACCCAAACATATAACAATTATTTATAAGATATCAGTTACTTAAAATATTACCTGTGTGACGTTAAGCTTTGATTGCGGTGAACTAACTCAAACAGCAGTTAAACTGAGATTATCGCAGTAATTGTACGACAGTTGTTTAACTTGTTCCTATGTTCCTGCACTTGCCTCTAATTCGTAGACGTCTACGACGTAGACGTGCTACGCCGTAGAGGTGCTACGCTTATTAACAAATGTGTTTCCAGCTAGGATTTGTGTTTGCATTATTGTTCTGAGTACGTTAAGTCAGAATTAAGTGTGTGAATTTTATTATGAAACTATGGACTGTCAGAGTAATTGATTCATAGGCAGATGGCGGACCAACGCGTCTGGCTATATCACAGATAGTTCATCTTGATATAACCTCACCAAATAAAGTAGGTTCGCTATGTGCCTCTGAGTAAATGTCTCTGATGGTTCAAGCATTAATATTATTTTAAATGTCTCGATGCTCGAAATATAATCGTGTTTTTATTGGCATTACAATGCACCAAAAAATCAACGCAATTGCAAAGAAAAATTCACTGATTTTTTCTTAACCTTGAAACCCCTAGCAGTCACTGTTGATGATGATGACGTCACAAATTCTAAGATCGTTACGCTCGGTCGTAAGTCTCGCATTATATTCGAAAGCCATTCATTGTAATCCCTCTCCGCCTATTACGGGGATTCTCGCGAAGAATCGAATTGCGATTCTAAATATTAAACGTAATGATTGCGATTGGAGTTTTATTATTATACAATTATGATTCGAATCATAATATTTTTCTACAATACGATTAAAGACTGGATGGGACAATTTTTGCCCATCAAAATCGTTATATATATAGTTTAAAAAAAAAAAAAAATTCTTTAGAATAAATAATATGTTATTTTGATAAATATTCTATACAAATATTATGTTATTATAAAATAATGTTAATGCCTTACCTGTCAGATTTACCTGTCGGTCTTTTAATGCTTTAAACGCTGAACCAAATCTTATGAATTCTTCCATTTAAATAAAAATAACCGATTTTGCTAAATTTAGTCTTGAAATATTCGTGCCAGTCCAGGAAAGATTTATATTAGTAGGAAACTGACACGAAGTTCACCGGGTAATCTAGTTCACTATTACGATAACTTCAGTTCTGGTTGTCTTTTAGATACAATAATTATTGTACAAAAAATGTACCCATTTTCACCACGGGAACGACACATAGAATGTTTGCGTAAATTTTACTTTGACGCGCGTGAAGTCACGAGAAACATTTAGTACTAGATGACGCCCGCAACTCCGTTGCGCCAAAATTCGTTTATCGCGCGGGAACCGTACATTTTTAGTAATATTTCGGGACTCAAAGTATCTCCATACCAAATTTCAGCAAAATCAGTTCAGCGGTTTGGGCGTGAAGAGGTAACAGACAGACAGACAGACGGACAGACAGACCGACAGACAGACAGACACACTATCGCATTTATAATATTAGTATGGATGTCTTTATTTTGGCGAAACTGGATATGTTTTCAACATAACGTTGGTCCTTGTATAAGGTGACGTAACTTTATCCCTTTGCCCTTCAACGTGTTACGTATTAACGTAGTAGTGATTATTGAGAGGTTGAAAGGCTAATATTTTGAGATATTTACGTTTTAATGCCTGAAGTAGGATCCTTAATAATACATGAAAATATACAAGTGTATAGTAAAATGGTAATAAAATAATTTTAAAGGCGTGTTTCCATGTTTGTTATCTCTCCACGCTTAAATTGCTTAACAGATGAAATTCGGTAAGAGATATTTTTTATCTTAAAATAATGTATGGATCTCGAACAATAAATATAACAGAATATATCAGCACAAATAAATGTAAAGTTCACAATGCACATATTAATAAATAAATGAAACATCTATTATTATTCTAATATAAAATAAAAGATATTTAGAATAATTCTCTATTGATATCTTTTTTTATCAACAATATCTTCAAACTAACAACTAGAAATCAATATGGAATTTAAATTATAATATCTTACCTTCGATAAGACAAGTGCACAATGAATAAAGAAAATGTTTAAAACTTATGCCTTGGTCTTACCGAAGGTGCGATACATTCTTTACTTCATAACTTTTGAAATCCTTTAAAACCTATCTAACATCCCCACAAACTATTTTATTATTAATAATTATCGCTTGACAATCTGTTCACTAAATCTTGAAGCGGAAATCGGGGTTATATCCGTGGCCATTTGCCAGGGAAATAACTAATTGTAATAATACGCGGGTCATTAAAAGTTTTCCCCCCAAATGACCCTTGACGCCTTGACCCCAAATGACCGAGCAACTTTAAGCCTCTTTAACGTTCTGCTTGCCTGATATTTTTATAGCTCCAGGTTATAATTTAGAAGAGGTGGGAAACTTTTTCTACTTATAGCATAAGCTAAACTGGAAAAGGTATAAGAAAATATTTTATCTATTATACTAGTGGTATGCCTCATGTAGACGTTCTAAAAGTGTTATTTAACTGACTAATAAAACATTTTCAATTATCTGACCCAACAAAAGCTGTTTTGTCATATTATACGGTGTACATATATAGGTGCATGTCTCTACGACATGCTAGAGGACGCTGTTATCATTTATGAAGTTGTTTATAATAATAATAATATCTATGGACGCTTCACACCACGTCAGTCTGGCCCCGTGCTAAGTACCTGAAGGACTAGTGTTACAGGTACCAGACAACGGAAATATATTTAATACTTTAATACTATACATATAATATATTTAAGATTTTTAATTACCTATATCATATACATATTTACTACACATCCAGACCCAGGAACATTGAAAACTTTTTGTTCCGTCGGCGGGATTCGAACCCGCGACCCCCGGCTTGAGCTGCCACACACTCTTAACCATTAAGCCACAGAGGTCGTCGCAGTCTCAGTTTATGTCATGTCGATCTCATATACTTCGATAGGTGCGGAAGACTGTGCTCTCTTTAGTAAGCAACAACATCATATTATAAGGATGATCAGCATCATCCTTATAGTATGATAACATACTATAAGGATGAATAGATTTTGATCAATTTTCAGACTCACAGGAGCACCACAAACACACACAACATAACCGGTCCAGTCGTCTCGAAAATGCAGCACAATTAGATAATAATATAATTATACAATAATAAATAAAACAAACTTTTTTTTTTGCTTTCAACTAAACAATTGTTGGGAAATTCTAAATTTAGAAATGTAGCTAAACTTTTACTTAGATCTATTTTTAGAAACCCCAAATTGAGAAATATAGTTAAAGTTAATCTGATAGGGGGCAAAAAGAACTTGGTCCTTAACCGTACTCAGCCTGTCACAGTAGTATTTAAATCCTAAACTTATCCAACCTTTTTGTCGGCCTATTTATAATAAGCGTAGCACGGTTACGCGCTGTAGCGATACAACTAGGGGGTGAAATTAGGGTTGACAACTTTTAGTTATTAATATAACATAATTTTTGTAATAAATTAATATATTATTTTATGTTTTATGATGATGAAAAGATGTGTTCTAAATTAAAAAAATGGGTTTCGTAAGGTAAATGCCTTACACGTCATTAAGTAAAACATTTTTTTAGAAGAAACTGAAAAAGAACCTTATAATTATAATTGTTTTCCTTCTTAATGTAACAATGTTTTGGGAACGAAGCAGATATAAGAAGAATCGGCTTACATTTAATATTTTGAAATTCAATGAAATCGATTAAAATAATAATATTATCAATTTATTGATATAATCTGGATTAACTAACAGTTATTTTTCTCTTTTTACTCAAAATTCATCGAGAAGAACTCTGAAGCGGCAACCCTACGAGAGCCGTCATTTTTGTGCTATGATTCGGAGACTGCGCGAGACTCCAGTACCAAGTGACTCGCTCGCGCCCGTAGACGTGCTACGCGAACCCGTAGGTGTGCTACGAAATCCCGTAGGTGTGCTACGAGTGCGTTGAAACAACGTAGTGCTGCAAATGTGATATCAAAATAATTGGTGAGTGCAGTGTTCTATTTTTAAATTTGAGTGTTCTGGATTGTATGTAAGTGTTGGATGGAAACTGGGTATGTAGTTTGTATGGTTGAAAAGTTTTAGTGTACTCTAAATGCTGCGGAACTTTTTTGAATTAAGCTTTCACAACTTATTCCAATAACGGATTTAATTAAATTTTAGTTATTTTTTTTATATTTAAGGCTTATATTTAATTTAAAAAATTGCGAACCGCGGCAAATTACTATTATTAGTGTAGTATGTTAGTAGTTCTTTAAAATATTTTGGAAATCTTTATGTGTGTGCTCTAAATGTTTTTTTAAATATTTTAAGAGGATTATGTTCTTTGTTTTAATTAAACTAAGAAGAGTATTTACATTTTTGACAACTTAAACTACCAATACGTACTGCAATACTAAATTTAGTAACTAGCGTTGATTTTAGCAATATAAATTATAAAATAATTGTAACCATATTCACTAACTACCTAATTTTTATAATTTTTGATGATGCTAATAAAAACATCTATCTTTCGGAATAGCCGCAGCCGTTTGCAGAACTCTTATCTACTTGATGGTTATCGGCCTATCGGTCCATTACACATGGGCTGATTAATATTATTGATTTTATATGTCATAATGACAAATGGATCTAAACCGTTCCTAGTTTAGCCGCATTTAATAAAATATCATTAGTGCTAATTTTCGCATTTGCTTTGGATTTCAGCGCTGGATCAGCACCAGTATAATTATACTGGATGCTGATTAAAACTGTGACGATTCACCCCTCAAATCTAACATTTCTGGTGCCTGCTACTATTTCGATAAGATTTTATAGGGTGAAGCTGATTGCAACGACAAAAAGTCTTTAGATATTAAAAGGCAAATTAACTACAAACGGACATAAAATATTTGAGAAGATTTAAGATAATTGGAAATATTATCGTAGTTATTTATTTATATTCAAAATAGTATTTCCTTTATATTTTAAGATATTGAACAGAGCTCACAATCAGTATGAAAGCTTTTCTATATATGTGCATGAATTCACAGAACGCTTGTTTGTACATTTTGTATCATATACCAGGAAATATATTCGACATTCTTTTATACTTTTCTAGAACTAAATAACGAGCTAGAATAGCAGCATTATACAAACATGTCTTAAAAGTATGGGTTATAGTTGATTAATATGTTACTAATAAACTTTTTTTTATCAAATCAATGCGTCGGTTGGGCATGTAAAAAGTCGGTCCTGCGCCTGATCTCTCGCCAGTCGTGTCCGTCATCCGTCCATAAAGTAAGGGTAGAGGAAGAGAAAATGCTTTTGTGTACTGTGTACACGATTGCGTTTCAATGAGGCCACCGTCATCCAAACCGGTGTGGGAGGCATTATTATAACTATTTATTGAAAACCTTTAGAAACATACTATATGTATGTTATATCTAAATATAATATTGTATTTTCCCTGTGTTGTGTACCATAAGCTCTCAGTACATTAACTTGCTATAAGGGACCGTCACCGTGTTGGAGGCATTATTATAACTATTTAATAAGCTGTATTTCCAAGTATTTTAGGTATCTGCGTAGGTTGTATCTATGGATGAAAAGGCGCTTATAGAAAATATATTATTTAGGAATTTGTTACTTACAAAGGTCAAAGATTAACGTCTTCAAAGGCTTACAGTTAAGTAAGTATGTTGTTATATAATATTTTGTTGCAACAATTGTGCAAAAAGCCTGGAACTCTATGACAATGTCAGTTTTACAAAGTAACGAAATCCATTCTTTCAGTTTAGTAATAGTCATTCAGGTGATTAAAAGATATATTATGATATTTTTTTTAGTTATTTATTTATTTTTACCCACCACAATCATAACTTAATAACATAATACTTTGTGAAATATAATATTAGGTTGTACAATTATGATCTAGCTGCGGAGACCAAACTAGGCAAAGCCTCTATCTTGGTGGTCCT
Organism: Cyaniris semiargus; assembly: GCA_905187585.1. Lineage (NCBI taxonomy): Eukaryota > Metazoa > Arthropoda > Insecta > Lepidoptera > Lycaenidae > Cyaniris > Cyaniris semiargus. The sequence goes on along the minus strand of LR994563.1, from coordinate 13,023,226 downwards.
AGTTTTACAGTATTAATTTCACAAGAAGCAATTAGACGCGCTTTCGAGTTTTGATCTAGTTATGTCTTATATTCACTGACACTTATGTAAACACAAACATTGACTACAACCAGTACATGTCATTTTGAGAAGTTACAAATAATTGATTTTTCTATATACACTAGTAATTATGTCAACGTGTATTTAAGATTACATTTTCGTTTATCATGAATAATTATAAATTAATTAGTGTAGGGTGTGTTACATTTAAATTATAATTAATAGAGAAAATACAATTATACACAATTATTTCATAGTTCTTAATATAAATAAATGGGATACATTCAATGGGTAGGTGGGTATTAATAAATACAATTTTAATTGAAATAATATACGACTGGAATATGTTGCCTGTAAATGTCGGAACAAAATTCGTTTATAACGCGCCCCGAAACATGAATTTGAAATAATTTTCAATATGATCGGACCCTTTTTAGACATCTCAATAATAATGCCAATGATAATGAACTTACCCTAATGATACCCTCAGTTTAGACATTAGAAGTGTCCAAAGGGTTCGCTTGACTCTCGAAAAGGTCGCAGTAACTTGATACGAACCCAAATCATCGGCCCTTACCTATTGACAGCATTCCGGTGCGTCATTACAATATTAAGTAGACAATTTGGACAGGCTATGCTTGTTTTGCCTATTGTCCCATGTAGGTGATATGAAATAGGCTTGTGATCACATGATCAAAAACATATTTATATGCTACTGAAAATATTTTTAAGTTATAGCATAGCTTTTATCGTGGGCTTTGAGCGCGGTGAACGAACCAAGAAATTCCGTAACGATAAAAACCTAACACTCCGATCGGCACAGCGGTGCGGCGTTACCAGACTTCGGCACGGTGTTTGTTTCCGTGCGACTAGACGTATGCGAATTATAATTGCATAAGTTAATAAAATTTTGCTATGCAATAGCTTTACCGCGGCAGTCCCGAGTGCCACACGTATTTTTTCTTACTGTAAAAACAATGACTTGTCCTTAAGGTGTGCCGGTAAAAGTGAAATCAAAACAGTTGACGCAGGCATACATTGTCGCCGTGTTGAAGAAAGAGACCAGGATATACTTTCTTTTCTACGCCGCGCCATTAAAATCTATACACGCGAAACAAATCAAAAAAAATATATCACAACAATAAATTTTAAAAGCTGAGATTCCCAACAAACGATTGCATTATTTATCTCGTAATGTAAAGCCAATTTACTAATAGATCTCTTCTTATTGTATAGAAATAACATAATAAAAACTAAACCCGAAAACCTTTAGAAACATACTATACTCGTATGTATATATCTAAATATAATACTGTATTTTCCCTGTGTTGTGTACCATAAGCTCTCAGTACATTAACTTGATATAAGGGACAGTCACGTTAAACTATTTTTCTTTATCCTCCGGGTACACGAACGTAGCAAAAAATGGTATTATTTATTCTCTGTGCCTCTGTTATTATATATTATAGTTACATAAATATTATTTTATAATGAAAAAAGATACAGAGAAATACATGTTTTCGGTCCAGTAGCCTATGCATTGATTTCCAGTTTTTTGTTTACTTTTTCATAAGGATAAAATAAAACAGAGTTTGATCATCACGAAAAGCGCGTTTATACGTGCATTTTATATCAAAATTTATGGCCAAAATATTATCTATCGTTGATTTTATTTCTATACTCGATAAATATTAGCCAGGAAGAAACCTCCGTGGTCCAGTGGCTAAGAGCGTGACTCTGCGATATGTTCGATTTCCGCGTTGTAAAATGTTATTTCCAAGTTTTCGGTTAGGACAATGCAGGCTGAACTACTGATTTTTATATGATATTGAATGTACCGTAACTTCTTGGTTTCTTGGTGGAAATTCATGTTTCACAGTAATAATATACACTTTTCATGCACTTTTTCCACTTTTATTAATTTAATTTATTACAATTATGTTTCACACGACCGGTTTCGATAAAATGATCACCACACACACAATGATAATGAAAACACCTGATGATGATTTTATCGAAACCGGTCGTGTGAAACATAATTGTAATAAATTAAATTAATAAAAGTGGAAAAAGTGCATGAAAAGTGTATATTATTACTGTGATACTGATTTTTAAACATCCGTGCGTTAGATAGGCATTTCGTAAGTCGGTCCCGCGACTTTTTTTACATAAATTAAATTACATTTTATACTTTAATTGTATAAAGTGTCGTAAGTCCTCAGAAAAGATCACAAAAACGTTTATTCTCGATATCAAAAGGGCTAACCAAATATACTCCTCGCTACACCATCAAGACTTCAAGTCAAGTTGACATTGTCAGATTTCGTGCTCAAAATATATCTGTTAAGATTTTCTACTGTTTTACTGAGAGGAATAATTTTCACAATATTAGGCCCTTGAATCCCTTCTTTTACAATTTATATTACTGTTTAGTGTGCAATTTAATTATTGTTTACTTACCCCCTTACTAATAAACGCTGTATAAGCTTTGAATAGTTATACGGTGTTTTGTCTTCTTCAATCCAATTAAAAATGTCACTTGTGTGACAGGAACAAAACACTGTATTACTATTCAAAGCTTATACAACGTTTATTAGTAAGGGGGTAGATGTTTGTACAAAAAACAAATATTAATAATATTATAATAAATATACTAAACAAATAATAAAAATTTTCGACGACCTCTCTGGCTTAGTTGGTGAGCGAGTTGGTAGCTCAAGCCGGGGGTCGCGGGTTCGAATCCCGCCGACGGAACAAAAAGTTTTCAATGTTCCTGGGTCTTGGATGTGTATTAAATATGTTATGTATAATATAATATAATAAAAAATCTTAAATGTATGTATAGTATAAAAGTATTAAATATATTTCCGTTGTCTGGTACCCGTAACACAAGTGCTTCAGGTACTTACCGTGGGGCCAGACTGACGTGGTGTGAAGCATCCGTAAAAAAAATACTGCAGTAACAAAAAAAAATCCGCAATATTAATAGTAGCAAAATATATCCTTGGTTTTTCTATACCTGTTCAAATTTTTATCAAAATATATAGTGTCTGGGAAGCCTATTGCGATGCATGAACAAAGAAACAAATATTTCGTCTCACATTTCGTTCATAAAGATTTTGATAGATTTCGGATAGTGTTCTACTTCACTACATAATATAAAACAAAGTCGCTTTTTATGCCCCTATGTCCCTTTGTTCCCTCTAATCTTTAAAACTACGCAACGTATTTTGATGCGATTTTCTTTAATAGATAGAGTGATTGAAGATGAAGGTTTATAAGTATAATAGCATTCATTAAATAGTGGATAAATACTGTTACTTTTGAGGTTTCTAATGTGATATTGTAAATAATTACACTTTTTTCCGCTTATATTGCAGATGGTCCGGGAGCTGTCAATCTTAAAAGTGCCCTCATAGGGTGCATGGATTTTTTTGATGAAAATAGATAGTTTAGAACTATAGGAACTCGAAACGCTCGGTTTGCATGGATTTCTAATGCTGGAAGTACGTAAAAACAAATTAAGAAAAAAAAAGTGAATAAATGTTTTGCCCTCACCATGTGCACTGGTTTGCCTACAGTGTATTTAATAGAAAATTTCTTTACCTTTCAGGAAAAAATCACGCAAACCAATTTTTTTGGCCGGAAGAGAATCAGGCAAGCCTTTTTAAGTGTGTGATGAGGGAGGTCATTTTGCCCTCATTACGTAACATGATGAACAGGCTGAACCCTACGAGATTTATCAAAATAATGTACTAAGTTTTGTACACGATGAAAAGGTCTAGAAAACTCCGCGATGCTATAATATGTCTATCTCTTATGGATGTCCCACAATAACATTTTTTTCTTTATTTTTTACTACAAATAATGGCTTATTTTCGAAGCGATTTTAACCAATACGGCATTATTCCTTATTCAATTAAATACTTTAAATACATTGATTTAATATAGATCTATATGGCCCTTTACAGCATAATATGATTTAAATGAATATTTTCGAAGATATTACAGATTCAAAAATTGCGTGACGTAGCTTTTGCGGCGGTACCGGCCAATGCGGGCCACGGGTAGTAATGAATATCACAGACTACTCAGAAGAACTAAATGAATATAAATCAAAACTACTGAATCGATTTTAATCATTTTTTCAGTGAGTGACATAGGCTACATTATATTTTATACCCGTGCGAAGCCGGGGCGGGTCGCTAGTACATAATAAAATGTATTCAATTACATCGTAGTAACAATATCTTGTTTTATACTTTATATTTCTTAGAACAGAAAAATTATTGTAATTATTTTTATATTAAAACAGTTAATACATCAAAATTATCTAAAAATAACATACTTGAATTTATCGTAAAGCTATGAAAGCGGCAACTTTTCTTATTTTTCGGTTGAAAAACAATCATAAAAATAATGTTTATGGGTCAAATTAATACAAGGAATAATTCGGGTTGAAAAGTTTACACGGTTCACGGTGCGACCCGAAAAATGGGGTTATCTTTTTCGTGCAATAGTATATTAGGTAGAAAGATCGATTTAAAATTATTATTAATGCCTTTTTACTCTTAAACCATAAAAATATATATTTCAAACATGGAATAGGCAAAGCTTTTAATAAAATAAGTAACACTTCGAAAGTAAAATCTTTTTTAATTTTTCTGCTGGTATAACTCAAAAAAAAACTCAAAAAAAAAAACTTTTTTTTCAGATTTTTTTTTTTCAAATATTTTCTGAACGTTGATACTACGCTACCACCGGTTCGGGAACTAACCCGGCGAGAATAACCGGCGTAAGAAACTCGCACGGGGCCATCTTTTACTAAAAAGATGGAAAATTACGATGTCATTATGACTAAATAAAAAAAAAAAACTAAATACAACAAGTGTACAATATTACATAATATACAGAAACAGCTCTGCAGGGGGCGACCTTATTCCCACGGTGTACTATAATTCATGAAATCAGTAACATTATAGTATGCTTTCGTACACAAACGTTCTTTAACAACTTCTATTTATAATTATAAATCGTTTCATACAATTGCTTGTGACCTCGCGGTGGTAGCGGTTAAACCGCTCGTTTGCGCGGAGGCCTATTCCAGTTTGACTGACGAAAACAGAATGATCCCTCTGTTTTTGTCAGTCAAATAGCCTCCATTGTCCCTGTTTCAAACTCTTCATTTAATAGATGTGTTATTAAAATTCGTATATTAATATTCTAGACAAGTTCGGGGTTGAGTTTGATATTGTTTTCGTGACACACGTGTATGGAATGATATGAGACGTTTCATCTTAAAATATACTCATTACGTAGGCAAAATTACATCCATTCTTTTTGACGACCTCTGTGGCTCAGTTGGTGGGCTGTTGGTAGCTCAAGCCGGGGGTCGCGGGTTCGAATCCCGCCGACGGAACAAAAAGTTTTCAAATTTCCTGGGATGTGTATTAAATATGTGTATCATATAATAAAAATCTTAAATATATGTATAGTATAAAAGTATTTAAATATATTTCCGTTGTCTGGTACCCGTAACACAAGTCCTTCAGGTACTTAGCACGGGGCCAGACTGACGTGGTGTGAAGCATCCATAGATATTATTATTATTATTATTTTAATATTATAAACACAAATAAAATACGATTTACGTGCACACTTTCCACTATATTCATTAATTATTCATATAGTGCAATTTACACTTGAATGCAATGAATTTACACCATGAACCGACAGTACAATCAATTACATAATATAATAATAATATTATAAATGCAAAACTGTGTCTTTCAGTATGTTACCCCTTCACGCTTAAATGGCTGAACCGATTTAAATTGTATTTAGTATGGAGATACTTTGAGTCCCGACTTTGTGAGGCTTCAGCGCGATAAACGAATTTTTGCGCAACGTACTTGCGGACGTCACCTGGTTCAATTTATTTGAATGTAATTTGGCCTACCTCAAGTTTATTGGTTATAATAATGTATTTGCTAAAAATGCTTTAATATCTTAGTCCTTACTCCTTTCATCAAAACAACTCAAAATAACGGTAAGCGCATTCTGATTGGCTAAAATAAAAAAAATCAAGCATTTCAATAGTGATACACGGTAATATTTGGCTCGATTTATATGCATCCGCCCAAGCGCGCGGTTTGGCGGCTACACCACGAGTTCACAAGCAATTGTATGTCAATGATAGTGCGACCACGCCGCTATTTAAATAAATCGTTACACACAATTGCTTGTGATTAATGGAGTGGATGGAACAAAGAACCAAGCTATAATCATATTAGATTAAAATAAAATATACTGCTATTCTCATAAGAATTTACAAACAATTTTTTTTATACCCTCTAGCAATTCCTACACTATTAGAATTATAATATCCAATATTAAGACGCATAATATAGGATCTGATTTCTACGAAGTTTGCTCCACATGTGCCCCAGTTTGCGACTCGCCGTTTCCAGTAATTAGGTGAAACGTCCGCTTATTAACTTGCTAGTTTGCTTTTTGTATAATCTTCCGAATTATCAGCAGTCTTTATTATAAGACCATTTGATACCTTTAGTGAGTAGATAAAGAAGAAATGTATAGAAATATTGTTTTTTCTCCGATAAATCTATCTTTATATATAATATAAAAATGGATTTTCAATTTTGTTAGTCTCGACGTCGATTTGGCTAATTTTAGTCTATAAATATCCATGGAAGTCCAGAGAAAGTTTGAAGGCAACTTTTTGATTACATTAGTTACTGTACAAAATCGTTATATTTTCCGTTATGCAACAATACTGTGTTCTTCTTGGGGACTTAAAGTATGTTCATTGTTCATATCAAATGTGTTTAAAATCTGCAAGGCAATTTAAGTGTAAAGAGATCTCAAACAGACAGACAATGCAGTTTTGCATTAATTATACTAGTGCTATATATATATATATATATATATATATTACTATTAAGTATATGAAATATTGAAAAACTAATTCTAATATAGTGTCATTAAGCTCGATATTTCGCAAAAATAAAATTCTTAAGCACATTTTACATAAGCAACTCTAGCATTATAACTTATAATTTTTTGTAAGTTACAATGCTCGATTCAAAGATTTAACTTGTATTCCTGAAACAGCGGTATTTAATATTACTAAGTTTGAATCACGACTAACTAAGACGTTCAACCGCAAGTTTTGAACTCCTGAGGATTACTTGTAGGAATTTTGTGGTTCTCTAAGAGCCTTAAGCTTCGTATTGACCTGAATATAGCGTAAACCTCACCTGTTTAGTGAAAGGACATTCCATGTTGGAATTTAGTTTTTCCTAACGTGATCTAGTTTCAAAGAGCTTGCGGTATTTATAAAGTTTGTAGCTAACTTCTGAATACATTTCCTTAATAAAATTACTGGAACATTAGTTAGAAGTTACGCTATACACATAATATAACGTTCCTTACAAAGTTAAAAATATGTAACTTTTTATTTTTCCCTATTCAAATGTATATTTGCCCAGAAGGTATAAAAAAGCATGTATGTAACAACTTAATTAAATAGTTTTTACAATAATGTCACGTAAATAATAATGTCATTAGCACAGATTTGCATTGATGCTTCTGTGTATTTTTGATAGCTAATTCATGTTCGACACTAATAAAAATCAATCTTCTTGCATGCTTGTACTAATGAGTATAAATATTAATAAAATACGCGTTTTAATAAGAGTCATTTTTATTTTTATTTTATTTTATTCAGAAAACTAACAGCTTGCAAACAATTTCAATTAAAATACAGTTATAAAAACATAGAGCCAATTATAAAGTTTTCACAAATAAAAGTAAAGTAAAGCTTTCATAGATAACATGCACAGTTGTAAGTCTAGTGACTTGATCATAATAATAAGCATAATAAGCAACAACAACAATAATTAACAACGAATAATATAACTTAATTTAAATACGTACTACACCTCATCACTCACAAAACGCAGCAATTATACTTAATTGCTGCGTTTTGTGAACATTTCGAAACCACTCAACATCACAAATGCAACAACGCTATCATTCTTCGTATTATAAGAGCCTACAATTTTCGGATGTTTTTAGTTTAAAGATGTCTTCGATATTTCTATCTGAGTAGAAACATTAAAAAGTGCACTAGCTCTACAAACAAAAGAATTACGGCGGTAGAATGTTTTAAAAGGTGGAACATGAAACGGTACGTAATTACGAAATTATCTGCTAGGGACATTAAAATTAAATTTTGATAATAAATCAGGGGCATCAATGGCATTGTTGATGATTTTACATAAATAAACTAGATCTGAAATGTCTCTGCGAAGATATAAGGGAAGGAAGTGAAATTTATTACACCTTGCCTCATAGTTAGGAAGGTTAAGGTGGCACTTAAACTGAAGAAACCTTAGAAAGCGTTTCTGGATTGATTCAATTCTATTTTTATAGATATCATAAGAAGGATTCCAAACCTCGGAACCGTACTCTAGGATACTTCGTACATATGAACAATATAAGATTTTGATGGCCTTAATAGACTTAAAATTAGTACTAGATCTGATAACAAATCCGAGTGCTTTAGATGCTTTATTTACTATATAATTTACGTGGTCATCAAATAATAATTTAGAGTCCACTATTATTCCGAGGTCCCTTATAGAATTTTTAACTGTTATTTCCTTGTTTTTGAGCTTGTAACTATAACTTATTAAGTTTGACTTACGAGTAAATGTCACCACATAACATTTTGATACATTGAGGTCCAGTTTATTCCTGAAGCAATAATCACTGAACCTATCCAAGTCTTCTTGTAAAAGATGACAGTCAAGGAGGGAGCTGACATTTTTCATAATTTTTTTGTCATCCGCATATAACAGAAACTTAGAATAGTGAAAACAAGTGTTGACATCATTAAGAAATATTGCGAATAACCAAGGTCCCAGAAGTGAACCTTGCGGGACTCCAGAGGGTACTAATGTCCACCTTGACATGTAGCTATTAACAGCAACAGCTTGAGACCTATTGCTTATGTACGACGTGAACCATCGGTATAGGTTTCCGTGGATTCCCGCATGAAGAAGCTTTTGTAGAAGAATGTTGTGATCAATACGATCAAAGGCCTTAGAGAAATCAGTAAATATTACATCTACTTGACCACCAGAATCCATTTTGAAGCTAATATAATCATACGCAAGGATTAGATTAGATATTGTGGACCGAGACTTTAGAAACCTATGTTGCTCCAAGATAAACCAATATCTAGGTGCTGGATAAATCGCATTATACACAGTGCGTTCGAACACTTTTGCAAAAATACACAGCTTAGATATTGGTCTATAGTTTTTTATACAAACCTTGTCGCCAGCTTTATGCACCGGCGTGATAAATGCAGACTTCCAGATATTTGGGACACAACCTTCATTTAGGGAACGCAAAAATAATATTGATAAGGGAGTAACCAAGCTCGAGGCACACTTGACTATAAACAGAGGAGGAATGTCATCAGGCCCGGCGCCCTTATTCAAATTGACAGATTTTAGAAGTGTCAGTATATTTTTGGGGTTCACTTCAATTTCTCCAATTGAACTATGATTCGGTAGTGCTTCAGTATGATAATGACTACTCGGGGTATTGGAGCTAAGAAAATTAGCTTGGAAGTAAGAAGCAAAAAGATCACAAATCTCCTCACCAGAACTAGCTAACTCACCATCATAGTTCATGGATGAAGGGAATGTTGATGTGGTTCTTGAATTATTATTTTTGATGAAAGACCAAAAAACTTTAGGGTTACAAGCAAGAGAATTTTCAGTTTCTTGAATATATTGCTTATAACACCAGCGCTCAAGGGATTTGGCTCTTTTTCTCAGTTGTGAAAAAGAGAGGTAATCACTGTGATTGCCATAGACCTTATATTTGCGGTGGTACTTATATTTTTCTTTTAGGAGCTTTCTAAGAGCAGGGCTATACCATGGGGGATAACTATTTGGGGTAGTAAATTTATGCGGTATGTGAGAATTTCGAAGATCATATAGTGTATTATAAAAGTATTCAACAGCATCTTCCAAAAGTTTATTGTTTAGGTATAGATGCCAGTTTATTGAATATAAAGTATTGTTTATTGCATCATAATTACCTCTTTTATAAAAGTATTTTTCTCCCTTTTTTATATCCAAATCAGAAACTGAGCTATGCAGAAGGTCAATACAAAGCGATCGATTGTGAGGTATATCCTATGGGACTAATGGGTCATCACAAGCATGAATATCAAGTTCACAATTCGAGAAAGCCAAGTCCAAAAACCGATTATTGTAATTACGAACTTGACAGCGTTGTGAAAGATTACACTGAGCAAGGGTATCGATGAAATTAATATGGCTCCTGGTGAGTGATAAGCCACTTGATGAGAAGTGAGTTCCCTGACTATGCCATTCAATACATGGGAGGTTGAAATCTCCTAACACAATGAAATTATCATTAGGACATGAGTTAACTACGTCGAATAAATTATTTGAAAAGTTATCTAGTTGCTCATTAGAACTTAATCCCTCATTTTGTTTGCATAAGTAAATTGTACATAAATGAATCTTAGACACAGATCCTTTCGTAGGGGAGATTGTAACCCAGAGGTCTTCGGCTGTTGTGTGCCATTCTGGTCGACTAGTAGCAGCAAAATCTCTTCGAACTGCCAAAAGGACACCGCCACCTAATGTTTGGTTAGTTAAGGAGTAATCTCTATCGCGACGCCACACAACATATCTACTGTCGAAAAGTTCTTGATCATGTATGCCATCAAGTAGCCAGGTCTCAGTTATAGAAATAATGTCATATGAATTAAGGGTAACATTCCTTTTAAAACAATCGGTTTTGGAACGCAATCCGCGCGCATTTTGATAATAGATATTTATTTTAGAATCCATTTGTAATACATAATCAATGGTAGTATAATAATATAATAGTCTAACCAAGGAAATGAGTAGAGTTTCTGATGATGACTAAGTATCCCTTCAATATAATCATAATAATCAATAGAGTCCCTTAAATAGAAAGCAATGTCGCTACATTCTAGTATTGAGCAATTGATAACAAAATAAATAGACAGTTGATGCATAATATTATAGTATCCCAGAGGTATATGACTATTGAGCAATATTTTTGGGCAACTCATTAAAAAGGCAAATAAGAAATAGTATAGTAAATGAAATAATATAATATCAATGCATAAAAAACACCTATAAAATTTAATCTTATTATAATATTTTTTTAAAATAAAAATATTTCTTAGCAATGTGTAGTAAAATAGCCTATAAATACAAAGCAATACTATAATAGAGACAAAGCAATTGTTAAACACCATACAAGCACGAATTAAATGTAACATATTCAATAGAGCAATACATAGATAGTACACAATTGAATTATTATAAGCCCGAGTAAAATGAATCATAAGTGCTACCGAGTGCGAGTGTGAGAGTGAGTGATACAAATAATACAAATAATGCCACCACCACCGTCTGTTAGGGCAGCTTAATACATATTTTGAAAGTGAATCATAGGATGTGTGCAAAAAATTAAGAAAAGCAATGGAGTTGCAAATGCGTGATAACAAGCAATGAATAATGATAATAATATTATGCTTAAGTGATAATTTTTTAAATGAGACAAGCCTAAATATCACATGCATAAAGCATACTAAGCTAATTTGCTTAAATCCACATCATTCGAAATAATATGGACTGGTGATCGATCATTTTTCCGGATGTGAATTTTGCAAAACTTTACCCATACGTATTGATAGCCCTTTTGTTTAGAGAATTCTTTAACTCTAGTTAACAGCTTCTTCATATCGGGGACTAGATGATCGTTGATGTAAATCCGTCTGTCCTCTTAACCAAGCCCTACATCTCGGAGACATATTTGCTTACGAGCACGCGATGCAGCAATAAACTCTTCTTTAACATACCTATTAATAAAGCTCACAATAATGGATTTTTGCCTGGAGTCATGCGATGGAACCCGAGCTATATAGTTGATCTGGGTTTTAGGTATCAAGTATCCCACAGCTTTAGATAGGGAATCAACAATGCTAAAGAGGTTTTCATGATGTTTAATCGGCACTCCCTTTATCTCCACATTATTCATCCGGGTCCATTGCTCCCGACTCGTGTTGTCTTTTTTAAGGAACGCCAAGTCTCTAGAAAAAGATGACTCTATCTTCTGGGATTCCAAAGCCTGTTTTTCCATAGTTAAAACCTTGGTCTCTAAGTTCTCTATTCTAGAGCTATTAAAGTCACATGAGGCTTTCAGGTCGGAGATGTCATTTTTTATCAGCTTAATATCCTCAAAAAGTTCTGGCAATTTGCTGAGCTGAGATTTTACTTCACGCAACTCTAACAAAATCATATCGAGAGTGACAGATTCAGCAGCCGGTGACTTTGGGCGCGGACTCGTCGACAGCTTACATTGGGGACATCTCCACAAGGATCTTCTCTCTGTCCCGAGTTTGCGGTAGCCTGACTCAGATATAGAGGCACATGTGAAATCCATGTTACGCCTACAGCCGTGACAGAAAACACCATCAGTAAAGGAAGCATCACATATATCGCACTTCATTTTTCTTTATTATTTTAATCGTGTGGATTGAGAATCAATAACTTATGATGAATATATAATAATCTGTTATTTGTACCAATTTTGGAAAATTCTTTGCACTCGACAACACTGTGAATATGTCAACGTCAATTTAATGTTTGTCACTTGATTTTGATAGATAGAATCTTGACAGTTGAGGGTAATTTTTGACTTTTGTTGTTTGACAACAACAAATGAAGAATGCACGAAAGGTAGAAAAATATTTCAACCAATGACGATTGTTAGTTGCTAACCACTGTTTTAGCTGAAATGAATGGTGGAAAACAATATCACAGGTCGCAGTCACTTCTAGCTTAACTTTGGCGGTAAATAAAATGCACTACTGTACTTTTTTACATCAATTAGAAAAATAGATTGTGGAGCGTAATGATCACTATGCCGGGGTTGCCAGCTCACTGATCATCATTACAATATTTATAGAAACTGTTGAAGATAGCAAATAAATTAAAGTAAATTTTTAATTTTGTTATTCTCGCTAAAACTCGAGAATTACGGCTGACCGGATTTGGCAAATTCTTGTGTTGAAGTTTTCGCGGAAGTCCAGGGTAGGTTTATATTAGGAGGGAAGAGATACGACGTCCACCTGGGCATCTTGTATTATATTGTTAAAAAATTATAATTGTTTGAGATGATGATACTATTAAAAACACTCGCAAAATATACAAAGCTGTTGCAAGCGTATTTGTCACTTGTGTCAATTTAGATATTTCTCATACAAACAGTGGATGTTGAATTTGTGGAAATCATAAGTCACGACTCCGTATTTGTGTTTGACAAAGGAACGAATTCAGCTTTGTTATGTCAAACGGGATGCATATTAAGGGACCAATTTTACTGGAGGCGGCTCGTGCGGAAACCATAGTTTTGAATTGGGAATTGGGCTTTTAGTTCTCTGAGCTTTTTTGATTTTGACCACTAATATGGGTGAAATTAGTAAAACCATAGGTACCAGAGAAGTTGATTCCTAGGCAGATGGGGGACCTATGTAGTTTAGTCGCGTTATGTCAAACCCAGCCGACAGATCACAATTAACATTGAATTGACATGATCCGAGCAAAATACGACGTTGGTCTGTCAACTGTCTAGCAATCAATTTCCTCGATGGTACATAAATTGCCAAAAAAGAGTGGCAAAGTAATATTATTTACAACCCAAAGTAAAAATCTTTCAATGACTGATATTATGAACAAACACGTAAATTTGCAACTATACTTAATACGTCTTATAGTAGGGGAGCCTACTATTCGTGTAGTTACTCAAGCGTCATAGAGACCTAATAGGTTTTTTACATGAGGTAAAACCGATAAAAAACAATAAGAGCGTTTTTTATTTTAGCGGTGAGTTCAGAAACTTCAGCCATTTTAAAGTTATGAATAAGAAAACATATTCAGAAAATTGCTTATTTAGGTAAATTATAACAATATTTAAGAAAACAAGGACTAAATCATTTAGTTTAGTGCAACATAAAATATCTGCGAAGCTAAGTTAGGAAAATATGAAGCTTTATTTTTTATATTTTAAAATGTCCTTACAGGCTCACCTAACCTTTAAATCATCAGAGCTTTATGTGGCAGCTTCTTTGGGGTATACTAAACATCCCCTATATTCTTAATCTGACAGATCCGATGACATTTCAATGCTCGAAAATAACATTTTTTTAACACACCATGTGAGAAATCTGATTTCTATACCATGATAACTAGACACAATAATATGTCGGAAGCCTATACAAGCTTAATCTGACACGCTCGAGCAAGTCGCGAAATCCCCTCTTGGGCTCCCCAAATATCATAAGATTCACTGTCTCAAACACACGGTAAAGTACATCACCTTTAGAACTTATTTTATCTATAAGAATAATTATTACAATTTATAATAGGATGAAAGATTTTAGGTTTTAACATATAATACGCCACAATTATTTATGTGTAAGTTAATTTTTGTTATAAGTCCAATAAACTACATTATTTAATAGTACTAAAACATTTATTCAAACATACACAATATAAACAAATTTCATTATTTCGCAAATTCCTTTAGTTATGTGCAAATTCCCGATTTAAGAAAGAAGCGTTGAACGCTGAGTTGAACGCTTCTTTCTGAAATCGGGAATTTGCGCATAACTAAAGGAATTTGCAAAATAATGAAATTTGTTTTAATTTATACTCTTTGGAGCTGCAAGCTGGAATTAAAAGAGCTTCCGTTCGGATGCATATTCAAACTTATCTTTTTCTTTGAAACTGTTCAAGTCAATACAACGGTATTTTGTTCGAGATAGAACGAATAAAACGGAAATTTTATCGACAGATTTAAACTACGGGTTGTAAATAATATTATAGTATTTTTTAACAATTTATATAGTTATTAGGTTATACATTTTAGTATAGTTATTTATTGGATTGTTCACCAAATATCATTTTTTAACTGATTTATATTAGATAGATTCTTGTCGTAAAAATGATTCGTTCGCAAAATTATTCCTTAAATTGAAATATGAGCAGTGATAATATTATTAGTTTCATTAAAATTACATACAAGGTTTGTATACTGTTAATAAGTTTAAAAAACTATAACCGTCTTAAAAATACAAAATATGAATAGCCAGTTATATTAACCGAGGCGTCATGGCATATTAAGATTGCCACAAACATTAATTCCTTCCTTTTTGCTTCGTCGTAGTCAAGTAAAAATGATTATTAAAAAAGAAACTGTCCTTATTGTATCAAGTACGCCCTCAAAAGAAATTAAGCCTTTTAAGACTTGACGTAGTACGGAATTCGATGAAAATTACTTAGCTATCTTAAATGAAATATACAAAGAAGCCTTACAATACACTAATTATTACTCGTAAAGGCAAATACGTAAAAATAATATAATAATAATAGTTATAATATAATAATATCTGTGCACGCTTCACACCACGTTAGTCAGGCACCGTAAGAACCTGAAGCACTTGTGTTACGGGTACCAGACAAAGGAAATATATTTAATACTTTTATACGTGGGAGAGCCATGCTTCGGCACGAATGGGCCGGCTCGGCCGGAGAAATACCACGTTCTCACAAAAAACCGGCGTGAAACAGCGCTTGCGCTGTGTTTCGCCGAGTGAGTGAGTTTACCGGAGGCCCAATCCCCTACCCTATTCCCTTCCCTACCCTCCCCTATTCCCTTCCCTTCCCATCCCTACCCACCCCTATTACCCTATTCCCTCTTAAAAGGCCGGCAACGCACTTGCAGCTCTTCTGATGCTGCGTTCCATCAGGTGACCCGTTTGCTCGTTTGCCCCCTTATTTCATAAAAAAAAATACTATACATATATTTAAGATTTTATTATGTGATACACATATTTAATATACATCCATGACCCAGGAACATCGAAAACTTTTTGTTCCGTCGGCGGGATTCAAACCCGTGACCCCCGGCTTGAGCGCTGACAACACGCTCAACCACTGAGCCAGAGAGATCGTCATAAAATAAAAGTTCTATAAAAGAAAACTCCAATTTATAGATGTTTACCCCAACTTCGTTGCATTCGTTTATCGCACTGGAAGCATTACTTTTCCGGCATTAAAACTATTCTGTCTTTTTACCGGTCTCAATGTATCTCTATACCAAACATCTACCTACATTTAAATGAAAACAATTTGATTTTGTTACTCTCACTATAAATTCAGAACGACCGAACAGTTTTGGCTAATTTTCGTGTTGAAATATTCGCGGAAGTCCAAGGAGGGTTTATATTAGATGGGAAGTGATATGTAGTTTATCGGGCCATCTAGTTATCGAAATTATTTTGAAGAAGCGGAAGACAAACAAATAATAGCTGATTTACGGATTACACTATTACAGAATTATAGATTTTGGTAGATAGTCTACTGCATAGCTTACAAAGCATAGGTAGGTTTTCTTACACGTTAACAAAACAAAGGTGTCGCGAACATGTGTCGCCAAAATAATTCATTGAAACAATAATTTACACACGAATGACGATTCGCTCGCACAGCATATTGTTGGCTCATTGGAAACTGCTATTATATTATCATAAGCGTCAGTTGGCGAGGCAGGTAATCAATAACAGTTTTATTTTACACTAAGTTTAACCGTTGTTGTTGTTGCTTGCGTTTGCATATCCAAATTTTCTTTAAGGGCCAACCCAAACGTACCACAACCACACGACAACCACAAGCACACCACGTGGTCGGGCGTATATTTCGTATTGTAAATTAACTGGACCATTCACACGTACCACATTTTGTAGTCGTTGTCGACCACTTGTGTGATACCGACCACATCGCAACCACGGCCGACCACATCGCAACCACGAGCGAACTAGTTGCCGACCACATCGCAACCACAACGTTGCGTCGATGCAACGACAGTGCGCGCACACCGCCCGCGCTCTTTCCCCCTCCGTTTCATTGACTTTCGTACGTAACCACATCGCAACCACTGGCGACAACGCAACCACGTCGGCATTTTGTCGGTACCACAACGCAATTACAAAAAGCTGCAGCGACACCATTCACACGTAACCACTGCTCGACGACATTTTGTCGTTGCGATTTCGTGTGGTTGTGGTACGTGTGGGTTGGCCCTAAAGGAGACGAAACGAATCAATATGACGTGATCAGAGACTTACGAAGAAACAGAACTTCACGGGGACATGCGTGACACAATCGTTGATTAAAATTTTATAATAGCAAAAAGGCGAAATGTCTTATGCCGAAGCGCTACACTTCTTTTAGGGTAATGAATGAAGTTTAATTTGTGTTTACTCTACTTAGAGATCTTTCCATAAACTCAAAGGCTGTAACTGCGTTAATAGTATATTTTATTCACTTCTACAAGTCGCTTTTACAAGCCATATTTATAGACTAACTACTGACATCTTACCTTGTCACTTGTATGTTTTTTAATCACAAAAGAGGTAACTTAATTCGACCGAACAATTTGGATGGCTAATTTAAAATACATCACAACATTAGTTTTCGGGTTTCGTAAAATATGAAGGCGACATCAAAATAATACAAAAACGTAAAATTAGACTCGTTCTAAAGTCAAAGGAAAACATTCAAGATTACCAGGAGAAAATTCAAGACGTGTATATAATTTATGAAATATTAATTTCATACCAACTCACGATATTCTATTCGCAACTTGTAATCCTTTGTTCCATCGCTGTTTATCTGTCGCATTCAAGTGAATAGATCCGTAGATCCGTCCGACTGCACCGACTCAGAGAGCAATGGATTTACCGGCAACTAAAATTCAATCTTCGAATTTTCCTGCACATTACGCAGTGCTTTTAGTGAAGCAACTGCTTTTAGTGGATAAGAGTTTGTATTTTTAACTGTCGATATAAGCTGAATGTTAGTTTAACGGCAGCAATGATGAGGGTAAATGGTATATTATATCCATACTAAATCCATACTAATATTATAGATGCGAAAGTGTGTCTGTCTGTCTCCTCTTCACGCTTAAACCGCTGAACCGATTTTGCTGAAATTTGGCATGGAGTTACTTTGAGTCCCGGGAAAGGACATAGGATACTTTTTGTTCCGGAGAAATTTACTGTTCCCGCGCGATAAACGAGTTTTGGCGCAACGGAGTTGCGGGTGTTAAATTAGAGTATATATGGATCTAACATACTTGGTAATAATATGAAAACTATTACCAATGTCATAAACAAGCAGTGGCAAGATTTGGCAGTTAAATGAAAAATACGGAAACAATTATAAAGGTATATATTTAAACAACCTTAACGAGTAAGGGTTGGCAGATCATTATCAAATTGTGAAACTAATTATTACGTAATTTGTCAACAAAATATATTTAACAAAGGTATTTTCATCAAGTATATCAAAATAAAATACTACTTGGGAATAACACAGAACACAACATAATATCAAGCAAATATAATATTATAGATCATCTAACAAAAATAAAGCATAGGCTTGTACAAAATCTTTATAATTACAATAATTACCAAGTTACTAATTACTAAAATCTTTATGACAAACAAATAGGTACATCATCAGAATATTCTCGGCCAGCAATTAGGCCCGTACTAGGTTCGCTAGCTGTTTTATACGTCCAATTTATTTTGAACTACCTACACTGTAAATAAATTTATTGTACCCACATTTTCCCAAGTTGGGTTACTAGATTTAAAATTTATTATGACAATTATTCTATATTTAAAATTATACAAAACCTTAACATAGTAATATTCATAAAATTATTAAGAGACAATACTTATATAAAAACTACCTTACATTTAAGTCTTTCCTTACAATTCAATTATTGTAGGTGTTTTGATTATTAATTTAACATAAAAATTACGGCTTAATATTGGTGTTGCCAAGTCTTCAATTGACTTATCGAAACTTAATATATCTGACTGTGTCACTCTGTCTGTCAGTATGTCTGTCTGTTACCTCTTCACGCCCACGCATATTAGGATAGTTTTTGGAACGAAGTTCCTTATCGCGCGTTGCGAAAGGGGGCTAGACGGAAAAAGTTGTAACGACACTTTTTGACCGACACTTATTTTTATTAGAGGGCGTTGATGTGGCGATGACGTCAACTGGCGGGAAATTTAAAATTCTACCATTCCTCTGTGGCGGGAAATTTGAATTTTTTTAGCTGGGCGGGGTGGCGGTACTCTTCATTTTTTTTATAACTTCGTTCCATCCGGGTGTCCCTTGACACCTCTCAAGTTTTTTATCCCTGAAAAATGTACGGTTTCCATGTAATTTCTGCGCAGCCGAGTTGCGGGCGTGATCTAGTTGTATATAAGTGTTTTTAAGAACATTATAAATAATGTAAAATTAATAAATATAAAAACAACCCTTGATAAAAAAAAAACTGTATTAAATATCAAGAATCACAATGCAAAATATTGAACCGATCAAATTATTAGAAGTTGCTTACAAACTTTCATGTATACGCAGACACACAATGACATATAAACAGACGGACACTCCATGCTTATTACACCCCTCTTTTTCGTCAAGAGTTAAGACCTTAAAAAAATTGAAGTGAAGGAAAACCTGAACTCATGTAAGTCGATCCTCAGTTAGGCTGCGTTTCCACCAGAGATGTGTTGCAAGGGATGTATTTTTAAGATCCAATAGCATCGCCGCGCTGAGTGATGTCATGGCAAGGTCATGTCAATGAAGCGATTCTATTGTTTCTCAAAAACACATCCCTCGCAACACATCTGGTGGAAACGCAACCCTTAGTAAGTATTCTTTTCTACAGAATTGAGCACTGATTACACTACTGACCCAATTGCAGCTACTGCTTTTAACAATATATCGAAGTTATGTCTTACAAGAACATATTATGCAAGAAGTTTGCATGATGTGAATAATTAATATGTTAAGCATTTAACTTCATTATTTGCTAAACATAAACTGAACCTTATCTTATAAGCAAACAGTTCATAATCTTATCAAATTGAGAACATATTTATGTAGATTGTAAGATTAAGTCTTTATTAGCAAAATAGTGAACAGTGAAGTTTTTCACTATTTTTCAACTCGGACTGGAAAACTTACCGCACAAACATTGGGCAAAGAAGTTTTCACTTAAAAAATTAATTCATTTCAAATGTTCTTATGGTTACTCAAGCACATACGGTATTCTCTGGGCCTGTCTATATGAAGGTTTCCACACGATACTTTCCTTTACCGTACGAGCGTCAGTAATATGTACTTGAGATATGAATGAATCCCGGGTGGAGGCGTGTACCAATGTCTCATTGGTCTCCACCCGGGACCGAACCTACACCCCTCTGTTGCGAACAAAAGTCTACCCCTCTAGGCCACGGGCGCTCTTTTTACCATTATACCTGCTACATATAAAATGCAATTAAATTTCAGATTACTAGTTGAACTCTATTTGGTAAATTGTCTTTCCTACAATGCACAAACTTACGAATACAATTTAGTAAGTTCAGGATTAGTATCCTTATGTCTGAGACCAAATGAAATTGTCGCTGGGAATTTTCCTCTGAGATTGTTCCTTGTTACTATTTTCCTGAGAGTACTACAGGAATGAGATTTGAAAAGATAACTTTAGAAAGGATTAACAAACTTAGTATGTTTTCGGAATTACCTCAATCCGGGACAAAAATGGAATAGTGTATAGAATGCGAACTTTACCAATTAAAATGTTTCTTTAAACGTTATAACAAGAAACAGAAAATCTAATATGTTTTGTATCGTTATAGTATTTAGATTAACGTATTTCATGTCATATTATAAACTTATAAAATAGAAAATCTTTCTGCCGTACTGAAAGACGAATATTAATTTAAATATAATTGTATGAAGATTTAGACATAAGCCTCCTAATATTACCTGTCAAACTCTAAATTATATTGAAGTTTAATCATCATTAATTGTCTCTGAGTGCGGTCGTTAGTGTCATTATAGCAAGATATTATGATTTATTGAATTTTAATCGAGTATAGGAAAAAGGCAAGACTATGAAACTCAAAGTACTTTATTATTTACCATACAATATTTAAAGATGATTATTTCATAGAACTAAAATTTATTAGTGATGTAAAAAAAATCAATTTGCATGAGTGCAAATTGATTTTTTGGAAGTGAAGAAATGAAAACGAAAGAGCAGTTTCTGGCATACATTTCGCGCGGTAGAAAGACTGCTTGATATTATAATTCCGCCACGCCGGCGGTCCACTTTCCTTCATTTTACGAATTTTCATTTGACCACGTGCCGGTCGATAAGCTAATAATATCGTCACCTGATAACTAAACATTTTTCCCATACCCATCCAAAAAAAAATGCAAAAGTGAAAAATAAAATATGTTCTCCTAAAAAATATAATATGAGAAAAAAAACATTTAATCTTCATATTTAAAAACAAATCGTAGAATCTCGGATCGAGGGTAATTAAGTAATCCCGCTCCTCGCCGTTAAAAATTGGATGATATAATTTGACAGTATTATGAGTATAACACGCAAATTATACTATAGGGGAATAAAGGTGGGAACACACTTGGCGACAGTGGAAATATTTCAAGGTTTCTCACGGTGAATACCTTTTTATTTATTTTTATTTTAGTTTATTTGGGCAACAAACAATTGCGTATATTTTAACACGTTAATATAAAACAATATTAAGGCAACCTACACCAATTTATCAAAAACATAATGACCATCTGACTTGATCTTTGATCATCACTTGAATCAAGAATCAAAGGAAACAAGTAGTAACTATTGAATTTTGGCATCAAGTAGTAACTATTGAATTTTATCAGGTGATGATAATTTAATAGTTTTTTAATCTCCTTGCATTTGAATTAAGAGTCCAAAATGTAAAGAGCAAGAATAATTTAATTGTTCTGGGATGTTATGCTTTCATAATATATTTATACTAGACGTTCCGCGCGGCTTCGCCCGCGTAAATTAGATATTTCACAGACAAATCAGTCTACAAAAAATAGCCTATGATCCTTCACGTGGTCTACTTCTTATAGGACCCAAATAACAGAAAAATTGCTCTAGTAGTTCGTGAGATAAGCCCTTTCAAATAATTTCCCTTTTTTTCTACATTTTCTTTTATTTCTTCGCTCCTATTAGTTTTATCGTGATAAAATATAGCCTATAGCCTTTCTCGATAAATAGGCTATGTAAAACTGAAATAATTTTTCAAATCGGACCAGTAGTTCCTGAGATTAGTGCGTTCAAATAAGCCCTTTCAAATAATTTACCCCCGTTTTTTCCACATTTTCCTCTATTTCTTCGCTCCTATTAGTCTTAGCGTGATAAAATATAGCTTATATCCTTCCTCGATAAATGGACTATCTAACACTGAAAGAATTTTTCAAATCGGACCAGTAGTTCCTGAGATTAGCGCGTTCAAACAAACAAACAAACTAACTAACAAATTCTTCCGCTTTATAATATTAGTATAGAAGATATCAACTACTGGACGACCCGTGAGCTTGTATCATGTAACTGCTAAATTATTTTAACCGTATAAACCTTCTCTCAACTTTTACGCATATTTCAAGACTAAATTAGCCAAATCAGTTCAGCTGTTCTTTAGTTTTAGCGAGACTGACAAAATTTAGGATTGATTTTTATTTATGTATCTGATTATTTCCATTTTAAAAATATCCAAAATATTTGGAAAATCGCCATTACATGCGATAAACAAAAATAATATAATTAATAATTATTAAATTTTCAATTATTACATAACAAAATATGATAGTTTAAAAACACTAAAGAAAGAACACGCTGTTTTAATTTTTTTCCAAAAATTTTAACAAATTATTGCATTGTCATTGGCTCTTAATACGTATGCAAAGTTTCGAATAAATTAGACTACTGGAGATTGGTAAAAATCGTGCTCAATCATTCCGTTCTATACATACAGCCCAAGCTAATAAAAGCGTGTTTAAGGGGGCGACTAACCCTAAATTGACGATTTTATAATTAATTTTTATACTTGAAAATAAGCCCCGAATTGTTTCATTTTCTAAACAAAAATACTACACTATATTTCTTAGAATTTGATCTGAGCGAAAACACGATGTCTTAAAATTTTCTCGATAGAAAAAAATCACAATGCATCTAATTTTCACGAATTTTCCATATATTGCCATAACCGTGCATTCAACTAAGTTAATATTTTAACGCATTGTATAAAATTCTATCATTGAGACATTGACCTGGCGGAATTTCAAAATGTTGTATATTTATCGAGTTATTAAGAAAAAACTAACTTGGCGATGATTCCGCGTCGTCCTTTTTCACCTGGCATATAAAAGACGGGCGTGAATGTGAAGAAAGAAGAACGATGATTGATTTTTTGCGTTAGTCGCCCTTTTAAAAGACTTGACAGTTAAATTTTGTATCGCAATCGCTGCGAGGCGCGACGCGTGTCAGTTTTATTGGCGAAAAAAAATAAAAAAATTCAAAATGTTGTATATTTATCGAGTTATTAAGAAAAAACTAACTTGGCGATGATTCCGCGTCGTCCTTTTTCACCTGGCATATGAAAGACGGGCGTGAATGTGAAGAAAGAAGAACGATGATTGATTTTTTGCGTTAGTCGCCCTCTTAAAGGACTTGACAGTTAAATTTTGTATCGCAATCGCTGCGAGGCGCGACGCGTGTCAGTTTTATTGGCGCTCAGTGTGTAGGCGCCTTGAGGGTAATATTAAAATAAATTTGGCTCTTATTCCGGCTATTTGTGTCGAATTGGCAAGATAACGGTATTGATTGAAACATATCCTTTGAAACGCAGCGGTTTTATTGGATACGCTATAGTGATATGTCTTTGGTTGATTGGGATTTAAGTGGGCATGTACTATCAGAGAAGTTGATTCATAGGCAGATTGCTGACCTACGTAATTTGGTTGCGTTTTGTCACACCCAGCCGACAGATCACGACAAATATTGAATTATCATAATGCATCAATTTCTTCGATGGTAAATAAATGGAAACTTTATGAAGTACTAGTTGAAGCCCGCAACTCCGTTGCACCAAATTTCGTTTATCGCGCGGGAACTGTTCATTGCCCATTACATATTATGTCCTTATATGTACCGTTTAAAAAATAATTTTCAGGATTTAAGCAGACAGAACACTTCTTGGTAAACGATGGCCGCCGCCTACTAGACGAAAATTTAGATGCTTAAGTAGTCTAAGTCCAAATGCTGAGTTGAGGCACAAAAATTTATAAAATATCAAAATTTCTATAAATTTACTATTTTGATTACTGGTGCCAACTTGTGACCTTGGGTTTCTCCTCGTTAGTACACATTTTTCTCGTCATTATATTACACAAACTTTTTTATAGCGATTCTCTAAGAGGCCGACGTATTAATCGGCTCTAGACCCATCACTTAGCTCTCCCAAAAGATAGAGAAAACAACGTAGAAGTGACAAAAACAAAATTAAATCTATTAAAACAATTCACTGAAACTAAACATTTACCTGCCCTTTGCAAATCCCTTCCTTACCTAAGGACCACCTGGATAAAAGCCCATTTACAAGTTTGGTCCCTTCTACATTAGTGACGTTTCAAATCGGCCATTTTGAGAAATTATAGGAACTTGTTTTAAGCTTAATTTGAGAGTCACCCGTTTTAATTAAATTTTGACGTGCAAATATTTCGTATTTTTCTTGAAGTTCGCAGTTTATTATTCGATTAAACGTGAACAAAAAAAGTCTTAAAAATAAATGACGATTTTATGAAAAAAGTCCAACTGACGATTTGACGATAAGTTGACACTGCAGCGCTCTAAATTACAAAAACGCTGACTCCGAGCAAGCAATTTGTGTGTTCAAATACGAGGTACAAAATAATTGAAAACTCAGATAAATCAAATCATCGTGAATTTAACATTTTATCAAGGAAATACTGGTTCGTAATAAAAAGGGCGTTCCTAGTATATTAAAACTGGATTAACGATGGTAACGATTTATTTTAATAGCGGCACGGTCGCGCTGTTATTTACATACAATAGCTTGTGATATCGCGGTGTAGCCGCGAAACCGTGCGTTTGGGCGGACGCATACAGATCAAGCCTCCTACTACTACAACACCCACAGACATAGATCAAGATAGATACCGCATGTGTATGTACTTCGCGTGCCATATTGCGTTCCCAAACGACGAGCAATGCTCGTCTTTCGAAAGTCTGTTCTTTAGTCTGCTATCGAAATCGCACGTCAATCGGAATTTTAAAAATGCCTAAATGCCTAAAAGTGCGTATTGAGCTGTAGAAATTCAAATAGAAACGTTGGCCTTGATAATGGACACGTTTCTTATGATCGGTACGTCACAGTGGTAGGAAAAAAGTGAAACGCTCGTTTTCATACAAAAGGAGCGACAAGCGGTATCTATCTTGATCTATGTCTGTGACAACACCTATGTGTTAAACGCTACTTTCGAATTGCGTTGCGCAAAAATTATTTATCGCCTAAAACCTACGAATAATAAAATCTAAGGAAACGTAACTCCCATGCTATTACCGTTTTAAATTTGGTTCCTTTCGAACTGTCATCATAACGTCAGCCTGATACCGCCGAAGGCCACCTAAATATTGCAAATGTATTGAAAATGTGTACCTAGGTACACATTTTTGACAAGTATTGTAGAACATATTTTTTGACGGAGTTACTTTGCCTTAGTTTTTATTATTCGTAGCCTGAAACAAACATTTTTCAAGATATATTAATTTATATCTCAAAAAAAAAAAAAACAAAATCAGTTCAGTGACTTAAACAGCGAAGACGACGACTTTTTCATTGATAACTATCGTTTAGTTAACTTCATATCACACACAAAAAACTTCTGGACTTCCACAAATATTAATTCAAGACTAAAACTTAACCAAATCGGTTTAGTTGTTCTCGAGACTTAACGAAACTAACAAAATTGAAAATTAATTTTAATTTACCTCTATACAAGGTGTTACAAAACTAAGTGATAATTCTTTAGGGTTTGTATGGGTCGCCTATTTAGGGGTCGCTGTGAAAGTAGCAGGGCTGAAAGAGATTTTTTTTTTATTTTGTATGGAAAATTCATGACACTCGGGCGCTTGCCAGTTGCCACACAAATGAAAAAAAAATGAACTCGATATTCTATAATAAGGAACCCATACAAACCCTGAAGTATTGTCATTTAGTTTTGTTACACCCTGTATATATATTACGCTTAGCAACACTACTATGGAAGCGCTATATTTCGGTATGTATATTGTTGATAATGTTCGAAATTGGAATGCTGACCCTTTTATCAATGTTTATTATGTTTCAGTTGACAAGGGATTAGGTTATCTTTTAATAAAGATCTTAAGGGACTACCGGCTTTGAATTGCGTATACCCTCGTGGATACAAAATCGCCGAGTTGACGAATATAACGTTGCGGGAAACATGAGTGATTTTGCCGAAAATTAATATACCTTATAATATATACTATAAAGAGAATAACCTTGTGTTTTTTTTGTATAACTAGATGACGCCAACAATTGTGTTATTCTAAAATTCGTTTATCGCTTGGTAACCGTACATTTTCCCGGGACTCAAAGTATCTCCATACCTAATTTGAAAATTTGACGACCTCTGTGGCTCAATTGGTTGAGTGTGTGGCAGCTCAAGCCGGGGGTCACGGGTTCGAATCCCGCCGACGGAACAAAAAGTTTTCAATGTTCCCGGGTCTAGATGTGTATTAAATATATGTATGATATAATAAAAATCTTAAATATATGTATAGTATAAAAGTATTAAATATATTTCCGTTGTCTGGTACCTGTAACACAAGTCCTTCAGGTACTTAGCACGGGGCCAGACTGACGTGGTGTGAAGCGTCCATAGATATTATTATTATTATAATTTCAGTAAAACCGGTGCGGTGGTTTGGGTATGAAGAGGTTACAGACAGACACATTTTCGCAATTCTAAAATTAGTATGGATAATAATTGGTTTTTCGGTAACGACCTTGTTAGGTGTTTCTGAGAAATCTCGCATTATGTGACGTCTAAATACAGCTGTATCCTTTAAATAAAAGCGAGAGAGAAACGAACTAGACTTTTAAACAAAAATAGCTTTATTAAAACGCTACATTTAACTGACCAAAGGGAAGAATTATACTGATTCCATGGATTTTTATAAAACAGAAAATAAAATATAATATTTAATGGCGCCAAAAAACCTTTTAGGTAAAATAAAATACTCTTATATAATAATTATATTACTGTCTCAAAACTCTATCTTATAAGAGTGAGGCTACAACAATTACGTAGTTTCGCGTGCGGTGCGTCTATTCATTAGTAACGCTCCATCGTTTTACATACCTACATATTTTAAAATATGCCACAATGATGCGTTGAATCATTAGACAAGGTATTTCAAAGCTGCTGTCCCTTATTTTGTTGAAGAACGCTGGAGAAGAGATGAAGAGAATTAATGCGTTGCGCTGTCACCATCTCGTATTGGGTTGTCGCACGTCACCGCAACGCAAACAATGCTATAATCCGTTCCAGCAACGTAACTTATCGGAACATTGTGGCCTCGTTCTTTCATTGTTTTGTCGCGCGTAGTCGCAACAAAGCTATATGGCATACAATTTGTTAGTCCTTTCCGACAACGCAACGCAACGCAATACAACAGGGTGTCATGGCTTCACTCTAAGTATACTGTACGTGAGGCGGCATTAAAATAGGAGCCTCTCGATTCGCTTATTTATATAACCTAATAAGGGAAAATAAATTTAAACTCGCAAATTATTACACGCAAAAAGATAATTGGGTTGTTGAGCTCTACGTCTTGAGATATCCCTCAATTAAGTGTTTAAATTTGATATTATCACATTGAAAATCTTATCATACTGTCACAGTATTTATAGTTACTTTTACACACAATTAAGCTATGTTATAAATCTACAAGGGAGGGAACTGGTTTACTTACAATTTATATCAGTGATAATCCGTATATTAATCCATACAATTTATTATTATTGAAGCGAAAGTTTGTATGTCTGTCTGTTACTACTTCACGAAAAAACTAGTGAATCGGTTTGGTTGAAATTCGCTATAAAGACACCTTAAGTAAAGAACGTAGCATAGATTTTCTCCTAAAAAATCCACGCTATAAATAAATTTCGGTACTACGCTCGTACCATCAAGCATATTACAATATTCATCTTTATAATATTATAACGTTTAAAACATACGCTATTAAGGTTTAATCAAAACTACATCCAAACCAAATTCAAACGTACACGAATTAGAATACAAGCTGCATTAAAAGCCGATAGATTTAAGTTCTGGAATTCGGAAGCCAAGCCGCAGTCTAAAGTCGCAGAGCAAAGAACAAAGTTTGACCAATGCACTGATGACCCAGCTATAGTTTACAAACTCGGAGCTAAGCTGAATGTCCAGTTAAAGCTAAGGAAATAATAGACGCCTGCGGTAAATGAGATATAGTCATTTTATTAGCGAACGAATCAGCAAAAGTAGTTAGTGTTTTAGTTTTCTGTGAGAAAGTGTGGTAAAATTAGCTACGGATGGAACATAGGCACTTAAACTTAATCAAGTTAAGCAGAAAATAATTGCCACATTCAAGAAAAAAAAATGTTAAAGCTGTTGTCATCAAAGTTTATTTCGTTTTTACAAAAATATCCAAATATTTCGATGGTGAATAATAATAATGTATACAGAATAAAAAAAAATCTGTATTATACACCCAATAAAATTATGGACTTGACATGGACTTTCCTACTGACTGTACATTTCAATAAAGCTTAATTTCTCATTAATTAGCCCAATGATTAACATTTTCGTAATTTCAGTCATTTCGTTCAATGTGTGACATTTATTAACAAATTATTTAAGCTCTAAAATAAATGCTACTGAAATCTAAATATATATTATAACTCAAAGGTGACTGATTGACTGACTGACTGACATCTATCAGCCCTAACCACTGGACGGATCGGGCTGAAATTTGGTATGCAGGTAGATGTTATGCCGTAGGCGGATTCCTAGAATTGATCAAAATCCTGTCTTAGCATACGCTAATCCGCTAAGACAGGATTTTGATCAATTCTACCCCCAAGGGGATAAAATAGGGGATGAAAGGTTGTATGAAACTTTGTCAATTTTAAACCGATCGGGCTGAGACTTGATACCAAATTAATAATAATACTTCAAAACGCGAGCGAAGCCGCGGGAAAAAGCTAGTATTTATATAAATTACTAAAACATTCAGAAGGCTATTAAGCGTATTGCGTTCATACAGTAAGCGGTGTAACTTGTAAGAATAGTAAATCGACCAGGTGCAAGTAGGACTCAAATACGAAGGGTTCCGTACTTTTATAGAGCAAAAATTGACAAAATTAGCGTTTTTATACTGGAGCCCACCTTAAGGCCGCGTTTCCACTGACGCGAAGCGGAGCGGAGAGGAGCTTAGCGGTGCCGAATTGACCAATCACCATGCTCGAAATCTTCGCTCCGCTTCGCTGTCATTCCGCTGGAACGATTGGTCAATTCGGGCACCACTAAGCTCCTCTCCGCTCCGCTACGCGTCAATGGAAACGCACCCTAAACATTGAATTAATTTTTTTATTGTTTCTGTTAGCGGCAACAAACATTTATTTTCTGCGAAAATATCAAATGTCTAGCTATCGTGTTCTTGAGACACATTGTACAGTGATTGTACACTGTACAGCCTGGATTGACGGACGGATGGACAGCAAAATCTTTGTCATAGAGCCACGTTTTTAGCCTTTGGGTATTCATTTATTTACTTTCGAGAAATTAGTACATAAAAGGTATCACAATTTAGTTTTACAAATAATTTCTGCCACAATATTTGCGTGGAAATATTGTCATTTAGTTACAAACTAAGTCCATACTAATATTATAAATGCGCAAGTGTGTATGTCCGTCTGTCTGTCTGTTACCTCTTCACGCGTAAACCGCTGAACCGATTTTGCTGAAATTTGGTATGGAGATACTTTGAGCCCCGGGAGAGGACATAATAATTTTTATCCTGGAAAAATACATTTTAGTATATCACGTATTTAGTATACAATTATATCACGCACTAGACGTTCCGCGCGGCTTCGCCCGTGTAAATTAGATATTTCAAAGACAAATCAGTCTACAAAAAATAGCCTATGATCCTTTACGTGGTCTACTTATTATCTGACCCAAATAACAGAAAAATTGCTCTAGTAGTTCGTGAGATAAGCCCTTTCAAATAATTTCCCCCCGTTTTTTCCACATTTTCCTATATTTCTTTGCTCCTATTAGTCTTAGCGTGATAAAATATAGCCTATAGTCTTCCTCGATAAATGGACTTACTAACACTGAAATAATTTTTCAAATCGGACCAGTAGTTCCTGAGATTAGCGCGTTCAAACAAACAAACAAACAAACTAACAAACTCTTCCACTTTATGATATTAGTATAGATGAATTGTACACAGTTTCTGGGTGATATACGAATTTTGGCTGCGGGCATCATCTAGTAACTAGTTACTAATAAAATATTACAATGGTTCAGATAAAGGACAGAACCCTAAAAAGAACCGCATGGTTTCTGTTGTCTGGTTTTTTTCTTTTAATGAAATATGGGGGCAAACGAGCAAACGGGTCACCTGATGGAAAGCAACTTCCGTCGCCCATGGACACTCGCAGCATCAGAAGAGCTGCAGGTGCGTTGCCGACCTTTTAAGAGGGAATAGGGTAATAGGGGAGGGTAGGGATGGGAAGAGAAGGGAATAGGGGAGGGAAAGGAAGGGAATAGGGTAGGGGATTGGGCCTCCGGTAAACTCACTCACTCGGCGAAACACAGCGCAAGCGCTGTTTCACGCCGGTTTTCTGTGAGAACGTGGTATTTCTCCGGTCGAGCCGGCCCATTCGTGCCGAAGCATGGCTCTCCCACGTATAAAACTGTACTGTAACACTAAAGTTACCTCGTTATAACATCAACATAACAAGCAACAAGTCGATAGAGAGATCAGCGCTTCAAATACTTTGGCTTGTACATACAAAGGTAAATGCCCCAGTTGTTGACACAAAGGTCCACGATAGCGAGCTCGTCGTTGGCATTCCTTTGATTGAAGCCCTTCGTTAGAGAAACTTTCAGTGTAATCATCAGCAATGAGAATACCTTGGTTTGCGATATCTTTTTACATAAAATTATATAATATGCAGGCTGATATTTATTATAATTTATTTTTCTTTTCGCCTCTTGAAAAAGGATTTTGGACTGAATACATCTCCAAATATAAGCATATTTTTCAATAGCAGTAATTCTCACTGCACATACAATAGACATAGCCCTTTAGAAACTTTGTGTAAAACACCAGATTTTTTTAAGTAGCAGGCATGGCCCTAAAATTGAGTAGTGCATTTTGCAAATTCTAGAAATGGAATAAATTATTATAGTTACCAAGTGACTATAGCCGGTGTAGTTTGAAAATTTTAGGAAAATTAAAACTTTTAGGGTAGAAAGATATAATTTGAAGTGTGTCCGCTTGAGCAAAGAAAATATATCCAAAAGTGCAGCGCAAAAGTACTAGCTAAAAGCCGAGCTTTGTGAGGGCTCGCGTCGTTTTTCTGTGTGGTAATAATCTTTAAGGCAGTTTTTTTTTATATTTTAAAAGTAAGCAAACCTTGAATGACCGATGATAACACATCCACATATAAATAAAAATTACTATGTTAAAGTACAAATCAATAGGCGTGATAGTTTTACCGTAAAGTGTACCACAAAAGTGCTTACGTTGTGGGATATACTTGGGCTCGCTTCGCTCGCCCTGATTACTTTGGCAAATCTTTTCAATAGTATCTTAAACAAAAGGATCTAATTAAAATACTTGTGGGTAGAATGTAAACTATAACATTAAGGTGTGTTTGGCAATTTGCGTGTGAAGCACGTAAATTTGGCGCGATGCCACAAATAGTTCCCTTTATGGGGTCCACTAAATTGTGCCGTGGACTTTATCATTTTTCCAAGTCCATTTAATATTATTAAGCAGTTTTAACGTTACTGTGTTGCCAAGAGCCTGTTTCTGTACTTATTGTTTTCAAATTTTCTATTATGCTTTGATTAATGTCTGCTGCACTATGTTTTGGCAGTAAAACTGTGTACTTTATGTGTGGGGTTGGCAGATTAGCTACCATTTTAATTCATTTTGATATTTAGATGTGAAAATGTACCATCAGATAATTTGAGAGTTGATTCATAGGCAGATGGCGGACCTACGTAATTTGGTCGCGTTAACTATGTCAAACCGAGCCGGCAGATCACGAGTCGTGACTCGTGATCTGCCGGCTCGTTCAATTGACATAACCAAATAACGTAGATCCGCCATCAGCCCATAAATAAATTTCTTCCATGGTACTTGCGTCACTTTGGATGGAAGCCGGCTATGTTTTTATTGAATTTACTTCAGAAATCGTCTAAACGGCCGTTGTTACATTTACTCGAAGATCAAAATGTAGAACTGTGTAATTAATTTTGTGACAGAGTGTAGAATATTATAATATCACTAGATGATGCCTACAACTCCGTTGCGCCAAAATTCGTTTATCGCGCGGTACATTTTTTCGGGATAAAAAGTATCCTTTGTCCTTTCTCGGGACTCAAAGTATCTCCACTCAGATCCATTCTCCAAGCTCCATTTCAGCTAAATCGGTTCAGCGGTTTAGGCGTGAAGAGGTGTTACCTCTTCATGCCTGAGCCGCCTAGAGAGACGGACACACTTTCGCATTTATAAATTAGTAAGTATGGATCTCTTTCTTACTTTTTGTCTCTCTCTTTTTCTCACTGAGTACAATCTGGGCACTGTCCTAAGATTGTAGCATTAGAGTGTTGTACACGAAACGATTTTGGCAGGCTCCACAGACGAAAATGTTATCTTGTTTCCTGTTCTGATTTCCTAACGATGTTTCTCTTCTGCAATCAAAAGAATTCCATTTACTTACAGCATCTTAGGGCGCACCTCCATAAGATTATGAAGAAAAATTAAGTGTGGCTGTCTGTATGTCTCTTAGTCAGCAATAATTATTAACTTCATTTAATTAATCATTTTTATGACCACTTATTTTGTATATATATATATATATATTATATGTGTATGTATATGTATGTATTATGTAATATGTATGTACTTTACTATATTTAATATTTATTATATATTATTGATTATTGTAATATGTTTAGTTAATTGTTGTCAAAATGTAATATACTTTTGCACATCACCATTTTCCTAAGTTCTTCATCTCAAAGATGTGTAAAGGTTGCCTGGAAGATGTTGCTTTAAAGTAATAAGGCCGCCTTTGTGTGCAGTTCAATTATTTATATTGTACCTATTTGTATATTTTGTAATGTTATCAATATGTGCACAATAAAGTATATTTGTTTGTTTGTTTGTTAGGTT
This sequence comes from Cyaniris semiargus, assembly GCA_905187585.1. Taxonomy (NCBI): domain Eukaryota; kingdom Metazoa; phylum Arthropoda; class Insecta; order Lepidoptera; family Lycaenidae; genus Cyaniris; species Cyaniris semiargus. Next base: position 12,989,587 of record LR994563.1, on the reverse strand, counting down.
CATCTAGGGCTCCTAGACGATCAATTTTATTTTGTAATATCATTGAACAATAGTATTGAACAACTTATTTGACAATAAGATTGAAAGGCAGGCGCGTTTAATATCAACCCTAGACGGTTAATAATATTGCCAAATACGTGATATTGCACAATAAAAATTATCGTCTAGGGTCCCGCTTACACAAACAACAACACAAATGCTGATTTTAATTATCTCAATCATGGAGACCACGTTAAGTCTTGAGAGGCATACAAGATGATGATCATTTTCGCGGACAAAACTACAGCTCCTGAGCGATACAAGAATTTCGACGTAATTACTTTAGGTGCAATAATTATCTACTTTGTGTTAAACTAGAGGACGCCCGCAACCCAGTTGTGCCAAAATTCGTTTATTGCGCGGGAACCCTACATTTTTCCGGGATAAAAAGTACCCTATGTCCTTCCTGGGACTCAAAGTATCTCCATAAAAATTTCAGCAAAATCAGTTAATCGTTTTGGGCGTGAAGAGGTAACAGACAGACAGACAAATTTTCGTATTTATAATATTAGTATGGATAGCCCAAATCTCTCTGTAAAATACCAACTTTTTACTCTGTATTTAAAATATATTAAAAAATATTTTTCTTTTGTTCCATTCATAATAATTTATTCAAGGCTTCTGCGCTCTTATTGGTTAATATTTTATGTATTAAAATATAGCGTGCCTTATAACTCGAGACTTGCCATTATTTATGTAGAGAGCGAAATTCGATTTCATAATATTAGATTTTTGGGGAAATATCGGGATAAAATGGTAACTCACTACACAAGAGCACTCTCTATTCCTTTTACTCTCATAACCCAGTGGGACGGAAGACCGACACGACTGGCGAGAGATCAGGCGCAGGACCGACTTTTTACATGTCCATCCGACGCATGGATCTTCTTGTCAGGCAATCAGGTGACCAGCCTGCATTGTCCTAACCAAACTTGGAAATAACACGTTTCAAACGCGGGAATCGAACCCACGACCTCCGAGCCATGCTCTTAACCACTAGACCACGGAGGCATTATCTTTTATACACGTGTAACGTCCGCAATTTCCTTACTGTAATCCTCCACGCGCTGATAAACGTGGTAACCATCTTTACGACCTTTGCAGGTCAAATTTGTCGAATAAATCTATACAAATATCAAAAAGAGCTAATTTGTTTGTATCTGTAATTCTTAAATTCAAATAAATAATACAATTAGACATAGGGTATTTGAATCGTAAGAAAATATACGTTCTCGCAGAATTCTATTTTTCACGTACAAAAATCCTTACTAATATTATAAATGTGAAAGTGTGTCTGTCTGTCTGTCTGTCTGTCTGTTACCTCTTCACGACTGAATCGCTGGACCGATTTTGCTGAAATTTGGCATGGAGATACTTTGAGTCCCGGGAAAGGACATAGGATACTTTTTATCTCGGAAAAATGTACGGTTCCCGCGCGATAAACGAGTTTTGGCGCAACGGAGTTGCGGGCGTCATCTAGTTATGTATATTTTGTTCGAGAAGATACCTCAACAAATAAAAAGTTATCATATTCGTATAGGTATATAATAACTAATAAACAGGTACTATTTGTATGAATAAACATTAGTTTGTACATCAAATATACTATGAAACGAGGGTGATTTTAAAGAAATTTTAAATAGAAAATTCACAGAGACAGACAAAATGTCGCAATTTGAGTGTTAACAAAATAGCTTGAGCCATAAAGTGCTAAATCTCTAAGTTTATTTTAGTTTTGAAAATGATTTGCAAAACCAGTATCTTACTGTTGTCTTAGAATGCTGTAAGATTTCCTATGATATAATAAAATAAAGAAAGCGTTTAAAATAAATAAATAAAATAAATAAATTTACCGTCGAATACTCTATATTTGATTTTCATTTAAAATATGAAATTAAAAGTGCAAATACGATAATTGTGTTTTTGATGCTAATTAGGAAATGTTTGAACTAGCTAATTATCATTTGGAATATTCAAAAACAATATAAATTATAATTAATTAAGGCCTTGTGGCTTTTCATACTCTGTTTGCTGAATTTAAATTTAGTATTTGCATAATTTGATGTATTGATTCTGTCTCTAATATTATTACCACAGCTAATTCTCATTAGCATAAAATTATCTTTTTTCTAATTTTATATAGAATAAATGTTCCTTTTTAACAGTTTTTTACACTACCCTATAATAAATGTATGGCTACACAGTTTCATTTTATGTGCTTCTTGAATATTATATCAATGTAAAGAGTTAAATAGTCAAAGGGTTAAGAGTCATTAAATAATCCATTTCGATTATAGGCATATATTATAATACTAGATGACGCCGGCAACTATGTATGAAAAGTATCTTATATCCTTTCCCGGAACTCAAACATCTTCATACCAAATTTCAACAAAATCGGTTCAGCGGTTTGGGCATGAAAAGGTGAAGAGGACAGACAGAGAGAAAACACATTTTCTCATTTATAATATCAGTATGGATAGAGTTGAGAGGGAATTGAATACATTAATGAAAAATGTACATTTTCCGCGATATGTGCAGCATCGAGTAGCGTATGAACTTACAAACAAGCTAACGCGGACACTTTATAAAATAAGTGGTTATACCACAGACATAGATCAAGGTAGATACGGCATGTGTATGTACTTCGCGTGCCATATCGCGTTCCCAAATGACGAGATAATGGACACGTTTCTTATCATCGGTACGTCACAGTATGTAGGAAAAAAGTGGCACGCTCGTTTTCATACAAATGGAGGGACATACGGTATCTAGTGGGTTATACATTGTGCTATACGCTAGTTTAACGCTCACAAGTACTTGTTACAACTTTGTACATTTGCTGTGCTCTGAATGCAAACTTATTTACTTTTAACTTTGAAATATGTGATTTCTTATTACATAGTTACGCAATAATGAGTGCTAGTAGTATTGGTTAAACTATGCTAATATTTTTTGTTTCATTTTACAATTCTATCAGTATTATATTTGTTTAGTAGTTTCTCAAAACAGACAAAATAAAACCGACTTCAAAATTATTGTATTTAACACTATTCTCTAAGTTCAAAAACTAGGTTTTGTTTTATTATATTGCACAGCATGAAAAGAATTACTTTCATCGGACTTGTAGTTCCGGAGATATTATGTTAACACAAACATAAAAACATGTGATCTCACGGTATAGCCGCCAAACCGCGCGTTTGAACGGACGCATATAAATCGAGCTATAAACTGTTTCACCATAGATGTGTTAACCTGTGCTTATAATACCTCGATCGTGGGAATCGCAGACACAATATATTTTCAATTGTTATGCGGCAGCTGGGTGCTGCTTGGGGATTGATCGGTTAATGTATAGGTTAATAAAAAGAGGTTAATGTCTTAGCAACTACATGATGCCCGCAACGCCGTTGCGCAAAATTCCTTTATCGCTCGGGAATTGTACATTTTTCGGCATAAAAAGTATCGTATGTATTCCCGAGATTCAGAATAATTTGGTACCAAATTTTATCAACATCTGTCAAGCGGCTTAGGCGTGAAGAGTTAACAGACAGACAGACAGACACACCTTCGCATTGATAATATTAGTATGGATTTATAATAACAATACAATCAGTCATTGATATCGCGATCGTAATAAATGAAGACGATTATTCGGGCAATTGTATAGATTTATTTCTTGTCCCCATTCAAAGTTGGCAACACAGATTTTTATGAGTTTCGTCTCTTGTTGTTTGATAGTTCAGTATTTATTACTGATGTAATAAAAAACTTTTTATAGTTGGACCAAAGGAGTTGGGTATAAAGGATATAGTTTAAGCCAATTTCCCAAGTTTTGTAATAAAACTATTATGTTATGTGCATATTTACATAAAATTATGAAAGTTTGCGATCGTTTTACGTGAAATGATCTTTAAATCTTTGTTGGGAGTTACGGTATGATTTTAAGTTAATAAATCAGTTTATACGAATAACGAAATAATGCGGATATAATCAAAATTCGCCATCATTGTGTTATTTAAAAGTGGCATTCCGATCCTGGCGACACGCGACCGCAATTGACAAAATTAAAAAAAAAATGCTACTTTATGAACTATGGCTCTATAGGTTTTATTTTCTACCGATATTGGTCTCTAGACAAAACCTAGAGTCACTAGACTCATGTCGCCCCTGCATTGTAGAGGCGTAGAGCTAAATGAAACCTAAGCCCTAGGTCATAAATTGGCATTCTGTTTGAATTTTTCAGTCGCGGACGCTAGCCACGTGGATCAAAAAGCCACCTTAATCAATGATGATGAATACTTAAAATGGTGGTGTTAAAATATACCTTATCTATAATTATTATTATAATATAAGCCTGTTTGAAATGTCAAAAATAAATACGTGCGTCACTCGGGGAAACGTTGTTAGACGAGTGTTAGGTCTATTCTAGTTACGGAATTTCTTGATGTGGTCGCCGCGCTGAAAGTTCGCGATAAAAGTTATGTGATAGCTTAATAGATTATAGCATAATTGTTAAATTCTTTCAATTGGACAAGTTCCGACAAGAGGTTTAGAAGTTTAATATTAAAATGTCAAATCCTTGTAATTCGAGCCAACTCCTGGATTAAGACGGGAGAGAATTCCAGAACTTTTAATTCAAAGCCAACCGCACTTTTGTCTTGTATCTAAGTTACACTGCGCTGTGTTAAAACAGGATTTCAGTCACGTAATGCTTAGATTTTAACTTCACAGAGGAATCTAGTAAATAATTCTGTTACAATTTCGTCTTTAATTATTTGTTCGTCCTAGTAAAATTAAGAAATTTCCGCTTTGTCTTCATTCATCTTATTATTGTCACTTTAAGGTAGCTTTCGGAACTTTGCCGCTTTTTGCTCTACGCCAATACAAAGCAGCGGCGGCGCTTGCTAGTCCAATATCGTTTGGAAATGAAACCTAAAACGAAAGTGAAAATTATGCCATAAAGTGGCATTTTATTTCAATTCTTGTCGGTCGCGGCCGCTTGCGGCAAAGATCGACAAGCCACCCTTAGTTTCTTGTTTCAAAATACTATGAATGCCAAACATTATATAGTATGAGCCCCTTTTTATAATTGGGTATATTATGTTAAATAGGAATGAATTGAAATATTTCAGTGAATTCAAAACCGTTACGCGATAGATCTCAAACACCCCACTTAAAATATTTTAGTGAATTGAAAACCCTTACGCGATAGGTCTTAAAAACCCCACTTGTTTTTTTAATTTATTTCAACTGAAAACTTTCAATTTATTGCTATTTTGCAAGTTTTGTAACTTGTAAGCTGTATAATTATTATTTACACAGATTCACAGACTCTTCAAACATCCATACTAATAGTATAAATGCGAAAGCGTGTCCGTCAGTCTGTTACCTCTTTACGCTTTATAATAAACTCTTCCTTCCCATAGTGGGCTTAAAAAGAAAAAAAAATAGAAATAATTAGAGATATTATGAAATATTAATATCGAATAATATCAAATTAAACTTGTTATTACCTTAGATATCTTCATAACTAAGAGAAGCAGGTCAAGCCAGGCTTAGTCCAACCTATAATTTACCTATCAGGACAATATTATATAGTATTGGACATTAATGTCTTAGATATGGAGACGTACTAGTGCGATATAGCAATCGATTTTGGATCCTGCTCGTGAGAAAATACGGTTTAGATTCAAACAAAATAATTTAGAATGTACCACAAAAATTACAAAAACGAACCACGAGTTGCAGTTCCAACTTCGTAAGTGCAGGGAGAAGTTGAAACGAAACAGATGGCTTAGCCAACACGTTTTCTTTATCTCTTCTTTATACATGGTGTAATAAAACTAAGTAATGATACTTAAGGGTGTGTATGAGTCCCCTATATTGAGTTTAATGTCAAAGTAGCAGCGTCGAAAGATACACTTTTGTTTTCAACTTTTATATGGGAAAATTCCTGTTGCTGGGGCGCTTGCCTATACAAAACATAAAAATATGCTCTTTCAGCGCTGCTACTTTCTATACTTACTTAGTTAGAGACTTACTTAATACTACTACCTACTTACTACTTAGAGACTTAGTTTTGTTACATCCTGTAGAATCGCCGAACAAAAATGTATGGAATTGACAAGACATCGAATGGCAACTTCATACTATAGACCGATTATGTCAATTCCATGCATTTTTGATCGGCGTTTCTATAAAGAAGCGATACAGAAAAAGTATTTGCTTGGGACTCTTCAGGCATTTCTTTTTGTATCACGGTAGACACAGGGCTCAGGGTTAATACTTCCTCCCCTGCACCGCATCGGCGGTCCACTCTCCCTCCGTCTTACGAATTTTTGATCATGGTACATATCCTCAGTCCTGACGCATTTTTTACATCCCAAAAAAGGTCCGGTAATAAAATTTCAACTTATTAAATTGTAGAATCAAATTATTTAGACTCTTACTTAGACAAAATATTGTTATAAATGCTATTCTAAATCTTAAGGTGTTTTCCAAACCTTCTAAGAAATAATTTTAACATACAAACACGAAAATAGTGAAACGTATACTTAGACACGTACGTATAATTCAAGTATACATTAGATCGCATAAATTTCGTGAATTCGTACTCGAGCACCGCCATTACAATACTAAAAGCGGGAATGTGTTACATAAGAAATGTTTTTACCTATCACTCTGGGCCATAAATAACAAAGTGATTATTTTAGGGTTAAACGTTACATATTCATAGCACATTGTTGCGTGCGGGTTCCCGAAATTAAATGCAAGAATTTTGACATATTATACATGCGTATAATTATCCTAAATATGAAAGGGAAGTAGTAAGAACACGCGACAAATTTTACTGCGCAATCCATACTTCCATACTAACCCATACTAATATTATAGATGCAAAAGTGTGTCTGTCTTTCTATCTGTCTGTCTGTTACCTCGTCACGCACAAATCGCTGAACCGATTTTGCTGAAATTTGGCATGAATATACTTTGGGTTCCGGGGAAGGACATAGGATACTTTTTGTCCCGGAAAAATGTACGGTTCCCGCGCGATAAACGAGTTTTGACGCAACGGAGTTGCGGGCGTCATCTAGTATTAAATATACGAAAGTGTGTTTGTTTGTCTGTTCCTGACTTCTTCACGCCCAAACCGCTGAACCGGTTTTGCTGAAATTGGGTATAGAGATACTATGAGCCTCGGGAAAGGACATAGGATACTTTTTATCTCGGAAAAATATACGGTTCCCGCGCGATAAACGAGTTTTGACGCAACGGAGTTGCGGGCGTCATCTAGTATTAAATATGCGAAAGTGTGTTTGTCTGTCTGTTCCTGACCTTTTCACGCCCAAACCGCTGAACCGGTTTTGCTGAAATTGGGTATGGAGATACTTTGAACCTCGGGAAAGGACATAGGATACTTTTTATCTCGGACAAATGTACGGTTCTAGCGCGTTAAATGAATTTGGCGCAACGGAGTTGCGGGCGTTATGTAGTATTAAAAATGTAACACCTATAACGTAACCATATTATTTTCACGAAACAAAGCATGATTGATTATATTTCGATTGATAGGCTCCAAAACCATTGGGCTCATATTGATACAATTTGGCAATAATACAGGGTATATCACCGGAAAGATCGAATAACCTCCGAAACTATTGGGCTGATAATAAAAATAAAATTTGCCAAAAACACCATATGCCACGGGAAAGTATATAGGATCTTTTTATTGCGGCAAAATGTACTATTACTATTATTTAATATTAGTTAAAAATATACCCATTTAACTATCTATCTGTAAAATATCCTACTAATATTATAAAGGCGAAAGTATGTGAGTTTGTATGTTTGTTACTTCTTCACGCTTAAACGGCTGGAGCGATTTCGCCAAAATTTTACAAGGAGTTAGCTGACATCCTGGATTAACACATAAGCTACATTTATAACCGACACGCGCGACCCGGGTGATCGGGTTCCGTTTTCACCCTTGCGTAAGGGACCACAAAAACTAAAAATTATCCATTTCCGTTATTATACTATGCTAACGCGGACGAAGTCGCGGGCAACGGCTATATTATATAACTCAAAGGTGACTGACTGACTGACATAGTGATCTATCAACGCACAGCCCAAGCCACTGCACGGATCGGGCTGAAATTTGGCATGCAGGTAGATGTTATGACGTGGGCATCCGCTAAGAAAGGATTTTGATCAATTCTACCCACAAGGGGATTAAAATAGGGGATGAAAATTTGTATGAAACTTTGTCAATTTTAAACCGATCGGGCTGAGACTGATACCTAATTAATAATAATTCTTCTTAACGCGAGCGAAGCCGCGGGCAAAAACTAGTATGATATAAAATTAACATAGTGTGACTTTATAACTGAAAATATAAACCGAATACGGACAATCCAATAAATTTTAATTTTACAGTTATACAAGCAATAAATGAACATAAAATATGTGATTATAATCCGCAATGACATGTGTTATATTTTAATACATTGTAACTATCAAAATTGTTTATCGCTATTTTTTTTTATAAATATAACCTATTTGATATTATAATAGGTGTATAAAATAAATTAAAAAAAAACTAAAATCCACGTCGGTGAAAAAATAGCTAATGTCCGCTCTCACGATTTTCTTGCTACGTCGTAGAGGTGCTACAAGCTCGCTACGCCGGATGCTACGAACATATTGCTACGAACATTTTGCGACTGTCAAAAGTAGTTTATCTCCTTTACCATGGTCTATTCCACAGACATAGATTGAGATAGATACCGCATGTCCCTCCATTTGTATGAAAACGAGCGTGTCACTTTCTTCCTACCTACTGTGACGTACCGATGATACGAAACGTGTCCATTATCTAGGCCAACGTTTCTATTCGAATTTCTACAGCTCAATACGGCACAATTAGGCATTTAGGCATTTTTGAAATTCCGATTGATGATAACGGTGGAGCGCAGACTAAAGAATAGACTTTCGAAAGACGAGCATTGCTCGTCGTTTGGGAACGCGATATGGCACGCGAAGTACATATACATGCTGTATCTTGATCTATGTCTGTGGTCTATTCCATAACTGGGTCTCATTTTATAAAAATAAGTACAGTATGTAGAACATATTTTATGCAACCAAACATTTTTTTTATATTATAATATAAACATGAATCCCTATTTACCTGGTCACGGCATCGCACATAAATGGCTCGATCGATTTTAATGAATTTTGGCGCTGATATAGAGAAAAACACGGGAATGGATATGGACCACTTCTTATCGTATGCAGACTGTGATATTTTAGTTTTAGTGTACAAAGTCGAGGGACACTGCTAGCATTTGTATAAAATATTTTAAATCTCCAAAGTTTTTCAAAGATAAAAGTAAAACTTAGGAAACAACAAACATGTTTTTTAAATTAATAAAATAAATCCTCCGCGTCTTAATCATGTTGCCAACAAAAAGTTGGGCCTTTATTTTAATCAAATGTTGGGTTTTTAGGTCGCGTAGGAAGGTTCGGATGATGCTTTGTACCTAAAGGGCTTATTGTGATTAATGGAGGAAAATATTGAAATTAAATACTTTTTGGTGACGCCATTAAAGTTTTTACTAACAAGAAGTCTACACAAAGGCATTTCATAAAAAAAAAAACTTTCTTTTTTCAAAAAACGATTACAATTATGGCCAACTTATCGAATATTATAAAAAAAAAGATCGGCAGCAGTAATTACTTAGGCAATGGCTTATACAGGGTAGGCATAAAAAGGTTAGATTATATTATTATATACCATGAGGTGAGTCAAAATAATGTGTATAAAAATAGTCTTATGTACGACAATTCGAAAAAACTGGATCATACAAAGATACCCACTACAGAACTATTGTTAGTCCTATTTAAACTAAATAGCGTTGTAAGCTCTAAAGCCAATATCTAGTTACTTGTTCCAAATATAGACTAATGACTAACTTCATTTTGTGACCAGCAGAATTGCCTATTTCTATGAAAGGTCCATAGAGGCTAAAATCAGACCTCAGTAAATACAAATATTGATACGCTCACTGTTAAACACAGTGATAGTGTTCAGTTTATTTAGAATTGATTTGGCTTTATACAGTGTTACATAATATTCTAATGTGCCATGCCATGTATACAGGGTGTAATAAAACAAAGGAATAATACTTTAGGGTGTGAATAAGTCGTCTTTAGTTGTGAAAGTAAAAGCGATGAAAGAGTTACTTTTTGGAACGAAGTTCCTTATCGCGCGTTGCGAAAGGAGGCTAGACGGAAAAAGTTGTAACGACACATTTTATTAGTTCCTGCGCTGTAGGGGCAGAGGGCGTTGATAGTATTCCTTAGCGTCAACTACATGGCGTTTGTGAAAATAAACAGCGACATCTAACGGACGTTTAAAATTTTTTTTATTACAATTCCACAAAAGTGTCGTTGTTAGTATTCCTAGGCGTCAACTAGATGGCGTATTTTTATAACTTCGTTCCATCCGGGTGTCTCTTGTCACCTCTCAAGTTTTTTAAACTTTTGTATGGTTAAATTCTTGACGCCACTCTGGAAAGCTTACTTGTACAAATCACAAAAAATGAGCCTTGCAACGTTGCAATGTAAATTGACCTTTGGAGATAAAAACTTTTTCTCATATTATGTCTGTTAATAGTTTTGCATCTAAGGAGGTTTATATGGGAATTAATGTTATTATGACATTCCTTCTTTCACGCGCAGGTAAAGCTTGAGAAAAAATATAAGTGTGAGTATTCTAAACCTTATCTTCAGAAATAATTGTTAAATACATAAAATAACCCGGTCTTACGGCATCGCGTGGACCATTTTATTTTATTATATTCTTGGGCTGTGTCCTGGACTAGTACTAAATGGGCCATTCCAGCAATCCCAGTTCTGAACGAATTGTTGGCGCTTACCGAAAAATTATAGGTAATTGCAGGCATAAAGAACGCATGCGAGGCTTATTGCCAGAATACAACAGAAATATATTTGAATTAAATTACATAAAAAATGCGATAAAGCCTACCGTGTTAGTGCTTCTGAGAATAAATATTAGATGAAACACTCAATTTCGTGACGGAATACTATTCACATAAATATACTATTTACATAGGATCTTACAGTACTTTTAAACTTAAAGAAAAGTTATCTAAAATTAAAACACAACGATTTACAATTGAACAAGCGACAAAGCTCATAAAACTGCAAAAAAAAAATATATATAGGTCACTTTTTGGTTTAAATAAAATCAATTTATGTCGCGGGAAACTCACATTTGACCGCGACAATAGTATTATAGTATAATATCTATTCCCGTGCCTTAAAGTATCCCCATACCAAATTTCATCTAAATCGGTTCAGCAGGATAAGCGTGAAGAGCTGGTAACCGACAGACAGACATATAATATTAGTACAAAGACTGTGAATACAGTGCTAAAGAAATTAATTTTGTTGGCCACAATATTGAGGTTAATGCGCATCAACTACCACTTATTTTTGCTTGATTTTCCAGAACGTTATTCGGAAAAAAGAGGAAAACTTTTAGGACAACATCCATCCAAAATTTATATCCCATATACGGATAAAATATAGGCAACTTTTTCCTTACTGAGTGATTGGCTGCAGTCACACTTTAGTGAAATATCGACAAGGACTTTTGTAAGTTATTCGATGCAGCACTTCAGTAAAATATCGTCAACGTCTTTTTAAGTGATCCAGTATGCGCTTCACAAAATATTTTGTCAGGTTTTTATTCAGAGCAAGGCCATATTACTTTATTACATTGTGTCGCGTTGTCGCAACGGAATAATGTATTGCAGGGCATAATTGCGTCATTACAACGATGCTATATTATGCTCAATGGAAATTTAAAGGTGATCGCAAATTTATCAGCACGCACGCATTTTAGAATTCGTTGTATGAAATGATGTGAAACCTCGCACATTCGTCTGCACCGTACGCGCTGCATTTCGTGTACTATGCGGTGATTTCGACGCGTACGGCGCGTACGGTGCTGACAAATATGCGATCAGCTTAAGCTGACGGTCTGTTGTCATAAACTTTGCTAACACATAATCCTGTCTTCTTATTCGTTTCTTCTCCATCAATTTAAGTATTCCGTCCGACGATGCAACTCAAAAATGTGGCACATTATTGCGTTGTGTCATCGCAGCGTTTATTTTCCACCAATTGATGTATTACGACCGACGATGCAAATCAAAAATATAGCACATTGGCGTTGCTACAACGCTGCGATGACACACGCAACGGATGTGGCTTCGCTTTTATCTGCACAATGGATGCAGAGTACAAAATTGGATGAATACAAAGCTGCTAGAGTCAGCACTAACAATGACAAGATTACATAAAACATTGTGAATTTTTCTCGCTCGCGCTGTTCCATATAATACAGTTTTGGTAGATTTAAAAAACCGCAGTGTTTAAACAAAGCATTACCCTACTTTTTCGGTTAAAAATAACATAAATCGGTTAGAACTAACGCCGCCATTTTGATATCTGACACTGGAGAGGCAACAGTTTTACGTCTAGGATCTCCTGTTGTGTAATCATTGAGTGACATTTGTGGCCGAATCATAAATATGACGCCGAGTCATAAATTACTATATTGTGACGCCTGCAACTCTGTTGCGCCAAAATCAGTTTGTCGCGTGGGTACCGTACATTTTTCCGGGATAAAAAGGATCCTATGTTCTTTCCCGGGACACTCAGTATCTCCGTACAAAACAGCAAAATCGGTTCAGCGGTTTGGGCGTGAAGAGGTAACAGACAGACAGACAGATACAGAGACACACTTACGCATTTATAATAGTATAGATTGCTGCCGTCATTTCAGTGACAGCTATTTTTGGGTTCCGTAGCCAAATGGCAAAAAACGGAACCCTTATAGATTCGTCATGTCTGTCTGTCTGTCTGTCTGTCCGTCCGTATGTCACAGCCACTTTTCTCCGAAACTATAAGAGTTATACTATTGAAATTTGGTAAGTAGATGTAGTCTGTGAACCTCATTAAGATTTTGATACAATAATGGAAAAATAATAAAAAAATTTAGGGGTCCCCATAGGTACAACTGAATCAAAAAAAAATTTTTTTTCATCTAACCTATGCGTGTGGGGTATCTATGGATAGTTCTTCAAAAATCATATTAAGGTTTTTAATATCATTTTTTTCTACCCTGAATAGTTTGCGAGAGAGACTCTTCCAAAGTGCTAAAATGTCGTCGTCGTCCCCCCCCTCTAACATAAGAAGTCTAAAAATATATAATTATGATGTATTTTACTATAAAAACTACCAACAAAAATTGGTTTGAACGAAATCTAGCAAGTAGTTTTTTTTTCATTAAATCTTTCATAAAATAAACCTTATTGCTGCTGCGGAACCCTTCATGGGCGAGTCCAACTCGCACTTGGCCGGTTTTATAACACAACACTGTCATCTACGCACCAAAAAACCTTGTTGGTTCATAGCTTTCTTTTTTGCTTTAATTTAGAAATACATTTAATGAAGCTTTCTTTTTGACCTACATGCCAACTTCTGCCAACATTGTCAACTTCTAACGAATAAAAAGTATGTCCGCAGCGCAACTAAGTGATGTTAATGACTATGAGTTTCTGTCTGCTCTCAGCAAATATCCACAAATGAACACGCTATTAGATTATAGTAATTTATTAATAGCTCGGGGGCATTTAAACTGAACCGTGAATCATATAGTTACGTAACAAGTAAAAGTGATATTTCAGGTATATGGTGACTGGAATAGATGGCACTGTAATAGTCGACTAGAACATGTTTTTGTGCCCTATGGTCTAAAATACAAGGTAAGTAACGAAAATCTGGGGGCATGGCAGTACACCTTACTGTATGATATATTTATTAGATATTTGCAAATAAATTTTATTTAGTAGACATAGAACCTGGGAATTATAAAAACTAAGGAAACGTAAGTCCCATACTTCGATCGTTTTGAATTTGGTTCTCAATGTTCTTTTCGCACACTAACTTGACAATCAAATTGACAAAATAAAGCCGTTGACAATAATTGTCATTTCTATAATTACACAAAATTATTGCATGTATTCGGGTCACATTTTGTAGAATCGGAACAAAATTTTTGACACAGTTACTCTTCGTAGCATAGAACCTAAAATAAACTACAACAAACTAATGAATAAAATAGAACAACAACAACGAACAACCTAACTCTAAAAAAATATAAAGATATGAAATTGGACCACAATATTTTTTATAGAAACCTAAATAACTTATTGTTTGGATAATTATTACACCAGAATAGAAAAAATCTGGAGATATTATGAAAATATAAGTTTATTACTTATAATATTAATATACTATTAACTTGTAATATTAATATAGACTCCAAAATGCATACAAAATATCCGTACATATTACACCTATCTCAAAAATTTTACTTTTAAAATCTATTTTTTTTTAGTTTTTTCTAAAAAATACTAAGTTTTTATTTACCCATATCTTCCACTATCTCATAACAAGCAATTATTACCCGAACTTAATAAAAAAAATATTTAATATTCACGTGATGTGGGTAATTATACCCGAACTCTTGAAAAGGGTAAGATGAAAGGTTGAGGTTCTTATAAGCGCTGGCACGTGTCACGTATTTAAATAGTGAGGTCACCGAGGAATTCACGTTTATTTTATTAGGGTTATTTATAATCTAAGAGCAAATAAGAAGATCAAACAAGCGGGTGCCTCATAATAAATAGGATTATTGCAATGTTTTCACGCTAGAGGCAGCACCAGCATAGACAGTAAACAAAAAGTTTTGTTTGGCGTTTGACAACGTTTCTGTCAATATTCTGATATGACGTGCGTAGTATCGGAATTTGGTCGGATTATTTACGGTATGTACTTGTGGCGCCCTCTGCTTCGACCTTTGCTTATTGTTCCCTATTCGCTAATTGCAAAAGTTAGGCTGATTCTAGTGTCGGCTAAAGTTTATTATTATTAGTAATTAATATCACGATGTTATCTCTTCTTATTTGATTCTCTTCATTAATTTTATGTGTGTGGGTTTATTGAGAATGAGCAGAGTAAACAGAAATAACGAGTATGCCGACTCAGAAAAGATCTCGAAATTTATACGTTTGTCGTAGTATGTCATATCGGCCGGCGCGCGCCGTACTAATGCGTTACTAAGCATTGTGAAACATGTTGAAACTGACATTAGCGCCCAACTCGCATATATTCGCCCGTTTGTTTGAAGTCGAGGTACTCCTTAGTTCTGTTTACTCTGGTATGAGTGTAGGCAGCGTGGCTAAAATGGTCACAGTTAGCGATTCCTCTCAATCAATCCACAAAAGTTTTGACAATAACTTTCAAACTCACGAATGTCAAATTAGTACAAATTTAGACATCTGAATTGCAAACAGAGTGTCAATTTTGCAATTTTTAAAATATGAATCATATAATGATTCATCATATGATTCTCCAAAGCGACCATTTTAGCCCCGCAGATAACAAGAAAACATTATCGTCCTTTAGTCTCATAACTCAGTGGGTCGGACCGACGTACGGATGCGAAAGATCACATTACTCAATATTTACTCATCCTACGATACGATCATTATTATCAATCAGGTGATCAGCACTGTCCTTATTATCAAACATTTTTATTGTTCTAACACGGGAAACGAACCTACGCGCTGGAAGTTGGAACACGGAGGCGTTGTCTATCTATCTGTCTGTTACTTTTTCGTGTCCAAACCGCTGAACCTATGCTGAAATTTGGTATGGAATCACTTTGGGAAAGGACATATAATACTTTTTATCCCAGGAAATGTACGGTTCCCGCGCGACAAACAAATTTGTGTGCAACGGAGTTGCAGGCAACATTTAGTCAAATCATATCTAATATGTACCAGATTTTACTCAATAATTTCTAGAATGTTTACATGTTCGCTTAATATATGTGTAAGGGTGTGAGACAAATATAATAATATCAAGTTTCAATAATTCGAGCACTATTTCACATTTAGGCTAGGTCATGTCGCCTAGCGCATCAATTTAATGCCGTATAATCTCTTGGACGTGGATTCGGAGAATCGGTACACGTAAATATGCATTTGAATAATTGATTACAATTATACGAATTCTAAGCATCATCATGGTCACAGATGTGTTTGTCATGACGCTGGTTTTTACCCAATTTGTAGATGAGGTATTTGAGAAATTTAAGAAGAAAGAAGCGAAAAATTTTAAGTCCTAGAAACCAATTTAATTTAGTTATTGTAGTAAAAAAATTAAAAGAAATATCGAAAACTTTCTGTACATAATTAATTTTAAATCTTTGTCATATTGTTGATCAAACAAACACAATATTTGAAGGGTTCAAAGGATTTTTTTTAGAGACGGAAAAACGAAAGGACGGACAGATAACGAAGGCTTAGTTATATGGTCAATACTCTTCGGGTACGGAACGCTAAAAACTTGAAGCAGGCTACTCCTGTGATCTTTAAAGGTCAACTGAGTAGGCATCCAAAATTACAATTACATATCTATAATTAGGCTATCGGAAGAAAGAGAAATTTAATTTCCATCCAGGAATTCATGCCCAGGGATTTGGTAAATTCAGCTATGCCGATAAATTACTGCATTCGATAAAATTGTCTCTTGTCAGTACTAATACATTTATTCAAAAGCCTTTATTGGTAACAATTTTCAAATAATATTTCAAGTGAAACTTACTAAACGTTGACTCACAGTAATAATATTTTAGGTCCACTTGCTGCAATCTCTCTTAAAGCTAAGACCGTGTTAGAATATCAGGCCTTCTCATGATAGGGCTTACTTTAACCTTAGATACTAGCATAAGTGCGTCCTAGAGTTGTAGAAGCCATTTCCAATTAACAAAAAATTAAAACCGACTTCCAAGTGGAAACAATAACATTAATATTAATCTTCAATGAAATTCTTACTCTTTAATAGTGCCTTTTTCAGAATTCTCCTAAACCTCAACTATTTCTGTAAACAATCTTCATAATTTTGAAGTCGATACCAGTCCCAAAAATAAAAAATATTTTGTCATAGAACTCACGATTCTTAGCTGGTACCGATTTAGGGAAATTCTGAAAAAGGCACTATTAAAGAGTAAGAATTATTTAATACTTTTTAGTTCATTGAAGAATAAGTAATGTTATTTTTTCCACTTGGAAGTCGGTTTTAATTTTTTGTTAAAAATAATAAATTCACTCTTTTTAGGTATTTATAAGGTTTTCTGAAAAGACTTATGTGTTTTGCTTAGTGACTTTCGATCCAGGATACACGTTCATGATATGAGAACTCATTATCTGAGATCACTTCAGAATTGCTTAAACAACTCCCAGCATATAATATGTTCTATAATGTTCAAACGCCTTAGATCTTTAAAGGCTCTAAAGTTCTGTTCAGTGACTTTCGTTCTATTATAATACTCCCGCATGGAAATTCATCAGCTCATACATAATAACTAATATTATGCTTAAACTACTTAAGTAACGTTAATATGTGTCCCAATCAATTTAAAGGAGTTTCCTAGATACCTCATAGATCTCATGATCAAATTTCTACCTTGGTAACCTCAACAATTAGTTTGAAACAACATTATAATTTTCAAAATCGTTCGATAAACTGAGTTTCGATCTTAGAGACGATGAAAAGTATCAATAATAGGGTCATAATGTGATGATGCATGGTGTGGTGGTAGTGACGATGATGATGAATGTAATTTGCATAGTAGCATATGCTTTCAGTTCTTAAAACAACGTCGAAGCCCCCAAACTTGTATCTATAAGGAATCCGGAGTTCTCTTAGCACCTTCGGAACCATGGCATATCTTAGTGCAACATCTTGCTTTTTGGTAGCATATTCTTAGGATACTTCTCATAAAACTGAAATCACCATATGTTTCCATATAAATTTTGAGGAGTTCCCTCGATTACTCATGGATCCCATCATCAGGTCACCACTTTTGTGAACATAGTACCAAATTGGGGTAAAATCCTATACAACAAAAGAAAAATTTTTAAAATCGGTTTACAAACGGAATAGTAACCGTTGAAGATACAAAAATAAAAAAATTAAAAAAATATCCACAGCCGAATACATAACCTCCTCCTTTTTGGAAGTCGGTTAAAAAAACCGGTTGCGGCTCCAGGAGTGCCGATAGAAGTGAAAACGAAACAGCAGCGTAGGCTTACATTTTGACCACGGGGTAGAAATAGAGGGGGTAATTATTTCCTATTTTACTTCGCACCGTAGTCCTCGCCCCCTACGTTTTTTTTTTATTAAATAAGGGGGCTTACAAGCAAACGGGTCACCTGATGGTAAGCAACTACCGTCGCCCATGGACACTCGCAACATCAGAAGAGCTGCAGGTTCGTTGCCGGCCTTTTAAGAGGGAATACGCTCTTTTCTTGAAGGTTTGCAGGTCGTATAGGTCCGGAAATACTGCTGGTGACAGTCTTACGAATTTTCGATCAGATCGCATCTGACACACTTTACATTTTTACCAATCCAAAAAAAGTGCACAACGCCGCTAAGGAAGCTTCACTACATAGATGTTATCATTTATCAAATACGTGACAACGGTTAAACTTTAATATTATAGTGTCATAGATCATTATAACAGGTAATATAATATTATTATTACAGCCGTAGAATTTATATCTAGTAATATTATAGCAACTATGAACTTTATGATATTATTCAGGTGTTGTTAAGGGAGTGTCTTCGTATAGGGTGTTTTATAGAACTTAATGATAATTATAGTGATGATAAAAACTGTATGAATCACAAACGAAATATCTATATATCTAAAGAAGATAGCTCTTTAAGTGTTACTTACTAATAAAAAATACACATTGGATAACGGTTAATATTTTTCAGTAAGGGGTACTTAAATAAATGAGGGTCACTAAGACAAATGAACTGGTATGAACTTGCCTTAAAAGGCACCATTCGTACCAGTTTAAGCATTATAGATTAAGACGATTGCAAATAAGAAGCCATCTTTTACTTCACTCGATTCAACCCATTTAAAATCTTGCAAAATTGGAATGCATCTGGAGATTCTACTGATTTGTTACTCATATTACAAATGATAATCTTCATAGAGTCTTTATCATGGTAATTTATTAGTCCACGAGAAAAACAAATCCATAAAAATGATGTATAAATGCTGTTAGCAGAGTACATTTAACTAATCAAAGTATGGGAGAGTTTGACTGGGGGTGTGTTCCTAAAATAACTCAGATCAACGTCAATGCTCATGACGCCTAGAATCCAAGCTATGGTGTATTCGAAATACACGCCAGTACATTGATGTATAATATAACTTAGTTGGGATGTAATTAAAATACGTCACACTTGCTTCACCAGTCTGACACAAGTACAATATGACGTCGAATACCTGACGTCATGAGTGCTATAAATAAATAAATAAATAAATAAAATATCTTTTTATTCAAAATGGGTATCATGATACACTTTTTGAAAGTCGTAGAAAGAACGAAGAAACTACGTTGCCTACCACCGGTTCGGAAACTACCCCGCCGAGAAGAACCGGCGTAAGAAACTCGCACGGGGCCATCTTTTACTAAAAAAATGGAAAATTACAATTTTAAAATAAAATAATATAACAATGTTATGGCTTACAGCTATGTAACAAAATAAACGAAAAGTAACCTGCATGGAGCCACCCTATTCCCAAGGTGTGCTGTCCTCGATGAAATCATTGACTTTATAATACGCTTTAGCGCACAAACGTTCTTTAACTGCATTTTTAAATTTGTTTAAAGGTAGATTTTGAACATTTTCTGGGATTTTATTGTATAGTCGTATACATTGGCCTTTAAAAGAATTGCTTACTTTGGCTAGTCTGAACATTGGTATTGCTAATTTGTTCTTATTTCTAGTATTTACATTATGATTATCGCTTTTCTTTTTGAAAATATTTATGTTCTTTCTAACATATAAGAGATTTTCCAAAATGTATTGAGATGCGGCGGTCAGAATTCTTATTTCTTTAATTTTTTCTCTTAGAGATTCAAAAGACGACATCTTATAAAAATCTGCCCAGTATGCTGGTCAGCATACTGGGCTATATTTTGAAACTTACCCAAAATTAATTGTATGAAATAGCATGATGTTGACCGAATATATTAGAAATTGGAACAGTTAATAGTGATAACGGTATCTTCATGACTTTTTACAATTTTCAGTAATAATCCAATGGTTACAAAAAAAAACCGGCCAAGTGCGAGTTAGACTCGCCCATGAAGGGTTCCGCAGCAGCAATAAGGTTTATTTTTATGAAATTAAAAGGTTTTTGATTTATTTTTATATTTCAGTTGATTTAATGAAAGTTAAATACGTATAAAAAAAAAACTACTTGCTAGATTTCGTTCAAACCAATTTTCGTTGGTAGTTTTTATAGTAAAGTACATCATATATTTTTTTTTCGACTTATCATGCCCCTACTTTAGAAGTTAGAGGGGGGGGGGGACACACATTGTACCACTTTGAAATACTCTCTCTCGCAAACTATTCAGGTTAGAAAAAATTTTTTTTTAATATAAAAATATAAAAAAAAACTACTTGCTAGATTTCGTTCAAACCAATTTTCGTTGGTAGTTTTTATAGTAAAGTACATCATATATTTTTTTTTTGACTTATGCTCCTACTTTAGAAGTTAGAGGGGGGGGGGGCGACACACATTTTAGCACTTTGGAAGAGTCTCTCTCGCAAACTATTCAGGTTAGAAAAAAATGATATTAGAAACCTCAATATGATTTTTAAAGACCTATCCATAGATACCCCACACGCATAGGTTAGATGAAAAAAAATTTTTTTTGATTTAGTTGTACCTATGGGGATCCCTAAAATTTTTTAACAATTTTTCCAATATTGTATCAAAATCTTAATGCAGTTCACAGACTACATCTACTTACCAAATTTCAATAGTATAGCTCTTATAGTTTCGGAGAAAAGTGGCTGTGACATACGGAGAGACAGACAGACAGACATGACGAATCTATAAGGGTTCCGTTTTTTGCCATTTGGCTACGGAACCCTAAAAACACTCAATCCTTGACTTCACCAAGACTAAAGTATTTTTTTGAAGACTAAATGATTCTATTTATCCTCCATTCAAATATTCAGTAAAGAAGACTCTATTTATTCTACATTCAGATATTCAGTAACTTGAGATTAGTCTTAATAAAAACACACTTATATCTTCTTCTCGGTCAAACAGTTTTCTGCACGAAGGTACTATCTAAGAAACTTATGTTACGATCCTTGTAATTACGTATTATCCTTACAAAATACGCCTTATTCTAGAAACTATTACTCTTTTCTTGTCTTATTCTTGTAAAAGTTTACTTGTAAGACAGTAATAATAATTGCTTATGTATTTATAATGACTGTAATCTTTATTATTTATACCATATCATAATACCATACCATATATCCATACATATATTATTATAAACCCAAAAGTGTGTATGTCTATCTGTAACTTCTTCACGCCCAAACCATTGAACCGATTTTGTTGGAATTTGGTATAGGGATACTTTGTCTCCCATGAAAGGACATAGGATACTTTTTATCCCGGAAAAAATTACGGTTCCCGCGCGATAAATGGAGTTGTGGGCGTTGTCTGCTTAAAAACTTAGTAAATGCTCGATATCGTTGAGCATCCAGCTACAGACGTACTTAAAATTGCGACTCAGCTCTAAGTGCTATAAAATAAGTTGTGTACAAAATATCTCTCACATATTTTAAAACAATGTTTCTCGCAAAGTTTACAAATAGATTTGCGGTACAACAGTTGATAGTCGCAGTCCAGCAGTCCAGCTGCGGAGTTGGCAATTGTTTACACAACTGTGACAATGTGTTGGACCTTACAGCGCTAGCAAACTTTCGGATAATTTAATTTAAAGAGCTAGTAAAGTTCTAGAGTTGAGTTTTTTCTTGTATCAAAACAGAATACTCAAATACTAAACTGAGAGGCATATTCATGTTGTTAAGTTATTGCTCAAAGGTGCGGCGACCGCATCAAGAAATTAAATAACGAAAATAAACCTAACACCCCCACTCTAACCGGCACAGCGGTGCGGCATCGAAAGACGTGCATCGTCTACCGTCGTTTTAGTTAGACAGACTTCAGCACGGTGTTTGTGTGCGTGCGACTATGCGCACTTTTTATCAACTTATGCAATAGCTTTACCGGGGCAGTCTCAGAGTGCCAAAGGTAATAAAGGTAAAGGTTTTTTTGTTGTAGAAGTGGTTATAGTTTATGAAAATCATCGAAACTCGGGACGGGCATAAGTCATGATACAGGATATGCTGCTACATATAGTTTTTACAAGTTGTACTTTACAAAAAAGTTGTACCTACTATAATCTAAAATCCAACACTGCGGCTGTAGCATAGAGTTCTTGCATGTTCCCTGCATAGAAAAATGTCCAACCAAGATTGTAGTCACAAAAATTTTTATATTTTCTGTGACTTCTAATTTGGAACATAAGTGCATTAAACTCGTACAGTACCTATGTACATAATAAATAATAATATAATAGTTTAAAAAACTAAAAACACGCTTTTTCGTATTCCTGATAGCAAACTCTTTCATTTGATATCCATATCATGGGGGTGCATTTCAAATAGCCTGTCCGCCATCTTGGGGAGGCCGCCATATTGGATTTGTAATGACGTTTCTTAGCTAGTCACGTATTGTCATCAGAACTCAGAGCGTGTGCAAAATTTCATCCTAATCGAAGACCGGAAAGTGGGTCAAATTAAGATTCCAAGATTTTCTTACATCCATAGTTAGTTACAAGTGAAGCTAATTAAGAAATGTAATAAAACCCCCGCCAAACAACTTTAAAAACCGTGATATTTCAGCAATGAGCAGGCTAATGATGATGAACTATAGCTAAGAACACTCTCGATCATGTCAGCTTTCAAACAAAAAAAACTAGATCAAAATCGGTCCACCCGTTTGGATGCTACGATGCCACAGACAGACAGACAGACAGACCGACAGACAGACACGTCAAACTTATAACACCCCTCTTTTTGGTCGGGGGTTAATAAAAGCGTGTTAAAAATGAATCCTTTAGTACAATTACTAATTAGTATTATTTATGTACTGTATAATGTAATATTTAAATTATAAGTATATTACTGTCGTATGTAGCGAGTACAAGAAACACTGTAATTGTTCACAAACAAAAGCCAGAAGAATGTTACAAAGTTGCCTACTTAAGATACTACACACATCAAGAATCTTAAAGTTGGTTATTAAATAATTAGGGAACTATTCGAAGTTGCGGCTTACTCGTTTCCCTGGTTTAGATTTTGTCAAACATGTTACATACAAACTTAAGAATCTGCGGGGTGCTTGACAACTTGAACAACGCTTTACACGGCATACTCAGTCAAGATAAAGAAAACCCACAAACTGATACAGTGTTTTTCAACCTTTTTTATAATGTGAACCCCACTTGTATCAAAAAATATCTCACAACCCATATGGGATCGCAACCCATAGGTTGAAAATATAAATAAATTGATATATCATGGAAGGGATTTTACTAAATTACACGCCTGGAAGTAAAACGGAATGAATGTTTACTTTCAAGGAGTATAAATTATTCACACAGACAATAAGTATCATGCTTAAAACTTGCTTACGTATTTTGACACTTTGTAACATTAGAACTACTGAAACAAAACTGAGTGAATAATCAACCAACTAGATGAAATTACATGATTTCTAAATCGGCAGTTAACATTTTTGGAATGTCTACACGGGGCCTACCACCGGTTCGGGAACCAACCCTGTTTAATACTGAGCATCAACAGTATTTCCTCACAAGTTTTACTCGTATAGTAAGAAACTTCCTCTATAAACCTTATAAGCATAACGTTAATTAAAATTTTATTGGTATTTTTATTACGGCTTGGTTAAAATAAATGCGTTTAAGTGCTGCACCAGAAAGAGCAAAAAACTTTATTACCGCACATAAACTGCAGACGAACATTTGATACTTGTTTTTTGCGATAAGCAATTGGAAATTGAAAATTAAAAGTTATGTGACGGATCTATACTAATATTATAAATACGAAACTGTCTATCTATCTGTTTGTCTGTCTGTCTGCCTGTTACCTCTTCACACACAAACCACTGAACCAATTTTTGGTGAAATTTAGTATGGAGATACTTTGATTCCCGATAAAGGACATAGGATATATTTCATCTCTGAAAAAATGCACGGTTCTCGCACGATAAACGAATTTCAACGCAACGTAGTTTTTTTATTTTATAATATCTATGGACGCACCACGTCAGTCTGGCCCCGTGGTAAGTACCTGATGGACTTGTGTTACAGGTACCAGACAACGGAAATATATTTAATACTTTTATACTATACATATATTTAATATTTTTATTATATTATACACATATTTAATACACATCCATGACCCAGGAACTTTGAAAACTTTTTGTTCCGTCGGCGGGATTCGAACCCGCGATCCCCGGCTTGAGCTACCAACAGCCCACCAACTGAGCCTCAGAGGTCGTCAATATAGTTGCGTGCATCAACCAGTAGATAATTTATGAATCTACTTAAAATATTTTTCAAGTGAAACATCTTTAGTTGTGTACTTTTTTGGATGAGTAAGATCGAATATTCGTAAGAGGAATACAGACCACCGGCACTGCATAAGGGGGGTATTAATATCCCCGCTTTTTCGACTATGATGCGAAAATTCATTTTTCTGCTATTTCATTTGGACTTTTGCGGGCACTACTAGAATAATAATATCTATAATAATAATAATATCTATGGACGCCCCACACCACGTCAGTCTGGCCCCGTGCTATGTACCTGAAGGACTTGTGTTACGGGTACCAGACAACGGAAATATATTATACAATAAAATAAAATATCTTTTTATTCAAAATGGGTATCATGATACACTTTTTGAAAGTCGTAGAAAGAACGAAGAAACTACGTTGCCTACCACCGGTTCGGGAACTACCCCGCCGAGAAGAACCGGCGTAAGAAACTCGCACGGGGCCATCTTTTACTAAAAAAATGGAAAATTACAATTTTAAAATAAAATAATATAACAATGTTATGGCTTACAGCTATGTAACAAAATAAACGAAAAGTAACCTGCATGGAGCCACCCTATTCCCAAGGTGTGCTGTCCTCGATGAAATCATTGACTTTATAATACGCTTTAGCACACAAACGTTCTTTAACTGCATTTTTAAATTTATTTAAAGGTAGATTTTGAACATTTTCTGGGATTTTATTGTATAGGCGTATACATTGGCCTTTAAAAAAATTGCTTACTTTGGCTAGTCTGAACATTGGTATTGCTAACTGGTTCTTATTTCTAGTATTTACATTATGATTATCGCTTTTCTTTTTGAAAATATTTATGTTCTTTCTAACATATAAGAGATTTTCCAAAATGTATTGAGATGCGACGGTCAGAATTCTTATTTCTTTAAATTTTACTCTTAGAGATTCAAAAGACGACATCTTATAAATAGAACGAATAGCTCGCTTCTGCAGCACAAATATTGTATTAATGTCCGCCGCATTTCCCCACAAGAGGATGCCGTAAGACATTATGCTATGAAAATAGCTAAAGTAAACTAATCGCGCGGTCTCTACATCAGTGATTTCACGAATTTTTTTAACAGCATATGCTGCAGAACTAAGCTTATCTGCCAGTTTTACAATATGTGGACCCCATTGTAACTTACAATCCAGTGTTATGCCTAGGAATGTGGTGGTGACTACTAAATTCATTTTCTCATCATTTAATAGTACATTGGTTTGTACTTGCCTAACATTTGGCGAGATAAATTTTAAACATTTTGTTTTATTAGAGTTCAAAAGTAAATTATTAGCATTAAACCAATGTACTATTTTTGAGAGAGCACTATTTACCTCGTCATAATTAAATTGTCGCCTCTTCACATTAAAAATTAGTTAAGTGTCATCAGCAAAAAGTACTATCTCATGCTTATCTTTAACAAGATAAGGTAAATCATTATTTTATATAGATGAGAAAAAGAAAAGGGCCTAAAATAGACCCTTGTGGCACACCTAGTTTTATTTTGGTTCCATTAGACCTTATGGAGTTGACTTCCACCCTCTGCGTTCTATTTGTAAGGTAAGATTTTAGAAGTTTAAGTGCCGCGCCCCTTATACCATAATGGTGTAGTTTTCTTATTAGAGTATCATACTCCACACAGTCAAATGCTTTAGAGAGATCGCAGAAGATACCAAGTGCATCCTGCGACCCCTCCCAAGCTTCAAAAATACTACACAGAAGACTAATGCCTGCATCTGTTGTAGACCGACCTTTAGTAAAACCAAATTGATTATTATGTAATAAATTATTTGAGTGAGCAAGTAATTGATTCAAAATTATTTTTTCAAAGATTTTACTTAAAATCGGCAATATAGATATTGGTCTATAGTTGGCTGGGTCTGATTTCTTACCAGCTTTAAATAGAGGCTCATCATAGAGGATCACCTTGCTGTGCTTCATTAAGTCTGGGAACACGCCACTTTTAATACAATTATTAAAAACTAAAGCTAGGTAAGGGGCAATGATGTCAATTACTGATTTTATAATTTTTGTGGACATACCCCAGAGATCAGTGGTACTTTTAATATTGAGAGATTTGAAGGTCTTGATAATATCTCTGGAGTCAATATCTTTAAAAATAAAATTGACATCACATTCCTTGACATGTTCTCTAAGTATTTTTTCTGCAACAGTCGGTGATGAATTACATATTTTATATTTTTATACTATACAATATATTATAATTATGGTTGTCTGGAAGAGAACGCTTAAAGCGGTAAGACCGCCAATTTGCGCTCTTCCTAACAATGTTTCTTTTTATTTTGTATATTTATTTTTTTGTAGTGCTAATAAAGAGTTTATTATTATTATATATTTAAGATTTTTATTATATGATACACATATTTAATACACATCCATGACCCAGGAACTTTTGAAAACTTATTGTTCCGTCGGCGGGATTCGAACCCGCGACCCCCGGCTTGAGCTACCAACAGCCCACCAACTGAGCCACAGAGGTCGTCAATATAAAACTATTGACCAAATATACCAAATATTTTCATTTGTCTATGATAAAACGAATCGAATTAAAACGTTATTTTTTCTTTAGCCTCGCGTCAAATACATAAAAAGAGTTTTTACTGTAGCAAGTTTTGTCCAATAATTATTAAATCCCTATATTTTGGTCCACGAAGACAAGGTACAAAATTTTATACTGACATAATTTAAATTAAATTTTCGCCTAGTAGTCGGATTCATACTATGTCCAAAGACGATTACAAGAAAGGTTGTTAAACAATATTTTTATACTATGGTCTTTTAACCATAGCATGAATTTTAATCCTCAGAGTAAACTTTATAATCTTAGCCCACGTTTTCTAAGACTCTCTCAGCGCATAAAACTTACGACTGCGCTCCCAAAATGTATTGCAATTTCGCGGTGGAATTCTAATTTATAAAACAAACGTGTATTACCTGCATAATATACCTTTTTCTCGGCGCGAGACAGTTATGGGGTATAAAGCTAGGAGATAAGCTATAATATAATTCCGAACGAGTTGCCACTGTATTTTACTACCTTTGCGAATTTTATGCATATTTTATTACGATAACGCCCTTTATCAGATAGAGTGAAGTGAATTTTGTAAACACCGTCGAGAATACAAATTTTTTATAAAGGAGGTTTAGGGGAAAACTTGAATACAAAATTTGTAGGTACTTTTAATAATTATTTTATTGATTTCATTTGTGGTTAACTTTCGTATAATTACTTTTATCTACCGCGCTTTTATCTATTCATGATTATCTATCGACTATACAAATATTATAATTTACGCGAAAGTGTGTTTATCTGTCTCTCTTTTTATTTATTACCTCTTCACGCCCAAACGGCTGAACCGATTTTGCTGAAATTTGGTATAGAGATAATTTGAGTGCCCGGAAAGGACAAAGGATACTTTTCATCCCGAAAAAATGTACGGTTCCCATGCAATAAACGAATTTTGTCTCAACATTACACTTAGTGTATGTTATAATAGTAGTAAGTTGATCATGCTGGAAATATTAATTGTGTCGTAATAAATCTGTGGCGGGAACTTCAATCTAATCGAGAGTATTTCTATTATAAACCGACGTGGTTTTAGGTTTCATTAAAACTTCGGTGAATTGATGCAGCTCGCCGCATGGTACTTCCCATTAATTTAGTTTTCATGGATTACGTTTCTGAGTATGCTGAATTAGTAACGATGTATTTAATTTATTTTGCAGGGAAGTGACCCTGTTGATTATTTGCATGGTAACGCAAAACATCCAATTACCCTTTAACTTTAACATATACAGTAAAGTACTGTAATAAATTCTACTAGAGTATCTGTATAACTCTTCTTATCAAATAAAAAAAAAAACTTAAGACAAGCAATGGCCACTTTGGGTGATGGTGATGATAATAAGTCTAGTTCCTTTTACAATGGCACATACACACTCGCTCCTAATTCAAGAAGCCTCGAAATTGCTTCCTATTCTGCCACGAGACAGCGTTATACATGGGTTTTTATTCCCACTAAGCCGACACAAGCTGTGCCAAGTTTATTAACTCGAGAGTAAAATGTAGTCACGTATTCGTCACTATAAAAGTTGTTAAGCTTCCTCGGCGAATCTTGAATAGTTTCTTATCCCTCTATTACATTTATCCAAGCAATTTTCTTCAAAATATATAATATAAAAAATTACTAAAATACTAACATTGTTGGTCCATTCGATCGAAGATAAAACAGCAAATCAAACAAAATAAATTTATAACAAAACAGCACCAGAAATTTAACCCAAATTTTGTAATAAAGGACACCCTCGAAATAAAGAAAACAAATCGGTAAACACAAGAAAAAATATCGTTTTATCGAAACAAAATATAATTAACAAGAAAAATGAAGTGTATAATCAGATAAACACAAGTCATAATAAGCCATTCAAGGAAATTATTACAGAGAATAACATAAAAATAAACACATTGCTCAAAGGAAAAACATAAAATATAAAGATAATGATCCGAACATTTTCCTTCACAAATACTACCAGTTGATAGATCATCGGAAACAAAGCTATTTGTTTGATTTTCAAGAGAGATGTTTTTACCGCTTCCAGATTGCTTAATGGTTGAAAAAATGTGCCTTAAATCTTGGAAGAGAATACATTGAAGCCAAACCTTTTTAAGTGACAAAAGTTTTTATTAATCTCTGTTGAATCGATGTATTTTCGGTTGTGGATTTTGGTATCAATATTAGCTTATGGTTGGTTGTAAAATAATTATTTTAATCACTAGGTTTTAGGTTTTAAGACATTTATATTGATAAGAATTTTACATAAATTCACTTACATGAGAAAGACAATAAAGAAATACAAACAATGTATCTAGTAAACATTACAAATTACATCGAGCGAGCTTAGAAGATAGGTTACAATCTTAATTTAAAATTATAAAATTAACAAATCATTTACGTAAACAAAGATAAAAAAAGTCAATACAAATGAGGGTACTTCTATAATCAGTTTGGCCAGTTGTCATAGTATATTATATTATATATATTTTATATATAGTATATTTTTTTTACGTGGGAGAGCCATGCTTCGGCACGAATGGGCCGGCTCGACCGGAGAAATACCACGTTCTCACAGAAAAGCGGCGTGAAACAGCGCTTGCGATGTGTTTCGCCGAGTGAGTGAGTTTACCGTAGGCCCAATCCCCTACCCTATTCCCGTCATTACCCTCCCCTATTCCCTTCCCTTCCCATCCCTACCCTCCCCTATTACCCTATTCCCTCTTGAAAGGGCGGCAACGCACCTGCAGCTCTTCTGATGCTGCGAGTGTCCACGGGCGACGGAAGTTGCTTTCCATCAGGTGACCCGTTTGCTCGTTTGCCCCCTTATTTCATTAAAAAAAAAATTGGTGGTTGCAGTGGACTATCCTCATACTAGACCGTTCCGATTCGGACGTTCGTACACATTTGGGTGATATCCGGTACCCCAAATCACTATAAGGTAGCTTTCAGATGTTTCTATTCAACAGTACAATCTGTCCGATTACAGAACGTTAAATAATAATCGTTACACAATTATTATTATGATCGTCATATTGTTTATTGACAACAACATTAGCGTCACTTATAAGACTACTAGCTGTCCCGGCAAACGTTGTTTTGCCTGTTTTCCTGCTTTTCTCTTGAAGTTTTTTCTGATTTTTTTTCTACAAACCTCACGTAGCCCGAGACCTTTCCAACGAATGCAAAACCGTGGAAATCGGTTCGTGCGTTCTGGAGTTATAGCGTCAGGAAGGAAAACCCGACTTATTTTTATATATTATTAGACTAACTGTCCTGGCAAACGTTGTTTTGCCCGTTTTCCCTGTTTTCCTGCTTTTCTCTTGAAGTTTTTTTCTGAATTTTTTTCTATAAACCTCATGTAGCCCGAGACCTTTCCAACGATTGCAAAACCGTGGAAATCGGTTCGTGCGTTCTAGAGTTATAGCGTCAGGAAGGAAAACCCGACTTATTTTTATATATTAGATTTATGTTGTCACTTCTTTCAAGTAATAGCAAAAATGCTTCTACAAATTTTTGTCTGTACTCGTCTTACATAGCCTCTTATGTAATAAATCAACGTCT
This sequence comes from Cyaniris semiargus, assembly GCA_905187585.1. NCBI lineage: Eukaryota > Metazoa > Arthropoda > Insecta > Lepidoptera > Lycaenidae > Cyaniris > Cyaniris semiargus. Next base: position 12,958,706 of record LR994563.1, on the reverse strand, counting down.
TAAGCCACATTTTCTTGTCAGCCTGTCACGCCGCGTATTGGTGTGAAATCGTAAATCGCGCCTCTCGCGTTGTCACTTCTGAAACCGTAAAACACTGCTTTAATTATATACTTAACACGTGTCAGGAATTTTCTGATGTCGAAGATGATTTTGGTTTTTTTGTTTGAGATATTTTGTCCCAACTACTTTAACTTGTTATTGTTTATAAAATTAATGCTATTTGCAAAGCGTTTTCATGAAGGATAAGTACTACGTTGCCATGTTTTTAAATTTACTTTTTTTCTTATTTAGGAATTAATTTTAATAGATTTAAAGATTTTCCATTGTAATATATGAAATGTTATGTCATAATTTTGCAGTAGCTCAAAAATCCATACTAATATTATAAATGCGAAAGTGAGTGTGTCTGTCCGTTACCTCTTCACGAGTTTTAATTTTTTAAAATAATATTATCCATTCTAATATTCTAAATGCGAAAGTATGTCAGTATGTTATCTCTACACGCCTAAACCGCTGAATGAATTTTTCTGAAATTTGGTATGGAGATGCTTTGAGTCACGGGAAAGGACAGATGATACTTTTTATCCCGGAAAAAATTACGGTTCCCGCGTGATAAACGAGTTTTGGCGCAACGGAGTTGCGGGCGTCATCTAGTAATTGAATAAATTTATTTTTATTGTCATGTTGTTGTTTCTTTTTCTACTTCTGTCTATAAAACTTAACGTAAAACATTATATAGTTTATTTACTTCAGAATTTGATTGTAACATTTTACCATTATTTTTAACATAATTTGATATTAAAAACATGTAACATACACATTATAGTACCAATCGTAATTATATTTCGACTTACACGATTTCTCGGACGTTAAACAATCATAATATCATTTCCAAGAATAAGATTCCTGCTACAAGTGGAACCAATTATAATCTCTAAATGAGGATGGGCCTGTTACGTGCTTATCATCACTTTTTCGTCTGAAAGTACAATAGCATCATTAAGAATAATGAATACAAAATAGTGGCATATGAGTTCATACTCCCATTGTCTTTATTGAAGCCATCAATGGTATCTTCTCCTCGTTAGTAAACTTTTAATTTTTTTACTTGCTGGCCCTCAAGAAATGGATTTTGCTTCGTAACTTTTACAGTTTCGAGCATTGCTCTATCTAGATCGGTATTCCAGCATATAAATTAAAGTATTAATTTTTAAACTGTATTCATAGAAGGTTGTTTGAATTTTGTTTTGAATTTATTTATTGAGAATAAATAATATTTTAAAGCAGTTGTGGGAATATGGTCTTCGGGGGGGAGTGATGTGGCGGGACCCACAATTCGCCGCACGTGATACATTTTAGCTGTCGTATATATACCGACGCGCTCAGAAAACTTCGATAGCGCGATGCAGGAATGTTAGGCGAATTGTGGGTACCGCCACACAGTATTATAATTTATTTTAATACTAGTTAATCCGCAAATCAGTTTTGAAGTAATTCGTTTATCGCGTGGGGTCACCCACGCGATAAACGAAAAAAAATCACATTCATCACAACGACAAAAAATCACATCACAAAAAATCACATTTTTTGAGTTAAAAAGTATCATATTATGTCCTTTCCCGGGACTCAAAACCGAATTTCAGCAAAATCGGCTCAGCGGTTTGGGCGTGGTGAGGTAACAGACAGACAGACAAACAGACAGTCAGTAATCACACTTTCGCATTTATTTATAATATTAGCGCAGTGTAAATAGAATATTAGTATGGATAATAAAACCCGGTTCGGTAAACTCTGGTCGCAAATCACATAGAATTTCAAAGGTATATTTTTTGATATTGTTAAACGTAAAAAGTAAATAATAGCTTCTTTTTCTTAAAAGTAGGAAAATAAGTAGGTGCTTCATTTTTTTCGCCCACTTCTTCTGGATTGTTGTCCAACTGTTTTCATATCGTACAGGAAATACGAGCACTACAAAAGTTTATTCGAAGAATTCATGCTCTTTCCATCCTCAGGGGACTCTTAAACACACTAACTCCATTAAGTCTGATTTTATGTAGACCTTTTCTTATCATTGCCACTACTACTAACATTGGTACTACTAATATATATTCTGTGTCATTGCGTGTATTTACCTCTACACAACTTCGCCGTATAAGCTTCTAGGTCTTCTTAGGTCCTAGTCTAGACAGCTATTTATAATCGCTAAATAATTATGCGAACTAAATACCTAGATTTTCGTACGTAATAAAATTAATGATAAGGTTTCTAATCATTTGATAAAATCTTGTTTTTACTAGTCTCGTAGAAATAGTTATAGTTTTTATGGTCCAAACCACGAGGTGAATTAATGATTTTTTTTTATTGCTCTTCCGAAAGTAGATTACAATGATAGAATTATTAGTTGATTATTAAAATACTTAAAAGTAAAATTCGTTACTCATAAATCTTAGGAAAAATATTACCAAGTAAGTAATGATAAACCTTTTCACGTTTATCATTATTATAAAATCGATTATAAAACTTTATAACTATAAATACATAAAAGTGAATCACCAAGCTTTAATTTTATATGTCAAAATTTGTACAATAATTTGCGGCTCGCTTTGTCTAAAATTATTTTATTTTGTCATAAACCTAAACACTTAACGGTCTGTGTATACTTGTCGACACACCAAAACTGTCCATCCATCCATAACTTTTAACTGCGGCGCACAAGTGAAAATATTTTTAATTTCGTCCCACACTTTGTCAATGTCACTTGGTGTAAAAGCTTTTAAGCGGGAACCTTCATGGCCGATAAGATTAAAACTCTTTGAGTCAAAGTTTCTGGCACACAAGCGCCACAGATCACGGACAAGAAAAGTAATGTTTGTAGATATTGAACGTACGCTTTTCATTTTAAGACGGATATAACATTTTGTACCCATCTATTAAGACTTGGCTAAGTAGATTAAGGTGGGATTTTACCAATCACACATAAAACTTCGTTTTATAAAGCTTAGTTTCCATTGACCGCGTTCATGCGGAGACGTAAATATCGTTCTGTTTCAAATGGATTTCATAAACTTCTTTTGATCGCGATTAATAATTAATCTAAGTTCACATGACGTCACGCGATTATTTTACATGTTTTCATAATTTTGGAGCCTTGTCACGTTAATTTAACAACAAAATAGCAAGAAATAATACATAAACTAACCAAACGCATGTGTCAAAACTGTCATCTTGACATGACTTCTTTTGTCTATGTTTTTCGTTCCGCCATGATACTACACTGACAGGGCTTGAACAGGCTTGAACGGCTGGGCTTAGATACTTAGGGGCGATTTCACCAAAGAAATGGAACGCGTTCAATGCACACTGATCCGGTTCAAAACGTATAAACGCGATTATAACATCGAATTGCATTTCACCAACATAAACTGAACGCATTCACAGCAAATCCGAGTTTTATCTTCTGAACGCCCAAAGTCCGAAGTTTAACGTCATAAAATCCGTTCAAGCCCTGTCATGGCGGAACGAAAAACATAGACAAAAGAAATGTCAAGATGACAGTTTTGACACATGCGTTTGGTTAGTTTATGTTTTGTTTCTTGCTATTTTGTAGATAAATCAACGTGAAAAGGCTTTGAAATGATGAAAACATGTAAAATAATCGAGTGACGTCACGTAAACTTAGATTTCATAATCGCGATCAAAAGAAGTTTTTGAAATCCATTTGAAACATAACGAGATTTACGTCACAGCGTGAACGCGTTCAATGAGAACTAAGTTTTATAAAACGAAGTTTTGATTGTGCCTGGTGAAATCTTACCTAAGTATTGTTATAGTAGTGAGCTCAGTCGTTCCCAGCTTGGCTTTCTAATATTAAAAATACGTCAATAAGTAAACTTTTTACAAAAGTAGCCTATATCCCACTTTGCTCTAAATCTGTGCCAAAACCTGTCTTGCATTTTCGGAGACTACTCAATGCAAATAAACAAAACAATTACTTGTTGGCCAAGTTTGTATGCCTAGTACAGTAGAACGCTATACAAGGTGTATCAAAACTAAGTGATAATACTTTAGAGTGTCTGTGTTCCTTGTAGAGAGTTCAGTGTGAAAGTAGCAGCGCTGAAAGACCAATTTTTTTTTTCACTTTTCCTTTTCTTCCCCATACAAAAGTGAAAAAAAAGGTCTTTCAGCGCTGCCACTTTCACAGCGAACTCTATACAAGGAACGCATACACACCCTAAAGTATTATCACTTAGTTTTGTATACGTTTATACGCTTCGGGTATGATTCTCAAACCTACCCAATAATCACGTACGTAATCAACTTTCACAAAATCGGTCCAGCCTTTCAGAATTTTGGCAACGAACACCGCGAAAACTATATTTTAGAGATAATAAGTAGATATATTTCTATCTACATTACACTTGTAATACCAATTTTTGATGTTATCATAATATTTCTATCTGCATTACACTTGTAATACCCAGTACATGATGTGTATCAAAATATTATGTATTACCAATTACATAATATGTGGTTTATCAGCCGAGCGAGAATATTCCGCACGTATTTACTTTGCTCAAAACGGTTTCCTTATTAGAAAAGCAATATCGTAACATCTGCTAAATGTTACAAGATTATTGTAAATATATTATTACCACGTTCTACTAATGTATATTATATACTAGATAACGCCCGCAACTCCGTTGCGAATAAAACCGACTTAAAAATTGTACGTAAGTAATTGAGAATTGAAACTCTCTATCTCCAAAACTACTGAACCGATTTTGATGAAACTTGAAATATTCCCTAAGTTGAACAATATTTAGTACAACAAAAAAAGAATTACTGAAATCGGAATGGTAATTCCAGAGATATCCGAACACAAACATAAAAACGTACATACATACATACACTTTTGAAATTTGGCACATTTGTTCAGACGCTGATATAGACTAACATATACGAAAATTGGGCAATTCTGGAAATATTACATACATACGCGTCGAATTGATAACCTCCTTTTTTTGAAGTCGGTTAAAAATACGTTTATCGCGCGGGAAGCGTACATTTTTCCGGGATCAAAAGTTTCCTACGTCCTTTCCCGAAATTCAAAGTATTCCCATATCTAATTAAAAAAAAATCTGTTTAGGTGTGAAGAGGTTACAGACAGACACACTTTCGCATTTATAATATTAGTATAGGAGTACGGATATCATAATATATTACTGTAAGTATTAATCATTTCTGCGAAAATACGTAGAAGTTAGATTGAAAACTAAAATCGTTTAATTTTGTCTCTAGGCGTTAGTCAACTGTTTTTGAGTCATGAAAATAAGTATTTTCAATTTAGGAGCGGTTTTTCTAGAAATTAGTGCTTTTGAAAAAACAATAATAAAAATTTGCCAAACATGCGTGGGAGAGCCATGCTTCGGCACGAATGGGCCGGCTCGACCGGAGAAATACCACGTTCTCACAGAAAACCGGCGTGAAACAGCGCTTGCGCTGTGTTTCGCCGAGTGAGTGAGTTTACCGGAGGCCCAACCCTATTTCCTTCCCTACCCTCCCCTATACCCTTCCCTCCCCTATTCCCTTCCCTTCCCATCCCTACCCTCCCCTATTACCCTATTCCCTCTTAAAAGGCCGGCAACGCACTTGCAGCTCTTCTGATGCTGCGAGTGTCCATGGGCGACGGAAGTTGCTTTCCATCAGGTGACCCGTTTGCTCGCTTGCCCCCTTATTTCATAAAAAAAAAAAAAAACATACTTTGTATTTTATCTAAAAGAACATTATAATATTAATATGTACTTAGTAGTATAGTTTTTTTATGTAATATTTTCTAAGCTACATTCGAACTTACTTTCATAAAAGAGTATTTGCTCTGTCCTTTTTTATATTTATTGTACATAAAAATGTACCTCAACACATTCATTCAACTCAATAAGTAGGGCTCCAGGAACAAAATTTTTGTCATGTCAACGTGTTCTATACGCCGTAATAAATGTCTGTAAGGGAGAAAACTATAAATATTACCTTTTTATCTGTTCTGGAAACCTTTCGTAAAGGGGAATTATTATTTGGGACATGTCTCAGTTTTTACTATCCAAAGTAGTAAAAAATGTTAGTACAGTAATTCTAAGAATCAAAATACATGATGGTAGTACAAACTATCATCATGGGCTTGTAATTTGAAGTTTATGACTTTACAAAAAGAAAAAAAAATATGTTTATTATTATAAAAGATAATGTGTATATTTTCGTCGATATAACTACTCGAACGAGTCGAGCTCCAGTAGCCCTAGCATGGCCACAGTAGAAATACGAAAGTATAGATAAACTGTGGGGATAAACTGAAGGTGCCGTTCCGATATTATGTGATATGTTATTATGTGGCTAGCGGCGACCGACAATAATTCAATTAAAATGCCACTTTATGACATAGACTATAGTCTATGTCATAAAGTAGTATTTTATTTGAATTTTTAGGACTATATAGTCTATGTCATAAAGTGGCATTTTAATTGAATTATTGTCGGTCGCGGCTAGCCGCGGTAAAGATTGGAACGGCACCTTCAGTTTATCTCCACAGTTTATCTATACTTTCGTATTTCTACTGTGGCCATGCTAGGGCTACTGGAGCTCGACTCGTTCGAGTAGTTATATATATTATATTTGATTTTTTGTCGGTCGCGGTTAGCCGCCGTAAAGATCGGAACGGCACCTTCAGTTTATCTCCGCAATTTATCTATACCTTCGTATTTCTACTGTGGCCATGCTAAGGCTGCTGGAAAGACATAGGATATTTTTATATCTTAATAGTTGTTTCCCGCAACTGAGTTGCGCCATAATTCGTTTATCGCGCAGGAACCGTATATTTTTCCGGGATAAAAAGTATCCTATATCCTTTCCCGGGACTAAAAGTATCCCCATAACAAATTTCAGCAAAATCGGTTCAGCGGTTTGGGCGTGAAGAGTTAACAGACAGACAGACACACTTTCGCATTTATAATATTAGTATTGCTTTAAAGGGTTCCTGCGTGATAAGCGAGTTTCTATTCAAAAAGAGGAGAATTTATAGTTACTAATTGTATGTAAATATATTAAAATGATACTTAAACATTGAAATGTATAAATAGGTTTCATGAGATACAATTATTATTAGTTTGATATAACTTGATATTTACGACCACGCAAGTATTTAAAGGTATAAGTGGATAAGACCTACTTTTATTACATAATATTTTATATGCAAAGTAACATATAAATCCCACTCAAGAAAGATATTGTAAACACGAAATATATGAAAATGTATTATTATTTAATATCTGGTAGGAAAGTGAAATCACAGATAAAATGTTACGCTTATGAAACTTATCAGATCACCCATCACTTACATCCATTTTAGTGTTGTACCATTACTTCAATATTTAAATCGATATCGATTTTTAATAATTTTATTATTTTATTATTTTATCGAATTTATTATTACATTTTATATTTTGCAATAAATGTGATAAAATATTTTTTTTTACCATAATTTTAAAGACATTACAAAATTACTTGTAGTAATCCAATTAAAGGTAGGTTCTTCTACGAATTTCATATTCGACTATCCATATCCATATCGACATTTCATATTAGAATTTAGACTTATATTAGATTCTAGACACGTTTGGTCTGCGGAGGCAGAATAAGTCGCTTTAACGAGTCACATTTAGTCTCTGTCAGATATTAATTTTTGCTAGCCTGGTCAATTATTAAGAGAACTAAAATATAACATTATAAAAAATTACCTTAAATGTTAAATAGATAAAACACTTCACTAATCTATATATTAATACGCGAACGAAAAACTTTGTATCCCTTTTGACGAAGGAAACGTAGGTGAATAAAATTTTGCCCAGTTATAGTTTATATGGTGAAGGAGTGCATCGAGCTAATATTATTTTTGACATTTTATTTTTATCATACATTTTTTTAATAAATAAAACATTACACATACTACAACACACACACTAGGAACGACAACATATTTTTGAGTGACAAGCCTATACATACGAATAACTAAAATACTCTTAGAAATACTCTTAGAAATACTCTTTTATTTATGGTTGAAGTCTGTTGACGTTGTCAACAGACTCGAATTTTCAATTCGACTCAGATTTTCAATTTGTCAACTTAACAAGTTGACAAATTGAAAATGGATTATAGTTTTTTTTTTTTTTTTTTAATTGAATCTTAGATACTTTTAGACAATGCTTACACGGCCAGTCTGAGATCAGCTGAGACCCAGAGACAAGAGTTGTAAAAAAATATGATAAAGTCAATATGTTTTTACAAAAATAGGTAGTAGTCCTAATGTCGTTGAAACTAAGGTCGAATTTCGACCATTGAGCGATCTCTTGTTATAATAATTAGTTAAGTTCTAACCTACAAAAATTAGTTTTCTTGGCACAAAATAATATTTTATTTGTTTTGAATTTTATTATATTATTTTATTATAGGATTATATATTATTTTGTTAATAGTTTGAACGTTATTCATAATATAAATATAATGTCACATTTTATCGATAACTTTCATACTTTTCTCAGTACTATTTCTTATGTAATATTTTCTTTTCGAGGAATTTTCCCAAATGCTATACGCATTGACATAGCGCAGTCAAAGGGAGCTGAATGTCGATGAAAAAACAAATTGCTTTTGGGCTTTGAACTTTTTTATTGTTCACAGCGATTCGTGAACGCGTGTTTTTATTGAAATACTGCTTTTCGGTGGTCGTGGTTATAATATTAAGTATATCGACCATTGAGCGGTTTATCGAAAACTTTAATCCATTTATGTCGATAGGTCCCATCAATATTGAGTAAAAAATGTATATTTTATTGTTACACTAGCTGTCCCGGCAAATGTTGTTTTGCCATATAAAGTATTTCACCCATATTATTTTATTGAAGTGACTAAATAAGTATGGTACCATGGCAACGTCCATCGCTATCCCGTTGCACAAACAATGGTCGCTGCCAGTCTCGACTCTCAAGTTGTAATAATTTACTATTATTTATTCAACAAATGCACTTATCAATATAAAAAGTAGCTAGTAGCCGATTCTCAGACCACCTGAATATGCATATGAAATTTGGTAAAAATCAGTAAAGCCGTTTCGGAGGAGTACGGTGACTAACATTGTGACACGAGAATTTTATATATAAGATATACTTGCAATTCGATATTTCAATTTATTTTATCTATCTTCTATCTAGTTATATTATTAATGCGAAAATGTGCGATTGTCTGTTACCTCTTCACGCCCAAGCCGTTGAACCAATTTTGCTGTGTGATATGGAGATACTTTGAGTCCCACGAAAGGACAAAAGATACTTTTTATCCTAAGGAAATGTACGGTTCGCACACGCTAGATGAATTTTGGCGCAGTGGAGTTCGGGCATCATCTAGTTGTTTAATACTTGCTTATCTTTTGCTTACTTAATCCCAATATTTTAAATGGTTTCATTTTATTTTTCGTCCACTTGAAATAACATCACATACCGTAACAATACGTTTTTTTTCAGGTAAGTTCCAGTAAGGAGTTGGACCGGACTCAGAAATAAATGGACATTTTGGGGTAGTTATTGCTTCAAAGTTCGGTGGAAAACTGGCGTAAATATAAGTACTTGTAGCATTTTTGTAGAAAAATACCATTAAATGCTTTGAAAATATTTTGGTGACTGCATTATACTTTTTCAACTGCATCTTATTCATACAATTTTTGGAGAATCTGAAATCTGAACATCTGTATAAAAATAAAATAAATAATCGGCCAAGTGCGAGTCGGGCTCGCGCACGAAGGGTTCCGTACCAATATAGAGCAAAATTAAGCCAAAAATTGTGTTTTTGTATGGGAGCCCCCATTATTTTTTTTATTTTATTTTAATATTATTATTAAATATTAAAGTACACATATAACTAAGGACTTTGAGAAAAATTCAAGAACCTACTTGTTGCCATTATTGATATAGAGCAAAAAAGGCCAAAAAAATCACGTTTGTTGTATGAGAGCCTCCCTTAAATATTAATTTTATTGTGTTTTTAGTATTTGTTGTTATAGCGGCAACAGATATAAATAATCTGTGAAAATTTCAACTCTCTAGCTATTACCGTTATTGAGTTACAGCCTGGAGACAGACAGACAATAAGGCCTCACATAACACCAGGGATCGCGGTATAGGTATTATACCGTGATCATCACCTGAGTGGGGTCCTTTTCGGTGGAATTCGCATTACACTGCATTGTATTTTGTAATTTGTACCCAAATAGACACTAATCTATATTATGTCCGTCTGCTTATTAAGGGCCTTGCCCTACGGAGATTCCGTAATTTACTGTACTTAGAGCCTTATCTAACTCATAATTTGAAAGCTACAAAGTTATAATAAAAATACAGCAATAATCTTCAGTATATCAACATTCCTTTTCTCGTTTTAAATTTTCTATTTTTGTTTATTATACTCATGATATTAGCCTCCAAAGTTAATACTAATTTATTAAAATTGAAGCATACTTTCAGCATCTCCCTAGTAGTTACAAATTACGTTTATTTGAAACACACACCAATAGATAGGCCATTTCATAAGCTACATATATCTCGCTTTAATTTTTTTTTTGGTCAATTTTGAACTAAGTTATTTAAAAAACTTAAAATTTCGGTGCGAATTACCGATTCGGCAGACTGCGGGTCCGTGCGCGGGCGACGGGCGGCAGTGTCGCAAGACTTCTCGGACGGGGAACCCGTGTCTCTCGTACCCGCTGACTCTAATTGTTAATGCGCCCGCGCCTTCACATTATAATATTTTTATTTTGTTTTGGCGTTTAATTTTGTTATTGTGTTGTTTACTGCGAAAAGACGCTCATATCAAATACCTATTGCGTAAGGACTCTTAGAGAATTCTTGAACCTTGTGATTGTGTTATTATTTGTGTATTACCTAAAAAAAAGAAAAAGGGCTCTTTTATTAATTAACCTTTTTATTAAATAAAATGTTCAAGTGGTGTTACGTTTTATTTGTAAAAATGCCGAAGCAAGACGTATCCGGCAAAGGAAAGAGAATGCGCAGAAAATGAACGAAATTATGTAAGTACCTACCTAATTAATATTATACCTAATTTAATTACTATAAATAACATGATATTATAATATGTAGGTATGGTGAGAGTTGAGACTGCAAAGTTTATAGCCATGTTATTTTACCAGTTTCGAACAGCTGTTATACAAGAACAGCTGTTCGAAACACAAAAACGCTGTAAGTCAAAAATTTCACTTTTCAGTGATGTCAATTAATTGTATCGATGTATTAATAAAATTATTATTTGTTTTAGACTCAAGAAAAAGACAACTGCTTGTGAAATAGAAGCCTGTAAGTCGTCATTATCAACATTGCAATTTGCAACCGAAAGAAAATGATAACAGGTAAGAAAAATAAGCTTGTAATAAGATCGGTCGAAGGTAAAAGCTTAGATATACAATTTTGGTGAGGGGAGGAGGTTGAAACTTGAAAGGAGTAAACCCCTTTTGAATAAATTACTTTTTTTTTTAAACTTTGAAGTTTCGACTGTTCTCGGTCTTTTCGAGGCACACCAAGATTGTGTAAGATGGGGGACGAATATTTCAAATTTTCAAATCATATAATAGTAGGGGAGCCCAGAGTGCTATTCGTGTTACTCGAGCGTCATGGAGACTGCAGTCATTTTAAGTTATGAAAAAGAAAATATATTCAGAAAATTGCTTATTTATGTAAATTTTAACAAGATTTTAGACAACAAGGACAAAAATCATTTAGTTTAGTGCAACATAAAATACCTGTGAAAATCAGGAAAATATGAAGCTTTATTTTTTATATGTATTTTAAAATGTCCCTACAGGCTCACCTAATCTTTAAATTGTCAGTGAACATCTCCGATCTTAATCTGACAGATCCGCTGACATTTCAATATTAGAAAATAACTTTTTAACCCACCACGTGAGAAATATGATTTCTATACCATGATAACTAGACACATGTCGCAAGCCTTATACAAGCTAAATCTGACACGCTCGAGCATGTCGCAAAACCCTCTCTTGGGCTCTCCTACTATAATAATCCAAGGGTAGTTGATAAACTTGATATTTCTTTGACATTTTTTATGATAATAATGGCGCTAGTTTGTTTAGATCCATGTAATAATGGCTAGTCTTTTCGAAAAAAAAAAATTACATTAAAAAACTGACGAAAAAAAATGAAAAAATCTATTTTTCAAAAATCGATCTTATTGGCCTCTTTTTTTTTTTGGATCGATATTCGGTCATGATTCGAATTGATTTAAATTTTTTTTCTTTAGATAGAACCGCCATCCCTATTATATAAAAAAAGTGGAAGAAATGACGTCAAGTGTCAACATGGTAGATTTCTATGTAATGAATTGTGCAAATTTTAGTTAATTTTTATTAACAAAGTACAGGTTCCCTAGAACATTTTTTGACTTTATTACTATTAAGCTAATTTTTCGTGAGTAGCTTCATTTTGATAAGACGAACAATAATTCTTTGTATATTTTTTGTATATTGATAGGTTAATAGTTATATAATTTAACAGCAACATTATCCTACACATAGGAAAATCCATATTTTAGGACCATCAAATCGAAATATTAAATCCTTTCTATCTCTGTTAGCTACCACTTTCTAGAATTTTCGCAGAGGAAATTGTTGTTCGTCTCATCAAAATAAAGCTACTCACAAAAAATTTGCTTGATAGTAATCAAGTCAAAAAATATATGTTCTAGGGAACCTGTACTGTATTTGTAAAATCAAGTATTTGCTTATAGTTTTAAAAGATTCTTTTTTATTTTAGAACCCAAGAACATTTGATAGCCGATCAACTGCCCGTGCAATCAATTTTTGAACTTTGTCAAGAAAGTAATAACGAGTAAGTACTAAACTTACATAATCATTAATTATACTAATATTATTATAAATGCGACAGTTTGTGTGTATGTTTGTTACTTTTTATACCCCTAAACGCCTGAAGTGAAATTCATAAAAATTGGTATGAAGCTAGCTCATACCCTGGATTAACACATAGGCTACTTTTTACTGTGAAAAAAAATTTGTCATTCCCACGGGAAAATCTATAGTCCGCGGATTAAACCGCGGGGGAGTTGATTGCAGTTATAACAACATCCATAAATTACTTATTTGAATACATTTTATGCGTAAAATAAATCATAAATCACTTGAAACTTTCGTTTAAAGTTATTTTAATTTCAGGTTAATTGCGATGGATGATCAAACTCAACAAATCGAAGAATTAAAAAAAAAAAACAGAAACCACTGGCAAAGATGATCAAGAGGTATTATTGGTTGAAAGACTTATAATGGGTTATCAGTTAAGCGTGTGTCAGTCACATATTATATATTAAAGGCTTACCTACTTATTTCTTTTTAGTGCAGTTGCATACCACCGAAAAAAAGGAAAAAGAATCAAATGGAAAATTTATTGGAAGGAGAGTTATCGCTGTCAGTCACTTTTTTCAAAATTGCAAGAAATTTTTAATCATGGACCACTTGGATGCAGCATAAATGAGAAACACAAAATGGCTTACAGTCGACGATTTTACTACGATACGACGACGATTACGATTACGATACGATTTTTAGATTTTTATGATTTTTTACTTGTAATGTAATTAATGACTGGAGATCGGAAATTCCGACGCTTTTATACCTAAACTTTCATAAAAAGCCATAGAATTATGTGGCCTTTTTACAAACAATTTTGCAAAATATTTTAGTTTTTTATATTTATTTATTAGTTATTACTAGTATAGAAAAATAAGACTTATTTTTGTTAATCGATAAATTACGTTAGTAAAATATGTTTTCACTATTTTGTGTACTTTTACTGTTAGAACGTTGTGAAAATGCTTATGATTTAAGGTAGTAGTTGAAATTTTATAACCAAAACGTATAGTGGCATACATAATATTAACTACGTGTACCGAAAGGCATATCCATATTTTTCTTTCGTTATTTGAAGTAAGGTGAAGCCAATTTTTTGTCAGATTCCAGCCAGATTTTTCGATTTTTATTAATGACAGATGCTTACCCCTAGGGCTAGTTCCTTTATTTATTACAAAGAAGCAATAATATAGTAAATCGGTATCAGTTTTTACTTGCTTTTTAATATATGACGTAAAATCTCTAAACCATGGGAGAAAAATGTTAACGAGGGTAGAAGATAAAAAAAAATACAAAAAACATCCTGTATTATGTACTTACATCAATTTATAGTGTTGACGTTAAGGAACCAAAAAGTAATCGTATATGCAAACTAGAAGAAAGTGTTGTATCTTAGTATATTGTTTAATATTTAAAAGAAACTAGCTGGCCCGACAGACGTTGTCCTGTCTTAACGATGATTATTTAATTCGAATTGGTATAATATATATAATATATAGTATATAATATAATGTATATATTGGTATAATATATTATATAAAGATTTGTTTATTGTATAATATACTAGCGACCCGCCCCGGCTTCGCACGGGTATAAAATATATAGCCTATGTCACTCACTGAAAAAATGATTACAATCGATTCAGCAGTTTTGAATTATATTCATTACTACCCGTGGCCCGCATTGGTCGGTACCGCCGCAAAAGCTACGTCCCGCAATTTTTAAATCTGTAATATCTTAGAAAATATTCTTAAAATCATATGCTGTAAAGGGCCATATAGATCTATATTATTAAATCAATAATGTATTTAAAGTATTTAATTGAATAAGGATTAAAGCCGTATTGGTTAAAATCGCTTCGAAAATTAGCCATAATTTGAAGTTAAAAGTAAATGACAAAAAATGTTATTGTGGCATATCCATAAGAGATAGACATAATATACCATCGTGAAGTTTTCTGTAGACCTTTTCATAGTGTACAATACTTAGTACATTATTTTGATAAATCTCGTAGGGTTCAGCCTGCGTTTGCAATACATTGCAAACGCAGGCTGAAAAAAAAGTAAGCGGAAAAAAATGTAATTATTTACGACATCACATTAGAAACCCGAACGAAAACGAAACGAAATCCCGAGACTCAAAGTATCTCCATACCAAATTTATAGGCGAAAATCATTAAAGTTTTTTGTGCAGGAACCGTACATTTTCCGGGACAAAAAGTAACCCTTGTCCTTTCCCGAGACTCAAAGTATCTCCATACCAAAATTCATCAAAATCGATTGAATAGTTTACGCACAAATCATAAAAGTATATTGTGCAGTAAACGTACATTTTTCCGGGACAAAATGTATAGTCCGGGTTCCGTAGACCAATTTTTTTTTTTGATTACTATCAAGCTATTTTTTGCGAAATCTCGAAAGTGGTAGCTAACAGAGATAGAAACCACTTTCAAGATTTTTCGCAAATAAAATTGTTGTTCGTCTTATAAAAATGAAGATACTCACAAAAAATTAGCTTGATAGTAATAAAAAAAATTCTTCTACGGAACCCGGACTAGTATCCCATGTCCTTTCCCGAGTCTCAAAGTATCTCTATACCGAATTTCAGCAAAATCGGTCCAGCCGTTAAATCGCTATCGCTGGTGCAATAATAAAGGATGTTTTTTTTATTCTCATGCAAAATAACACACTTGTATTATTGCACTATTTGCTATAATTATAAACAACTAGTTTATCGTTTGTTTCTAGTCGTTTATCGCGCGGGAACCGTAAATTTTTCCGGGATAAAAACTATCCTATGTCCTTTCTCAGGACTTAAAGTATCTCCATGCCAAATAATAGATAGAGTGATTCAAGAGGAAGGTTTATAAGTATAATAACATTCATTAAATAGTGGAGAAATACTGTTATTGCTGGGGTTTCTAATGTGATGTCGTAAATAATTTCATTTTTTTTTGCTTGCATCGCAGGCCGAACCCTACGAGATTTATCAAAATGATGTACCAAGTATTGTACACATTAAAAAGGTCTACAGAAAACTCCGCGATGGTATGTGTCTATCTCTTATGGATATCCCACAAGAACAGTTTTTTGTCATTTACTTTTTACGACAAATAATGGCTAATTTTCGAAGCAATTTTAATAAATACAGCATTAATTTTTATCCAATTAAATACCTTAAATACATTGTTGATTAAATGTAGATGTATATGGCCCTTTACAGCATATGATTTAATTGAATATTTTCGGAGATATTACAGATTTAAAAATTGCGGGACGTAGCTTTTGCGGCGGTACCGACCAATGCACGGGTAGTAATAATGAATATAAATCAAAACTGCTGAATCGATTTTAATCATTTTTTCAGAGCTATGTATTTTATACCCGTGCGAAGCCGGGGCGGGTCGCTAGTATTATACTAAGATACAACACTTTCCTCTATATTGCCATAATTATGCGATTACATTCCGGAAATAATTGTCTATGGTTTTGAGATTTTTTGTCATACAATAATATAATGTCCAACTTTTCAAGCCCTTTAATTTGTTAATATAAAGTGCTCCATTTCTTGGTACGATATGCCTCTCCTTCTTTATTATTATAATGTGAATAGTATGTTTTGTAAATAAAAGTATATTCGTAAATCGTAATAAATATTTTAAATATAATTTTTATTTTTTTATTTTACTTAACTCAAAAACACAATTATTTGACTTACACGGTTTCTGAAGAGTCGTGTCTGTTGTTAGTATCATAAATAAATACTAGATGGCACCACAACGCCTTCGATTTTATATTGGTACAAGCAGTCTACAATAGATGTCGCTAAATAAAATTACGTAACTTTGTAGAGGTGAGGCGGGGCGGTGAGGTAGTGAAATCCTCAAGGTCGTTTGCTCGGGGAACGGCCTTAATGTTCTTTTTTATGTTATTTTTGTTTCTGTGTTATCTATGTTTTCTATACACTTATTGTCTTTTTTTTGTGAAATGTTTATTGTAATGTGGTGTAATGTGTATGTACTGAATAAACGCTTATTATTATTATTATTATTATTATTATAGACAGACAGACAGACGGACAGACAACGAAGTCTTAGTAATAGGGTCCGTTTTTACCCTTTGGGTACGGAACCCTAAAAAACACTTCGTATATAATTGTATACCTACGCTTATTCAAAAATACTACATTCACTCTATTATCACTAACTTATACGCGATAACTAAATATTCGTGCACGAGAGAAAAAGACAAGAAAGTAAAAATTCTGACCGAGACAGAAATTTTTACATTTGCAAAAGCCTTTGATATTTGAACTGCTGACCCAAAAAATAGACTATAAATAACTCTAACTGCTAATTACAATAGAACTTATGACTTCTATAATTCTAAGCATACCCATATGGGGACCTATATAGTTTAGAGTTTCAATAAATTTGAGGCATCACGCATGGTAGCGACAGGGGTCTAAAATGTCAAACAGATGGCGGGCCAATAAGGACGGGTCTTATTGGACCCTCAGGATGGAACTTCATCCGTCAAGCTAAATTAACTCGAGCTCTATTTACAAATGGAACAGTTTTAGAGTAATTTGATTATATATACTAGCTGATCCGGACTTTGTTTTGCCATAAACGTTTCTTCAGCGATAAAAAAATATAGTAATGCTAGCTCATTCTCATAGCTTTATCGATAAGCGCATAAAATCATTGATTCATCAAAATCGGTCCAGTCATTTCTGAGGAGTTACTGTTTGTATATTCGATAACGTTTGAAGTTACTTGCAGTTTGAAAAGCAATTCATTTTTGTTCGTTGGTTAGGCCGGTTAGCTTGAAACGGAACTTAACCTTTAAGTACACGCGTTGTTTTGGGTAACGTTCAGTCACGCGAGGGGTCTAGAAGTATCCCCAATATAAATATACTTATAAATTCAGAATTGTTTGATAATTTTTAAAACCCGTTTTGTATTATAAGAAAGGATATTATTTTATTTATGAAAAGCATTTATAAATAATGAACTAACCATTATTTAGACAGTAAAGAACATTTTTATGAACTAACCAATCTCGTGCATAGAATTTTTAGGGCACATGTTTACTGTACCAAAATTCAACAAAAGTGTCTACTTCTGACTAACTTATTATTTTTTTCTAATAAAATAAGACTTAGAAATAAGTAATCAAAAGAAAAATTAACACTAAACATTACAGAAAAAAAATTAACAATCCTTAAAAAGTACTACCATAAACTAAAATTATTCCTTGAGTAGGCAAGGTAAACAATAAATAATTTTATTGAATGAGGCTTGCAAATAGTTTTATAGCAAGGCTTACGGACAAAAGTAATTAGTTCTGGGATAATAATAGCATCTTCGCTTCATTTTTGATGCACTAGGTCTAGCTACCTCTAACTCTTCCCAAATGTTTCCAAAAACTTTCAGTCATTAAAATTGTATATGATTTGTGCAATTTGATTTTCTGTTATTCGGCAACAATTTTTTCCATTTATACATAGCCAATTCAAAAAAACAAACAAATAAACACATAACCAATGTGAAAAAAAGTATAAACGTTAAATCACGGGTGGGGTCTGCAGGTATCCCCACATAAGCAAAAATGTAACTTCACTTAGCAGAGGAGCGACGGACTTTTACTCACTGAAAGACCTCGCGTTGCATTGAGATTAGCCGAAAACGTGCACTCGTAACTTGCCAATTTAAAAAAATACCGTCAAAAAACAGCGCGTGGGGTCTGCGTAGACCCCGCCCGTGACGTTAAAGGTTAATAAATTCACGATAAAAAAGGATGCTTTTCCACAAAACGTTGAGTCACTTCATATACAGTTAATCATAAAACTTAGATTTTAATCTTCAAATTCGTATAGACAAAATACACTTTAAAATTCTCACCTCATTATTAAGCATCACTTTTTGCGTCCATAACTCACCACCACTGATATTAGGTTGAATTAATTGGGTGGGCTAATGACTGCGGCGATTAACCCCCCAATATTCACTGACCCCGCAGTCACCGCACTACTAAACCGTAAAAACGACGATAACGCTTGAAACTAACGCGATATTATAGAGTTCTAATTTGATGTGCTTTGCAGACTGCAGAAGGGTCTATCTCTCTTTGCTTTTGCCTCTCACACACACCAATTCGTTTTTGTTGTGTTGTCATGTTCAAGTATTTCCGTATTTAATAATTATGGTACACGAATTTGCAACAACTACTGTATAGTAATATTATTATCACACTTAACCAAAATCAAGATCTTTGCAGATAAATACTAAAATAAAACTTCTAATACTTGTAATTAAGATGATATTTATATGCCTTTTTTTGTTATGAAATAAGGGGGCAAACGAACAAACGGGTCACCTGATGGAAAGCAACTTCCGTCGCCCATGGACACTCGCAGCATCAGAAGAGCTGCAAGTGCGTTGCCGGCCTTTTAAAAGGGAATAGGGGAATAGGGTAATAGGGGAGGGTAGGGATGGGAAGGGAAGGCAATAGGGGAGGGTAGGGAAGGGAATAGGGTAGGGGATTGGGCCTCCGGTAAACTCACTCACTCGGCGTGAAACAGCGCAAGCGCTGTTTCACGCCGGTTTTCTGTGAGAACGTGGTATTTCTCCGGGCGAGCCGGCCCATTCGTGCCGAAGCATGGCTCTCCCACGTATTAAAGAATAAACTATAGATTATTTTCAATAAAAATATTCTAATAAACAATAATACAATATATCTGTCTACAAGATATCCAAATGAAACTTACCTCCTACTTTCCGCAAGATTTAACTATCCCAAGCTCGGACAAAGAATTGCGTTACACCCAGCGATAAAGTAATCCATGGCGGCACCACGCTCGGTTGGACTCATCTGATTTGCCCCGGGATACCCTATCATGTACCTTAAAGGCCAAAATTAACCCGAAGGCTTCAAAGGAATCGAGAGCCTGTTTTTCGGCGTTTACAAGGAGTTTTCGTGAGCATTTTTTTCATCAAATTATTTTTGATTGGACGTCTGTTTGACGAGCAAATTAACCGGAACCAAATTGTTTGTGATATAAAAGTTGTAGCAGCATTTTTCATGTAAAACTGATGTTCCTTTTAACACAGCAAGACAATCGAAACTAGTTTTTCTTAAGAGAGAGACAAGCTTTCCCATTTATAATATTAGTATGGATAGCAAAAAAATTAAGCTATGTTTGTAATATGAAGTGTTGTAAGAATTTTAAGGTATTTTTCATGGAAATCTGATACGCCCGTAAAATACAGCCTCGCATACTTAGATCGAAGAGTATTTTCCAATAACTGTTTCAATATCCTCGTTCGCTGTCAAGCAAGTGCGGTAAGACTTCTTTCAGATACCATATTACTACTCTTGTTTTGTTCGAATTTATTTCATGGATAAGCTTTTATTTGAAGTAAAGTAGTACGAGTTATGACTAAAGATATTTTGTTTGAAAAGCGTTTTGCAAAAAAACGCAAATAAAATTTTAAATGAGTAAACTAGTACTATTAAATAAATCGATTCATGGGCAAATGGTGAGGGCCAACCCACACCACGTCACAACGACAAAATGCCGTCAAGCAGTGGTTACGTGTGAATGGTGTCGCTGCAGCTTTTTGTAGTTGCGTTGTGGTACCGACAAAATATCGACGTGGTTGCAGTGTCGCCAGTAGTTGCGATGTGGTTACGTACGAAAGTCAATGAAACGGAGGGGGGGAGGAGCGCGGGTGGTGTGCGCGCACTGTCATTGCATCGACGCAACGTCGTGGTTGCGATGTGGTCGGTATCATACAAGTGGTCGACAAAGACTACAAAATGTGGTACGTGTGAATAGTCCAGTTCATTTACAATACGAAATATATGCCCGACCACGTGGTGTGGTTGTGGTTGTCGTGTGGTTGTGGTACGTGTGGATTGGCCCTGAATCTATAAAACATGATCGACTATAATTGCTTTGACACAATCTGACCAAAATATTACATAGGAAGGATATAGATCAATGGCTTTTATGACATGACTAAGTAATGTTACGCATGCAATTCTCTTAGACCTCATAGCTCGAAGATTAGAAGCATCGGTCCCAGTGCAATGGCAACTCACGTTGGATATATTATTACAATTTGAATATAATATCTGCCTTTACTTCAACAGTACTATACAGAAGTACTATATATATACAACAGTAATATATTAAGATTAACAGCAAATTATACGTACTACTCTTCCTATCTTCTGATTAATTTCTTTGCGGGTCCCTAGACAGCTTTATCATCCCCGTCGGGCTCCTTGAGGTGATATCAGAGGGTATTTTTGTAATTTTAGATTCTAGTACTGGAGTTACAGTAGTGGGAACGTCTGACAGGCCACTGTATATTAGTAAGTATATTATACCATCTATTTATCATCTAAACATTATTAAACTGTATAAGATGATCATTTTAACTCTTCCCTGGACCTCCATGAACTTTTTAAGGGTAAAATTTACCAAATCAGCTTAACCGTTCTCGGCTAAACTGATTTGATAAAGCGAGACTAACAAAATTAATTTATACTATAGATAATTTATTATGCATTCGGGTAAAATTTTCTATTGACTTTACACGCTTCTGCGTATCTAGATATTATATTTTTTCTGGTTTAAACTAAACTTCCACACAACAATATAAATATCTAACAACAAATATTTCAAAATTGCAACAGAAAATATTGCCTCGCGAGTTAAAAATTAAATGTAAAACACCTGAACGTTGCGGCGACCGGCTGAGCCATAAATCAATTCGTTCGATTTACCAAGCCCTGCTCGAGACACAGAAATAATCATTGTTTAATGGAGTATAACCTGTGCTTCAATTTCCATAACGTTCCCCTTCCCTTTGATAGTCCCTTCTGTCTGATTAACAATTGAATAAATCGAATCGTAGTCTTAATTGACTGATTGTTTTGATTTATAACCTTTTTTTTATGATTCACTTTTTAAAAGAGTTTTTACAGACTGAATTTATTTATTTATTTATTTAATATTGGAAAACCAACAGCTTACAATATTACTTAAATAGTTAAATTATAGATAAAACAAGAAGAACAATGACAGGTTTTCACCATTAACAAAGAAGAACTAGCAAACAAACATGATTTTTAACACAACAAACAAAATTCTGTGTAACTATAATAGACTGAGGTTACAAAGTACAATAATGTTTAAGATAATAGAACAGTTATAAATCAATAGAAAATATTAATCGAAGAAGTTAAGGCTCAGTTTGTCTCTTGGATTCTTGGTCCGCAATGTATAAGGATCGAAAGAGAATTTTTTACAGACATTATTAAATTCAATGCTAGCTCGCACTAGACAGGAGTTACGCCTATAGTTAAAATTATAACATGGAATAGCCAGTGGTGGATTAAATCTAATTATAATAGAATTACATATTTTGTTACTAGATGACCCGGTGAACTTTGTATTACTGTCCTCCTAATTTAAACTTGGATTTTTACGAATATTTCAACACTGAAATTTGCCACATCGGTTCAGCCATTCTCGAGTATTAGCGAGACTAACAAAATTATAAATTAATATTTATTTATATAGATGAGCTTATTAAAGGTATTAATTTCGTGACATCATTTCATAGAACGAATTCTAAAATGCGGCGCGTACGGTGCGGACAAATGTGCGATCAGCTTATTGAGTAGTTGCATAGTTCTCTTCCACGTTATCCTATGGTCCTCGTGATTGTGAACGTGTAGAGGCGCATATTCTTCTATAGATGCATGATCGTTGTCTATTATCCTAGAGATTGCTTTTCAATCATAGTGGCAATCAAATGGTGAGAAACTGGCTTGTTGAGAAAAAATTAAAGATATTGTTGTGTGTTTAAATATTACAAACAAGTACAGCTGTTAGTATTTTCCAATACATATTTCCTAATACTTATATTATTTCTTTATATAATTACTAATTCCCAGAAACGAACGGCCCTTCCCTAACTCCCTTAAGGCTCCTTATAATAGGGTAATGATTAATGCCAACCGTTAATCTTGTATTTAAGACAAAACACGCCAGTTAATATTTCAAGCTGATAACAATTTTGGTGTTCTTGGTAGGTATTTATCCCGTTGTGTAAAATTAGTTCATTTTGTCGTTCGTTCGTTTATTGGAGTTTCCCGTTATCGAAGATAAAAAAACTAGGCCTTTGCATCCGTTGTGGATGATTTATACAGTATTTTCAGAGCAAAGTAACCACTCCTAAAATACTGTAGTGCCTGGGGCAAGACTTAAATGTCCGTATGGTTGTTCAAGCACTCAGAAATATCATATTGGAGTTTCCCGTTATCGAAGATAAAAAACTAGGCCTTTGCATCCGTTGTCGATGATTTATACAGTATTTTCAGAGCGAAGTAACCACTCCTAAAATACTGTAGTGCCTGGGGCAAGACTTAAATGTCCGTATGGTTGTTCAAGCACTCAGAAATATCATATTGGAGTTTCCCGTTATCGAAGATAAAAAACTAGGCCTTTGCATCCGTTGTCGATGATTTATACAGTATTTTAAGAGCGAAGTAACCACTCCTAAAATACCGTATATAATACAAATAAATGTAGTGCCTGGGGCAAGATTTTTAAATGTTCGTATGGTTTCCCAAGTACATACGACATTCTCGCAACATAGTCGGCCTAGCCCAGAGGAAAGAACTAGTCAATACATCTGGGATCAACTATGTGCGGGTTTCCTCACGATGTTTTCCTTCACCGTATGAGCGTCCGCATTATGTACTTGAGATCAGAAAATGTCTCATTGGTACACGCCTCCACCCGGGATCCAACCTGCACCCTCTACGAGTGCGAACCAAAGGTCTACCCATTAGGCCACGGACGCTCTATCGAAGATAAATTAATACTCTTTAATTATGATATTTTCGCAGCGTATAACTTGTCGAGGTTCACTGTTATGTGACTTTTTGGCAAGCAAACTTATCGCTGCGCGCTGTGTTATTTTACAGTATTTATAATACAGTAATTTAATTTAACGCCTCCGTGTTCCAGTGGTTTAGAGCGTGGCTTTTGACTTGGAGTTCGTGGGTTCGATTCCCACGTTGGAAACATGTTATTTCAAAGTTTGGTTAGGACAATGCAGACTGATCACCTGATTGTCTGACAAGTAAGATGATCCATGCGTCGGATGGGCATGTAAAAAGTCGGTCCTGCGCCTGATCTCTTGCCAGTCGTGTCAGTCGTCCGTCCCACTGGGTTATCAGAGTAAAAGGAATAGAGAGTGCTCTTGTGTACTGCGCACACACTTGGGCACTATAAAATTATTCCTGCATAACTGGTCTGTTTTCAATGAAGCCGGCCACCGTCACCGAAACCGGTGTGTCGCCCCTGTACTGAGCGAGTTTAATTTAAAGGGTACGTCTGATTTACTCTAGAATAGAATAGAATAGAGAATCCTTTATATATTATATTATGATATTGAATACCTATACTATAACTTCTTGGTGAAAATTAAAATAAAGTAGAATAATTACTAGAACATCCTTTGTTTGCACAAACTTGAAAGTAACACATTACAAGAAACTGTACAAATAGGTGGTACTGCTAACACCGGTTTCTTCTATCTTACTGAATGACACTATGAACAAAAGCTTACACATTCCCTCAACTCTTCATAAGAACGCTTACCTCAGCACACATCGCAGTGAAAGCGACTCCTCGCTGGTACTTCGCTCATTCATCTTGTAATCGTGAATAACTACGCGTTATAAACATCAATGGACGCATTCGCAGAATATGACGAAGCAATAAAAGTCAGCACATGATATAATGAAGTTTTCAGAGGATATTAGAATTCCTGGCTATGTCAAAGTCCTTTAAGATCTCTTCAAAAGACACGATATGAAGTCAGGTCGTGCATATTGCGATTTACGATGCGATATCGCAACGTAGGATTTAAATTGAAATGTAACCACCATTGTATAATGTTTAGCTCGGAATATAGCATCGAGTTTAAATCGACGCTACGTCATACCACAGAATATTAAGTTGTTTAGTAATGGTGTGACGTGTGAACATGGTGTTTAGTACACTATAAAGATGTTATGATAAGCACAATACTACGCTATAGAATGAAAAATCGCGTGTTTAGCACTTTTTGATGCCGTAAGTTTGATTCCCCCGTTAGGCAAAAGTTAATTCTAAGTTTGGCCAGGAGAATACAGTCTAATCACTTAATTAATTATTCGACAAGAAAGATAATGGATGCATAGTTTGTTTATGTGAAAATTAGCAACTGATATCTCGCCGATCGTGTCGGTCATCCGTTCTACTGGATTACGAGAGTGTAGAAAAATAGTTTGCTCTTGTATAATGCACACTCACTTGGACATTATAACATCACAGCTGCGTAAGTAGCTTGGCTGCGATTCAACCAGCAACCGTCACCGAAACCAGTGCGGGAGACATCGTACCACGATATATCGTATCGTACTTATTAGTAAAGTTTGTAGTCCCTCAGTTAATCCCGGCATATTTATCTGCCAATTTGCATGACAAGTATCCAGTAAGTAATAAAGATCACAATAATATCTCAATTGTTGCGACCGAGCCGACTGTTTTAAGAGATAAGGCAAACACTAGGAGTTATAAATGTGAGGGACGGGATTGGGGATCAAAATAATTCATTTTTGTATTTAAAGAGTGTTGGACCGAAAAGTTTTAGATAATACCTGACTTTGTTAGATAAAGTTTCGTGGATTTTTTTTTTGATTAGATTTGTAAAGAATAAAAGTTTTAAATAATTTTAAGCCGTAAATTCTATTGCGCTGATAAAATCTTACAGCTGAAGGCACTCGTCCCAGAAATCAATATGTCGTAACTGAATTTCTAGAGGTCATACGTCTTTAATACTCTAAAGACTTTGAGTGTTGGCCTCACTGCGGAATGTAGGCCAATCTTGACAGTTGACACCTGGTGTCAATACGATAGGCGTCCTTGACAGCCTCCAGAATTGTTTTCAATCGTACACAGTTCTATAATGTGTTTCACATGTTAAATATGACACTGTAAGTAAGTACTTTAAGATGACAAAAAATACACTAAAATCTTAATTATCAAAAGATACAAAATTGCTAGCGTAGTTGGGATGCATTATTTTGGGATAAAAGTTATTTCGGGTATGAAAAACGATATTTTGCATATTATTATAATCCAAGGTTCTCCTTCCATCCAAATCCAAAATGTCATCCAAAATCCAAAACTTTTCAAAAGTGCTGAGACACAAACACCACGAGTATTTATCAAATTAAACGCCTGTTTAACCACTTCATAATAAGTGCCAGATAAGCTATCCACAACTTATCTGACAGATACTCCATAAAGCATCCGTCAGATAAGTTGTGGATAGCCTATCCGGCACTTATCAGGAAGTGGTGAAACAGGCCCCTAAATATCATTTTAAGTAAACCTACTAAAAATAATTATCTGTGTCAGCCAAGATTACGTAAAGGTAAATAGGGTGTAACGTAATATTTCTAAAAATACGGCGCGCAGTGTACCCACTGACATATTTTCGCAGAAATCTTAACCCCGACTTCTAAATTAGGACACATCTTTTTAGCTGCGGTGAGAGTTGGAATAAAGCCTCGGAATGATGGTGCTAAGAATATACAGTATTTCATCCTTAATATTATCCACTGGATACATGAGCATTAGCATTTATTCAGGGGAAGTTTTATTTTTGATCGACTTCCAAAAAGGAGGAGGTAATACGTTCGGCTGTGTGTTTATTTTTTTTTTGTATGTTCAACGATTACTCAGCCGTTTGTGGTCCAATTTTCAAAATTATTTTTGTGTTGTCAGCTGGTTGGGTTTAACTCGAATTTGGTACCATGTTCACAAAAGTGGTGACCTTATGATGGGATCCATGAGTAATCGAGGGAAATCCTCAAAGTTTATATGGAAATATATTATGGTGATTTTGGTTTTATGAGAAGTATACTAAGCATATGCTACCAAAAAGTAACATTTTGCATCAAGGCTCAAGGTGTTACAGAACTCCTGACTCCTTATATACAAGTTTAGGGGTTTCGCCGTTGTTTTAAAAACAGAAAGTATATGCTACTGTGCAAATTATATTTATCACCATTATCATCATCGCTACCATTGCATTATGCATCATTACAATTATAAAATTATAAGTACTTTTATGTGAACTTTTAAGTATTAAATAATTCTTACTCTTTATTTTTTAACACTGCCTTTTTCAGAATTCGGCCAAATCTCAACTATTTCTGTACATAATATTAAAGTCTTCATTACTTTGAAGTCGGTACCAGTCCCTAAAATTCCAGATATTCTGACATTCACTGAACTCACGATTAAATTAGCTGGTACCGACTTCAAAATAGTAAAGACTATAATATGTACGGAAATAGTTAAGATTTTGACGAATTCTGAAAAAGGCACTTTTAAAGAATAAATAGTAAGAATTATTTAATACTTTTAGTTCATATTATCATTGTTTTTACCTTGGAAGTCGGTTTCATTTTTTGTTATAAATAAAAATTATCTGTATGATTAATATAAATGCTTATAAAATAATAGGCCTTCGATGACAGCTTCAAGTTTGGCTTTCAGCCGTCGGCGAGGTAAGTTCGATTTCCACGGTTAAACATCAACAAAAATTGTTAAAGTTTAAGACAATCACATGATTTTCCTAACCAAAGGATCGATCTAATTCTGATTCTGATCACCATCGACTGACAAGAAAGACGACCATGTAAAGCCAAGCCCATCAAAATATGAGCATATTGTAAAGAGTCGGTCCTGCGCCTGATCTTCGGTACTATAAAATTATAAAGTTACTTTAGCGCAGCTGGTTGAGTTTCAATGAATAAATCACAATCTTGCTCATCATCATTTATTTCCAATGCAAAATTATCTGAATTTAATACAATATGATCGTTGAATCATTGAAAAAAACCTAACATAAATTTTGCTTATTTCTTGTTGAAATTCTTCGTATCCTACTATTGTAGATTTGGATTTTACACGACCACCAAAATTAATAAAATTGTAACTTGCTTATGCAAAAAACGAGAATGGAATGTGAATGGATAAAATGTCGAAGTGAATTCATAAAAATAACGTGTAAGGTGTTTCAAATTAATTTGTAGGTAGTTAAAATATTAATTTGTCGGTAGTTGTAAATATCAGTCGTTGCTATTTGAAAAACATAGGCGCTCGAATATTCTCAATACGGACAATTATTGTGTCACAAAAGCACGTGAAACAAAGCGTCTATAAAATGCTTCCGCGTGAAAAAAAGATGTTGTTTATGAGATCGCCATCAAGAAATGAAAAAATAACAAGCCATAAATAAAATGCTTAGAAAAACAAAGCCCGAAGTGGAGTAATAAATCGTTAAATCTTTTTCTTTTGTCGCAGTCGCCTTTTGAATGTCTATAAAATTAATACGCTGTCTTAGTTCAACCATATTTTTGTACAAAGGTTTTTTTTCTTTGTTAAAAAGAGTATTTGATTTTGAATAGCGCATTTACTGTTTCTGAAAATATATAGACATTTTTGTTGGTGACACTATTTTATGACTCGAAAATCACAAAAGTTTCGGGAAAGCTATCGCGAAACTCAAAGAATCGCCATGCCAAATTTTTATCAAATTATTTTATCTGTACAGCGGCTAACGTGAAAATACAGACGATAACTCTACAAATAATAAAAACTAAGAAAAAGTAACTCCGTCAAAAAACATGTTCTACAATACTTGTCAAAACACACATTTTCAATACATTTGAAATATTTAGGTGGCCTTCAGCGGTATCAGGCTGACGCATAAAGTTAATATACCTAGCGGAATAGAGCAACAATCTCGAGCTGTCAAACGAAACCGAAATTGGTTTACATCTGTGTGAAAAAATATGTGTACGTATACACTTAAACAAGAATGATTGAACATGAATTCTATGAGATTAAATTGTCAACGTGCCGATAAGTGCCGACTGGACGTCAAAAAAAGAGTTCTGCTGTCATGTATCACACGTCTCTTTTTACCACGCAGTGTTACTGATAGTGATATCTCGCTTGCTCAGGCCTTTGTTTCTCTATTCCACTAGGTATGTATATTAACTTTATGGGCTGACGTTACATGACAGTAATTCGAAAGGAACCAAATTTAAAACGGTAATAGTATGGGAGTTACATTTCCTTAGTTTTTATTATTCGTAGCGATAACTCTTTATAAAAAATATATATCATTTTCATTGAAAATTACGAGATGTTCGAATTTGAAATGTATTTTTATGGCGATATTCAGGATTTTTTTACAGAATTACCATGCCGTTTTTCAATAGTCAGTTCGGTTATTTTGTTACTTTGTTCCTTTTTGAGTCTACATCAATTTTGGTGAGAATTCCACATAATTTCTTCAGACTGGAAGCTTAAAAATCAGTCTTTTCGAACTGGCCTCGCCTTAATAATATATTTATGTTTTTAGGGTTCCGTACCCAAAAGGTAAAAACGGGACCCTATTACTAAGACTTCGTTGTCTGTCTGTCCGTCTGTCTGTCTCCAGGCTGTATCTCAAAAACCGCTAGAGCTAGACTTCTGAAATTTTCACAAATTGTGTATTTCTGTTGCCGCTATAAAAACAAAATAAAATTAATAATTAAAGGGGAGCTCCTATACAACAAACGCCTTTTTTGCTCGATATCAATAATGGTAACGAGTAGGCACTTGAAATTTTCACAAAATCTTTAATTATATGTTAACTTTAATAATTGATAAAAAAATTAAATTAAAATAAATATTTAAGGCGGGCTCCCATACAAAAAACACAACTTTTTGCCTACTTTTGCTCTATAGCGGTACGGAACCCTTCGTGCACGAGTCCGACTCGCACTTGGCCGATTATTTTTATATACTAGACACATCACTTTAGTGCCTGGGATTAAAGTTCTTTATGCTGTTATGGAAATATTATCGTTAATAAATTGTCCAGCAATTGTATGCACCATGATGACATTTTGTCCATTAATTGCTCTGGTTACGAAACAGTCACATGCATAAAATTAATATTTATTTACTTCACTTTTCTTTGTTTTTATAATTTTTTAAAACATTTCACGTCAATTCGAATTCGAAATTTGAATCGGCCCGAATCTGATACCTCGCATGTAGCTTAGATCGCTGTAGGATGTCTAAAATACACAAGCAGTTTTTCGTGTGAGTGAGTTCATAATATGAGAAACAGGCCTCTGAAGAAGCAAGAATAAGTTGTTACTATTGTTAATACAATGAGTTACACTATTACCTATAGGTTTTTTTGTGTCCTGAAGGCCATTGTAGCCCTGACGTCACTACGACCCTTGAGGATCTATTATGACTCCTTCGCATTAGAGTCCAAAGCTGCTTATAAATTGAGCGATACGGTTGGAGTTGGTGCCACGAATCTCCTCTGTGGATGAGTATTCGTAGCGACCAAGGTGCCTGTTTCTGCTCTGTAGTAGAGCAGGACAGTCAAGGAGAAGGTGAATAGGTGTCTCGTCCTCCTCGTCGCAGAATCTACCTATATGTTAAAGGATCTCATTATGCAGAGAACTCACATTGTAGCAATATCAAATCTTATTTCATCAATGTAATTAAAATTCAAAATGGCATCATATTAAATGACGCTGCGCACACATTTCACGTACTGTACTTTCGCAATCGCCTTTTTCGCGCGAACTTCATTAACTCGCAGATGTTATAAACATTTTATAGAATAGTTATATTAAAGTCATTTCTGAATCAATTTTGCGGGCGTAATGATGTTGTAGATGAAAAACCAGCAATTTTAAATGAGTTGCAAAAAGCTTCCATTTCTCTGGGGCCATTTGTCGGGTCGAAACCCGACGATCTTTCTCTCCGCTAATGTTTCGCATTTCAAATGTACAGTCCAAGGGAAATATATGTTTGTTTGAGCGAATTTTTATTGTTAAAAGTCGCTTTATCGTAAAGATACTGTTTTTAGATGTGGTAAAATTGTAATCCGATTATTATACATGTCTGTCAGTACTTTTTTTTTACCTCTCAGCCTTAATGTTTTAACCATTCAACTAATTAGGATAAAAAAATAGTTTTTATTGCGATAAAATTTAAGTCTTTTGCGAGACTCCCGTGCGATCGAGATTGCGGTCAATACCTTTAAAGTGTACTAAAGTTAAGACAAATAATATTTTGGACATAAGCTACTCGTAAATATAATTTATGCAGTGGCAACTTTATCATCACCATAACTTAACTTCTTTTCTGTAATCACAAAAAAGGATTTGCACGCAAAAATAATGGCGCTAAAGATAAGATTTTAGATAGGAAGCAGGAACGTTTCTTAAGCCATCCCTTTTTGTTACAATATTTTATATGAAATTTAAGTACTACTTTATCTATTAGAACAAAACTTTCAGAGTAATCATTATACTTCCTATTTTAATAATTGTTTCTTCAGAAAACTTTATGAAGCTTTTTTTTTTTTTTTTAAATAAGGGGGCAAACGAGCAAACGGGTCACCTGATGGAAAGCAACTTCCGTCGCCCATGGACACTCGCAGCATCAGAAGAGCTGCAGGTGCGTTGCCGGCCTTTTAAGAGGGAATAGGGGAGGGTAGGTATGGGAAGAGAAGGGAATAGGGGAGGGAAAGGAAGGGAATAGGGGATGGAAAGGAAGGGAATAGGGATTGGGCCTCCGGTAAACTCACTCACTCGGCGAAACACAGCGCAAGCGCTGTTTCACGCCGGTTTTCTGTGAGAACGTGGTATTTCTCCGGTCGAGCCGGCCCATTCGTGCCGAAGCATGGCTCTCCCACGTATAAAACTTTGTAAAAAAACAAGCTTTAAAGTTTGTTTTTTTACAAAGATTAATCTTTGAAGATCGTTCGAATGAATAAATCACAAACGAGCTTGAGTTCTAAAGAACTTTGAACTAGCTAAGAAAATAAAACATGTTTTCAGTCTTAGTCTTTCAGGAGTTAAACAAGAGTAATTTTGCACTGGAAGTTTAGCTATGACTTAAATGTGAAATATCACAGTATACTGAATACAGTATACTTACACTATTTGCAATTTTATGATTATACTGACAGGATACTAGTTTATAATAATTATTATTGTTATGCAGGGTTTAACAAAACTAAATAATAATACTTTAGGGTGTGTAGAGTATAGTATACCCCTATATAGAGTTCGCTGTGAAAGTAGCAGCTCTGAAAGAGTAACTTTTTTACTTTTGTATGGGAAAATTCACCCTGGGTCGCTTGCCCATACAAATCACAAAAAAATTTTGCTCTTTCAGCGTTGCTACTTTTACAGTAAACTCAGTATAGTATCATATACCCTAAAGTATTATAACTTAGTTTTTTTATACCTTCTATAAGACGTAATGTATACTTAAAACATTATACAAGTAACACAATAAGGTTTTATTTCTTTAAGCGAGGATACAGAATTACAGACACTTTATACTTTTTATTTTCTCACTGTATTCTATAATGGCGGCTATATTGTAACACGTTGTATAATGGCCGCATAACATCCGTTAGCCATGATAATCTTCTCGACTCATTTTATTTATGTTGTACATTTTTATGTCGATGATTGATTGTTATTAACAACATCATGTATTTGCTGTATTTGTCTATTAAGGGAGCTGTTTCACAACTTCCTGATAAGTGTCGGATAGGCTATCTGACACGTATTTGACAGATAAGTATTGAGTATTTGTCAGATAAGTTGCGGAATAGCCCATCCGGCACTCATCAGAAAGTGGTGAAACAGGCCCTAAGTATTTTTTTTTTGTATGCGCTTCTTTTAGTAAAATACGACGCAATGTAAGTTGTATTCTCTCTTAAAGATATAATCCACTATAATCTACACGATAATACAGACCTGCAAGTATCTTGGAGCACAAGATGGCGGCGTAATGTTCTAATTTTAAACGACAAAAGTCGAGCCTTGTAGAGTTGCATGTAACTATAACAGTATTATACAAATAAAGTACTTTACTTTTATTTTACTTGTTATTTCAATAAAAATGTCAATTATATTATCTGACTCCAAAAATGTGCTGAAAGATTTTGTCCATGAGTTCAATGTATGACAACAATGGACTTTTTGGCCTTTTTATACCTTTCTCTAACAGTCTGGAATATCGAGTAAAAAAAGCTTTTACACGCTTTTCAGATGCGTTTAAAATTCTGACTTTTTATCACAATTTGCATAACCCTCACCAAAAAAAGAGACTAGTTACGTGAGAGTAGGTTCACACGGCACAATCCTGCACGTTTCCTGCACGTTTTTTTGCAGTATACGTCTTAACGAATAAATAGTGGCGCATACAATGTGGAGCGTCCGTGACCCAATGGGTAGACCTTTGGTACGCACTCGTAGAGGGTGCAGGTTCGATCCCCGGTGGTGGCGTGTACCAATGAGACATTTTCTGATCTCAAGTACATAATACCATTACGGACACTCATACGGTGAACGGAAAACATCGTGAGGAAACCCGCACATAGTTAGTCCCAGACGTATTGACTAGTTCTTTCCTCTGGACTAGGCCGACTATGTTGCGAGAATGCCGTATGTGCTTGGGCAACCATACGGGCATTTAAAAATCTTGTCCCAGGCACTACAGTATTTGAGGAGTGGTTACTTCGCTCTGAAAATACTGTATAAATCATCCACAACGGATGTAAAGGCCTAGTTTAGTATACAATGTATATAGAACCATTCACACGTCGATTGTACTGCACGATTTGTTGCAGTACAATCGGCGTATGAATGTTAAGACGTATACTGCAAAAAAACGTGCTGGACAATGCCGTGTGAACTTACTCTTAGGGTACAATATAATGATGCGTTCAGGGTGTTGGTGGGGCTTCCGCGATGGCATAGTGCATAGGCGATGTTTGCGCACGCACGCACTGACGGTTTTCATACCGTGTTGCGACGTCGCATTGCATCGCTGATGTTCCGAACGCGCGGCAGCCCCAACATCATCCTGAAAACACTCAGTGATAAGCTGGACAGCCCCCTCCTGAAGCACTGGGTCCATGCACACGTGAATGTATCCGGTGCGCCAGAGGGTGGCAAATATTTAAATTAATAATAATTATTTTTTCCTTCTAGTTTCAAGAATTTTTCTATGGGTTATTACCTGAAATAAACGTATTTTATTTATTTATTTATTTTTAGGGCCCTTCCACACGACGTTTTCTTTTTTTTGCGCGCTATCGACGTGCGTTTCTGATGCGCTCGTCATCTGCGCGTTTTCATCGCGTTTTGGCGGATATTACACGTTTTTTAACGCAAATGAAACGCGCGTTTGCATCGATACGAACGCAAGATGAACGCTAATGAAGCGCGCTTTGAACACGCGTTTGTATCGATACAAACGCACTGGGACTCAGCGGGGAATGACGGGTGGAAGAGGGGCGCGCGCACCGTGTCCCCCACTGCACACTGCACGCGACACGAACGCGATATAAACGCGATACCGACGCGATGCAAGGGCGCGCTTACAGTACGTTCTAGTTGCGTTCGAAAAAAATAGGATCGTGTGTAAAGGTTAAAACGTGTCGGCTTCCTTGCGTTTGCTGAGCGTTCAACTTGCGTTTGTATCGATACAAACGAGCGGAAAAAAAAACGTCGTGTGGAAGGGTCCTTAGTCTATCTGTTGCATCGTAACTTCTCAGCTGTGAAATCAATTTCCAATATTATGTTTCATGTTATTCAGACTATTATTAATTTCATTATTCATCGTCACCATTTCTACTACTTTACCATTATAGCGAGGGCTATTAATTTTTTAATTTAATTTTTATTTGTTTTAAATTTAAGAAGGTAGGATGTTTATAATATTATAAAATATCATCAGAAATCATAGTACAAATAGTAATTCACATAAACTTCATAATATAAGATTCTTAGAATCTTCAATTTATTCGTGAAACCGTTAAAATCGATAGCATTTTAAAGACAAAGGGAATTTAAAATAAACGATTGGGTTTTGCGCTGATAGTTACCTGGAGATTTAGCTAAGCGATGGCCATATAAATCCACGACACGGCGAATGGTGAAAATAGTTGGTGAAATAAATGGGTGAAAATAATCGTACCTGCACCGAGCACCAAAATCGATGGCCCAATACGCCGTCTATTAATGACTCAACCAATAAATGATTAATAACTGAGACTACGATTACGTTGCACGAAAATGCGTGAAAATTTCTAGTAATGTAGATGGACCCACCTGGGAAAATTATGCACGTAGCATAACGCGATGTATGGAGTCTGAGACCTTGGTTAGTGTGTATGGGCGAGACAGAGCCCTCGGCCGGGCACATGCATAATTATAAACATGATTAGTGCTTGGCCGAGAGCACTGTCTTATTCTACTCGGTAGGTGTAAGCAGGTACTAAGCATGCGTTTCAAATGGAGTTGCGTTGAGAAGGATATGTTTTTCAGAACCAATAGAATCGCTTCATTTATGTGTCTACGCTCAACAACATAAAACTAAACACATTCCTCGCAAGTCGCAACAGTTTCTGGATATAATAATTCCACAGATTATAATTATTTGAAATTTTAAATATTTTATTCATATTAATATGGTGTAATCCATACTTCCATACTTAATATTATAAATTCGAAAGCGTGTCTGTCTGTCAGCGGTTTCAGCGTGAAGAGGTAACAGAGTACAGACGTCTGTAACCTGAAACCGCTGAACCGATTTTGCTGAAATTTGGCATGGAGATACTTTAAGTCCCGGGCAAGGACATAGGATAGTTTTTATTCCGGAAAAATGTACGGTTCCCGCGCGATAAACGAATTTTGGCGCAACAGAGTTGCGGGTGTCATCTAGTATACAATACTTGTTTCATGTTATCAAAACAAAACAAAAGTACGTCTCTTTAACTTTAATTTTCCAGCAAATTATCAAACATTTTTTAAGGATTCTCATGAATAATTTTCGTTTTCGTTTGTATTAATTAGCCAGTGTACATTCTTATTTAAATTTCCAACAAAATTAAATATTCCCCCATAATTTTCTTAACGTACACCCAGCTAAATATTAATTTTATCTTTATTAAATTTGTTTAGGATAACTGCCAACGATAGTCTCGGTAAAAAAAAGGTATAGGACCTTTTAAAAATCATTTTCTAAGACTAGAAGACAATATAGGCTTTTCCTTCATGAGACTGAAAGTATAAATTTAGATTTTTACTTCTAGCCGGTATAGGTAAGTAATACTTTATATTTAGTATAATATTAAAAACAGCAAAAATAAACTGCAAGTGTAACTTTTTATGTACTATATTTTAACAGAAAATGTAGTTTATTCCCGTTAAAAGGCCGGCAACGCACCTGTAGCTCTTCTGATGTTGCGAGTGTCCATGGGCGACGGTAGTTGCTTTCCATCAGGTGACCCGTTTGCTCGTTTGCCCCTTATTTTATAAAAAGAAAAAAAAGTTTCCGCATGATAATTCATCATGATGAACGTCTAAAATTCGTCAGGATAAGACTGAGAAGAGGTTAAAACTAAGGAGATTTTGTTAGTCACACAATCAATCCAAAAAAAGACTAATTCAAATTTCGGAATCGAACAAAGGAAGGCATTTTGGCTAAGAGTCCATGAAAAACTTATAGGCCTCCGAGATCTTATCATTGACAAAGTGTTTAGCTAAGTAAACTACATCTTTTGTTATTTAGTTTTATTATGGAACTTTCTAAATCGAATATGTCTTACTAACCTTTCTTTATCTGTTGTCCAAACGACTCAGAAAACTTTGTTATCTAAAGCTATAAGGGTGTGTCCATAAATTGCGTGAATCGTTTTGAGGAC